>CM072940.1:17067678-18537678 GCA_036971965.1 Nyctalus aviator
CTGTGGTCCACGCCAAGCCACCACTGAGCGCATCTCCACAAGCACGCTCTGTGCCTGCAGCACGGTGGTCGACTCTTCGGTAAAACAACACAATCCTTCCAAGTCGTAACAAACAGAAATACCTGTTTCTTAAATGAGCTGCGGTCACCTTGCGTGTTTTGTGCTCACGACCCACACGCTGAAGCGCGTCCGGTTCCCTGAGCAATCGGACCAGTCACTCGTGGGAGTGAAGGCAAAGCAACCAGGGCCCCTCACGGAAGCCGCCGGCTCTCCCTACCGCCTGTTCCTTCCCTTTTTCTGTCCCCTCGCTCATCGAGTCGGTACACTTATCACACAGAAATGTGGAGAGAAGCCGAAACCGGTGTGGCTCGTGGATAGAGCGTCAGCCTGCGGACTGAAGGATCCCAGATTCGATTCCAGTCAAGGGCATGGACCTTGGTTGCGGGCACATCCCCAGTGGGGGTGTGCAGGAGGCAGCTGGTCGATGTTTCTCTCTCATCCATGTTTCTGGCTCTCTCATCCCTCTCCCTTCCTCTCTGTAAAAAGTCAATAAAATATATTTAAAAATATACATATATATTATTTAAAAACGTGGAGAGGACAAAGGAAGGCAAAAGAACCAGAACGGAGGGCCCAAGATCCGTCTCCCCGAGGCATCGCCAGCCGCAGCGAAGCCTGGGACCGCGCACAGGAGCCGGCGGTCTGGGCGGAGGCTGGCCTGGGACCGGAACCCACCACCGAGCCTCAGTTTCCTCGTCTGGAAAGTGGCCGGTCAGTGCCCACATCAGGGCGTGGCGGGGTGAGATGGAGTGAGGCGGGCGCAGAGGGAGGCCTGCGGCCACTGCCCACTGCGCACCGCCGCCGCCTCCTCTTCCTGTCACTCCCATGAGCTGGATCACACACGAGGTGGGAGTTCGCATTTACATAAGCATCCCCTTATCATCACCGTGGCCAGCACCACTGCTAACGGGTGCACGTTTACGGCTGGGTGTTCTAGAACGTACTCCTCCTTTTCCATCATTCCTCTTACTGACGCCAGATTCGGAGCCAAAAGAGGTGACTTCCAGGCTTCCATAAAGGGTGGTGTTTATATCATCCTTATGTAATCTGCAGGTCCATGCAGCGCTAACACGGCTATTAGATCAGCCCGTGTGCTGCTCACACAGCTCAGGAAACTGATCCCACGTCTGACTTCAGTGTCCGAGGCCCGGAATCTGGCCCCGAGGAGCGCCCCCCGGAAGGCCATGGGGTGCCGCCTCACCTGTCACACGCCTGTCCCCCACATTTCCGCAGGCAGCCCTGAACTTACACACGGACTCACGGCACATGTACCGTCAGCCACTCGCAGCATGCCGACGGGAGCACGTGTCCACTCACTCACCCGCCCTGTCCGATGACAGGTATGATCTTCACGTTCTGCTGCACGTTATCGCCGTTCTTGGAGCAGTAGATGCCTTGCCACTCCTGTGAATGCAACGCAGCAGCATTGGGCTGTGCGCAGACACCCGGAGCGCCCCCACTCCGCCCCGGGCCATCACCACGGCTGCAGCAATGGGCACAGAAACCGCCCACCCCGAACACGGCTGGGACCATCCGCCAATTCTCTCTGCCTCCACCCACCTCCTCCCGGGCCGCCAGCCCACGCGGCCTGTTTTCAGTGGCGCCTGCTGGCTCCCCAGTGGAGAGTACAGACCTGCCTTGAGGGAGAGGGAGAGGGGCAGGGGCGGGGCCTCTGGCCGGGAATAAGGAGAGAGGAGGAACACACTAGCATGGTGGGCTGCCACCGCCCTCAGGGTTGTGGGTTTGGGAACCTCTGTATTTTTTTAGGGAGGGTGTCGGGGGCAGAACGATGGGATAAACCCGCTGTATGACGACTCCCAGGGTGCCCCTCAGCCTCCCTGACGGCCCGGAGCCCCTAGGATCGGGAGCTGGGCGGGCGGAAGAGGACTCCCCGTGGGGCAGCCACGGTGGCTCAGGGCTCCTGCCCAGACCCTTGCACCTGGCCAATCCTGAACTCTTCTCTGCCGAAGGTGGCACCTCCCTCCTGCCTCAGCGCCAGCACGCACCAGCTGGGCTTCTCCGACCAGACAGTCCCTCCTCAGTGCCCAGCGCAGAGGGAATTCAACCACCATCGCCCACATGCCTCGGCGAAGCCGCCGGGACCTGCCTGCCAGGCGGGAAGGCCACGCAGAGCCCGCGCGGGGCTGCTGGGCTCGGGGTGTTCTGAGCACGTGCCACCTCCTTGGCCATCCTTCTCCCAGAACCACGTACCCTGCCCACCATTAGGCCAGTTTCAGAAAGATCAGCTCATCATACAGATGAAAACCATGACGGTTAAGTGTCAGTGACTGTGATCACCAGGGAATCATCCTCTGTGCTTCCCCGGCCTGTCCTCACTGCAGCCTGGGAACCACAGACAGAGTCCGTCCCCGCCTCCCCCTCCCCCCCCACTTCCGCCTGCCGCACCGGCTCCTCCCTCCCCGACGAGCGACAGGAAAGAGAAAAAGGTACTAACCTCGTACTTACCTTGCCCATCTTCATGCACGAGTTTATGGTAGTGAGCAAGTCCCCCTTTTTCTCATTCACAGACACTTTGGCCAACTCCTTCCCTATCATTTCACCCGACTCATAGCCCACTGTGTTTTCAAATGCGGGATTTACATACTGGGGGGAAGAGACAAAAGAAAAAGAAAAAGCATCAAGTGAGTGAAAAGAAATTCTGCAGAGAGCCAATGGAGACTATTCCACAGGGCCTGTGGGGGGCGAGAACACAACCCCCGAAGGGCCCTGGAGTGCGGGCGCTGCTGCCCACTCACGGGTGGGCTTCTCCCTGTTCTCCGGAGGCTCCAGGCCGCTGGCAGGCCCTGGGAGGCAGACCGGGGGCTGCTGAAAGGGCTGCAGGGTGAGGAACTGGGATAGAGCCCGGACTGGGATGGGAAGCAGCCAGGCCCCCTTCCCAGTCCCTTGGGCTCCTCCTCGCCGCCCACTGCGCGTCTGTGTAACGGGAAGGAAGCACCCCCTGCTCCTGGGGGGAATGAGTTATGTGCTTGGAAAGCAGGCTGTGGACTGGGGAGGGTTTGCAAATATAAGGCTTCATGCTTGGGTTTCCAAAGGGCTAGAAGACATGTATGGGGAAAGCTTACATGTGCTAATAATAGTAATAATCTATATCAATAAAATGCTAATTAGACCGGGAAACCTTCTGGATGTCCTTCTGGACAAAGCCACGTTGGCGGGGCCAAGGCAGTGGGGGGTGATCAGGTCAGAGGGGAGGGCAGTTGGGGGCGAGCAGGCTGGGAGGGGGGGGAGCTTAAGGGTGAGCAGGCCGGTGGGGGGGCAGTTTGGGGCTATCAGGCTAGCGGGGGGTGGGGGGGGGGGGAAAGCAATTAAGGGTGAGAAGGCCGGGAGGCAAAGTGGTTAGGGAAGATCAGGCAGGCAGGCGAGCAGTTAGGAGCCAGCAGTCCCGGATTGTGAGAGGGATGTCCAACTACCAATGGGATCAGGCCCAGACCGGCAGTCGGACATCCCCCGAGGGGTCCCAGATAGAAAGAGTGCAGGCCAGGCTGATGGACACCCTCCCCCCTCTCCCCTCACCCCGTGCACGGATTTTGTGCACCAGCCACTAGTAATAATAATGCGAAGATGACAACAAAAATCATCACACTGTTCAAGGCCTATTTCCAAGGCCTATGGCAAGCATTTCACGCACATTAACTCCTTTAGACCTCAGCACCCTTACAAGTGGGAGGCTGCAGTCTGCATCGATACTTCTCTCATTCGTACAGATGAGCGCGGATTCAGACAGAAAGACAGACGCTCAGCTAGGAAGGGGCGAGGCCTGTCTGACACCAAGCCCGCGCCCTCGCCCGCTGGCCCGTGCTGCCTCTGAGGCACTGACTCCTGAGCCTTCCTGAATGTCCGTCAGCAGCTCTTTAGCAGCCGGGGCGCTCAGAGCTACTCCGGAGGGGGCTGTTCTCAGACAAAAGGCACATTCTCTGGCACAACTCCCTCTCCTGTCACCTACACGTGTGTCTCCCGTCACTGACAGCCAATAATGGACAGGCTGTTCGGAAATTACCCGGTTGTTCTGAGTAGTTTCTCGGAAATTTCTCTAAGTGTGAACTACCATCGGAGGCCATGAGAAAGGTGAGAACTCGCGGGCCTTACGGTCAGAGCCATTCCCTTTGCAGCGTCGTCCTCCCTCCGCCACCACCCCCTGCCCCCCACCCCACACGGCTCTCCTTAAACACACAGCCACCAGGGGGCCTCTCCGACCTACAGGGCCCTTGTTTTCAATCGCATCTCTTACGGGTTTCATCATCATCCTCTATGGGAAAACTGGTCTCCTGAACTTCAAAAGGAGAAAGGAAAATCTTCCTGGAGGGTTTCGGCTCTAAAAACCGAGAGCAACCACAGCCCGAGACCGCGGACAGCCGCCCGAACGACAAACCTGGATGTAGTTGTTCTCACTTGTGATCTTAATGGCGTCCTGGCTCTTCTCCAGCGCGGTGAACACCGAGTTACACGCCCTTCGGGGAGGGAAGCGGGTTAACGCACGCACCGCAGAACCAGCTCACTCTCGGGCGCTACCTGACTTACTAACCGTGTCTGACTGATTATAAAGGTAACGGGTGCTAATTCAAAAAGGGAGGGAGGGCGGCCCTGCCAGTGTGTGAGGTGGTCAGAGCGTCCGGCCTTGACTGAAGGGTCCTGGGTTCGATTCCCAGTCAGGGGTACGTATCTTAGCGGCAGGCCCACCCCCGGCCCCGGGTGGGCGTGTGCGGGAGGCAACCAATCGATATGTCTCTCTCACATGAATGTTTTCTCTCCTCCTCCTCCTCCCTACCTTCAACTCTCATAATAATAATAATAATAATAATAATAATAATAAAATCCTCAGATGAGGATTAAAAAAAAAAAAGAGGGACTAGTTCCCACCTCTGGTTGCAACAAGTTCAGAGAAGATGGATCTGTGAGAAGCCCTACTGGTTTTATCACTCTTTTTAAATTTCTGCAGATATGGTAAATAAGACATGGTGTATGATTTTCATTTGCTTTAGTGCTAGTGAAGTTGAATACCTTTTCCTGTTTACTGGCCATTTGACCATTAATGTACATCCCCTATGAACTGTCTATGTCCTTTCTCTTTTTGTTTTACTCAGTGTTTCCATTTTTAAAAAATACATATTTTTTGCCGAAGCCAGTTTGGCTCAGTGGATAGAGCCTCAGTCTGCGGACTGAAGGGTCCCAGGTTCAATTCCGGTCAAGGGCATGTACACTGGTTGTGGGCACATCCCCGGTGGGGGGTGTGCTGGAGGCAGCTGGTCGATGATTCTCTCATCGACGTTTCTAGCTCTCTATCTCTCTCCCTTCCTCTCTGTAAAAAAAATCAATAATATATATATATTTTTTAAAAAATAGATTTTAAAAATAAAAATACATATTTTTTATTGATTTCAGAGAGGAAGGGAGGAGGAGGAAGGGAGGGAGAAAAATCAATGATGAGAATCATCGATCGGCTGCCTCCTGCACACCCACACTGAGGATCAAGCCCACAACCCGGACATGTGCCCTGACTGGGAATCGAGCCGTGACCTCCTGGTTCCTAGTTCGATGCGCCACCACTGAGCCGCGCGTCCGGGCGGCAGCCCCGTCTTTACAATGAGTCTCCAGTTGCCAACATGCCCACTGACTGAGACACCCAGGCCGGCTCTGAACCTCTGTGTGTGGAGAGCAGCTGCTCCATCACCCAGGCCACCGTGCCGGGGGTCCGTTACCCCCAAAGGGGCCGTCCCCGCAGGGGCTCCCTGCGCCTGCCCTGTGCGGAGCGGGGACCGGGGCCGGTACCTGAGCTTCAGCTGTGAGCGCACCTCTCCGAACTCCAGCTGCAGCAGCTCCGCATAGCAGGCCATCAGGCTGGGGTTCTCCACGTACCTCTGCAACGGGAGGGGTGTGGCTGAACAGGGCAGCCTAGCAGTTACCGCGTCTACCGTAAAGCGACTCCCTCCAACAGGCTTCCCGGCCTGGCCACTGAAACCAGAGGATGCGAATCTGTACAAAGAAATCCACCGAAGTCCCACATCAACTTGCAGAGCATACTCACTCACTCGAGAGCAGCATGTTGTCCTCTTCAAAGTTACACACACCAAAAAAATGCACAAAAAATGTGTGCCTCTCTCTCTGCACCTGGACTTCACGAGGTAACTAACCCCACTCAGGCAGTATTTTCCTTCACTGCCTCTCGCCGCGGCCCCGCTGAGCCAACAGACGATCACCCTCCAGAGCAGAGGGAGCCAGAGGCGGTAGCTCCACGGGCTCACTCTAACCTGGACACCCACCTCCGGGGAGAACAGCGTGGATCTTCTCACCCGCGAAGACCCTGGCTGCGTGCACAAGGTCTCACCCCCTGCGCACCCAGGCCTCCCAGGCCGACTCCGTGTGGGCAGGGCACAGGCAACGCGCCCGGGGACCTCTCCTCCCCGCGGTGAGCAGCGGGCACCTGTCAGCAGGCTCCTCGGTGCCCTGTGCAGTCAGGGCTGCCTGAGGCGTGGACAGCAGGCCAGCGCTCTCTTCCCCTCTCGGGAGGGGTGGCAGGCCTGTCACCTCGCTCTGATTTCCGCGGGGGGAAGGGCTGTGCTGGCCTGCAGGCATGAATGAGGACCTACATGTTCGAGGCCAGCAGTCCCTGATTTCCCTCCCTATCTTCTTTTTTAATGTATATTGTTATTGATTTCAGAGAGGAAGAGAGAGGGAGAGAAAAACATCAATGATGAGAGAGAATCACTGATTGGCTGCGTCCTGCACACCCCACACTGGGGATCAAACCCACAACCCCGGGCATATGCCCTTAACTGGGAATTGAGCCATGACCTTCTGCTTCCTAGGTCGATGCTCAACCACTGAGCCACACCGGCCAGGCTGGTATAACTTTTAATGAGTATGCCAATAAAGATGACTTTATCAGGCATAGGTGTGTTGCTTTTGGGTTGTTTTTATTTTATTATTTTTTTATTTTTTATTATATTTTATTGATATTTTAGAGAGGAGGAAGGGAGAGAGAGAGAGCCAGAAACGTCGATGAGAGAGAAACATCGACCAGCTGCCTCCTGCACACCCCCTACCGGGGATGTGCCCGCAACCAAGGTACATGCCCTTGACCGGAATCGAACCCGGGACCTTTCAGTCCGCAGACCGACGCTCCACCACTGAGCCAAACCGGTTTTGGCTTGGGTTGTTTTTAAATATATATATATTTTATTGATTTTTTTTACACAGAAGAAGAGAGAGGGATAATTAGAAACATCGATGAGAAAGAAACATCAATCAGCCCCCCCACCCTGCACACTCCCCACTGGGGATGTGCCTGCAACCAAGGTACATGCCCTTGACTGGAATCGAACCCGGGACCCTTCAGTCCTCACCCGACGCTCTATCCACTGAGCTAAACCGGTTTCGGCTGTTTTTGGTTTTTAATCCTCACCTGAGGATTTAATTTTTTTCCATTGATTTTTAGAATGGAAGGGAGGGGGTCGAAGAGGGAGGAGGAAGGGAAGGCAGAGAGAAAGACAAACATCGATGTGAGAGAGACCCATCGACTGGCTGCCTCCCCCGTGGGCCCCAATCAGGGCCGGGGCTGGGGTCATCATTGAGCCTACCACCCAGGTATGTGCCCTTGACCAGGAATTGAATCCGCCATCTTTCTGTGCACGGGCCGACACCCTACACCACGGAGACACAGCCACGGCCACAGGCATACCTCGGACAGATTGAGAAAGCTAGGTATGGTAGAATTAATCATTACCAGGTTATAAAATTAAACCAAAATGGAACAATACAAGGACAACACATTTTTCTCTTTACATTAATCCAGTTGCTCGCTCTGAACTAAGAGAAAACACTCCCTCATGCTGAACCACTTGCGTAATAAAGAAGGGGTACGTACCCTCGTGAAGCCGGCACTGATGAGGGGCATCACAGACTCCTCTCCGTCCCGCCTTCCAAAGGACAGAGCAAACGGTTAGAGACGATTCTCACCAACGACAGCTCCCCTCTGTACGCACTGATGACGTAACACGGTAACTGTGCTTTTATTTTTATTTTTTTAAATATATTTTTACTGATTTTTTTTTTTTTTTACAGAGAGGAAGAGAGAGGGATAGAGAAATCATCAATCAGCTGCCTCTTGCAGACCCCCCACCGGGAATGTGCCTGCAACCAAGGTACATGCCCTGGACCGGAATCGAACCCGGGACCTTTCAGTCTGCAGGCTGACGCCCTATCCACTGAGCCAAACCGGTTTCAGCTGTAACTGTGCTTTTAGATAAATCAGAGTAATATACAAATCAAAAGTATACAATTAAAAATAGTTTTCTGTTTCAGTTTCCTATGTAGCTTTTTGGCTGTATATATTAATAGCTGAAATATAGAAAGTTATACTAACAGCCAGAACACAGGAGTAGCCACGTTATCTACTATTATTTGATATGTAAATATTTTAATTTAAACTAAGTTCTTTCCTATTTTATTCTGCTGCCTGATTGTTTTTCTTTCAATTCCGCAGGAAAGGTAAAACAGGTAAAGGTGTCAATAGTATGTTGATAGAAGGGAACTAGAGTTGGCGATGAGCAAGATGTGGTACATACAAATGTCAAATTTCATAAATCTATACAATGTTATAAGCCAATAAATAAATAATCTTAAAAGCCCTTCTCTCCTCAACAAGGCTCAGAAAAAAAAAATAGTTTAAAGAGCATTTCTCCTCTCTATAAAAATATGTAAGCTAAGTCACATATATTTGAATACTGCCCTTCTCACATATTTTTACCCTTTCCTTCCCTCTAACTTAAGGATGATTTATGTATAGTTCTAAATCTTTATACATATGCTTAGAGTTAGGTCCCTGGGAAATGTGGAATTCTCTAGTGCTGTGCCTGTCTCTAGGCAGTCCAAAATCACACACTCACGCATGAGAGTAGAAACTCTCACATGAAGTTAACTGGCAAAGCCAAAGAAAATAAGAAAAAAGAAAAAAGAAAGGTTCAAACTAGAAGGGTCATGCAGGATAGCCTGCCTCTGTTAAAAGCAAGCAGATGCTAGCACACAAATCTCAAAGTAAAAAAAAAAAAAGAAAGAAGACTTACTTGCGTACTACACCAACAATAACCGTGTTTTCCGAAACTTTTGATGATCGAATAGACCTATTAAAAAGACAAATTTTAAATGAATTTGAAACAATTCTTTAAAAACTAAAGGCACTTAGAAGTTCTGGTGGAACAGTGGGCGTTGGGGAGAGGATGGGGGGAGCAAAGGCGCCCCTCACTCTGGACCCACCTTCTTGGCCGCTTTGGCCCTGCCTGTCCCCCCCGCCTGATCTGCCATCTGCACTTTGGTCCTTTAGCTGCTGGCCCGTCCTGTCTCCTGGGTTTTCTGAGAGAAGCTGGGAGACGGCGCCTAACAGGCACTGCACACGTGGCCTGTGACAGCCGCACACTGGCTGACCGGCCTCTGCCCTCCCGAGGGTGGCCAGGACCCTCCATTCCGCTCCTGCAACTCACCTGCACACACGCCAGGGTCTCAGCTGCCGAGGGGTGAGGTCCAAGGCCTTGGGCTCAGCCAACGCACATGTGACCGGGCTCATGCCTGCAGCTCCACCCTGAGCCCGTCCCATCCCTGCCTGGCGCAGCAGCCATCCAGCCCACTGGAGCAGAGGAGCCCTAGACACCCTGCCTGTCCCTACGAACGCTGCTTCCTCTACCTGGAATGTCCCCCACACACACCCTTCTAATCTCCTGCTCATCCATCAGGACTCAGCCCACATGTCCTGTGTGAAGCTGCCCTGACATAGCACTTGGTGTGTGCATCCTCTTTGGGCATGTACACTGATTATTATGATCTCAACACATAATAATCTGACCGCTCAACGTTTGTATATATATTAGAGGCCCGGTGCATGAATTTGTGCCTGGGTGGGGTCCGGCCAGCCTGGCCAGGGGGAGGGGACATGGGTGGTTGGCTGGCCCGCCTGCTGGTCAAACTCCTGGTTGAGGGAACAATTTGCATATTAGCCTTTTATTCTATAGGATATATACTGAGTGGCCAGATTATCATGTGTTCAGAGATCATAATAATCTTCCCACTCAGTGTACGTCCCTGTACTGACTTCACTCACTTGTCCTGCCAACTACAGCCTCCGCTCCTCAGAGACAAGTCCCACATCTTCTTCACCTCTGTGGCTCTAACACCAAATGCAGTGCCCAGACCTGAGGAGACATGCCAGAGAGGGTTCCTCGACTGGTAGGTTTGGAAGTGAAGCAGACGGAACATTTGGCCTTCCACAGCACCCGATAGAGTGTAAGGAGTTATAAGCATCCCCAGCGAAGAGGTACCGGTGCATGCGAGGCATTTAGACAAATCAGCAACTGCTGAAGGCCTTCCACAGGCCGTGTGAGCAGGCCCCAAACGGAGGCTGATGGGAAGGGCAGGGCTCTGCCAGGGCTGAGTCAGCCAGGAGAGAGCAGATCAGGAGGGAGAGGCTGGAAATGAGCCAGGTAAGGGCCAGAATGAGGATAAAACTGACTTAGGAAACCAGAGTAAGAACCCAGTTTGTATTCCATGTGCCCTTGACTGGAATTGAACTCAGGACCATCTAGTGTGCAGAACGACGCTCTATCCACTGAGCCAAACTGGTTTCGGCTTTCTTACTGTTTTGTTTTTTTTTTTAACAAAGCAAAGATAAAGCCTGAGGCAAAGACCAGACAGTAAAGATCGGCCTAAGCCATAACGCTATGGTAATCCAGCGTCTTATTTACATGCATGAAAGCAGCTTAACCCGTTAACCGAGCGGGACCTATAAATACGTCAAACGTAAACAATATCGGGAACGGGTAGGACGTGTGGCTACGTCCTGGAAATATATGTTGCACCCTGAGAGGGACGGCATATATTTTTTGTAATCTTTATAATTGTTTGTAAAAATTTATAATTTTTTAATTCGTTGTTTCCATTTTTTTGTTGGTATTCTTTTCTATTTGTTTGTAATTTTGTATTTTCCTTTGTGCTTTATATATAAATAAATGAAAAAAATATATATATATATCGTTTATTTTAATTAAGTATAAATTAAAAAAATAATAATGTGAGGTGATGTCCTCCGGGCGTGATGTACTGACAGGTCCCAGTGAACGAGTACGTTACAGGTTGCGTGATGAAAAAGGGAATGCCCGGTTAACAGGTTAAAGGACATAAAGTGAACTCAGTGTGTTTCTGGTGGCATTGCTGTCACGGCCTGGGCCCCTCAGCACAGGCCTGAGCCTCGGGCTCACCTGCACAGCGCCAGCGAGTCCAGCTGCTGGGGGTTCCTGTGGTCGATGATGATGATGTCGTGATGTGCAGCCAGGAAACAGGTGAGGACGACCTTGACCTCCTGGGCCACCGTGTAAGTAAACCCCGCCTTTTCACACGCCTTTCGGAAGCCTTTGCACTGGCTGTCATCTCTGGCAAACACTAGAAGGACCTGAATCAAAAAGCATGAACACTTAAAAAAATATCATTTCTTAACAAGCCACAGGAAACTCCCATGTGTTTTGAGGCAAGCACACAGATGTGAACATAATCTGTGAATATAAACCCGTCTCCCGCGTGTAACTCGGGGGCCGGGAAACCTGGGAGCCGCAAGGCATGGAGCACATACTTCCTTCTTTGGCTAGTAAACCTCTAGCAGAACGCAACAAAAGACTGACCAAGCCGAAACCGGTGTGGCTCAGTGGATAGAGCGTCGATCTGCGGACTGAAAGGTCCCAGGTTCGATTCCGGTCAAGGGCATGGACCTTGGTTGCGGGCACATCCCCATTGGGGGGTGTGCAAGAGGCAGCTGACCGATGCTTCTTTCTCATCGATGTTTCTAACTCTCTCTCTCCCTTTCTCTCTGTACAAAATCAATAAAATACATTAAAAAAAAATGGAACAGTGAACATGTGTTTGTGTGCTGGAAACACCAACGAACTTTGGGGCTAAATTTCAACTGGTTATTTTTGTCTAATATTTTGGATTAAATAATTGACAGGTATTTTTCTCTGATGACAGCTATTCAGAAACACAGGGAAGGACGTGCTTTTACATTTTTAGATTAGAAAATTTCAAACCTACAGAAGAGTTGTGAATGATAATGGACGCTAGTATACACTTCTAGTTTCATCAGTCGCTAAAATGTTGCCACCTTTTGCCCAGCCAGTGTGGCTCAGTGGCTGAGCACAGACCTATGAATCAGGAGATCACAGTTCGATTCCCAGTCAGGACTCTCGTCTGGGTTCCAAACTTAATCCCCAGGCGGGGCGTGCAGGAGACAGCCAATTAATGATTCTCCCTCGTCACTGATGTACTTATCTCTCTCTCTCTCCTTCCCCCTTCCTCTCTGAAATAAGAAAAAAAATTAAAATTTGCCACCTTTACTCACCCCCTCCCCCACTATACATATGCCCAATTATAGACATTTTTTATTTTACTGAACTTTTTAAAGTAGGTCGCAGACATTTCTTCACCTATGAATAGTTCAATGTGCATTTCTCTTAGGTAACTCTAGTACTGATATCTCACACAGAAGGCAATTTCAGTGTGTAACTTTAGGCCCTCTCCCTCCCGCCTCTTTAAAGAAAAGCGGGAGGGAGAGGGAACAGCGTGGCTTGGAATTCATTACCTGCGGTGGATCTGCACGAAACTTCATGGGGCCAAACTGCACGTGCGACGCGGACGCCTGTAAGGTGGACGCCTGTAAGAGAAAGGCCTGCTTACACGCCTGTCTCCATCAGAGCTACAGGCGGGACGGACACGCCTGCTCCAGAGAGAAACTACAGAGCGTGAGTCATTATTACACAGAGGGATCCCGGGGTCTCCTTAGAACCCAGGGAAGGTGGGGTGGGGGGGGCGAGGGGTGGAGGTTAGGGAGTGGGGTGGGGAGTGAGGGGGTCTCGGCTTCTCTTCTCCTAACTGCATGTGACTTGTTGTGAAACACGAGTTAAGAAAGTTAAGCTTTCGAGCCTCCGTTGGAGAAAGTCAACAGGACACAATTAAGGCAAACAGGAAGGAAAAAAAAAATAAAGCTAAAGGCAATAATTAATGAACATGTCAAATGCTAATGACTAGGATGGTTTAAGAAGACACGTGTGTGTATACAGTGCTGGTCACAGGCTGAGGGTGCAGACGGAAGCATGGCTGGCTCAGGGCCACAGCCACCTCCCCCCCCCCCCCCGTACATGTAACTGTACATGTTACACAGAAAGTGAAGTAACAGCTGGCACAGCTCTCTGTCTTGACTTATGACAGCGACTCACACGGCATTCCGAGTAAGAAACAACAGGAGCTACAGATTAAATTTTTTTTCAAATGTATTTTATTGATTTTTCACCTAGAGGAAGGGAGAGAGAGAGAGAAACATCGATGAGAGTCATCGATCAGCTGCCTCTTGCACGCCCCCTACTGGGGATGTGCCTGCAACCAAGGTACACGCCCTTGACCGGAATCGAACCTGGAACCCGGGACCCTTCAGTCCGCAGGCCGACACTCTATCCGCTGAGTCAAACCGGTTTTGGCACAGATTAATTTTTTAGGAAGGAAGAATGTTGCCTCAGTATAAGCTTAGCAATATTTTTTGGCGATTCTCGTTTGCCACTGAGCGCTTTATTTTACTCAATGAGAATGCGTTCTGACCTTACATCCTGTCTCGGGGGACATCCGGCTCTCAGGTCAAGTCCAGCTGCTGCTTACCCCAGCCGCACCCCCAAAACCACCACCACCAGGAAACGTGATGACATCACTGGGTGAGCGGATGTCAGCTGTGGGTCCTCAAGGAATAAACCGCTTCCCAGCGGCTCTGGATTGGAGATCAGAACTCCCAGGATCCTCCTCTTAGCCCTTCCTTTGTGTATGAAAACCAGTGTCACACTGGCCTAATCGGCTCTTAATAATATTTACTTTCTACACTAACATTTAGAACGGCAAGTCATTTTCCAGTTAATCTCAGTAATGTAGCCTGGATTGAATACTTCGGCTTCAAAAGCAGCTGGTACTTTTAGGTAATACAGAAACAAATAGTATGTTCACAGGCTGATGCAGGAAAATTATACAAGTTGTTGTGTTTAGTCTTTCGGATTTTTAGATATTTATGTATTTAAGATTCAGTTATAGAAAGGATTGTAAAATTAGGAATATCAGATAAGGATGATGTCCATTTGTATTTTTAAAATTTTAAAGGAATTTCTTTGAATGCGACTGACAGAAACATGAACTAAGTTAGAAGTTTTGATGAAACACATCAGCTTTTTGCTTTTTTTTAATTTTCCCTTTTGCCTAACCTATCATTTAGATGCGACTCTAGAAGACAAGGTTACTAGGTTATGAATCTTTTCAAAAAATGTTTTATTGATTTTTTTTACAGAGAGGAAGGGAGAGGGACAGAAAGTCAGAAACATCGATCAGCTGCCTCCTGCACACCTCCTACTGGGGATGTGCCCTTGACTAGAATCAAACCTGGGACCTTTCAGTCCACAGGCCAACGCTATATCCACTGAGCCAAACCAGTTAGGGATAGGTTATGAGTCTTGATCATGGTAGGGGTGGGAGAGTCAAGAAGCTCTAACCACTGAGCAACACCAGTGAGGGCGATGCAGAGCTTTCTATACCAGGACAAGGAACTTGAGTTTCACTCCATTTTCCTGAAAAGCCACTAGAGTTTTATACAAGAAGTGGCATGACCTTTTATTTCTTTTTAAAGATCCCTGTGGCTACGGTGGAGCACGGACAGTGGGAGTGCGAGAACAGAGACGAGGATCCCAGCGAGGCGGCTTCCAGAGAAGTCGCAGGAACGGAGGGTGGCAGCGGGGCCTGGCAGTGGCCATGGAGGACAGTGATTTGGACTTGCTGGTGAAAGGCCACAATCACACCAGACCAGAGTGCTGACCTGTGACCTGCAGTTTTATATCACTATCGCGTAGAAATTTGGGGCTTTGCACGGCATCTTCATAGAAGCTGGTGCGGTCTGCTTGGTCCTTTCCAGATCCGGCCACAAGAGGGCACTGACACCTACTCTGAGGCAAAGCTTCTCACCCTGCCCCTGGTCCTTGCTGCATACCCATGCCTAGTGTCCTAGTCTCCCTCCTGTCCCCTCACCTGTTCCTGATTTTCTCTTCAATGGAAACAGCAAATATTTATAATGAGCCTTTTATATGTTATCCTAACTCGGTGGCAGGCAAACTCATTAGTCAACAGAGCCAAAAATCAACAGTACGATTTAAATTTCTTTTGAGAGTCAAATTTTTTAAACTTTTTCTAATGCCCACTCCCCCTAAGCCGGCAGTTGGACATCCCCCAAGGGCTCCCGGCTGCGAGAGGGCACAGGCCAGGCTAAGGAAGCCCCCGAGTGAAAGAATTTCATGCACCAGGCCTCTAGAATAGAAAGAATGATTGAAGATCAATAAGAAGAAACCGATCACCCGGCTGGACAGCCTTACACAAGCAGGCGACGCCAGTATCTAAGGACTTAGAAGGATGATAATCCTCTGAGTCAAGATTCAGCCAGGAAAAGAAAGGGAACTCATTAACAATCTCTCTACATTTTAACAATTTTATAAGAAAGTTTTAAGCAGGAAATCTGAACAGATATTTTAAATTGGACAAAACGAATGTCACCAGCTAGTCTCCTCTGTTGTAAGTTTTGAGAAAAACAAGGAAAAAGAAGCATCTCCTCTTCCTTGTGCGTACGGGGGGAAATGAGTTACTTATGCAACGACTGCACAGTGAACGCTTTGTTTCCATAGAGATTATGACACAACTTAAATTAGAATATTCCGATTTCAATTGAGAAATGATCTTTTTGTCTAAGTGAATGGTGTATTCAGTGGGAATAAAAGCTCTGCACATCTGCTGATATCATTTCCTCTTTACTGCCATAATAATTAATCATGAGAATACATCCACACAGTCCTAAAACGGAATTCATACCCCCCAATTTAACAAGTGCCTCAAAATATGCAGTGAATGGCGGATTTTTCTACAGGATGTACAAAAATACTGAACACAAAATACTTTAAAATATTTTTTGCTCATTTCACATCTATTATACTTAAGCATGCCCTGTACTCCCTGTCTGAATAAGACAAAAGTTAATTTAGTCTGCCTTCTGCCGTTACTACCTGGATTCAACAGATAAACTGTACACTGGTGCATGAAATTACTAATATGATGCACAAATATATCAGAATCATATTCTGTTTCCCCCACCGAAATGAGCTTCTGAGTTCTATTCACTTGCATAAAACTGGCACCCACAAAAGTCCAGTGTTTGGTAAAGGCCGAATGAACCCATTACCGAGTAATGGACATCAAACGCTGCTTCACGTTTTGATAATATATCTTCCTAAAGGAAATAGCTAAGGAAAAGGACAATCCAAATTGTTAAGAGTAGAATGAAGATGGGCTAGGTTTCCTGACTGGTTTGTATTATACATCATTCTGCTCTTTTTCTCATTTCACTGTGAAATCTTTCCAGTGGATGGATAATCTATCTCATGCTCAAAGGTCTCCAAAGAAATGATGCAATTTTTAATTTAGTTAACCAAATATTCAAACAAACTCCTGTGTGATTAGATTCTCATCTGTTGACACTTTGGACATATTGGCTCCTCAAATCAATTGCTATTTTCAGCCATGTTTTGTTTAGATATTTTAGAATGTGCCTCCTTTGAAAAATTATTTCCCACTTAAATAATAACTGATTTTAAGCAACATAACAATCTAATATGAAGCATGATGCACAAAACAGGAAGTAAACCTTCTACTTCAATCAAAGGTATAGTTTTCATATAAAAAAAAAAGTTAGGATACTATCTTGTGATTTTGTTAAAAAAAAAAAAAAAAAAAGCAAAACCACAACAAATAAAAGCAAAAATATGTTGTACATTAACAATAAATTTTGAATGTACATCTATATACACTTCAAATGTTTTTACCTATCAAGCAAAACGAAACTCAAATTTTTCATGCTGATTTAATAATGTGCAAAATTTTTCCTAACAAAAAGAGGACTTAGAAATAGAGAAGGTATCGAACATACATGGCGGTGATAAGGAATAAATAAAAAACATGAAGTTATAATTACCCTCAGAGGATGAAATAAAGCAGATACTCATGCAAGTGGCTGGTTTTGCTTACTACATGTTGATTTTTCCGGAAGTCCTCAGTAAACAGAGAGCTGAGAGACTTGGGCAAGCACCCAGATTCCCAGCACCCCAGGGCCTTCTCCAGAGAACAACACTGCCCTGGCCGATGGCTCGGTTGGCTGGAGCATCGTCCTGACACCGAAAGGCCACAGGGTTCGAGTCCCACTCAGGGAATCTGTTATGTACGTCCCTAGGTTGTGGGCTCAATCCCTAGTTGGGGTGCATATGGGAGACAACCGATTGATGCATCTCACATCAATACTTCTCTCGCTCCCTCTCCCTTCCTTTATAAAAATCAATTTCAATAAAACAACATCCCCGGGTGAGGATTTAAAAAAAAGGGCAGCCGAGACCGGTGTGGCTCAATGGATAGAGCGTCGGCTTGGGAACTGAAGGGTCCCAGGTTCGATTCCGGTCAAGGGCATGTACCTTGGTTGCGGGCATATCCCCAGTAGGGGATGTGCAAGAGGCAGCTGATCGATGACTCTCTCATCGATGTTTCTAACTCTCTATCTCTCTCCCTCCCTCTGTACAAAATCAATAATATATATTATTATTATATATATATATATATATATATATATATATATATACAGGGCAAGAGAACAGGTGGACAACAGTCATTGGATTTAGGGTGCACTCGTATGTCATTATGTATGACCTTATCTAACTATTTACATCTGCAAAGACTCTATTTCCAAATATGGTCACCGATCTGAGGGCCCAGTGGACACTAAGTATGGGAGGATACCACTAGACCCAGTACACTAAGTCACAAGTGCAACCTCAATCCTCAAGTAATTAAAAGTGATGAATCCACTTCATTTATACAAAGTTCAAATCTGAGAGAAAATTCAAGGCCAAATAGGGTCCTGGAATGTCCTATTTATTATTATTTAAAATATATATATTTTTACTAGAGGCCTGTTGCACAAATTTGTGCACGGGTGGGGTCACTCGGTCTGGCTGGCAATCAGCCCATCTCGCCCAGTGCCCGATCGGCCAGCCGGCCAGGGGGAGGGGCCATGGGAGGTTGGCTGTGGCTGACCACCAGGAAGGCAGCTCCTGTGTTGAGAATCTGCCCCCCACTGGTGGTCAGTGCACATCATAGCTACCATCCAGTTGTCCAGTCATCACCGTCACTTAGGTTTTATATATATACTAGAGGCCCATTGCACAAAATTCATGCCGGGGGGTGGGGGTGGGGTGTCGTTCCTCAGCCCTTTCTGCTTCCTCTCTCCAATCTGGGACCCCTTGGGGAGTGTCTGACTGCTGGTTTAGGCCCAATCCCACAGGCCTAAACCAGCAGTCTGACATCCCTCTCACAATCCAGAACTGCTGGCTCTTAACTGCTCGCCTGCCTGCTTGCCTCACTGCCCCTAACCGCTTTTGCCTGCCTGCCTGACTGATCTCCCCCTAACAGCTCCCCTGCCTGCCTGATTAATGCCTAACTGCCCGCCCCCCCCCAAAGGCTTGATCACCCACAACTGCCCTCCCCTGCTGGCCTGATCACCCACAACTGCCCTCCCCTACCAGCCTGATTGCCCATAACTGCCCTCCCCTGCCAGCCTGATTGCCCATAACTGCTCTCCCCTGCTGGCCTGATCACCCACAACTGCCCTCCCCTGCCAGCCTGATTGCCCATAACTGCCCTGCCCTGCTTTAAAGTCATCGCACCCGGACCCATCTCCACATGTGAGATGGCGGAGACACTGGGACTGGCCTCCTCCACGCAGCTCAGAGCTGCGGGACCCCCCAGGCCTCAGAGCACGGAGTGGCTGCGGGCCCTGCCTCTGCTGTGCATGTGGCCATCTTGTGACGGCCATCTTGCGATGACATAGGGTGTGATGTCACACAGGCTATTATTAGTATAGTTAGGTTGATTTCAGAGAGGCAGGGAGAGGGAGAGAGAGCTAGAAACATCAATGATGAGCCGAGACCGGTTTGGCTCAGTGGATAGAGCATCGGCTTGGGGACTGAAGGGACCCGGGTTCGATTCCGGTCAAGGGCATGTACCTTGGTTGTGGGCATATCCCCAGTGGGGGGGGTGCAGGAGGCAGCTGATTGATGGCTCTCTCTCATCGATGTTTCTAACTTTCTATCTCTCTCCCTTCCTCTCTGTACAAAATCAATAAAATATATTTAAAAAAAAAAAAAAGAAAGAAACATCAATGATGAGAGAGCCTCCTGCACGCTCCCCAATGGGGATCAAGCCCCCAACCGGGCATGCACTGTGACCAGGAATCGAGCCATGACCTCCTGGTTCATAGGTCAGTGCCAACCACTGAGCCAGGCCAGCAGAGCTGCAATGTTCCATTGCTTAATCTGTGTGCTGGTTACATTGAGAAAAATTCATACAGTTGTACACTAATGATTTATATATTAACTGCATTAACTTTCAAAAAGAATTTGCTTTCAAAAGCTACCTTATCGGCACTTCGGTTTTCACTGGGAGAAAGGGCCTCTCTCCAGCAGCGGGCCAGTGGCTGGCAGGGCAGCGCCTTTGGGGAAGGGGGTGGGCGGCTTCTCTCCCCCTCCCTCCGCGCCCCCTCTGGCTGCTGGGTCTGAGGCAGGGGCAGCGGACAGGACCAGGGACATACAAGCTCTTCCTGTTGGGGCCTGAAGAATTTTTAAAGCGTTTTTGTTGTTTCTCTGGAGACGCTCCTGCTGCGTCCCTCCCACTGCAACTCCCTTCAGACAGGCAGCGCTTCTCTTCCAGGTTTTTTCCAGTCTTCCCTCACTTTCTACCCTGTGGTCCCTCTGCCTGGCAGGCTAACATCTAGGGCAGGGACCCTTTAAGGAGGACCCCATGTCCACATTCCCTCCAGCTGTGCTCACAGCTCTGCTCCCTGGCGCCAGCGAGTGTTTAGTGGGAGGGAAGGTGGTCCATTCAGCTTCAAGCCCAACAGGCTTCGGGCAAGTGGTGGCTGTGCCTCTGTCCTTTAATGTCTGGGGTATCTTCTGTTTTTTGCACCCCGTTTTACTTATAGGGACCTCCCCGAAAGGATCTCCATCCACTGCTCAGACATATGTCAAGAGCTGCGGTCTGAATGGAGAATGAAAAGCAACGGGGAAGCTGGAGGAAGAAAGGAATGCAATGCCTGTTACTAACAGCAGCACCCACAAAGTGCGCGACTGGCCTGTTTTTGGTGCCATAAATTTCCTTTTTCTTTTTCAAACATATTTGTATTGATTTCAGAGAGGAAGGGAGAGCGAGAGAGAGATAGAAACATCAATGATGAGAGAGAATGATTGGCTGCCTCCTGCACACTCCAGGCTGGGGATTGAAGCCACAACTCGGGCTTGTGCCCTTGACGGGAATCGAACCTGGGGCCCTTCCGTCTGCAGGCCAACACTCAGCTCCTCTGCATCTTGCAGTCCAGCTGGACCCTGAGCAGCTCTGCCACCAGCTCATGTGTACTCATGGCCACTATTTCAAATACAACGCCAAGGTGTGTCTCTCACCTTGAAATATGTGATTTGCTTATTATTGTTTTCTTTCTTTTCCCGAGATCTGCAGCTGCAAGTGACTTCTGTCCACTTCCTCTCATAACGCCTAGTTCAACCTTGGGTTTCAGAAATCTAATTTCTTCAAATATAAAGTTTGCATTTCTGTTTCTTCTCCTATGTGCTCGGGATAATTCTCCAGGGCGGGATGGAGAAAGGCTGACATTCCCGTGTTCACGTCTTAAGTTCTACTTCTTTTTCCTCCAAAAGGAAAACCACTTTATAATCTCCTTGAATATAAAGTAATACATGATCGTTCCAAAGACCAGGCAGTACAGAAGGGTAGAAGAGAGAAAAGGAAAATGCTGTTACCTGAAATCTTATTAACTACAGTGATCCCAGTGTAACACATGAGCACATATTCTAATGAGCCTTTTCCCAAGCCTTTTTTAACTTAAAACTGATTATTTCCTTGAAGAAGAAGAAAAAAATCTAAATTATGATTTTAGTAGCTACACAATATTCATGAGAACTTCCTTCATGAGACACTAGAATGTTTAATTTTTAAAATAAACAATTCCATAAAACCAGAAGTCATGCCCTCGAAAGATCAAATTTTCCACATTTTAGTTTCCTTGTAAGCCAGAGAAAAGGAGGGTTTATTCCACCAGCTTTTAGAAATACAACAAGCAGGCCTGGGTCTTGGAAAGCTAGGTAACTAAGGCTTCTTTTTTAAAAGTTACTGTTTCCACGACCTTTGTTCCTTGTATAATAAATACACTGTGTTTTCCTGGCTTTTCATGTACAAGACAGAGAAAATCCAAACAACCAAATTATCCAAGCCTTACACTGAGGACAGACAACGTTTTGGAGGATGGTCACAAGTACAGACTGCTGCTTTTACAACCTGACGTGAGCTTGTACGACAGAGCCAAACGAGGGAACATACACTGTTGTCCACAATCTGAGTTTCATTAAATTGTCTTTTCTAATGCACTTCCTTGATTAATAGAGACTTCGAGCTAGGCAAGCACCGAGCCTCCCAGCTGGTTGTGGCAGTGAAGCGGAGAGAATACATTCTGTTCCTTGTCTCAGCAGACCACAGAGACAACAATTTTTCCCCAACAAAACATCCCCCACACGAATGAGCAAAACTCCAGATGGCAGAGCAGCACGTGCCCGGGTGCGATGACTTTAGGCAAATGTCACCCACAAACACATTCCGACAAGCGGGTGAGGGTGAGCGCCCTCCGCCCTCCGAGTTAGGGTGTGCTCCTTGCAAAACTGGGCAGCCTCGGTTCAGCAACAAGCAATCGGGCACAGGAAGAACGGGAGCTGGAGAAGGCCAGCAAACCGCCTCCAGTGATTTAGTCACAGTAATCAAGCCATCGCCCGCCAACAGGCCGGCCATTCAGTAGATTTGCATATTACACTTTTATTATTATAGATATTATTGCAAGTCCCAGCCACAGCAATCAGAAACAAAAAGAAATAAAAGACATCCAAACTTACTTCGCCCTAAAAAGGGAGAAGTAAAACTGTCCTTATTTGCAGATGGCATATACTATATAGAAAGAACCCTAAAGATTCCACACAAAAAACTATTATAATAAACTAGAGGCCTGGTGCACAAAATTCATGCATGGGGGTGGGGGGGGGTCCCTCGGCCCAGCCTGCACTCCCTCCAATCTGGGACCCCTATCACAATCCAGGAATGCTGGCTCTCAACTGCTCGCCTGCCTGCCTTCCTGATTGCCATTACTGCCTCTGTCTGCCAGCCTGATCACTGCCTAACCACCCCCTGCCAGCCCAATTGCCCCTAACTGCCCTCCCCTGCTGGCCTGGTCACCCCCAACTGCCCTCTCCTGCAACCCTGGTTCCCCCCCAACTGCCGGCTGGAAGCAGGTATCTGGGATCTATTTATCTTCTATAATTGAAACTTTGTAGCCTGGAAAGGAGGCCAGGGCAGACCAGGCAGGCCTTGGCTTCCTCCATCACTGGGGGCAACCCAACCCTCCTGCTCGCTCCAGCTCTGTGGCGGCTGCCATCTTAGTTGGGTTAATTTGCTTACTTGCTCTGATTGGCTGGTGGGTGTAGTGGAGTGATGGTCAATTTGCCTGTTTCTCTTTTATTAGTGTAGATAATCTTTTAACATATAGATTTCTTATTGTAAGGAAAATAGCTGTTCAATCAGCAGGTTTGGATATGAAATTGTCATTTGTTCATTATTCAACAAATATTTGTAGAGCACTTTTAAATGCACTAAACCTATAATGAGTGCTGAAGTTATAGAAATAAAAATATGAATTCTATCCTCTGGAAACTAAATATCGAAGGATAGAGAAATATTAACAAATAATTACAACACTTTGTGAATGTTTAACAACAAATGCTTGTACAGAGCGTAACTGAGAAGTGACTGATTAACTCTGTAAGGGGGCGGCCATGAGGGAAATCAGCAAAGTTTTCAGAAGAGTGATGCCCGCTGAGGTGAATCTGAAGGAAATGTAGGGCTCCGTCAGGTCTGAAGGGGGAAAGGAGCATTCTAGAAAGAGAAAATATCATGTGCAAATATGTCCACCCAGGATGCTCAGAGACAGTGGATGGCTAAGTGGGATTGAGATGGAAAGTTCCATAGATGAGCCGGGACCGGTTTGGCTCAGTGGATAGAGCATCAGTCTGTGGACGGAAAGGCCCCGGGTTCGATTCCGGTCAAGGGCATGTACCTTGGTTGCAGGCACATCCCCACTGGGGGATGTGCAAGAGGCAGCTGATCGATGATTCTCTCTCATGGATGTTTCTAACTCCCTATCCCTCTCTCTTTCTCTCTGTAAAAATTCAATAAAATATATTTTTAAAAATAAAAAATAAAAGTCATCTATCGTAGCTTTTAAGGCAGCTGCAAAGGTTCTGAAGGACTCTTGACTGCTTCAACCAATAGAGAACCTTGCTCCCCAGCTACTTCCTTTGGGACCCTCTCTCTGGGAACCCGGGCACCACACTGTGAGGTGCTCGAAAAACCCATCCCATCCCATCAGCCTCAAGGCACCCCCGCCCAAGGACCAGACACGTGAGTGAAGGAGCCGCCCAACAATTCTAAGTCACAGCCCTTCAGGTCACTTCCTGCCACACGAGTGCCTGGCGTCCAGGAGCAGAGACAAGCCACGCCCCTCTGGTCCTGTCCAGATTCCTGTGCGGAATCCATGAGCATCACAAAAAGGCTGGTGCTCAGTGGACGGAGGGTGGGCACACAGCGGTAACTGGGACGACGGTGCTGGGCATAACCTGCCAAACTGATGTCATGACCCAGGCGTGGCGGTCCGACACCCGCTGGTTCAGGGTCACGGACTCAATACCTCCTGGAGCCTGGCACTCAACCCTGCCAAGTTACGGTCCCCCCGAGTCTGTGCACACCAGGCGGACATTTCTGTGACGGGCAACGGATGGGATGGGCGAAGTGGAGTAAAAGGCTTCGACTCACGGGGGCCAAACTCGGAAGTGCAAAGGTGGGCCAGGCTGTCCCGGCCCGAGTCCCGTGGTTTCCCAGCTTCCTAAGGCTGGTCCAGCATTTGCCAAAAACACATCGGTGAGCTGCCCAGGCCCCACGGGGACATTGCGGTCTGAAGGTTGCCTGTTAACTTCTATCCTTCAATGCTGTCAGCCCTGTCAACAGTTTCAAACTTTCCTGTTAATGGGTAACTTTCATCTAAATATAAAACTCAGATCAATCTGTTAAGGATTAGCAGATTCTTTAAAAAAAAAAAAAAAAGGGGGGGGGTGAGGCGGGGAGTGGGAATGAAGCAGCATTTCTGGTGGACGGAGAGTTCCCAGCAGGCCTGGGGTCAGAAACTTAACCTTCATTGGTTAATTGGGTTTTGGTTGCTTTATTTTAAAGTCACTAGTTGTGCTAATGTTATAGTACTGGCCCTGAGGGGGGAAAAACAGGAAATTCATGACTCCCAGAAAGGATAGCCTGGAATGGGAGCACTGAGGGAAGCCCCCATAGGAAGGGAACTTTAAAAAAAAAAATGTTTTATGGAATCAAACCTCTTGGTTCATGGGTTGATGCTCAACCACTGAGCAACACAGGCCAGGCAGGAAGGAAGGATCTTTAAGCTAGCACTCCTCACGAGAGCCAGTCATCTCAAGGTACAGGTTCAAGGGAAGGCCCCTCGAAAGACCAACCAGAAACGAGAACTGGAAACCACTAAAAAAGACCTTAATTTAGTCACTTATCAATGAACATGTTCTACTATTATATCAGATAAACCTGAGGGCTTTTTGTTTTTAATCTGGATTTAATGTTGGTCATGCATTCTTTAATTTTGCAGTGCAATCAGGTCACTGGTTTCTGCAAAACTGTGTCTGGGGAAATGGGTAAGGAGGGACAGTCCCATGCCCACATTCCAGCTGATAAGCACACGAGACACATCAGAAGCAGAGAAACTAGAGGGAATCCCGATTTTTGCCAGGCATGTGGGGACCAGTAATAACCAATGGGAGAATGAAATGCATGGACAACAGGCTGGAAAATTTGGGGCAATTGACAAAGACAGAATACAAACTATTTTCTTCTGTCATGTGTACCCCCTCCCTCTTGGGATTGAACTCTCAGGATTATGAGCTCACTATTTCATAATGAAAAGGGAGACAAACAGGCCATAGCTCCTTAAAATTTGTACCTACTCCTCATCTACAAAAACAACAGTGTTCATTCTCACGCTCCTTCCTTCATTCTGTCTTCCTAAAAGAATCGTCCCTCCTCTTGGCCCCAGGTAATCGGGTAATCGTACCTCCTAGGTCCCTCCTCTTCAAGGATCCCGACATAGTTCCCTATGTCCGCCAAAGCCGGTGTGGCTCAGTGGACAGGGCGTCGGCCTGTGGACTGAGGGGTCCCAGGTTCGATTCCGGTCAAGGACATGTACCTTAGATGTGCGGGAGGCAGCTGATCAAGTCTCTCATCGATGTTTCTAACTCTCTATCCCTCTCCCTTCCTCTCTGTAAAAAGTCAATAAAATATTTTTTAAAAAAAATAGTTCCCTTGCCGAAACCGGTTTGGCTCAGTGGATAGAGCATCGACCTGTGGACTGGAAGGTCCCAGGATCGATCCGGTCAGGGGCATGTACCTTGGTTGCGGACACATCCCCAGTAGGGGATATGCAAGAGGCAGCTGGTTGATGTTTCTCTGTCATCGATGTTTCTAACTCTCTGTCCCTCTCCCTTCCTCTCTGTAAAAAATCAATAAAATATATATTTTTTAAAAATAGTTCCCTTATGTCCTAATCACTAACTCCTCCTCTCTTTCCCTTTAGCATGTCAACATGCTTATACAGGACAAGATCTCCCTCTGGCCCATTAGATACAAATCCATGACATGCTACCCTGCTATAGGCCTTTCTGGAAAAGGCAGCTTCAACTGGTTTATACTAGTTGATGTGATACCATCTGAGCCACAGACATCACACAAAACCACTCCCAATATCCAGACACTGCTGCTGAGGCTGGGCACTGGTGCTGGAGCTACAGGGCAGCAGAGAGGCAGAGCAACCTGGTACCCAAACCAGCAGGGGTGAGAAATGGACCAAAGGAAAGTTCTCTCGAAGGAAAACTGCAAAGCACCCTGTGTCCTGACCAACGCTGAGATCTAGCTGTTCTTTTCCATGAAGCTGCTGTATGAGTAGCTGAATAACAAACTGTCAAAACATATTACCCAAGGGAGCTTTTGAGATCTTGCTTCCTGACATATGTCATCGGTTTGGCTCAAATAAATTCTTATTATTTTTTTTTTTAATTTAAACAAAAAACACATGCTACCTAGGATTGAAAACTCCCCATTTGGTAACCATCATGGTAATAACTGTTTCAGGCAAGAGTCATCAATGGATGATAAAACTAACTGGTGAAAGTTTAATTAGGATAGGGATAGTTACTCAGCCTCAAAGTACTACCTGTTTCCCCGAAAATAAGACAGTGTCTTATATTAATTTTTGCTCCCAAAGATGCACTAGATCTTATTTTCGGAGGATGTCTTATTTTCAGGGAAACACGGTATGCCCATCAGTGATGCCCATCAGACAGTCAGTGATTTCAGAGGGAACCCGGCAGACACCAGCCTAATCAAGGAATCCCAGTGAACAGCAGCAGAGATGGCACAGAGACACAATGGGCCCTCTGATCTGATGCACCGAGGACACGACGTCAATTCTGTGGCATTCCTGCCAAAAATGCACAGCTGGGATCGATCATAAGAAAACAGAGGTAAACCTAAAATAAGGAAAATTCTACAAAGTAACAGGCCTCTACTCTTCAAAAATGCCAAGATCCCAAAAGACAAACAACCAGGGGTTCCTCACATCGAAGACTGATGTACAGGACAACATGGGTGATCCTGGATTGGAATCTAGATGAGAAAATAATTTTTTCTTTTGTTATAAAGGAAATTAGTGGGATAGTTGCTTAGATAACGGTACTGTAGCAATGTGAATTTCATGACTTTGATCATTGTATTGATTATAGAAATTTTCAGTTTTTAGGAAACATGCACTGCAGTATTTAAGGGTAAAGGGGCATCATGTCTGCAACTGACTTTCAAATGGTCTCAAAAACAACAATATGGATAGAGAATAAATGATAAAAGCACACAGTGAGATGTTGAGATTTTGGGCAATCTGTATAAGTAGTATGCATGGATTCATTGTACTATACTTTTTTCAACTTTTCTGTAAGTCTGAAATTATTTCAACATTTAAAAAGAGTTTTTCACCCTGACTGGTTTGGCTCAGTGGGTAAAACGTCAGCCTGCAGACTGAAGGGTCCCAGGTTCGATTCCGGTCAAGGGCATGTACCCAAGTAGGGGGTGTGCAGGAGGTAGCTCATTAATGTTTCTCTCTCTTTGATGTTTAAAAAAAAAAAAAGTATAAAGAATCTCCATATGCCCATCACCCAGATTCAATAATTACTATAATTCTAACATACTTGCTACATTCATCCCTTTTTTTGCTATAGTGTTCCAAAGCAAATTGACATTTTCACCCCCTAAATACTAGTGTGTGTGTGTGTGTGTGTGTGTGTGCAATTTTCTCCTCAACCACAATTCCATTATATCAACTAATAAAATTTAAAAATGATCTCTTAATATCATATCAATCACAAATTTCCCTGACATAAGAGTTCTTTTCTGTGTTTTTTTAATTGATTTCAGAAATGAAAGGGGGGGAGAGAGAGAAAAGAGAGAGAGAGAAACATCAATGATGAGAATCATGGATCAGCTGCCTCCTGCACACACCCACATTGGACACTGAGCCTGCAAGAGACTGTGGATCAGAACTACCAAGCCAAGCTACTCTCTAATTCCCGATCCACAGAATGTGGGAATAATCTATTCTGCAATAAATGTGACACTGTGTTCTCCACTTTTGTACATATTATAAATTCACCACAATAAAACATTTCAAAATAATAAGCCAACTAACTAGAGAATCTGTTAAATAGAATTCATTTATTTCTGTCAGAACAGACAAGAGGTTAAAATGATGGAGAGGAAGGAAGAGCTAATAAAAACTCATTCTTTTATGTATATCTCACTGTCTCTTAGGGAAAAGTTATTATACGATATTTCACCTAATCCTATTTAAAAATCTATACGGTGGGATGTCTTTATTCCTATTTCGCAAATGAGAAAATTGGTGCTCAGAGAAACTACCAAGTGGCACAGTGGTAGAGGCTGGATACAGAATCTCTTCATTCCGCCACCTCTCAAAGCCCTCTGACCTTCTCATTTCTCCATCCAGCCCTTCAGGACCAAAGTTGCTAAGGTCTAAATCTGTAAGTTTTGGGTGTCAATACCTCTCTCATCTCTTGCAAAACAATTCTCTGCTTCCCCTTTTCCCACCAACAAACGCAGTGTCATTTAGCGTCACCGTGAATGCTAAGCAGCCAGAAATCGCCGAACGAAGGCAAAATGGCAGGAGCTCAAAGCTCCAGCTCACATTCCAGATTTCTGTGCAACTCTGGACATTTCTGTGCAATTCAGGAAATGGTTTCAGAGTCTCCAAAACTCTCCACCACTCTGCTGTTTGCAAGTTAGCGGGGGGAGGTGAAGGGTTATACAAACCAATATAATGATGCTCTATTTCCTTCCTCGTTCCCAGGGGTAAATTGTATGACTGAGTATTGTATAATCATTTAAGTCACCAAAATTAACTTCCAAATATATCCTTAATAAGAAAGCCCTAAATACTTTTTAGAATATAATGCATACTATATATTAAAACCATTATTTTTCTAATAACAAAATTGAACCTTCCATTATAGATAATTACTATGTCTTTATTCATTGAGTGTTTATAATTTTTAGGCACCAAACAGGTTGTTTATATTCACAATTTAATCAAATTAATGACTACACCCATCCTATATAATAAAAGGCTAATATGCAAATCGACCGAACAGTGGAACAGCCAATCGCTATGACACGCACTGGCCACCAGGGGGCAGACGCTCAATGCAGGAGCTGCCCCTTGGTGGTCAGTGTGCAAGTGGCGGGAGCCTCTCCTGCATCCACTGCAGGTGGGAGGTAAGGAGCGAGGGGTCCTGGACTACAAAAGCCCTGGACTGAGAGAGGGATGTCTGACTGCTGGTTTAGGATCAGGCCTAAGCTGGCAGGCGGACATCCCCCAAGGGGGTACCAGACTGCAAGAGGGCACAGGCAGGGCTGAAAGACATCCCTGTGCACAAATGTTATGTACCAGGCCTCTAGTTTTACAAATAAAAAGCTTGGGCCCACAGAGGTTATGTGACTTGTCACAGGTCAAGGGCTAGGGCTCCAACCACACTGTCTGGCTCCAAAGCCCATCTCCTGACCACTCTTTTAAAAAATATATATATATTTTATTGATTTCAGAGAGGAAGGAAGAGGTAGAGATAGAAACATCAATGATGAGAGAGAATAATTGATTCTCTGCCTCCTGCATGCCCCCTACTGGGGATCGAGTCCACAACCCCAGGCATATGCCCTGACCGGGAATCAAACCCAGGACCTTTCAGTTCACAGGCCAATACTCTATCCACTGAGCCAAACCAACTATGGCTCCTGACCACTTTCCCCTTGATTCCGTCAGGTCAGAATGGCAAATGAGAATGTGCCATTTTCCCGTATCCAGGTGAAAAAGAATAACGGAGGAGCAGAGAAAATGAATTTAGAAGATATATCCGTTACTTTCAGAGCTATTTCTGAGAAGAGCTTCGTGGGGAGGGGAGAGGGGGTTTAGCCAAGATCTGCACGCCGAGGAAAGAAAAAGGAAGTAGGGACTCGGGAGCTAACTTCCAGGGCGTGTTTCTCAGGCTTAAAATAGGCTTGACCTTAGAATTGTCATGAGAAAAGGCAGAACAAACTAAGTCACATATAAACTGTTTGTTCTCAAGCACATAACTAGTGGACACAGAACACAGTACTAGGTTAAGGGACACTGGCCGATTAACTGACCCTGCCTCGCTCTTCCAGCCAGGACGTTTTCCTACAGGCCACACTTTAAGGCTATTAAAGTCAATACGTATAGCTGGGACCAGTTTGGCTCAGTGGATAGAGCGTCGGCCTGCGGACTGAAAGGTCCCGGGTTCGATTCCGGGCAAGGGCATGTACCTTGGTTGCGGGCACATCCCCAGTAGGGGGTATGCAAGAGGCAACTGACGGATGTTTCTCTCTCATCGATGTTTCCAACTCTCTATCCCTCTCTCTTCCTCTCTGTGAAAAATCAATAAAATATATTTTAAAAAATAATAATAATAAAGTCACTACGTATATTCTCCAGAATGTTCCATCATCTTCACGGAGGCTTCCACCTCAGGACCCCGGCTAGCTCACACTTCCCTGAACTTGAGAGGGAGAGAGAGACACAAACATCAGTGATGAGAGAGAATCATTGAGGCTGCTCCCTATGAAGTCAGCCCACCCGGTTCATTCATTCATTCGACAAATACCCGGAGGTATAGACACGTGGCTGGCAAAGGAAGGCCCCGCCCCTCTCCTGGACCGTACACGTATCAGGACAGGCCATCGTGCACACACAGACATGTAAAATCCGTGCTGGGCTCCAGGACGTGGTGCTGATGGAGCACATACGAGGAAACTGGGCCCTGCATGTGTGGGGCAAGAGGGAAACAGCTTTTCAGGGGAGACCCCCAGCATGAGTAGGAACTGAGTGAGAAGCAGGTAAAGACGTTTTAGATCCAGGGAAAGGCACATGCCACATCCAGAGGCCAAGAGGAAATTCATGAAAACCCTGGCTCCAGCATGCTGCATGCTGAGGTTTCTCACACACACTTTTTATTTTTTATTTTTTTTACAGAGAGAAAAGGAGAGGGATAGAGAGTTTGAAACATCGATGAGAGAGAAATATCGATCAGCTGCCTCCTGCACACCCCCTACTGGGGATGTGCCCACAACCAAAGTACATGCCCTTGACTGGAATCGAACCTGGGACTCTTGAGTTTGCAGGCCGACTCTCTATCCACTGAGCCAAACCGGCCAGGGCAATGACACACACTTTTATTGGAAGTTAACATGCAGGGAAAAAGTATATAAATCCTAAGTGTGTAGCTTGACCATCCGGGTCAAGAAACAGCTTTCCCAGACTCGGAAGCCCTCGTGTTCTTTCCAAAAGGCCAGGGCCATCATAGCTCCAGCACCCCACCTCGGCCTGAACTTGAACTTGGCGTAGATCAAACCATGTAGGAGTATGGGATCGGTTTTTTGTCTGGCTTCTTTCATTCATTCAACACTTCACTTGTGAAATTCGCCCATGCTGCTGCCTATAACAATAATTCTTTCATTTCCACTGCTATTTCCAGAGCATTTCACTGTATACTTTTATCACAGCTTATTCTCCCTTGAGTGGACTTTGGAATTCTAGTTTTTCACTCTTGTGAATAATGCTGCTATGAACACTCCAGCATGCGACTGTGGCAAACCTATGTACACACCTCTAGTGGGTGTATGTCTGAGGAGCATAATTAGTGGGAGACAAAATACACGTGTGTTCAACGTTAGCAGATACTGCCTAACAGCCATCTAAAATAACCTCACTAATTTACATTCCTGCCAACAGCATGTGACATCTGTTTTTTTTGTTTGGCTGGTTTTTGCAACAACAGACACGATAACCCACCGCTGTCTGGAGGAAATCTAAATTTTTGATGAAAACTGGCCATGTAAAAACAATGGCTAAGGATCCTTCTCCACCCTGAAACCCCCGAAAATAGATGCATTTTTATCATCTGCCACTCAAAATGCCTAAATTTGACAATGGGGAAGCTCTTAGGACAACAAATTCCATTACAAAAAGAGATCTATCTGTAACATCCTTATTCCCAGGTCATAGAAAACAAACGTGCAGGTGTAGTTTTTTGTTGGCCTGATTAAAAACATTCTATATCACCTGCAGCCAAAAATGACTTTCTAACAGTCACTTTCAAAAGAAAAAAGGCCTGCCCTAGCCGGTGTGGCTCGGTAGATAGAGCATTGGCCTGGAGACTGAAGGGTCTCAGGCTCGATTCCAATCAAGGGCACATGCCTGGTTGCAGGCTCAATGCCTAGTAGGAGGCGTGCAGGAGGCAGCTGATCAATGATTCTCTCTCATCATTGATGTTTTTCTCTCTCTCTCTCTCTCTCTCCCTCTCCCTTCCTCTCTGAAATCAATAAAAATATATTTTTAAAAAATCTGTACCTCAAATTACTGCGCCATAAGGTGGGTTTATTGACTCATGTAGATGCAAAGCCCAGAGTGAGATCTTGTGAGCTTCAGGCGAGATTCAACAGGACTGGTAACTGGGAGCAGAGGAATTTCACGCCTGACTCAGGCCTGGGTTATGTGTCTGTCATGAGACACTGCCAGGGACCAACCTTCACACATGCTGTGCCAGGGAGAGGGGGAAAGGGGAAGAATCAAAATAGTTACCAAAGAGGGTGGCAGACGGGCTGGCTGTCCCAGCCCAGTTCCTCTTCTCCCTGGGCACACACACAGCTCCCATTCCCCAGACTTCAGTGGCACCAGGCGTGGCCAAGGGTCCAACAGAAGCCACGGCCACGGCTGGCCCCTAAGAACCTCTGACCCACGGCCTATCCTAACAGGTGAAGAGATTAAGGCCCACGGGTTGGGTGGCTTGCCCAAGATGAAAAGAAATCCCTAAACACAGGATGCGATGATCTCACCACTGGGAGGCAAAAGCAGAATTGAAAACAAGTAATAACCCTGAAAGCAACGGATCAAAAGAGAAGTGATGCGCAATACAGAGTCATTAAATATCCTTCAGCAGAATACACAAGGGGGAGGGTCAACTGGGAAGCGTTTTCTACGTCAAAACTTGTTGAAATTCTCTTCTCATAGCAAACAGAATAAATGGAAAGTTTCTCTGATAACGCAGAACACAAACTGTCTCACCATCAGAATTAGGAGCAACCTTCATTACACATTAAAGTGGTATAAATTCTTAAGATGAAAAGCATCTAGGCCAGTGGTCGGCAAACTCATTAGTCAGCAGAGCCAAACATCAACAGTACAATGGTTGAAATTTCTTTTGAGAACCAAATGTTTTAAACTTAAGCTTCTTCTAACGCCACTTCTTCAAAATAGACTCGCCCAGGCCGTCGTATTTTGTGGAAGAGCCACACTCAAGGGGCCAACGAGCCACATGTGGCTCAGGAGCCACAGTTTGCAGACCATGGCTCTAGGGGCTTGGGCTGAACCCCAGGGCAGGAGCATGGGTTGTTCTGTGACCAGCACCTTTCCTTCCTCTGAGAGCTGCTCCTCCCCATATAACACCCCCAACCCCATCATAGACGCCACCATTGCCCCCCCATCACAGACGCCACCATTGCCCCCCCATCACAGACACCACCATTGGCCCCCATCACAGACGCCACCATTGCCCCCCCATCACAGACGCCACCATTGGCCCCCATCACAGACGCCACCATTGCCCCCATCACAGACGCCACCATTGGCCCCCATCACAGACGCCACCATTGGCCCCCATCACAGACGCCACCATTGGCCCCCATCACAGATGCCACCATTGGCCCCATCACAGACGCCACCATTGGGCCCCATCCCAGACGGCCCCAATGACCCCCATCACAGACGCCACCATTGGCCCCCCCATCACAGACGCCACCATTGGCCCCCATCACAGACGCCACCATTGGCCCCCATCACAGACGCCACCATTGGCCCCCATCACAGACGCCACCATTGGCCCCCATCACAGACCGCACCATTGGCCCCCATCACAGACGCCACCATTGCCCCCCCCATCACAGACGCCACCATTGGCCCCCATCACAGACCCCACCATTGGCCCCCATCACAGACGCCACCATTGCCCCCCCCATCACAGACGCCACCATTGGCCCCCATCACAGACCGCACCATTGGCCCCCCCATCACAGACGCCACCATTGGCCCCCCCATCACAGACGCCACCATTGGCCCCATCACAGACGCCACCATTGGCCCCCATCACAGACGCCACCATTGCCCCCCATCACAGACGCCACCATTGGCCCCATCACAGACGCCACCATTGGCCCCCATCACAGACGCCACCATTGGCTCCCATCACAGACGCCACCATTGGCCCCCCATCACAGACGGCACCATTGGCCCCCATCACAGACGCCACCATTGGCCCCCATCACAGACGCCACCATTGGCCCCCATCACAGACGCCACCATTGGCCCCATCACAGACGCCACCATTGCCCCCCATCACAGACGCCACCATTGGCCCCATCACAGACGCCACCATTGGCCCCCATCACAGCCGCCACCATTGGCTCCCATCACAGACGCCACCATTGCCCCCATCACAGACGCCACCATTGGCCCCCATCACAGACGCCATCATTGCCCCCATCACAGACGGCACCATTGGCCCCCATCACAGACGGCACCATTAGCCCCCATCACAGACGCCACCATTGCCCCCCCCCCATCACAAATGCCATCAGTGGCCGCGGGATGAGCAGGTGACCCAAGCTGGGCCGTGCTGGTCCTTCCCAGGACTTTCACGGGGAATGAAAGGAAGAGGTTCTCTGCTGATGAAGCTGGGAAACAGGAGCTGCTGTTGGGCAGTTTCCTGCCGAGCAGTACATGGGCGATGACAGCAAGTGAGAGAGGAAGATGGAGAAAGGGTCCTGGTCTCATCTGTCCCAGAGGCTGGCGGGCCCCTGTCCTTCCCTGGGTGTGGTTACGTGAGGCAGGCTGTAGTGGCCCACAGATGTCCCTTTTGGCCTCAGCTAGATTAGGTCGCTGTCATCTGCGGTCAAAAGCATCCTGACCGATATAATCAGGAGAGCTGTCTCAAAACAAACACACACACAAAACCATTCATGGCATCGCATGCATCTCAAAAAGTAAAATGAAAAGGACAGAAATAGCAAAACCTAGCGGGGACTCAGAAACCAGGCTGCTAGCTAGGACACCTTGGGCAAATTCACCCCCACTGGCTCCGTCTTCTCATTGTAAAGGAGAGCCATTACGGTAATACCAAGCCCACTGGGTTTTCTTAGGGGTTCAGGTAGTAACACATGGCAGTAGCTTAGCACAGTGCCCGGTATGTGGTGAACACCCAACACCTGGTCACCTGTTTGTGACAGCGATCTGAGATGTCCAGGCTGGTGACCAGTCTTTGTGGCTTCAGTGTAACAAGCCGGATGAACAGATGAACGGCAGGTGATCATAGGAAAGCCTGCTTGGCCCAGACAACCGGGCACTGGGCGGGCACCACCAAACCCAGAAGCCCTTCCGTCCGTCCTGGGTGACCTCTCTGCAGTCAGACCCCCTCCGGGCGCTCAGCGAGGAGAAGCTGTGCCAGCCCCAGCGCGCTCCTCTGGTCCCTAGGATGTCCACTCTCTGCCGAAGGAAGGAAGGAAGGAAGGAAGGAAGGAAGGAAGGAAGGAAGGAAGGAAGGAAGACAGGCAGGCAGGCACCGTGAACAGCGGGGAGGGTCAGCGCTGAACCAGAGCAGCCCACAGGGACCTCTCTATCCTCAGAGCAGGCATGGCCTTGACAGTTTGAACCCTGCATCCTATCTTAATCTGTTTTTTAATGGAATGAATTCCACAGACACAGAAAACCGAGGGCATTTGTTCCACACCTAAAATACTTCCTCCAGCAGTTACCTACTTCCTTCTCAGACTCCACCTTCACCGGGCTCTTTTTCTAATTCTGCTGATTCCGCTGGGGAGACATTTTCAGCGGAGCTGGTGAGGAAATGGCCCAGTCAAAAGTCCAGAGGGCACCAAGTCCCGGACGGGCGGGTGCTGGAGGCGGTCGGTGTGTAAGGCCTGGGCGAACGCTGGGGAGGGCCAGCAGCCCATCAGCCTGGGCGCTCAAGGTCAAGGGAAGGGGTCTGGATGTGCCGGCAGGGAGCTGCAGAGGACTCTGAGCAGGAAATGGCACAGCTGGATGGACATCTGATCACTCTGCTCCCCTTCTTAGAAACTCCGCTTCTAGAGCAGCAAATCTGAACCTCCGGTATACGGGGTCTGATTGTCTAGGAACTAAAATATGAGGTCTGGCCTGGCTCGGTGACTGAGTATCAACCTAGGAACCAGGAGGTCATGGTCTAATTAAAGGTTGGAGCACTGCTTAGTTGTGGGCTCCGTCCCCAGTGGGGGGTATGGAGGAGGCAGCCAATAGCAGATTCTCTCTCATCACTGATGTTTCTCTCCCTCCCTCTCCCTTTCTCCCTGAAATCAATAATATCCTATCTAATAAAGCAGGGATATGTTAATTGACATTCATACCCTCACAAAGATGGCACCTGCAGCCAATAAGGAGGGAATATGCTAATTGAATGCCACACCCTCAAAGATGGCAGCACCCACAGCCACAAGAGGGCAGTCCCCTCAGCCCCACCAGGGTGGCAGGCATGCAGCACAGCCAGGTGGGACTGGCTGCTTCACGTGCCTGCCTCCGGAGTCCCCCAGACCCTCAGGGACAGTCTGATGCACAGGCACGTCTCAGATGGCAGAGACAAGCCTCGGACCATGAGAGGGGGGCAGGCCGGGCTGAGGGAGCCCTCCCCATGCATGGATTTTCATGCACCGGGCCTCAAATAAATAAATAGGTGTTTTTTTTTTTAATTAGGTCTAAACCTATGTTCTTCCAAAGAATAGCTTAGGTGGGGTAGACATTCTAAAAAGTGTCCTCATGAGGGAGAAATAGCAATGAGATAGATGGCTTTAGCAATCCGGCTGTTCTCAGCAAAAGCTAAGAACCCTGAGGACAGACGGGGGCAAAGCCCTCATTTAGACACGGCTCACTCCAAAGCAGCTGTGGGAAGGAGCCCCGTGTGGGACCTTAGGCTGCTCCAGTGGGCCAGCGCCTGCACGCTGGGTGTGCGAGTTCAGTCCACAGCAGCCCTGACCAGCAGCCCGCCTCCAGCCGGCCCACACCCCTGTTCTCCGGCAGAGACAGCACGGTAACCAAACTCGCTCTGTGGCAGAGCCAGCCCTTGGATCAACTGAGCGACACCAAACCACGCGATGACCCGGGAGTCGCTGTGGGCTCTGGGGCTGACCGGCACGGCAGAAATATTCTCGGCCTTGCAAGACAAACCCAGCTCTGGCTCCGGTGACTGTTTTCTGGTTCACAGGCCCGCGAAGCAGACACCCCTGTTTATTTTTCCGTTATCAGTATATTCGGCCGCTCTGAACGGATTACGGAACAGAGCTTCCTTCTCTAAGGACCCGGCGGTGGGAAAACAATTCTGACTAATAACCACAGGAAGACAGGGAAGTCGGACACTTCTGTGGGCTCTTCCCGCACCTCCTCGTGTACATGCTCATCTTACATCCAAGGAGCCGGGCTGGCAGACGAGTGATTTGCCCAGCTCACAGTTAAATAAGTTACCAAGGCTGGATTTCGAACCCAAGCCGTCTGACTCCACCTCCCCTGCCCTCTTTGTACCACAGCCAACGGTATGTTCGGATTTCTGAACTGGCCCCGGGCAATCGGGAGACAGGGCAGTTAGAGACAAGTCTTCTCTCCAATGAGTGCACCATCCAAAAGGAAGCCTAATCTTTTTGTGGTTGTTAGTCCTCTCCCGAGGATATTTTTCCCACTGATTTTGAGAGAGAATGGAAGGAAGAGGGAGAGACAGAGAGAAACATCATCGATGTGAGAGAGACAACAAAAAACATATCACCTATATAATAGGTGATATGCAAATTGACCATCACTCCAACACACAAGATAGCCACCCCAATGTGGTCAAAGATGGCCACCACAAGATGGCCTGCAGGGGAGGGCAGTTGTGGGTGACTGGGCCTGTAGGGGAGGGCAGTTGTGGGCGACCAGGCATGCAGGGGAGGGCAGTTGGGGGTGACCGGGCCTGTAGGGGAGGGCAGTTGTGGGCGACCAGGCATGCAGGGGAGGGCAGTTGTGGGTGACTGGGCCTGCAGGGGAGGGCAGTTGGGGGTGACTGGGCCTGCAGGGGAGGGCAGTTGGGGGTGACTGGGCCTGCAGGGGAGGGCAGTTAGGGGTGACTGGGCCTGCAGGGGAGGGCAGTTAGGGGTGACTGGGCCTGCAGGGGAGGGCAGTTGGGGGTGACTGGGCCTGTAGGGGAGGACAGTTAGGGGTGACTGGGCCTGCAGGGGAGGGCAGTTAGGGGTGACTGGGCCTGCAGGGGAGGGCAGTTAGGGGTAACCGGGCCTGTAGGGGAATGGTTAGGCGGTCTATCAAGATGGCAGGGGAGCGGTTGGGGGTAATCAGGCTGATTGGCAGAAGTGGTTAGGGGCAAGCAGGAGGCAGGCAGGCAGGCGAGCGGTTGGGAGCCAGCAGTCCTGGATTGTGAGAGGGATGTCCAACTGCCCTCAAGGGGTCCCAGACTGGAGAGGGTGCAGGCTGGGCTGAGAGACACACCCCCATGCATGAATTTTGTGCATTGGGCCTCTAGTGTAAGTTATAAAGAGAACCATAAATCTTGAACACAAAAACTGCCCAATTTTAAAACTCAGTGGGCTCGAAGGCTATGCAGACCTTGAGGAATGAGTCAGTAGCTGGAAGAGTGAACTAAAAAATCCTCTCACATCATGGTGCAGAGACATGGAGGGCAGGCCCAGATGTGTCAAAACCCTATCATTGGGCCCTACCTGGTTTGGCTCAGTGGATAGAGCATTGGCCTGAGGACTGAAGGGTCCTGGGTTCGATTCTGCTCAAGGGCACATGCCTGTATTGTGGGCCTGATCCCCACCGGGGGGTGTGCAGGAGGCATCCAATCAATGATTCTCTCTCATCATTGCTGTTTCTATCTCTACCTCTCCCTTCCTCTCTGAAATCAATAAAAATATATTAAACAAACAAACAAACAAAAAACCCTATCATTTGGAGGGAGCTGCAAAAGAAAGAAAATGAGGAAATGGAAAGGGAACATTTGAGGAAATAACAGCTAAGTGTTTCCTAGAACTAATGAACAAAACAAATTTTTAAAATCATCCTGAATTACAGTTATTTAAAATAATCTACATGGAGGGAGGAAGCATACCACCATTGTATGGGACGCTCTCTCCCGAATACGCAGCTTAAGTAACTGTGCAATTGAAGTGATCCTTGTTCCTTTCTATATTTTTCAAGTTTTCCACAATGAACATTACTGTCTTAATAAGGGGGGGAAAAAATAAAAGTTTACTTTTACAAAATGATTCCAGAACCGAGAGACCAGAAAGGCTTTTTAAAGAACTCCCTAACCTCTCTCCTCTGGCTCTGCCCTCTGCTATTACAGTGAACCTGTTTCTGGAAGCAGCCACCGCAAACCGGGGCAAGTCATTTGATCTCCTTCAATTTCTGCTGCTTTAGGTCTTCCAGAGGGAAAATAAAATCCCTCCTTCCTACGTCACCGGGGTTTGGGGAACATCAAATGAGATGCTGTATAAAAATAGCGCTTGGTAAACCATAAAGCGCTGCGCAAATTGCGGCATGCTATCTCTCTGTCCTTCTCTGCTGGTAAAACTCAGCCTCCCAGCCGCCCTCCGGTTACCTCATCCCTCTCTCCCCAAGCCCGCTCTGCCTCCAGCCTGCCAGCTTTCCTTCCCTCGCTCCCTCCTCGCCGAGCCACCCCATCAGCTGTGCCTGGTCACGCCTCGTGCCTACAGCAGGGCCCACCTTTGAGCTCGTCCTCACGCCAAGCACTGCCATTTCCTCTGAAACCTGATCTTCATAAAAATATGTTCACGAGGCCCTAACCGGCTTGGCTCAGTGGATAGAGCATCGGCCTGAGGACTAAAAGGTCCCGGGTTCGATTCCGGTCAAGGGCATGGACCTTGGTTGCGGGCACATCCCCAATGGGGGGTGTGCATGAGGCAGCTGATCGATGATTCTCTCTCATCGATGTTTCTAACCCTCTATCCCTCTCCCTTCCTCTCTGTAAAAAACCAATAAAATATATATTTTAAAAAATACGTTCACGAGTTCTCTAAGGTTTACAGGACGGACTTCAAACGCCTCATCAACCTGGCTTTCAGGCCCTCCATCCTGTTCCTGGTCAGCCCCGCCCAGTCTGCAAGGCAAACCACCCCTCCACCCCCACACTGGTCTACCCATCCAGGTCCCCCAGCCTGCTTACCCAGGTCACAGTCCTCCCTCCCTCCTTTCCTGCTCTGTACCTTAGGACCAATCCAGACTGAGCTCCTGGCTGCTCTCTGAGCACCCGTCCATGCCAGCGGCACCACCATCACTGCCAGGGCGGAGACCTGCCACGCCTTCCCAGAGAGAAGGATAGGCAGGGCCTGGTACAGCCCTCAGATACTCTCTGTACTAGGCACGCAAATCAACCTGCTAATCATTTTAGTCTCTGAAATAAAGTTTCTTTAAAAAAAAATAATATATATATATATATATATATTTTATTGATTTTTACAGAGGAAAGGAGAGGGAAAATTAGAAACATCGATGAGAGAGAGTCATCGATCAGCCGCCCTCTGCACACCCCCCACTGGGGATGTGCCAACAACCAAGGTACATGCCCTTGCCCGGAATCGATCCTGGGACCCTTCAGTCCGCAGACCGATGCTCTATCCACTGAGCCACAGCAGTTAGGGCTGAAATAAAGTTTCTTTACCTAACTGAATTTCATAGTAATTTTTTTCTTTATAGCTTTAATATCTATGTGTATATTGTATGTAACCCCACATAATATAGTTTAGCTATTAAAATTTAAATAAAAGAAAAAACTATTGAAAATTAAAATTAGATTAAAAAAAGATTTTAAAATTTTAAATAAAAGGAATTTATGCTTCATAAATTCTTACGTAACTTCTCTCAATATTAAGTTTTTGAAATTGATGCCTGTGGCTACAATCCATTCATTTTCAAAGCTGTAAACTAGTCAGTCCACTGTTTAAGCGTATCAGAACTTATTTACGTGGTTGATGGACATCTGGGTTTAATCGAAAAGTCTGCTTGCCCAGCCAATGTAGTTTGGGGGGTTGAGAGGAGACGGCTGATAGATGATTTTCTCTCATCATTGATGTTTCTGTCTCTCTCCCTCTCCCTTCCTCTCTGAAATCAATAAATGTTTTAAATAAATAAATAAATAAATAAATAAAAGGAATGCTGCTATGAACATTCTTAAACATGTTTCTAGTTCATTTGTATAAGTGGCCTAGCAGTCCTAGGAGTGACACTGCTAGGTCATATGCTCAACTCATATACATATAATAATACATATAAGAATATCCAATATTCATGACTTGATCATGCCAGTGGTTTCCCCCAGTGGTAGCACTGACTGACACTTCTACCCACAGTGCTGAAGAGTTCCTCAAAACACTGTCAGGCTTTTTAATGTCTGAAATGTTACATCACTGTGGTTTTCATTTGGATTTCCCCAGTGAGGATGAACATATTTGCTTACATTAGCCATCTGGCTTCCTCTTTACTGACATGCCTGCTCAATGGCATGCCTGTCTTTGTCTATTTTTCAAATGGGCTGTCTTTTTCTTATTGACTTCTAGGATTTCTATGTATATTCTGGATTCTCATATTTTATTGGTATTATGTGTTGCAAATTTCTTCTTCCTGTCTATGGCTTTCCTTCATTTTCACTCTCTTTTGATGAGAAGTTCTTTAGTCTAAGGTAGCTGAATTTATGAACCCCTTTATTTCTGGTAAATAGTTTATGTAACTTGTTCAATAAGTCCTTCCGTACCCAGAGGTCATGACAATACTTATATTTCTTTTTAATTGAAAAAGTGTTAAAATTAAAATTTCAAAAGGAAGTTATATAAATGATCAATAAGCACATAAAAAGTACTCAGAATTATTAGCCATTAAGGAAATGCAAATCAAAACCACGAGATACCATCACACACCCACTAGAATGGCTAAAATTAAAAGACGGATAACAACACCAAATGGGGGCAAGAATGTAGAGCAACAGAACTTTTATTATACATTGTTGGCAGGAACTGAAATTGTACAACCATCTTGGAAAAAGTTCAAGCAATTTCTTAAAACACTAAATAGATAGATATCCTATACCCAGCAATTCCACTTCTTGGTACTTACCCAAGGGAAATGAGAGCATATGTCCACAAAAGAACACATGTAAGAATATTCATAGCAGCTTTATTCTTAACTAGAGGCCCAGTGCGTGAAATTCGTGCACTTGGGGAGGGGGTCCCTCAGCCCGGCCTGCATCCTCTCGCTGTCTGGGAGCCCTCAGGGGAGTCCGACTGATGGCTTAGGCCCGATACCCCCAAGGAGCAGGCCTAAGCCGGCAGCCAGCAGTCAGATGTCCTTAGTGCTGGCTGCAGAGGCTGGAGAGAGAAACATCGATGTGAGAGCCCAAGATGGATCTGCTGCCTCCTGCATCCCCCCTACCAGATATCAAGCCTGCAATCTAGGCATGTGCCTGCACTGGGAATTGAACCAGCTAATTTAGCCACACAACAAAAATACATTTTAAAAAGGAAGAGATCTGCTTTTAAAAAAATAAGCAAATATACTTTAAACAATAAAAAATTTACATTTTTTTTTAAATAAGCAAATGCACTCGAACCAAGTTTGCCTTTGAGAAAGATACCTGAAATAAAAGACCAATCCTTGGGGTTTACAATACACTTTCACACAGGTTATCCTAAGTGACCCTCGCCAAGACCCACGTGTTCTAGTCCCATTTTAAGCTTGAGAAAACGGTCAGAACTGGGCAAACACCCCACAAGCAACGCCTGATGGACCTGAACCTCTGTCTCTGGCTCTTCCTTCACCTGTATCCTTACAAACACATCTCTGTGGGGAGCTGCCGTCAGCTCCAAACATTTGAAGACAAAGGGGACACTGACGTGCCACCAGCCCTTCGGGCTGTCCCAGGAGCAGAGTGAGAAGAACTGAAGCGGCTGCTGTACTCATTAGCGGGCCGTGAAAGGGAGACACACGCAGAGCCACGAAGGGAGCGTGGATCTAACACGCAGAAGGTTTATTTCCAGCCCGTACAGAATACAAGCACTGGCAAGCAGCCGCTCCTCAAAGTCGGGGGAAATTTATGACATCCTTCCTGTCTGTGTGGATGGGCCTGCGGCTGAGAAGCTGCCATATAAAACGTGTCAAAACAAACAAACAAACAAAAAAACGTGTCAAAGCGGCTCTCTGACAACACATTCAACCCCACTTCTAGGGAGAATGCTCAACCCTAATATGGCCAAAATTTTAGAGGCAAAACTTTACTCTCCACCCCAGATTCATTATTGGCTTTTTGTTAAAAAATATATATATATGTATACAACATAAGCCCAGCTGGTGTGGCTCCGTGGTTGGGTGTTGCCCCTTGCACCAAGAGGTCACCAGTTCAATTCCTGGTTGGGGCACATTTCCGGGTTTCGGACTGGATATCTGGCAGGGAGCATGCAGGAGGCACACGATCGATGTTTCTATCTTTTTCTCTCTACTGGCACACGGCGGAATACAGCTTGGACTTCCACAAACATAGGGCTGGAACCAAGTTCCCCAGGAAGTCAAGACTTAACAAAATCCTGTCCTGGCCGGTTTGGCTTAGTGGGCAGAGCGTCAGCCTGTGGACTGAAGGGTCCCAGGTTCGATTCAGCTCAAGGGCATGTACCTGGGTTGCAGGCACATCCCCAGTGGGAGATGTGCAGGAGGCAGCTGATGGATGTTTCTCTTTCATCGATGTTTCTAATTCTCTCTCCCTCTCCCTTCCTCTCTGTAAAAAATCAATAAAATATATTTTATTTTTTTAATATATTTTATTGATTTTGTACAGAGAAAAAGGGAGAGAGATAGAGTTAGAAACATCGATGAGAGAGAGTCATCCATCAGCTGCCTCTCCTCTTGCACACCCCCTACTGGGATATGCCCGCAATCAAGGTACATGCCCTTGACCGGAATCGAACCCGGGACTCTTCAGTCCCCAAGCTGACGCTCTATCCATTGAGCCAAACCGGTTTCAGCAATAAAATATATTTTAAAAAAGACTTAACAAACCCCCACAATGTAGATTGAGGACACCTGCTTAAAACCCAGGTGACCTTTGGCATCTGTGCCCTCACAGCCAGCCGGAGGAGGACGGGAGATGGAGTGGAAACAGGTAGTTCGAGAGAGCAACAACCCAGCGGGTGAGAATGGATTTGAATCTCAGCTTAAGGCTGTGGCCTTGGGTGAGTTTCCATCATCAGCTGTCGGCCTGCAAGAGGGAAGTGGTAGCAGCCGCCTCCCAGGGCGGGCGGCAAGGATTAAATGAGGTAACATATCTGTAAGGCATCCAGCCCAGCGCCGGCAGAGAAGGCATCCAAGAAATGGTGGGTGTTATTAATTCGAAGAGGCTGCACTCGAAGAACTTCGGAGTCCAATGCCTCCCGCTGTCTGTGCGTTGGGAAACCAGGCTGAAGCCACTGGCCTTGGAAAAGACCGGGGGATTGCTCAAGTCCTAAGCAACCTCTCTCTCTGTTCTTTGATTTACTTTTTTTTTTTTATTAAAAAAAAAATATTTGGTCCTTTAAGGCATTCTAGGTTATTCTGAGATGTCTGCCTCACCCTGCGGCCTCACATCCGGAACCTTCTCTATGCAAGAACCCAAGCCAAATGGGCAAGCCACCCAAGGGAAAACCAGCGTCATAAGTACTTTATAGGGAACACTTGTGCCGGAGGGGCCTGTGGTCCCCCTTCAGCAAGGAGAGGGGCAAGGCCAGCCTGGGCAGGTCTGAGCTGCTAAGAGTTGCGACATGTGGCTCAGTGGATAGAGCATCGGCCTGCAGACTGAAGGGTCCCAGGTTCGATTCCGGTCAAGGGCATGGACCTTGGTTGCAGGCACATCCCCAGTAGGAGGTTTGCAGGAGGCGGCTGATGGATGTTTGTCTCTCATCGATGTTTTTAGCTCTCTATCCCTCTCCCTTCCTCTTTGTAAAAAACCAATAAAATATATGAAAAATTAAAAAATTAAAAAAAGAGTTGTGGCATTTGTAACATCTATCTTAAAAGCCAGAGTTAAAATTATGGTGGTAATATAATACTAAAATAATATGTAATACAAATACATATAATAGATATTGAAGAATATATAAAAAGCCAAATCTCTATAACTAGGCCTGGTCTGCATACCAAAAGGTATAAGTGCACAATAATGAGAGAACTCACAGCCCATGAGCTCCAGAGATAAATTACAGAGATAAATTACTTATTTCTGAAATAGGAGGGTGTCTCCTTTTCTCAATTATATTTTCAGAGGGAAATTTTCTATACTCCCATATAATCTACCAAGGATCCATGACCTCTTGGGGGAGGGGAGGAATCAGTCAGGTTCCACAAAAAGAGACATCTGCTTTAGTTTAGGGAAATATAAAGATCTGATTAATCCACTTGGTATATTAAGAGCAGGAAAGAGATTTTTATCCCATAGCCAAGAAACACTGAGAAACTACTCAAGGTTGGCTGACTAAGATGGTTAGTTTGGCCAGCTTTGTGGAGGCAGGTGGGGCTGGCAGGGTGGAAGATGGGGAAGCTGGTGGGGGGAAAAGAGAGAGAGAATAGGAGGTGAGGAAAAGAGAATGACAGAAGTAAAGACTCGACGTGGCCCAAACAGAAATCCATCTGAGAGGATTCCACATGCTGGAGGCAGTGACCCTGGGTTCGTGCGTGGCTGTGCTATTATCTGTCACCTGTTGTATCCTGTTCAGCCAACTACACTAAAACCTTTTAGGGAACCGAAACCAGTGTGGCTCAGTGGATAGAGCCTCGGCCTGCGGAATGAAGGGTCCCGGGTTCGATGCTGGTCAAGGGCATGTACCTTGGTTGCAGCCACCTCCCCAGTAGGGGGTGTGCAAGAGGCAGCTGATCGATGATTCTCTCTCATTGATGTTTCTAACTCTCTATCCCTCTCACTTCATCTCTGTAAAAAAAATAAAATGTATTTTTTTTTTTTTTTTTAAATCTTTATAGGGAAATCCACTCTGCTCACCGAAGGGCAAACAGAGTGTTCCCTGGGTACAAATAACCAGAGATTTCCTCAGAATCAAATCCAAATTCTGCAGCCTCCACTCTGGTGAACACTGGTTTCTATTTCTCCTTTTTTATGGCCTGGGTGGATTTTCCACTTCGACAGCCTGGTGCACGCAAGTCTCCACTTCAGCAAATGGTTGGGAAGACCTGTCAGAGGTTTCAGGGTTCAGCAGTGAACAAAACAGACGTGACTGCCACCCAGTCAGGTCCCACAAAAAGAGACACCCACACAGCTGACTAGTGACATGGGGAGGGGGGTATGTGTCTCCTCTGGCACTCCTGCCCCATACTCGGCTCCTTTAAGGGCAACTCAAGTCCTAGCTAAGGAAAGGGGAAACTGAGGCAATCCAAAGACTGACAAGAAAACATGGAAATGTTACAGTTAATGCTCATCCCAATCAAAAACAAAACAAAACTGAACACAGCGTTCAGCAACCACATAGACTGCAACTCCCGAAATGAATCAACAGTGACAGAGTGTTTTTAGTTACATTTAAATAAAGTTCATAAGGATGACCCAGCCTAGTGTATTACAAGAGCCTAAAGTACCTTTGGAATCATTAAGGGACATATTATGTTTATGGAGCTTGACTGTTAAGTATATTCCTTGTACTTTGAATACTCGTGTCCCAATACACGGCCTGCCTAAGGTACACCTCAACAGAAGGGTGCCATAATCACAGCAAGTTTGGGGAATGTAGCATGCTCTAAATGACTTGGGGATTCACAGTGTGTTTTTGAAAATTCAGTTTTAGGACAAATCCTGCATGAAAGAATGCTGCAGAACTTAGTCTGAGCCAGTATTTCCCAAACTTATTTGACCATGAACCATTTTTTTTAATCTAATATTTATTAAGAGTACACAACTTGCTTCAGGGAACACATGTGGGATACACTATAATATAGGGGATACACTGCTTAATAATTAATCTGAAAATACAATTAATTATCACTCTTCGAAGCATGCTGATGAACTGCTATAGGAATATAAAAACTTCCCCCAATGAATTTTTTAAAAATATATTTTATTGATTTTTTTACAGGAGAGGAAGAGAGAGGGATAGAGTTAGAAACGTTGATGAGAGAGAAACCTCGACCACCTGCCTCTTGCTCACCCCCTACTGGGGATGTGCCCGCAACCAAGGTACATGCCCTTGACCGGAATCGAACCCGGGACCTTTCAATCCACAAACCGATGCTCTATCCACTGAGCCAAACCGGTTTCGGCCCCTCAATGAATTTCTTACTGAAGATCACTCAACAATATGCTGACTCACTGTATTTTTAAGAAGAAAAATTCTAATGAACAGAAATTGGATCTTGATAGGTGAAAAAGAATTCAAATTAATTGTAAAATAATGATTTTGCTAAATTGCCGGCAGCTTATCTTCCCTAAGCATGCCTTTTTATATTTCCAGAGTGTATTTAATATATTCCCTTACAGAAACCATACTGAACAAAAAAAAGGCCAATATTCACCTCTGCCCTACTCCCGAAAGTGTCTGAGATGTGGTATCAACACGTACAGTTCGTGAGTCACAAGCATGAGATTAGGATGTCTGTGGTTGTGATGCTGTTACTTATCATTTCACCCCTCCTCTGGATATAAAAGTATAATACAGTCTTAAAGCCTATGTTGGAGGATTTTTAAAAAATATATTTTATTGATTTTTTTTTTTTTTTATAGAGAGGAAGGGAGAGGGATAGAGAGCTGGAAACATCAATGACAGAGAATCATCGACCAGCTGCCTCCTGCACACTCCCCACTGGGGATGTGCCCATAACCAAGGCACATGCCCTTGACCAGAATCGAACCTGGGACCCTTTAGTGTTGGAGGTTGTACACAGAATCGAATTCCAGTGGCTGAAAATGTTTCATCATTCAGTTACCAATAAAAAAAAAATAAAAATAAAAAAAAACCCACATACAAACTCGGTCAACACTTATTTAGCACCTACTATATGCATGCCGCTGGATTAAGCACTGTCATGGTAAATGGACTTTTGCGGGACCCAAATCAAGACCATGGTCTGACAGTAGGACAGAAACTCAGGAAACATTGGGACACTGGATGAGTAAGTTGCTGCACTGGAGAAGCTTGTAAGACAGACACCAGGCGAATTTAAAGACATCCATACCACCACAAAAAGGCCTCTTTCTAAAAAGACTACTGTAATGGCCTAAGAGCTTACTATTAGTTAATGCAAGATAAGCCAGTATTAGACTCGGGCCCAAACACTTGAAAGCTGTTCAAAGTTTCCAGATTCAAGCTCACTTGTGTAATGCTTTAAAAAGAAAAGGAGAAGTCGAAACCGGTTTGGCTTCAGTCCGGCCTGTGGACTGAAGGGTCCCAAGTTCGATTCCAGGGGGCATATGCCTTGGTTGTGGGCACATCCCCAGTAGGGGGTGTGCAGGAGGCAGCTGATGGATGATTCTCTCTCATTGATGTTTCTAACTCTCTATCCCTCTCTCTTCCTCTCTGTAGAAAATCAACAATATATATATATATATATATATATATATATATTTTTTTTTTTTTTTAAGCCAGTTAGGTAGGCTTAATATATAAGCATGATGCGGATATTCAGAGCAGCTCGGGTCAACACCCTCAATTAAAACCACTGCCGGTGTGTGCCTTTGAAGCATCTACGGAAAGAGCGCGCACCTTCTGATAACGAGAAAAAGGTGAGTTGTCACGTGGTGTACGGGAGGGGTTGGGGAAAATCACTTCCACCTACGTTACAGGGGGTAAAGAAAAAAAAAAGTATCACGACTCCTGATACAAACTTAAGACACAAAGCGAACTGAACTGTACTCCTCACAGTCCTCCGTTACAAAGAAAAGCAGGTTAAGTTTGCAAAGGACTCGAGCAGCGCGCTGCGGGGAGAGGGATGCTCTCAACCGCCTGTGGCCAAACGCGCCAATCGGTCTTCCCTCCTTTAGTAAAACGTCAACAACGCATGCGTTCCAGCTGCACTATTGCAAGTCAGAGCCCTGGAAAACTGCTGCTGCGTGCCCTACTGAACTTTATTTTTTTAAATATATTTTATTGATTTTTTACAGAGAGGAAGAGAGAGGGCAGAGAGCTAGAACCATCCATGAGAGAGAAACATCGACCAGCTGCCTTCTGCACACCCCCCACCGGGGATGTGCCCGCAACCAAGGTACATGCCCTCGACCGACCGACCGGAATCGAACCTGGGACCCTCAGTCGGCAGGCTGACGCTCTATCCACTGAGCCACACCGGTTTCGGCTTTTTTTTCTTTTTTTCAAAAAAGATCATTCTTGTGGGGGAGATAAGAGATCAGCCGAAGGATTTGTATGCATGGATATAAGCAGAACCAATGGACGCAAAACACTGGGGGGGTGAGAGGGTTGGCGGGGAGGGGGGGGGCAATGGTAAGCTATATACGTACACATATAATACCTTAAAAAAGGGGGGGAAATTAAAAAGATCATTCTTTAAAAAAGAAACTTAGCAAAGATTAAAGCCCAGAAACGTTGACAAAACACAGCCAGGGCAACACACGTTGGAGAGAAGACATGCAATTAAAAAAAAAAAAAAAAGACAAATCACAAATGTGTTCCGCCAAGCCGGATCGCTTCATGAAGAAAATCAACTTTTGTTCTGACGTCTCAAGAGCTGCGTCCCCGGCCGGACTGTGCCATCCCGTGCACTTTGCACACACGTGGACGCTAATAAGAGAACGCGCACCCCAAATATCCCAAAGTCAATGGTCCCCGCGCCGAGCCCGCAGCGGGGCGCCCCCTTCCCTTCCCTTCGCTTCGCTTCCCTCCACCGAGAACAAAGTTCACCCCGACAGGCCTGGGGGGGGGTGGGGGGTGCGGGCCGAAGGGGGGCTCCCCCGTCCCGCTCGGAAGGGAGGGAGCGAGCGGCCTCGAGCGCCTTGGAGAGAAGTTCACAGAGGACCCCTGATGTCTCCCCAAAACCGCCGCCGCGGCTCGGACGCGCCCTCACCCCCAAACGCCCCGTCAGTCCCCCAGAACCGGGGGCCCGGGGGGTGGGGAGCGGCCCCGCCCGGCCCGGAGGGAGCGTGCCCGCCCGCCCGCCCGGCGCCCTTACCTTCGAGTCGCGCGGCTCCGCGGGGAGGGCGCCGGCGGCGGCCGCGGCTTCGGGCTCCGGGACCCGGAGCCGGGCGCCCGGCCGGCCCGGCGTGGGGGGCAGCGGCGCGGCCTCGGCCTCCCGGGCGCCGGGGCCCGCGGTCTGGGTCTCGGAGATGTGGATGCTCGGGGCGCAGCCCATGCCGGCGGGGCGCGGCGGGCGGACACGCTGGCGGCGGCGGCGGCGGCCGCTCTGCGGGCTCGGCAAACGGTCAGCAAACGGCCCGCCCGGCGCCTCGCGGCCGCCGCCAGCGCCGGGTCATGGGCGGGCGGGCGGGCGGACGGACGGACGGGCGGGCGGGCGGGCGCGCGGGCGGGAGCGCGGGTGTCCCGTCAGGAAGCGCGGCGGCGGCGGCGGCGGCGGCGGCGGCTTTTATCGCGGGCGTCGGGGCGGGGGCGCCGTGGACGCCCCGCCGGACATGCCTTCCCCGGGCGGGCGCCCCGCCGCCCTCACATCGCCCACTCGCCGCCGCCCGCGCTTCCGGGAGAGTCCGGGCGGGAGATTCGCGTTCTCTCCCGTCACCTCGCTGCTCCGACCCCGAAAAGAAGCCGCCTCACCCCCCACCTCCCCGGCGGCGGCGGCGGCCGCGCCCGCCCTGAGGGCCGCGGGGCTGAGGGGAGCTCGTCGGGCGGGCGGCCGTCCGTCCGCTGAGGGGCTGGGAGCGCCGATCCGAGGCGGCCCGGGCCGCGCCGTCGAGAACCGCAGAAACGACACGACGCGCCCTCCCGGGAGCTGCGGGCTCCGGCTCCGGCTCCGGCGCGGGCTCCGCGGCTGTGGAGGCGGCGCCAAGCGGCAGCCTCCGGGGCCGGCGGCGTCCGGGCAGCAGCACCTGGGGCGCCGCCGCCGCCTCCCGCGCGCCGCACTGCGCATGCGCGGCCCGCGGCGGGCAGAGGCGGTGCGGGCGCCGCGGGGAGCGCAGTGGCGAAGGGACTGGTCCAAGGACACGAGCGGCGCGCAGAGCGGTGACCTCGAGCCCCCCCACCGAAGCCCTGATTGCGACCGGGAGACGTAGAACGTCTTCTGCGACTCCAAGTTGTTCCTTTGAGGTTTTTTCTTTCTTTCTTTCTTTTTTTGTAATGTATTTTATTGATGTTTTACAGAGAGGAGGAGAGAGGGATAGAGAGCCAGAAACGTCGATGAGAGAGAAACATCGGCCAGCTGCCTCCTGCACACCCTGTACCAGGGATGTGCCTGCAACCAAGGTCCATGCCCTTGACCGGAATCGAACCTGGGACCTTTCAGTACGCAGACCGACGCTCTACCATTGAGCCAAACCGGTTTCGACTCCTTTGAGTTTTTTTTTTTTTTTTACAAAACTGCTCCTCCCCTTCTCGGGATCTAAAAGAAGCCTGAGCCCTGTCTGTACTTTTTTAAAAAAATTTTTTAAAAATATATGTATTTTACTGATTTTTTTTTTTTCAGAGAAGAAGGGAGAGGGATAGAGTTAGAAACATCAATGAGAAAGAATCATCTATCAGTTGCCTGTTGCACACCCCTCACTGGGGATGTGCCTGCAACCAAGGTACATGCCCTTGACCGGAATCGAACCCGGGACCTTTCAGTCCGCAGACTGATGCTCTATCCACTACCAATGTTTCCCAAACGTTTGACATATGTGTACCTCTTCTATAATTTTCGTAACGCTGAGTACCCCTTGTACTCATGAGAACGTAGAGTTAGGCGCAGCTAAGCACGGTGTGATGCATATCCCCACCAAACTCTGGTGCAACGCGTACACCCTACCAAACTCTTCCCGTACCCCTGGGGGTACACGGACCACACTTTGGGAAACACTGCCTGAGCCAAACAGGTTTCAGCCCTGTCTACACTTTTTTTAAGGTAGATTGGAGGAACTCCTAGGGGCTCCCCTATTTCTGTAAACCTCCCTCCACCCCGCTCCGTGCAAAACTCGGATGTCTGGAGTCTGGCACCCAGACCAGCAAGGGATTCAGATCCCAACTCTGCATGACCTCAATCAGGCCGCTTACTTCTGAGTCAGAGAGGTCCTGGAAGGGTTCCGATTTGGGGAGGTGTGTGTGGGGGGGGCGATGAGAGGGCCTAAAGCACGACCCCTAAAGCCAAGTCCTGGAGCACCTCATGCCAGGCTGCACCTGCCACGGGAGGCTGCGCTGCTTAGAATCTACGTTAGCGGCAGGCCAGTCCCCCCTCTCATCCATCCCCATCCCACTCCCTCTTCCTAGCAGTTTAACCAAAGGACCGGTCGCTCCAGGCGCTGGAGACTCCAAGGGCTTCCTGCTTGTGGGGGCAGAGTAGGGAGAGACCTGCAAAGACTCCAGACAGCACCCTCACGTACCCCTTGGCCAACTTGCTGTGTGACCTTGGGCGAGTCACTGAACCTGTCTGTGCCTGGAGGGCTGCAACCCTGAGCGGCCCACCCTCCTCAGGCACACCCCTGCCCCTGCCCTCCCTGCGACTGTGGGTTCACAGAGACCCCATGCAGGGCTGGCCCCTGCCCCACCTCTACCCTCCTCCCCCTACACCCTCCCCACTCCCCCACCCTCCCACCCCTGCAGTCCTCACCTTGGACCAGGAGGCTGCTCAGGGCCGCAGCTCAGCTCAGGGGCTGGGTCTCTGGTGGTGGCTCAGGCTCCGGGGACCCCTAAGATCCACAGCCCAAGGCCCCTGGAGCCTCAATCTTCCAGCTGAGGTGGGAGGGTGGTTCCCCAATAGCACTGGTTCCCCCAACAGTGGCACAGCAGGGAGGCCCAGGATCCCAAGAGCAGCCTGTGCCATTCAAGTTCATGACTACCGTGTTTCCCCGAAAATAAGACATCCTCCGAAAATAAGACCTACTTCCAGGTTTCCTTCTGAGTGAAATAGAAGGCATCCCCCCCGAAAATAAGCCCCTCCCCGCCTAGGCTAACCATGAGAGATTTGGCCCACTGATTCTGAAAGAAATGGAGTCACAAGAAATTCACCAGGAAATCCAGGAATTGGATGGTTAGGATGATGTTCCAGAAGATGATGGCATGATTGTCATCGAATAAGTGAGTACATTCTTGATCCTGTAGGATTCACAGTGTGTCTGGTTTGTGTTGACAACGACCGTACTGCCGTAACGTATACAGGTAATACATTTCCTTTATTTTCATTTAACAATACATGCGTACCGTGCTCTTCTTCACGGAAACATAAGACATCCCCTGAAAATAAGACCTAGCGCATCTTTGGGAGCAAAAAGTAATATAAGACACTGTCTTATTTTCGGGGAAACAGGGTAGCTGCCGGAACCACCAGCGCCACCGAGCCTCCATTATCAGGTTTCAGCACTTTGAACCACAGCCATGGTTATGCCTCTGGGCCTTATCAAAGGAGCAGCCGATGGAGGAAGAGGTCTGGAAAAATCCCGGAGGAGATTTTTACTTATCACCCCTTTTTCTACCTTTGTTCTGGGCAAGTTTTAGAAGGTAATTTTTTCCCAGGCAGAATCTGGCCTCTTAAATAAAAGAGGAATTGCCCTAGCTGGTGTGGCTCAGTGGATAGAACCTCTGCCTGCGAACCAAGTGGTCCCGGGTTCGATTCCGGTCAAGGGCATGCACCTTGATTGCAGGCTCCTCCCCAGCCCGGGGCCCTGGTCAGGGCTCCTGAAGGAGGCAACCAATCAACACATCGAATCAACACATCGATATATCTCTGTCTTTCCCTCTCTTTCACCCTCTCTCTAAAAACCAATGGAAAAATATCCTTGGGTGAGGATTTAGAAAATAAATAAATAAAAATAAAGAGGAATTCATGAAGAAAACGCTTTGAACCACCAGGAGCGTTTGCCCTCTGTCCTCCCCTCCCCGCCTTCCCCACCAGCCTGGCCTTGATGACTTCCACTGACCTTGCCTCCCCTGGGGCTCCAGGCTGCTGCAACCTCTGGGCCCTCCCCTCGCAGGCGCCCAGGCTCCCCGCGGAAATCCTTGAACCCTGTGCTCATGTGGGCGGTGAGGATGCTTTTCCCCGCCCCCACCTCACTGTCCTTCTGGGCCGCCCTGTGCCATCCCAAGCTGCTCAGTTACCCTCTCTGTTCCCAGAGAACTGCTGGATAGCAGCATTGCCTGATTGGGAAGTCCAGGGGTTAGCAATCAAAGACTGCGACCCTTGCCCTGGCCAGTGTGGCTCAGTAGATGGAGCGTCAGCCTGCAGACTGAAGGGTCCCAGGTTCGATTCCGGTCAAGGGCATGCACCTTGGTTGCGGGCACGTCCCCAGTGGGGGGTGTGCAGGAGGCAGCTGAACTGATGTTTCTCTCTCATCGGTGTTTCTAACTCTATCCCTCTCCCTTCCTCTCTGTAAAATAAAATAAAATATTTTCTTAAAAAAAAAAAATAAACGAAAAGAAGCTTTCACATGAAAAAGAAGCTTTGACGATAATGAGTTACATGCGGGAAACCCAGGAGCCAAACTCCACTGGGGCTTGAGGAGCAACAAAGCGAAACACGATACACCCCAGCGCCACGGAGGGCTGCCTCATTCCCGGGGCCAACGTCGTGCCAAGTGGCAAGTGGCACCCTGCTTCCCGAAAGCATGCAGGGCTTTCTGAACGCCGGCCGCAGGGGTCATGAATCACTCCTCTTAAAGCGCTTCATCCAAAACCCTGCTCTTCCCTCCCCCACCTCCCCGCACCTCTCCTCATTCATCACGTCATCTCTGCCCGACATTCTGGGTCGCAGGCCGCCCCCCTGGGAGAATTATCTTTCTTGTTCTCATTCTCTCCTCTGGGGAGTGTGTCCTGTGTACATGTCTTGCAGGGGAAAGAAACATTCAAGGAGGGAGGGGAGGGGGTACATTCTTACCTCAGTGGCTGTGCATCTAAGCTGCTGGCCACTCTGCTAAAAGCTCTTTATAATAATTTTATATTTTTGAAAAAAAAATATTTTTAAAAAAATATATTTTATTAATTTTTTTACAGAGAGAAAGAGAGGGATAGAGAGCTAGAAACATCAATGAAAGCGTAGCATCGATCAGCTGCCTCTTGCACACCCCCTACCGGGGATATGCCCGCAACCAAGGCACATGCCCTTGACCGGAATCGAACCCGGGACCCTTCAGTCCGCAGGACGACGCTCTAGCCACTGAGCCAAACCGGTTTCGGCTGAAAAATATTTTTTATTTGTTTTTAGAGAGGGAAGGGAGGGTAGTGGGCTGGGCCAGATCCTAACCAGGGCCCCAGAGTCATCCCTTCAACGTCAGACCCTATTGAGTGTCCAGTGTGTGTAGGCGCTGGGCCGGGGCCCGGTGATGACAAAATTAGCCCCTGGAGCTCAGAGTGCGGGCGGGAGAGGCGTGTAATTACAGGCTGACGAGAGCAGTGACGTGCAAGGAGCGTGTCAGTAGGAAATGACACATCTTGGACACGGGAGGGTGCGCACCAGGCGGTGGGGTCCCCTAACCTGAAGCATGCTCCACAGCTGTCTATCATGCCCAGCACCCGTTCATCCTTCTTTTTCTTCTTTTTAAAAAAAAATATATTTTATTGATTTTTTTTTTCAGAGAGGAAGGGAGAGGGATAGAGAGTTAGAAGCATCGATGAGAGAGAAACATCCATCAGCTACCTCCTGCACACACCCCTACTGGGGATGTGCCCGCAACCAAGGCACATGCTCTTGGCCGGAATTAAACCTGGGACCCTGGAGCCCGCAGGCCGACGCTCTATCCACTGAGCCACACCGGTTTCGGCTGGCCTACCTTTTTTAAAAAATAATGTTTTCATTGATTTCAGAGAGGAAGGGAGAGGGAGAGAGAGAGAGATAGAAAATCGATGATGAGAGAGAATCATTGATCGGCTGCCTCTTGCACACCCCGCCCTGGGGACCAAGTTCACAACACGGACATGTGCCCTGACTGGGAATCCAACTCCTGGTTCATAAGTTGATGCTCAGCCACTGAGCCACACTGGCCGGGCTGGCCTACCTTTGGAAGGTAGAACAGCCTCATGTAAACACAGTGTTGTAAAAATTAAGTTACAACATTTTTATTAAAATGTTTCTTACAGCCGTAGCCAGGGTGGCTCAGTGGTTAGAGCATTGGCCTGCAGACTCAAGTCCCCGGTGGAGACTTCATAGATTCTCCTGGTTGCCGGCCGTCCGAGGGACAGAAGCTGGGAATTTCTGCTGGAAAGAGTCCAAGCCCAAAAGTTCAGCAGGAAGTCTAGTCAGGAGCGAAAGAAGAAGAAGGATTCAGTTCCTCCAGGGAGAGTCGGCCACGGAGCTCGCTGGAGACACAGACAGAGCCAGTCATGTCATTACAGCAAGCCTTGCTCTTTCTCTGTTTTTATTTTTAACTCGCCAGGACTCCGAGGGCCTGCTGGCGCTGGGCTCTCTCTCTCTCTCCTCTCCGGGGGCTTGCTCTCGGATCCTGGAAGGCCAGGTCAGGCCCGTGGGGCTCGAAGTGACAGCCCAAGCCTGCCTGTGGACTCAAGGGACCCGGTCAAGGGTACATGCCTGGCTTTCGGGCTCCATCCCCAGTAGGGGGCGTGCTGGAGGCAGCCGATCAATGATTCTCGTCATTGAGGTTTCTATATCTCTATCTCTTTCTCTCTCGCCTCTCCTCTCTGAAATCAATAAAATATATGTTAGAAAAAAATAAAGAAAGAAACCCCCTCTTCTATGCCATTTGCCCTGGGTGCCTTAGCCCTGATATTCCTGTACAGGCCTCTGCTGCCACCTCTGAACCGCCCAATAGTGGGCCAGAGGGAAACTGTGTGTACATCAAGCATGTCAAACTCACAACCCGCGGGCCGCATGCAGCCCACAAGGAATAGTTTTGCGGCCCAGCCAATGTAACGGTATGTAAGAAATGTTTTTTTTTTTTAGTTTTAACAAATATTTTTATTGACTTCAGAGAGGAAAGGAAAGGAATAGACAGATAGAAACATCAATGATGACAGAGAATCATTGATTGGTTGCCTCCTGCACACCCCACACTGGGGATCAAGCCAGCAACCCAGGCATGTGCCCTTTGGCTGGAATTGAACCTGGGACCTTTCGGTCTGCAGGCTGACGCTCTATCCATTGAGATTTCAGCCCTTTGCATTCAGCATGTCTCTATCGAAATAAACCTTTCCATTTCTGTGAAAATGGAAAGCTTTTGTTTTCTTTCGGCCCACGTACCCTTACGCCTTATTTATTTGGCCTGCGCTAGCCTTTGAACTTGACCTGTTTGCTGTGCAGAAACCTGCCTTGGGCCCTCAGCCCTGGCCTGACAAGCCACCCTCAGTCTAACGCACAAAGCCAGACAGTTCCTGGGTTGCACAGTTGTGGCTGAGGCCAGTATTTCCAGGAACAGCAGTGCTTTGTTAGAAACAAGGCCAGCGGGGCCTGATGAAACACCTCTTGGAGCAGGTTTCCTTCCCACAGGGGCCCCTGGAGCGGGACCTGTGGCAGCAAGTCCCCCAGGACTGCGGCCGGCGACACCAGCTGGTGCTAGCTCTCTCCTGAGGGCTTAGGCTTATGCAACTTAAAAAATATATATATATATATATATATATATATGCACACACACAGACACACACACACACACACACACACACACACACATATATATATTTCAGAGAGGAAGGAAGGAAGGAAGAGAGCTACAAACATCAATGATGAGAGGGAATCATTGATCTGCTGCCTCCTGCACGCCCCACACTGGGGATGGAGCCTGCAACCTGGGCTTGTGCCCTTAACCAGAACTGAACCACCCAGGACCCTTCAGTCCACAAGCTGATGCTCTATCCACTGAGCCAAACGGGCTAGGGATGCAACTTTTCCTAAGATTTAATCTTTTTTTTTTTGGCCTCCATGTTCATCAGCCTGTCTCTGTCTGGCTGGATTCTGTGCAGTCCGTAGGTGAGAAGGTGAGCTGAGAAGTGGCTAAACAGCCGGGAAGGAAAGGATCCGAGTAGGACAGTGCTCCTTTAAGAAGCAGGGGCTGCCGAAACCGGTTTGTCTCAGTGGATAGAGTGTCGACTTGCGGACTGAAAGGTCCCAGGTTCGATTCCACTCAAGGGCATGTACCCTGGTTGCGGGCACACCCAGTAGGGGGTGTGCAAGAGGCAGCTGATCAATGTTTCTCTCTCATCGATGTTTCTAACTTTCTATCCCTCTCCCTTCCTTTATGTAAACAAAAATAAATAAATAAACAAATAAATAAATAAATAAAATATATTACAAAAAAAAAAAAAAAGAAAAGAAGCAGGGGCTTTCAAACTGCATCACTTGCAGGTTAATAAATGTCTAACCACTGTGCGTACCCCAGAAACTAATATACTATTGAATGCCAATTGTAATTGAAAAATAAAATAGCCCTAGCTGGTGTGGCTCAGTGGATAGAGTGTCAGCCTATGGACTGAAGGGTCCCAGGTTCGATTCTAGAAGAGGGCACATGCCTGGGTTGTGGGTTCAATCCCCAGTGGGGGGAGAGGCAGCCGATCAATGATTCTCGTTGCTGTTTCTAACTCTCTCTCTCTCTCTCTCTCCCTCTTTCTCTCTCTCTCTCTCTCTCTCTCTCTCTCTCTCTCTTTCTCTCTCTCTCTCTCTCTCTCTCTCTATATATATATATATATATATCCCTTCTTCTCTGAAATCAATAAAAATATATATAAAAAAGAAAATAGCTTTAGCTGGTTTGGCTCAGAGGATAGAGCATTGGCCTGCAGACTGAAGGGTCCCGGGTTGGATTCTGGTCAAGGGCACATGCCAGGTTTGTGGGTTTGATCCCCAGTAAGGAGTGTGCAGGAGGCAGCTGATCGGTGATTTTTTTTTTTAATTTATTGATTTCACACAGAGAGGAATTGAGAGGTACAGAGAGTTAGAAATGTCAATGAGAGAGAAACACCGACCAGCTGCTTCTTGCACACCCCCCACTGGGGATGTGCCCGCAACCAAGGTACATGCCCTTGACCGGAATCGAATCTGGGACCTTTCAGTCCGCAGGCCAACCCTCTACCCACTGAGCCAAACCGGTCCCGGCTGATTGGTGATTCTTATCATTGATGTTTCTGTCTCTCTCTCTCCCTCTCACTTCTTTCCTGAAGTCAATAAAAAATATTCTTTAAAAAATAATACTAAAATAAACCAGGGGAGTCTCAGGCAAACAAGGGCTTCACCCCAGAAGGGCATGGAGCCTCCCCTAAGGACGCTCTTTGGAAGTCATACAACATGTAGGCTTTCCACTCAGCCTGACCTTTCCTTTCTGCTGGGGATGGTGGGGGAGGGGTGTGAGCTCTGAGCCTGGGACCCACCCCGCCTGGGTATACCCGGCAGCCACTGACCCACCCAAAGTCTTGTCACCCCCTGGACACTGCCTGGGAGTAGGGCCTGGGACCTTCCCACGCTTCCTGCCTCCTTACTGTCCACCCCTTTGCCTCTGGAGCAGAGGTTTCTCCTTCCTCCTTGCTGCTCTTCGAGACGCTCCCTGTCCTTCTCCCCCAAGGAGCTCCCATCATGGGGCACGCAGTGGGATGCAGATCCCCATCAGCATTTCCTTTTCAGGTCTTACCTTCCTTAGAGGCTGTGGCCTCCCCTGGCCTCTTGGGGCTCTGCCCTCTGCAGCCTCGGAGACAAGTGGGGCTGGGATCCAGCTGGGGAAGGTCATCCACAGTCCAGAGCACCAGGGTCCCGCTCCCACCGGCTGAGGGGAGCTGCTCAGCGACATCGGCCAGTGCATCCGCGCCACCTGGTGGAGGAAGAGAGATTGCAGCCTGATGCTGTGTGTGCTTTTTGCTATAGCTTCCCTGCTGGGGAGAATCACTCCTTTTTGTTGGCCTGCGGACTGAGGAGTCCCATGTTCTATTCCGGCCAAGGGCACATGTTTCAGGCTCAATCCCCCAGTAAGGGGCGTGCAGGAAGCAGCTGATCAGTGATTCTCATCATTGATGTTTCTCTCCCTCTCCCTTCGTTCCTGAAATCAATACAAATGTATATATAAATAATATATATAGGGAATCACTACTTTTAAAAAATATATTTTTATAGATTTTTTTTTTACAAAGAGAAAGGGAGAGGGATAGAGAGTTAGAAACATCGATGAGAGAGAAACATCGATCAGCTGCCTCCTGCACACCCCAGCATCATACCCACCAGACTCAATGGGTCAAAGTGGTCACAAGCCTGCCCAGGCCAGAGGATGGGGACACAGACTGGCCTTTTGATGTACAGCCATCTTTTATTTTATTTTATTTTTTTTATTTATTTTAACCTTTTATCTTATTTATTTTAAATATTTTTATTTTTTAATAATTATTTTTTTAAATCCTCACCCGAGGATATTTTTCCATTGATTTTTAGAGACAGGGGAAGAGAGAGGGAAAGAGAGAGAGAAACACATCTATTGGATGCCTCCTGCATGCACCCTGCCCAGGGCCTGGACTAGGGAGGAGCCTGCAACCAAGGGATGTGCCCATGACCAGAACTGAACCCAGGACCTCTTGGCCCATAAGCCGATGTTCTATCCACTGACCCAAGCCAGCTAGGGCTTTATTTACTTTTAAAAATAATTCTTTATTGTTTAAAGTATTACATTTTTACATATGTCCCTTTTTCCCCCCATTTACCCCCTCTAACCACTTCCTCCCCCTCCTCGCCCCTCGCCTTCACCACCCTATTGTCTGTGTCGTGGGTTATGCATTATGTTTACAAGGCTTGGTGGGTGGTAGTTGCTGGTGAGGAATGGGAAGTGTTCTTCTAAGTGCCGCCTTCCTGCTCCTGAGGATCTGATTGGTTTGAGTGCACATGGTGGGCGGGGCCACCATAACAGGTTATGCATAGCAGATCAGCCTCTTTTCTATTTCATGTTCTTGTGAGCTTGAGGCATGGAGCTGATAGGATAGGACCCTTCTTCCTTTCTCTCTCTGTTCTCCTGTTGTTATCAGGAACAGAGGTGGGAAGTTGGGGGCAACCAGGCATGCAGGGCAGAGCAGTTGGCAGGGGGTGGGGTGGGTGGATGGGAGTGGGGGACCCAGGCCTGCAAGGGAGAGCAATCAGGGGTGACCAGGGCTGCAGGGGAGGGTAAAGGGTGGCCAGGCCTGCAGGGAAGGGCAGTCAGGGGTGACCAGGCTTGCAGGGGAGGGCAGTTAGGGGCAATCAGGCTGGCAGGAGAGCAGTTAGGCATCAATCAGGCTGTCAACTCCTCTCCCACCCCTCCCAGCACCATTGGGCTCCGGCTGCCTGTTGCTGTGTCCAATAATGAATCATATAAGGCGTTTATTGAGAAGGCCAGCCAACCAACAAGACAGGGGTCTTACAAGCATTCATATCCTGTCTTACAGCAAGGTGCAGGGGACAGGACTTTAAAGGGGAAGAGGCTGGGAATGAAGTGTAGCTCCATGCAGCCCTGGGGGTCCTCAGACGGCAGCTACTGCCCTTAGCCATCAGGCGATGAGAGGATGTTGATGGGATGATGTTTTTGACTCCTGGTGGGTCAGTCTGACCCTGCTTACAAAATCTGCTTGCTGGATTCTCAGCTGAGTCACCTCCTTAACCACTTCGCCCAGGCCTTGAAAAAGAAACTTAAGAAAAACTTAACCCCCTATTCACATATAAGAAACTTAAACTTCCTAGTCACACAAGTATTTGTGTTCTAAGAGTTAAAATAATATAATTATTTTTTCAGATGAATTCAGGTGCTCTATTATTGGGTTATAAGTCCCCCTATCGCTGTCATGACGCTAAATTGGAAACCTTTGCAGTTTGGCCACCTGGCTCTCTCTGTCTCTCACTCCTTGTCTCTTCACATATCAGGACTCTCCTCTCTCAGGTCTTGGTGGCCAGTGGACGGTATAGTTTAGATGTGGACTTTTTTACATTTTAGGAGTGGCCCCTAGAGTCTCAGGGATGCCAGAGACCCAGGTGATGTTCTATCTCTCTCCCTTCCTCTCTGTAAAAAAAAAATCAATAAAATATTTAGAAAAAATATATAGAGAGATTGATTTCAGAGAGGAAGGGAGAGGGAGAGATAGAAACATTCATGATGAGAGAGAATCATTGATTGGCTGCCTCCTGCACGCCCCTACTGGGGATCAAGCCCACAATCTGGATATGTGCCCTTGACCAGAATCGAACCCGGGACCCTTCAATCCACTTTCAGCCACTGAGCCACACCAGCTAGGGCAGTGCCTGTTATTTTAAAATTCTGAGCTTATAAACCAGGTTTACGGCATGTTGATTTCTCTCATCACCTATGCTTTCCTTTCCTCCTTGGGATAGTTTGCCACATCAGAACCAGAGTTCCTCTCAAGAGCTGACTTATTCTCAGTCTCCTTCCTGAATGCATTTGTCCGCAGCACAAGTGCCTGGCTGTGCCAGCCGCCCCGTCACTCCCAGGCACAGCCTCTGTTGGCGCGATTCCTCCACTCCGCCATCCCACATCTCTGCCTGGCCTGGGTCCACGGCAGAAATCCCCTTCACCTCTGAGGATGGGAAGCACTTAGGCACTTGTTGGGCTCTGGCTGGTGGGTAAGCAGGACTCCTATAACAAGTATTACTTTGGTAAAAAAAAAAATAAATAAATAAATAAAATAAAATAAAATAGAACAATAAAGATAGACACCCAAGATGGGTCTTGTTCTGAAGGGCCCGGAATGGCAAAAACTGGGATGAAAAGGAACACTTCTTGGTGCAAAATCTAAAAGAACCATCTAAGAAGCACAACTGTCCAATACCAAATGGGTTGCGTGGCAAAGTGAGAGTCTTGGGATTTTTAAAAAATATATATTTTATTGATTTTTTACACAGAGGAAGGGAGAGGTATAGAGAGTTAGAAACATTGATGGGAGAGAAACATTGGCCAGCTGCCTCTGTACACCCCCTACCGGGGATGTACCCACAGCCAAGGTACATGCCTTTGTCCGGAATCGAACCTGGGACCCTTCAGTCTGCAGGCCGATGCTCCATTCACTGAGCCAAACCAGCCAGGGCGAGAGTCTTGTTTTGATGGTATTGTGAATGACCGCAACCACCTGATCCCAAGCGGGATGGAGAGTTTGACAGAGTGGCTCTCCCAGCCAGTGTCCTTCCGGTTACAAAGTAAGAGTGACCTTCTCGCCGAAACCGGTGTGGCTCAGTGGATAGATCATCAGCCTGCGGACTGAAGGGTCACAGGTTCGATTCCGGTCAAGGGCATGTACCTTGGTTGCGGGCACATCCCCAGTGGGGGGTGTGCAGGAGGTGGCTGATCGATGATCCTTTCTCATCGATGTTTCTAGCTCTGTATCCCTCTCTCTTCCTCTCTGTAAAAAAAAATCAATAAAATATATTTAAAAAAATAAAAATAGCCAAATCCGGTGTGGCTCAGTGGATAGAGCGTCAGCCTGCGGACTGAAAGGTCCCGGGTTCGATTCCGGTCAAGGGCATGTACATTGGTTGCGGGCACATTCCGGTAGGGAGTGTGCAAGAGGCAGCTGATCGATGATTCTCTCTCATCGATGTTTCTAACTCTCTCTCTCTCTCTTCCTCTCTGTAAAAAAAATCAATAAACTATATTAAAAATAAATAAATAAACATAAAAGAGTGACCTTCTCATGGCAGCTCTCACTGGTCCCCAGGAAAACTCAAGCAACTTGGCTGCGGGAGGAGGGGGATGAGATCAGCTCCAGGCCAGCCCCACTGTGGTGACTCAGCTCTCAGCTCTGATTCCGGGGGGGGGTTTGTAGTTCACGTTCTTTCCCAAGAATCTGGAAGGCCATTGGCAGGACTTTGGATATGGCTTCCTCTGAGTCAGGCCTTCAGTCCTGGTTCAGTCCGTGGTGGTCATGGGGGTGGAGTCTCGCGATGCAAACACGAGAGCTTGGTGACAGAGACCCTCCATGCTGTGGGGGTAAAAATTCTCAGAAAAGTTGGGAGGGCAGACACCGTCAACATGATGGTCCTGTCCAAACTCATTCGGAGTCAAAAATGATTCCATGCAAATGATGTTCGTGGGGTTGTAACGAGGTCAGGACTAATTCCTACTCAGCTGAAGGCGTCCACTTGAATGAAAGCGAGGCGATGCGAGCCCTAGCTGGTTGGCTCAGTGGGTAGAGCATCGGCCTGCTGACCAAAGGGTCCCAGGTTCGATTCTGGTCAAGGGCATGCACCTCGGTTGCAGGCTCCTTCCCAGCCCAGCCTGGCCATGGCACATGCAGGAGGCAACCAATCGATGTGTTTCTCTCACATCAGTGTTTCTCTCTGTCTCTCCCTCTCCCTTCCACTCTCTCGAAAAATCAATGGAGAAATATTCTTGGACGAGGATTTAAAAAAAAAAAAAAATGAAGTGAGGGGAAAGGAGAGGTGGGGGCAAGGCTGTGGAAGAAGTGATGAGAAGGCAGTAGCAGTAGCCCACGGGGCAACTCACAGGCCTACGCTGGTTGCCTGCTGAGACACACGGAGTCTGGGACAGAGCCACCTGCTGGCTGAATTGCAAGTTACACTCCACCTTTATCAATGCATATTTTTTACATGCAGTTAACTTTTAGCTGAAACTGGTTTGGCTCAGTGGATAGAGCGTCAGCCTGTGGACTGAAGGGTCCCAGGTTCGATTCTGGTCAAAGGCATGTACCTTGGTTGCGGGCACATCCCCAGTAGGGGGTGTGCAAGAGGCAGCTGATGGATGTTTCTCTTTCATCAATGTTTCTAGCTCTCTATCCCTCTCTCTTCCTCTCTGTAAAAAATCAATAAAATATATTTTAAAAATTAATTAACTTTTAAATTTGAGAATAGTTTTACATTTACAATCAGTTTTCCACTGATATAATTTTTAAAAAATATATTTTATTGATTTTTTTACAGAGAGGAAGAGAGAGGGATAGAGAGTTAGAAACATCAATGAGAGAGAATCATCAATCAGCTGCCTCTTGCACACCCCCTACTGGGGATGTGCCCGCAACCAAGGTACATGCCCTTTGACCAGAATCGAACTCAGACCCTTCAGTCTGCAGGCCGACGCTCTATCCACTGAGCCAAACCGGTTTCGGCCCACTGATGTAATTTTTTCCATTTTAGGATCCCATTCAAAGTACCCGTGTAAGTTTCCCAGAACAACTGACCGCAAACGTGGTGGCTTAAAACAATCAAGATTTATTCTCTCCCAGTTCTGGAGGCCGGAAGTCCAAAACCTGCAGGGCGTCTCCATCTGGATCCTTCCACATCTCCTCCAGCTTCGGGCGGCCCCTGGCGGCCCACGGGCAGCTGTGCCTCAGAGCTGACGACTCCGGTCTGCACTTCTGTCTCTCCATGGCCTTCATTCATTGCACATCTGGGTGCCTGTCTCACCTCGCCCCCTCCCTTCTCTTCCAAATCGTTGGATTTAAGGCTCACCCTACATTCGGAATAATCTCATCCTGCGATACTTAGCTTAACGGCCCCTGGAAGATCCTATTTCCAAATGAGTTCACATTCACAGGTTCCGAGGTTAGGGCTTGGACATATTTTGGGGTGGGGGGGACGACACAATTTGACGCCCTGTAACAACACCACATTACACTCTGTCTCTTATGATGGTGCATGCGCTGATGGCTTGGGAGAAGGTGTGGTTCGATTCCACGAGCATTTACCCAGCACATTTCCTTGGGCCCAGCCCTGGGCTGGGTACTGTGAGGGGTACTGGGTGCTGAGTACTGAGCCCTGTCTTCCCGGGGTTTACAGTCTTCTGGGAATGACACCAGCCATGTACTGAGAGAGCAGGGAGTCCAGGGAAGGGGCGCAGGGGGGCCACTCCCTTAGGCAGCTCATGACCCCACAGCCATGCAGTAAAGGGACCAGGGTCCGATGCAGGGAGACAGCTGTGCAATCCACATCAGCAGGGTGTGCTGTGATGGCCAGAGCGGGGTTGGGGGAGGATAGGGACAAAGCGGGGGGCTGCAGAGAGCAAGGCAAGGATCTAGCCATGGGGTAGGAGAAGCAGGCCAAGACCCCACTATACAGAGCCAAGGGGAAGCACTGAGACCCTAAGTTCCTTGCGGTCAGGAGCAGAGCCAGTGATGTCCAGAAAGCACTGACACGGAGGGAGCAGAAGCAGCACCTGGCTGACTGGGACCAAGCCGGTGAGTGCTGACCAGGCTCCAGATTCCCTCTGCCCCAGGCCAGCACTGGCCGCAACTGGGGAGCTCGCCCTGACAGAGAGGTGGGGAAATAGGGCTCAGTGATCACAGGTCACTTCAGCCACAGCTCCTGGGGAACCGAGAATTGAGATGGAGCAGCAGAGACAAAAGGGAGAAGGAACGGACTGATGCGTGACGGGACTCCGGAGATAAAAGCTATAGGGCAGGGAAAAGACATCAGAGGCCTGGTCTGAGGGGCAGAGCAGAGAGAAAAGGCGGGGTAAAAAGGTGAGGGCAGCCCTAGCTGGTGTGGCTCAGTGAATAGGGCATTGGCCTGTGGACTGAAGGGTCCCGGGTTCAATTCCATCCAGGGGCACATGCCCAGGTTGTGGGCTCGATCCCTTGTAGGGGGCGTGCAGGAGGCAGCTACTCAAGTGATTCTCTCTCATCATTGATGTTTCTACCTCTTCTCCCTCTCGCTTCCTCTCTGAAATCAATAAAAATATATTTTTTTAAAAAAGAAGGTGAGGGCAAGTATACAATAGAGTTCCTTGATTCCTAGCAGCCCAGCAAAGGCATTAAACGTCACAGCCTGTGGAATGGGGTGGCCTGGGTTCAAATCCTGCCTCTTCCACTCCCCAGCTGTGCCGCTTGGGGCAAGATACTTAACCTCTCTGGGCCCTACCCCTGGGAGTAATAATAGTCCCTGCCTCCCCAGGGTTGTTGTAAGGATTGCCTTAGAATGTATGAAGCGCTGAGAGCAGGACCCGGCACATGGTGCTATGTAGACATTTGTGAGCAGCACACTTAGGTAAAGTGCACATTAATCAATATTTCCCAAATTGTGTTCCACGGAATCCTCCACTAAGAAGTGTTTTTTCCACCAAAAAGATTCTTACAGTTAAATCAATTTGGAAAATGTCTTCTATCATATCCACAACAAGCTGACATGTCTGGAGTTAAAGAAAAAAAAAGGCCCTGATCAGTTTTCTCAGTGGTTAGGGCATTGGCTCACCATGAATCAAAGGGTTCCGGGTTCGATTCATAGTCAAGGGCATGTATCTGTTCCTCAGTTGCAGGTTCCCCAGTCTCAGTAGGGACTCATGCAGGAGGCAACCAATTGATGTATCTCTATCTCACATCAATGTTTCTCTCTTTCTCTCTCTCTCTACCCCCACCTCCTCTCTTTCTTCCACACTCTCTAGAAATCAATAGAAAAAAAATATCCTCAGGTGAGGATTAAAATAATAATAATAATAATAATAATAGCAATAAATAAAAGTGGGTTCTTTTTTAAGAAAGAAAGGGGAAAAAACCCCCCACACCAAACCTGTCTAACTTTATTCAGCCTACTGGTTCCCAAATGTAGCAGACCATGGAAGCTCTGGACACCGTGTGGGAGTGTTCCACGGGACCCCAGTTTGGGAAGCGCAATGCAGGAAGGCAATGGGCATTCTCTGGAAGTAGGGGAAGGGGCCTCCGGGAGAAACCGTGGGCAGGGGTAGGCCACAGGAAGCCTCACATGCCAGAGAAGAGGGAAGGAGGGGGCACAGATGCCAGGGGCAAAGGGCCATAGAGAAGGAAAGGGTACATGGGAGAGGCCCACGGTGGGCAGGGGACTACAAAGACCAGGGTGCTGCTGGGTGTGGAGGGGAGAACTGAGGAGGCTGATGGGATCCTGGGAATTCTGTACGCACCCTCTCAGCCTCTGCCCACTCACGTCACCACTCCCTCCCCATGGGCTTCCTTGAGGACAGGCCTGGAGAGGGGAAGGTGGGGTCAGCTGCCTTCTGGGAAAGAACAGCCCCCCCGAAAGGCACAGAGGCATGCCGCCCCACTATGCACAGTTCGAGGCATGCTGCCCCACTATGCGCAGATCGAGGCATGCTGCCCCACTATGCGCAGATCGTGTGGTTGTAAAACCGACAGCAGTTGATCAGGGCCTCGGGGCCGAACTCCGGGCCGGCGCTGAAAGAAAGCAAAGGCTGCGGTCTGACCTCCAGGACTGGCTCTGCTGGCCCCCTGGAGGCTGTGCAACCCTGGGAAAGTGGCTCCACGTCTCTGGTCCACCTTTCTTCCCTAAGTTTGGTCCTCAAGCCCCGCTTCCTCCTCCCCCGGCCACGTCAACCAAGGCCATGGCCTTTGCCTTCTGTGCCCGGGTGCCCATGCACCCTCCCCCTGCCACCCTCCCCACCCCGCCCCGGCCCTCACCTCTGGAAGGCCTCGCGGCAGCACTGGTACACCTCGAAGCTGCTGCTGCTGAGGGTCGCGTTCAGGAGGCTCGCACAGTTGACCTCGGCCCCCCAGGGCACGTAGAGGATCCCTGTGCGGGGAAAGCAGATGGTGAGCAGGGCCCATCCCCTCACTCCCCACCCCCAGGGCCTCCCGAAGAGTCCAGAGCCCCCAGAGCCCGGCCCAGCGAGAAATCGGGGCTCTGCCAGGCGGGGACTCACCTGCCACACAGGCGTTCACCAGGGACACGCAGGCCCCTGTGCACAGCGCCCGCAGCACGATCTGGGAGAAGTCGCTCTTCCGTTGGGGGGCCATGGAGGCTGCGAGGGGACAGGGATGCTCAGGGCCGGGACGCCGGGGGCCCCTCTGTGTGTGCTCTGCACCGCGGGCTGCGGCTGCTGACTCTCCTTCCTCTTCTAGGTGGCCAGGGGATGGACACCGTCCCCCTGACGCTGGCTGAGTTGGGGAGTCCTTGGCCTGATGTGGGCCACAAGGTAGCACCCCACGCCTCTCCACACACATCCCCAGAGGCAGAGGCAGGAAAAGAACCTGAGTCTGGCCCAAACCTGTTTGGCTCAGTGGATAGAGCATTAGCCTGCGGACTGAAAGGTCCCAGGTTCCATTCCGGTCAAGGGCATGTACCTTGGTTGCGGGCACAATCCCAGGGTGGGGGTGTGCAAGAGGCAGCTGATCAATGATTCTCTCTCATCGATGTTTCTAACTCTCTATCCCTCTGTCTTCCTCTCTGTAAAAAAATCAATAAAATATATATATATTTTTAAAAAGAACCTGAGTCTGGAGTCAGGCAGACCTGGGATTCAATACGGGGCTAGCCATTGGCTAGCTGTGTGCCTTAGGCCATCACTCCACTTCTCCACAAGTCGGTGTTCTCCTCGGTGAAACCGGGAGGTTGCAAGCCCAGGCAGGGGGACTGCGAAGGGTGGAAGTGGTTTCTGCAGAGAGCTGAGAGCTGGGCCCCAGGCCTGCTGGTCCACTGGGAGCCGGAAATGTCAGGCCAGGGTCTCGGGAGAGACCAGCATTGTGCTTCCGGTCCCTCCCCAGACTCCAGAGCCAGGCTCGGCCTGGGCCGCTTCCGGAAGCCAAGAAATCATGAGTTCCCGGGCTGGGAGGAACCTCCATGGCCATTTCGCTCAGGCCTTGCCTTAGACAAAGCGGGGAGCTGAGGCCTACAGGAACCCAGGAAGTTGTTTCTTAGCCAGGACTAGAGCCCAGGTCCTCGACAGTCCAGGACGCCGGGATGTTCCCTCCCCTCCCCCCCACATACACACACAAGACTCACTCAGGCCTCCCAGCATGATGCCAATGGAGCTGAGGTTGGCGAATCCACAGAGGGCATACGTCGTGAGGATTTCTGCTCGGACCTGGAATTACAGAGGATGAGTGAGGAGGGGCTCTCTCAGATGGGACGGGAGCACCATACACCACCCGGCTCCCTGGCCTTCACATCACCCACTTGCTCTGTGTGTTTGTTTGTTTTTTCAAAATATATTTTATTGATTTCCTACAGAGAGGAAGAGAGAGGGACAGAGAATTAGAAACATCGATGAGAATCATCGATCAGCTGTCTCTTGCACACCCCCTACTGGGGATGCGCCCGCAACCAAGGCACATGCCCTTGACTGGAATCAAACCTGGGACCTTTCAGTCCACAGGCCGACGCTCTATCCACTGAGCCACACCGGTTTCGGCTCGAGTAAGGATTTTTAAAAATGGTCCTGTACCATCCACTATCTCTAGAGAAGAGACTGAGAGAGGAGCTGAGGATGAGGAGTGAGGGGAGGATCTGTGTTTTTTACTCCATATAAACTTTTTTTTTTTTTTTTTTTTTTAAAGAGTACATTCCTTGCCGAAACCGGTTTGACCTGCGGACTGAAAGGTCCCAAGTTCGATTCCGGCCAAGGGCATGTACATTGGTTGCGGGCACATCCAAAGTAGGAGGTGTGTTTCTAGCTCTCTATCTCTCTCCCTTCCTCTCTGTAAGAAATCAATAAGATATATTTTAAAAAAAGAGTACATTCCTTTACAATTAAAAGACAAAAAGCCTATTTCATGTTAAAAGTTCCTAGTTACCCAAGAAACATAAATGAACACAATGCGCTATTATTTGCCCAATTTAACTAGCTGCTAGTGGAGCTTCTTTTTTTGAAGAGGCTCCTCAGTGCTGCTCGGTGTGGGGTGAAGTCACTGCTCACGGGCCCAGCTGGGGGTGACTGCAGCTGTTATGGCCCTTTGGGAACGTTACTGGCGACCACAGGGGGACCCGCCCTGCGCCTGAGTCAGCCCGCATCTGGGAATGCTCCTGAGGAAATGACCGGAGAGCAGGGAGAAGTTCTGTAAACAAACCTCTCCCCTTCTGCACCGTGCATCACTGCCAAATAACGGAATTAACCTGAGCTGATGATACACCCATATCATGTTTGATATATGCGAAGGGTGAGGATATAAAAAATGAAGCTTAGCCCTGGCTGGTTTGGCTCAGTGGATACAGCGTCAACCTGCGGACGGAAGGGTCCCTGGCTCAGTTCCAGTCAAGGGCGCATGTCCAGGTTGCAGGCTAGATCACCAGTGGGGGGCGTGCAGGAGGCAGCTGAGCAATGATTCTCTCTCATCATTGATGTTTCTTTCTTAAAAATATATTTTTTATTGATTTTTCTTTTTCTTTTAATATATTTTATTGATTTTGTACAGAGAGGAAGGGAGAGAGATACAGAGTTAGAAACATCAATGAGAGAGTCATAGATCAGCTGCCTCTTGCACACCCCCCACTGGGGATATGCCCGCAACCAAGGTACATGCCCTTGACCGGAATCGAACCCGGGACCCTTCAGTCCGCAGGCCGATGCTCTATCCACTGAGCCAAACCGGTTTTGGCTGATGTTTCTTTCTTTAAAAAAAATTTTTTTTTAATTGAGATTTTACAGAGAGGAAGAGAGGGATAGAAAGCTAGAAACGTTGATGAGAGAGAAGCATCGATCAGCTGCCTCTTGCACACCCCCTACTGGGGATGTGCCCGAAACCAAGGTACATGCCCTTGATTGGAATTGAACCCGGGACCTTTCAGTCTGGAAGCCGACGCTCTATCCACTGAGCCAAACCGGTTTCGGCTCTCATCATTGATGTTTCTATCTCTCTCTCCCTTTCCCTTTCCCTCAGAAATCAATAATAATAATAAAAAAAATGTATTTTTAAATGAAGTTTAGCCCAGTCGGTGTGGCTCAGTGGTTGAGTATCAACCTATGAACCAGGAGGTCCCGGTTCGGACACTCACGGAGATCCACTGCTTCTTGGTGCCGACCCACTCCTCCACCCCGGCCAGGCGACGCTGCTTGTATTGGGAGAGCTCCTGGTAGGCCACAAACTCGTTCAGGAACAGCTTGATCCCCAGCAGCTCGGCCACCACCGGGCAGTCCTCCCAGGCAACGCCCATCAAGAATGCCACGGGCCGCAGGATGTAGGAGCAGAGGAGCTGGGTGAGACACAGGGCAAGGGGAGCTAGCTGCTGGGACCCGGGCAGGCCTGGGCTCTGCTGGCTGCCCACCGCCACCCACCGCCTGGGGACTGGCCCCTCCACCTGGAAGCTAAGCCCCTGGATGTCCACCATGTCGCCCAGCCAGGAGAAGGCGGCGTTGATGAAGGCCAGCACGGCCAGGAAGGCGATCAGGTTGGCCGCGATGTTGGCGACGACCCTCACGGAGATGGCGGCCCCGTTGCTGGCGGCTTCTAAGATGTTCTGAGCGTCTCTGTTGTGGGGATCAAGAGCCATCTTACTGCCCTGGCCCCACAGGCACAGGGTCTCTCATCCTATGGGATCAGAGGAGAACCCTGGACAATGTCGTTCAGAGCCCAAGGTCCTTGTTTTCCTTTGACACCCAGGGAGAGAGGGGCTGGTCCCACTCCTGGGACGAGACCCTGACTCCCAGGGCAGAGCTGCCCATGACAGGAGCCACGAGTCACATGTGGCTTCGGAGCACTTGAAAGGAGACTGCTCAGAACTGAGGTATGTTGTAAGTAGAAATGACACACTAGGTTTTTAAGAGATTCAGTACAAAAAAAAAACAACAACAATATAAAAACATGTATAAAAATGTTGAGGCCTGACCAGTTTGGCTCAGTGGATAGAGTGTCGGCCTGCGGACTCAAGGGTCCCAGGTTCGATTCCGGTCAAGGGCATGTACCTTGGTTGCAGGCACATCCCCAGTGGGGGGTGTGCAGGAGGCGGCTGGTCGATGTTTCTCTCTATCCCTCTCCTTTCCTGTCTGTAAAAAGTCAATAAAATATATTTTTTAAAAATGTTGAGAAGATAATATTTTGGATATATTAGGTGAATAAAGTATTTTATTAAAATTTCCTGCTTTTTTTTTTTTAAACTTTTTTAAAGACAGTGACTAGAAAATTTTAAATCATATTTCTATAGGGCAGCGCTGCTCTGGACCTTCAGGGGGTTGTGAGGTTGGGGCTGGGTACTGTAGCCCCAAGCACATTTGTCAAAAGTTATATCTTTTCAAGATTTTTATTTCTTTTTAAAATATATTTTTATTGATTTCAGAGAAGAAGGGAGAGAAATACACACACACACACACACACACATATATATATATGTATATATATATATATGCATCAATGATGAGAGAGAATCGTTGATTGGCTGCATCCTGCACGCCCCCTACTAGGGACTGAGCCCGCAACCCGGCATGTGCCCTTGACTGGAATCGAACCCGGGAGACTTTAGTTTGCAGGCTGATGCTCTATCCACTGAGCAAAACCAGCTAGGACTATTTTTATTTATTTATTTTTAATATGTTTTTATAGATTTCAGAAAGAAAGAGATAGAAACATTAATGGTAAGAATCATTGATCGGCTGCTTCCTGCAGGCCCCCGAGCCCAAAACCAGAGCATGTGTCCTTGACTGGAATAGAACCCGGGACCCTTCAGTCTGCAGGCCGACGTTCTATCCACTGTGCCAAACTGGCTAGGACCCTTTTTAACATTTTTAAAGGGTAGATGTTACTCAGGGGCTGTTAAGACCATGGTGAAGAGATGTTAGGAGGTGAGTGAGATCTAGGACAGTGTTCAATAAGTGAATATATGACTGACGCACTGGTGGTCAGAGCTCAAGGTTTGTGGAGAAGGTGGCAAGACCCTCCTCACCACACAAGACCCAGGCCACTCTCCCAGGCCTTGACCAGCCCATTGTTGTTTCCTGCTGGTCCAAGATGGACATTAATATGCAAGAACTGGTCCTAACCGGTTTGGCTCAGTGGATAGAGTGTCGGCCTGCGGACTCTAGGGTCCCAGGTTCGATTCCGGTCAAGGGCATGTACCTTGGTTGCGGGCACATCCCCAGTAGGGGGTGTGCAGGAGGCAGCTGATTGATGTTTGCCTGTCATCGATGTTCCTCACTCTCTATCCCTCTCCTTTCCTCTCTGTAAAAATAAATAAATAAATAAAATATGTATTTTTTAAAAAAAAAGATGCAGGAACTGGAGTTTGTGTTTTTCTAAGCGAAGCCACAAAGAGGGCAGTTTAAGGCAAGAGGTAAGCCTGGGCTGGTGGAAGGGCAGGGAACACAGGACCCACTGCTGTGCCCACCTCCCCACCCGCATGAGTCCTGCTGCGCTTACCCGGAGCTCAGCCTCACTCCCTCCTCGCTCCTGAACTTGGACTCCTCCACCTCCGGGTAGACCAGCTTGGAGAGGGCGAGCGCGCAAGGGGCGGCCATCACAGAGGCGGCAATCAAAGAGGCGGCGTCGATCTGCGAGGGTGAGATGGGGTTACAGGAGGACGTGGGGGCGGGGGAGCGCGGCCCAGGGCAGCGGGGGCCACTGTGCTCTGCCCCACGGGGGTGCCGTTACTGTCAGAACTGCTGCCACCGTTGTCCGTTATAATTCCTTTTATGTGCAGCGGGTCTCAGGCTGTAGAACAGAGTTCATATTCCCCCCAGGACGTCTGTAAGTCAGGCGGTGAGTACAGACGGCCCTTGAGAAAGCAGGGGTCAGAGACACCGAACACCAGCACGGTCAAAATCTGCATATAGCCAAAACCGGTGTAGCTCAGTGGATAGAGCGTCGGCCTGCGGACTGAAGGGTCCCAGGTTCGATATCCGTCAAGGGCATGTATCTTGGTTGCGGGCACATCCCCAGTAGGGGGTGTGCAAGAGGCAGCTGATTGATGATTCTCTCTCATCGATGTTTCTAACTCTCTATCCCTCTCTCTTCCTCTCTGTAAAAAATCAATAAAATATATATTTTTTTAAAAATCTGCTTATAACTTTTGGCTCCTCCAAAAGTAAACTACTAATAACTTGCTGTTGACCAGAAGCCTTACCAATACCAGTCAATCAATACATATTTTGTGTGCCGCATCCTTACAATAGATATAAGAAAAATCATAAAAAAAGGGAAAATAGAGTACTTATGGAATAATATCCCTGTAAAAGTGGGTCCAGACAGTTCAGACTCATGCTGTTCAAGGGAAAACTGTAGTATTACCTCATTTTAAGGAGAAGGAAACTGAGTCCCCAAAGGATTAAGTCTGGCTTGCCCAATATAGAGGAAGAATAAGAATTGGAACCCGCCATGTCTTTTGGCTCAAAGTTCAAAGTTCACCCTTCTCTTCTGGGCTGTCTCCCTTTGACCATTAAGACAAGGGCTCGTTGGCTACTGGTGGAGGGATTTGTGATGGTTTCAGACAAAGTCCACAGAATTTGAAAGTTGGAATGGGTGCACGAGGTAACCTAATTCAACCTCGGACTGTAGGAATGTCCTTCCTGCATAAGATCACTTTTTAAGCCGAAACCAGTGTGGCTCAGTGGATAGAGTGTCGGCCTGTGGACTGAAGGGTCCCAGGTTCGATTCCTGGTCAAAGGCATGTACTTTGGTTGCGGGCACATCCCCAGGAGGGGGTGTGCAGGAGGCAGCTGATCGATGTTTCTCTCTCATCGATGTTGCTAACTCTCTGTCCCTCTCTATTCCTTTCTATGGAAAATCAATAAAATATTTTTCAAAAGTCGCTTCTTAATATATTTTTATTGACTTCAGAGAGAAAGGGAGAGGAGAGAGAGAGATGTAGAAAACATCAATGAGAAAGAATCATTGATTGGCTGCCTCCTGCATGTCCCCTACTGGGGATTGAGCCCACAACCTGGGCATGTACCTTTGACCGGAATCAAACCTGGGACCCTTCATTCTGCAGGCCAATGCTCTATCCACTGAGCCAAACTGGCCAAGGAAAGAGCACTTCTTGAATACTCACCTCTTCAAGGCAGCCCGTCACACCCACTCCTGGGTTGGAGAGTTCTTTTCAGCCTCCCACCACAGCCACCCTGAGGCCCTGGGTCCTGATGTCTCCGGGAGCCATGCTTAGGAACCCTTCCCAGCAAGATGGCGGAGCCACCTGAGCCCCAGGAATGGCCCTTCCTGGATTTCTCTCCTCACGGTGGGCCCCAATCTCTCTGCTTCCCTGGTCTCTTCCACTGCCGTTGTTTACCGAACGGGGAAATTAGAGCCAAGCCAAACACATAACAGCGGGGAGTGGCCAGGCCTTGTCAAGCTGCCATGGAAAACAATGGTCACCGGAGCTTCACAATCACAGGGGAAATGACCACAAAATGGCATGGAGAGCATAACCACAATGATGGGGAAAGTAAACTCCGAAGCTATGCATAATGCGAAATACACCACGATGTCAACCAGTTCTCCTCTGTCCCTGGAAAGTCAGGAGTGATTTTCTTTTTTCTTTTTTAAATATATTTTTATTGATTTTTTACAGAGAGGAAGGGAGAGAGATAGAGAGCTAGAAACGTCGATGAGAGAGGAACATCGACCAGCTGCCTCTGCACACACCCTACCGGGGATATGCCGCAACCAAGGTACATGCCCTTGACCGGAATCGAACCTGGGACCCTTCAGTCCGCAGACCGACGCTCTACCACTGAGCCAAACCAGATTCGGCTTTTTTGTGTATTTTGAAATGATCACAAGGACATATATTGCTTTTATAAACAGAAGAGTAAAATAGACTTCTTCTTTTTAAATGTTATAGTAAGTCAACTGTATTTTTTTTTTTAAAAAAATATATATTTTTTATTGATTTTTTTTTACAGAGAGGAAGAGAGAGAGATAACCAGAAACATTGATGAGAGACATCGATCAGCTGCCTCCTGCACACTCCCCACTGGGGATGCACCCGCAACCAATGTACATGCCCTTGACCAGAATCAAACCTGGGACCCTTCAGTCTGCAGGCCCACTCTCTATCCACTGAGCCAAACCAGTTTCGGCTCAACTGTATCCTTAAATTGTATTTTATTATTTTTTTAGAGAGTGGAAGGAAGCGGGGAGGCAGAGAGAGAGGGGAACATTGACGTGAAAGAGACACATCAGTTGGTTGCCTAACACTAGAACCTGCAACTGAGGTACTTGCCCTTGACTGGAATCGAACCTGAGACCCTCAAGTTGGCAGGCGATGCTCTATCTGCTGAGCCAAACCGGCTAGGGTTGAAGTTCTTACATTTTATTTATTTTTATTTATTTTTTAAAATATATTTTATTATTGATTTTTTTACAGAGAGGAAGGGAGAGGGATAGAAAGCTAGAAACATCGATCAGCTGCCTCCTGCACACCCCCTACTGGGGATGTGCCCGCAACCAAGGTACATGCCCTTGACCGGAATCAAATCCGTGACCTTTCAGTCCGCAGGCCGATGCTCGATCAATTGAGCCAAACCGGTTTCAGCTGAAGTTCTTAGATTTTAAATAAAAAGGACAAGGAGGAAGGGAGGTACATTTAAGCCACAATGCTGTGATGCAGTCATGGCCACAGCCTCAAATGCCCCAGCTGGACATGTCCTGGTGCTCATCTTGAAAGCGGGGAGTCCTGCACAGGCCAGGCTCCCTGGGCCCCTGGATCAGCCCTTACACGGCCCCCCTCCCGCCCCCAGGCCAGCTGCTCCTCAGGGACTTGACATCCCAGATACCGAGTCAGGAATGCCGTCTCTTTCAGCCCCCCAAGGCCCAGGTTAGAGAGGGATATACAGGACATGAGTTCTCCATTTGAATTTTCACAAAGATCTTTACTGAGGCCCTGGCTCAGTGGCTAGAGCATCAGCTGGGGGACTGAAGGGTCCTGGGTTCAATTCTGGCCAAGGTCACGGTTGCGGGCTTGATCCCCAGGAAGGGGCGTGCAGGGAGGCAGCCGATCAATGATTCTCTCTCCTCATTGATGTTTCTCTCTCTCTCTCTCCCTCTCCCTTCCTCTCTGAAATCAATAAAATGTTTTTGAAATATTAAAAAAGAAAAGGTAAAAGGAATTTTAATAATACATCTTATTTAACCAAATCTATCCCAAATATTATCTTTCCGCCCATGTCATCAATATTAAACTGATTAATAAGACATATGGACTTTTTCCTTTCTAGGTCCCGTAGCAGATCTCATTTCAGACCAGCCCCACTTCAAGTGCTCCACAGCCAGCCACGTGTGGCTTCGTGGCTACTAGGTTGAACAACGCGGGTCTAGAAAGAGTAACCAGATATTAGCAATAGGAGAGGGTGCAGGGCAAAGGGAGCCAGGAGCTGAGCAACACTGAGAAAGGAGGAGGGAATAAGAGGGATGGATCTTCCTGTAAGTCCGAGGCTGAAGGCAGAGCAAGGATACCCTGAGGAAGTGCCTTGAGGAGGGAGTGAAAGGAGAGGGTTTAGGATGGGAAGAAGGCACGGCTGTGGGAGACGGTCGTCGGAGGCTGCTGCAGTGGCGGCCAATAGCCAGATGGGGGCAGAAGAGAGCTTCTCTGATACCAGGCTTCTCTAGTCGGTGCTTTTTACCCGGGTCAGCTGGGCGGTAGCCAGGGGGCTGCCAGCTAGAGGCTGTGAATTGAGACCCTGGTCATTCATTGGCTGGTGCTGGCAGCCTCGGCACGTTCTGTAGAGCTACAGGGAAGTGGGCACCCAGGCCCCTACTGCCTGGGGCTGCCCTGGACTTCTGCCCGAGAAGGGGGTGGAAAAGGGACAGAGTTCTTCCAGGATTTTAGTCTGAAGCCACTCAGACAGCAGAAAGAAAGTAAGACAGTCAAAGGCCCCAAGTCCTGGAAATAGTATACACCACCTTGAAAAAAAGCTGCAGGAGCCGAAACCGGTTTGGCTCAGTGGATAGAGCGTCGGCCTGAGGACTGAAGGGTCCCGGGTTCGATTCCGGTCAAGGGCATGTACCTTGGTTGCGGGCACATCCCCAGTAGGGGGTGTGCAAGAGGCAGCTGATCGATGACTCTCTCTCTCTCATCAATGTTTCTAACTCTCTATCCCTCTCTCTTCCTCTGTGTTAAAAAATCAATAAAATATATATTTTTTAAAAAAGCTGCGCGAACAGTTTTGAGTTTCCAGTTTTTAAATATCAAACGCCTTCCTACATCAATTGGAGGTGGAATGGGCCTTTCCTAAGCCTCCGTGAGAAGCAGGTGACCTTGAAGATTCTAGATGGGAGGGTGCCAGGCCGGAAGACAGAGACAAGAGACCTTCTTGAAGTCCCAGAGCCGCCTCTCTCTCCACCCAGGCAGCTCCGTGGGGCGTGGAGCTGAGCTGATGAGTGCGACCCCATGTCCTGAGGGAGGAAGTGCTGAGGGGCCGCCGGGCTTGTCCTCAAGCCTACCCCTCGGCCACCTCCAAGGCCAGAGATGAGAGGGGGAACTTGGGACCCCAGAAGAGGACATTGGGGTCATTCTGTCATCCCCCGGCCCGTACACACACAGCATCAGGGACAGTGAAAGGCAGACCACGGCCCACTCACTCTAGAGCAGTGGTTCTCAACCTTCCTAATGCCACGATCCTTTATTTATTTATTTATTTATTTTTAAATATATTTTATTGATTTTGTACAGAGAGGAAGGGAGAGAGACAGAGAGCCAGAAACATCGATGAGAGAGAGTCATCGATCAGCTGCCTCTTGCACACCCACTTCTGGGGATATGCCCGCAACCAAGGTACATGCCCCCGACCGGAATCGAACTTGGGACCCTTGAGTCCCCAAGCCAACGCTCTATCCATTGAGCCAAACCAGTCTCGGCTGCCACGACCCTTTAATACAGTTCTTCATGTTGTGGTGACCCGCAGCCCTAAAATTATTGTTATTTTTTAAAATGTATTTTATTGATTTTTTACAGAGAGGAAGGAAGAGGGATAGAGAGTTAGAAACATCAATGAGAGAGAAACATTGACCAGCTGCCTCCTGCACACCCCCATTGGGGATGTGCCCGCAACCAAGGTACATGCCCTTGACCGGACTCTAACCTGGGACCTTTCAGTCTGCAGGCTGATGCTCTATCCACTGAGCCAAACTGGTTTCGGCCATAAAATTATTTTTGTTGCTACTTCATAACTGTAATTTTGCTACTGTTATGAATCGTAATGTAAATATCTATGTTTTCCGATGGTCTTAGGTGACCCTGCTAGTGGTTCTCAACCCCATCTCGGCATTAGAAAGGTTGAGAACTACTGCTCTAGGGGCTTAGTGGCACGGCATTGTATGGACAAATTTACCCAACTCATCACCTCACTGCTTGACATTTAGGTCATTTCTTGTTTTGTCTTGTTCTTCTATTGCAAATAATAATGGGATTTTGCCTATCTGACCACTTGCGAAAATATTTCTGTATCCCAATACTCCGAAGCCGATCAAAGGAAAGTCTCTTAAAACTAAATGATAGCCCTAACCAGTGTGGCTCAGCGGATAGAGCGTCGGCCTGTGGACTGAAAGATCCCAGGTTCGATTCCGGTCAAGGGCGTGTACCTTGGTTGCGGGCACATCCCCTGTAGTGATCAATGTTTCTCTCTCATCGATGTTTCTAACTCTCTGACCCTCTCCCTTCCTCTCTGTAAAAAAAAATCAGTAAAATATATATTTAAAAAAACAAAACACACAACTAAATGATAGATGTTCTCTGGAAGGTTTACAGCAAATTGCACTCCCACCAGGAATGTGTTCATACCCCGAAGGAGATGTAGGCACCCAGCAGGGAGCCGGCAATGGTGGCATACCCTCCGGTCATGACAACGTGGACCTCGGAGAGTGTCATGTCCTCCAAGTAGGGCCGGATCAGCAGCGGAGCCTCAGTCTGCAAGCAGAAAAGATGTCAGACACACAGAACCGGCCGGGCCAGCAGTTTCCTCCCCACCGGAGTGGGCAGCTCCCAGGGAGTGCTGGGGTCCCAGGGGGAGAGACAGCAGGTGGGGTGAAGACTGTGGTCTGCACTTGACTGAACTGCTCAGAACATCAGCGCCAGCCTGGCTCTGTGCAAGGACCTGGGCCCTGCCACTTGGCCTGGTAATGCTCCTGTGTGAAGCAACTACCATGGCCAAGCACCTCACACAACCTCCTGAGAAAGAAGACATCATGCCCATTTTTCATGAGAGCAAAGAGAGGATAAGAGAGGTTCAAAGAATGACCTCTTTTCACGCAACGGGCCAGGAGCAGATTGTAACTTGGGCCTAAATTTTTTGTTTTTTAAAAAATATATTTTTATTGATTTCAGAGAGAAAGGGAGAGGGAGAGGGAGAAGGAGAAAGAGAGGGAGAAGAAGAGGGAGAAGAAGAAGAAGAAGAAGAAGAAGAAGAAGAAGAAGAAGAAGAAGAAAAAAGAGAGAGAGAGTGAGAGAGAGAGAGAGAGACATCAATGATGAGAGAGAATCATTGATCAACTGCCTCTTGCACATCCCACACTGGGGATTGAGCCCATAACCTGGGCATGTGCCCTGACTGGGAATTGAAGTGTGACCTCCTGGTTCATCGGTTGATGCTTAAACCACTGAGCCATACCAGCCAGGCCTGAGCTTTTAATGAAGACTGGGGGTTGCCAGAATGAAAGGCAAGAATGTCTTCTGGTGACAGGTGGGCCTTGATCCTGGAATGGTCCGGAGAGACTCACCCTCGGGAGGGTCAGGTCTTCCGAAAGGGACTCAGGACTAGCAGTGCCTTCAGAGTCACACTTACTATGAGAAATACATGTTCAGAAGGAGGAAGGGGGAAAGAAAGACAAAATGATGTAGTAGAAAGAACCCTAGTCAGGAACTAAAAAAAAAATGGGATTCTAAGTCCTGGCTTATCTCATTGGATCTTAGCCAGTCATTCCTACCCTTGAGCCCCGGTGTCCTCCTGTACAGAAGGAGAAAGTTCGACTCCATCTCTAGGATTTGTGAGTCTCTACGCTAAGGTGACCAACCAGATGTCCCGCTTTTGGCGTACAGTCCCGATTTTAACAATTTGTCCTGCGTCCTTTTTTAAAACATTTTAAAAATGCCGCAGGACGCGGGACAAATTGTTAAAAATTGAGACTGTCCCGCCAAAAGCGGACGTCTGGTCACCTTACTCTATGCTGATGAGGGCAGCAGCCTAGGCCCAGGGCAGTAGGAGGTACCAGATCCCATCCTCCCTAGCATCACCCAGATGTGCATCCCTGGGGCAGCCGCCTTGGGTGACCTGGGAAAAGGGTCAGTGGCTCTTCTACTGACCAAACCAGCGCTCCAGGGACCCAGGGCAGCTGGTCTCCATGGGGAGGCTGCTGACGGGCAGGAGGGCAGGACCCACCTGGCTCACAAAGATGTTTCCGGCCACACTCAGGGTCTCCGTGGCTGTGGTGCCCATGGTGACCTGCATCAGCCAGGCGATCTAGAAGCAAGCAGGGCTGGCGTGAGCGAGGCCCAGAGGCAGAGAGAGAGTCAGGAGTCGCCTCACAAGGCTTCCTTCCAACTCCCAACCCACACAGGAGCCCTTTCACCCACATTTCCTCCAGAAGGTCCTACCATCCAGGAGAAGAGGATTCCTTGGTCAAATGTATTTGAGAATTACTACACACACACACACACACACACACACACACACCTTGGAGATAACTACTACATATTGCTCTGAGAAGTCCCGCACAAGACTTGTTTAAATTTGTTAGCATAAAAAAAAAAAAAAATCACTTGACTGTGGGATTCCCTTTACCAAGTGGCATTTATTAAGCTGCTATGGAAGCAGAGTTTCATGAAAAAGGCTTTGGTAACGCTATATTAGAAAGTTCTTTTTTTAAAAAAAAAATATATATATATATTTTATTGATTTTTTTACAGAGAGGAAGGGAGAGGGATAGAGAGTTAGAAACATCGATGAGAGAGAAACATGGATCAGCTGCCTCCTGCACACCCCTCACTGGGGATGTGCCCGCAACCAAGGTCCATGCCCTTGACCGGAATCCAACCTGGGATCCCTCAGTCTGCAGGCTGACGCTCTATCCACTGAGCCACACCGGTTTCGGCAAGTTCTTCCTTTCAATCAAGATGAAATCTGTTTCCCTGGAATTTCTCCTCACTGTAGGCACCTCCTAGGCTGCCCCTTCCCTGCATGTTTGGAGACCGCTATCCTATCCGTAACCTCCTCCTCCCAGGCCCGTCATCCCTACCTCCTCCAGCCAGTCTGTGGAGCTTACGTTCAGCCCTGCACTCTCCCTCTGACGGTTCAGTTTGTCACAGTCCCTTTGGTTAGACACATTCTCCAGATTGAGGCATTGTTGTTGCCTCCCCCATGCCACGTTCTGTGAACTCTTAACCTCAGGTGGCTTCTGGATTCCTGCCAGTCACCTGATGGTATGGGTTTATTCTGAGCTCAATCAGCTAAAACCTCAAGATCTTTTGCTCAAGCTGAAACCGGTTTGGCTCAGTGGATAGAGTGTCGGACTGTGGACTGAAGGGTCCCAGGTTCGATTCCGGTCAAGGGGCATGTATCTTGGTTGCGGGCACATCCCCAATCGGGGTGTGCAGGAGGCAGCTGGTTGATGTTTCTCTCTCATCGATGTTTCTAGCTCTCTATCCCCCTCCCTTCCTCTCTGTAAAAAATCAATTCAATATATATTTTGAATTTTTTGCCCAATGCAATGCTATCTCCTGCATCCTGGTTTTGTGTGGCCAGATTTTATGATAATAAGCACAGGATTTGGCATGTACACCCGCTAAATCTGGCCAGTGTGGCCCCATGCTCCAGTCTCGCGAGACTTTTTTTGGGGCATGAATTATTTTTTCCTCTAATATTTCTTCTCAATGCATCCTCCATTCTGCAAACTTCCCTCCCACAAAGATGACCCTGGATCGTAATGCCATTTCTGCCTAGTATCATGACAACAGACTCTGTGAAAAGATGTTTGGTGAGCAGTAGATCTGAGAAAGGGTAAGGGTTTGAGGCATGGGAGCAAGGCATTCTGGGAGAGTGTGAGCCCCGCCCCCCCCTCGGGGCAGGGGGGCAGGTGTCTCTGGCGCAGGCCAAGGCATTGGGACTCACCTTCAGGATCAGCCACTGCATGAGGCCCACGTGGTAGAGGATGGACATGACACAGCTGAAGAAGACGATGATGGGCAGGACCTGCAGGGAGAGCGGGGGCTCCGGGTGAGAGGCAGGCAGGCGGCAGGGGCTGGCCGGGCCTCAGAGAGACCAGGCAGACTCTCCGTCCAAGGCCTTGCCACTCAGGCCTGACAGGGCCAGCGAAGAAGCTCTGAATTCAGCTCATGGGACCGCATATGCGGCCTCTCCAGAGGCATGTCTGTCCCCTCTAAATATTGACCATTTACCCCGCCATCATCCCTCTTCCTTCCCTCACCACCGACGAGGCCTGTAAAATGGGGATAAGATGACTTTCTCTCGCTCTTTTTAAAAAATATATATATTTTATTGTTTTTTTACAGAGAGAAAGGAAGAAGGATAGAGATTTAGAAACATCGATGAGAGAGAAACACCGACCAGCTGCCTCCTGCACACCCCCTCCCGGGGATGTGCCCGCAACCAAGGTACATGCCCTTGACCCGAATCGAACCTGGGACCTTTCAGTCAACAGGCCGACACTCTATCCAGTGAGCCACACCATTTTTGGCGCTTTTTTTTATTTTTTTATTTTTTAATCCTCACCTGAGGATATTTTTTTCCCATTGATTTTCAGAGAGAATGGAAGAGAGAGGGAAAGACAGAGAGAAACATTGATGTGAGAGAAACACATGGATTGGTTGCCTCCTGCACAAACCCTGACCAGGGACTGGGCCGGGGAAGAGCCTGCAACCGAGGTACATGCCCTTGACCGGAATCTCACCCAGGACCCCTCGGTCCGCAGGGCAACGCTCTATCCACTGCGCCAAACCGGCTAGTGCTCTTTCTCTCTCTTTGCACACTGTCTGTCCTTGGCTGTGAGCTCACTCCCTGGCCCGTACCTTGGTTGCGGGCACATCCCCAGGGGGTGGGGAGGTGTGCAGGAGGCAGCTGATCGATGTCTCTCTCTCATATCGATGTTTCTAACTCTCTATCCCTCTCTCTTCCTCTCTGTAAAAAAATCAATAATATATATATAAAATTCTCTCCCTCCATTGCTCCGCCTCCTGGCCAGGGCCCCACCCCAGGGCTGCCTCACTGCAGGCTGATTTCCAGTCACCAGGACAGGCAGCAATGCAAATGTGTCTCAGGGGCAGATGAGCTCAGCAACGTGATGGACGGCCACACAGTGGAGCACTAAGGTAGGGAAGCAAGCACGAGGCAGCTCTCCCTGGAATGATTTCCAAGACAGCCGTTCCATACAAAAGGGAACGTGCAGAACGGGGTGCTGTTAAATGTGCAGAAAAGGGCGGGGGTGGCATTGTGTGCGCTCCTGTGTGGGCACGCCATATCACTAGAAGGATCTGCGAGCGCCTGGGATGGCAGCTGCCGTGGGGAGGGAACTGGGTGACTTGGGGGCGGGGGGGTAGGGAAGGTGGGAGGGAGACCCACTTTCTACTCTCTCCCCTTTTGTTCTGTTGGAACGTGTGATCTGTACCAAACAGGTTCACAATAATAAGTCGGGCAGAGTTGGTAACAACATGGAAGCATTCTGATGCTAGATGGTGAGCGGGAGCCAAAACCGGTTCGGCTCAGTGGATAGAGCGTCGGCCTGCGGACTGAAGGGTCCAGGGTTCGATTCCCGTCAAGGGCATGTGCTTTGGTTGCGGGCACATCCCCAGTGGGGGGTGTGCAAGAGGCAGCTGATTGATGTTTCTCTCTCATTGATGTTTCTAACTCTCTATCCCTCTCCCTTCCTCTCTGTAAAAAAAAAAAAAAAATCAATTATAATATAATATATATACTATAAAAGAAGTAGTAGAAACAGCAAGGGTAAAAGCTCTGTGGAGAAGCTTGCTGTGCGGGAAGGAAGAGGGGCTGGCGTAGAAAGGGGTGGAGGGAGGGTTGTTGTTGTTTTTAAGGAGAGAGGATCTTGAGCAATCAGAATTGCTCTAGTTCAGGATGCATGCGGATGACAGCAGGGCCCTGTGGGAACAGAGACCGCCCCGGGGCAGCTCCCAGGGAGACGAGACAGGACGAGAGGGGTTTTCCTTTGCTTTCCTTCCCGAGGAGGCTGTGGGATTTATCTGGACCTGTTCCATTTGGCATCTGTCACCCACGTCGCTACCGTGGGGGATGTGGCCTGACAGGGAACACGGGCGCTTGTCCGGATAAACCCTTTCCTGCCCCTTGTGACTCCTTGTGACCGCCTGGTGCCGGACACACCCCCAGCACGAGGGGCGCTGACATCACTCCGCTGTACCCTTGGAGCAAAACGCACGGCGGATCACGTACTGTCTAGACAGCTTGTCCAATTTATCATGCGAGGCGACCGCTCTGCAGGCTGGCAGGGCTGCGGGGAAGGCTGGAGCCAGGAGGGAGGAAGGAGGGTGCCCCGGGCACTGGACCCGACTGCAGAATGACTTTCTCAGGGGCAGGCTAGGGGAGGCGGGGGGAAGGGGAGGGACAACCAGAGACGTTTTCTCTCTGTGAGACGGGGATGGATGGTGGGAGGGAGGCTGTGCTTTGCATTAAATGGTGACTATCTAGGGAGGGAAGATGCACGGGAGAGAAGAGAGATGGACTTGATCTCTCTAAGGTGGGGCTTTGGATCCTAAAAAGGTCCCTGAGGCCAATAGGGCCTGCCAGCCGGGAAACTTCACTCCACAAGTGGGGACACTGAGGCTTGGAGATGCTGGGAACCTGCCCCAGGTCACACCCCTGCCAAGAAACAGCGTACCCCCTGGCCCACCAAGCAGCTTGCCGAGACCCTGCGTGATCCCTGGGGCCTCGTTTCTCTGTTTCAGGCCTGCACCCATCCCCTCCATGGGTAGCCTGAGCCCAGGGAGTAGCTAACCCGGTAAGTCCTGACCATCGCTTTTTAAAAATATATATATATTTTATTGATTTTTTTACAGAGAGGAAGAGAGAGGGATAGAGGGATAGAGTTAGACACATCGATGAGAGAGAAACATTGATCAGCTGCCTCTTGCACACCTCCCTCTGGGGATGTGCCCGCAACCAAGGTACATGTCCTTGACCAGAATCCAACCTGGGTGGGACCTTTCAGTCTGCAGGCCGACGCTCTATCCACTGAGCCACACCAGTTTCGGCGTGACCACCGCTTTGTGGATACTCAGAGCAGGCTGTGCCTGCTAGTACCAATGGTCACCCGTAACTCCAGGTCCAATTAGCATATTGCGCTTTTATTATTATAGATGGGACCAGTGAGTTGATTCTATGTTGTATGAGGCTGTGGCCATTACTCGGCAAGTGGTTCTCAAAGTACGGTCCCTGGACCAGCAGCACCACCTGAGAATTCATTAGGAATGCAATTTCTGCCAAAACCAGTGTGGCTCAGTGGTTTCTGCGGACTCAAGGGTCCCAGGTTCGATTCCGGTCAAGGGCATGTACCTTGGTTGGGGGCACATCCCCAGTGGGGAAGTGGGGGTGTTCAGGAGGCAGCTAGTTGATGGTTCGCTCTCCTCGATGTTTCTAGCTCTCTATCCCTCTCCCTTCCTCTCTGTAAAAAAAATCAATAAAAATAAAAATAAAATTTTAAAAATGCAATTTCTGAGGACCCTTCCCCCAGCCCCATCCGAGATGAGCCTCTGCTGGTGCTGTTGATCTGGACAGCGCCCTCTGAGACCCACACCTCTGAGCAGATGTCATGTCCTCACCGGGAAGCAGATTCCAAAGGCGGGACTAGACCCCTTTGGGCCAGAGGCCTGCTGCTTCCTCTCCCTGGAGGGAGCTGAGCAACAGTCCAGCCCCAGCCACAGGGCCCACGCACTGCACTGCAGCCCCAGGCAGCAAGGAACCACAGTGACCCCGAGGGAGAAGATTCCTCAGACTGATTGCTGCACCGCCACCACCTTACAGAGAAGCAGATAAGCCTGACTGACTTCCTGCTGACCTCACCTCCCACGCCTCTGCCTGCCCCTGCCTGTCCCAGGCCGCTGCAGAGGCCTCTCCCCGCTCAGATGCCCCAACTCCCTCCTCCGCATCCCAGCTCGGTCTCCATTGATTTCCCAGTCCCTCCCCTGAAAGTGGCAATTACTAAATCCAATGCTACTTTTTTAAAAATATGCTTTTAAAAACTTATTTGATGCTGGGACCGGTTTGGCTCAGTGGATAGAGCATGGGCCTGCGGACTGAAAGGTCCCGGGTTCGATTCCGGTCAAGGGCATGTACCTTGGTTGCGGGCACATCCCCAGTGGGGGGTGTGCAGGAGGCAGCTGGTCGGTGTTTCTCTCTCATCGACGTTTCTAACTCTCTGTCCCTCTCATTCCTTTCTGTGTAAAATCAATAAAATATATTTTTTTTAAAAACTTATTTGAGAGAGAGAGGAAGGAAGAGGCATAGAGAGATAGAAACATCAACAAGAGAGAAGTATCATCAATCAGCTGCCTCTTGCATGCCCCCTATTGGGGATAGACCCCCACAACCTGGGTACCTGCCCTAACAGGGAATTGAACCCATGACTTCTTGGTACCTAGGTTGATGCTCAACCACTGAGCCACAGCCAGCAGTCAGGCAATGTGGTGGTACCTTTCAGTCCTTATTTTATTTGGGGTGTTTTATGTCCTTGTCTTACTTATCATATATATATATATATTTTATTTTTTAAAAAATTTTTTTTCCCTCCAAAATGTGGCACTGTTGCTGAAACCGGTTTGGCTCAGTGGATAGAGCATCAGCCCGAGTACTGAAGGGTCCCAGGTTCAATTCCAGTCAAGGGCATATACCCTGGTTGCAGGCACATCCCCAGTGGGGGGTGTGCAGGAGGCGGCTGATCTATGATTCTCTCTCATCGATGTTTCTAACTCTCTATCCCTCTCTCTTCCTCTCTGTAAAAATTCAATAAAATATATTTTTAAAAAATGTGGCACTGTTGACCATTGGGGGTTGCAGCAGCTGCACCCCTGAGAGGTGAGAACATTTCCTTCTCCCTAGTCCCCCAGAAAAGACTACGCGAGCAGCACTACTGAGCTTAGCAAGCGGGTGCACGTTCCAGAGGCCGGAGTGTTAGTAAAGGGATGCGCAAACGCCTGCGCCAGCTCAGCCAGACCCAGGAAGGACCCAGGGGCCTGCGGGGAGGCCGTCGTATGGGCGGAAAGTTACCAGAAAGGAGCCGGAGCCAAGGCGGAATGACTAATCAAAATGATCCAGCGGGGCCGCCACCTCAGCTGCGCTGGACGCTAGGCCAGGGGCGGAGGGGGCTGAGGGAGCCTCCCTCCCGCAGGGGCTCCGCTTCCTGGAGGAGTGATGAGCTGGACCGTGGCCCAGCGGGAAGCAGCTGGGATTCTGAAAATCTGAACGAGCCTGGGGATGTCTTCCCCGGGGGTTAACATGGGCCAAGGGCCTTGGACGGGGTCCACATGATTCATGGAAAGAACCAAGAGAAAGCTTCTGAGTCTTCTAGTCGGCTCAGCAACAAAGCCACTCCTACACGGAGGATTAGTCCCAAGCCTGGCGAGTGTGTGTGTGTGTGTGTGTGTGTGCGTGCATGGATGTGTGCGCACATGCATGCGTGAATGTATGTGTTTATGTGTGCGTGTGCAAAGTGCAGGGAGGAGGGAAATCTGTGACTCGTGAATCTTGCGAGAGAGGGAATTCTGTGGCGAAGGCCCATTTGTCTGAAGTCCTCCCTCGCCTGACCCATCTTTGCTCAGAAAGCCGTGGCTAGCCGAAACCGGTTTGGCTCGGTGGATAGAGCATTGGCCTGTGGACTGAAGGGTCCCTGGTTTGATTTCGGGCAATGGCACGTGCCTTGGTTGCGGGCACATCCCCAGTGGGAGGTGTGCAGAAGACAACTGATAGATGTTTCTAACTCTCTATCCCTCTTTCTTCCTTTCTGTGAAAACTCAATAAAATATATTTAAAAAAAAAAAAAAAGAAAAGAAAAGAAAAAGAAAAAGAAAGCCAGCCCTGGCTAATCCACTGACAGTCTGTCCACAGCACAGGGCCTCGCAGTGGCCAGGAAACGGTGTCTGACAGGGAGACGCTGAGGCTGGTTAATGATAAGCCTCTCTCTCTCCCTCACTTTCTTCTCTCTTGGCGGAACATCCAATCTCAAAATCTTTAGCAACCATTGATATGATCTACATGTATTACTACTGCGATTAGACATGCTTTTTGGAAGGGGGGACGTGACGTCACTGACCTCTGCTCAGCGCATGAAGAGGAAACGTCACGTGACCGGAAGTCCTGCAACCCAGCGCTCAGATGGCCCCGCCCTAACTCGCTGGGCCACTGTGGCCAGGTCCCCGCTCCTCTCGGGGTGACCCCCTGTCATATAAACGGAGGCCCAGGATCCCTGAGCATTCAACCCCTTACGGGCTATGAATTTATGGTCTTAAGGGTGCTTGTGGGGAGGAGGGAGGCGGGGGAGATGCAAATTGCAGGTGTGTGCACATTCTTCCAGAAAGGGAGAAAAGATGAAGGATGCAGCGAACAGAACCAAAATCAAACCGCTAAGCCAAGCCATCCCCCTGCCAGGGCTCCTCCCAGGACCCAAGGCTTTAATTAACTTCCATAGCTTCTAGAAGCCCCGCCCAGGCCTGGCCCACACAGCTGGCTCCGGGCTCCCCACTGGCTGGAGGTGCCTGGGAGAGGCTGCTAAAGGCCTTGTGGGCCAACAGTCAGCTGACCTGAAAGGCAAAGACGTCCTTGACCAGCGCTTCCCCAAACACGAAGCTGGAGCCGGCCTCGGTGTAGCTCAGGAAGACCTGAAAGGAGAAAACAAAACAAAACGAAATCCAGAGTGAGCCCGTGAAGGAGGGAGGGAGGAAACTGGGCAGGTTGGCCCCCAGGCCTTGGTCTTATAGGGGCTGGGCACTGCGTGGCAGTGTGCGTTGTTAAAGCCAAGTTCATGGCCACTCTCTCCAGAAGATACACCCTTTCAATGCATTTTATTTTATTTTTTAAAAAATATATTTTATTGCTTTCTTACAGAGAGGAAGGGAGAGAGATAGAGAGCTAGAAACATCGATGAGAGAGAAACATCGAACAGCTGCCTCTTGCACAACCCCCACTGGGGATGTGCCCGCAACCAAGGTACATGCCCTTGACCGGAATCGAACCCGGGACCTTTCAGTCTGCAGGCCGACGCTCTACCATTGAGCCAAACCGGTTTTGGCCCTTTCAATACATTTTAAAGAAATGTCCTGAGATGAGAATTATTTAGATAATAATAATAATAATTAAAAAAAACAACAACAACGAAGGGAGCCCTGAACTGTTTGGCTCAGTGGATAGAGCATCGGCCTGCGGACTGAAGGGTCCCGGGTTCGATTCCAGTCAAGGGCATGTACTTTGGTTGCAGGCACATCCCCAGTAGGGGGTGTACAGGAGGCAGCTGGTCAATGTTTCTCTCTCATCAATGTTTCTAGCTCTCTCTCCCTCTCCCTCCCCCTTCTCTCTTCCTCTCTGTAAAAAATCAATAAAATATATGAAAAAAATAAAAAGAAAAAAACAAGGAAAGGAGCCAGACAATGAGAGGGGAGACTGCTGTCAAGGGCTGCCTCACATGCCTGCCTGCTCTCTCCTCATCTGTCCCTGTCCCAGGCTGGTGGCTTTGGTGTTTGAATCTGGTCACACTTCCACGGAAGACCAGACGTAGGTCCAGAACTTGCATTGTGGCTGCAGGGACAAGTCACTCCTCCTATCCAGGCCTCAGCGTTCCCATCTGTAAAATGGGGACATGACTGGAGTAGCAACTCCGTCTCCTCGGCTCCACACCCACATGGAACCACAGCCCAGACATGCAGGGCTTTCTCCTCCGGGGCACGTGGAAAAGTATGTGTCAGGGCTGAGTACGGGATTAACCTTTTGTCTTCCGTAATTCATAGTTTACAAAGTAAGTCATGATGATTGCACAACAATGTGAATAAAACTCAGTGACATTTAAAAAATGGTTCATATGGGCCCTCGCCGGTGTGGCTCAGTGGAGAGGGCGTCAGCCTGCGGACTGAAGAGTCCCAGGTTCGATTCCGGTCAAGGCACATGCCCAGATGTGGGCTCAATCCTCAGTGGGGGGCATGTAGGAGGCAGCCAATCAATGATTATCTCTCATCATTGATGTTTCTATCTCTCTTTCTTAATTCTGAAATATTTAAAAATACATTTAAAAAATAAAGATGGTTAAGTTGGTAACTGTTATGTATACCTACTACAATAAAAATGAAATTTAAAAAGTATAACTTCAATAAACTAAACATTGTCTTCAAACACACACATACACGATGTAAATCATTTGCCATTTTTTCAGCACTCCCATTATAAATTCCACATCACTTAAGACTGCCAAGGACCACATGCCTCTCTCCCGGATCAGACCCAGCCTCAGTCTGTCTGGGGGCACCAGGACCGAGGGAAGTACCAGCTGCACAGCCTAGCCCCAGCTGCCCTCTTGGTCTGGGACCCACGACACACCCACCATCCTGGTCCCGATCCCTCTCTAAGGCCTCACCCCTCACTGTCCCCCAACAGAATGGCGCCTCCCCCCTTCCCCGGCACCCACAATGCCCTGGGAAGCCGGGCTTCACGTACACACCTGGATCTGGTCGCCCAGCCACTGGAAGGCGATAAATCCAGGTTCCGTTCTGATGACAAGGAGGCCGAGTACAAACTGCAGCCCGAGACCCCAGGACACGGCCCGCCAGGACACCTGCCGCCGATACAGAGAGGACCTGATGAGCTCAGCGCCCCGGGGGCCATCCTCTGGGGTCAGGGTGGGGTGAGAGCAGAGGCCAGGGGCTGCCTGTGGGACAGGGCTGGACCTAGCCAGAGGTGGGACCTCTTGCCAGTGGTCACACCCTCCCTGGAGTTCATAACAGGCCACAGTCTTGGCGGCAGTGAGACTGGGGCAGCAGGCGGGAGTGGGTCTAACTGGGGACACATGTAAGCCTTGACCAGCGTTGGGCATGCCATGGCACTTGGTCCCGGGTGATTGCTGGTGGGCGGAGTGTAACCTCCCTCTGCCTGGACCCTCCCCCCATGCCTGCTACCCTAATCCCCCTGTCAGAGCCCTCACTCCAGCAGCAGGGATCAAACCCGGGTGTGCACCGGGATCTCTGGGAGGCTTGGCTGGAGCTGGGGGGGGGGGGGGTTGGGGGGGAGGTGAGGTGTTAGCCACACTGTGAAACCGGGAGGGGTCCTGATATTGGGGCAAGGAGGCCGAGGGAGAGAAAGGGCTGAGCCCCACTCACGCCTGACAGCTAAACACTCACTGCGCGGTGATGCTTCGAGCAGGCGAAGAGGACGCCGATGAACACGCAGATTCCCGCAAAGGACACCAGCTGCTCGGGCCGCCGGGAGGTGTCCAGAGCCAGCCACAGGACCAGGCCCAGGAAAGCGGCGAGGGCTGCACCCCTGCAGGGGACAGTCGGAAAGACATCACCCTCAGCACCCCACACAGTAGGCCACGTGGGCTCCACGGAAAGCACACAGAGGGCTGGAGGGAGTAGAGAGCGCTGTGTGACTTCAGGAAAACCACCTAACCTCTCTGAGTCTAATTCCCTCACTGGGAAAAGGAGGCCAAAGGCTCCCCATTTCTCAGGGTTGGCAGAGGACTAACTACTGAATACAGTGAAATCAGATCCCACCGTTATTTACTCTGTATGTGGTGTCAGGCCCAGCGGCACGGCTCAGTGGTTGAGTGCTGACCTATGAACCAGGAGGTCAGGGTTTGATTCCTGGCCAGAGCACATGCCCGGATTGGGAGCCCAGTCCCCAGTAGGGGGCATGCAGGAGGCAGGTGGTCAATGATTCTTTCTCCTCATTGACGTTTCTCTCTCTCTCCCTCTCCCTTCCTCTCTGAAATCAACAAAAATATACTTTAAAAAATTCCCTGTTGCCCTAACCGGTTTGGCTCAGTGGATAGAGCGTCGGCCTTCGGACTGAAGGGTTCCAGGTTCCATTCTGGTCAAGGGCATGTACCTCGGTTGCGGGCACATCTCCAGTAGCGGGTGTGCAGGAGGCAGCTGGTAGATGTTTCTCTCTCATTGATGTTTCTAACTCTCTATCCTTCTCTTCCCCTCTGTAAAAAAAAAAAAAAATCAATAAAATATATATTTTTAAAAAATTCGCTGTTGCCCTGGGTGGCGTGGCTCATGCGTTAGAGCGTCGGCCTGTGGACTAAAGAGTCTCAGATTCAATTCATAGTCAAGAGTACCTGGGTTGCAGGTTTGATCCCCGGTCCCAGTCCGGGGGTGTGCGGGAAGCAACCAATCAGTGTGTCTCTCACACATAAATGTTTCTCTTTCTCTCTCTTTCCTTTGCCCCCTCTCCTTTTCCCTCCTTTCCTCCCTCCGAGTTTCTGAAAATCAACGGGAAAAATATCTTTGGGTGAGGATTAACAACAACGACGACACCAATGAAATCCCCGGGAGGGGCCACCTGAAAGTAATGATACCTGGGCCCCGGCCCAGCCTGCTGATTCAGACTCCAGGGTGGTCACCCCGCAGCTACACGTCTCACACGTGTCCCCGGAGATCTGACAGGAGGTGGGGAGAGGGGCCCTCCCCGCCGGGAGGAGCTGGCACTTCTTACTTTAGGAAACTGTCGAGTCCTGTCCTCCGCTGTCAGTCAGCTGTTGTAACTGGGGCAGAAAACCAGCCAGCAACTGGCACATCTCCACAAAGATCGCTGCCATCTTTGATGCCACCCAGCAACGCTTGCCCTGGGGCCTCCAAAAGGCAAGCAGGGTTGAGTCCGCCCTCCATGGCGCAGGAACTGGCCGGTGGGAAGGGCCGAGGAGGCCCTGCTCACCCAGCCCTGGCTGATGAGCTGACTCAGAGGCCCTCAGAGCTGACTCAGAGGCCCTCAGCCTCTGTGCCCCACGCCTTCTCACCCCGCCCCAGCTGGGGGCTGCGAGCTCACTCACCTCTTAAGCCAGAGGCTCAGGCGGGGATGCCCCAGAGGCCTGGCACACCTCCGTAGCTTTGGTCCCAGCAGCCTCTTCAGCAGGCTGTGGGCCAAGAAGGCCAGGACCACACACGTGAGGACAAACAGGGCCAGGGCCCTCTGGAAATTCAGGAGGCAGGCGATCAGCAGGAAGGCCGCAAATGCTGGGAGTGGCAGGGGGAAGGATGAGAAGCGGGGTCAGTGATGACGTGGGTCCCTGTGGGTCCCTGAAGCCCCGCCCTCTGGCTCCAACGACCCCCATCCAGAACTTGGTGGGCGGGAATTTCACCCAACCCCTCTGAGCCACATTCCTCGCTTGGAAGTGAGAACAATCATCCCTCCTGTGTTGAGTAAGGCGACCAGACGTCCCGCTTTTGGCGGGACAGTCTCGATGTTTAACCACGTCCCACGGCGTTTTAAAAAAGTCCCGAATTTTCAATGCGAACTTTGGTAAGCAGTTCTCGATAATCAGTTCTCAACAATTATTTGTTATTATTAAAGTTTAACATTATAAAATTAACAAAAAATAATATAAAACTCATATCCTAGCTAAATAGCCGCCAAAAACCGTATATTTCCTTCCCGTTCTCCTGCCATTCCCTAGCTTGTCATGCATTCTTTCCAAAAATCGGGGATATATATATATATATATATATATGTATATATATATATATATATAATTGATTTTTTACAGAGAGGAAGGGAGAGGAATAGAGAGCTAGAAACATCAATGAGAGAGAAACATCGACCAACTGCCTCCTGCACACACCCTACCGGGGATGTGCCAGCAACCAATGTACATGCCCTTGACCCGAATCGAACCTGGAACCCTTCAGTCCACAGACCGACGCTCAATCCACTGAGCCAAACTGGTTCCGGCAATCAGGGCTTTTCAAAACGCCGCTGGACACGGGACAAATTGTTAAAAATCGGGACTGTCCCGCCAAAAGCGGGACGTCTGGTCACCTTAGTGCTGAGGGTCGTTACAGAGTTAACAGATAGCGTGTAAGAGCTCTGCAAACTGTCAAGTGCTGACCCAACGGGCGCGAGGAGATGTGTTTGGAGGAAGCTAGACAGCACGGCTTATTCTAGCATCAAAAGAGTGCCTGCTGTGCTCCGTCCGGAGCGAACTGGCTTTCACAGAGGACAGAGGGAAAGAAGTCAGGTATTCCAGGAAGGATCCCAGTCTGCAGTATTCATCAGTGACATTTTCTTCCTGGAATCTCCTTTTCCCCCTTTGCCCTCCTCCCCCTCGAGGAGCTAAACCAGTCCTTGCTATGCCTCCAGAAAGGAATATGAGCCCGGCCTGTGTGGTTCAGTGGTTGAGCGTTGGCCCATGAACTAGGAGGTCACAGGTTTGATTCCCGGTCAGGGCACAGGCCCGGGTTGCAGACTCGATCCCCAGTGGGGTACGTGCAGGAGGCAGCCGATCCATGATTTTCTCTCTCATCATTGATGTTTCTATCTTTCCCTCCCTCTCCCTCTCCCTTTCTCTGTGAAATCAATTTAAACAATTTTTTTTTTTTTTAAGAAAGGAAAAGATAGCCCTAACTGGTCTGGCTCAGTGGATAGAGCGTTGGCCTGCGGACTGAAAGGTCCCAGGTTCGAGTCCCGTCAAGGGCATGTACCTTGGTTGCAGGCACATCCCCAGTAGAGGGTGTGTAGGAGGCAACTGATCGGTGTTTCTCTCTCATCGATGTTTCTCTCTATCCCTCTCCCTTCCTCTCTGTAAAAATAAATAAATAAATATATATATATATATATATATATATATATTTATATATATATATATATATTTAAGAAAGGAAAAGATAGTAAATAGCAGAGGGGAAATATCTCTCCCTGGCTTCTGAGTTTCAAAAGCCAGGGCTCTTGAAGAGTGAGAAGATACGTGTAGAATTTCCATTGGATAAAGATGTGGGGTGGCTGAAACCGTTTTGGCTCAATGGATAGAGCGTCGGCCTGCAGACTGGAGGGTCCCACGTTCGATTCCAGTCAGGGGCATGTACCTTGGTTTCGGGCACATCCCCAGTAGGAGTTGTGCAAGAGGCAGCTGATTGATGTCTCTCTCTCATCGATGTTTCTAACTCTCTATCCCTCTCTCTTCCTCTCTGTAAAAAATCAACGAAATATATTTTTAAAAAAGATGTGGGGTGAAGCACTGTAAGTGTAAGCTCTACCCCACTCCCTCTGTCACCAGACTAGTTGGAGGGTATTAGTTGGAGGGTCTGCACTTGACTTTCTCCCACGTTTAGGTAATCATTCTTTCTTTTCTTTTTCTTTTTTTCTTTTTTTAAATATATTTTATTGATTTTTCACAGAGAGGAAGAGAGAGGGATAGAGAGTTAGAAACATCGATGAGAGAGAATCATCCATCAGCTGCCTCTTGCTCACCCCCCACTGGGGATGTGCCCGCAACCAAGGTACATGCCCTTGCCCTGAATCGAACCCAGGACCTTTCAGTCCACAGGCCGATGCTCTATCCACTGAGCCAAACCAGTCCCGGCATAGGTAATCATCCTTTCATTCCCTCCTTAATCTCAAATGCATAAAAGAAACTGCAAACTGTTAGTCTCAGAAGTATTTTTCTCAGTACAAACTCTCTCCAGGTTTAGATGTTCTCTCATCGACACAATATCAGCCCCTTTCTCATCCGTCCAGCCTCATCCTCTGGCTCCTTGTCCACAACATTACCCTCTAGCCACACTAGACTGTTGATCAGCTCCCTGTCCGCACCCTGTCCCTTTTCACTTCTGTTCCTGGGGTTCCTCTGCACGGAGTGCCTCTCACTCCTTATTGTCCTTCCCCTCCACCTCGCCGACTCCTGCTCAATCAGTGAGACTCAGATGCCACCTCCTCCGGGAAGTCCTCCCTGATCACCCCCATCCTTCCTTGGTGCTCCCAGCCAGATGGCACGCTGCCCTGTGTGGACACAGTTGTTGCCCTCTCCCTTGCTGATCAGAGTGCCTGGGGAACAAGATCTGGTCTGCCTTAATTCTGCTGACCCTGCTTCCAGCACGGGCGCTGGCCCTGAGCCGGCGCTCAACAAAGCTCTGTTGAACTACTGGGTGAGTGAACGACCCTGCCCTGAGACATGGCTGGTCGGGGTGGAGATGGCGGACATGGGTGGGCGGGGTGGGCGGGGCCGGGCCCAAGCTCACCGGTACAGAGCAGGCCCGTGCGGATCCATCGGAACAGCTGTGTGTGCTCCCTGCAGAAGCGCCTTGCTCTCAGGGCTGGCTGCAGGCTCCTCCTGGGGAGAAGACCAGAGAGTCCACAAGAGGCCCCCAGGCTCCCGACCCCATGGGGACCCTCAACACCTCCAGGCGGAAGCCGCTCCAATGAAAGAGTGATAGGGGGTGAGCCAGGCGCTGGCCTTGACACCCCACAGCGCTGAGCAAACAGAGGAAAGGCTCAGGCTACTCAGCACCACCCAGGGTTGTGCAGGGCTGGAGGGGAATCGCCTGCCTGCAGGAAGAACTCCCCAGCAAACAGCTGCCAAACAACGCACACAAACCATGCTGGCCGCCCGGCTCCCGCCCCACGGAGCAAGGGGGAGAGGCTGCCAGCTCTGCATTTACCCCCTGGGGACCCGGGACACTCAGCTCCCCTCAGAAATATGGGAACAGCCCGCTTTATGCCAGCAGCTGTGGCCCCACTGCCTTCCAAGCCCGGTGCAATGCCAGTTCTTTCCCGGGCATCTGGTCACTGGCCTATCCTTGCACAGAGGCTGGAATCTGATTAGCCTCTGGGGTCTCACAGGCTGCACCGCTGCTGCTGTAAGTAAGGTGACCAGACGTCCCGCTTTGGGCGGGACAGTCCGGATTTTTAACCATTTGTCCCATGTCCTGCGGCGTTTTGAAAAAGTCCCGATTGCCGAAACCGGTTTGGCTCAGTGGATAGAGTGTCGACCTGCGGACTGAAGTCTCAGATTTGATTCCGGTCAAGGGCATGTACCTTGGTTGTGGGCACATCCCCAGTAGGGGCTGTGCAAGAGGCAGCTGATTGATGTTTCTCTCTCATCAGTGTTTCTAACTCTCTATCCCTCTCTCTTCCTCTCTGTAAAAAAAAATCAATAAAATAAATAAATAAGTCCCGATTTTTGGAAAGAATCTAAAAGCGGGATGTCTCATCATCTTAGCTTTAAGGACCCTCTCTTCCCTCTCCCTGTCCCATCTCCCACCTCCTCCGTGCATCTTCGCCAATCTTGCTCTAAGACAGACAGACGGAACCCCCGCCCCCTGTTCTCCTCGGCTCAGGACTGGCCAGTGAGCACCCCAGCGGGCCTACGTATTGGGAGGCCCAGTTCGAGGCTCCTGCTTGCTGCCTGTGTGACCTGGGTCCGTGCCTTACCTTCTCTGGGCTCCAGCCTTCCCACGTGAGAAGAGGGGCCTGGCCAAGGCCAGGGCTTTTCAAACTAAGCCTCGAGGTTCCCCAAGGTTAAGATGAAAAAAAACCCCAAAGTTAAGATAAAAATCAGGACTTTTTTTTTAAAACGCCTCGGGACGCGGGACAAATTGTTAAAAATCGGGACGTCTGGTCACCTTACCCAAGGTGCTCAGAGACTGAATAATTAAGAGGGGGGCCAGTCTGGCTTGCGGGTCCCATCCGAGTTAAACCATATTTGGGGGTTTCCAAGGGGATTTCACTCTGGCAGGTTGGGAGCCTCGGGCCTGGCCTGCCTCGGATGGAGACAGAGGCCAGCAGAGCACATTCGTGAACTAAATCGTGTTTTCTCCTTCCGTCAGCAAAGATACAGGGAGTTGTGTTTCTGCCTGGCAGAGAGCACGCTCCCACTCCTGCTCCCCGTGACGGCTTCCCCCCCTCCCCATCCAGCCTGCGTCCCCCCCCCACTTACCCTCCTGAGAAGGGCTCCTGGCTGGCTTTGTTCGAACTGTTCCCGCCCTCTGCAGGGCTCAAGTCGCCGCCTGGAGTCTGGCCTTCCTCCTAAAGCCACCAGAGAGGGACCGCAGTGCCTTTGCCGCCCCAAGGGAGAACTGGAGCGGGGGCCCAGAATGGGAGAGGCCCTGGCTGCCACCAGTGTGCCCACAGCCACCTGGGGAGTGGGCCGGGCTGGGCGGGCTTTTGCACAGGAAGTAATTGGAGGGCAACTTAAATTCTGCAGAGCATGCATGCATTGAGCACCTACTGTGTGCTGGGCTCGGCGCCAGGGAGGGACACTGAGCTATGGCTGGTGGGGAGTGCCAGGCAGGGCCGCCTGGTCACCACCAATAACCTCATAGTCTGTGGAGTTGGGTTCTGACATGTAGGGGGGTGACTCCTACAAATTGCAGTGTGAAAGGTGCACCCTGGGTTGTGCAGTGAGGGGAGGGGAGGGGACCTGGGGAGGGAAGAGGGTGTCATTTTAGGCTCCAGAGTCCTGAGTGGTGGGGCCCGGCCTGGCCGTTCCAGAGCAAGGACAGGCCTGCCAGCTCCCCAAAGGCTGAGGCTTCCTTGGGGACCCCCACCCCCACGCCACCCCGACCCCCACGTGCTTTCTCCTTCTCATCCTTTACATCGCAGGCCCACGGCTCCTCCTGGTTGAGACCTTCCTGACCGTTCAGACTAGGGCGGGCCCTACGGGCACATGCTGGGCACACACGTGTTTAAGAAGTGACATAAGGGGCTGCTCTGCGCTGAGGCCATCACACTGGAGGGGTGGGGAAGGAAGATGGTGAACAAAAGTCCTTCCCACTAGGGGACCAAGAGGGGGCTGGGGAAGGGGACAGACCAGGCTTTCCAAGATCTCAGCCCCCATGTTGTCCAGACCGTTGGCCACGGATGTGAGAGAGATGGACTCTCTGGGCCTCGGTGTGTTGGTCTCCATGTGCCAGATCTTCCAGCTGGAAAACAGGGGGAGGCCCAGAGCTGAAAGGGGGCGGCCAGGGAGGGAGCTGAGGGAGGAAGGTGGATGGGAAGGGAGTGGGATGGCAGGGGGGACCAGTCACCTAGCAGTATCTCCTGCCATCCCAGAACCCAACCCTCATCTTGGCCGGGGGCATCCCTTCCCGTGCCCACTTCTGAACCAGTGAGAGGCAAGTTCTCAGAAACCCACGAGGCCAGGCAGAAACAGGGAAAGTCTGCCCGCTACACGGGGAGGGGAAGGAAGGAATTCTGGGTAACACGTATGTGTACTTGATACCGGTATTTTGGCAAAGAGAGGCCCTAGCTTTCAACGCTCCCCACAGTACATTAAAACCATTGCCATTGCGTGGCTCGGTGGTTGAGCGTCGACCTATGAACCAGAAGGTCACGGTTCGATTCCCGGTCAGGGCATATGCCCAGGTTGCGGGCTCCATCCCCAGTGTGGGATGTGCAGGAGGCAGCCAATCAATGATTCTCTCTCATCATTGATATTTCCATCTCTCTCTCTACCTCTCCTTCTTCCTTCCTCTCTGAAATCAATAAAAATACATTTAAAAAAAAAAAAAAAACACCCACCATTGCCATTAAGTGATATTTTCATTGTATTGTACTGTCATCCGACCTCTGAAAGGTGGAGACACAATGTCCTAAAAACCTCATTCTAGTCCCTGTACGCAATTGTCCCTGAAATCAGCCCTGCCCCTGGACTTATCAATTACAAGAGCTAATAAAGTCCTCTTTCTTTCTTTCCTTTTTTTTTTAAAAAAATATATATATATTTTATTGATTTTTTTTTTTTACAGAGAGGAAGGGAGAGGGATAGAGAGCTAGAAATATCAATGAGAGAGAAACATCGATCAGCTGCCTCCTGCACATCCCCTACTGGGGATGTGCCCGCAACCAAGGTACATGCCCTTGACCGGAATCGAACCTGGGACCCTTCAGTCTGCAGGCCAACACTCTATCCACTGAGCCAAACTGGTTTCGGCTCCTTTTTTTTTTTTTTTTTTTTTTTTTTTTAACTGAAGCTCAGTTCATAGACTTAAACTCACCTGTAAGTAAGAGCCCTGAGACCCCATGTCTCCCCACTCCTGTTCCCTCTCTTTTTCTTTCCTGGGACAGCCCACCTACTCATGAGCACACAGACACAGACACACAGCCGCACAGACACACAGACACAAACGCACTGCCGCACCGAGGGAGGCAGGGTCGTCTTCCTACTCACATTTTTGTGGTCAACGAGCCTCTCTCGGGGGCAGCTGGCAGCGTGGATTTCTGGGAGGATAGGCTGGGCACAACCTGCTTGCACTTTGGCCTCTGATCTCATTTTAATGGGAATTCCTGGGCAGAGTTCAGATTCGGTGTAGGTTGTTGGGCTTCCCCTTCAGCTTTGTCACAGCAAAGGCAGGGACCCCAACCTCTTTCAGGGAACAGGGGAACCAGGGCAAGTGGGCCCCCCACTAGGCCTGACCCACTGAGTTCTGCCCTCTTAACTTAATTTGTCTTCCTCCTCTGAGATGCCCTCCTCTCCACGCTCCTCTGCTCCCAAACACTCACACCTCTTCCAGGAAGCCCACCCTGATTATGCTCATCCTTCCCACGGCCCCTCCTGTGGCCTCCTTGTTCCCCTGCCCTCAGTGCTCCTCAGTGTCTCAGACCATGCACCTTACCTTTCATTTTACCTCTTACCCAGTCCCCCTTTCTCACTCCACCAGTAATTGTCACAGCAATCTGTTTTCCTGAGCTTGAAGGGAAAGGACGAAGTGTAGCTGTCACAGATGGTCAAAGTGTTTTCAGGTCTAAGCATCCTACACACAAAACAAAATCACACAATTTGCCCTTTTGTTCCATTCTTCTCTTTGACACCTAAGCAACCATGTGCAAAGTCAAGGGACAAACAGTTTAGTGTTTCAATCCTCAAACTAATCATTAAACCTATCTGACAGGATTTACATCTCTTTAATAATTAAACACACACACTCAGGACAAAACCTTTTATGATGCATAAATATTACCTCGTAGCACAGAGTGCAGTTCCTGCACGTGCTGGTTGTTCTGGGGGGGAAAAAACCCTGGAGATTGATGCAAGGAGGGCAGGGTACCCCTTTCCCCCTCCCCCCCCGCTATTTTTTTTAAATATATATTTTAATGATTTTTTGCAGAGAGGAAGGGAGAGAGATAGAGAGTTAGAAACATCAGATAAGAGAGAAACACTGATCAGCTGGCTCCTGCACACCCCCCACCAGAGATGTGCCTGCAACCAAGGCACATGCCCTTGACTGGAATCGGACCTGGGTGGGACCTTTAAGTACGCAGGCCAACGCTCTATCCACTGAGCCACACCGGTTTCAGTGTTTGTGGCATTTTGGTCAGACATTTTTCTTAAGTGAATACTGTCAAATGGTATTCATTTTACATAAGGGGCTCAGACTATACCAGCTTCTTTGCAAACTTCCTTTCCTGGCAGAAAGCCACGCTCTGTCCTACCCGCTCTGTGGGGGTGCCTGATTCTGTAAAAAGTAATAAACACAAACCCCATTTAAAATGAAGCTGGGAGGCCAGAAGGGAGAGCTCTAAAGGTGCCTGGTCCCTGCAGCCCATCAGGAAGAGGTCTTTGTTTATCTTAGCTTTCTGGAATTCCTCCTCTACAAAAGAATTTCCTTTCCTTTGTCGAACTTCGAATGCTTTGCTATTAGGCTGCCTGTCCTGAATTGCAATTCTTTGTTGTTTCCAAATAAACCCATTTTTTTTTGCTGGAGAAATATCTGACTATTTATTTCAGGTCAACGATGGTAAGCTCAGTGCCCGTGATGTCATCTGGTGTGTCCTGAGCGGGGCCAGTGCCTCTGGGTGCAGCCTCCAGAAGGGTGGACAGAGCTGCCCTCAGAGGGGGCTCATCAAGGAGGGAGTCACAGTCAAGACAGAGGGGACTGAAACTGCTTCTCTGCCTCCGTCCCCTTCTAACCTCTGCCTGCTTCTAGCCTCTCCCCCTTCCTTCCCTTCCTCCCTGCTCTCTCCCCTCCTCTCTCTCTCTCTTTTTTTAAAAAATATATTTCTTGCCGAAACCGGTTTGGCTCAATGGATAGAGCGTCAGCTTGGGGACTGAAGAGACCCAGGTTCGATTCCGGTCAAGGGCACGTACCTTGGTTGCGGGCATATCCCCGGCAGGGGGTGTGCAAGAGGCAGCTGATCGATGACTCTCTCTCATCGATGTTTCTAACTCTCTATCTCTCTCCCTTTCTCTCTGTACAAAATCAATAAAATATATTTAAATATATTTATATATTTCTTTATTGATTTCAGAGAGGAAGGAAGAGGGATAGAGAGATAGAAACATCAGTGATGGGAGAGAACCATCCATCAGCTGCCTCCTGCACGCCCCGCTACTGGGGATTGAGCCCACAACCCCGGGCATGTGCCCTTGGCCGGAATCGAACCTGTGGCCCTTCAGTCCGCAGGCCAACGCTCCATCCACTGAGCCAAACCGGCCAGGGCTCTCCCCTCCTCTCTTGGTGTCCAGACAGACGAAAGCCTGGAAGCACAACATCATCCAGAAGCAGCCAAACTTGTTTCAAAGCATTCCCTATATCGCAGCTTTTGTCCTTGATCTCTTTTTTTTAAAGTATTTTTTAAATTGATTTTAGAGAAGAAGAGGGAGGGAGGGAGGGAGAGAAAGAAACATTAATGATGAGAATCATTGATCCACTGCCTCCTGCACATCCCACTCTGGGGATCCAGCCCACAAGCCCCAAAAAATGTACTCTGGCCTGGAATCAAACTATGATTTCCTGGTTCATAGGTTGATGCTCAACCATTTAGCCACACCGGCCTAATCTCCAAAGCAAGGATGTACTAGACTGTGTGTCATGAGATAAAACCCTGAGCTTGGAGTTTAAAGGTCTGGATTCATTCCTGTCTCTCCGAGTCAGCCTGTTTCCTCATCTGTAACGCAGTGGGAGAGGGGAATAGTATCTGCCTCTGAAATAAATATTCATGAGGATTAAGCAAGCTAATTCTGGTGGGTGTTTGGCAGACAGCCGGGCACCCTGGGGCTGGCAGGTATCATCGCTGCCACAGTCCCATCTCAGAGATATCCTGGCATCTTCTCCTCCTCCAGGTCAGGAGACCTGTGCTTCTCCTCTGCTGCCCCCACTCAAGGTGGAGGGACCAGTAGTGACTCTGGCTCCCAGAAGCAAGATGCTCTGTTTTTATTTGACATATTTTTATTGATTTTGGAGAGAAAGGGAGAGGGAGAGATAGAAACATGCCTTCTGCATACCCCCTACTGGGGATTGAGGCCACAACCCGGGCATGTGCCCTGACCAGGAATTGAACTGTGACTTCCTGGTTCATAGGTCAATGCTCAACCACTGAGCCACTGAGGTCAGGCACCAGGTCTCTTTTGAGGTGGTATTCGGCTGAGAGCCACAGGCTGGGCAGTCAGGAGGCTGGGTGGGTTGAGTTGAGGCCACCAGGGAAAGACCAAGAGCTGGAGGACCGCAGGGGTCGTGGCTCTGCCCCAGCACTCAGCGCATCACGTGACCCCAGCACTCAGCGCATCACGTGACCCCCTGTGGCCAGTTCCTGAGGAGGCTGTTCCTGAGATGTTTAGCTCTGAGGCCTAAACCATCCACCAGATAGTAGAGTGAGGCCTGGGTCTGAGCCAGGCAGAGGAAGATAAGGAATAAATATACATATACACTGAGTGGCCAGATTATTATGATCTCTGAATGTATAATAGTCTGGCCACTCACTGTTTGTATTAGCGGCCTGGTGCATGAATTTGTGCGTGGGTGGGGTCTGGCCAGCCTGGCCAGGGAGAGGGGACATGGGCGGTTGGCTGGCCTGCCTGCTGGTCCAACCCCTGGTCAAGGGGACAATTTGCATATTAGCCTTTTATTCTATAGGATATACTCTGAGTGGCCTGATTATTATGCATTCAGAGATAATAATCTGGCCACTGGGTGTATATTTTCTTTCCCATCAAAACAAAATAGCACTTGGATTTATAATGAAGAGGCTACTCTGCCTCTCCCATGCCTGTCCCACCTCTCGTATGCCTGTCCCACTCTTTAGAGGCAACCACTTACCTGTTTCTGGGTTTAGTTCTTTGGGGCCACTTCCTGTTTCCGGGGAATTCTTGGCCAAGGCATGGGAAAGAAACCCTTCTCCTTGCCAGGCTTTGATACAACAAAGAGGGTATTTTTATAAGTGGTGAGTGAAACATTCAGGGCTGTAAGAGGCAACCATCATCGGAAAGGGTGTTCAACAATCTATTTTCTTCTCACAATCTTGCCAGCACTTGGCTCTTCACAGGTGAGGTCTCTTTCATTGCATTGATTCATGTGTCCAAGCACTGAACAAAAAATTGTAGGAATATGACCTTGTCATTCTCTCCAATACCCAAAAGGTCGAATACCCCTGCAATGGCTGCTTGGCATGACTATCCAAGTATCCCCTGATATAGTCCACCCCTTGACTCTGTTCACGGAGAACAGATGGGCACAAAATGGCCATTATCTAATACAAAATGAAATAACTGGTCTGGGGCTCATCTCGATCTCAACCAACAAGAGGGGGCTAGTGCCCAGCTAGCGTGACTCAGTGGTTGAGCCTGGATCTATGAATCAGGAGGTCATGGTTTGATTCCTAGTCAGGGCATATGCCCAGATGTGGGCTTAATCCCCAGTGTGGGCATGCAGGAAGTAACCAATCAATGAATCTCTCTTACCATTGATGCTTCTATCTCTCTCTCCCTCTCCATTCAGAAAAGAGAAAGGAAGGAAGGAAAGAAGGAAGGAAGGAAGGAAGGAAGGAAGGAAGGAAGGAAGGAAGGAAAGAAGGGCTGGTGACATAAGGACACCTGGTCCCACATCCAAGAAGGCCCAAGGCCACCATGCAGGGGGAGTTTTCCCCAAGCAGGTAGAAGATCACTGTTTCAAAATATTTAACTGGTTACTATTTTGTGGAGAATACTCCCTTTGCTATTTCACTTTCTATCCTTCTTTCTTCTATATTTCATGAGCTTTTTATATAACGAGAGATTGAGATGTTTCATTTTCAGTCGGATCCAGGTTAGGATGTTCTACAAAGCAAAGTAGTTCTTAATGCACATCATCCCTTCGGGTTCAAATATATCAATTATGGCTTTTAGGCCATATCCTCCATCTGAGGTGCACCATTTTTCTCCAGCCTCTGGAGAAGGGCTGTAGGGCTATTCATTTGGATCTCCATTGCTTTGTTGGCTCAGAGCCTGACATTGAGTCCCAGCTGATAAGCTGGTTATTTATACAGGCAAAAATAATCCCTTGATTGCTCCGTCTTCTCTCCCTGTCAGAGAAGTGGTCTGGTGTGGCACCCACTGAGCCTTACAGCAAAGCCAGAAATTCTTTTTTTACGAAAGTTTGCATCAAGAGGACTTCAGGCCTCCCGGGGAGGAGCTGGTAACATAAATCTACCACAGACCAGAAGTATCCATAAGGAAGGTGCTGACAAGAGAGGCATCACAAACTAAACACGATTGTTAGGGAGAATAAAAACGGACACCTCCGACTGTCACATCTAGACGTTGAAACTTTCCAGGCATATCTTGGCTTCTTCCACGCAGGTGGAATTCCGCTGATAACAGTGTGCCAAAGACCGAAAGGCCTGGCTTCATCTCTGACTGGTGCCAATGCCCCTCCTCTGTGGACCTGGCAACCATACGCCATGACTCACTCGGAACCACTCCTTGCCGTTGAACCACTCCTTTCCATTTCGCGATGCCCGTAGAAGCAAGTGTCACTATTCCAAAGGTTGGATCCAGTTCCCTTCAGCTCCATGACAGTGGCCGTTTGTGGAGAACATGACCCAACACGGGAGCTAAACAGTGCCTCGCGTGTGGGCCAGGAGGCAGTGCTAGGATGAGACCATTTCCCAGGGATGAAGCAGAGATGCTGGTTAGCCACCTCATCTGAGCGAAGGGACAAGCCCCGGGGTCTCCCTGCTTGGAGAAGAGCAGTGTGTGATGGAGCCTGTGGTTCCAGAAGATAGTAACAATTGAGGCACCAGAAGATAGTGACAATTGAGGCACCAGCTGACACCTTCACGCCTGAGAGCTTGGTATGTGCCAGGCTGTGCTAAGAGCTTTCGCCCTAGCCGATTTGGCTCAGTGGATAGAACGTCAGCCTGCAGACTGAAGGGTCCCAGGTTCGATTCCTGGTCAAAGGCATGTACCTTGCTTGCGGGCACATCCCCAGTGGGGAGTGTGCAGGAGGCGGCTGATTGATGTTTCTCTCTCATCGATGTTTCTAACTCTCTATCCCTCTCCCTTCCTCTCTGTAAAAAAAATAAAAATAAAAAAATCAATAAGATATTTTTTTAAAAACTTTTTTTTCCTGCAGTATCTCAATTAACCCTCATAACAATCAGTGAGGTAGGTACCGGTCACCATGTCCGCCACCTGTCCTCCATGGAGATGTGAAAGGGGCAGCCAGCTTCATAAATGGAGCAACTATTGAGAAGTTGAACAGGCTGAGGTAGACTGTAGGCGACTGTCACCTGATGTGTCCACCCCACGTTCCCACTCCACCTTGGCAGGCAGGATGGATTCTGAGCCCACACTTAGACCCGGTGGCTGTGATTTGTGTCCTCTGGTCAGACTCCATGACATCATGGACACAAGGTCCCTAAGTTACCTCCTGAGAAAGACCCAGCACCAACTCTGCAGGGGCTGATTTGCTGGGCAACCAGCCACAAAACCTAAGTCCAACTCCAATTTGTCCAAGAACATCCATCTTGCCCTGATGAAAGAAGAGACCCTGTGAAATGTCTGCCCAGTGACAGTCTGCACATCAGGTAGACTGGTGCATCTTAGGCAGATTCCTTCGTCAGAGATGAGGATTTTTTGTTCAGGTGATTTATTTGAGAACCCATCAGGCACTGTCCTGTGACCTCAGAACTGACGTGGCTCAGAGATGGCTCTTTCCATATATTATTTCCAGGAGACCGTGGAAGATTTGGCCTGCCAGGCTGGGCTGTAGCATCTAACTTTGGCAATACGATTGGCAGTATAGTTTATAAGGGGAAGCAAGGATTGGTTAGTAAAGAAGATCGAGCAAGAGCTACTTAAGTTACTACCGTACCACCAGGAGCGTTTGTTGTGTGGCAGGAATGTGTGCTGTGAATGAGAAAATGAACGGAGCTGTCACTGTTGGATACTCTCTCGATGAAACTTGGTATTGCCACTGGATTACCAGTCAGGCCAACTGAAAGCATTGCTTCTAGCTCATGGGGTGCTTTGGAGCAGTTGGTGTACCTCTTGGGCTGCCAAATTTCGGCTAAAGCATCAGGTTTCTCTCTGCTAATAAATGTCACTCAAGAGGAACCGAAAACTGCAGGCCTTATTATTGCATTATTTGTCGCTGGGAACCAAAGGATAAAAGAGTAGCACTACGCCTCCTGATTTTTAAACGTCAAAAGAGTAAGATGCTAAATGTTGCTCTATTAACAGCAAGAACTTGGGAACAGGTGAAATATTTCTAACTGAAATGCTGTCCCTTTTGTATATAGCCAGTGTTAAATACTCAAATGCAAAACAGCCTCTGATTGTTGGGCTTTCTCACACACACACAAAGAAAAAAAATGTCAGTTTTAATCCATAGGGACATGTCCCAAATTGGGCCTGGATGTGTTATTCAAATAATAAAATTAAAAAAAAACAGTGGCCAGCCCCAGCTGTTTTGACTCAACAAGTCATTCTGGTTTTGGTAGTAAGCTCTATAAATAAATAGATAAAAGATGATAGATAAATAGATAGATAGATGAATAGATGATAGGGTAGATGGATAGATGGACGGACAGACAGCTGATACATAAATATAGATACTATTTTTATTTATCTATAGACATTATCTGTTGACTCTCTACAAACAAAAATTTAGTTGTGGATGGAGCATCGGCTTGCAGACTGAAGGGTCCCAGGTTCAAGTCTGGTCAAGGGCACATGACTGGGGTTGCGGGCTCAATCCCCAGTAGGGGGCATGCAGGAGGCAACTGATCAATGATTCTCTCTCATCATTGATGTTTCTCTCTCTCCCTTTCCCTTTTTCTCTGAAACCAATTTAAAAAGTGGCCAAAGGCATTGACGACCATTTCCTCAGCCCAGGAATCCAGATAATCATGTCTTGTTATAACTACCAGCCAGGTATGTGCTGCAAGTGCCAGGGTCATCCTCGTGTGTGGTGTGTCCCCTGAGGCTGAGTGTCTGGTAGCTGCTGTCCCTTGAACCCTTTGGAAATAACAGGAAAGAGCCATCTCTGAACCACATCAGTTCTGAGGTCAGAGGACAGTGCCTCCGGGTTCTAGGACCTTTGGGTGTCAGTAGGTGCCCCCTACCCAGGCAAGCTCCAACCATATAACCACCACCTCCTGATGACAGATGCTCCTGTCCAGCTGAGTTCCATCAATCTTGTATTTGCCTTTGCAATTTAACAATGAAGCTCAAATTTGCCTGGTTGAAGAGCATGCAATCCAATCTTTGACAGGAGTTTCTGAAGCCAAAGGAGGTGGGTCTCTCTGGAGAACTTTCTGTTTCAAGTAAAATCCAAATGAGTGATCGGCAATGAAAGCTCATCACTGGGCAGTCTCAGGAGTACCAGAGCTGAGAAAGCCGGAGACCAGTCCCATCTCCCTAACCCCTACCCCAGACAACTACAAACAAGCCATTCTGGTTTCAGTAATAAGCTCTATAAATAAATAGGTAAAAGATGATAGATAAATAGATAGATAGATGAATAGATGATAGGGTAGATGGATAGATGGACGGACAGACAGCTGATACATAAATATAGATACTATTTTTATTTATCTATAGACATTATCTGTTGACTCTCTACAAACAAAAATTTAGTTGTCTGATGTTTTGACAGATATATCATTATTTTAGTTCTTCTATTCATGATGTTGCACTTGGGATCAATCATTTCTCTTGTTTGAGTTGACGGGAGAGAGCGGAGAGGAGCCTTGGTTCCAATGACATTCTACAGCCCCTATGCCCACCCAGATGGATCACGTCCAATTCTCCTGTTGCCTACAGACTTCTTTCTACAGAAGACACAACTTCCCTTGCTTAAGATCACTGTTGTCGAAACCAGTTTGGCTCAGTGGGTAGAGCGTGGGACTGTGGATTGAAAGGTCCCGGGTTTGATTCCGGTCAAGGGCATGCACCTTGGTTGCAGGCATATCCCCAGTAGGGGGTGTGCAAGAGGCAGCTGATTGATGATTCTCTCTCATCGATGTTTCTAACTCTCTATCTCTCTCTCTTCCTCTCTGTAAAAAAAAATCAATAAAATATAATTTTTTAAAAAACTAGCAAGGTGGTGAGTTTTGGGTATACAATTTCCATTTTCTTGTAAGTTAGTCAATGAGACAGCCTCCCTGAGTTTGATCAGCTCAGGGGCACCTACAGCATGAACTGCAAAATGGAGACCTGCCCCACGCTATACTGTTGATCTGCCAGTAACCAGAACCCACACTCAACATAGCCAAGGGGATGTGAGGTAGAATTAGAGCAGGAAAAGAAGAGTTATACCCAGAAGAAACCATACGAACTAGATACATTGTCAGAAAATAAAGGAAAACTTTATGGGAACTCTTTTAAGGCTATTTGATCAAGATAGCAGGACATAATTTTGGTGCAGGTTATCTTTTATATTTGTTTATATGTTCACTCACCAGAGATTCTACATTCAAAGTAGAAGCTCGGTCAGTCAGGTATATTGCTTACCAGATTTTTTTGGGGTGGTGGGGATTGTTAAATAATACAAATCTGAACCAAATGTTGACCATACAAAATTAAATGAAAAGACCAAAAATTCAAGAAAGGCAGGAACTCACAGATTTCAGGAGACAAGAATGCTTTATTGGGTCCTGGGCATGCATCCAGTCCATCCACCCTCTCACTATCCTCTGGCAGGACCCGCGGTCTCGCTCCTTGCCATGAGAAATTAACTGGCGAGGCTCTGCTGGTTTTCCTCTCCAGGCCTAGGAGCTGCTGTGGAAATGAGCTCCTTTGTCTCAGCAGCAGAGACAGGAAGAAGGAACAAAGTATGGAGTCATCATAAGGCACACAGGCATGAAAAGCAGACCTCAAGCTGTGGCTAATCCATCACAGGGTCCCAGGAATGAAAAAACAAAAACAAAAACAGATATCCCCTAAGATAACACCTAGTTATTGCCATGACTGAGGCTTTCTGCGCGGGAAAACAGGTCTTTCTCAAGACGCCAAGGTAGAGTCAAAATCTTCTAGACCTTTAATGGAGAGGAAGTCAAGTATCTTTGAAGAGAAACCTTATTTTAGCACTTAGGTAAATATTGTAAACCTTCTTTTGCAGCCTTCCCAAAGGGATCTGTTTGGGCATTTATCTGGGGACTATAGAAGGGTAAACACCCAAACCTGGGGAGAGGGGTGTCCTGTGTAGGACACTGGCTCCAAGCTAGTCCAGTTTCTGGGAACAAAAGAAAAGCATGTGGTCTGCCAATCAATGAGAATCATTCATAGATCAAATTTTATGCTTTAGTGAAATCCCAAAGCCAGGGGCTGAGTGTATAGTTGAAATGGACATACCCGTATGATAGGTATAAGCCTCACAATGGCTCTCTGGTTTGTGGGGTAAGAATAACTATAGTAGGACAAGTGCAAGCCATTAGAATTTGCCCTCTGTAGCAAAATGGTAAATCGAAAGCAATACCATATTCCTGGGAAACTGTAAACAGTAGTGTTACTACTGAAGTCTTGAGAGTGAAGTCACAGTGGTTCCTACCACAGCTCATCTTGGCCAGTGCAAGACACCGGGAGGTCTTCGGACTGCTGTAAACTTTCAAAATCAATGACTCCAATTGCAGGTGTTGCTTCAGAGTGGTCTTCTTGTAAAGCAAAGCCATCCAGCTCCTGGCATTCGTTATAAATCCTCTGACAGGCAAAAATCCCTAGTCACAAACACTAGTTCCCATGACCTGGTAGAGATATGGGTGGTAGCCTTTACCCATACTTACTTTCTTGCTAGGTTATATTATTTTGGTTGAAAATGGTTAATTTTGCCGAAACTGGTTTGGCTCAGTGGATAGAGCGTCGACCTGAGGACTGAAAGGTCCCAGGTTCGATTCCGGTCAAGGGCAGGCACATCCCCAGTAGGGGGTGTGCAGGGGGGTGTGCAGGAGGCAGCTGATCAATGTTTCTCTCTCATCGATGTTCTAGCTTTCCATCCCTCTCCCTTCCTCTCTATAAAAACTCAATAAATAAATAAAAAATCAATGTGAAAATGGTTAATTTTACCAGTTAATCCACAGGTTGCAAGATTTCAAAATGGGATTGTGATAAAAGATAGAGTAAAGTATTACTAGTGACACTGGACTTTGGAGAATGGTAGCTTAGTCATTACCCGTGGATTCAGTCATTGGATGTGACCCTGAATGGTCTCCCTAAGCAGGGAGAAATTTGAGTTTGGTTGTATGTGGAAGAGTCGTAATCAGATGGGAAGAACGGTGTGTGTGCATTGGGGTATCAGTTGTCGTGGCCCACCAAGCCTTTTCTACCCTCCCGCTCTCCCCCATTCTTCTGGTGAGAATCCCCGTCCTTTGGAACCTGCACTCCTCCTATTCCATTAGCCCCATGCTAGGAATGTGACCTTTGGAGGGAGACCCACTGGGACCAATGGCTTGATGGTGTCCACCTGACAACAGCAATAGCTCCTGGGAGGCAAGCTCTGGAACTCCCTGGCTCCCCCCTTCTCAAGGCCAATTGTCCAGCTATTCCTCTGTGAGCTACCCCAACTCTCTTCTCATGAACCCTTTTTTTCTTTAAGTTGATGTAAGTCCATTTCTGTTGCTCAAAAGCCCAAGAAACCTGACGGAAAGGGTCTCTTCTGAGCCTACATCATGCATCTTTGATCCCCAACAACTGTTAATTCTGAGTCTGGCATAAAGGAGGGAGGTGCTCACTATATGTCTGCTGAATGAATAAATGAATGAATAAATGAATGGAAAATATTCCAGCTCTAGTTCACCTGGGCAATCTGGATAGGCAGGTGGGAGAGTTGGGGCACAATGGGGCAAGTGGGGAAAGTCACAAGAGGAGATAGAGAAGTCAGAAATATCAGCACGGAGAGGGCAAACATCAGGCAAGGAAAACCCCAGACAGAGAGGGAAGGGAATGGGTTAGGGAGGCAGGAAGTGGTCCGTGAGTGGCTGGGAGGCTGTCCGAGCTGCGTTGGCTGCAGTGGAAGAAGCCAGAGACAGTGGTGTTTCTGCAGAGCCCCCAGCTCTGCTTTACCCTCTTGGATTCCTTCTTTGTGTTCCTCTCCCAAATGAATGAGCAATTCTGGTCTGCCCCCCAAGTTCACAGACATTCTGCTAAGGGGCACAAGCCATCAGCCCATGGACTATCTAGCTGTGGTCACAGAAGGCTGAGACTAAACATCAACTCAAGAGCAAAAACATGGATTCATTTTTCCAGTCGGCCCAAGGAGAACCTGCCTGGGGAGAGGGGACCCTGAGCCCATACACCTACAACCACACCAGATGAGGGAGAGCAGGAAACACAGTTGCTGCCTTTATTGCATTCCAGGGGGAGCAGGCTAGCTCCAGACCAGCCCCATCGGGAGTTTCCAGGTTAGGCGTTCAGCGCTGGGCTGAGCACAGCCATTCCTTGGGGCCCCTAAATGAGGTCCCGGAGCTGGAGCTTCAGGATTAAGAGCTAATGGTTGGGGTTCAGGGTCCTAAGTCCCAGGCTCAGAGACAGCCTTCACAGCAGGTAGATGGTTTATATCCTTCCTAAAACGTCCCATGCCATTTCCCCGTGGAGAAGAGTCCCAGCTCTCCACCCCCTGCCAGGAGGGCATGTGAAATTCACATCTCCTTCAATATGGAGCACAGGGTCCTCAGAGTCCACACTTTCCCTCTGGCCACAGCTGCTGACACAACCCTTGTTCCAGTTCTCACCTCACGGGCAAAGGGCCTGGGACAAGCAGGGGAGGAGTAGACAGGGGTATACCAGAGGCCAGAGGGTCTTCTCGTTACCTGGGTCCTGGTGGATGGGGGTAGGTCAGGCTAGAAAAGCCAACAAGCAAGGGAACAAGCAGAGTCAGGGAAGGGCAGGCTGCAGGCTGCAACTGCGCTCAAAGCCAGGGATGGTAGATGGGATGCAAGAAAGCATGGGAAGCAGGCAAGTGAGTGCCTGGGTGAAGGGGGAAGAAAGCAAGAACACGTGCCCCCAAAGACGACCACATAAGGGCTGCACAGGCCCAAAATGGGGCACAGGAACAGGTTAGTTGCGGGGTAAGCTGGGATGAATGAGGCAAAGTAGTCTGAGAGAGAAGACACCCTGAGAGTCACACGGCAGAGGCAGCCCGGGGCCCTGAGGTCAGGGTCGAGCAAAGGGCAGAGGGTAAGTGCTGGCCTGCATGGCAGGGTCTGGCTGGGGCAAGGGGTCAGGGTGCAGAACTCATGCAGAGGGCTCAGGGAGCCTCCAGCAGTGGCCAGTGTAAACTTCAAGGAGGGCCTCAGCCCCTGGGGAACATGGAGGTGGGGCCTGGGAGCCCTGCTGACAGGGCACCGGGAGAGGCCACCAGGCTGTGTGCCATGCACCAAAGCCGTCTGAGGCGGAGCTGCCTGAGAGGCTGCGCAGAGAGGCCCCCACGTGGTGCCTGCTCAGTGCACGTCTCCGCTTTGTCTGTGTCGGGAAAGTCTCCATCGGTTCAAGCTGCTTCCTTGTTGGTCTGCTGCTGGGTGGAGGCCCCCAGCCTCCTGTCGGGGCTACCGCGTGCCCTGGGCCTTGGAGCCCCCCTCTTGGCTGGGAGGCTGTCCCAGTAACTGAGTGCCGACTGCCCCTGAGGCCTGAGAAGTGGCTTTGGAGCTTGGGGTGCTCTTCCGGGCGCCCTGGGGGCTGGGGAGGCCCTTCTTCTGGGGCTGAGGACTCAGCTGGGGGCCCTTCCTGCCGGCAGACGGACTCTTGGAGCCTTTGGCCTTGGCTTGAGCAGCCTCGGGGCCCTTGAGGGCTTTCAGCCCCAGCGTCTCACAGAAGGTGTTGCACTGGTGGGAGGAAGCAAACTGGTCCAGCAGGGCAGGGAAACAGCTCTCCTTGAGGCCTTGGTATCTGTAGCCAAACAGGAAGAGCTGAGGGCGAGTCCCACCCAGACGGAGGGTCCTTGAGGGGCTGGCTTCGGGGTGGCCGTGGCCAAGGTCCATATCCCGCACCAGGCAGTACTGGGGAGTCTACCTGGTACCGCCCCAGGTGGCAGGGTCTAAAAACCTCACTTCTAAACTGAGGTCTCACGATGCCCTGGCACATGGAATTCATCGTGTGGGACACTAACTGGTGTGAAGACGATCTGCCTTTTTACCATAAATTAGAGCCGTCTCTAGGGCATCGCTCTGCTCACAGGCCCTTGTGTATCTGTGTCGTGGAGCTTTCTCAAGTGAGAAGGAGGACGAGCAGGTACAGGCAGAGGCCAACATTGCAGGTGACCCTGTGTGTGGGCATCACTAGCTGCTGGTCCCGATCTGGGGCAGGGGCACAGCATGTGGGGACCAGCAACCTCTGGGGTGTTACTACATGGCCACGGGTGCAACTAGGACCATGTGGCCATAGGCCTAGCACCTCAGGGATGAAGGACCAGGAGAACTTTGACATGGTAGATCCTAAGAAGACCCTCAGAAGGCTTCTGTCCTTGAGAAGTACTCACCCTCGCAGCTTGGTGGCAATCTGCACATCAGTCATCTTCCAGTCAACCCCTGGAAAGGAAGTTGGGAGCTGAGTTAATGGCAGCCAGGGCTGGTTCTAGGCCCCAATGTCTCCAAGATGGAAACTTGCTAGGTTTCAGGGTATACCTTTAGGCATCCTGTCAGTAGGTCATCAACATTGGCCTATCTCACTGGGTATTTCTGTATCAGTAGTAGTAATAATATTCCCATTTTTACAGGTGAGTAGCAAGGCTTGGAGTTAAGTGACTCAAGCAAAGTCTCATTCATTCATTCATTCATTCAGTTGACTGAGCATTTTTCAAACAGTCTGACAGTACTCTTCTTGAAATCTGCCTCTCGCTAACAAGGCTGAGTACCATAGTCAGCATAAATGTGGGTTTGAGAGTCAAGACGGACCTGGATTTACATTTTAGCTCTGTCATTTGAGCTGTTTGAACTTGGTAAGTCACTCACTATCTCCATGTAGATGGGGCAATACTGCCCATCTTGCAGAGGTATTGGGGAAATCAGAGCATGTGGGACTCCAATTTAGTGTCTGAAACACAGAAGTTATGCAATGAATATTAATTCTGTGATGTCTCTTTCAGCATTCACCACATTCCATTTTGCATTACCATAATGATGCTCCCTTACACCTGCACAGAATTTTAGCTTGCACAAATATGGTCTCAGTTAATTAGAACAAATCTTAAAGCCAGACAGGGACAATATTATTATTCCTAGAGAGAGAAAGGAAACTGCAGCTCAGAGAGATTGAGGTCTAGACTTAAATCTATTTCTTTAACTCTCAAGTCTTTCTACTATATCATGTTACTCATTATAGAAATTGTTATACTGATCACAGCTTCTTAAGGACAAGGACCATTCCTAATTCACCTTTTACCTTTCCAATACTTGGTAAAGTTAAATGGATGGATAGATGGAAGGAAAGAAGGAAGGATCAATTCCGAGTTTACAAATACTGTGAATGACAATGGCTAAATGTGTTACTAGCCTCCCGCCCCTAAATATATCAAGTAATAAAAAACAGTATTTATTATACAGTTTAACCTCACTGAAAAGCACGTTTGAGCCAGTTTTCTCTCTGGCCTTTAATCTCCTCACTTATTTACACCAGGGGCTATATGAAATAATGTGTGATATTTCCAGCGTTCCTCTCCAACACTGTAGAGAGCGTTTTTATCTTTTCCTATTTCCTGCCCAGTTGTGAACAGAGATTAGGCTGGAGAGGATGGTCAGGTATGGAGGGAGAATTCATGATTGCTGGCTTTCCTTTGCTGGGGAAGAATCTGAGTAATGGGAGAAACAAGAAGAAGCCAGATAGATTAAAAAAAAAAAAAAAAAAAAAAAGCTAACGAGGATGGAGGAGGAGGAAAGGGAGGCAGGTGGAAGAGAGTTTGGGTAGTACGGAGAGTGCAAGTCCAGAGCAAAGCTGCAGGGAAGGGAGGAAGGGAGATTTTGAAAAGATGGTTGTGGGTTTTGAATAAGATCCCATGTAGTGTTTTTTAAACAAACTCCTTTAAAATTTTAAGTGGAGCTTGGAGTGCATGCCTTTAAATACAATCGTGATTACAGACTAGGCTACAGGAGGCCCCGGTGTGTATTAGGCTTGCATACAAAATGGTGATTGTCCAGCCGAAACCAATTTTGTCCAGCCGAAACCAATTTGGCTCAGTGGATAGAGCACTGGCCTGTGGACTGAAAGGTCCCAGAATCGATTCCGGTCAAGGGCATGTACCTTGGTTGCGGGCACAAGCCCAGTAGAGGGTGTGCAAGAGGCAGCTGATCGATGATTCTCTCTCATCGATGTTTCTAACTCTCTGTCCCTCTCTCTTCCTCTCTGTAAAAAAAATCAATAAAATATATTTTTTAAATGGTGCCTGTTCAATTTATGTCACAAGCTTATTGCCAATAGCAAAGGAAAGTGAGAAAGTGGGTTGCAGACCAGTACACAAACACCCTCCTCTGTCGCTGGGCCTGTTCTCACACACGTGCACACGTGCACACGTACACTCACACTCACACCCTCATACCTGCCAGATCTGTGACCAGGAAGCTGCCGTTTGTCCACAGGTACAGCCAGTGCTGGAAGGCCTGGCACTTCTGTATGGCCTCCGAGCTGCCGGATGCTGGTGCGGCAGCACAGCCCCATTCCCGGGAACAGTACGGCTCCAGGGGCTTGCCTAGATCCTCCTCCAGCGTGGCGTACGGGATATTGTTTGCAGGCCGGTAGATCAGGTACAGTGGAATGATCCTAAACACAATTTCACCCTGCAGTGAGCACAAGTAGGGTGGCAGGAAGCTCCCACCTCCATCTCCACTGGATCTAAAAGGAGGGCCCTTCCAAGAAAGAAGCCCCAGCTCTGAGCCTGGAGGGCAACGAGGGAGGGGAGCTCCGCCCCGAGTTCAGGAGAGAGAATGGAGGCGCTGACTTCAGAGTTCTGTCTATTCTCTGAGGTCAGAGGGAGTAGAACTAGACCACGCTCTGGCCAAGAAGGTCTCTGTGCTTAAGGGAGGAAGTGAGACCAGCATGTGTCAAACAAAAAGGAACCCCTCTAGAGAAGATTCAACCAGACTGTGTGTGGCTCAGTGTCAGCGAGACCCCAATATTCAAGAGTAGGCGTTCAGGCCGAAACCGGTTTGGCTCAGTGGATAGAGCATTGGCCTGTGGACTGAAAGGTCCCAGGTTTGATTCCAGTCAAGGGCATGTACCTTGGTTGCAGGCACATCCGCAGTGGGAGGTGTGCAGGAGGCAGCTGGTCGATGATTCTCTCTCATCGATGTTTCTAGCTCTCTATCCCTCTCTCTTCCTCTCTGTAAAAAAAAAAAAATCAATAAAATATATATATTTTTTTAAAGTACCGTATTTTTCCGGCGTATAAGACGACCCCCCTAATTTTACAGTTAAAACGTAGGTTTAGGCCTATATTCGCTGTATAAGACTACCGCCCACTTCTGAGGCAACACCAGTTCTTTTTTTAATAGACCGCCTCTCTGACTCTGGCCAATCTGAGCAGGCTTTTTCCTAGAACACAGTATAGCTTAGGGTACAGAATATGTATAATTTGCATGCATAAAAAGCCTGCTCGGATTGGCTGAGTTAGAGAGGCGGTCTATTAAAAAAAGAACCGGTGTTGCCTCGAAAGTGGGGGGTAGTCTTATACAGCGAATATAGGCCTAAACCTACGTTTTAACTGAAAAATTAGGGGGGTCGTCTTATACACCGGAAAATACGGGTAGGAGGTCAGGTGTCAAAGTGAAAACAATTACTTTTTAGACCTGACGCCTACAAACCCACTCGACTGCCGGCTACCACAGAAGAGTCCTGGCCAGTGTGCCTACCACCTTCGGAGAGGCCCAGAACCTGCTGGGTTCAAATTCTGCAATTAGCAGAAACTGGACGATGGGATAGGGGATTGGGGCGGCTGAGAGGAGACTGAAGACAGGAGCAGAGGCTTTCTAAAGCAGGCAGTGAATCCTGGGGTCTTTGTTTCTAGATTTCGTAGGACCATCAAGCCACGCACAGGGTTGGTTGTGGGCTCACCTGCATGTGGCCCTCTCAGGATGTGAAATCACCCCACGCCCCCTCCTTGTGCACTTACTCAGGCACCTCCCCGAAGCCAGGTGCAGCTCGGGCTTCAGCTGCAAAGATTTTGCAATACTCCCGACTCATGTTCTGGATCTTGCACCCCTGTGGATTACAGAGAAGGTATCCTGATCAGCAAGCAAGCTCCCTGTCTTCTCATGCCCAGCTCCACGTGGGAAGGCCATCTGCCAGAGGATGCCAGGGGCCCTGGTGTAAGTGCCAGTGCCCCAGGGCCACGCTGTGACAGCAAGGAGGCTGCTGAATGGGCAGAACACAGACCACCCACCCAGGCACTCCCTTCTTCTCTCTCATGTAAGGCTTCTGTGTAAGGTGCATCTGGGGGCAATGGGGAAGATTTCTACTGCAAAAATCCAGTTTGAGCCAAAACTGGTGTGTCTCAGTGGATAGAGCATCGGCCTGTGGACTGAAAGGTCCCAGTTTCCATTCTGGTCAAGGGCATGTACCTTGATTGTGGGCACATCCCCAGTGGGGGGCGTGCAAGAGGCAGCTGATCGATGTTTCTCTCTCATCAATGTTTCTAACTGTCTATCCCTCTCTCTTCCTCTCTGTAAAAAATCAATAAAATATATTATTAAAAAAAGAAAAAGCAAAGAAAGATAACAGCTGAGTCTGTATGTGTGTGATTAAAAAAAAAAAAATCCAGTTTGAAAACTAAGGCCCCAAAGATGTAATGTGAACTACACCTCAGGCTCTCGAAGATCATCCCAGGACCCTCCCAGGTTGAGGCTGAGACGGCTTCTGCCTCTGTACTGGGCTCCCCAACAGGCCCGGGGCTGGGGAAAGGGAGGAGGTGAGAGAACGCAGGATGGCGGTGGGAATGGGACGCAGTACCTGAATGGTGACATCATAGTTCCTGCCCAGGAGGGAAGTCTCACTGCTGGGCCCAAACACCAGTGGGCTAGACACCTTGATGACACACGTGCGGCCTGACTCGAAGATGGGCTCCAGCCCGTAGATGACCTTGGCCCGGGAGGCCTTCCGAAGGCTGTACCTATGTCCACCCCCTCGTAGATCCTCGCTCACCAGGCGCCCAAAGAGCTTGTCTCCCCAGCAGCCAGAGTCAGCTAGACCCTTAGCAAACACCATGGGAGTCATTTCAATCTCTTCTCCAACTGAGGGGAAACAGGAAAACGTGGAAAACTACAAGCTCCTGCCTCATGGTCCAGTCCAGTAGCAGGGTACCCCCCCTCGTGCTCAGACTGTAACCATTAAATGCCATTTCCCACTGAAAGGAACCAGAGCTCCCTGAAGAAATGGTTGATTCTAAGCCTAAGGCACAAAGTCTATTGGATGGACCTGAATCATCTGTCAGACCAGAAAAGAAAGAAGCTATTGAAAATGACTGGAGCCTGGCCAGTGTGGCTCAGTGGTTGAGCATAGACCTATGAGCTAAGAGGTCATGGTTCGATTCCCAGTCAAGGGCACATGCCCGGGTTTGTGGTTCAATCCCCAGGGTGGGGCATGTAGGAGAAATCCTGGGCAGGGTGCTGGGCAGGGTGGAATGTGTCCTGGAGGCCTGTCCTGCCCTTCGTCAAGCACTCTGACAAAGGCAAAGGGCACAAAGCTGAATTAACTCCTTGTGGAATGGACCCCCTTAGCCCTCTCTGTCCTCTCCCCCCCCCCCCCATCTTCTGAAATAGCCACCCTCCTCCATTCTCCTCCTCAAGCATCTCCTGAACTAGGAGGCAGAGAGTGGCTGTCTGTGAAGGCAAACAGCATTTGGAACAGATCCAAGTCCTGGGAGAAGGTCCCCCTGCAGGTGGCAGGGCAGGGATGAGGCCACCCACTCTCCCAAGGGGCTCCGTACCTTCACCTTCTTCTCTGGAGACGAATCCTGACAACACTGTGGGAGCAAAAGGAGAGAAAGCAGCTGTCGTCAGACTGCTCTGCCCGGCGAGAGACCATCTCTGCAGACGGCTGCTGCCCTCCCTCAGGAGTGGGGCCAGGCAGAGACCTGGGGGCACACTCACCCTCGGGGCTGAGGCAGAAGTCAGTGGAGGCCGAGCCGTGCTCATTGTGGATGGTGCATCGGTACATGCCACAGTCCACGGGGGACGCCTGCACGATGGCCAAGGCCGCCGGCCCCTCGTCCCCTGCACTGCAGAGAGTGGAGACCCTTCCCGTGAGAGCCATCACCACGGCACAGCCAGGGCCAGAAGGAGGTCCCGGGGCTCCTCAGACCCAGCGCTCAGGCTGCTGGGAGCCCTGGGACAGGCAGCAAGGTACGTGGTTAAGATCACACAGGTCTGGTTTGCGGGGCTGACACTCACTAGTCGTGTGACTTTGGGCAAATGGCTCAATACCTCTGAGCCTCTATTTGCCTCCTCTCTGCTATGAGAAGGCTGGAATCTCCCTCGTACAGTTAGTGTGAGGGTTGAGTGAGTGACAGACCTAAATGAGGACAATGCCCAACATTATGATGTTATGATTGCTATAATTAGGGAGCCTCCAGACAGCTTACCTCCTACCCACTTCGCCCACTGGGTGCAGATCCTTGGCCCAAGTCAAGACTGAATCACTAAGAATGTTGAAAAACTGGCACCAGAGCTTCAGGCTCCCCGAGGCGTCAGGAAACTGCTCCACTCGAATCTTTCGAATTACCTGTGGGGCTGGGAGCAGGGGACCAGGGGAGAGGACTGAGCTCCTCCCCTCCATCCTGTGTCCACTCTGGCCCTGCCCCTGCTTCCCTGGGTGTCCCTGCTGGAACAGGCTGGGAGAAAACAGGATTCAAGTCTCCACACAAGGCACTCCTTCACAACCCCAAAGTATCTTCCCTGACCCCAAAAACATACATCCTAGCTTGAAAGAACCCAGCTGAGGATACAGACAACAGTCAAAAGAGAAACTTCTGGCCCTGCCGGCGTAGCTGGGAAGAGAGAGCGCTCGCCGATGCACCAAAGAAAGTGTTGGCTGGTCAAGGGCACGTACCTGAGTTGCAGGTTCTGCAGCCCCAGTTGGGGTTCATATGGGAGGCAATTAATGGATGTGTCTCTCTCTCACACATCGATGTTTGCCTCACTCTCCTTCTCTCTCTCTCTTTTCCTCTCTCTTTCCCTCCATTCCACTCACTCTAAAAAGCAACGTGGAAAATATCCTCAGGTGAAGATTAAAAAAAAAAAAAAAAGAGGAGCTGCCATTTGTATTCCAAGCGCCTAACTCTAGGAACCTGTATGTGAACCCTGACCCTACCAGTCTATACTCATGGGCCACATCTGGAAAGAGGGGATTATGGTGATGATGATGACAGAGGATGACAATCTCTGTGCTAAGTACTTGATTTAGTCTATGTTATTTAACCCCTTGCAATGTTACAAAGCTACTATTACCATCTCCAAGTGGCAAAGCCAGGAGGAGAGAAGCAGGCCTTTCTGTGGGATTATGACGCAAGAATATCTGTAGGCGGTCTCTGCATATCCCTGGCAGGCACGTGCCACCCCAGCGGCTGCAGCAATGTCCTCGGCTGGGCAGCCCTCTCTGAGGAGCCGCACCCCGGGCCCCACCATCGCTCACCTTTGAGCAGGTCCTTGGCTTTCCTTGGCTTGCCGGGGCTTTCCTGCTTGTCTTCCTCCAGGCTCAGCTCTGCATCCGGCCCGCTGGGCTTGGGGCTGGGGCCCGGGTCTCCTGCTGCCAGCTCGTCCTCTGCCCGGGGCACCTCCAGCAGGCCTGCCTTCCGGCCCTGGGTAGGAGAGCGCTTCTCCCGCCCCAGGGTCCCTGGGGACCCAGGTGTGAGGCCCTTTCTGGGGCCCCGGGGGGACACCGTGGGGCTCTCCCGCTCTTCCGGCTTGGCCGCCTCCCCATCGCCCGCGGCTCTGGCCTTGGGGAGAAACCGCTTCCTCCGCGCCCCCAGGGCCAGTTCCTCAGGGGTGGCTGCAGGGAGACCCGCTGGCGCCTCCGGTGGGAGCTCCTCCCCTCGGGAGGGTTCCTGGGGGGAACCCTCTGCTGAGAGGGGTTCCTGACTGAAGGCTCCCCGCCCACCTGCCGCCCCGACACCGCTCTCCTGAGAGGTTCCCAGGAGACCAGGCCTCTCGAGGGGAGCCTCTCCCTCACCCTTACTGGACTCTCCTGAGGTCAGCCCAGGGTCCTCCTCGCCTACCACGATGGCAGGCACGGCGAGAGGGCTAGAGCCAGGGCTCCGGGCAGCGGCCAGGGCCTGCTGGCCAGCCTGCACCTCGCGGTCCAGGAGGCCGGTGATGCGGCGGGAGGTGCAGGGGCTGAGCAGCAGCGTCTGTGCACTCTGCACCAGGTTGTCGTTTTCCACACTCTCCAGGATGCGCCGTGATGTCTGCGGACTCAGACCAGCCACTCCCAGAGTGGGGGCCAGCGTGGGTGAGGGCGCCAACCCCCTGGGGGCCGCTCCTTCCTGGGACTTGGTGCCCCCTCCACTCGTCTCCGTGCTGGACAGCTTCAGCAGGAGCAGCAAGTAATTCTTCAGGGAATCTATGAGGCCAGGGTCGCAGCTCTGGGCGCCTGTGGGCCTCCCTTCCCCATCTGACACCTTGGCGCAGGCTCCCTCACTGCTGGCCGCTCTGGTTTCTGGTGGGTGATTCTGGGTGGGGGTCCCAGGCCCCAGGTGCACTGAGGGTGCCGAACTCAGCAAGGCCTGGTCCCCAGAGGGCAAGATGGCAGCTGCACGCGTGCGCTGAGAAGTGGGGGTGCTGGGCAGCCCCTGCTGGGAGCTGTGGGCCAGGCCAGTGCCAGCAGGAGAAGGCAGAGTAGGCACGTTTGGGCTCAGGCCTGCGGGGGGAGAGCCCCCCACATCCACAGACAGCACCTCCCCCCGCTGCTGCTCCTTGGGGCGCTGGAACAGGCTGTCCTCCGGCTTGTCCTTGGCTGGGCCTGGCCACTCCGGCCCCCAACACCTCCCTCCCCCCGTCTGCTCCTCAGGAAGCAGCTGTGCTGGGAGCCTGAGGCCCCCCGTTTCCTCTGGGTTACCAGAGGCCGTCTCTGCTGCCTCCCCAGATCTGAGCGTGAAGCCAGGTTTTTCTGGGACAGGGGACCTTGCGATCATCTGAGAAGCGGGGCCCTCTGAAAGGGAGCGTTCAGGGGCTCTGGGCTGTGGGCTGAGGTTGGTCACTGATTTCTTCTCGGACTGAACGTTAGTGGCTGTGGGTACGCCCCCCTCTGACTGTGTCCCCCTGTCTTCCTGTATCCTGTCTTCCTGTGTCTTCTCACCTGCCTGTGTCTTCCTGTCTGCCTGTGTCCCTGTCCTTCCCTGTCCTGCCACATCCTTCTGGGCACGCCTGCCTGACTCTGTCCTCTCGCTTTCTTGTGCCACCATGTCCATCTGTGTCTTCCTGTCTGCCTGTGTCCTCACGTCCACCTGCATCTTCCCATCCACCTCTGAATTCTTCATGCCTCCGTGTCTCCAGTCAGCATATGTTCTGCTCTCCTGAGTTTCTGTGTCCATGGGCTCCAAGACGCCCTGACTCCTGGGGGTGCTGCCACCAGCAGAGGCTGTACCAGTGCTGCCGCTGGCCGATATAGTGGGAGCCATGGTTGCCTGGGACTCCGGGACCTGAGAATAAAGGGACAAAAGCAATAACCTAGCTCACGGCCTCAGGATCTCCAATTTGGCATCCCGCCCCAACCCCTGATCCCAGAATCCCCAGCAACCAGGTCCAGCCTGGCCCTTCCCCCCTCTCCCTGAAGAAATCCTGCCTTTCCCGGAAGCCCCTGCTCGTGTGTATCCCGCCTGCCCCCGGCATTTGGAGGGGAGTTGTCCCTCGGGGCTTCTGAGCAATCCTTCTGTCCCTCATTGCCCCGGACTGGATTATTATGGGTGAAGAGAGGATATATATGACCTCACTCTTCACAACCATGTGAGATAGTTTTGTGATAACCTTTTTGATATGAAAACACTGACGGTCTGATTTGTCCGTTATCAGATAGTAAGTGGCAGAGTTTAGTTTAGAAGCCAGGTGTGACTAGCTCCAAATCCCATGTTCTTTGCTGTTATACTATAATGCCACCCATTTAAATCCTAATTAAAGGACTTACTATTTAAACATAAACATAGTAGTATAAGATAGTAATCTGCCTCTTTCCTCCTGGATGTCATCAAAACCAACAAAGTAAACAAGAAAATAAACTCTACTGTTATGAAACTGGAGGCAAATAAAAAACACAGCCTAAAAAAAAAAGGGCCAGGGTTGTCAAAAGCAGACAGATTCAACACCGGGAGACTGAGCTGGAACCGATAATCCAGAAAGTAGGAAATAATCGAAGAAACAGCTCAACAGGTAAATAGTGACACCGTTCAGCAGGTCTCAGAATATGACACCAAAACAGTTCCTGTACACAAAGGACTCATCCTAGGATAATAAACCCCAAAACTCCACCTACAAGAGCTATAGGATCCTGGAGGGCTGGGTGGAAACCAAGCAGAAGCCCTATAAGGGAGGTGTCCAAGGAAACGGGGAAAGGGAAGTGGCAGCAGATCTCAAAAAACACCATTTAAAGTACACTGCTGGTCCAGCTGGTGTGGCTCAGTGGTTTATGAACATTGGCTTATGAACCAGGAGGTCACGGTTCAATTTCTGGTCAGGGCACATGCCCGGGTTGCAGTGGGGACTTGTGGGAGGTGGCCAATCAGTGATTCTCTCTCATAATTGATTCTCTCTCCTTTCCTTTCTGAAATCAATAAAAATAAAAAATGTTTAAAGTACACTACTGAAGAATCCTCCTGAAAATTGCTAAGAAAATTATTTTTGAACATACCAGGAGTTAAGGAATATTGTTCCCATGTGCCCTGCTTGAGGAAATTTCTAGAGAACTTCATTCAACTAAAGGTGACTAGAGAAACTACAGCCAAAGGACAGACGATAAGCATTAAATATATAACTGTAGAACCAAGACTAAAATCATAGGAGCTTGGAGTGGCAGATCATAAGGTCCATATTTTATGCCCTGACAATACAGGAACTATTTAACTAGCACAAAAGGGGAAGGGGAAGAAGGTGACGAGTGGAGTAAATGTCTGACATATACAAGCCAGGAACCTGCAAAGCCAGGTGATATAGGAACAGAAGATATTTAACTAATACAAAGAAAATCACTTAGAAATAAAAATTTAGACTAATAGGGGATGGAAAATAAAAGGGGAAAGGAAGTGGAAACTATCCTTGCCCACTATAAAAAACTTAAAAAGACACTGACAGAAAATATAAATTAATTAATGATATATATAAAATTAAAATCACAGCTTTGGCCGGTGTTTTCAGTGGTTATAGCATCAGCCCAAGAACCAAAGGGTTGTAGGCTCGATTCCCCATCAAGGGCATGCATGTGGGTTGTAGGTTTGATCCTGGGACCCAGTCAGGGTGTGTGCAGGAGGCATCCAGTCAATGTGTCTCTCTCACAGAGATGTTTCTTTCTCTCTCTCTCTCTCTCTCTCTCTCTCTCTCTCTCTCTCTCTCTCTCTTTCTCTCCATCCCTCTCCCCCCATCTCTTCTACTTACAAAATATTAATGTAAAAAAATCCTTGGGTGAGGATTAACAACAACAAAATTTTAATTATAAGTTACTATACACAAATACTTCTAAGTATCAGAAGAACCACACACACACAAAAAAAACACAAAGCAAAAAGATCATATAATGATTTTTTAAATATATAATGAAAATATAAATTAGGAAATTTACAGGTACTTTACTGAATATAGAATTTTGAATGAATATGAGTAGAGAAAAATAGAAGAGTTTGGTAAATATCAAGAACCATCAAATATTAAGTCTGACTGAGGAAAGAATTTTAATAAAAACACTCCTCCAATTTCTCTTATAATTAGTAAGTTATTAACAGACAAAAATACCTTGGAGCCAACAAACAGCAATTAGTAATATATTAGAAACTTCTTTTAATTTCTGGAAATATTAATATGTTCATGAAATCTATAATTTACAAAGAAAATTCTGACTTTGCACACAAGACTCATGAAAAGAGAACGAACTTTCAGCTAAAGCTGTCTTCACTTCTCTCACCCCAGCTGATCAGTCCCTGAGTGCAATTGAACTCACTTCCTCAGTTTCTCAATGTCTGTTCCCTCTCTGTCTCCACTGACAATATTCATCGCAGTGCAGTTTACAATGGCCAAAGATTAGATATTGCCTAAATTCCACCAACATAGGGCTGATCCAATGAATTATGGTACAACCCCATTCCAAATAAATAAAACAAACATACAAATAAAAAAGAAGCAAGGTTCAGCCCAGCAAGCATGGCTCAGTGATTGAGCATCGACCTATGAACCAGGACACGGTTCAATTCCCTCTCATGGCACAAGCCAGGGATGTGGGCTTGATCCCCAGTAAGGGGTGTGCAGGAGGCAGCCAATCAATGATTCTCTCTTATTAATGTTTCTCCCTCTCTCCCCCCCTCTTCCTTCCTCTCTAAAATCAATTTTCTTTACATTTAAAGCAAATTATGAGCTAGAAAATATCAGATACCACCTTTATATGTAAAATACACAGACACACACACATATGTAAATGCATAGAAAACAGCTCTGAACGGATGCTCAAGATACCAGTAATGGAGACTGACTTCAGGAAGAGGAACTGGATGGTAGGGATAGGGAAGGAGGGAAGATTTAATATTCTCTAATACCTTTTATACTTTTTGAGTTTTATACCACATGCATGACACATACTCAATGAAATGAAATTAAAATGAAGATAACTAAATGAACCTTTCTATGATCATTGAGGCCTTGCCAATCAGCAAGGGTCCCAGCAGGTCTCTCTCTCCAAGTTCACCTCCTGGGTCCCTCCACCCAACACTAACTTACTGTACCAACTACAGTAAGTTGGTGCTATTTTATAACTGCTTTGGTTTTTCTCTACTGGACATTCTCCCTATTCCTTGCTCACCTAGAGGACTTCTTTACTTCCTTGAAGACCTCATTCAAGTTTTTTCTTCTCTGAAGACTTATGAGTTCACTTCTCTACACCCGTTCCACCCACCCCACTCACCCCTGCAAAATTAGTGACTTCCTACCCCGTGTACTTATGGCAAATGTACTTGGTTGTGTTCAGGATGCAAGTTCCTTTCGGCCTCTGAGGTGGTAGTTGCAATGCAAGTTGTGTTTTCAAAGCCTCTGCTGTGCTGTCCTCTCTGTATGCCATCCAGTGGCCAGTCTGGGATTTGAATGATGGTCTCTTAGTTCCAGTCTCAACATGTTTGATATGCTGTTCAGAACCAGATCCGTGCGTGAACAGCTTGGGAATAAGTCCAGGGCTTTATAAACAGCTTATGAAGTCACTTTCCCAAACTTCCCCCTCTCCAGAATCTCCCCTCTACTTTCTGGGTCCTTCTGGTCATATTCTTCATTTACCCCTCTCTGCAACATTTTTAAAAATATATATTTTATTGAATTTTTTTACAGAGAGAAAGGGAGAGGGATAGAGAGCTAGAAACATCGATAAGAGAGAAACATCGACCAGCTGCATCCTGTACACCCCCTACCAGGGATGTGCCCGCAACCAATGTACATGCCCTTCACTGGAATCAAACCTGGGACCCTTCAGTCTGCAGGCCGATGCTCTATCCACTGAGCCAAACCGGTTTCAGCTGCAACATACTTTCTTACATGAGCCTGGGCCAAGGAAGAGATCCAAGAGTAAAAGCAAACAAAAAACAAAAACAGGGGTTCATCCCACCCTCTTGGGACCAGAGCTGCTCTGAAGGAGGACACATATTGCCTTCTCTTAAAACTTAGACACCTATGGCCTCTGCTGCCACTACTACCACTTCCAGGAGATCCCTTTCCTAGTCCTCAAGCCTGATCCAGGGCCAACCGGTGGCCCTCGGACTACTGGTACTTACTTCTGAATTTTTAATTACATTAAGACCAGGCCAGGAAATACTAGATTTAAAAAAAAAAGTTAAGCACTGCTCTGGCCAGTGTGGCTCAGTTGGTGCACCGAATTACAGGCTTAAATCCCAGGTAGGAAGCATGCAGGTGGCAGTTGATAGATGTTTTGCTCTCACATTGATGTTTCTCTCTCTCTCTCTCTCTCTCTCTCTCTCAAAATCAATTTAAAAAATAAAAATAAAAACAGCATGCATTGCTAGTTCAGTAGTACTTTAAATTCTGGTCTTCTTTCCCATTATGTGTGTTGCCATTTGCTTATGCAAGTTATCAAATAATTAAACCATGTATTTTGCCCATATCCTCTGCACTTAGATCTGGTTTAAGTCTAGTCCCCTTGATTGGATAATTCCTTAAGGCAAGAATCATGTCTCTCCTCAACCTCCACTCCCTTCAATGCTCTCAGAAAATACTATATTCACGTATTCTCTAAAAACTAAAGAGCCCTTATTATGGGAGGGGAGTGTTCACATTTTGGGATCATTACCCTCAGGACTTATAGGGTTTCTCAAGAGATACTCTCGCCTGGCTGGTGGGGCTCAGTGATGCAGTGTTGACCTATGAACCAGGAAGTCATGGGCTGAGTTGCAGGCTCCATCCCCAGTAGAGGCGTGCAGAAGGCAGCCAATTGATGATTCTCTCTCATCATTAATGTTTGTATCTCTTTCTCTCTCTCTCCCTTCCTCTTTGAAATCAATTTTATTAATTCAATTTATATATATATATATATTTTTTTTTTAAAGGAGACTCTAGCTCTGGCTCAGTTATTTATTTATTTATTTGTTTTTTAATATATACTTTATTGATTTTTTACAGAAAGGAAGAGAGAGGGATAGAGAGTTAGAAACATCGATGAGAGAGAATCATCGATCAGCTGCCTCCTGCACACCACACACTGGGGATGTGCCCGCAACCAAGGTACATGCCCTTGACCGGAATCGAACCTGGGACCTTCCAGTCCACAGGCCGACGCTCTACCACTGAGCCAAACCGGACTTGGCATGGCTCAGTTATTTAGAGTATTGTCCTGATATGCCAAGGTTGTGGATTTGACCCCTGATCTGGGCACATACAAGAATCAACCAATGAATGCATAAATAAGTGGAATAATAAATCAATCAGTGTTTCTCTCTCTCTCTAAAAATCAACAATTTTTTTTTAAATTAAAATATTCCTAACCGGTTTGGCTCAGTAGACTGAGCCTGTGGACTGAAGGGTCCCGGGTTCAATTTCCATCAAGGGCATGTACCTTGGATGCGGGCACATCCCCAGTGGGGGGTGTGCAGGAGGCAGCTGACTAATGTTTCTCTCTCATCGATGTTTCTAACTCTCTATTCCTCTCCCTTCTTCTCGTTAAAAAAAATCAATAAATTATATTTTTAAAAATAAAAATAAAAAAGTGACACTGGTATGTTGCCAGGTGGATATGGTGCTAGGTTAAGTACTTGAATTATTGGGGGGAATCACTTCATAAATTATATAATTGTCTAACCATTATTCTGTATACCTGAAACTAGGGAAAAATAACATTGAGTGTCAACTATAACTGAGAATATTTTTTTTAAAGAAGAAACACTCAGGTTTCAAGGTTTTCAGCAGAGCTATACTGTCCCTCTGAGGTAAGAGGCCCCACACTGCTATCCCTCAGCTCCGGAGAACTGAGGAAGTCTCAGAGAAGGTATCATGCTACAGAACTGAAAAGCAGCCTTTGAGAATACTAATGGCCATTCCCATTCACCAAATACCTGTAGGCAAGGTTCCTTCTGCCCAGAGAGAGAGCTGTCTAACAGCATGGCTGGGCTGGAGGGAGGGTCTCTGGACAGTCTTAACAACTCAAGAGGCCTCTGTTATGGCATCTGCTCCTCATCCATATCCAAGATGGAAGCCTAACTTGAGTTGCCAGAGATAACCCTCATTTTCAGGAAAGGCAGTCAGACAGACTGCAGTAGGAAGGGCAGTGGCATCAGATTCCAGAAGCAAAGACCCAGACTACTTAACCCTAGCAAGAGACATGCTGGACCCATATGAAGTAGACAACAGAGCTTTAAAAGATATAAGAAGGTTTGAATAGTTGACATAAATACCATGCTCCCAAATGAGAAAAAAATATTAAGATACAGACTTTTCCAAAGTAATTCTTTTTTAAAAATATATTTTATTGATTTTTTAGAGAGAGGAAGAGAGAGAGAGAGAAAGCTAGAAACGTCGATGAGAGAGAAACATCGACCAGCTGCCTCTTGCACATCCCCTGCCGGGGATGTGCCCGCAAATCAATGTACATGCCCTTGACCGGAATCGAACCCGGGACCTTTCAGTCCGCAGACCGACGCTCCACCACTGAGCCAAACCTGTTTCGGCTCCAAATTAATTCTTATATTTAATGTAATCCCAATCAAAATGCCAATGGTATAGAGACAGAAAGCAGATAAATTGGTGCCTGGGTCTGGGAGTGGGAACAAGGATTAACAGCAAAAAGGAAGAGGGATCTTTTTATAATGATGGAAATGTTCTAAAACTGGATTGTGGCAATGGCTGCACAGCTCTGAATTGTATACACTGAATTATATATTTGAAGAAGTAAGTGCTATGGTATATAAATTATACCTCAATAAAACTGTTTAAAAATATATTATTTAGCAAGTTTTACTAAGAGACCATCCAAAATGCAAATATGACTTTAGTTTTCCAGGAAAGTATTTAATAGGCTTTTGACCTTATTAAAAATAATTCATCATTTTTTTTCCTTTGAATAGACTTACTTTTCTTAGAGCAATTCATCACTTCTTTAAAAAAATATGTTGTTTTTAAATGGTGAATATAAAGATATGAGGTAAAAACAGACAAAAAATGACATGGGAGTTTGGACAATTTCAAACAACGATTCTAAAGTTTTTCTAGAGGAATAAACAAGAGAGAAGAGCTAAGAAAAAAAAATTTTTTTAAAGTATAAGCGGGTTGCTCTGCCAGAAATTGAAGCTATAATAATTAAAACAAGATCATTCTGTTGTAAGAATCAACAAACAGAATGGATTATGACAGATGTGTGTATATATAGGCTGTAGTGTTTATAAAAGTTATTATATAAAAAAGAATCACAAACTAATAGGTAAGGGTTGAATATTAACAAATGATAATTGGGGAAATTACTGGCTTAACCAAAAATTGATCTAGAGAGTGATGCTTTACTATACAAGCAAATCAATTCCAGATTAATTTAAAAATTAAATGAAATAATTCAAGCAATAAAATTTTTCTTAATAAAGACTAATATTTAACTAACCTCAGATAGGGAAGGAAAGCATAAACACTATGGTTGTATACAACCATTAAATATGAAGTTTTTTCCAATTAATTTTTAGGAACCATAAGAAAATGTTCATGAAATAATGAGAAGTAGAGTATCATGTCTAGAATAACTGCACGAATTAAATTTAAAAACTAATAAACTACGTATGCAAAAAGACTGGTAGATATACCAGGATGTGTCTGTATGGTAGAATTATAGGTGAATTTTTAGGGTTTTGCCTCATATTTTCTACTATGACCATGTGTTTCTTTCATAATCCAAAAAATAATATTTTTTTTTTAAAAGATTTGGTACTGTGAAAATATGAAAAACCAGTCAAATTCAGCCACTAAAAAGCAACAGCTTCAAAATATACCCAGATGTTAAATGCATTTTTCACATTTTTTTTAAATATAAAAAACTAAAAGCCTCAGATACTTTTTGCAGGAACGGCAGAACCACTGCAGCCAGCCTCTCCCGTGTCCACCTGGCCTGAGCCCTCTTCTCTCACTTTTGAGAGGCAAGGAGGACCCTGCCAGGATCCTGGCTATGGTGCTCCCCACCCCTGTGGGTGGAAGAGTCAGATTCGCTCCCAGACCTGGCTGCCAGCCTGGTCACTTCCCAGATGAAATGCCTAGGGCCCCATGAGGGCCATCCCTACAGGAAAGCCCTGCTGTTCAGCCTGTGGCTGTCAAGTACATGAGGCAGCCCCGTCTGGGCCGTTAGAACTCACCAAACCAGCTGCTAACATCTCCCGAGACCAAGCATGAGGGCCGGAAACAGAGTCTAAACAGACCGGTTTGAGGTTCACTGTATCCAGCGCCCTCTGAACTGTCCACACAGACTAACCGCAGCATTCACTGAACTAAAACCATTTCCCCTGTTCACCCTTGAACCTGACCTTCCCCTCCTTCCCCCATGCATGTTCTCTCCACGGGAAAGGCAGCCCCTCTGCTTCCCATGAAGCACCCCGTTCCCCTTGCCCGCCCTGAGGTGCCGTAGCGGCTTGTCCCTCACGTGATCGCCTCCCAGTTCCAAGAAGCCGTCCGTCCTCTGCCCGACCCCTGTAGGTGCTGCTTCCAGATACTCCTCCTGTTTCCTGGGGCCCAGGCTCTGCTCCCTCCATCCCAAGCAAGTCTTATCTCAGTTCCCGCCAAAATGCTGTTTCCACTTAAGGTTGCCAGATTTAGCAAAAGGGAACACAAGACACCAGGTTAAATTTGTATTTCAGATAAACACCCAATAATTTCTCAGTACCAGAGTATCCCATATCTCTTATCCACACTACCCCTACTTTTTTTTTTGAAAAAGATATATTTTATTGATTTTTTACAGAGAGGAAGAGAGAGGGATAGAGAGTTAAAAACATCGATGAGAGAGAATCATCGATCACCTGCCTCTTGCACACCTCCCACTGGGGATGTGCCCGCAACCAAGGTCCATGCCCTTGACCAGAATCCAACCTGGGACCCTTCAGTCTGCAGGCCGACGCTCTATCCACTGAGCCACACCGGTTTCGGCCATGCTACCCCTACTCTTGAAACACTTTTTTCCCCTGCCACGCATAAGAAATACTGCCTTCTTTCTGCCCCTCTATAAAACACTGTCTCCCTAAACTCCTGTGAAATACTGCCTGCCCTCTGCCCTCTGAACCATGAAGCAGTGGTCACCCAGGACAGACGCCCTTCTGTCCATCCTCTCAATCCCATCCTCTCAATCCCAGCCCTCCCACCTCTTTCCCCATCCCCATCAGACTCCTTCATGTTGTCCCACCCCCATCAAGTGCCTTAATGTTGTCATTCATCCGCCCATCTCCACACAAAACATCACCTTTTCTCTGTTGGCTACCTGATCTCCAGAAAATAATGACACTCCTGTTCGCAGGTAAAACAGTCTACCTCTGTCTTCCACCAGCGTGCTATCCTATACCTCCTGCCATTAACTTAGTTCTTTCTTTTTTTCTTTCTTTCTTTCTTTCTTTTCTTTTTTTTTTTTTTTTTTTTTTTTTTTGGTGCCTAAACCCAGGATCGAAGACTTAGTTCTTAATATGCACTAAGACCCGTGCTAAGCACTCTAATGCTTGCAACAGCCTATGAAGTCGGTCTTGTTATTAGGATGATGTTACAACTTGCCCAAGATCACACAACGTTAAGGACAGTCAAATTTGTACGCAGATAAAAACCCACATGAAGCCAGAATTTCCTGGACACCTGGTATTTTTTAAGTCTCCTAATGAGCTTCTACATTGAGACCCCACTGCATACCACAGCCCACTCCTGCTCCTGTCTCCCCCCACGGAACTGTTGTCTAAGGAAAAGCCCACAGAAAGCTCTCCGCTGGCTTTTTCCTCAACGAAAAATATCGTCTTCCTCCCTCTGGGGCACAGGCCTCTTGGCTGTGAACTCCCACACTGTCAGAGAGGGTCACAGTCAGGCTGAGTTGCCCACATGCCTGGCATCTGGAGACGGGCTGGGGCAAGGGCCCTTGCTCCAGTCTGGCACTCCATCCCTACCCCACCCCGCCCCTTCTATAAATACCCCGCTGCTCACTGGCTGCTGAGCTGTTGTAGCAAGAGTTTCCATGAAGTCAGCTTCCCAGAGCGACCCCCGGGCACCCAGCACCCACACTTACCTCTCCTGGAGTCCCACGTCCTGCTTGTCCCTGCACGGGGCTGTCCCTGGTGCCGTATCTCCGCCGGGCAGGAGGTGTGGGCGCCTGGGCAGAAGCCTGGGGTGGAGCCTTCCCTAAGCTCTGGGCTCCGGGTTCGGGAAGTGGATTCAGGGGAGCATCGGGCTTGCTGTTGGCGGTGGGCTCCCCTTTGGGCTTCGGAGGGGCAAATCTCTTCCGGTTGAAAGGCCTTGCTGGCTGAGGGGCTGGAGGGATCTGGCCAGGGGCGAGAGGCCCCGTCTCACTTTTTGCCTCACTGGGCACCTTCCCTGAGGGCATCTCTCTGGATTCCCTGCCGCTCTGTGTGTGGTACCCTTCTTCCCCCTGAGGCCTGACCGCCTGCGTGCTCTCCAGATACATGTCCTTCAGGGAGAAGTGGACTTCCTGGTCTGGGCCTGGGACAGGGCCTGGGGCATTCTGGGCCTGGTCTGGAGAGCCCACGGCAGAGGCTGGCTTCCTGGTGCTTTCTACTCCGGAGGCCCCAGGCCCCCGTGCAGCCCGGCCTCTGGACCAGGCCTGGATCTGCTCCGCGTCCATGGGCCCCTGTGTCCCGCAGGCGTCAGGCGTGTCTGAACTAGGGACGCCGTTTTCAGAGCGGTGCCCTCGAGCTGCCTTCTCTAACTCTGGCTTCCGCAGGCCTGGCTTAGGTTCCTCGTCTTTCTTTTTCTTCTTGGCCCCGGACTCCTTTTGGGGGGCTCTCTGAGGCCTCAGGTCCATGGCCTCACAGATGTATGTCAATAGGCCGTGATCCCCGTCCTCCCCGTTCTCAGGGACAGCATCTCCATTGGTGGTCACCTCTCCGGGGGCAAAGCTGTTGATCAGGCTCAAACCTGGGTGCTGACCGGGCTCAGGCTCCCCCTCCTGCCAAGCTGCGGAGGTCCTGTCCTCAGGCTCCCTGCTGGGGGCTGCGGGGACTGGCATCTCAGCCCCACTCAGCCGCCGCTTTCGCTGGAAGCGGTCGGGGCTGAGCTTGCGCAGAGTGTCCGCCTCTCCCACCACCTCCTTCCCGCGCTTCCAGCTCTGCTCGATCTCCCGCATCTTTGCCTCGGCCTTGCACTTCAGCTTGGCGAACCAGCGCTGGTGGATCTTGTACTCGGTCATGGTGCCCACCTCCAGAACCCCCGAGCAGGACACGATGCCCTTGGTGTTGCGGGCGGAGGCCTGGTAGATGGCAGCATCTTCTTCTTGACACCTGGAGGCAGGAGCATTAGATGCCAACTCATCCCTTCCGGATGTGAGAGCCCCCCCCCCGCACCCCCCCCTGCCCCCAGCCAGAGCCTCTCAGAGTTGAGCAAGCTACCCCAGTCCCTAAAAGTGCTGCTCTGAGTGCCACGCCCATCACTCTTCAGTATAGTTGAGGAAACTAAGGCCAGCAAGGGGGATGGAAGCTGATCAAGATCATGCCGTTCCAGGGGGGGGATTAGACTCGGGGCACAGGAGAGTTCCCTCCAGAAGCAGGTGACCCACACGGCCCCTTGTGAAGGATGACACGGGAGCTTTTTCTGGCCGCAGACCTCATGGAAAATGTTTCCGTGGGTCAGGACCTCCTCTTGTTGCACTCAGCCCTCTGGCTGTCACAAACACTCCCACCCGGGCCTTCGGAGATTCCAGGCGCTGGCAGGCAGACACGGCTCGCCAGGTGCTTCAACTCAACAACACAACCCCCGCCTCCAGGCTGACAGCCTGCCGGGACGTCTTCGCGCAGCTGTCTCCGTAGCCGAGGGCAGGCCTGGGCCGCGGGACCCTCAGCAGAGTCAGAGCAAGCCCTGCCGCCTCACCTGTAGAGCTGCAGTGTGTGGCGTTTGCCCTGGTGCGTGATCTCATACTTTGGCAGGCCACAGTAACGGTCCAGCTCCGTGTCGTCCTTGTACCAGGTCACCTCTGGCTCTGGGTACCCTGAGAAGGAGACAGGACATTGGGAGACCAATTTCAAAAGAGTGAGACGAGAGAACAGGATGTCATGGCTCCCCCGAAACCACCTGAAGAGACTGGACTGGCACGCTTGCCCCACGCTTGCTGGCAGAACAGAGCTATCATATGGTTCAGCTTATTTTAGAATCGAGGTCCTGTCAAAGATGAAAACAGCTCCTCTTCAGCATCGGGAAGGCAAATACAGAGCTGAAACTTCCTAGCTTCCTGGTAAGAAGAGAAGGAAGAAGTTTCTAGAAAGCCTTGGCTGTCGAAACTGGTGTGGCTCAGTGGATAGAGCCTCAGCCTGCGGATTGACGGGTCCCGGGTTCGATTCCGGTCAAGGGCATGTACCTTGGTTGTGGGCACATCCCCAGTAGGGGGTGTGCAGGAGGCAGCTGATCGATGTTGATGTTCTCTCTCATCGATGTCTCTAACTCTCTGTCCCTCTCTCTTCCTCTATGTAAAAAATCAATAAAATATATTTTTAAAAGAAAGAAAGCCTTGGCTGGTAGTAGTAAGCTTCCTTTCTTCAGTGGCCTGTGCACATCCTCAACTGTAATGACGGCTCTGTCCTCAGAAATCTCCCCCAGCACCTCAACACCAACACCACTGCCAAGAGCCCTCCTTGCATTCCAGGTTCCTGAGCAATTATTTGATGACATGGCCCAAACATCCATCCGTTCACCCACCCACCCACCAAACCATCCACACCTACCTCCCCTACTGCTGTGAGGCTGGCTGAAGTGTCTTCCCAGCCCCTCCTCTCTGGGGACTTGTAGCTCTACCCACAAGGAGAGATTCCTACTAATAATTAAAGTCACATAGCTGACTGGTCCAGTAATGGACACCCAATCCACTAGTCCAAATCACTGACCTAGGATTGGGAGTTAGGACCAAGAGACAGTCTTCCCTTGTTGTCTGGAAATATAACTTCAAAGGGGCACAACCATGCTCTGCCACATGGGCTGAGAAGCAGACAAAACTGGTCTGTAGTGAGATGGAAAAATGAATTCAATGTGCAGGATAGAATGAGAGCTCAGAGCCAGAGAGAGAGTCCCAATATCCTTCCAAATATTGGCTCCGTTCCTTGCCTGGGCATGGCCACCCTCCAGTCAATTTCATAAAAAAAAAAAACTGGCTAGCCGAGACCGGTTTGGCTCAGTGGATAGAGCATCAGCCTGCGGATTGAAAGGTCCCGGGTTCGATTCCGGTCAAGGGCATGTACCTTGGTTGCGGGCACATCCCCACTAGGGGTGGTGCAAGAGGCAGCTGATCGATGATTCTCTCTCATCGATGTTTCTAGCTCTCTATCCCTCTCTCTTCCTCTCTGTAAAAAATCAATTAAAAATATATTTTTTTGAAAAAACACAAAAACCTGGCTAGCCTTACCAATGGATTCAGCTAACTATAATTGATTTGCAATATTTATTAGGAAACTAAGACTCCTAAGGTACATCCCCCTTCAAATATATATTATGTGCTGACTGCCAAGTGAGGATTTTGAAGACAGAGAAGCTTGACGGACAAGGTATCTACTCTCAGGGAACCTACTACACAGCAAAACAAGACAAGACAGGTCCTTACACACCTGCTCTCCCTTCCCTACTGTCTATGGGTAAATTGCCCACACTGGATCCCCCTCCTCTTGTCTCATCAGGGACACCTCTCCAACAATTGTTCTGTCAATCAACATCATCTCACACCTCAATTTCTGCAATAACCTCCTCTCTGGTCTCACTACTCCCACCCTGTGTCTCTTTAATCCATTCTCAGCACAGCAACCAGAGGGAGCCTTTTTAAATAAAGCCACGCCCTAGATGGTTTGGCTCAGTGGAGAGAGCATCAGCATGTGCACTGAAGGGTCCCGGGTTTGATTCCGATCAAGGGCTCATTCCCGGGTTGCAGGTTTGATCCCTAGGAGGAAGCCAATCAATAGTTATCTTTTATCACTGATGTTTCTCTCTCTCTTCTCTCTCCTCTCTTTCTCTCTCCACACACCCCCCCTCTCTCTGTCTCTCTGAAATCAATAAAAACATATTAAATAAATAAAGTCAGGCCATGATGCTTCTCTGCTCAAAACACCCCAATAGCTCCTATTTCATTAAGGCCTCCTGATCTGGAGCCCATTAGCACACTGACCTCACTCCCACCATTTGGCCTTGTCCAGTACATTCCAGCCCACAATCCTTCAAGGCTCCCACCTCACACACCATGTGAACATCACACAGCAAGTCCTTATCTGTCCTCAGAGAAGCCTCTCCCTGTACTTCTTAATCCTCTTACCCTGTTTTATCTTTCTTCACAGAATGCGTGGCTACCTGACATATTATACACTATGATCTTGTTAGTTTACATGCATTCTCTCCAGGGTGCCCATGGAAATATCAGCTGCATGACTTACGTTATTCACTGTTGTGTCACCAGTTTCTAGAACAGTGCCAGCTATGGAATCGCTCATTATGTATTTATAGATGAATGAATGAAGCAATGCGCTAAGTGTTCAGGGCGCAGAGAAGGGAGCAAGCACTCCTGGCTGGGGGATCAGGAACAGCTTTATGGCAGGAGTGGCTTTTGAACTAGCTTTAAAGGGCAGGCCAGAAAATGTGGGCCGCCCACACTGGATCCCACCTCCTCTTCACTTCCCCTTCCCAGCACTGTAATGGACTATTTCCTTGGCTGCCTCCCCCCCTTGACTTTGCCCCATGTGGGCAGGAACCATGTCTTCCTTACTGCTACTGGTATATCCCCTCCAACTAAGACAGTGCCTGGTACACAGCAGTCACTTCATAAAACCTGCTGGATAACTGATTGTGTGAGTAAGAGAATGAGCGAACAAACAAATCAGAGATGATAGGAAGGGCATGCCTGTCAAAGGAGCACAACAGTAGAGTGTGTGTAGGGGGAGGGGGGAAGGGGGGGGGAGCAGAGTGGTGGAAGCACAGGGCATCCTGGGAACTGTGTACAGGAGCTGGGAACAAGAGAGGCCGGGCTGCAGCCAGGTCGGCCAGGAACAAACTCTGGGCAGCCCTGGCTGTAAAGTGAACCCCATGTTTCCACTGGGAGCTAAAGCCCCTGGTTACATCACTATGCGTACGGCCAGGACCAGGATGGGTGCTCTCACCATCCTGTGGGATGATCTCATCCCTACAAGGGCCCGGCTCACAGCCTCCCTGCCCCATGACCTGACCTCGGCCTCAGGGCATCTGAGTCCAGCCAGGAGGGAGCGAGGGGGCAGGGATGGGGAGAGAAGGTGGACGCTGATTGAAGTCCACAGCCTCAAGGCTGGGGCCAAAGCCCCCATGGCACCCCCTGTGCCTCTTCACAGAGTGGAACCGACCTGACAGTTCAGGGCTCCATGGCAACAATGAGTTTTGGAAACAACTTTAACTGGGGAGAAAACATGTCTTGTCCCCTGTATAATATGAACTGTATTCTAAAACAGACAAAAGCAGCTGAAACCGGTTTGGCTCACTGGATAGAACGTCGGCCTGCGGACTGAAAGGTCCCAGGTTCGATTCCAGTCAAGGGCATGTACACCGGTTGCGGGCACATCCCCAATAGGGGGCGAGAAGGGGGTGGTGCAGGAGGCAGCTGATGGATGTTTCTCTTCATCAACGTTTCTAGCTCTCTATCCCTCTCCCTTCCTCTCTGTGAAAAATCAATACGATATGTTTTTAAAAATAAATAAAAATAAAACAGACAAAAGCAGGAGAGATCCTTCATTCCCTGCTGCACACACGTACATGCCGAAGTATGTACCCAGAGTGGCACTGGAGCCGTGCCTTCCCTTTTCCTGTCACACCCTGTGACTCTGCCTCACAGCCAGCAGACCTGAATCTGGGACCCAGCTTGGAACTGGCCGACTCCTCCCAACCATTCCCAGTTTGGAGACGCTCAGATCCAAGAGTCATGATGAATGTAAATCTCAAGTTTTCAAAGAGCTTTCAAGCACAGAGTTTCGTTTGGCCCTCGGGAAAACAATTGCTAATGTTTACTGATGATTTACTTTGAGTCAAGCAGTGAGCAGAACATTTTTCATGTATCATCTCATCTAATCCTCATAAATCCTGTGAAGAATGTTATTAATTCCCAATTTGAGGAAGAGAAAATCAAGGCCTATGAAATGAAGGCTCCTACCCAAATTCATCCAGCTGCTAAGTGATCATTCCGCACCAGTAGTCATTATTTAGATTTATGTCTCTAATAAGGTTTCTTTAACCGAAACCAGTTTGGCTCAGTGGATAGAGCGTCGGCCTGTGGACTGAAAGGTCCCAGGTTCGATTCCAGTCAAGGGCATGTACCTTAGTTGCGGGCACATCCGCGGTGGGGGGTGTGCAGGAGGCAGCTGATCGATGATTCTCTCTCTTCGATGTTTCTAACTCTCTGTCCCTCTCTCTTTCTCTGTTAAAAAAAAATTCTATAAAAAATATATTTTTTTTTTTAAAAAAAAAAGGTTTCTTTAGGAACTTGGTTCTGTCTAAAGGCTCAGTCCCTTGATCCATCTGGCCTGCCGCTGGTATTTCCTCTTCCTCCTGCCCTAACTTGCGCGCACACATTCGCACACACGGCAACATTGAATCTACAACAGTACTGAGGAGAGTGGGGAAGGAGGCCACTCTGCCAGACAGCAATGGGCTAGACAGCCTCGAGGAAGATAGTAGCAGTCTGGCTTGAGGGACTCCTGGGGAGATAGGAGGCAGAAGGACCAGTCAGGATCCACTACCCTCCTACGTGGCAACTCTGACAGAGAAGAATCTCAGGGTAAACATGTCCTCTCTGAGCCTCCAAAGGCATCCCTCACAGCTCAGCCCACATGGAGCCAGCACAGCCGCCTCTCCCTCACCTGGACTAGGTCTGACCCACCAGGGACTGACTCATCACCGCCTAGTACAGACAGTGCTACCAGCAGGGTGGAGGGAGAGAGGCAACTGTAATTACTGTCTCCATGGAAACGAGCCAGGATTACCATGCCAGTCACACACACAGACCCATCTCAGCCATCCACCCATCCACCACCACCCACCTTTCCGATATGTGGAGAGCCAATGTTTTTCATTGAATTTATTGAGGTGACAGAGATTAATAAAATTATATAGGACTCAGGTATACAATTCTATAACGTATCGTCTGTATGTTGTAGTGTGTGTTCGCTACCCCAAGTCAAGTTTCCTTCCATCACCATGTACCCTTTACCCACTTCTCTCTCTCCTCTTGGGAAGCTGATTTCTAACCCTGTTTCTTTTGTTCTCTGATCATTCTGCATCACCCTTCCCCCTCTCCTACAGTCTGTATTTTCTCTTTTCTCATTGCTAATTGGAAATGGCTTAGTTACAGTTTTACTATGGTGATCACAGAGAATTCTTGCCTAATCTGCTGCATAAAACCCAGGTAACCTGAGCTAGTTTGTATGTGTGGAGGTGAGGAGGGGGGAGAGGGAGTTAGGTACAACAATGGACACGGGTATGGAGGTTAGAGATACAGAACCCTGGAAAGCTTACATTATTGATAGTGTAGATCTGTGCAGGTAGGGGCTCCTGCACAGAAAACCCTAGCCCGTCTCAGGAGACCTGGGTATCATGGCAACTGAGGGGAGACAAGTTTGCCCCTTCGGGTTGGGCTTGAAGCAGGGAAAAGCTTACTCCCTTGATGACATTGGAAGTGTTCAATAAAACATCCTAAGATTCTATATGTCAGACTCATGTAGGGATCTCTACGTTGCTCTCAGAGTCCATGGCTAAGAAGAACAGAAGGACAAAGGGAGAGAAGGGAAAGCCAGCCCTGAGGCCTGCACCTCTCAAGTGGCCAGAGGCCCCCACAGCAGGTGCTGTTGCCAAGGCACCGAAGCTACAGCTGAAATCAATGTACAGGCAACATGGAAAGTGGAAAAGATGGGGATGTTGTTCATTCCAAAGTCATTGGGCAAGTATATACTGAGCATCTTTTTGTGCCTGCTCCCAAGAGGCACAATGTGTCAGGTAGGTGCTCTAACCTCACAGATCTCAGTCTTGTTGGAGAGAGAGATGTATAAACAGACTGTGCCACTGAGGAGAGAGCGAGAGCTCTAAATGCAAATACTAAAGGTGACCCCCTGGAGATGAGCCATTTGAGCTGGGCCTTAAAAGATGAGAAGGAATTTGCCAGGCAAGGAAGTAGTAGGCTTTTAGGTAAAAAGGCCAAATAAGCAGACCATGTATATTTCACTCTCTCCCCCAAACCACTAAGACCACACTAAAGAGATTTTTTTCTTAAAGATATAAAACCAGGCAAGGAGAACAATAGGAGCAATAGCGCTGAAAATTGGAAAGCAGATGGACAAGGATAAACTGCTTAGCAGACCCAAGACTGCCTGACCCTACCCCAGCATATGAGGAAAACTGACAACCACCCTTCCTACACTAAAACCCCCAAAGGGCAAAAGAACTGGCCACGGGTGCCTTTAAGACTGGGGCTAGAGCCGAGACCAGTTTGGCTCAGTGGATAGAGCGTCGGCATGTGGACTGAAAAGTCCCAGGTTCGATGCCGGTCAAGGGCATGTACTTTGGTTGCGGGCACATCCCCAGTAGGGGATGTGCAGGAGGCAGCTGATCGATGATTCTCTCTCATCGATGTTTCTAACTCTATTCCTCTCTCCTCCTCTCTGTAAAAAAATCAATAAAATATATATATATTAAAAAAAAAAAAAAAAAGACTGGGGCTAGAGGAGGAGCTGGAAAGGTAAAAAGTTATTTGAAAAACAATCAGCTCTCTGGGTCCCTTTATCCACTCTGTATCACTGGGTGATGGCTCCTTCCCCACCATGGCCAAAGGTGAAATTTATAACTAGGAAGATAAAACTTAGCCCTGAGGAAAAGCCATGGAGGGCATGACTATTGTGTGGAAAATGGAAAAAATGTAATAACCATACATATAAAATAAATGCCTTATACAGAAAGTCCACCCAACCCTTTAATCTGTGTGTTTCCCATAAAACCTTTACCCTCTAGACAAGATACTGGAGATTACACACTGAGGAGTCTTGCCGGTCCAAGAGGAAAGAACTAAAGACAGTGGCGGTTCCCAACAGTGGCCCCCAAATCACCCTACAGAGAAGACCCAAGTTTTCAGGCCCCTCCTACTTGCTAAGAACTTCCAATCAACTTTTTAGTCTCCCACTCTTAATCTTACCAGCCAGTCATCTCCTAGATATCTAAAGAAAGCCTATAAATAGATGATTATGGACCAAAACAAATTTTTACAAAGCCAACTGGAAGAAATACAAGCTATACATGGAGAAGGAAACTCTTAGAAAAGTATCATTAGTAGTCTCAGAGAATAAAGAGAAGATATTACATTCATGAAAAGAACAGGATGCTATAGAAAAGAATTTAAGCCCTGGACAACTGAAATGGTTAGTGGTTAGAATGATGGCCTGAGCACTGAAGGATCTTGGGTTCGATTCCCGGTCAAGGGCACATATCTGATTTGTGGGTTCACTCCCTGCCACCATTTGGAGCCCATACATGAAACAACCAGTCAATATATCTCTCTCATACTGATGTTTCTCTCTTTCTCTTTCTTTCTCTCTTTCTCTTTCTCTCTCCTCTTTCCTCCCTCCCTTCTACTTTCTCTAAAAAAGCAATGGAAAAAATATCCTCCTGTGAAGATTAACAAAACGAAACAACAACAAAAGGATTTACAAAGATATTTTAGAAATTTAAAAATTTTAAAAGAAAGGTAACACTGAGGAAATGTCCCAGAAAGCAGAGCAGAAAGATAACCAGATGGAAAGGGGAAAAAGGACCAGGAAAGAAGAGAATGAGTCCTTGGAAGCAGATGTCCACATGACAGGAGGAAGAATCAACATCAAAATAATCTCAAGTTTCTCGGAACTAAAGGCATTCAGTTTCCAGGTTGAAAGTGCCCAAGCATGCCCCAGGATGAAAAGAGACCCATATCAAGATACATCATTATGAAATAGTAGAACATTCTTACAAGCTGCCATAGGGGGGTAAGTATGTGGGGGGAAATTGTCTCATGCAAAGAATTAGGAACCAAACTCTCCTGCTCCAAAGAGTAACATTAGGAGCAGGAAGGCAATGGAACAATCTCGTCAAAATTCTAAAGGGAAGTTATTTTCAATTTCAACTTCTATACCCAGCCAAACTCTCTATAGAGAGTAAAGTAGCTAAAAAGACATTTTCAGACATAAGTTGTCTAACATCTACTTCCCAAATATTCCTCCTAGGAATCTACCAAAACAAAAAATGTAAAGAAAGAAAAACCTGGAATACAAAACACAGGAAATCCATTACAGGAGAAAAATAAAGGGAATCTACAGGATGACAGTGAAGTGAGAACCTAGGATGTCAGTCATGCACTGGACACAGAATGCAACTAAATCACATTGGTGCAGAATGAATCACAGGAAAGACAGGTTGAGATCTGGTCATCACAATGCCTCCTGCCATTGTACCATCTTTAGGACCTGCTGAAACTATTGAAGGATGTTGTTCAATAAAGCCATACAATAAACAAAAAAACAAAAAAAGAGGGAAGATGTGAGACCCAGGAAACTGAGTCAACCTAGGAGAAAGACAAATGGAAGACCGAGGAGAATAGCTATGGACCAGGCCTAATAGGCCAAAGGTGGATCAGATCTAAGAGGCCACCGATTCAGCCAGAAGAATAGAGATTGCAAGAGAGATGTCTCCAAGGAAGTAACTGACAGAGTACTGAGGGCAATGACTTAGCAGGAAATTGTATTAAGAGGCTATTAGGGCCCCGCTGGGTTGCTCAGTTGGTTGGAGCATTGTCCCACGTACTGGACAGTTGCTGGTTCAATTTCCAGATAGGACACATACCTAGGTTATGGGTTCAATCCCCAGTTGGGGCACATGCGAGAGGCAACCGATCCACATCAATGTCTGTCTGTCTGTCTGTTTCTCTCTATATATATAGAGGGAAAATATATGCAAAAGCCTAGAGTTGTGAGAGAGCCACATTTAACAGTTAGTGCCACAGTAAGGTAGGAGAAGCAGGCATAAGCAAACAGCATCAGAAGCTGCAGAGCAAAGGCTGTATTTCTCTTTACCAGCTATGCAGGCTCTGGCAAATCACCTAAACTATTCTAGTTTCCTTCTGTGTAGAATAATAGCACTTACTTCACTGGGTTTTGTCAGAATTCAATGACGATGGAAACAGATGTTGTAAAATGTGTTATGCTGTACAAGGTAAGGGAAGCAGGAATAGACAATGTCCCCTGGAAGAGACATTGTTCTCAAACTGGAGCTCAGGGGGTTCTGGGTAAGGGTGAGAACTGCCCAGGTAAACCCAATCCCAGAGAAGAGGCTTAGCTGGCTGGAGCAGACAAGTCCCCCAGAATCAGGACATATCACAGCTGGAAACCACCAATGCCTTTGATATAAAATATGTGTTTGTCTTATACAAAAGAAGGCTCTCTTATCCTTTGAGAAAGCATGGAGGGACCTGGAGATTACTATGCTAAGTGAAATAAGCCAGTCAGAAAAAGACAAGTATCACATGATCGCACACATATGTGCAACCTAATGAACAAAATAAACTGCTGAACAAAATAGATCCAGAGACATAGAAGGAAATATAACATCTGAAAAGCGTTTCTTGCAGTTCTTGTACTAACAGCAATTTCTGACTTTGGGGAATACTAAATCCCAACCAACCGTTTCTAGAGGAAACTGCCATGCCAAAACAGACTATAGAATCTCAGAGGGAGGACAAAGGTTGGTGGGAAAAGGTCAGCCAAAGAACTTGTACGCATATGGGCATAACCCACGGACACAGACAATAGGGGGAGAAAGGCCTGGGGCGGGAAGTGGGGACAGGCTATAATGGGCCAATGGGAGAAAAAAATGGGATATGTGTAATACTTTCAACAATAAAAATTTAAAAAAATTAAATAATAGCCGAAACCGGTTTGGCTCAATGGATAGAGCGTCAGCTTGGGGACTGAAGAGTCCCGGGTTCGATTCCAGTCAAGGGCATGTACCTTGGTTGCGGGCATATCCCCAGTAGGGGGTGTGCAAGAGGCAGCTGATTGATGACTCAATCTCATCGATGTTTCTAACTCTGTATCTCTCTCCCTTCCTCTCTGTACAAAATCAATAAAATATATTTTAAAAAATTAAATAATAATAATAAAATATGTGCTTGTGGAGGGAACCTTGACCTAGAACCCTTGAATTGCTGGCTGCACTATTGGTGAGTCCTGTGGGACCTGAAGTGGGTCAGGTGGGAGACTCTGTTGAGAGGTTTGAGGGAGGGGCAATGCCTGGTCCAGCTTTCCAGTACTCTCACTCCTCTACCCTCCCCTTCTAAGGAACATCACTTTGCTTCCTATTTTACCAACCTGTTGCTTCAGATTCTACCAGGGAGCTCAGTGAAATGCAAATAATAATGGCCTTCTGTTCTAACACTTGTATGGTACTTACTGTATGCCTGATACTATTCCAAATGCTTTGCGGGTATTGATGCATTTCATTTCATAATAACACTATAAAGTTCATATTATTATCATTCCCCACTTTGCAGATGAGGTACTAAGAGGTTATGTAACCTACTCAGTATCACATGACTGAAAAGGGAGAGAGCCAGCATTCCAAGCCAGACAGTCTGCCTCCAAGGTTTGCAGGCAGAATCATTGTACATTAGTCGCTAGACTTGGGGCTCCCAAGCTTCAAACTACTCATCTGTAAAAAAAGGATTTGGGGGAGAGATGGTTTTAAAAACTTTCAACTGAATTACCTCTTCCCTTAGAACTAAGATTCATCAGTCGCATATGTATATGCTTGAAGGTGAGGAACCTTCATTGAAGATGGGTTTTGAAGAAGGGCAGAGTGGCCGGGACCGGTTTGGCTCAGTGGATATAGCGTCGGCCTGTGGACTGAAGGGTCCCGGGATTCCGGGCAAGGGCATGTACCTTGGTTGCGGGTACCTTGCACACAGGGGTGTGCAAGAGGCAGCTGATCGATGATTCTCTCTCATCAATGTTTCTAACTCTCTATCCCTCTCTCTTTCACTCTGTGAAAAATCAATAAAATATATTTTAAAAAAGAAGAAGAAGAAGAAGAAGAAGAAGAAGAAGAAGAAGAAGAAGAAGAAGAAGAAGGGCAGAGTGTATATATGGCTCCAGAATGGGAGGTGAAAGGGACCCCAGCCGACATAGGGTGATTAAACTGGAGAGACAAACTAAGAAGACAAATGCCAACGTGCATAATTTTGTGCATGCGGCCAATCCCCCTCCACGCCCATCCCCCAGCCCCCTGGGACTCTGCCTGTGGATGGCCGCGTTACCTGTGATGATGCAGGTGAACCTGACGTCGCTGTCCTTGGACACAGCTTGGGACTTGAGTGTGGTCTCGAATACTGGCTGGGTCTCCTCTGTGAGCTGAGCAATGATGGAGCAGAAGGTGCTCCTAGGAAAGGCAAAGGACTATTCAGAGCAGCCTCCCCACAATATACCACAGCCTGGTGTAGCCCAAGGCGGCTTAGGTCTTACCATTTCCATATGTCATCCTGGGGTCATGGCCGGCACTTAACTAAGTTTCTTCAAGGAAGCCTACGCCTCTTCGTCAGATGGGGACAGCCGAGGTACCAAGGGCTAAAGGGAATCCTGACCCAGACCCATTATAATAGGAAGCCTTGTGACCACAGGCCAGACTCCTGAGCATGCCAGTCACCAGCCTGGCGTCCCACCCCGTCTTTATTAGGGCCCTTGCTTCACCCTCCACCTTTCGCCTCCATGGAAGCTCGTGCATGTATAGACCCAGCCTCAGAGAGGGAAATCTCAGCATAGCAGATCCTCCACTCATGCCAGAGAGGGAAAAGCTGGCCAACTCTCAGGGATACGTAGGTCCTAGGAGCTCGGGAGCCTATTCTAAAGCTTGGGATTGGGGTGGGGGGGAGAGCCTGCATTTGCAAGCACAGACCCATAGCAGACAAAGAATAAGCCAGCCAATGCCAGGGGTCTGGACCAGTGGTCCGTGAACTCGTTAGTCAACAGAGCCAAATATCAACAGTAAAAACGACTGAAATTTCTTTGGAGAGCCAAATTTTTTTAAACTTAAACTTCTTCTAAGGCCACTTCTTCAAAATAGACTCGCCCAGGCCGTGGTATTTTGTGGAAGAGCCACACTCAAGGGGCTAGAGAGCCGCATGTGGCTCGTGAGCCGCAGTTTGCCGACCACTGGTCTAGACCCAAGTTCCTAGGGGTATTGAACGAGAGACTTAAATGAATTCTGACCCTAAACAGAGCTATGGACCTGTGGTGGGAAGCCAGCCATGACCCCCTGCTCCATCCCTGGAAACCACATGCTCAAGTGAACACATGGCTGGCAGCTCCGAGACCAACCAGCAGGACTGCCAAACTGCAAACAGGACTTTTAGTTCCCTGTGGCAGCCCAACTCGCAGAATCCAGAGGCATTTGTGGGCTCATTGAGACCAGCGCAGACTCACCAGCACTGCTCAGCATTTACAGTCCTCTCCTTCCTGGGCACAGGAAGCAAACCACCATGCCAGACCTTTGCATGGGCCAGCAGAGACTCAGTGCGTCCCGAGGCGTGAAGCGTAACCACAGTGCCAGGTGGTACGGAACACAAGCTGTGCCCAGCCTTTCTCCCCCTCCGATTCACACACCCCATTGTGAGCAGCGGTGAGGACTGTGAGGGGTAAAGTGAAGGGAAGCGGTAAGCACTCTGATGAAAAAGTCAAATCACTCAAAGCTGCCTTTCTCTGCGACTCAGAGGAGGGGGTGGTCACCCACAGGCAGTGGGTGTGTCTCCCCATGATCTCTCCTACCAGGAGCAGGCAGGGTGAGAGTCTGTGGGAACGAGCAAACAAGAACTACAACCCTCTACCTTTCACATTCAATTTGTCATTTCCGCGGAGATCATTCTGGACTTGAGTTTGAGGAGAAAGGAAGCATCCCAAGAGGAGTATCTAAAACCAAGTAAGACTTCTAGACGGATGGGTGCAGCCATGGCGTCTCTACGGGAATCCAGATGCCCAGACTTTCAGGGAGAACAGGAGTTCTCCCCCACAAATAACTGAACTCTTGAGGTCTCAGTTAGACTCTCCCTGCAACATTCTCACCTACAGCTCCTCTGTCCAGTAAGTGTCTTTTTCTTTCCCTTTAATCCACTCAAAAAGAGGGTCCATCAGGACCTTAGCCTGTCAACTCCCTGACACTCAGGAAATATAACATCGGAAAACATTTCTTGTTGTTCTTGTACTAACAGCAATTTCTGACTTTGGGGAATACTAAATCCCAGCCAACGGTTTCTGGAGGAAACTGCCATGCCAAAAGCAATCATATTTCTATGATTTTGCAACTAATTCAAAACATTCCTAATTATGTCCTCCCTGCTCAGTTTGAATCCTATCTTACTCATGAACATGAGCCTGGATGTAATATTCAGCTTAGGCTCTTAGGATGAAGCTCCTTGAGCAAGATTAAGAAAATTTCAACTATTGAGTAAGAAAGAAAACACGGGAATCAAGCTTCAAGAAAATTTGCAGAGACAAGCACTCAAGCTAGATACTCAACAGGTAGTCATTTTGTGTTATTACTTTTTGTGAAGGGGAAAAAAACACATCTCCCCAAACTTTCCACACTAGGTCCTAAGCTATATTATTAAAAAAAATATGTTTAAATTGGAAAATCATGGGAACTGCTGGAGGGCACGCCTGGATGAGGCCTTCTAGGGGAGTGGGTCCGGATGCATGTCAGGGGACAGTAATTGCAGACACTGTCGTGTGCCACTGAAGGTCACATGCTTTCTGACCCCATCTTCCTAACCACTCTAGACATGGGATGGAGTCAGTGTGCTTCCAGGAAGTTCACACACCTGAAACTGGTCTTTTCCCACCCTGACACCTGTAAGTCCTTCCAACTCTGTGACTTCATACAGCAATCACAGCCTAACATGTGTTCTCTAGAGCAGCAGCCATCAATCTTTCAGACCTCACGAACCACTAGTGGTCCATGGACCACCGGTTGGTGACCATTGTTCCAGAGAACCAGAATCAGTGGTTTACATAATGTTCAAAGGAGCCTAACTTTGACCTCAGGTGTGGTTATTTTACCACATGTTTTTCATGGACTTCCATGGTGGTCTCTTTCAGCAGTGACCATGCTCCACTTTGAACTAGTTGTAACACCCTTCCTCCCATCCAGAACCAGGTTTCTCACTGTCCTCCCCATCAAAGGAAACCTACATGGTAGATACCAATCACCTCTGTAGACATTATTAGCTATTCAGACCAGTTAGCTACTTAGAAAACCTTTTCTGTTTAAAGAAATTATAGCAAACTCCCCAAATCTACCAGCCTGGGATGAGGTCCAAGTGGTGGGAATAGCCAGGAAATGCTCCCAACGGATTATAATAGTCAAGGGTAAGGAGCTGTTCCCAGCTCAGGAGGCAAGCCATTCAATGGGCAAACCCCATCTATGGCCTGCTCAGGCCCTGCCTGGCTCTGCAGCAGATTCAGAGAACAAGCTAATGCAGGAATACACTAACCTGGTGCCCCCTGACCTCACAGAGTTCATAGTCTGCATGGGTATAGAGGAGCCAAAGGAACGGGAAATTCAGAATGAGAGGTGGCAGGAGGACTTGTGACTGAAGAAAAAAAAAATGTAAGGCAATAGCCGTGGTTAGAAGATAGATATGAGGTGTCAAACCTAGATTTGTGGTCACAAAAGCCATGAAAGCCTAGGATGAAGAAGTGGGTCACATGACTGGTGGCTCCCTGTTCTGGTTCCATGATGCCTCTCCCAGTGCACAGAGATGTAGTGCAGGCATCTCAGAACCTATGCCTACTTCTGGGTCCCTGCAGCCCTTTCAAATGGTCCATGCAAGCGTCATATGTGGCCCCTGTGAAACCCATGCTCACGCGAGATTCTCTCACATCCTCCACCACCCACCCTCCAGCCCTCCCCTCATGCCATGCAGCATGGTTAGCAGTGCACAAGCAGTCACCCAAGGGCCCCTCAGTGTCCATACCCGAGAGAAAAAGGCAGTCAGAGAAATGTAATGCAAAGTGCATTTACCTTCCAGAGCTGGGGAGAGACAACCGGCTGCTTGATAAGCTAAGCAAAAACAGCAAATGGAATCATTAGGCCAAAAAAGCCAGGGGGAGTTGGGGGGGAGGGGGGCGAGATCAACAGTCTGCAAAGTATTAACCAGCCATCACCTAGGGCCCAGAGGCCTTTCTATTAAAAGGGACCAGCTGTCTTAGCTGGCCTGTTCCGGTTAGCAAGTGGCCTCACCACCAGACACCAGTCTCTCTGAAACCAAGAGCGCACTAAATGCAGCAGAGACCGGGGAGATGGTTAGGCAGAAAGGAAGCCCATTGGGGCTGCGTTTGAGAAAGTTGTGTCCCAGGAACTTCAGTCACTGCCCCCGAGAAAAGGCTTAGAGCTGCCTGGCACGGTTCTCCACCCGCAGCATAGCATCCTCGGGGCAGCTCCTGCTTCAACCCTCAGCCTTTATTTTATTTCATTTTTTTAATTGATTTTTTACAGAGAGGAAGGGAGAGAGATAGAGAGTTAGAAACATGGATGAGAGAGAAACATCCATCAGCTGCCTCTTGCACACCCCCTCCTGGGGATGTGCCCGCAACCAAGGTACATGCCCTTGACCGAAATCAAACCCGGGACGCTTAGGTCCGCAGGCTGATGCTCTATCCACTGAGCCACACCGGTTTCGGCAACCCTCAGCCTTTTGAGGGAAAAGAACCCCCATTTCTAGAAACCCCCTCATAGGCTGGGAAGGATTCAGGGGGCTTGGAGAACACCCATTAATGTGTTAAAGTTTGATTAAAGAGGCCACACGAGGCAAATCAGCCGGGACAGTGATGAGGAAATAAACAAAGCAGTTAATTCAGCAGGAACCAGGAGGCACCCATTTCAGTCAGACCAGCACAAGGGCCGTTATGCCTAGAGCCTTGGTCATCCCTCTGCCACCGGGTAGCTGAGAATGGGCACTAGCTAGGGGCTGTGTAGGCCACTGGCTGGTGAGGAGGACCCACCTAGGGCTGCCCCATAGTGCAGATCCAGGCCACTAGACATGAGCCAACTTTTAGCTCTCCCTCCTCCTTCCTGACACAAATCTCTCCAGTGAAGTCTAGGACCACCACCTCCCACAGCTCTTCGGGAGACCTCGTCCACACTCACTCCTTGCCGCTGTCCCTACCATGGGAACCGCTCTCCCTTCATTGTCAGCAGCCCCGCCTGCTCAATGGCACCCGAGGTGTACATCTTTCACCACAAGAAAGCTCCTCTGGCAGCCTCTCTTTTTTTTTCTTTTTAAAAAAAAATATATTTTATTGGTGTTTTTTTTTTTACAGAGAGGAAGGGAGAGGGATAGAGAGCTAGAAACACCGATGAGAGAGAAACATCGACCAGCTGCCTCTTGCACACCCCCTACTGGGGATGTGCCCGCAACCAAGGTACATGCCCTTGACCGGAATCGAACCTGGGACCTTTTAGTCCGTAGACCGACACTCTACCACTGAGCCAAAAACGGTTTCGGCCAGCCTCTCTCTTTCTACCCAAAAGGCCAAACTCATCCTCTCTATTCAAAAAACCTGGCTTCCACTCCAGTGGGTTTGTGGACACCACCAGCACTCACCCAAACTCAGGAATTCTAATCCAGGCCATTCTGGACTCCTCTCTCCCCTTCAACCACCAAGTTCAGTCAATCAACACTTCTTGGCCCTTCTTTCTCCCTTTCTGTCTACTCCAGCTATTGTGTTCTGACCTAGACCCTCATGGCTCTATAGCTGATGACCATCTCAACCCCCTTCTCCTTCACCCCTCATACCACACTCCTCCTCTGAAAAATAAAAATACAAAGCTACAGTCCCCCCACCATATATTATACTGAGTCTCTACTCCTTGGCTGGGCACTTAGGCCCCTCCCTGATCTGCTCACACTCCCACTACAGCCATGGTTCTCTGATTTCCAACACTTAGTCAGGTTCTACTGTAACCAGGCCTGTTCCTAACTGGCATGACATGTCCATTACTGGACTCCTAGCCCTCACTTTTGTCTAAGGTCTGTTTTTGGCGGGACAGTCAATTTTTAACAATTTCTCCCACGTCCCGCGGCATTTTTAAAAATTCCAAAAGATTTAAAAGATTCTTTCCAAAAATCGGGACTTTTTAAAAACGCCGCGGGACGCCGGACAAATGGTTAAAAACCGGGACTGTCCCGCCAAAAGCGGGACGTCTGGTCGCCTTACTTTTGTCCTCCATGTTTGCAAAGCCCTTCTTCTTTCCTTCTGCTCTACTAGATCCTGCCCACCCAGCCTTCAAACCAAAATCCTTTTGTGGTTTCTACAGCCCCTAGCACAGTGGTAGGCATATGGTGGGTATTCAACAACTGTCGAATGGAATAAAGAAACAGGAAAAGGGAAGAGGAGGGGAGGAAAGAAGGGAAGTGCATCTTTCAAACAGGAAAGGTCCTGCCTCCCAGGAGGAACTGCTGCTCCAGTAAGGATGGGAAGGAGAAAGCAAGAATGCAGCTGTCTTTGCTCAGAGCTTTAAAAAAAATCCTCTCAAGACAGCGTGGGAGGAATCTCCCATGGTTCCGAGCCACTGGCCAACTCCGTCATTTCCTGACCATGAACTTCCTTTGCCTTTCTCCTCAGAATCGAGTAAGATTTCTCCTCTGTTGGGTCTGGATTTCTTCCCTGAGAAGGAGAGGGAGAGAATCATCTAAATTGCAGAGAAAAAACCGACAGGTTCCACAGCTTCCACCTGCAAGTGGGCGAGGCACTCAGCTGGGAGAGGGACCCTCCCCGGTTCTCTCTCCGGGGCTGGTTGTGAGTTTCTGCTCCCTCACCCCATTGTCCTGCTTTCTCTGGGGCCCACCCAGAGATGTCCACCAGATCAGGAGGAATCCTGGGCGATGGAGGCACCGTGTCTTCAGAAGGTGGAAGAATGACTATGTCCTGCTGACCCTCAGGGCTCTCACGGGCAGGGAACTCCTCGTTTACCGGCTCTGATGGGTCAGAATCAGAGATGTCAAGCATTGGGGCAGAAAGGCCTAAAGGAGCTCTTAATGCCACTTTAACTGTAAAGAATGGAAACTCGGGGCTCAGGAAGGAAATGTCTCTTCATAAAAATAGAATCGGGTCTGGAGAGAACCAGGCAGGCCCGGCCATGGAAACTGGACGCCTCCCATCCTTCTGGCTTTCAGATCTTTGGGGCCATAAAGGGCCCTTGGAAAGTCCTGATCTGAGAGCCCTAGACGACCCTAAACAAAGCAGGTGTTACAAAGTCATCTGTAGCAAACATCGTCGGTCCTGCTGCTCCTCTGAGCTCACTTGGTTGGACCAGGGCCTCCAAGAAATGAGGGGGCAAGGACTTCTGGGACTTCCGAGTGTCCCTCAGAAATGAGGCAGCTGTGATTGCATCCATCCCACTGTAGTGTCTTAACCTCCCCTAGCCTAACCGGCCTATAGGGCTGAAGTTCTAGAGGCTGGACTCCCTAGGAGGCTGGGCCTACAGCTTGGTGGGACTGTTTATATGTTGGGTCTATGACCCCAGGGGACATTAGAAATACCCTTGAGCTGACTATGGACTAGAAACCTCTCCAGGGCCAGGGATTGTGGGAAGGAGTGGTTCTAGACCTGAGCCAAGTCTCCTGCTCGGCCGGGCAGCTGGATAGTGAGCATGATGTCCACTCTCCAGCCTTTTCCCTAACAACCCAGACCCTGCCCCCGCCCCCCATTCTGCCTGGTTTTGAAACCACCCTTTCCCCCCACCCCCCTCCCTCCAGTGCTGCTGTCTCCAAGAAAGACCCTGCTTCTCTCTCCTACTTGTTCCACGGGTATTGATAAAGGCCAGACATGGGAGGCCAAGCTCAGATAAGTCACCGTGACAAGTGTGAGACGAGTGTGAGGTGTCCACAAGGCAGTCGGCTTCCCCACGGGCTGAAATGCCAGTGTTTTTGGTAGAGCCGGGACTTAGGAGCGAGGGGGCATTCTTTCCTGGCAGCCAGGGGCCGTGTCCAGTCTGACTCAGTCCCTAACACAAGCCCTCGGCCCTGCCCCAGACATGTGATACCATTTGACGAGTTTTATGCAGAAACAGGTTCCGGTTACATTTGAACTTTTCCAACTCCAAGGTCACCAGAACGCAGCCAATTCACGAGGAAGTGCCTGGGACTTTTTCCTAAATGTCCTTGGTGCCCTGTTTTGGTGCCGTTTCGGGAACTGAGAACAAAGAGAGAGGTGTCCGGGCAGCTTCCCCCGAGCTGGCTGCTTTCTGCACCACCACAAAGCCCAGGTTCTGGGGCCAACCTTCGCCATTCCCTCTGGAAAATATGCTCCTGGGTGGGAGGGAAACCGAGCTGCCCGGATGGGGTCAGGAAGGGTCATCTCCATGGCAATGCACGTGTCCCTGTGTGTCTGCGTGCCTCCTGAGTGCCTGCCTGCTCCTCCACTGCCTGTGTCTCTAGTAGACCTGGGATGATGGCACAAGTCCTATAACAAAGCACCCCACACCTCTGGGACTCCCCAAAAGGAATCAAGGGCACATCAGTTCGGCCCCTCCCTTAGCTTCCTGCTCCCCAAAACGGGGCAGGGCAATCTTCAGACAGGGCCAGCCAGCATCCCAGCTCACCCCCTCACCTCACCACCCCACCCCCGTCCCACCCTTCCACAAAGATACCGGGGAGACTTTGCAGAATCCTGGGCCCATAGCAAGAACCTCACTGGCTTTGGTTTATTTCCACCCGGTGACCCCCACCCCCAGCTCAGAGGCCCCACTCCCGACCTCCCACCTGGTGTCTGCTCCCCTCCCTCCAGCCCGAGGAATTTCAGGCTCTCGCTCTCGGGCTTCCTTATCTCTCCCTGTGGAATCCGAGGCCGAGGCAGGAGCAGCCAGTGTGGGGCGCGGGGGGCCACCCACAGGGCGGGAGTCAGGCAGGGGGCCATAAGCACGCCTTGGGGGCCCCTGTGAAATCGCCCCAAGAAAGCCCTGTCTCCTCTGGAGCCTCGAGTGGCGTGAGGCCTGAGGCCCACGGGCTGTGAGGGGCCGGGAGGAGCCTGAGGGGACCTGAAGGCCACGGAGGCCCGGCCCCCCCGGGTTCCCAGGCGCTTAGGCCTCCTCAGTGCCCCCCATCTTACCCTTCCCGCCCCGCCCGCCCCGACCCCGCAGGGCGCCGCTCACCTGGTCTCGGGCCGCACCCCCAGCAGGTAACTGCGGCTGGTGGGGCTGGGCGTCCACACGGGGCCGTCGTCCTCGCGCTCGCCCCGGGCCCAGGCCCGGCCGCCTCCCGCGCCCCAGGCCCGGCTGGGGGCCCTCCGCGAGCCCATGCTGCTGCCCCGCCGCCGCCGCCGCCCGCCTGGCCCCGCGCGCCCTCCGGCCCAGCGCCGCCGCCCGATCCGCCCGCGGCTGACGCGCGCCCCTATTTATAGCCCCGGCGGCGGCCGTCACCTGCCGCTGTCCCTCCCCCGGCGGCCCGGCCGGAGGGGCCACTGCGGCTGCTCCGACGGCGACGCGTCCGACGTCCCCCGCGGGGTCGTCCGGCGTCGGGGCAGGGGCGCGCCCTGGAGAGCCCGACGGCCGCTCCGTGGGCGCGACGCGTCCGACGTCCCCCGCGGGGTCGCCCGGCGTCAGGGCAGGGGCGCGCTCTGGAGACCCCAGCGGCTGCTCCCTCAGCGGCTGCTCGAGCACCTCCGCGACTCCCGACGTCCACCGCGGGGTCGTCCGGCGTCGGGGGCAGGGGCGCGCAATTGAGACCCCTCAGCGGCTGCTCCCTCGGTGGCTGCTCCACGTCCACCGCGGGGTCGCCCGGCATCAGGGCAGGGGCGCGCTCTAGAGACCCCCAGCGGCTGCTCCCTCAGCGGCTGCTCCCTCAGCGGCTGCTCCCTCAGCGGCTGCTCCCCCAGCGGCTGCTCCACCTCAGCGGCTGCTCACCTCAGCGACGCCCGACGTCCACCGCGGGGTCGCCCGGCGTTGGGCAGGGGCGCGCCCTGAAGAACCCGACGTCCGCTCCGTCGGCAACGCAGCCCGACGTCCCCCGGCCCGGCGTTGGGCGGGGGCGCGCCCTGGAGAACCTGGCGTCCACCGCGGGGTCGTTCGGCGTCAGGGCAGGGGCGCGCTTAGAGACCCCAGCGGCTGCTCCCTCTGCGACGCGTCCCGACGTCCACAGCGGGGTCTCAGGGCGTCAGGGCGTCAGGGCGTCAGGGCAGGGCGCGCACTAGAGACCCCAGCGGCTGCTCCCTCAGTGGCTGCTCCCTCCTCGTCGTCCGACGTCCACCGCGGGGTCGCCCGGCATCGGGGCAACGGGCGCGCTCTAGAGACCCGGAAAGAGAGTCCCTCAGTGGCTGCTCCCTCCTCGACGTCCGACGTCCACCGCGGGGTCGCCCTGCGTTGGGCAGGGGCGCGCCCTGAAGAACCCGACGGCCGCTCTGTCGGCAACGCTGCACGACGTCCCCCGCAGGGTCGCCCGGCGTCAGGGCAGGGGCGCGCACTTGAGACCCCCTCAGCGGCTGCTCTTTCCGCGACGCCCGACGTCCCCCGCGGGGTCTCCCGGCGTCGGGACAGGGGCGCGCTCTAGAGATCCCGGAGGCGAGTGCTCCCTCAGCAACTCGCACCACTGCGGGGTCGTCCAGCGTTAACCAAAGGCGACGGCTGCTCCCTCCGTGACACCCAATGTCCACCGCGGGGTTGTTCAGCGTCAGGGCAGGGGCGCGCTCTGGAGACCCCGAAGGCAAGCACCTCAGCAACACCCGACGTCCACCGCGGGGTCGCCCGGCGTCGGGGCACGGGCGCGTCCTGGAGATCCCCACGGCCGACCCCTCCCGCCCCGCTGTGTGGAGCCTCGCAGACGTAGACGTGGAGGCGCAGGCTCCAGGCCTGGGTGAGCGGAAGGTGCCCAAGTTCTGAGGAACTGAGTGGAGGGTGCGAGGAAAGCGGCCAGGAGAGCGGGCCGGGGGCGGGACGCTGCTAGGGCCTCCCCACCCCACCCCCCACCCCGCCTCCCCGACAGCCAGACTTCCTTCCCAGCGCAGGGGCTGTGGGTCCAGCCCTGGGACAAACCCGCTCCCCTGTCAGCGCCCTCAGCCCCCTCTGGGGCCACACGTCCTCTGGCTACCTGTCTTTTTTTTTTCTTTTTTTTTTCTTTAAATATATTTTAATGATTTTTCCCAGAGGAATGGAGAGGGGAATGGAGAGGGATAGAGAGTTAGAAACATCGGCCAGCTGCCTCCTACACACGCCCTACCAGGGATGTGCCTGCAACCAAGGTACATGACTTTGACCAGAACCGAACCTGGGACCCTCCAGTCCACAGGCCAATCCTCTATCCACTGAGCCAAACCAGTTTTGGCCACAGTTTCCATCAGGGCACCTGCCCAGGTTTCAATCTCCATCCCCAATGTGGGGTGTGCAGGAGGCAGCCAATCCATGATTCTCTCTCATCATTGATGTTTTTCTCTCTCTCCCTCTCCCTTCCTCTCTGAAATAAAAAAAAAATTTTTTTGAAAAAATCATATTCAGTCCTAGCTGGTTTGGTTCAGTGGATAGAGCCTCCGCCTGCAGACTGAAGAGTCTCGGGTTCGATTCCAGTCAAGGGCACATGCCCAGGTTGCAGGCTCAATCCCCAGTAGGAGGTGTGCAGGAGGCAGCCGATCAAGGATTCCCTCTCATCATTGATGTTTCTATCTCCCTCCCTCTCCCTTCCTCTCTGAAATCAATTTTTCTTTTTATTTTCATTGTTTCCCCCTGAACCACACAGCAGGAAAATCACTTTTTAAAAATATATATATTTACTGATTTTTAAAGAGGAAGGGAGAGGGAGAGATAGAAACATCAACGATGAGAGAGAATCCTTGACTGGCTGCCTCCTGCAAGCCCTCCACCAGGGATCGAGCCCACAATCCGGGCATGTGCCCTTGGCCGGAATCAAACCCGGGACCCTTCAGTCTGCAGGCTGATGCTCCATCCATTGAGCCAAACCAGCCAGGGCTGAAATCAATTTTTTAAAAAAATCATATTCAAAGCCCTCCTCAGAGGCAGTCTAGGGTAGAAATAAGAAACTTTCTTCTTAGGCAAAGAGCTGCTTAGATACCACAGGATGGGGGGCTTCTCCTGGTGAGAAGTGACTTAAATGACTATCATATCCTTTTGTTTCATTCTCCATGCAGTGACACGTGTGTTGATTTGTTAGTATTTGTGCACTAAAAGTTCCCTTTGCAAATAATAAATAATCTTTTTTTTAATAGAGCATTTTAAAAGGCCATAATGCATAACCCACTGAACTAGCTCAAGAATTCATCTGGATCAAACATGTCAAACTCAGAGGCTAACACATGCCGAATAAATGAGGCATGTGGCCCAGAGGCCGTGAGTTTGACATGCTTGATCTGGACCTGGGTCCCTACTTAATAGAGATCTGAGTAGCAGAAGGATTTGAAGATGTTTGGGAATTATCAAGTAAACAGTTCAAGCTTGGAAAAGCTTGAGAAAAGCCAAAAGAAATAGGTGTTCATAAAAGAGTTCAAACTATCTGAAGAAGCATACATCTAATGCAAATTGAAATATAAATAAGTGCAAATTAAAAGTGATTCTGCCTTGGGGGAAGGGGACGGAGTAGGAGGGATCTTTCCCATTTAGGGATATATCTAGGCCAATAAATAAAAAAAATAAAACAAAAGAAATTCAGTAAGAGTTCTTGCCTTTGAGATGTCCCCTATTTGCCATAAATATATACAAGAAGATAAAAATCTAGCCAGACTCAAGGTTCCCAAAAATTTCACCCCCCCTCTTCCCCATTTGACAGATGCAGGAACTGAGGCCAAGAGAGATCAGATGACTTAGTTACAGAGCCCAGACTGGAACCTAGCTTCTGATTTCATCATTCTGTCACACTGCCCGTGAGTTTATTTAAGAGAAATAGGGATATGAAAAACAAAAGGAAATATATATTTTAAAAAATAGTAAGAATATAAAAATAAATAAATAGCCCTCGCTGGTTTGGCTCAGTGGATAGAGTGTCAGCCTGCAGACTGAAAGGTCCTGGGTTCGATTCCAGTCAAAGGCACATGCTCAGGTTGTGGGCTCGATCACAGTTGGGGCATGCAGGAGGCAGCCAATCCATGATTCTCTTTCATCATTGATGTTTCTCTCTCTCCCTCTCCCTTCCTCTTTGAAATCAATATAAACATATTTTAAAAAATAAATAAGATTTTAAAAACAGGGATAAATATCGAGGAAATCTTTCTGCAGAAAAAGTTATATGCTCAGCTCCATTCCCTGCAGTGATAAAGTGGGACTGGAAGTGGGTAAGTACATTACATTGATTTGAAAATTATTACAATTATTAAATATGGTGATTAAAAGACTATGGAGAGCCCTGGCTGGTTTGGCTCAGTGGATAGAGCATCGGCCTACGAACTCAAGGGTCCCAGGTTCGATTCTGGTCAAGGGCATGTACCTTGGCTGCGGGCACATACCCAATGGGGAGTGTGCAGGGGGCAGCTGATCCATGTTTCTCTCTCATTGATGTTTCTAGGTCTCTGTCCCTCTCTCTTCCTCTCTGTAGAAAAAATTAATAAATGTTTTTTTTTAAAAAAGTTAAGTGTAAAAAAGCAGGATACAAAATCCAGGGCAGTGCAATAAGTGGAATTCATTCACACTTGAGTGAATCCCAGCTCTGCCCCTTTCCTCACTCCCTGGCTGTAGGGAAATTACTCAACCACTCTGAACCTCCAAAAAATAAAAGTAGCATTTGTCTCATAGAATCCTTGTAAGGCTAAATAAGAAAACGAATGTAAGAAGAATGTTTGTCATGTAGTCATGTTCTGTTAAGCACTGACATGATCATAATTATACCATAAAGTTAGCTATTAACTAAACAAGGATTGAAAGGTGATACACAAAATAAAAACAAATGCAAAGGTAAGACGGGATTATAAATGTGCTTTTTTAAAAAAAATTTCTTCTAATCATTCTATATCATTTTCCAAAGGAAAACTCAAGTTTTAATAAGGACCTCAAAGAAATCCCATATTTGGGACCTGGGGCCAGTGCCTGCTGTCAGATGACAGAAAAGGTCAACATGTCCTGATTCTCTTAGAGAAGGCGGGGGTAGGGGGGGATAGGGAGGGGTATGTTCTAGAATCTAGAGGATCTTGTCTTGCTCAGATCAGACCCTGAGAAAAATCTGATTTTCCCACTCAATCATTCATTCACTCTTTGAACCGCTACTAAAAGCAAGGACCTTGTGCTAGGGACTTTTAACATATGAGACTGAAAAAAAAAAAAAAATCAGACTGACCCACGGGATGAATTTGGAACCATCTCCATTATATAACTAAAAATAAAATTTAAAAAAGCAAGCTTCAGAACACTTTGTGTAGAATGCTACCATTTGTATTCAAAATAGATATATAAACATACATATTTATAAAGTTGCAAATCCATAGAATTGCTCAGGAAGGATACACGAGAGAATAGATAACAGCAATTAATTCCGGAGAGGGAAGCTTACGTTTTTGGGGTTTTTTTTTTTCCCCCCCCATTGGATACTCTTCTGTATTGTTTGAATGTCTTACCGTGGAATATGCAGTCATTTCTCAAAACACACAAACATTTTAAAAACGAGTAAAAAATCAAGTGTGCTCAGTGCTGGATACGCAGTGGTGAAAGGGGGAGGGGCGGGGTATGGGTCCGCAGGTTGGACTTGCTGAGCCACAAGCGTTAAGTTTTCAAAACCCAGACTGTTTACATATGTGAAGGGAACAGTTCTCTCCACACACACTCAAACGAGCTTTATAGTCACTCAGCGTATCGTTTTACAGAGATAAAGCGGCTGGAAAACAAATACTAGTCGTTGGTCAAGCCTCGGCATGTGTTAAATGGTCGATTCTGGGCGGGTGGGGATTTTTATCTGTGTAACTTCATCAGGAGAGCACTCCAGCTCATGTGCAGGTAAGTGCTTCTTATGGCAAGCCGCTTCTGATAAAAACGATAGCACGGCCCATTAAAAACACCTTGAAGAAGAATTCAAAAGGTATTGGAGCAGAGACCGGTGTGGCTCACTGGATAGAGCGTCGGCCTACAGACTGAAGGGTCCAGGGTTCGATTCCGGTCAAGGGCATGTACCTTGGTTGCGGGCACAGACCCAGTAGGGGGTGTGCAGGAGGCAGCTGATCAATGATTCTCTCTCATTGATGTTTCTCTCTATTCCCCTCTGTGAAAAAAAAAAAAAAAAAAAAAAAAATCAATAAGAATATATATATTTTTAAAAAAGGTATTGGATCCTGAGGGAACCAGGTTCCCTACGAGGGCTAGGCAGCCTTCTCTGGGCCAGACGACCCTCCCCTCGGAAGGATGCTCTTCAAATGGAAAGTTCAATCCCGATGAGAACCAAAGGTCAGAGAGACACCGCCTGTGCGTCTGTCACAAGCCAATGTGATGTGCAGGGCTCTCCATGGGGTGACGAGGCACCCAGACCGGCTCCAAAGAGAACCTGGCCCTCCCCCCCCAGGGGAGGGAGGCATGTGGATGGATGTCTGGATGGCTGCAAACCCGACAAGCTGGCCTCCGGCCAAAGCACCAGGTCACGAAGGCGGCACAGCGGTTGACACCACGGGCTCAAGACGCCAGACAAGCCTGACTCAGCACCCTCCCGTGCAGGTGGCTGAACCTCTTGCTGAACCTCTCTTCGCGGGTTTTCTCCTCCGCGAAAGGAAGTGTAACTGCGAGATGGATCATCGTGAGGACTATGAGAATCACCAGAAGGTATTTAACAACATGCTGAGCACGGGAGCAGGGCTTAAAAGTGCTCTTGTCGCCGAAACCTGTTTGGCTCAGTGGATAGAGCATTGGTCTGTGGACTGAAAGGTCCCAGGTTCGATTCCGGTCAAGGGCATGTACCTTGGTTGCGAGCACATCCCCAGTGGGGGGTGTGCAGGAGGCAGCTGGTCGATGTTTCTCTCTCATCGATGTTTCTAGCTCTCTATTCCTCTCCCTCTCTATACAAAATCAATTATATATATATATATATTTTATTGATTTTGTACAGAGAGGAAGGGAGAGAGATAGAGAGTTAGAAACATCAATGAGTCATTGATCAGCTGCCTCTTGCACACCCCCTACTGGGGATATGCCCGCAACCAAGGTACATGCCCTTGACCGGAATCGAACCCGGGACCTTTCAGTCCCCAAGTCGACGCTCTATCCATTGAGCCAAACTGGTTTCGGCTTTTTTTTTTTTTTTTTTTTTAATGCTCTTAATAAATAAGGGAGAGGTGCCCCAGCTTGATCATAACTGACCACTGGCGTCCAAGTGTGAAAGGCAGGCAAGGCGCTCTGAAGTCACAATAAGAATCCCTCACTTTTGCCCGGCTGGTGTAGCTCAGTGGTTGAGCACTGACCTGTTGAGCACATCGATTCCTGCTCAGGGCACATGCCCGGATTGTGGGCTTGGTCCGCCGGCAGAGGGTGTGCAGGAGGCAGCCAATCAATGATTCTCGTTGTTGATGTTTCTATTTCTATCCCTCTTAGAAATCAATACAAATATATTTTTTAAAGAATCCCTCCTTTTTATCTAGTGTTTCATAGAAATGCTTTCACACTCATCATCTCGCAGAAGCCGGAGAAGCAAGTTGGATGGGTGTTTTGAAGGGGTAGGGGTGGGGCCGGTGCAGTGAGGGGCTTTGCAATCGGGATTACTAAATAACGGTTATAGCGGTCACGAAACTGCGGAGTCTCTCTGAAACGGAGGCAGGCACCAACCTTTCCCAGCGCCACTCGCGTTTCCGCTGAGAACGTGGCATTTGACAGAGGAAGAGAATGATTTCTGTTTTCGATTGTGAAAAGGTCGCGGGTTTATCTACCTTAGTAACGTGTACCTGATGTTCAATACCTCTCTGGAAAGATCATCTCTAAGGGATCTTTCAGCACTCACTTCCTTTTGCTGTGCTAGACCCTGTCAGACAGTCCTACATCCCACCCAGCAGGACTGCAGCAACCCCGGAGGTCAGAGGTCAGAGGTCAGAGGACACCCCCACACACACACACACCCCTCCTGTTCCTTGTGCTGGGTCAGGACCTAACGCTGCCGTCAGTGGAAAGGCAGCCCAGCCTGGAATATCTAATTACAAGTCTGTCACAACCAAGTTCCCTGTGGCAGCGGCAATCCCAGGCCTCTTGGACACTGCAAGGACATGACAGAATTCCTCCCTCCAGTGAAGGCTTCTCTTAGGTTGAAAATCGACTTGGAGGAGAGAGGGAGAGGCCCAGAAAATTCCAACTGGCCCCCAAGCCAATGCCACGAGCCCAGGGGAGACCTGGAAGGGATTCTTGACCGGCACTGAGACCTTCCCTCACCCCCTCAGACGGTCTCTGCGGAGTCACAAGTCCCAGGCTCCCCGTGTCCCAATCACAGCTCCAGAGTCTAGAGGACCCTGTGGTCAGGGGGACACAGCTCTCCTGCAGCAATGGGACATGAGGGGCGTCTGGGAAGACCCTCGGGGGGAGCAGGGTGGGGCCAGGCTCACCTGGAGAGGAATACAAGAGCCCACCTGCATGGTAAGAAGATTTTTATTTGAAATATAGTCTGAGCAACATGAGTGTAGCCAGGAGGAGGAGGGGCGGCCTGCCTGGGGCAGCAGCCTCTCTAATGGCACAGGAGCAAGAATACAAATATCCCAACGTCTGGGCCCCCAACGCCCTGGTCGGAGAGGCAGGGCGGCCGCGGACAAGTTCCTTCTGAAGGGTCCGCCCCGGTGCCTGCCTGCCTGCCTGGGCCCGAGCAGGTGTGCTGCGGAGCGCCTCCCACCCCCGCGGAGAGCCAGCGGGACGGCCAGTCTCCGGGGCCACCCTGGGGGAAAGAGCCCGAGAAGGCCGGGAGGATGGGCGAGGTGGCCCCCTCCCTCCCCGTTCTCAGGCTCAGTCCGCCCAGAGGTCCGGAGCGCCTAAAGGCAGCGGGTGGGGAGCCCCCGGAAGAGCACAGCTGCGGAGGGGGTCCAAGCGGAGCGGGCAGCACTGGGCTGGGAGGACACAGACAGGAGTTGGGGTTCTGAGAAGCAGCACAAAGCCATAAATAACAGAAATTCAGATCTGTGAGGGTCCCGGGCGGCCCCGCATCTCCTGGGGCCGGGGCACGCCCAGCTCCCGCAGCTCAGGGCGGGCAGACCCCGCTCCAGGGCACAGCCTGCCACGCACGCAGGGCAGGGCCTCCTGTGTTCCGCTGTCCGCACGGCGGGTGCGGCACCCACAGCACCACCCGGCCTCCGGTCACACCTGCGGGGACGGTGCGTGGCTGTCCTGGTCCTGAGAGGCCAGCGGTGGACTCGGAGCGTCTCGGACAATGTCCTCCTCGGGGGCCGAGCCCGGCGACCTCCTGGCCTCCGGGTCGCCTGGCACAGGCTCGCCGGTACATTCTTCCAGTCCGTTTTCCCTGGTCTCCACGGACGCCTCCTCCCCAGAGCCCTCTTCCGGCTCGGCCGCCTCCTCCGCTGCCTCGGCCGCCTCCTCCTCGTCCTCCTGGTCTCGCACCTTGTGGACGATGAAGAGGTGGCGGCTGAGGGAGCCGGTGGAGGTGTAGCACAGGCCGCAGAAGGGACACTGGGCCGTGGAGCTGTCCACCTGGTGCTGAGGTATGTGGCTCTGAAACGCGATCCCCGAGTCCGTGGCAAAGCTGCACTTCGCGCACTGGAAGAGGGGCTTGGGCCTCTTGGCCGAGGGGGCGGCCTCGCCGCTGTCGGTGCCGGGAGCGTCCTCCTCCGCCCCGCTGACCCGTCTCTTCAGATGGTTCACCTGAAAGGGACACAGCGTCAGCCGAGCTGACCCAGGAGCCCCGACCACGACCCGCGCAGCCCAAGGCCTGCAGTCTCCCGCCAGGCCAGGGTCACCCCGGCCCCGAGCGCTTGTTTGACTTCGGTTTGTCTGGGTGTTTTTTTTATTTGTTTTAAATGTGATGTCTGCTGGGACACGACATTCCAAAGATACAGGAAGGGCACAGAGATTACACCCCTCCGGCCCACGCCCCAGGCCTGCTCTCCAGAGATCGCCAGATCGCCCGGGCTCTGGGGCTCCCCCAGGAGATAGTCTACACGTACACAAAGACAAAGCTGCTCTGCCGAAGCTGGTTTGGCTCAGTGTTAGAGCGTCGGCCCGCGGACTGAAGGGACCCGGGTTCGATTCCAGTCAAGGGCATGTACCTTGGTTGCGGGCACATCCCCAGTAGGGGGTGTGCAAGAGGCAGCCGATTGATGATTCTCTCTCATCGATGTTTCTAACTCTCTATCCCTCTCCCTTCCTCTCTGTAAAAAATTAATAAAAATGTATTTTAAAAAAATAAAAATAAAAAAACAAAGCTGCTCTCCTACACCATGATAGCATTGCTTGCCTCTGCCCTGTTCTTTTCACGGCTCAACATGCCTGGCGCTTGTCTCCATGAGGCTGAGACAGGGGCCACGCTCTCCTAACAGCAGCGTGCGGGCCGCTGTGGGGAAGAGCAGTCCCCGCTGGCGGGCATGCAGTCACGTTCCGTCTGTCATGCACACGGTGCTGCAGGGAACATCCTTGAACACACTTCTTGGTGCCCAAGGCCAGAGACCCCTTGACAGATAAATCCACTGGCTGCATCAGGGGGGGTGCTTTTGGAGGGCAGCGGAGGGGTTGCATTTTAATCGCAGACAGATGCTGCCAAAACGCCAACTAACACCCCACCTTCCTCTCTGAAATCAATAAAAATATATTTAAAATAAACAAACAACATAGAACAAGAGTCCAGGAGAGCAGGTCCCACAACCAGTGTAGAAGTGGGGGTAGGGCGGGAGCAGGTGGGTGTGTGAGGAAGCTCCCCCATCACTGAGCCACCCCACCCCTAAGGAAGGGCTCCCAGCGGCAGGGAAGCAGCAGGACCAAGAGGCAACGCGTCGCCTGGCGGGTCTCTGTCCCTGTCCTTCCCTTGTGTGCAGTCCCCGCTGGGGCCACACTGGCTCAGAGGGGAGCTGCAGGGCTGGGAGACACGGCCACAGTGACCAGCGGGCGCCCGGTGGCCTTCCCCTCCGGCCCCGCGCTCACCTGAGGGGAATGTCCGCCCGGAGGTCTGACTTTGGACGTCTGGCTCAAATCAGGGTTTCTGATGCCGTGCATAAGGCTGATGTGGCTCTCCAGGAGGGAGGGCCGAGGAAAGCTGGGGCTGTCCTCTGTGCAATACCTGCGGAAGGACGGCCAGTGAAATGGGGTGAGATGCCAGGCTGCAGCGCCCGGCGGAGCCAGGCGGGCAGGCAGAGGCTGGCGCTGCTGCTGGCTCCAGGGCGGAGTCTGGAGCAGACCGAGAGCGGGCCGGCAGGGAGTGCTGGGTACTCCCCCGAGCACCCTAGGCAGCGAGCGGACAACAGCAGTCAGAATGTGTGCCCCGGCCCTCGGCCGTGAGCTTACCTGCGCTGCCTGGTACCACTGCCCGGGAGTCCGGGTGCTGGGCTAGTGGTCGGCATGAGGCCAGCGCCTGTGCCGCAGCACAGGCAGGTGGAGCTGCCGGGCTCACAGGCTCACCGCCGCTCCTCGTAAGCCCCAGGGCCCTTCCCCACTGACCGGCAGTGCAGCCGGGGCTCGGGGAGCGGGAGGGGGAGGCCTCAGAAGCCCCCAGGTTCTGGGAGCTGGTGCTGACCTGCCCTGATTTCTGAATCTTTCCCATGCTTCTCTCTTGCCTTTGATTGCTGATCTCAGAATAGAGAAACGGCCAAAACCAGTTTGGCTCAGTGGACAGAGCGTCGGCCTGCGGACTGAAGGGTCCCAGGTTCGATTCCGGTCAAGGGCATGTACCTTGGTTGCGGGCACATCCCCAGTAGGAGGTGTGCAGGAGGCAGCTGATCGATGTTTCTCTCTCATCGATGTTTCTAACTCTCTACCTCTCTCCCTTCCTCTCTGTAAAAAAATCAATAAAATATTTTTTTAAAGAAAGAATAGAGACACGCCATGGACAGTCCTTCTGGCCTCAGACCTCCCGGCTTCCCCCGCGGAGACTGACCCGCACGTGTAGACCTTCTTGACAGTGTCGTGGTTGTTGCGGATGTGTTTGCGCAGGCTGCTGGGGGTGTGGAAGGACTGATCACACTGCCGGCACGGGTACCGCTTCAGCGTCTGCGGGTCACAGAAAGCGGAGCATCAGAACTGTAGGGGAGCTTAAACCGGTGTGGCTCAGTGGATAGCGCATCGGCCTGCGGACTGGAAGGTCCCAGGTTCGATTCCGGTCAGAGGCAATGTGCCTCGGTTGCGGGCACATCCCCGGTTGGGGGTGTACAGGAGGCAGCTGGTCAATGTTTCTCTCTCATTGATGTTTCCAGCTCTCTCTCTCTCTCCCTTCCTCTGTAAAAAATCAATAAAATATATTAAAAAAAAGAAAGAAAGAACTACAGGAGAGAGTTCTGGATGTGCCCCCCTTCTCCGAAGACACAGGCCGAAAGGATGCCCCACACACCTCAACATCTGTGGAACCCACCCTGCCCAGGGCACCAGGAACCCTAAGGGGTTGGCTATGTGAGGGGCCGCTGACCCCACGGCACAGAATCCAGAGAACCCGGCGCGACCCTGTGACCGGGACGGCGCTTACCCGGCCGTGGCTCTTTTTCATGTGGGACACGTAGCTCTCCCGGTCAGGAACCCACTCCTGGCACTCCTGGCAGGTCCAGCCGGTGCTCCTCAGCCGGGGCTTGCCCTCAGCCCTGCGATGGGCCTCGGACCTGCCCCAGCGGCCGGACGGCAGGGAGCTGCCCCGAGAAGCCACGCTGGTGGCGGGGGGCTCTGTGGGGACTCGAGAACCGGGGCGGCTGGAGGACGTGTCTGCTGACGACTGGAGGCTTGACAGCTCCTCCACGTTTCGGGGAACGCCGTGCTTGCTCTGGGGATGGGGAGAGCGGTTACTGACTGGGCGGGGGAAAGAGGCAGAGTCAGACCCCCAAGGCCTGAGGCGTGCGCCCTCCTCCTCTCCTCTCGGCCTCCTCCCCCAAGGCCACACACCTTGACGTGCTGCATCAGCTCCGGCTTCTGCTGGAACAGGAGCGGGCACTCGGGGCACTTGAACACGCCCACCTGTGCCTGGCTGGCGTTCTGGTAAAAATGCTGCTGTATGTGCCTCTTCTTGTTGAAGATCATCTCGCAGGAGCACTTGTACATGAGCCTGCGGGACAAGCCCCAGGGCGTGAGGTGGCCAGAGCTCTGTGGGCAGAACCGCGCGGCCCTCCACCCCGTCTCCGCTCTCTGAACCGGGGTGGGGCCTGGGGAAGCACTACTCTGAGCCAGTGGACTCTGGATCCGCCCCGGGTCTCGGGATGTCTTCGCTGGACTCCAGACATCTCTGCCGCTAGCCCCGGCTCCCAGTCGGACCCAACACCTTCCCCTACGGCGCCCAGGCCGCTGGGCTCTGCCCCCGGGCCTGCTGGCCCCGCGGCTGCACTCACTGGGAGGGTTTGTGGGGCTGGGTGGGGTGCTGGGTGGCGCTGTGGTCCGCGGTGTTGCTGGCTGTCTTGAAGGCCATGGGGCAGAAAGCACATTTGTGGAAAATCTGGCAGTGTTTCTCCTGGATGTGGCTTTTCAGCAAGGCCAAGGACAAGTGGACGACCCCGCAGTGGATGCACCTGAATGACAGGGGGCGGGAGGAGTGGAGGTTAGATCCAGAGAAGGTCCTGGAAAAGGAGGGACAGGGGACAAGAACAAAGCCGTATTGGGACTCACGGTCACACCGCCACCCATCGGAGAAGGCGGGTGATAGATCCCCCCCCGCCCTCCCCCCCCCCCCCCCCGCTGATGGAGGGAGAATGATGTAACCTGTACCTGCGGCGCGGCCATTCTTGAGCACCTGACCAGGCACCTTATATGGACTATACCTAGAAACACCTGCCCAATACCCTAAGCCTCCGATTCTTAAGTGCCTAGGTCCCTAATCATGTGCCTTACATGAAACCACCAATCAGCGTGTGCTGAGTGCCCTAAGCCCGCCCCTTCCTTTTCCTCCCCTCAAAAGCCGTGTCCACCCCTGCACATATGCTCTTTCCCCTCCGGAGGGCAGCCCGCAGAGGTCTTCTCCCCAATAAAGCCTGGGTCCTGGTCTCCTGGTCTCGGGCCCTCTGTTTCATCTTTCAGCGGGTGCCCCAAAAACTACCCTACAGTTCTGTTGCTTCCCTTTCCATCCTTCACTCGCACATGTTGAGAGCCTGCCATAATGCCGTCGCCCAGGGCCCCCCCAAACCAGGCCACACCTGGTAGAGAAGCGGGGAGAAACCCTCCCCTCCCCCCACTGGCCAGAGGATATTCGTCTGCAAACCAAAAACTGGGGCCTAGCTAAGAGAAATTGGTGGGGGTGGAGAAGGGAGGGAGTGGTTTAAAAAAAAAAAAAAAGATGCCTAGAATCAAAAGTCAGAACGCATGTTGGCAAGGATGTGGAGAAAGCAGGGCCCTCATGCACCGCTGGTGGGAAGGTAAACATGGTACAGCCGTTCTGGGAAACAGTCTGGCAGTTGCTCAAAAAGTTAAACTGAGTCCTGGCCAGGCGGCTCAATTGGTTGGAGCATCGTCCCCTGCACCAGCAGGTCTTGGGTTCGATTTCTGGTCAGTTCACATCCCTAGGTTTCAGGTTCGATCCCAAGGAGAGGCATATGGGAGGAAACTGATCAATGTACAAATGTTTTCTCTCTCTCTCTCTCTCCCACCCTCCTTCCCCCCTTTCTCACTCCAGCTATTCTACTCCTAGGTATGTACCCACAAAAACTGAAAACATGTATCTACATAAGAACTCGTACATAAATATTCATTAGCAGCATTTTTTCGTGATAGCCAAAAGGTGCCTATCAGCTGACAAATGGATAAACAATATGCAGTATTTACATCCAAAAGGATATATCATTCAGCCATAAAAAGGATGAAATATGTATATATGTTACAACATGGATGAATCTTGAAAATACTATGCTCAGAGCACATATTATATGATCCATCCATATAAAATGTCCAAGATAAATCTACAAGACAGAGAGTAAATTGGTTGTTGTTTATGGACTGGGGGGTGGGCGGTGGGAAAATAGTGACTATAGATTTTGGAGATGAATATATAACTCTGAATATACTGAAAATCATGAGATTGGACACTTTAAGTGGGTGAGCTGTGTAGTATGTAAGTTATATCTGAATAAAGCTGTTACCAAAAAATCTATAATAATAAAAGGGTAATATGCTAATTAAACCGGGCATCTTCCGGACGTCCTTCCTGACAAAGCCGGGCGGGAGGGTAAGCTGGCCCGGGTCCCGGGCGCCTGCAGGAGGGAAGCTGGTGGTGCCAGCAGCCGGGGGAAGGAAGGCCTACTCTTGCATGAATTTTTGTGAAGCGGGCCTCTAGTAAATTAATAATAGAAAGTCTTAATTGTAATGAATAGTGTATTAGAGTGTATATCATTGGAATGCAATAACAGATCATTGGAGATTTTTTTTCGGGGGGTGAAAATATAAATTTGGGAGTATTTTATTACTTTTTTTTTTTGTCACTGGAGATTTTAATGTCTGTTATATTCAGTAATCCTTCCAGAATTCATCGCTGACTCTCACTAAATTTTAGCTGACATTTCTTACAAAAAGCCTTGAAAAACTAATTGCTTTTGAAACTGTTTCCTTTTACTCTTATATAAGAAAGTAAATAAAATAATTAGAAAAGAAAAAACTCCATTAATCCACCTGGACAGACTCAAAGTGACAAATCTCAGTGTTGACTGCACGTCTACTGGGCTGGATCTCGGAAGCAGCAGCACACACGTCAGTCAGTTAGCACGGGATTTATGTTGCAGGACACGCGAAAACACTTGCCAGCTGTTTGGTTTAAAACCTAGCCTGGGAGGCTCTTCTGCAGCATGGCGGCCAGGGCTCCACACCACCTCTCCGGCTGTTTCGTTTCCTTTAGAATCTCTGTTCTCCATAACATGCAAAGAAATGAGTCTTCATCTGGAAATGCTTATAGCAAGTAGAAAACTAAAGTCATCACTAACCCTCCAGTCCTCACCCCCGGCACAAGCTATCATCAAACCCTGACGCTTACACTTCCTGAATTTCTCTCAACTCTACCTTCCCTCCGGCCCAAGTCCAGGCCTGAGCTGAAGCCCTCAGCATGCCCCCTGAACTGTCACACTTGCTTCTCAAACAGTCTCCAGCCCCCACCCTCTTTAACATAAGGTGTCAGCTTCCCAGAAACTTTCCAGCCAATCAACAGTCCGCTGGATAAAGACCAAATGTTTATCAAGGAATGCAAGGTTGTGCAAGGCCTGACCCCTACCAATCCGGGTCTCATTGCTCACCTCTCCCCCCATTCATCCTGACCCACCTCAGCGGAAATCATCCTTCCCATAATCCTCTGTGTGCTGGTTTCCCGCCCATACCCTTGGTCCAGACACACTCTCCCTTCCTTCTGTCTGAAAACCTCCTAATATTCCCTCTCCCAAGTTTTCCTGGACCGCTCCTCCCTATGGGACTTCCCACTCCGGGTTACAATTTCTGCGTACATGTTTATAACCTACCAGCTGAAGCCCCCTTGAGCTCAGGGGATGTGTCTTAATCATTTTTATATCTTCAGTGTCTGGCCCAATACTAAAGACAATAATAAGAACTAAAGAAAAGTTAAATGGGCTAAAAACAACAATTTTTTTAAAATACTAAAGAGAAGAAAGGAAACCTTACTAAATTTGGGCAAAATTAAGTTTCAGGAGTGAAAGTGATCCAATAAACCAGGAAATGCAGAAACTCCCAAATGCAGAAAGCCAGCACAGGAGAACTGATGGGGGCGATGTACAAGTTAGAGATCAGTGAGCTTTAGAGGGAGTTTCCCCTGTTCTTTTTCCTGAAAATGACCTTTAAAAAAATATATTTTTATTGATTTCAGAGAGGAAGGAAAAGGGAGAGAGCGATAGAAACATCCATGATGAGAGAGAATCATGGTGGATCGGCTGCCTCCTGTAAGTCCCTCACTAGGGATCGAGCCCACAACCCGGGCACGTGCCCCTAACCAGAATCAAACCCGGGACCCCCCAGTCCGCAGGCCAATGCTCCATCCACTGAGTCAAACCAACAAGGGCCTGAAAATGACTTCATGCTTATATGTTAAGGTGACCAGATCCCGATTTTTAACAATTTGTCCTTTTTTAAAACGCTGTGGGATGCGCGACAAATTGTTAAAAATCGGGACTGTCCCGCCAAAAGCGGTCACCTTATTATATATGTCTGACACAGTGGAGGCGATGCAGTCTCAAATAGACTTTTCTTGCTCTTACTCTGAGGCCAACCGTTTTTGCCTTTCTCAGGTGTCACTTGCTTCTCACAAACTGACAAAAACGAATCAACACGAACACACCAGAGCCCTTCAAGTCTGGAGTCTCGCTGCTCCGTTTGTTGACGAGAAGTGGGAACATCTCAAAGTGCTGCAACTAGTAAATGTATCATTGAAACAGTGCTTTCCATTTCATATGCCAAACACCGTAACCCTGTGAGCAAGCTGAATTAGCATATTTTAAAGAACCATATTTTAAAGACAAAGAGAATGTTATACCTTCCCCTTGGAAGCGATTTTTGCTAATATTTCATTGTTTTAAACTCCGTATTCTTCTCCCCCTTACGCTTCTTGCTCTCTAGATCACGTACCCACCAGCGTGCCTATCTGGCTAGGCTGGAGCCCGGGACTCTGAAGACCAAGCTCAGTGGCAAGTTGTGGGCCAGGAGAAGGCCCAGCCCCAGGGCAACCCCCGGACGGGCCGGTGAGCCAGGCGGCACCCACCTGTAGCCCACCTTGCGGGCATAGTGCAGGCAGTTCTCCTTCACGTGGGTCTGGAAGTAGGCAGAGCGACAGAGGGCGCCGCACTCCGGACAGCAGTACGGGGACTTGTGCGTGTGGATCCGCTGGTGGGCACAGAAGCTGCACTGGTTGGGCAGCAGCATCTGGCACACCGGGCACGTCTAGGAGAGAACATGGAGAAGACGGTTCGCACAGGTGCCGCAGGCCGTGGCTCTCACACCACGGCTACCTGGCTTCCCCAGGGCATGGGTCAGAGTGACCCTCCATCCCCTGCAACTATTCTCTTAGGATGCTTGACACCCCAGACCTCATTAAACATGTTGATACCAGCCGGCCGGTGTGGCTCAAGGGGTTGAGCGTCAACCATGAGCTAGGAGGTTACAGTTCCATTCCCAGTCAGGGTTCCGGCCTTGATCCCAGGTAGGGGGTGTGCAGAAGGCAGCCGATCAATGATTCTCTCTCATCGTTGATGCCTCTCTCTCTCTCTCTTTCCCACCCCTTTGAAATCATTTTTTTTTTAAAATATATTTTATTGATTTTGTACAGAGAGGAAGGGAGAGAGATAGAGAGTTAGAAACATCGATGAGAGAGAGTCATCGACCAGCTGCCTCTTGCACACCCCCCACCAGGGATATGCCCGCAACCAAGGTACATGCCCTTGACCGGAATCGAACCGGGACCCTTCAGTCCCCAAGCCAACGCTCTATCCATTGAGCCAAACCGGTCCCGGCTGAAATCAATTTTAAAAACATCTATTTTTATTTTATTTTATTGATTTTTTTACAGAGAGGAAGAGAGAGAGATAGAGAGTTAGAAACACCGATGAGAGAGAATCATCGATCATCTGCCTCTTGCACACTCCCTGCTAGGGATGTGCCTGCAACCAAGGTACATGCCCTTGACCGGAATCAAACCCGGGACCCTTCAGTCCGCAGGCCGATGCTCTATCCACTGAGGCACACCGGTTTTGGCAACGTCCATTTTTTTAAAGTGTTGATACTGACCCTAACAAGCCTTATCTTGTTAGTCACAGACAGACCTGGCCCTCTTTTCCCGATTAGTCCTGCCCGAGGGCTATGCGTCTCTTCCCTCCCGCTTGGCAGAGGGCCAGCTTTCCTCCCGGAGGCCTGAGGCCCTTCTGGAAGTCTAAGGCCTCACTTCACTGCCAGACTCGCCAGGTCCTCACCCTGGCTTGGCAGAGCTGGTTCCTACTCAACGCCTTGTCAGATGGCTCGGTGACTTCCTGCGGGGACCGGAGCATGCCCGCCCGCCTGCCTGCGGAAGCCCCGAGGGCACGCTGACTGGGGCCTCGCCAGCTTCCATGTCCTCAGCCCGTCTGCCCACTCCGGGTGGCAGGGGCGGAACCAAGGGAAGGAACCTACAGCCAGACTCACTGAAGTCCTAATGGGCGGAGCCCAGCCAGCCAGGGGAGGAGGTGCCCACATCTGGAGAAGTCCTCCTTAGCAAAGAGGAGGCAACAGTGCTCTCATTTAGATTGGGGGGGAGAGAAGGGAAGGTGACCTGGGTCTGAGGAGTTGTGCAGAAGGACAAGTCGTTAGGGAGGACAGAAAAGGATCTCTGCTTGTTTTTTTTTTTGTGTGTGTGTGTGTTTGTTTTTAATATATATTTTATTGATTTTTTACAGAGAGGAAGGGAGAGAGATAGAGAGCCAGAAACATCGATGAGAGAGAAACATCGACCAGCTGCCTCCTGCATACACCCCACTGGGGATGTGCCCGCAACCAAGGTACATGCCCTTGACCAGAATCGAACCTGGGACCTTTCAGTCCGCAGATCGACACTCTACCACTGAGCCAAACAGGCTTCAGCAGGATCTCTGCTTTAATCAGCAAAATCCAGAATGGGGGGGCCTCTACAGGGCAAACCCAGCTCTTCCTACAAATAAATTAGGGGGGGGGGGTGCGGAGAGAAAGTGAAGAGAACTTTTGATTTAAGAAAAAATTTCAGCCGAAACCGGTTTGGCTCAGTGGTAGAGCGTCGGTCTGCGGACTGAAAGGTCCCAGGTTCGATTCCCATCAGGAGCATGTACATTGGTTGCGAGCACATCTCCGGTAGGGGGTGTGCAGGAGGCGGCTGGTCGATGTTTCTCTCTCATAGACATTTCTGGCTCTCTATCTCTCTCCCTTCCTCTCTGTGAAAAATAAAATATATTTAAAAGAACTCCCATATGATCCAGCAATTACACTTTTGAGTAGTATGTACCTGAAAGAATTGAAATCAGGATCTCCAAAAGGTATTTGTACACACACGTTCGTGGCATTATTCGCAATACCCAAAAGGCGGAAGCAACCCAAGTATCCATCAACAAACGAAGAAGCAAAATGTGGTTTTTACGTACAGTGGAATATCATTCAGCCTTAAAAAGGAATGAGATTCTGACACATAGAGGACATTATGCTGAGTAAAATAGCCAGTCACCAAAAAACCCAAAAAATATCTGACTACTCTAGGTACCTCATCTAAGTGGGACCGTACGATGGTACCTAGAGTAGTCAGATTCATCGAGACAGGAAGTTGCCAAGGGCTGGAGGGGGAAGGAGAAGGAAATGCTGTTCAATGGGGAAAGAGTTGCCATTTTGCAAGATGATGAGTTCTGGAAACTGATTGCAAAAGAGTGTGAATGCACTCAATGCTACAGAACTACACATTAAAAAATTACTCGGATGGTTAATTTTATGTGAATTTTGCCACAATTAAAAAAAAAAAAAAAAAGAGGAGGGACCCTTAAAACACTATTGGAGATCTTTAGGGTATCAACTCACTACTGTGAAAACTGTTAACCAAGGCAAACAAATTACGTATTTACCCCGTTTTCCAACATAAACTATAATAATCAGTCCTCGTGGAAGAGGGAAAGATAATGTATAAGGGATCCCAGCTAATAAACAAAAAGAAAGAATAATGTTAGAAAAACACCTTTCTGCAAATAGTATAATATTAGTGACTCAAGCAGCAAGCATTGGATATTAAAATCATTAGGTAAAAGATATAGAACTTTACAATGAAGGGATCAAGAAGCCACTGTCTAAATCCCCCTTAAGGTTTGCATCATTAAAACTGAGACAATCAGCCCAAACTGGTTTGGCTCAATGGATAGAGCATCAGTCTGTGGACTGGAGGGTCCCAGGTTCGATTCCGGTCAAGGGCATATACCTTGGTTGCGGGCACATCCCCAGTAGGGGGTGTGCAAGAGGTAGCTGATGGATGTTTCTCTTTCATCGATGTTTCTAACTATCTCTCCCCCTTCCTCTCTGTAAACATAAATAAATAAATAAATAAATAAAATATATTTAATAAAAAACAAAAAAACAGGGACAATCAGACACTTTGCACCTCCCTGAAGTCATGAAATGTGAAGGACACGGGACTCCCCTCCTCAGCACTGACCCCGAACCTAATGGAGTCTTCACTGGCCAATGTCTAGTCTGCAAAGCGTGGGATTGAAAAAGAACAAGTTAATTATCGGAGGAAGCAATCAGGCAAAGCCAAAATTATCCTGAAAAGTTCTCAGGAAGCAATCAAACTCAGGACTGTCCCGGAAAACCCTCTGGACACATGGCCCAGTTTCCTCCTCAAACCAGTGACGTGAACAAAGGGGGGGTCCGATCCAGTGGGTGGGACAAGGTACCGTTCTAGACGGAAAATTTAAAAGGCTCATTAGCAAATGTAAAGTGGTCCTTGTTGGGATCCGGATTCAAAGACAAGTTTTGTCATAAAAGGAAAAATCTGAATATGGCCCTGTATGAGGACAAGTTAAGGAACTGTGGTTGATTTCATGAGATATGATAATGACATTAAGAACAGGAAGAAACTGTCTCTGTGCTGACATCCCACCCAGCAGCATGGCTTGGAATGTCAGGGGAAGGACCCCACCAGCCACTGCACAGGGAGGCAGATGGGTTCGGGGGCAATCCCGCAGGAAGAAGACAGAAGGCCTGCACATGCTGTCCTGCAGTCACTCAACGACCCGGGAGTAGAGGGGGGCCCCCCACCGCCCCGCCGTCCACCTACCCCCTGCCCTGGACATGACCTGAAGCTAGGGCACTGTTCCGGGAAACCCAGATCCAAAGCTGTCCAGGCTAGTTGTTTTTTTTATATATTTTTTATTGATTTTTTACAGAAAGGAAGGGAGAGGGTTAGAGAGACAGAAACACTGATGAGAGAGAAACATCAATCAGCTGCCTCCTGCACACTCCCCACTGGGTATGTAACTGCAACCAAGGTACATGCCCTTGACCAGAATCGAACCTGGGACTCTTGAGTCTGCAGGCCGACGCTCTATCCACTGAGCCAAACTGGTCAGGGCATCCAGGCTAGTTTTGATCCCAGAGCTCAAGCCTCACCCTTTCTGAGAGACTCAGAGGCCACTTCTACAGGCATGAGGTTTTGAGGGATTAGAACGAGGCTGAGAGAGGCCTGACAGCCCTCCTGGGTGCTCCCTCCCCTCCTCTCTGCTGGGCTCTGCTGTCCAGCTACTGTTAGGGGAGAATGACATAGAGAAGATGCAGGACAAGCAGGTCACCAGCAAGGAGGGGGGGTCCCTATACTCAGACTCCCCTCATGTGATCCGAGACCAAGTCAGCCCTGCTGGTACATGAACCCCCCGAGGGGACGGCTGGAGCGGCCACACTCCACCTGACTCACCGTAAGGAAAACGCAAACAGAAACAGGGGTGAACGTGAGAGGTCAAAACCGATCCTTCGTTACCTTCTGTTCCCTTTTGGAGCTGCAGAAGCCCCATCGTCCAGCCATTACCCCCACCCCCCACCCCCTCCTGAGGCTGCCTCATTGTGACAGCTCCCTGTTCTCAAACACACGTGGCGCCTGCACGTACTGCGGTCCCTCTACCTGCCTCTCCCCTCCTCCACGCTCAAATGTCATGTGTGGCGTCACGATGACTTGTCCCTCTGAGGCGCTTTGTGCAACGATGTTGACGAGCCTGTTCCAACCCGGCTCTGCGTCTGCACACGCTCAGCACACACTCAGCACACACTCCTGTGCTGGCTGTGCCACCGGGAGCTTCCGGAGGAAAAGCGCGGCGCCCTCCTGCAGGCCCCGCTGAGCTCAGCCAGGAACGCAATGCAGAGCTCAGAGGCCCCCGCTGAACCGACGTAAAAAGAGCGACTGGCTCAGCCGGCGGGGCTCAGTGGCTGAGCACTGACCTACAAACCAGGAGGTCACGGTTCGATTCCGGGTCAGGGCACATGCTCGGGTTGCAACAATCCTGAGTAGGGGGTGTGCAGGAGGCAGCCGATCAATGATTCTCTCTCTCATCATTGATGTTTCTACTCCTCTCTCCCTTCCCTTTCTCTCTCTAAAAGCAATAAAAACATTTTTTTTTTTTTTTTAAAGAAGCTGCTGTACTTGCGCCCACCCAGGCTCTGCAGCCCTGGCTGAGGAAAGCTGGTGAGGGGCAGGCGTGGCTAGGTCAGTAGAGGCTCCTTCCACATGGAGGCGGGGGAGGAGGAAAAGAGCCTTCTGAAGGCGTCTGGAGCCCCAATTCTCCAAGGGCGTTGCTAACTCAGACAGCCGCGGGCACAGAGGGTGCCAAGGGTATTCTCAGCACAGATGCCTTTTTTTTTAATAAAGCCAGATCGCGTCAAACATAACCAAGAACAGGGAGCAGAGAGGCACAGCGGCTTTCCTGGAGGACTGAGGACACCATGGAAGGAAGAGGCCCACAGGCCAGCCCTGCCGCAGGCCTGGCTGCACTTCCCACCGTGGGTTCTGCACAAAGAGCTGAGTCCACAGCAGGCAGCACGCAGTCAAGGATGGTCCTTTTTTTTTTTTTTTTAATATATTTTATTGACTTTTTACAGAGAGGAAGGGAGAGGGATAAAAAGTAGAAACATTGATGAGAAAGAAACATCTATCAGCTGCCTCCTGCACACCACCCAGTGGGGATGTGTCCACACCAACATACATGCCCCTGACCGGAATCAAACCTGGGACCCTTCAATCCATATGCCGATGCTCTATCCACTGAGCCACACCGGTCAGGGCTAAAGGATAGTCTGAGAAGGACAGTGTCACACTCCCTTGGCCCTGAGCCCTGCGGACCTCGCCCAGGCCTGACAAGGGGCCCTGACAGCCCACAGGAGTGGGAGCTGAGTGAACTTTGGGGCACGTCCGTATAGACTCACCCAATCTTCAGGGCTCCCGTCAGCTCTGGGTGGGACACTTTTCTCGGTAAACACCATCTATTAAGCCGGTCGCTAACCATCAAGCCCTCATCCCGTTCAAAGACTAAGATGCTACCACTGCCCCCACCGATGAGCCTTTCTCTCCCCGCCCAACGTGGAGCCCGTGTGGACCAGGGCCTGCCACCCGCCGCCACAGGGAGGGTCACTCACCAGCCCCTCGGTCTTCTCCGCCGTCCTCTGGAAATGTGCCGCCATGACCGTGTGGTCGCGGATCTGCTTGTGACACTCGAGACACTTGACCCCGTGCCGGATGAGCCTCACGGGGTCGGGGTAGAGCGGCAGAGCTGGAATGGTGGAGCCGGCACTGTCCGAGGCGGGGCCGTGTTTGGGGGCGGGGGCGGGCGGGGGCGCCGGGGCGGGGGCCGGCGGCGGGGCTGAGTTCGCGGGGGCCGGGGGGGCCGGGGCGGGGGCCGGGGCCACGAACATCTGGTCCGCGGAGATGGGCTTGACGAGCAGCTGCGAGCACTGCATGACGAGCCCCTTGGTCTTGTGGTCGCGGGCGTGGCGCAGCAGGCTGCACTTGTTGAAGAAGACCAGCGTCTGGGTGCAGAGCGTGCACAGCACCTCGATGTGCACGCTGCGCCGGCCGTAGTGCTGGCCCAGGCTCTTCTCTAAGGCGAACGCGTCCCCGCACTCCAGGCAGCAGTACCCGCTGGCGGGCACGTGGATCCTGCAGTCGGCGGGCGGGCTGAGGTTGGGCGCGTACAGGGGCACGGGGTTGGAGCCGTGGAGGACCTTGTTGAAGACCTCCACGGCCAGCGGGGCGGCCTTCTTCACCTGGTGCACCAGGGGCACGGACATCTGCGTGGGCTGCGGCTGGCTCCGCCGCTGCGCCGAGGACTTGGCGGTGACCGAGGCGGCCACACTGTGGGGGACCAGGTTCAGGTTGGCCAGGTGCACGGCTTTGGGCAGGAGGTTGGCAGAGGCCGGGATGGACGCCTGCAGGGCGGTGCTCTGCTGCTGCTGCTTCTTGCCCGCCTGGGGGCCCAGGGCGGCCCCCTTCGGGGCCCGGGACCCAGAGCCACAGCTGGGAGACGGAGATTCACCGGCCTTGGGCACGCTCTCGAGCCCTTTCCGGTCGCCCTGGGGGCTCCCTGTGTCTGTGCCCGCCTCGGGAGAGTGCTCGGCGGCCACAGGCAGGACGGCGACCTCGTCCTCGGGCACCTCGCTTGGGGCCTCGGCAGTGGCGCTCCCGAGAGGTGACCCAGCGGGGGACTTACTGGGATCGTCTGGGTCCGGCAGGATCCTCGTGACAGTCCGTTTGATCTGCCCCGATGACGTCTTGATGGTTTTGATCCTAACTCTGGGGATCGCCGGCGGGGAGCTGGCGGCCACCGAAGGGGACCCCTTGCTGCTGCTGTCGCTGCAGATGCTCCGGGGGCTGTCGGAGGGCTTCAGGCTTTTCCTGGTGGCCTCCAGAGGGCTCCGGGGACTCTTTGGTGACTTGGGCATTTTGGGGCTGCCTTTGGAGGCCTCTTTCGTGGGTCCCGGGGGGTCCTTGGTGTGACTGGGAAGGTCCTCCTTGGCGACACTGGCGACCCTTTTGGCCTGCAGGGCCACCAAGGCAGCAACGCAAGAGGACAGCTTGGAATGCGCCGGCTTCAGCCGCTGCCGCGGGGGCACGGACGAGCAGGAGCCGAGCTCGGCAGCAAGCCCCTTGGGCTCGGTGATACTGTTGCCGGGGTGACTGTTGAAGTCCAAAGCATCCCCAAAGAAGCGGCTGGCGTCCAGCTCCTTGGGGGGCTCCGCCGCCGCCTTCTGCGCCCCCCGCTCATGCTCCGGCGGGCTCCCCAGTGCCAGGGGCTCCGGCTTGGGCTCTTTCTTACAAAAGTGATCGAAGATATGCAGCTCGGGGACCGGAAACTTGGCCAGCGCCTCCAGCACTGGGCCCCCCACAGGCCCGCACCCGGGAGGGGGCCCGAAGTAGCTGTCGGAGTGCTTGGGCTTCAGCCCGAAGCCGTTATCTTTGATGGCATCCTCCGACTCCGGGCTGGAGATCGGGCTGAACTGGCTGAAGGTGGGCAGCGGCTCTGACTTGCAAGGCTCCAGCTTGCCCGGGAAGCTCCTGGCGCTGTCTCCGTTCATGAAAGCGGACTCAAACTTCCCGCAGTTGTGGCCCAGGCTGTGGGCCTCCGGAGGCAGGTCCGGGCCCCGGAACCCATTGTGCAGGAGGCTGGGGGCGAGGTGGTCTTTGTCCGCTTCGAAGGACTCCTGGCGGCTGGTGTTCTTGACGATGACGCTCACGGCGGGCACGTCCGAGGAGGACCCCGAGTGGGACAAGGACACACTCTCGTCCAGACACATGCCTGGGGGCTTGAGGGGGTTCTCATTCTCCTCGCTGGGGGTCTGGATCGCCTCCTTGGCATCGAGGCTGGTGGGGTCTGGGATGTCAAAGGCGGCCAGAAGGTCATCGAAATCTGGAGTTTTCATGTCCCCCATGGTTGGGCGCCGGCGAGGGCTACAACAGAAACAGAGGAGAGATCTGGTCACCAGGCTCCTGCGGGACTCCGCCCACTTTACACACCCATCACACTCACTCACACGCGCGCACACACACACACACAGTCAGCACGCCTGCGCACAAACCCCCACACTAGGGGAAGTCACACACTTGTGCTTCATCCCAACAGGTTTCCAAAATGCTAGAGACACCGAGGGAGAGGAGGGGAGGGGGGTGTTTATATGTAGTGACAAGCCTGGCAGGCCTTACACCTCAACACCTAGAAGCTCCTGGCTGGCTGCACAGCCAAGAGGCGCGGGCGTAGCACCCTCCCTCCACCTGTCGGGGGACATCATCTCCATGGTCACGGGTATTGGCAGAGTCAATCACTCAGCCCCTGGAGAAAAGGCGTGGCTCAGCACACCTCCCTTCTTCGGAAAACCTCTGGTTTACATACGTGACGTGGCTATAAGTCCTGCTAATTTACTCACAGCTATCACTAGCTTTGCACAACTCTGGTTTCTTGTTGCATAAATTTCAATCATCAGTACGTGCTAGAAAATTATATTATCCCCTGGGTATTTTTTTATTCTAGTAAGCATCTACTTAATGCCTTCATTTTCATTCTAAAACTGTTATTGGTTGGTGAACAGACCACTGAACCTGAGGAGCAGGATGACTTTTTTTTTTTTTTTTTCCAGAGAGAGGAAGAGAGAGGGATAGAGAGTCAGAAACATCGATGAGAAACATCGATCAGCTGCCTCCTGAACACCCTCTATTGGGGATGTGCCCGCAACCAAGGTACGTGCCCGCAACCAAGGTACATGCCCTTGACAGGAATTAAATCCACAGGCTGATGCTCTATCCACTGAGCCAAACCGGTTCTGGCTGGGCAGGGGGACTCTTAAAGTGCCCACATAGTTTATCAAATCGGACAGGACGATTTTGGAGGAGCCTTGGGTTTTATTTTAACTTAATATACAAGGAAAAGAAAATCGACCTGTTTCCTTCATCATCTGGAGGAGCAGAGCTACAGAACTAACAACAGAGGTTAGGAAATCCCTAGGACACTCCCACTTGGTGGAACTCGGAGCTGGCTAGCTCACACCTGCCAGAGAGAGGAAGAAAAGCTCACCTCCCTCCTCCCCTGCTCAGCCTATGAATCCTGCATCTGCTTCCGCATCTCACTGACACAGAGAGGAGAGACCAACTGACGTGTCTCTCACATCGATGTTTCCCTCTCTTTGTCTCTCCACCTCCTTTCCATTCTTTCTAAAAATCAATGGAAAAAGTATCCTCTGGTGAGGATTACCAAACAAACAAAAAACCCATGTACAGTGTAAGTTGTTTTTTGTTTTTTTTAACTCTAATTATACTAAGTGTCCTTCCCCGAATGATTGGGTAAGGAAGATGTGGGACACGTACACAGTGGAATACTACTCAGCCAAAGAAGGATTAACGAAACACTGGCATTTGTGACAACATGCATGGATCAGGAGTCCTATGCTAAGTGAAACAAGGAAGACAAAAAAGGACAGGAACCCAATTTCACTTCTATGGAGCATATAAAACAAAAAGCACAAACAACCCAGCCTCCGTGGCTCAGTGGCTGAGTGTCACGGTTCAATTCCTGGTCAAGGCACACGCCTGGGGTGCAGGCTCAATCCCCAATAAGGGGTGTGCAGGAGGCAGCCAATCAATGATTTTTCTCTCATCATTGATGTTTCTATCTCTCCCTCCCTTATCTCTCTGGAATGAAAATAAATTATTTCTTTTAAAAAATTAACAAATTCACATTCAGATAACAGAATGGAGGTTACCAGAGGGAAGAGCATTCTCCAGCACTAACTTTTTTTTTTTAATTCTCACCAAGGAGGTCATGAAGGGGGTCAAATACACAATAGCAGGAGAAGGCTAAACTCTGGGTGAGGAGCACACAATGCAATATACAGATGTTGTATTATAAAGCCATATACCTGAAATTTATATAATGTTATTAACCAATGTTACCCCAATATACTCAAATTTTTTAAAATCCTAATTATGACATCTACATAGCAACATGGAAAGTTACTTATAGTGTTAAGTTTAAAAAAAAAAAAAAAAAACACACAACCAAGTGTTGTCATGTCAAACTATGATTATAACGATGTAAAACTAAGTCTGCGTTTGAGTTAAGATTCAAAGAAAGAGAAGAATGATTATACAGGGCGGTAGAATTACTGGTGGGTTATTTTTTCAAAAGATTTTTTTGTGGGCAGATAGACTGCTTGTGTAACCTTTAAATGGGAAACTAAAGAAAAAACACTCAGAACCGCAGGAGGCAGGTGGCGTGGTGGAGGTACACCTGTGACCGCCCCAGGGGAGCGACAGGTTTGCAGGTCTGCTTTCCTGCCGCCCTCCCAGCCTCTGACCAACAAGACACATCTGCTTGTTAAAGAGTTCACAGGAAATAAAAGCCGCCCCATCGGAAAGCCGCCTGCTTATGGTGGATAATAATGAAGTGAACTGTCCCAGTGGTCGGCAAACTCATTAGTCCACAGAGCCAAATATCAACCGTACAATGACTGACATTTCTTCGGAGAGCCACATTTTTTAAACTTAAACTTCTTCTAGCGCCACTTCTTCAACACAGACTCGCCCAGGCCGTGGTGTTTTGTGGGAGAGCCACACTCAAGGGGCCAAAGAGCCTCGTGTGGCTCATGAGCCGAAGTTTGCTGACCACAGGTCTATACAGAATATGGGTGGCAGAGTAGCTTGCTGAATGCCTGAGCCTGGACTAGGAAGTACTGGAGCCCATAACCAGGGGAAGTTCCTGGGCATCAGTGAAAGCACTTGGCATCCCGATACCAAGGGAACCCGAGTGATATTCGCTTTATAAGCTTGTCCCCCCTCCCACCTACCCCTCCACCTTTCTTTTTCCCACTATCTAGGGGGAAAAATTGAGGAGGAAGGCAGAGGGATTGGTCTCTTTAAGGAGCGGGAGAGCATGTGGGAGGAGGGGTGCTGGCGGTGCCAGGGGGAAATAGCGGGGAGCCTCCTATTGTCTTCCTCTTGAAGCGGAGAAGTGTTACGTCAGAAGAAGACAATGTTCTCTGCACAGAGAAATCTCAGGAACTGGCTCAAAACAGTCGGAGGTGAGGTAAGGTATCTTTTGCTAGGAAAATCAGAGCTAGTAAAGGAAGTGGCAGCTCAACATAAACAGCAGGAGAAACATGTATAAGTTTTGGATTTTAAATACCAAAGCTGATGCAATTGATTGATTTCAGAGAGGAAGGGAGAGGAAGAGAGAGAGAGAAACATCAATGATGAGAAGGAATCATTGATTGGCTGCCTCCTGCACGTTGTATCGAGCGCACAACCCAGGCATGTGTCCTTCACTGGAATCAAACCTGGGAAAAGGTCCCATAGTCCTCCCGGGTCGATTCCTAAGGCCTCTCCGAACCCCTGGCGGACAGCCCTGCCCCGAGTGCCCTTCACCTTCACCCAGAGGCAGCTTCTCCTCTCCCCCTCCTGACCCTTCCACCCCAACCAGAAACCCCACGTCCCAACAAGAGAGTGAGTCTGCAAGCACTCTGACGAGACTCACAGGACACTGGAGCTGGAGGGGCCTCAGGAGGTATCTGGTCCGGTGGCTCCCGGGCACCCGTCTGGGCACACTGCTGCACACCGACTGCAAAAGAAGAACATGTGATTGAAATACAGTCCCAGCTCCCAGCTCCCAGCTGGAAAGTCTGACTCAGTAGGTCTGGATGGACCCCTGCATTTTTTTTTAATTATTGATTTCAGAGAGGAACGAGAGGAGATAGATAGAAATATCGATGATGAGAATCATTGATCGGCTGCCTTCTGCGCTCCCCACACTGGGGACCAAGCCTGCCACCCAGGCCTGTGCCCTGACCGGGAATCGAACCGTGACCTCCTGGTTCCTAGGGTGACATTCAACCAATGAGCACGGCAATCCCTGCATTTTTTTAAGCTTCCCACCTGATCACAGTGCACTGGTCTAGTCTATCTCTGCATCTTACACATGGAGAACTGGGGCTCAGGAAGGGAGGGTCACCCACCAAACCTTTACCAGGTGCCAAGTCGGACGCCTGGCACTGAGGACAAGAGGGAAGGCCCAGACCCTGTTCTCCCACCCAGCCTGCTGGGCACACCCGCAGCCACACATCTGCGGGCCCAGGAAGGCTCCCCCCGGGCACCAGCGTCCCACAGGATGGAAGGCAGGGGCCCCTGCCCACCCAGTACCAGCCACCTCACCCTCCCTTGAGCTTGCTTCATTTCTTCCTCCTCACGGCATGGTTTTCTACCTTTACGGCAGTTCTGTCAGTAAAACCGTCTGCCGTCTGCTACTTCATAAGCCCCTCCACAGCCCTCGCTAAATTATGAATTCGTATCCCTGTGATTTCTACTCGGATAGGCATCCCACACCTACCACGTCCAAAATCTAACCCTCAGGTCCTCCCAGGATTCCTCATTTCAGGAAGTGACAACTCCATCCTTCAGGTGGCTTAGGCCAAAACCTTGACATCCTTGAGTTCTCTCGCCTCCGACCCGTCATCTGAGCCACACGCAAATCCTCTGAAACCGCCTCGCCTCCAACTGTATCCAAACTAGCCCTCTAATGAGCTCTGCCACCACCTTCTCTCCCCTGGGTCCCCGACAGCCTGCGGACTGCCCTCCTGGCCCCCACCTTTGCCTCCTCTCTTCTCGCTCCACAAAGCAGCCTTTAAACTCCCATCAGGCCATGTTCTTCCCGTCCTGAAACCCTTCAAACCCTTACCCTGTGTCACACAGAGTAACCCAGTCTGTGCCCCGACCTGCCCAGTGGGTGACCTGACGGCCCTCCTGTCCCCCGGCCACCCCATCCGCTCCAGGTGTGCACAGGCCCCCTGCTGCTCCCAGGCACGCTGGGCACCTGCTCAGAGCCCTTCACTAATACTCCCTCTGCTCACGCCTCGCTCCCCGAGGTCTTTACTCAAATATCACCAGGTCTTACGTCTTCTGACCACTGCACCCCTCCCCAGGGTGGGCAGAAGTAGGCTTACAGTTGTTTTTATCGAAAAAGATGTGCAGGTTACAATTATGACAATCCGCTCTAATAAAAGAGAAACATGCAAATTGAACGTACCTTCGCTACACCCACAAGCCACGCTCACCAGCCAATCAGGGCAAGTATGCAAATCAACCCAACCAAGATGGCAGTTAATTTGCATATCCAGGCCAGAGCGAAGACTGAAGACTGCTTAGAAAGAAGCCAAGCGCTGCAGAAGGGAGCAAAGCTGCGGAGAAGCAAGCAAGCGGGGCGGGGAGAAGGGAGGGAAGCAGGTGGGGCAGCGTAAATCACAGCAGGAAGCCCTATTGCAGGAATCTTGCTGCAAGGGGCCTCTAGACTACACTAATAAAAGAGAAAGATGCAAATTGACCATACCTTTGTGACACCCACTGTCCAATCAGGAGTGGGTATGCAAATTAACGCAACAAAGCTGGCGGGTTAATTTGCATATGCATGGCAAGGACACAGGCATTCTGCAGCACCCCAGCCACTCAAGCCTCTGGCAGTGTGAGAAGACGGGGCCAGAAAGGAAAGAGGTGGCTCCAGGGCCAGAGTGGAAAGAGGCGGCTCTAGGGCCTGAGCAGAAATGCAGTGCTGGCAGCCAGGGAACAGAAGGCCCATTCTTGCATGACTCTTCGTGCATTGGGCTTCTACTGTGTTTCCCCAAAAATAAGACATCCCCTGAAAATAAGACCTAGCACAGATTTGGGAGCAAAAATTAATATAAGACACTGTCTTATTTTCAGGGAAACAGGGTAGTAGTTTTATCACTCAAAAGAATGTCACAATAGCACAGTACACTGAGGTGCAATCTAATAAGTGCTCAAACAAATAATACAATAACTAACAAATAATAATACAAGAATAAACTCTGTGCTTCCCATACTCACACTGCAAACCTACTTTTGCCAACCCCGGTAATTGCTCATTTCTTCGTCTGTTTAGAACTCCTGTGTGTTCACTGGAAGGGAACCACCATTAGGAAGGGACAGTGACTTGACAGGCTCATCTATCCAGAACTAAGATTGTTCAAGGATAGTCACAGCGTCCTGAGCAGGTTCATTGCCAGACAGGCAGTTAGTTGGCAAATTTGCAGTGTTATTTGTGTTTAGCCTTTAAAATGTTGCTATAAATAAAGAGACCTTGAGACGTGATGGGGCCTTGCCAGCGGGAAAGGGGCTACCTGAGGAGTCCTGGGTGATACATTAAATATTTTAATGGTGGAAAGTGCCTGCTGGCCAACATCCCCATAATAAGGCCATGTGTCTGGAGGTTGGGATCTGTGTGACACCAAGGAGAGAGAAGGCTGGCTCTGAGAGCCACAGGAAAACAAGGGGTTGGAGTGGTCTTGAGTCTTTAGAAAAGGGGATACAACTCCGTGAATATACTGAACACCACTGTATGGTGCGCACTAAATGAGTGAATTACATCTCAATAGAGCAATTATATTTTTAAAAAGATAAAAAGGAAGAAAAGGGGATAGGACCGTACAGCTGACTGAGCTGCTGAAAGTAGAAACTAGGTACAGGCAACAAAGTTCAAATAGAGCTGAGAAGCCCTAGCCGGTTTGGCTCAGTGGATAAAGTGTCAGCCTGCAGACTGAAGGGTCCCAGGTTCGATTCCAGTCAAGCGCACATGCCCGGGTTGCGGGCTCAATCCCCAATGTGAGACATGCAGGAGGCATGCGATCAATGATTCTCTCTCATCATTGATGTTTCCATCTCTCTCTCCCTCTTCCTTCCTCTCTGAAATTAATTAAAATTTTATTTTAAAAAGACATTATTTAAAAAAATAAATAGAGCTGAAAACCGAGAGACAGACCAACACTCTATAACTGGTGCCTCCATTCTCTTTCATTAATGGGGAACAGATAGCAGCATTCACTGGGCACCGGACTTTGTTAGAGGGGAACGAGACCCAGAGCCTGAGACATAAAGGGGGATAGGACACCTCGTTTCCACATCATCCTTGAGGAGCCTCTCCCACTGAGAGCATCATCCCTTAGTGGTGGGGACTCCTGAATTTAAGCGAGAAGGCAGTAGCCTCGGGCCTGCTGGGAACCAAGCCTCCCCTCCCTGACCAGAGGGCCCAGAAAATCGGCTGTGGGGTGGGATCACTCCATCCCCAGCTGTGACCCATGTGTCCGGTGCCACCCAGTGTGCCCCCAGTCTCATCACCATGGGTGAGCTACGCTCCCACAGATTCCAAAATCACAAGGAACATGCTCTTAGTCCTGGGTGTCTCTGTGGTTCCCTTAGCTGACTTCAGCAGGAGTTTAGCAGCTGGTAAAGTTTCTCTCCCAGCCCTAGCCAACTTGGCTCAGTGGATAGAGCGTCAGTCTGCGGACCAGAGTCCTGGGTTTGATTCCGGCCAAGGGCACATACCTCGGCTGCAGGCTCCTTCCTGGCCGGGGCCCTGGTCAGGGAGCATGCAGGAGGCAGCCAATCGATGTGTTTCTCTCATATCAATGTTTCTCTCCGCCTTTCCCTCTCTTCCACTCTCCCTAAAAGTCAATGGAAAAATATCCACAAGTGAAGATTTACAAGCGTTTCTCTCTCAGGTATTCTCTTTTTCTCTCTCATACCTCCACAAACTTCTCCTTCCCATGCCGTTCTGTCCCCCATCCCTTTCTCCATACCTGCTCATCCCTCCCTCCTCCTCCTCTCTCAGCCTCTTCCTCATCCCTCTCTCCCTCCTTCTTCCCTCCTTCCCGCCTCAACTGAGCCCCAGGTGGGCTCTGTCATGATGTCTGCTCAGACCTCAGGGCAGTCGGCCTTCTGCAGGAAAGCAGGGCCCAGCCAGGCAGCCTTGCACCAACAACCCAGAGTGGAGACAGGTGCCCACACGTGTTCCCACGTGTATATGTTCCCAGTGACCCTAGGGCCGTGGTCAGCAAACAGGCTCTCGAGCCACATGCGGCTCTTTGGCCCCTTGAGGGTGGCTCGGCCACAAAATACCACGGCCTGGGTGAGTCTATTTTGAAGAAGTGGCATAAGAAGTTTAAGTTTAAAAAATATGGCTCTCCAAAGAAACATCGATGGTTGTCCTGTTGGTATTTGGCTCTGTGGACTAATGAGTTTGCCGACCATTGCCCTGGCAGATGACAGGGAATAATACCCAAAGAAACATCCCTACGTGCCCTTCCACCATCAGACAAAATGCAATATGAAAGCCCTGGTGTTTTTAAGACACACGGTGAAAAGCTTACAGATAAAACAATGTGATGTCTGGGAACTGCCTCAAAATAGCGCAGGGCAAGGGGAAGAGGACAGGGAGGGAGGACACTAATGCAGCAGGATTGGCCCTGAACTGATAACCGTTGATCTGGGTGAGGAGTACATGGAGGTTTATTATCTTCTCTTCTCTACGTTTGTACATTTAAGCACAACAGGCACCAGATCCTTGTTTAGTGGATACCGTGGGCCCATCTACATAATCACCAAAGTCTCACCCATTAGGATGACTAGTATTATTTAAAAAACAGAAATTAAAGTAGCCTGTTTGGCTCAGTGGATAGAGCGTCGGACTGCTGACCAAAGAGTCCTAGCTTTAATTCTGGTCAAGGCTGCATACCTTGGCTGCAGGCTCCTCCCTGGGCCCTGGTTGGGGCTGATGCAGGAGGCAACCAATCGATGAGTTTCTTTCACATCGATGTTTCTCTCTCTTTCCCTCTGTCTTCCATTCCCTCTAAAAATCAATAGAAAAATACCCTCAGATGAGGATTTAAAAAAAACAACTAACAAGTGTCAGTGAGGTTGTGGAGAAATTGGAATCCCCATTCATGGCTGGTGGAAATATTAAATTATTCAGACACTATGGAAAACAGCATGGTGGTTTCTCAAAAAAAAAATTAAACATAGAATTTACCATATCATCTAGCAATTCCACTTTCGGGTATAGACCCAAAAGAACTGGAAGCGGGGTCTCAGAGGTATTTGTACACCATACTCTGAGCAGCATTAGTCACAATAGACAAAAGGTGGGATCAAACAGACTACCCATCAGAAAATGAATGGGTCAACAGTGTGCTATAAATAGACAGGGGATATTATTCAGCCTTAAAAAGGAATAAAGATCTGACACATGCTACACTGTGGGGAAATCCTCCAGGACATTCTGCTAAGGGAAATAAGCCAGTCCCAAAAGCACAAGTCCTGTGTGACTGCACTTATACAAGGTACCTAGAGTGGTCAAAGTCATACAGACAGGGAGTATAATGGGAGAGAGCAGGAGGAGATGATGTTTTTTTGCTGTTGTTTTTTAAAGAACATGTTTTTATTGATTTTCGGTAGAGAAGTAAGAGTGGGGGAAGAACCATCAATTGGCTGCCTCCTGCATGCCCCCAACTAGGGATCAAGCCTGCAACCCTGACACATACCTTCCCGGGAATCTAACTGGAGACCTCTTGGTGCATGGGACGCCGCTCAACCAACTGAGCCACACCGGCCCGGCAGGGAGAGTTTGTGTTCAGTGAGCACGGGGTTTATGCTGGGGAAGATGAAATGATAATGGAAGTGGACGGTGGTGTGATGGCTCACAACAATGGGAAGGTTCGTAATGCCACTGAGCAGGCCTGAAAAAGGTTAGCATGTTCACCTCCGTTATGTATGTTTGACTATAATTTAAAATAATAACTACCAAGGAGCAGCAGCAACAACAAAATCACTTGCGTCCAAACTCTCAGCTCTGGAAGGCCAGCCCGGGTCAGCCTGGGCTGCATACCTCAGTGAGGCTCTCCAAACAAGGGTGTGGTGAGCGTTGCTGGGGACGCAGAGCCGTGGAGAAAGGAGTCACTTCCACCTAGGCACATGGTTTAGTGACCAAACACCACCTACAGAAAGAAAAAGAAAAATGTCTTTCAATTAGGCCTGAAGGTAAATGTTCAAGTAGGTTAGGATGATGATGATGATGATGATAATAATAATAATAATAATAATAATAGTGTAAGTCAGCCGAAACCGGTTTGGCTCGGTGGATAGAGTGTCGACCTGCGGACTGAAGGGTCCCAGGTTCGATTCCGGTCAAGGGCATGTACCTGGGTTTCGGGCACATTCCCAGTAGGTGTGCAAGAGGCAACTGATCGATGATTCTCTCATCGATGTTTTTAACTCTCTATCTCTCTCCCTTCTCTCTGTAAAGAATCAATAAAATATATTTAATTTTTAAAAAAGCATACCCTCATGTGAGGGTTTTAGTAATAATAATAATAATAGTGTAAGTCAAACCCTGAGAAAAATCTCCAACATAATTCAATGCAGGCCCCAAATTCAGTCAAAGACACACTGTGTCCCAGCCCCAGACTTTCCCTTCTTCCCCCGCCTAGCGTGCAGCCTCAACCGGGGTTCAAATCCCGGATTGACTACTTTCTAGCCATGTGACCTTGAGCAGGTCTCTTCCCGTTTGTGTCTGTGTCTCGGCATATAAGCGAGTGTTATGGAGATTAAATGAGTCAACATTTGTAAAGCTGTTACTACAATGTCTTCAACACTGCAAACACGTGTCTGTTCAGTATCATGCCAACAATTTCAGTGGCCAGCAAGCCGGACAGTTTTTCAGAGTGTCCCAGCAGACCGCCCAACCCCTAACTGTCAGGCTGATTGGAAGCAGGCGCAAGGGACAGGGACAAGGTGAGGGGCGCTGTCCGCTCCACACAGCTCACTCTCAGTGCTCAGAAGCCTGCCGGAGCAGGGGAAGCACAGGGCCAAGGAGTGGCCACCGAGTGGGGACAGGCAAGTGGGGGAACATCCCAGATGGGGAGAGGCAGGGAAGGGACAGCACTGAGGAGGGAGGCAAATGAGAGAAGACAAGGGAAAAACTAGCAGAACCCCTTTTTTTTTTTTTAATTTTTTACAGAGAAGAGAGAGGGATAGAGACATCGATGAGAATCATCCATCAGCTGCCTCCTGCATGCCCCCCACTGGGGATGTGCCCACAACCAAAGTACATGCCCTTGACCAGAATCAAACCTGGGACCCTTCAGTCCGCAGGCTGATGATGCTCTGTCCACTGAGCCAAACCGGTTTCAGCTAGAACCCATTTTTAAAACGAGGTGGTCCTCTGGCCTGGCCGGGGAGCTCAGGTGATTAGAGGGTCGTCCCAATCCATCCACGTTGAGGGTTCGATCCCCAGTCAGGGCACATACAAGAACCAACCAATGAAGGCATAATAAGGAAAACAGCAAATCGATGTTTCCCTCCTTTCTTCTCTCTCTAAAAGCGATAAACTAAAACAACAACTAGCCCTAGCCGGTTTGGCTCAGTGGATAGAGCGTCAGCCTTCGGAGCAAAGGGCACTGGGTTCGAGTCTGGTCAAGGGCATGCGCCCCGGTTGCAGGCTGCTCCCCGGGCCCGGGCCCTGGTCGGGCATGTGCAGGAGGCAACCAATCCATGTGTTTCTCTCGCATCGATATTTCTCTCTGCCTTTCCCTCTCTCTTCCACTCTCTTTAAAAATCAATGGAATAAAATTCTAGGGTGAGGATTAAAAAATAATAACAACAAAAAAAGAACAACGAAGTGGTCCTCAACTCTAGCTGAACATCAGAGTCACCTCGGGCACTTTGCAAACAACCAAAGCTTGGCCACAGCCCCAGGTTCCAGGAAATCAGCCAGTGGGGGTGGTGGGGGGAGGGGAGAAATGGGGGAGACCTGGTTAAGGGTCCATCGGGGACCTAGACCCACAAATGTCAAACTAAAAAGCCTCATCCCTAATTCTGTTCACTCGAATCCTATTCCTGCATTCCTCGCTGAATTTCATTTGTCTCAACTTTGACAAACCAGAATTTAGTCTGGATCCTAAACAGATATAAAGACAATATTAATAGAAGAATCTAGAGGGGAAGGGACAAAAACCGACCATCCCAAGTCTACAGAAGAGAAACAGAAAAAAACTTTTTTCTCCTGAAGTTTTTCCTCCTCTTATTTCGACCTTCACATTTCAAAATATAAACTAACAAGCAGACACTGTGCTGTCCAAATGAGGGCAAAAGTCAGAACCCGGGGCCGGGCCGAGGTGTCTCAGATCTGATGTCGCGAGTCCGTCCTGAGCCTCTCCAGTGAGCGAGCGTGCCCGGTGATTTATTCCAGGTTAACCTTGGCTCCTGCGGGCGGCCACTGCCAGGTTACCCGGACCGTCTCTTGGACCCAGCTATCGGGGTTTGGCTGCAGAGCCGAGCTGGCACACCTGAGCACAGGCCGCTAAGCTTCTCCCAGGTCACCTATAGATGCGTTGATTTATGGGAGCTTTACAGTTTACAGAACACGATTCCCACCGCACAAGGAACTGGCCAGTTTGGTTCGGTGGACAGAGCATCGGCCTGCGGATTTGAGCGGTTCAATTCTGGGCAAGGGCACATGCCTGGGTTGCGGGCTCAGTCCCCAGGGGGGGAAGGGGGGATTTAGGAGGCAGCCGATCGGTGTTTTTCTCATCACTGATGTTTCTACCTCTCTCTCCCTCTGCCTTCCTCTCTGAAATCAATAAAAATATATTGAAAAGGAAATGAAGGCCCAGAGAGGTGAGGTAATCGAATGAGATAAAGTACGTGTACTGAAAGGAGTTTTCATTCCTGTGAAAGACTCCTGTCATGCCGGCCAAGGGGCCCGGCTCCCCTCGCCGCCTCAGAGAGCCGAGGTCTCCTGCTCACAGTTCCCCATTGAAATCGCTCCTCAAAGCCACACATAAGACTTATATAACCCTCCAGCGAGTGACTCTAGCCTTGGATGCACAGCTAGGGAGCAATGCTAATGCCTAACCCCACCTTTGACCAATTACATCGAAATTTTTAGGGGTGGGGGGCACCCAGGTGACTGATGCTTGTCTGGGATAGAGAACAACCGTCTTTAGACCAGGGACCACCGGCCTCCAAAACCCCTCGTAAAAGCTTAACGATGCAGACCCGTGGGCCCCAGGGGTCTGAAGCCCTGACAGTCCCTGAGTGGTTAGGGGTCAAGGGCACTGAGGGAATCCTGAGCAGCAGAGCAGCTGGCCTGGGAGAGGCTCCCAGATCCGACTCTGATGCCCACTCTTTTTTTTTTTTTTTTAATATATTTTATTGATTTTTTACAGAGAGGAAGAGAGAGGGGATAGAGAGTTAGAAACATCGATGAGAGAGAAACATCAATCAGCTGCCTCCTGCACACCCCCTACTGGGGATGTGTCCGCAACCAAGGCACATGCCCTTGATCGGAATCGAACATGGGACCTTCCAGTCCGCAGGCCGATGCTCTATCCAGAGCCAAACCGGTTTCGGCTGATGCCCACTCTTGGCAGAGAGCTAAGCCCCCTGCCTCCATCACCAGTAGCCAGGGCAACCCTCCCAAACGAGGCTGAGGCCACTGCGCCCTGCACAGCCCCGCAGGCTCCCATCTCTCCCACTCAGGGCCCCGCGGGGACTTACAAGCCACGTGGGATCACCGGCCTCCTCTCTCGGCCTTCCCCCTCCTCACCGGCCCCAGCCACAGATTCCCTGGCTGTCCATAAACTCTCAGCACTCTCCGGCCTCAAGAACTAGCTCTCCCGCTTTTCTTTCCCCATCGATGGCCCCTGCCTCAGATAAAGGCCGGTTCCTGCTCACCTCCCTCCTATCTCTGTTCAATGGTCTTTTTATCAGCGAGGCTTCCCCGCCTTCCCCTCCCTCCGAGCGGTCCTCCATCCTGGCTTTGTTTTGCTCCAAAACACTTCCACCATCTCTCAGACTTATGTATTGTCTACAAACCAGAATAAGGGCTCCGTGGAGGTAAGGTTCTTCCCCGTCACATTCCCATAATGGTGCCTGGCATGTGATGGACACGCAAACATTTATTCTAGAAATGAATACATCAGAGACGCCCATCTCAAAGCATGACTTACACCAGAAGATCATAAGAAGCTGATTATGTCCAACTCCCTTCTCCACTAACCTCATCTGGCAAAGAGCCTTCTTAAAACCAGGCTGAAGCCTAATGAAACAGAAACCATTTAGAAATAAGCGTTTCCCATCCAAATGGGTTTGTGGATCAGAGACAATCGGTTCCGAGAAATAAGACCAAACTCTGGAGACAGGAGATGAGGTTGGAAGAAGGGGACGGAGCACACGGGTTCCAGGGGCCCCGTATGTGCGCAGGCTCGGGGGGAAGCTCTGAGCACACCAACAGCGACACGCACGCAGACCAGGGGAACAGTCAGGCTCCGCCCGGCCTGGGTAACGGTCTGAGACGCAGGCCAGAGCAGGATCCGACCTAGCGCCATGCACCCGAGGACCCTTCCCTCCCTCTCTCCTGCGGACGCCCCGCCCAAAGCCACAGACGGTACTTGAACTTGAAGCCCCACCAGGTTGGGAGCACTGGAAACCGTTGTCAAGGCAGCCACGCAGAGGCTGGAGAGCATCCCGCCTCGACCCAGACTCACTGATGTCACATGCACCACCCACTCCACGGCCTGTCCTCGCTATCTCTTTCTCTACCACCTCCCCAAGGCCATCCCAAGAGCAGTCTTCCCCCAACACCATTTTCATGACGTTACCCTCTGCTTACAAACCTAAGAGTTTCCCCAGGTGTGAGCTCCAACTCTCAGGACAGGCTCTTGAGAACCTTGGGGTTCTGGGCCTAGGCCACTCCCCTTTTGCTGTCTATGGTAAGGTATAAGATTGTCAGGGGGTTGTTTTCTTCTTCTTTTTTGGTTAAATCCTCACCCGAGGGTATTTTTCCATTGATTTTTAGAGAGCAGAGAAGAAAAGAAACTTCCAGGTTTCTTTCTGCACACACCCTGATCAGGGCTCTGCCGGGAAGGAACCTGCAACCACGGTGCACGCCCTTGACCAAGCCCTTGACAAAAATCGAGCCAGGGACCCTTTGGTCCACAGGTGGATGCTCTATCCACCACGGAGCCAAACCAGCTAGGGCTTGTTTTCTTCTTGGATGCTCCCAAAATTCTTAAACGGAGCGTATAAAAACAACCTCCCCACCCCTGTAAGACTCAGTTCCAATTCTTCCCCCTCTGCCTCAGAGCCCCGTCCCAGGGCTGTGCCTATGGTGGCCCTACAGTCAGCAAGGAGGCGGGCTCAGCGCCCCCGCTGCCCCCAGCACAGCTGTTGAGCCTGGGAGCTTCCCTTGCTGCCCTCACTCCCCTCTGCCCAGCAGGAGTGGTCCCTTTGGGCAATGTTGGCCCTAGGAGCCTGACTGGGTTCCCCGGCCTTTCTCTCTGTTGACTTAATTAATTCCTCATAATTATAGCTATTGTTTGGCTATGAACGGCTAAGAGTCTGGCCTCTCCCAGGGGTGTAAATATTTTAAAGTGGAAATGCAAGAGCCACGGAGGAATGGAGCTACAAGGGTGGCATGGCGGGCCCTAGGATTCATTACTTGTGGACAAGCGTCTGTCTATACCTTCTCCTAAAGTACTGGTGCTCAGAGAACCGTATCAAAGGGAGACAGGTAAGGAAAGACAAGCCCTCGCAGGGTTGGCTCAGTGGGTAGTGTCCACCTGCGGACCGAAGGGTCCAGGGTCCCATTCCAGTCAAGGGCACGTACCTCAGATGAGGCTCCTCCCCAGCCCAGCCCTGTTCTGACTCCTGCAGGAGGCAACCAATTGATATGGTTCACATCGATATTTCTCTCTTGTCTTTCCCTCTCTCTAAAAAATCAATGGAAGCTGAAACCGGTTTGGCTCCGTCGACCTGCGGACTGAATGGTCCCAGGTTCTGATTCCGGTCAAGGGCATGTATTTGGTTGCGGGCACATCCCCAGTAGGGGGTGTGCAAGAGGCAACTAATTGATGATTCTCTCTCATCGATGTTTCTAACTCTATCCCTCTCTCTTCCTCTCTGTAAAAAGTAAATATATTTTAAAAATAAATACTAAAAATAAAATAAAAATCAATGGAAAAACATCCTCGAGTGATTAAAAAAACAAAAGAGACGAGGTTACATCATTGCCACCACCTCCCTCCTCCCATAGGACGTCCCCCCAGCCACCTCAGGGGTGACCTGTATGAGAGTAACCGCCACCCTCAGCAAGAAAAGCCCCCTGAAGACAGACTCTCCTGGTCTGGAAGCAAAGTGTTCTGTAATCACTTTCTGTGGGGGAACCCGAGGGCACAGTTCGTCCAACAGGATTCTTTTCTGATCCACAGGTCGCTCTGCGGGAGGGGAGGCCCGGGCCGACCTTCCATAAGCAACTGTGGGTCACTGATCAGTCAGTGATGGCCCAGTTCCTACAAGGCTGCACAGAATCTCAGATACAAGTAAACATTCTAATTAAACATAACAGTACCTTGCCCGGCTGGCATAACCCTGTGGTTGAGTGTCAGTTTATGAACCAGGTCACAGTTCAATTCCCGGTCAGGGCACATGCCTGGATCACGGGCTCCATCCCCAGTGTGAGGCAGCCGATCAATAATTCTCTTTCATCATGGATATTTCTTTCTCTATCCCTCTCCCTTCCTCTCTGAAATCAATAAAAATATATATTAAATGGATAAATAATACCATCCTAGCCAGTTTGGCTCAGTGGCTAGAGTGTCAGCCTGCGGACCAAAGAGTCCCGGGTTCGATTCCAGTCAAAGGTATGTATCTTTGTTGCAGGCTCCTCCCCAGCCTGGGTCCTGGTCTGGGTGCAGGCAGGAGGCAACCAATGGATGTGTTTCTCTCACATCGATGTTTCTCTGTCTTTCCTTCTCTCTTCCACTCTCCCTAGAAATCAATGGAAAAATATCCTCAGGTGAGGATTAACAAAAAAATAAAAATAAAAACTAGCAGTAGCGTTAATCACACGTCTAATATTGTTAAGTGCCTGAGGGCATACAGCCTTACTAAAGTACAGAGAGTACGGCGGTTTTTACCACCTCAGCCAGTTCAGGTCGGGTCTGGAAAGTCTGCCTAAGGAGGCAAAGGCAGAGGGTGGTCCTTGCCCGCGCAGCCCAGAGCCTGGGCTAGGCCAAACCCCAGAAGAATCCAAACAGCTGCTCGCTGCCCATCCCTGGACTCCCTTCCCTGAAAATGCCAACGCTCTGCCTCCGTCAGATGTGCTGCAGACCCTGGCACCGCCCCGGGAGGCTTGCATTGCCATCGACACCTACCTTCAAGCCCCTCCCTCCAACCCCACCCCCCCCCCCACCCCCTCCTAATCCCAACCCCTCACCCCGGGTCCCTTTCCGCTCTTCAGCAGGCTAAAGGAACAACTTCAACTTCAGGAACTGGATTGGCAGAAAGAAGTAGGATGCTGTCAACAGCAGCAAACCTGGGCAGCAGCCCTGGCTGGTTTGGCTCAGTGGATAGGGCATCGGCCTATGGACTGAAGTGTCCCAGGTTCAATTCCCATCAAGGGCATGTACCTTGGTTGCAGGCACATTCCCAGTGGGGGGGGTGCAGAAGGCAGCTGATCGATGTTTCTCTCTCATCAATGTTTCTAACTCTCTATCCCTCTCATTTCCTCTCTGTAAAAAAAATCAATAAAATATATATATATTTTTAAAAACCTGGGCAGTAAAAGCGGAGCAAGAACTCCGCTGGTCCACATTGGGCTCCACTGCCAAGAGCAATGCGGTAAGATGCGCCTGTGCCCAAACACGGGGTGGATACAAGGAAGAAAGGCTGAGCCCCGAAAGGGAGACATCCCAGTGAGGTTTACACACAAGAACCCCATCTCTGTAGAGTCCGGTGCCCCCCCTCTCCCTGGGGTGTAACGCCAAAACCTCCAGCATCCTCCACAGACTGAGCCCTGTGGTCTAACGGAGAAGGCCCAGGACCACGTCCAAAAGGAGTGATTTCTTTAAAAGCAACTCTTACAGGAAAAAACCAACAAATGAAGCTGGGAGCCAAACCATTCCAATGAGGGCTTTAACTGTTCAACTGCTGAACGGAAAAAGGAAAAGGAGCCAAGTCAGACCCTGCTCCTCGGCTCCTCCTGGGGGAGGTCAGGACCTAGCGCGGCAGGAGGTCGTGGCCCATGGCTGTGTCTGCCGCATCCCTAACATCGCATCTCTAACCCCGTCTCTGAGACGGACCAGATTGGGTGGCCAGCGGCAACAGCACTGTCTTCTATAGGGACACAGTTCTGGGCAGCTTGAGTTTTTGCTTTAAGGCATTCAATGTTTGTCTACAAATGAAAATAGATTTACTGATTATTGTTTGCTTATGTAAAGAAACATAAGCCTATAGAAAAAAAAAATCATATGATGGCCCTAACCGGTTTGGCTCAGTGAATAGAGCATCAGCCTGCGGACTGAAGGGTCCCAGGTTCGATTCCGGTCAAGGGCATGTACCTTGGTTGCAGGCACATCCCCAGTAGGAGGTGTGCAAGAGGCAGCTGATCGATGTTTCTCTCTTACTGATGTTTCTAACTCTCTATCCCTCTCTCCCTTCTTCTCTGTTAAAAAAAAAAAAAAAAAAAAAAATCAATTTTTTTTAAAAATCATATGATGGGGTTAAAAATTAAAAAGTAAAAACCACCCCAATCCCACTATTCAGAGATAAGGAATCTCACAGTGAACTCTGTAATGCAGAGAGGAAGTGAGGTATTCTGAATAAAACCTGGGAATGGGGGTCTGTGATTTTTTTAAAAATATATTTTATTGATTTTTAACAGAGAGGAAGGGAGAGAGTTAGAGAGCTAGAAACGTCAATGAGAGAAACATTGACCAGCTGCCTCTTGCACACCCCCTACCAGGGATGTGCCCGCAACCATCGTACATGCCCTCAACCGGAATTGAACCTGGGACCCTTCAGTCCGCAGACCAACGCTCTACCACTGAGCCAAACCGGCTTCGGCAGATTTTTTAAAAATATATATTTTTTATTGATTTCAGAAAGGGAGAGGGAGAGATAGAAACATCAATGGTGAAGGAGAATCATTGATTGGCTGCCTCCTGCACGCCCCCTACTGGGGATCGAACTCACAACCCAAAGATGTGCCCTTGACTGGAAACAAACCTGGGACCCTTCAGTCTGCAGACAGACACTCTATCCACTGAGCCAAACCAGCTAGGGTGGTGTCGGTGGCTTTATTTCTGCAGAAGACCCTTAATGCCATCTCTGGGCTATTCAGAAAATGTTCAGGGGCTCCAATGATCCCGAAGCTCTCACAAGCAGAAATTACAATGTCCCCACACACATACTGATTGGAGGCCAGGAGTTAATCTGCTCACTCAACTACCAGTCAGCAGACTACCAGGAGTCAACAGGTTACTTTTTCACTCAACCATGTGGCAGTCTTTCCACAGCCAGTCACACGTATAGACTTCCTGATCCTTTTCAACTCCTAGAGCGTGTTAATGCCATTACCTCTTGTTCCCACACCGTCAGCATCTGAACGGGAGAAGGCAGAGGACTTACCGAAAGTCACACAGTCAATGGGGACAGCCCACAGCGCTAACAGGTTTGGGAAATGACTCTGTGGTTACACCAAACTGGAAAGGTGTTCATTAACTTTTCTTTGAGTCATAAAAAGGATCAGCGATGTCACTTCAACGCACACACGCCCGCGCGCACACACACACACACACACACACACGTACACACACGCACACGCGCGCGCACACACACACACACACACTTCCCACTGTCAAATAAAAGTGAGTGGTTGGCTGAAGCAACACTCTGATCCCCAGAAAACATTTCTCAAAAGTCATTAGCTAATGGGTGTTACACCCCAGACGCCTGGAGAGGGAAGCGGGAACGCGGGCCTGGATGTCCACAAATGGAACCAGAGATTTGGGGTGCACGCAATTGCTCCAGCTCACAGACGTCAACACTCGGAACTCTCTCCTCTCCAGGATGTTCCTATTCTTCTGTCGGAAAAGATAAACTTCAAACAAACGTACACATAAAGATAGAGCCGAAGATAAAGCTCTAATACAAACACTAAATATTCAAATGTTGACAGTAGCTCCGGGTCTAGTTAAGTTTGACTTCCTTTGTGTGCAATTCCTGAGTGCTTCGGCATGAATATCCCGAAATTTTTACATTTTAAAAGAAAATTAATCCACAATCTCGGTCGGTCAATTTGGCTTTCTTTTTTCACTGTAGAAAGATAGACTGAAAACTCTAGAAGGTCCACCATTCTACCCAGTGTCTCAGAAGCAGGAGTGTAAGAGGCTCAAACCTCATGAAAACTGCAATCCAATAGGAACGCTCCTGCCGCCGGGATGAATAGGGCCCAGGAACTGCTACTTTCCTTTGTCTCCAACGTGTATGGAAACACCTGCCCTGGCTGGGGTGGCTCAGCAGTTAGAGCAGGGGCCCGTGCACCAAAAGGTGGGCTTCAGCTCCCAGTCAAGGGCGTGTACCTGGGTTTCAGGTTAGATCCCCCAGGCAGCCAATCAATGTGTCTCTCCCCTCAAGCTTGTTTGTTGTTTTTTTCCTCTCTTTCTCTCCCCCTCCCTCCCTTCCACTCTCTAAAAGTTGGGGGGAAATATCCTCAGGTAAGGATTAAAAACGCGCGCGCATGCATACACACACACACACACACACACACAAACACCCTCAAGTTCAAAGAACTCTGTTTCCAGAACAACTTCCAATGTATCTGTCCACAACCCCATGCCTCTGGCCATAAAATTACCCATGCCACTTAAAAACTGGCAAACCTCACTTGAGGAACACAATACAATATAAAGATGATGTATTATATAGAATTGCATACTAAAGTCTATATAATTTTATTAACACCACTGTCACCCCAATAAAGTCAATAAATAGATAAATGCAAACCTCCTCCAGGAACCCAATTCGAGGAAACCCCTTTATCCCGTTTTAATTCTAAAAAAGTTATTCCTGGGGGGAGAGGGAAGGCAATGGTATATGTACACAGATAATAATTTAATAAAAAAATAAATTTAATGAAAAAATAAATTTAATGAAAAAATTAAAATTAAAATTAAAAAATAATTAAAAAGTTATTCCTCCCGTTCCTGACGTGTCACAAACTCAGGATCCTACGCAACTGATATGGAATCACTCATTCTACCAATTAATCATCAATGTGGACTACAGTATTCGGAGCTTGAGGGGGAAGAAATGATGTTAAGAGAAAGCGTTAGTTTTCACGGAGCCTGAGAAAAAACGAACAGGAATTGACGAGCAAGAGTTTGTTAGCGTGTCCCGGCCTGGGTCTGAAACGGGTGGGGGCAGGGAGGCGATGGCCAGAGGACAAAAACATCTGTCATCCTGCAGTTTCATTTCTCAGGGCCAGTTACTGCCCTGAGTCTATGCATCAGCCTCTTCCAGGTTTGACTAGTAAGGCAGTCTCCTGAGACCCGATCAGCTCTGAGCACCCTACACAAACTGAGTTTGGGGTCTACACGACTGAGAACCAGACCCTGAAGCGTGGTGATCCCCCCTTATAAAGCCACCTCCAGTATGACGTCTGTCTCTGCCCTGTAACTGCGGCAGCCATCACTGTATCTGATGTAGCTAAGATTCCCTGACAGCTCCCCATGGTTTACAGAATAGAATCCAAACTTTTTTTTAAAGGAAACTCAATCAACTTTATTTATATATTTTTATATGTGTATTGATTTCAGAGAGGAAGGGAAAGGGAGAGATAGAAACAATGATGAGAATCATTGTTTGGCTGCCTCCTGCAGGCCCCCCAACTGGGGACCAAGCCCGCAACCCAGGCACGTGGCCCTTGACCGGAATTGAACCCAGGACCCTTCAGTCCACAGGCTGAGGCTCTGTACACTGAGCCAAACCGGCTAGGGCTAAAATCCAAACTTCTTGACCTGCCTTTTACAGCTCCAACTCAGCTTTCCAACCTCTTTGCCAAACCAAGCCTCTCATGATTCCATGTTTTCACACATGGTTCCCTCTTCCTTTGCCCAATCTTGCCTGTAAAATTCCCATTCTTCTTCCGAAGCCCAGTTCAAAAGTCACCTCCTCCCGGAAGCCCCTCCGTCTTTAGTTCTTACTACTCCCAGCAAGTCTCTAATTACAGCTGCATTAGAGAACTTACTAAGTACACTGTGGCTCATCTTTTAAAATATCTGACTTCCCCTGGGTCCCCTGAGTTTCAGGGATGGAAGTCGCTTTGTATCCATAAATCCTAACACAGTGTCACGAATGAAATGGGAGATCGATGTTGAATGATTGATCACATGGAACATGGCATCAAGTTATTTAGAAAAAAAGGGGGGAAGGAAACAAAGAGAGGGGGTCTCACAAAATTCCAGAATTTAGTTATCTATATATTTAATCTCATCCAAAATCACCAAAATATGCTGAGAGGCAGCATGGATGTTTAAAATGTTTAAATATGCCAAAACCAGTTTGGCTCAGTGGATGGAGTGTCAGCCTGCGGACTGAAGGGTCCCAAGTTTGATTCCGGTCAAGGGCATGTACCTTGGTTGCGGGCACATCCCCAGTGGGGGTGTGTAGGAGGCAGCTGGTCGATGATTCTCTCTTATCAATGTTTCTAACTCTCTATCCCCCTCCCTTCCTCTCTGTAAAAAATCAATAAAATATATTTTTTAATAAAAATAAATAAAATGTTTAAATAAGGGGGCTCTTTCTCCCTCCCCACGTGGGAATCTGTACTTGTTCTTCAATAAATCTCCACCTTATGCTCCCTTCGATAGCTCAGCTGGTAGAGCGGAGGACTGTAGCTGTAAATCAATAAATCTCCACCTTTACTATACCAAAAAAAATAAATAAAATAAAAAGAAAATGTTTAAACAATAGTAGCAACTAATATTTGAACTATTCCTTACAATGTTTACACGGATTAGTTCATGTGATCCGCATGACAACCGCATGAGATAGCTCCTTTTTATTTTTAGGTAACCTGGGGAAAACTTGAGGCTTTCCCAAACGGGAAACTGAGTCACAGAGCGGTCACCAGCTCAAGAGGATTCCGTTAGCAAGCTGTAGAAGCAAGATGCACTGGCTCTGGAATCAGGCAGACCTGAGTTGGAAAGCAGATTGTATTACAAAGGTGGCTTCAGATAAATGGTCTACCCCCTCTGGGATGGTTTTCTGTCCCCTCTGGGCCTCTATCTGCCGAGGGGCAGGAGAACCCCTTCCGGTTAGGGTGCAGAGAGGATTCAATACGACAGACAGTCTTCCTAAAAGTCTCTCAAGTTGACTGCCACACCTAGCACGCGGCGCCATGAATGCTAATTCCTAAAAGCTGGGCAAACCAGCCTCTCATTGAGGAAAGAGATGTCTCCCCCAGGCTGCTCGATTGAGACTTTTCCAAGCCCATCAAGTTGTTAAGCCAACTCACCACTGACAGCCTTGCCTTACCTGCTTTAAGGCAAACGACATTCCCCACACACGGATGCCGGAGACCTTTTAAAATGTAAATGTCATTATGTCACAGATGCCAAAACCCTTCGAAGGTTCCTAATAACAACGGGAGACGCCATCCTCATGAAGGCCGGACCCCAGGGCCCTCTGGGATCCCACCCACCTCTCTCTCCACAGGCTTATCTCCCCTCTCCTTCTCCCCCTCCAGCCACACAGGCCTCTTTCACTTCCTCAAGTGGCCCCGCTCAGCGCTGCTCAGGGCTGCCCCACACATGGTTAACTCCCGGCCCTCCTTCGGCCCGGCCTAATCGTCACTTCCTTCCCGAGCCCCCTCCCCAGCCCCCGACCCAAATCAAGGCCCATCCGCTTTCCTGCTTTCTCACAACTCTTGTTTTTTTTCCTTGCACACATCGCATTTTGAAGCGATGAGGTTTACCCCCTCCAAAGTCTTACTCAAAAGGCAGCTTCTAGGGAGGCCTCCCCAGGCCACGCGAATGTAAACTCAACCCCCACCGGACAGCTCAGATCCTCTTTCCCGATCTTCCATTTCTCCTTCGCACTTAGCCCTTTTTTTTTTTGTTTTCTTTCTTTAACGGGCTCTATCTTTTGTTACATATCTCGTTTTATTGTCCCCTCCTCCCCACCCACCCCCATCCACCCACCCCCACGAAAATGAAAGTTCCACGGGGGGGGGGGGGGGGGGCAGTAGCTGTGTCTGCTAGCTTGCTTCACGGCGGCATCGAAAACAATGCCTGGCACATGCTTCTGAATAAATAAATGCGTGTTTGGATGTCATTTCGAGATTCTGTGTTGATGATCGGGCCTCTCTCCCCCACCCCACCCCCACCCCGCGAGCTACGAGGAGCTCCGAGCTCCAATGCGCCTTTCTGGTGGACCACGGTATTCCCGACACCTGGGCCAGGGCCTGGCACATAGTAAGTGCTCAGTTTAAAAAATAAAATAAAAAAATGACCGAATGAATCAAAGCCGTGACCCACAGCGGGAGGGGGGACGGGGGGGCGAGGAGGGGGAGGAGAAGAGAATGGGAAAATGGTCAGAATGTGCGTTCACGCACCCCATCACTTCCTCTTTCACTTGTGCCGTGGATCTGCAGAGTTTGAGGAAACAGACCCCTGCGATCCCGCCAAGCACCTCCCAGGCCAGGCATCTGTCTGTCTGTCCACATCCTGTCTGCTCCGCCACACTCTGTGTGTGCTGCTCCCTTGTACACACACACACACACACACACACGCCAGCAGATGCTCGGAGCAGGCCCCTCGGCGTGAGCACAGGCTGCTGCAGGGCGGGCCACGCACCATCTTGCAGCCCCGAGCCCCACTCCCCCTGCTGCCTGCCTGCCCCGTCCTGATTCAGCGCGAGTCCTGGGCGCGCCAGACACGCAACCCCTGGATGGGCCTGCTGGGATGATGATGATGATGATGATGATTGCAATGCAGGACTTTGCATGCCACCTCTGGCCTACTCAAAAAAAATAAAATAAAAATAAAGTAAAAGAAGTAAAAAAAAAAAAATTTAAATTCCAGGGCAGCTCCCACGGCCCCGGGGTGCGCGGCTTGCAGGCGCACCTCGGGGCGCGGGACCCCTCCCCCCGGCACGCGCTGACCCGCGGCCAGGAGGCCATCTGTCCGGCGGCGGCCGCTCCCGTCCTCCGTCCTCCCTCCGCGCGGGTCACATTGAGCCTCCCCCACAGGTTGGCAGGAAGGGCCGATGCAGGGGGACCATTTCCACCCGGACCCACACGGGCCTGGTCCCCGCTTTCCCCCCCCAACCACCCAACCCCCCCCCCCCCACCCAGGACCCCGCTCCGGGGCAGGAGGACCTGTCCGCCCGCGAGGAGTCCTCCTCCCGGGTCAGAACTTGGGCGGCGGGCGGTGGCGGCGGGGGAGCGGGAAGGGGGCGCCCCAAAGGGTCCGCCTCCCCCCCTCCCGACGGCGCCAGCTCCTCCCGGGGCGGCGGGGACGGCGGCTGACAGGCGTCCCGGCGGCGGGGAAAGTGCCCCGTTAGCGGCGCCCGGGCGGGGGCCGCGGGGCTGCGGCCGGGCCGGCCCGTGTTCGGCGCGGGGAGGGCGGCGGCGGCGGCGGCGGCGTGTCCCGCGGGCGGCGGAGGCCGGGCAGCGGCGGCGCCCGGGGCGGCGCGCAGGGTCCGAGGCTGCAGGGCCCCGGCCGCGGGCGCGCGCTCCCCCGGCCCCGCTCCCCCTCCTCCCCGGCCCGGCCCCGCGCTCCGGCCACCTCGGCGGCGGCGGCGGCGGCGGCCCCGGCCCCCGGGCCCGACCTCGGCCCTCCCGGCCCGCGGGTGGCGCTTACCTGGCGGCGGCGGCGGCGACAGGCCCCGGGCTCGGCCGCGCGCGTCCGCGGCGGCGCCGGCTGCGGGAGCCCCAACATGGCGGCGGCGGCGGCGGGCGGGGCCGCGGCTCCGGGGGCGGAGCGGGGGCGGGAGCCCGGCTGGCGGGGCCGGGCTGGCGGGGCCCGGCTGGGGCCGCGGGCGGGGCGCGGGCGGAAGGCGACTCCTCGGACCTGGGCACCGGCCAGCGCGGCGCGGCGGAGGGGGCTGCCCGGCCGGGCCTCCGCCTCCGCCTCCGCCTCCGCCTCCTCCGGGCTCCTCCCGCCCGAAGCCGGCGACGCGGCGCGGCGCGGGCCCCACGGCGGCGAGCGGGGGCCGGACCCCGAACCCCCGACGCGGCCTCCTCCGGCGCCCGGCCCGGCTCCTCGCCTCCAGGGCCTCGTCCGTCCCGTGAGGCGCCGCGGGGCAGGCCCGAGGCCTCCGCCGGGGCCGCGTCGCCCGCTAGGGGGCCGCGCGCGCCTCAGGGGCCCGGGCGGCGCTGACCGGAAGCGGGGCTCCGCGGGGCTCCGCGGGGCTTCGGGCTCTCGCGAGCCTGGAGGGTCGGGGCGCGACCCGGCTGCCTCGGGGACCAAGAGACACGGGCCCCGCGGAGGAGGGGCGGCGGCGGCACCGCCGGTTCGGGTCTGGGTCCCCCAGGAGCGTTGGCCGTGCGGGGTGACAGGGCAGCGCGGGGACGGGCGCGGCGTTCCGAGCACCCGGCGCCCCCGGTTCGCGCCGCGCGGCGCCCGCCGGAGGTGGCAGCGGGTCCGGGTGCGGGGCGCGGGGCCGGGAGGAGAGGCCGGCTTGCAAGGAGGGCGAGCTGCTGAGGCCAGCTGGGCAGTCACGGGGTGATGCTCTCCCCAAGTTTATACTGTTTTGTTTTGTGTTATTTATTTATTTATTTATTTGGTGATGGTTTTGTTTTGTTTTTAAATATATTTCTCTTTTTTAAAAATATATTTTATTGAGTTTTTACAGAGGAAGGAAGAGGGACACAGAGTTAGAAAATCTAAGAGAGGGAAACATCGATAAGCTGCCTCTTGCACCCTCCTCCCCCTCACTGGGGCTGTGCCCACAACCAAGGTACATGCCCTTGACCGGAATCGAACCTGGGACCTTTCAGTCCGCAGGCCTACCCTCTATCCACTGAGCCAAACCAGTCAGGGCCAAATATATTTCTTTATTGATTTCAGAGAGGAAGGGAGAAGGAGAGAGATAGAAACATCCATGATGAGAAAGAATCATAGATTGGCTGCCTCCTGCACGCCCCCCCTACTAGGGATCAAGACCGAAACCCAGGCATGTGCCCTTGGCCGGAATCGAACCTGGGACCCTTTGGTCCACAGGCTGATGCTCTATCCGCTGAGCCAAGCCAGCTAGGGCTCTCCCCAAATTTGGAGGAGGCGAGAAGGAGGAGGGGAGAGAATCAAAGAGGAGGGAAGCTGGGTGGCTCCAGGGGCGGTGACAGGAAAAGGGACAGGTGTTTTGTTTTGTTTTGTTTCCATTTGAGGAGGAGCTGGGGGAGAGAGGGGGGAGAGAAGAGAGAAGATGATGAATGGAGCCAGAGATGGAGGTGGGAAAAGGCAACCTGCTAGAAGATTTAAAGGATGCGTAAAGGTGGGCCTGTCTCTGCTCCCTGAGCCCTGTGCCAGGCCTGTGTCCATGGATCAGCTGCCCCGAGTGACCCCTTCCACAAGTCCCGAGTCATGCGTGGGCCTCTGCTGGGGTTACCGTCCCTTTAAAACAAGTGCAGTTGGCCCTGGCCGGTGTGGCACAGTGGATAGAGCATCGGCCTGCGAATGAAGAGTCGAAGGTTCCATTCTGGTCAAGGGCACATACCCCCATTGCAGGCTTTTTAAAGAAAAAAAAAATGCTTTAAATAATGCAATTGGGCCGAAATCGGTTTGGCTCAGTGGGTAGAGCGTGGGCCTGCGGATTGAAAGGTCCCAGGTTCGATTCCTGTCAAGGGCATGATGGGGTGTGCAGGATGCAGCTGGTCGATGTATCTCTCTCATCGATGTTTCTAGCTCTCTGTCCTTCTCCCTTCCTCTCTGTGAAAAATCAATAAAATATATTTTTTTAAAAAATGCAATTGGTTCAAACTCCTATTTCACTTTAAGTGGGAAACCAGCATTTCTAAAATATCTCCAAAGATTCCTGGAGGGGGACTTACATTTCTCCTAATGATCACTGACCAAGTCGGGCTCTTTCAGCAAATTTTTGTCCCTTGTACTCCAGATACTGTTCTCTCTATGCTCCTCCAAGATGCAGTACCGGATGTGAAAAACAAGCAAATAGCCCAATGTTCTGTGATTGTTAAATGAATGATAGTTTGTAGCCATTAAAAGTCCGATGAAGACGACATAGCAAAGTGGGCGTGACTCAGGGGTTGAGCATCAACCTATGAGCCAAGAGGTCACAGTTCGATTCCTGATCAGGAAACGTGCCAGGGTTATGGGCTCCCTCTCCGCTGTGGGGCCCTCATCATTGATGTTTCTATCTCTCTCTCTCTCCCTCTCCCTTCCTCTCTGAAATCAATAAAATATTTTTAAATATATATTTTATTGATTTTGTACAGAGAGGAAAGGAGAGAGATAGAGAGTCATCGACCAGCTGCCTCCTGCACACCCCCTACTGGGGATATGCCCGCAACCAAGGTACATGCCCCCAACCAGAATCGAACCCGGGACCTTTCAGTCCCCAAGCTGACACTCTATCCATTGAGCCAAACCGGTCTCGGTTCAATAAAATATTTTTAAATGACATCACCATGTAATATATAAGTATACATCTATGTACTATGCATACATTAAAAAATGGGATTTTTTTTTCTTCTGTGACTTCTGTATTTTTTTTTTCTCTACTACATTAATGTTTCTCAATGTCAGGAAAAATTACATTTTTTTTTTCCTTTGGTGTTTTGTTTTTTAACCCTCACCAGAGGGTTTTCATGGATGATTTTTTTCCCATTGATTCTTAGAAAGAGTAGAAGAGAGAGGAAAAGACAGAAATATCGCTGTGAGAGACACACATCGATTGATTGCCTTCTACACGCCCCCAAACAGGGCCCGGGACCCTTCAGTCCACAAGCTGACGCTCTATCCACTGAGCCAAATCAGCCAGGACAAGGGCATTCTTAAATATATTATTAAAGCCATGGTTATGAAAGATATTTATGGAATTCAAAAGAAAGATATTAGGACTCCAGCAAGGAAATTGGAAGTGGGTGTTTGAAGGACAGATGGGGACTGGCAAGCAGGGACAGGCTAGCTGAGGAGGCCAAAGGAACAGTGCAAGCAAGGACACAGAAAGAGAACCGGAAGGAGTGTTATGGGAACACCAAGCAGTCAGTTCGATTGGAGCTCAGGATTCCTAGGGGAGAAGAGTGAGTCAGGCGGAAGGTAAGCTAGGGTTATGGCTGGCCAGGAAGGACCACTGCCCTTCTAGCTTAATGATACTTGGGCATTTTTAAAATACATTTTTATTGATTTTTTATGGAGAGGAAGGGAGAGGGAAAGAAACATCAATCAACTGCCTCCTGCACACCTCCTACCGGGGATGTGCCCGCAACCAAGGTACATGCCCTTGTCCAGAATCGAACCTGGGACCTTTCAGTCCGCAGACCGACAACTCTATCCACTGAGCCAAACTGGTTAGGGCGATACTTGGGCATCTGGTTGGCTTACAGCAGTGGTGGGCAAACTCATTAATCAACAGAGCCAAATATCAACAGGACAACGATTGAAATTTCTTTGGAGAGCGACATTTTTTAAATGTAAACTTCTTCTAATGCTACTTCTTCAAAATAGACTCGCCCAGGCCAGGGTATTTTGTGGAAGAGCCACACTCAAGGGGCCAAAGAGCTGCATGTGGTTCGTGAGCCACAGTTTGCCGACCATGGGCTTAGAGCAATGAGGGAGTAGCAATCGTTTTTGCATCCCAGCTGTTTACAGAGTGAGAATTGGCCCTTCTCCAGTTCTATTCAAAAGGCAGCAATTTCAGAGCAAATTAGCAAAGAGCAAAAATGAAGAAGAAATGTGCACTTCAAACCAGTGCTTTGCAAACTTCTTTTTTCACAACTTTCTGTGAGTTTTGCAGTTTTTATTTTTTTAATGTATATTTTTATTGATTTTAGAGAAGGAAGAGGGAGAGAGAGAGAGATAGAAACATCAGTGATGAGAGAGAACCATTGATCGGCTGCCTCCTGCACGCCCCCTACTGGGGAGCAAGCTCACAACTTGGGCATGTGCCCTTGACCAGAATCGAACCCCGGGACCGTTCAGTCCACCTGCCGACGACACTCTATCCACTGAGCCAAACCAGCTAAAGCTGCTTTTTTAAAATAAAATTTAAAAAAAATACATTTTTCAGAGAGGAGGAGAGAGGGAGAAAGATAGAAACATCAACAATGAGAGAGAATCATTGATAGGCTTCATCAAGCCCATAACCCAGGCATCTGCCCTGGTTGGGAATCAAACCGTGACCTCCTTGTTCCTAGGTAGACACTCAGCCACTGAGCCGCGCCAGCTGGGTGACTAATGCTTTTTTAAGAGTCCATATGCAAGTGCGATCATACAGTATTTGTCTTTTTTCTGCCTGATTTATTTCACTTAGCATAATGCCCTCAAGATCTAACCATGGTATTTGAAATGGCTGGATTTTCTTTCTTTTCTTTTTTTAAAATATATTTTATTGATTTTTTTTTTTTTTTTTTTTACAGAGAGGAAGGAAGAGAAATAGAGAGCTAGAAACATTGATGAGAGAGAAACATCGATCCGCTGCCTCCTGCACAACTGGGGTACATGCCCTTGACTGGAATCGAACCTGGGACCTTTCAGTCCGCAGGCCGAGGCTCTGCCCACTGAGCCAAACCAGTTTCGGCTGGATTCCCTTTCTTATAGTTACTAGTAAATAATATTCTCTGCAAGCTTTTGTGACTGTGCCCCTCCCCCCATAAGAAAAACATTCCAATTCTCAACCCAAAATGTATATACACACGCGCCGAGATACACACACCTCTGAAAAAGAAGCTTCCTGAAATATTACCCTTATTTTATGTACTGCATGCTAATGTGTTTTGTGTGTTTTTTTTTCCTGCTTCATCTTTATTTTAAGATGGATTTTTTAAGGTGTTTTCATTGCTTTATCGAGGTATGCTTGACATGCAATAAACCACATATACTTACAATGTACATTTTTTTAAATACATTTTATTGATTATTTTACAGAGAGGAAGGGAGAGAGATAAAGAGCTAGAAACATCGATGAGAGAGAAACATCGACCAGCTGCCTCTTGTACACCCCCCACTGGGGATGTGCCCGCAACCAACGTACATGCCCTTGACCGGAATCGAACCTGGGACCTTTCAGTCCGCAGGCCGAAGCTCTGTCCACTGAGCCAAACCGGTTTCAGCACAATGTACGTTTTTGTTTCCACTTCTATACACTCATTGCGTGCTAATAGTTTCAGCTTTATTTATTTTTAAATCCTGGTCAGGACCTATTACGTTGATTATATGAGCCACTAAAAGACTAGTAGAAGAATCCCTTCGGTGTTGGCTAGGTCTCATTTAGCTGGCCGCACAGACCGTGATCTTAAGTTCGCCGTGTTTGCCTGTTCCAGAAATCAGGACAAGTAAGACTCTCAGGATGTGTGGGGGAGGGGATGGAAGGGTTGGCAGGAGCAATGTTTGGGTTCCTCTTCCCTTCTCAGTAAATACTTCCTGATACCTATATTCCTCAGAAGCCATAGTGTGTGTGTGTGTGTGTGTGTGTGTGTGTTTCCTTTGTCTAGCTTGAAATAGAGATTGGACTTCGTACAAGGCTAGACTACTGCCTACAAACCAGAGGCAGCTTTTAGTTTGAATGAACAGAATCACGGACTGAGATAAAAGGGGAAAATAGCCGAAACCGGTGTGGCTCCGTGGATAGAGCATCGACCTGCGGACTGAAAGGTCCCGGGTTCGATTCTGGTCAAGGGCATGTACCTTGGTTGCCAGCACATTCCCAGTGGGGGTGTGTGCAAGAAGCAGCTGATCGATGATTCTCTCTTGTCGATGTTTCTAACTCTCTATATCTCTCTCTTCCTCTCTGTAAAAAAAATCAATAAAATATATTTTTTTAAAGGGGGGTAAAAATAAAAATAAAAATAAATAAATAAAAATAAAATAAATAAAAAGGGGGGTAAATAATGTGTCTTAATTGTGACAGTACCTAGAGACGCTCTTATCCACAGAAACAATGAACAGCATCTCTTTCTTACACGTTTGGAACCAATGAAAAGATGAGAATATCAACTTCTATTACCATAAAGCTAACTGAAGAAAGAGGCTTGGATGATGACAAATAAGCTTTTTATTTTTATTTTTTATATATTAAAATATATTTTATTATATTTTATTGATTTTTTTTTTTTTAACAGAGAGGAAGGGAGAGGGATAGAGAGTCAGAAACATCAATGAGAGAGAAACATCGGTCAGCTGCCTCCTGCACACCCCACCTGGGGATGTGCCCGCAACCAAGATACATGCCCTTGGCCGGAATCGAGCCCGGGGACCCTTCAGTCCGCAGGCCGATGCTCTATCCACTGAGCCAAACCACTTCAGCCCAATAAGCTTTTTAATATCCCCTGAATTAAAATTAGTTCCCCCAAAACTCCAGCCTCCCCCTTGCAGGGGTCTAGCAACTTTAATCATGTCTGATTAGAGAAGATTGTACTCTCTGAGGACAGGCAGACCCAATGACGTAAGTCTTCTGGAAGAACCAAGACAAATTCTCCCCTCCCTGCCCTCCTGTGAAAACAACGGGATTCGTGAATAAGGATTTATCTCTTCCCAAGTAAACTGGATCTGGCCCAAAAGGAGGTCAGTTAGGTTAAAAGGTATATAAAAGCAGCGAATTATTTTTTTTAAAGTATATGTACACATCTTCACATTTCATATTCACTTCAAACCTGTTAGGAAAACCAACTTGCCAAATGTCCTTTGTGAGACCAAATCTTTTCTTGGAACAAGAGTGCTGAGTAGCCGGGACCGGTTTGGCTCAGTGGATAGAGCGTCGGCTTGGGGTCTGAAGGGTCCAGGGTTCGATTCCGGTCAAGGGCATGTACCTTGGTTGCGGGCATATCCCCAGTAGGGGGTGTGCAAGAGGCAGCTCATCAATGACTCATCGATGTTTCTGACTCTCTCTCTCCCTTCCTCTCTGTACAAATCAATAAAATATATATATATTTTTAAAATATATTTTATTGGTTTTGTACAGAGAGGAAGAGAGAGAGATAGAGAGCTAGAAACATCGATGAGAGAGTCATCGATCAGCTGCCTCTTGCACACCCCCTACTGGGGATATGCCCGCAACAAAGGTACATGCCCTTGACCTGAATCGAACCCGGGACCCTTCAGTCCCCAAGCCGACGCTCTTATCCACTGAGCCAAACCGGTCCCGGCTCAATAAAATATATTTTTTAAAAAGAGTGCTGAGTAGAGTTCTATTTTTTTTTTTAATTGATTTTTCACAGAGAGGAAAGGAGAGGGATAGAGAGTCAGAAACATCGATGAGAGAGAATCATCCATCAGCTGCCTCCTGCACACCCCCTACTGGGGATGTGCCCGCAACCAAGGTACATGCCCTTGGCTGGAGTCGAACCTGGGACCTTTCAGTCCGCAGGCCCACGCTCTATCCACTGAGCCAAAGCGGTTTCGGCTTGATTAGAGTTCTTGAGCTCTCTTTCCTACCTAAGTATATCAACGATGTGTTTCCAATGCTTTCCAAGTGTTTCTTTAAGGTTAACTGAGGACTTAAAGCTTCTTGCAAAGCAATATAAATAGAGGCTCCTTGCCGAAACCAGTTTGGCTCAGTGATAGAGCGTCGGTCTGCGGACTGAAAGGTCCCAAGTTCAATTCCCGTCAGGGGCATGTACCTCGGTTGCGGGCCCATCCCCGGTGGGGGGTGTGCAAGAGGCAGCTGGTCGATGTTTCTCTCTCATCGACGTTTCTAGCTCTCTATCTCTCTCCCTTCCTCTCTGCAAAAAATCAATAAAACATATTTAAAAATAAATAAATAAGTAAATAGAGGCTAAATAGAGGCTCCTTGTTTAAAAAAAGAAGAAGAAGAAGAAGAAGAAGAAAAAAAAAGCCCAGCCTGTATGGTTGAGTGGTTGAGCATCGACCTAGGTCACAATTCAATTCCCAGTCAGGACACTTCCCTGGATTGTGGGCTATGGGCTCTGTCCCCAGTGTGAGGTGTGCAGCAGCCAATCAATGACTTTCTCATCAATGATGTTTCTATCTCTCCCTCTCCCTTTCTCTCTAAATCAATAAAAATATTTTTAAATATATTTTATTGATTTTTTTACAGAGAGGAAGAGACAGGGACAGAGAATTAGAAATCATCGATCTGCTGCTTCCCGCACGCCCCCCACTGGAGATGTGCCCACAACCAAGGCACATGCCCTTGACCGGAATCGAACCTGGGACCCTTCAGTCTGCAGACCGACGCTCTACCACTAAGCCAAACCAGCTTCGGCAATAAAAATATATTCTTAAAAATCCTTTGTAATCGTCTCCCCCAGGTTTGGTTTGATAGTAATTTTCAGCTGGTCTTTAGCTAGTGTTTCCAAAGCATTCAACGGGTATTTCACGGAGATTTTCTTTTCATGCTTACGTGTCATCGGTCTGTGTAAATTTTGATTAAATTAATTATATTCAGGCATATTAGTTGTCATCAGCAGGTTTGGGATCAAACACAAGACTCTTGTTAGGCATCTAACTCACCTTGAACAACATTGTATACGTAACTTACCATTGAGTACTCAGACAACTGGTCACTTGGAAAACGCTTAATTACATTTTAAATGAAAAAAAGATACAAGTCCATCAACTTCATGAAGAACCACTGAATCCTGCACTTTAAAAGAGTCAATTTTGTGTGCTAGCTGGTTTGGCTCAGTGGACTCAAAGGGTCCCAGGTTCGAATCCAGTCAAGGGCATGTACCTTGGTTGCGGGCACATCCCCAGTAGGGGGTGTGCAAGAGGCAGCTGATTGATGTCTCTCATCGATGTTTCTAACTCTCTATTCCTCTCTCTCCCTATCTGTAAAAAACTCAATAAAATATATTTAAAAATAAAAATAAAATATTTTTTAAATAAAGTCCTCCAGCCAGTACCGGTTTGGCTCAGCGGATAGAGCGTTGGCCTGCGGACTGAAAGGTCCCGGGTTCAATTCCGGTCAAGGGCATATACTTCGGTTGCAGGCACATCCCCAGTGGGGGATGTGCAAGAGGCAGCTGGTCGATGTTTCTCTCTCATCGACATTTCTAACTCTCTGTCTGTCCCTCTCAATTCATCTCTGTGTAAAATCAATAAAAATATATTTAAATAAAGTCCTCCAGCGCTCTGGTTTCCTTGCAGTGTCTACCTTTTATCTTTGGAGTCCATCATTTGCCTCCCGATCTCATTCTCCTTTGCTACCGACACTGATTATCTGTATAGTCCATGGATCAGGCCACCCTGTCCTTCATTTCAGTACCTTTCCTCCCGGAATGGGTGGCCACACCCTCTGCTCCTCCCACTTGGCAATCCTCTCCATATTCTTCTACGCAATTAACTGTCATCACCTCTCCGTCCCCGACCTTCCCGGGGAATAAGGGAGTATCCTCCAGCTTCTTCCTTTGTGTTCTCAGCACATCTTCCTAGCCCTGAATGTCTTTATTATGCCATGTAATCTTACCTCTTAGACCTCAAGGGCACAGGATCGGATTACCCGTAATCCCTGGGTCAGGACCCTCAATTCCTTGGTTCCTGGGTGGCCCTCTTTTGTTGCTCACCATTCACCCTGAACATTAGAATTGACAAGTACACACTTCCCCTCTGTCCCCCCTACCCAGTGCTTAAGCTTGTACTTACGGTTTTCTTTGCTCTTAAAAACATTTCATTAAAAATAATAAGGATGCCGCCGAGACCGGTTTGGCTCAATGGATAGAGCGTCGTCTTGGGGACTGAAGGGACCAGGGTTCGATTCCGGACGGGGGCATGTACCTTGGTTGCGGGCATATCCCCAGTAGGGGGTGTGCAAGAGGCAGCTGATCGATGACCCTCTCTCTCATGGATGTTTCTAACTCTCTATCTCTCTCCCTTCCTCTCTGTACAAAATCAATAAAATATATTTAAAAAATAATAATAATAATAATAATAAGGATGCCCTGACTGGCTTGGTTCAGTGATAGAGCGTCAGCCTGCGACTGAAGGGTCCCAGGTTCGAGTCCAGTCAAGAGCATGTACCTTGGTTGCAGGCACATTCCCAGTGGGGGATATGCAGGAGGCAGCTGATCGGTGTTTCTAACTCTCTGACTCTCTCCCTTCCTCTCCGTAAAAAAATCAATAAAAATGTTTAGAAATAATAATAAATATTTTAACCTGGCTGGTGTGGCTCAGTGGTTGAGTGTCGACCTATGAACCAGGAGGTCATGGCTCAATTCCTAGTAAGGGCACATGACCAGTTGCAAGCTTGATCTCTAGTACGGGGTGAGCAGGAGGCAGCCAACCAATGATTCTCTCCCATCATTGATGTTTCTATCTCTCTCTCCCTCCCCCTTCTCTGAAATCAATAAAAATATATTTTAAAAATAAAATAAAAAATAAAGCTGAAGTTGAATATGTATATTTATTAGTGATATATATTTCTTCTCTTTTGAAATATCTATTCATATCTTTCTGCCCATTTTTCTACTGGTTGTTTATCTTTTTCTTATTCATTTTTAGGATTTCTTAATATGTTCTTTTAAAAATCCTTTGCAGTTTTTCCTTAGAATCCAAGCACACAGAAAAAGGGTTTTATAATTTTCAAAATTTTATGTATATATATATATTTACATATATACAAAAGTATATGTGTGTGTATATGGACATGCACATATATTTCCAAAACACATATTATTAATTTTCATTAAAAGAGTACCATTTCTATCACCTGACTTCTATGGCTCAGTGCTTGAGTGTCAGACAACTCAGGAACCAAAAGGTGACTGGTTTGATTCCCCATCAGGACACATGCCCATGTTGCTGGCTCAATTCCCCAGTAGGCAGCCAACTGATGATTCTCTCTCATCAATGTTTCTTTTTTTTTTTTAATATATATTTTATTGATTTTTTTACAGAGAGGAAGGAAGAGGGATAGAGAGTCAGAAACATCGATGAGAGAGAAACATCAATCAGCTGTCTCCTGCACACCCCCCACTGGGGATGTGCCCACAACCAAGGCACATGCCCTTGACCGGAATTGAACCTGGGACCTTTCAGTCCGCAGGCCGACACTCTATCCACTGAGCCAAACCGGTTTTGGCTCTCATCAATGTTTCAATCTCTATTTCTCTCTCTTCCTCTTTCTCTAAAAATCAATAAAAATTAAAATTAAAATTAAAAGATTTGTTTGCTTTAAAAAAAAAAAAAAAAAAGAGTATCATGCCGAGACCGGTGTGGCTCAGTGGATAGAGCGTCGGCCTGCGGACTGAAAGTTCCCAGGTTCGATTCCGGTCAAGGGCATGTGCCTTGGTTGCGAGCACATCCCCAGTCGGGGGTGTGCAGGAGAGAGCTGATCGATGTTTCTCTCTCATCGACGTTTCTGACTCTCTATCCCTCTCCCTTCCTCTCTGTAAAAAATCAATAAAATATATATTTTTTAAAATAAATAAATAAATAAAATTTAAAAATTTAAAAAAGAGTATCACTTCCCACATACTATCCTGGGACTTCTCTTTGACTATTCATGCAATAACACTTAGATTTATCTCAGGCTTATTATACGTGGTTGGGTTTTATTTATTATATCTGCTGTAGACTTTGGCAGTGTAGAATATGCTAATCTTACCTTGTCCCTCGCAGCGGGTACATTGTGTTCTTCCCGTGGGGCCACCTCTGAAATTGGCTGAATCTGCAGTGTCCGATTTCATGGGAGCCCCCAACCATTTCCACTGTAAGTGCCTTGGGCCTCGCCATCTGTCTGCCTTCTTGAAAGCCACAAGTGCCTTCTCAGCCCTCTCCCAGGTCAGCCTGAAGGTAAAGAGAGTTAGCCCTCAACCAATAGGAGATGCGAGCCAAGCGGTCAATGCCCCAGCCCTAAACGGTGTGGCTCAGTGGATAGAGCTTCGGCCTGCAGACGCAAGAGTCCCAGGTTCAATTCCGGTCAAGGGCATGTACCTTGATTTCAGGCACATACCCCATAGGGAGTGTGCAGGAGACAGCTGATCGATGATTCTCTCTCATCGATGTTTCTAACTCTCTGTCCCTCTCTCTTCCTCTCTGTAAAAAAATAAAATAAATAAATAAATAAATAAATAAATAAATAAAATATATTTAAATAAGTAAATACATAAAAGGGTCCCAGGTTCAATTCCGGAGAAGAACATAAACCTTGGTTTCGGGCACATCCCCAGTGGGGAGTGTGCAGGAGATGGCTGATCAGTGTTTCTCATCAATGTTTCTAGCTATTTCTCTCTTTTCCTCTCTGTAAAATATCAATAGAAAAATATATATATATTTTAATGTTTTTATCTTCTGGGAAATGTCTATTTATAACTTTTGCCCCTTTTTCTTTTTAAATATATTTTATTGATTTTTTTACAGAGAGGAAGGGAGAGAGGTAAAGAGCTAGAAACGATGAGAGAGAAACATCGATGTGCCCGCAACCAAGGTACATGCCCTTGACCAGAATCGAACCTGGGACCCTTCAGTCCGCAGGCTGACGCTCTATCCACTGAGCCAAACCGGTTTTGGCACTTTTGCCCCTTTTTCTATTGGTTGATTGTTCTTTCCTTATTCACTTTGCTCATTCTTTGACAGTGATGGCTTTTCCCGCTTGAAACGCAGTTGGTCAGAACTGGATTTAGTGTAATGGTGACCTGATGTGACTTCCCCTCTGGTTACAAAATGACCGCGTGCTTGTTGTAAAAGCGTTTCACTCAGAGAGAGGAAATCTTCTTTGCTCCCGGCTCCATGCGACCTCCGGGCAGGAATAACTGCCACGAATAGTTTGTCCTCCTCGATTTGGGGGGCTTTGTTTTCACACCTCTCTCCCAAATCGGAGTGATGTTTCTCCAGGCTAAGAACTGTGTTATTGCCGAAACCTGTTTGGCTCATTGGATAGAGCGTCGGTCTGCGGACTCAAGGGTCTCGGGTTCGATTCCGGTCAAGGGCATGTACCTTGGTTGCGGGCACATCCCCAGTAGGGGGTGTGCAAGAGGCAGCTCATGGATGTTTCTCTCTAATCGATGTTTCTAACTCTCTATTCCTCTCTCTTCCTCTCTGTAAAAAAATCAATGAAATATATATATATTTTTTAAAATAAAAACAAAACTGTGTTATTCATCTTTGTGTTCTCAGCCTGGCCTAGATCAGGAATGCAAATCACACGTTACTGAGCGAACTACTGAGAGGTGGGTGAGAACAGATGTTTGGAAATGATAAGACCAAGTTTGGCTGGAACAGGAGGAAAATGGATGGTGGTACAATATGCTGTGGCTTGATTATCAAACGTGCTGGCTGTCAGACAAAGTGTTTGCTTTTTATCTTTTTTTTTTTTTTTTAAGAGTTACTGTTCTTTTTTTTTTTTTTTTAAGTATATTTTATTGATTTTTTTTTACAGAGAGAAATTGAGAGGGATAGAGAGTCAGAAACATCGATGAGAGAGAAACATCGATCAGCTGCCTCCTGCACACCTCCTACTGGGGATGTGCCCTTGACTCGAATCGAACCCGGGACCTTTCAGTCTGCAGGCCGACGCTCCATCCATTGAGCCAAACCGGTTTTGGCTGCTTTTTATCTTGGATGCAGTCAGCCAGGGAGGTAGTCAAGATTTTTTAGGTGAAGTGAAGAGAAGTTCTTTGTCCCTACCAGTCCCAGAATTAAAACAACATATTAACAACCTAGCCATCTATGGCAATGTACAGGATGTAATGGGGAGGAGGTGGGTAAAAATGAAACTGGAGACAGAAAATGAATGAATCCAGAAGTTACTTTTTGGACACAGACTCCTATGAAAATACCTTCTTTCAGAAAGCTAGACATAAATAAACACAAGCCCATGCATTTTTTAAAAAAATATATATTTTTTATTGGTTTTCAGAGAGGAAGGGAGAAGGAGAGAGAGAGAGAAACGTCAATGATGAGAGAGAATCATGGATCATGGATCGGCTGCCTCCTGCATGCCCCACAGTGGGGATCAAGCCTGCAAATATATTTTAGTGATTTTTTTACAGAGAGTAAGGGAGAGGGATAGAGAGTTAGAAACGTCGATGAGAGAGAAACATCGATCAGCTGCCTCTTGCACACCTACTGGGGATGTGCCTGCAACCCAGGTACATGCCCTTGGCCGGAATGGAACCTGGGACCCTTCAGTCCACAGGCTGTCACTCTCTATCCACTGAGCCAAACCGGTTTCGGCCAGCCAGGGCTTTAATTTCAATTTTAAGTGTATGCAAAATGACTCAATGAACTGCTAGAGGAATGACACCACATGAAACATATGCAATTGCAAATCACACAGCACTTTATTACTCACACAAGTTCCTGATGCTGCAGGCACAGGTTTATATGGGGCCTCGGTGGTGCTGTCCTCTTTAACTCGGTGGTCCTGTCCTCTGGGGTCCAGCCACTGGGCTGGGCTGGATGCAGGGGCCAGCGATCCTCACCTGGGAGCTCGGTCCCATCTTGATGGGGAGGCACTAGCTGTTCTTCTGTGGTCTGGCAGAGAGAGGAGCGTGGAGCAGCGTCGCTTTCCAGGCTGGCAAAAGGACGTGTGCCTTTGTGGATGTCTTGACAGGCAAGCACTGTTGGCTGGTCAGGACCCATTTTTATTTTTATTTTTTAAAATATATTTTATTGCCGAAACGGGTTTGGCTCAGGGGTTAGAGCGTCAGCCTGTGGACTGAAGGTCCCAGGTTTGATTCCGGTCAAGGGCATGTACCTTGGTTGTGGGCACATCCCCAGTAGGGGGGTGTGCAAGAGGCAGCTGATCGATGTTTCTAGCTCTCTATCTCTCTCCCTTCCTCTCTGTAAAAAATCAATAAAATATATAACTCTCTCTGTCTCTCTCTATCTCTCTGTCTCTCTGTCTCTCTCTCTCTGTCTCTCTCTGTCTCTCTTTCTTTATATATATATATATATATATATATATATATATATATATATATATAATTGATTTTCTACAGAGAGGAAGGTAGAGGTTTTTTAAAAAAAAGATGGAAGGGGTCTTAAATGCCGACAGGGAGGATGGAGTGGAGTGGGAGAGGCAGAGACACGTCGCTGACGACCTGTCCTTTTCCATAAAGGTGCCCCCGATGGCAGGAGGGAGGGTTTGGGGGGAAAGATGGAGGGCCTGGCGGGAGCTAGGAAGCCACTTCCGCTTGCGAGCTGGAGGGGAGGAGCAGAACGTGGTGTGGCTGCAGGTGCTGGCTCTGAAGTAACCACAGGCAAGGGAGAAAGAATGTCACCCGAGGGGGAGGGGAGGGCTGGGGCGAGGAGTGGTGCCTGGTGGGAGGTCTGAGGAGAGAGAAGTTGTGACTTACCGTTTTTTTTAAATATGTTTTCATTGATTTCAATCAATCAATAAGGGAGAGGGAGAGAGAGAGAAACATCAATGAGAGAGAGAGTCAACTGCCTCCTGCAGGCCCCACACTGGGGATTCAGCCCACAACCCAGGCGTGTGTCCTAGCCAGGAACTGAACCGTGACCTCCTAATTCATAGGTCAACGCTCCACCACTGAATTGTGCCAGCTGGTTGATAAGACACCATTTTATTTTTATTTTTAAATACTATTTATTGATTTTTTTTATTTTTTATTTTTTTTTTACAGAGAGGAAGGGAGAGGGATAGAGAGTTAGAAAGATCGATGGGAGAGAGACATCGATCAGCCGCCTCCTGCACACCCCCTACTGGGGATGTGCCCGAAGAAACTGTGGTACATGCCCTTGACCAGGAATTGAACCTGGGACCCTTGAGTCCGCAGGTGGATGCTCTATCCACTGAGCCACACCGGTTAGGGCGAGATACCATTTTAGAAAGGGGATAGCCAGTGTCTGGAGGGAGGAGATGAGATCGCCAGGGATTCTTCAGCGCCAGGGCACTTATAGGAATACTGGTGTGTCTGCCCGGCTGATCATTTCCGGTGGGATGGGAGCTCCAGCAGGAGAGAAGCATGGAAGGGCGGTGAGCGCTGAAGGTTACAGGGGTGAAGTCAAGAAGAATGGGGACAGGAAGGGGATTGCTGGACTTGCCACGGGACCTGATCACTGCTGAAGTAGTGTCTTCAGGGGTCACAGTAGTGTCTGAGCAGATGGCACATGGCAGAGAAGAAAAGAGAGAAGGAGCCGAAACCGGTGTGGCTCAGTGGATAGAGCATCAGCCTGCGGACTGAAAGGTCCCAGGTTTGATTCCGGTCAAGGGCATGTACCGTGGTTGCGGGCACATCCCCGGTAGGGGGTGTGCAAGGGGCAGCTGATCGATGATTCTCTCTCATCTATGTTTCTGACTCTCTATCCCTCTCCCTCCCTCCCTGTAAGAAATCAACTAAATATATTTTTAAAAAGGAACAGAGCTCATCTCTTCTTGCCAAACTGCCATCTTCAGTGAACACAGAGAAAACCAAAACCAAGCCACAGGCCAAAGGGAACTGGGCAATGTTATGGTCAGGTCCCGGGCGAGGGCCAGGGACAGAAACTGAGAGCCGTGTAGAGCAACTGGGCAAACAGGACCAGGACACAGGGGGCAGAGCCTATTGCCACACCGAAGTCCTGCCCCCACAGATCACACCAACGGCCGTGGAGAAAATGCCAGGGTTCAAGGGCACCTAGTTGACCAGGGAGGGACTGAAAGAGCAGATCTGAGCGGAGAGGAGGTAGCCACCTGACCCAGCTCTGCTTGCACATTAACCTCTACACGCCCACAGGAAAAGCATTGCAAATGCTCTAGTAGTCATAGTGAAAACTGAGAAAAGAGGCAGGTGGCACTGAAGCTACTATATTTTGTTTTCTCTAACTCAGGGTATCCAAGAATTATTTCAACTTATAATCAACTAGCGGCCCAGGTCATGAATTCGTGCACATTGAAAAGAAATTCATTAGAAGAGCCGAGACCGGTGTGGCTCAGTGGATAGAGCGTCAGCCTGCGTGCGGACTGAAAGGTCCTGGGTTCGATTCCGGTCAAGGGCATGTATCTTGGTTGCGGGCACATCCCCAGTAGGGGGTGTGCAAGAGGCAGCTGGTTGATGTTTCTCTCTCATCGACGTTTCTAACTCTCTATCCCTCTCAATTCCTCTCTGTGTAAAATCAATAAAATATATATTTTTTAAAAAAGAAAAGAAAAAAAGAAATTCATTTGAAGAAATATGTTTGCACCCTCTTTTCCTCCCAACTGGCCTGCATACCCCTAACTGCCCCCCTGCTATCCTGCTCACTCCAAATGCCCCCCTGCTATCCTGATCATCCCCAACTGGGCTGCCTGCTGGTCTACTTACCCCCAACGACTCCTGCCATCCCACCCTGGCCTGATCATCCCACCCCCACCCCCGAGACCCAAGATCCCAGCCCCTCCCTTTTTTCTTTTTCTTTTACTTTTTCTTTTCTTTTTTTCCCCCCAGTGCCTCCTTGATTAGAGGCCAGGGCCAGCTGGAAGCAAGTATCTAGAATTTATTTATCTTCTATAATTGAAACTTTGTAGCCTTGAGCAGAGGCCAAGGCAGGCCAGGGCAGGAAACTTGGCTTCCTCCATTGCTGGGGGCAACCTAAGCCTCCTGCTTGCTCCAGCTTTGTGGCTGGTGGCCATATTGGTTGGGTTATTTTGCATACTCACTTCTGATTGGCTGGTGGGCATGGCTTGTGGGTATATCAAGTGATGGTTAACTTGAATGTTTCTCTTTTATTAGTGTAGCTAGGATCAATGGCTCTTTACATTCCCTTTTTCATATTAAGTCTTCAAGATCTAGGGTGGATTTAAAAAGTATATATATGTTTTTATTGATTTCAGAGAGGAGAGATAGAAACAGCAATGATAAGAAAGAATCATTGATCAGCTGCCTCTGGCACGCCCCCTATAGGGGATCAAGCCCTCAACCCAGGAATGTGCCCTTGATGGGAATCATGCCTGGGACCCTTCAGTCCACAGGCTGACACTCCATCCACTGAACCAAACCAGCTAGAGGAGTGGTTCTCAACCTTTTTAATGCTGTGACCCTTTAATACAGTTCCTCACGTTGTGGTGACCCCCAACCATAAAATTATTTTCGATGCTACTTCATCATTGTAATTTTGCTGCTGTTAATGAATCGTAAGGTAAATATTTGTGCTTTCCATTAGTCTTAGGCTCTACAGCAGCAGTTCTCTTAACAACAGTAACTAAACATCAGCTAAGGCCAAAACCGGTTTGGCTCAGTGGATAGAGTGTCGGCCTGCGGACTCAAGGGTCCTGAGTTCGATTCCGGTCAAGGGCATGTACCTTGGTTGCAGGCATATCCCCAGGAAGGGAGTGCAAGAGGCAGCTGATTGATGACTCTCTCTCATCGATGTTTCTAACTCTCTATCTCTTTCCCTTCCTCTCAGTAAAAAATCAATAAAATACATTTTTAAACATCAGCTAAGGGTTCAGCGACCCTGCTGAGGGCTAGTTTTACAGGCATATTCCCTGGCTTGAGAACCCTACAATTTAGCAGAAAAGGAGACATATCATTACAATGAAATGTAGTAAGTGTGATTGGGGCAGAATGAGGGGCTAAGTGGCGACCTAGGAGAACAATATCACCATTTTGGGAGATAAATAAAGGCTTGGGGGAGTAGAGAAAAAAATGCCCTTGACCGGAATCCAGCCTGGGACCCTTCAGTCCGCAGGCCAACGCTCTATCCACTGAGCCACACCAGCCGGGGCTGCCTTGGCCCTTTAGAAAGAAAGTCACAGAGGCAGAAGAAATGAGCCAACCTGGGCTGCGTGAGCTCAGGAAACAAGTTGCGGAGGCAAAAGAAAGGCCCTTGGAGAAAGGAAGCAAAGACATGCAACTAAGGAAAGAAGGAGCCGAAACCGACGTGGCTCAGTGGATAGAGCAATGGTCTCTGAACCAAAAGGTCCCGGGTTCGATTCCGGTCAAGGGCATGTACCTTGGTTGGGGGCACATCCCCAGTAGGGGGTGTGCAAGAGACAGCTGATCGATGATTCTCTCTCATAGATGTTTCTAGCTTTCTAGCTTTCTATCCCTCTCATCCTCTCTGTAAAAACTCAATAAAAAAAAAATATATATATATATATTTTTAAATGTTAACTGTTTAAAAAAAAAAAAAAGGAAAGAAGGAGAGGAGAGGGGCTGGCTTGCTCTAGAGAGAGTACAGGGTGAGTGCACTGGGCCCTTCCCCTTAAGGATTTTATTTTAACATATTTTATTGATTTTTTACAAAGAGGAAAAGAGAGGGATAGAGAGTTAGAAACATCGACGAAAGAGAAACATTGATCAGCTGCCTCTTGTACACCCCCTACTGGGGATGTGCCCACTACCGAGGTAAGTGCCCTTGACCAGAATCGAACCTGGGACCCTTCAGTCCACAGGCCGACGCTCTAACCACTGAGCCACACCGGTTTTGGCCCCTTAAGGATTTTTATCTGTTTCTAAAGGCAGGAATCTTTGGGGAGGTCTCAGAGAATATTCATCAGCTTCTCAAGTGCGTCCTTTCAGGGTTGTGGTCTCTACTGGTTGTTCAGGGTTAGGATAGGGTAGTCATTGGTCATTGGTCATTGCACCTAGTCCTGCTGTCAGCCCATGGTGGACTCGCTCCATCTGGTTTTGTTGCTTTTCAGGGCCTGGAGCTGACACACGATTGAGGCTCAGATGGTAAATCTAGCTTGACCAAACTGTGTTTGTGTGGTCAGTGTACCCAAGGCTTTGCTCCTAAGATTAGTTGATCCCTATCTAAACCTCATTGTCCTGAGGACTTAGTGCTTAACGGAGTGATTGTGCAAAGGAGAAGGAGGAAGGTGAGTCAGGAGGCTGGATGGGGCCCGTTTGAATCACTATCTGTCTCAACGTCTATGTTCCCTGATTCAGAAGGACATTCTGATATTAATTACCGTTATTTAGTCCTAGAGGCCCGATGCATGAAATTTTTTTTAATATATTTTATTGATTTTTCACAGAAAGGAAGGGAGAAGGATAGAGAGCTAGAAACATCGATGAGAGAGAGACATCGACCAGTTGCCTCCTGCACAGCCCCCACTGGGGATATGCCCTCAACCAATGTACATGCCCTTGACCGGAATCGAACCTGGGACCCTTAAGTCCACAGACTGACGCTCTATCCACTGAGCCAAACCGGTTTCGGCTGGATGCATGAAATTTGTGCAAGAGGCTCAGCCATCACAGCCCCAGCCGAGTCCTGGCCCCGCCCTCCTCCACACCCCATTGGTCCTTCTGGAAGTCATTCTAGAAGATTGTTCTGCAGCCCGGTCTAATTAGCATATTAGCTCTTTATTATCTACCGTGTTTCCCCGAAAATAAGGCATCCTCCGAAAATAAGACCTACTTACAGATTTCCTTCTGAGTGAAATATAAGGCATCCCCCCAAAAATAAAGGCCTCCCCCTAGGCTAAACATGAGAGGTTTGGTCCACTGATTCTGAAAGAAATGGAGTCACAAGAAATTCATCAGGAAATTCAGGAATTGGATGGTTACGATGATGCTCCAGAAGATGATGACATGATTGTCAATGAATAAATGAGTACATTCTTGATACTGTAGGATTCACAGTTTGTCTGGTTTGTGTTGACAACTACCTGTACTACTGTACCATATACAGGGAATAAATTTCCTTTATGTTCATTTAACAATACATGCGTACCGTATTCTTCTTCATGGAAAAATAAGACATCCCCTAAAAATAAGACCTAGCGCATCTTTGGGAGCAAAAATTAATATAAGACACTGTCTTATTTTCGGGGAAACAGGGTAGGAAGTGTCAGGCTTTATTCTAGTGGTTTAAATTCTTACCTCACTTGAAACCGGTTTGGCTCAGTGGATAGAGCATCGGTCTGCAAACTGAAAGGTTCCAGGTTCGATTCTGGTCAAGGGCATGTGCAAGCACATCCCCAGTAGGGGGTGTGCAGGAGGCAGTTGATCAATGATTCTCTCTCAATGATGTTTCTAACTCTCTATCCCTCTCTCTTCCTCTCTGTAAATTCTTACTTCACTTGATCTCCATAAAAAGCCCTCCATACCACAATCCCTGTATACAGATAAGGAAACTGAGGCACAAAAAGGAGGTATCACTTGTCCAGTGTCAGAATCTATAAGGGATAGAGCATTTTGGCGTCAGAGCTCACTGCATTAACCCCTCTGTCATAGCTTGGGGCTGTGTATGCCCAGGAGTGTAGGGTGAGGGGTTGGCTAGGAATGTCAGGATCCAACTCGTGAGGCAAGCAGTGGCCAAATCACGCATGTCAACACCAGCACCAGCAGCCTGTCGGGAAATGTTTTTTTAATTCCTTGACTGCATATATAAATGATTGCTAATGATATCTTTGAATGTGGTCGAGTTAAGAGAACATTATATTCAGCCCTACCCGGCTTAGCTCAGTGGATAGAGCGTCAGCCTGCGGACTGAAGGGTCTCAGGTTCGATTCCACTCAAGGGCACATGCTTGGGTTTCGGGCTCCATCCCCAGTAGGGGGCGTGCAGGAGGCAGCCAATCGGTGATCCTCTCTTATCATTGATGCTTCTATTGCTCTCTCCTTCTCCCTTCCTCTCTGAAGTCAATAAAATAAATATTTTTTTAAATGAGCTTTAAAAAAAAGAGAGAGAGAGGGGAGAACATTATATTCAAATCCAGATTTACACAAGCCACATTTCCTACAGGGATTCCCGGCTTCCCCAAATTCCCATAAGCTATCGAGAGAAGCCAACCCCCTGACATTAAGTTCTAAGATGAAAAATCCCCAAAGGCAAGTAACCAGTGACAGGAGCTGGAAGCCCAGGTTACAGGGAGAGGCTCAGGTTGCCTCCACTCTTTTAAAAAATATATATTTTATTGATTTTTTTTACAGAGAGGAAAAGAGAGGGATAGAGACAAACATCGATGAGAGAGAAACATCCATCAGCTGCCTACTGCACACCCCCTACTGGGGATGTGCCAGCAACCAAGGTACATGCCCTTGACCGCAATCAAACCCGGGACCTTGAGTGTGCAGGCCAAGGCTCTACCCACTGAGCCACACCGGCCAGGGCTTGCCTCCACTCTTGACCTTTCACCCACAGGACCCCCAGATTCCCAGTGCAGCTCTCTCCTCTGTGAGAGCTTACACACAAACAGCCAGGCCCCTGCTAGCCAAATCACAATGGCCAAACAGGAAACTGACAACTCCTACCCCCACACCCCCTACCACAGTGTACACACATAACAACGCAGAAGGCTGGTGCTTCCTTCCCCCAGCTGTCTCCGCAGCTGTGCAGGACTTTCTAAAGAGAGCTTTCCAAAAATCTTCCCGAGAGAGACTTGTGTGACTCTAATAATCTCTGCGCACAGAAGGCTCCTTGGATTTTAGGAATGAGATTTTTTTTTTTTTTTTTTACAGAAACCGGTTTGGTCCAGTGGATAGAGCATCGGCCTGCGGACTGAAGGGTCCCAGGTTCGATTGCGGTCAAGGGCATGTACCTTGGTTGTGGGCACATCCCCAGACGGGGGGGTGCGGAGGGGGGTGCAAGAGGCAGCTAATCTTCTCTCTTATTGATGTTTCTGGCTCTCTGTCCCTCTCTCTTTCTCTCTATAAAAAAATCAATACAATATATGAAAAAAAGAAAGAAGAAAAGAAAGAAAGGAAAAAAGAAATAGGACTTTCTGTCTGCCTACCAACCCATCAGAGACCATGCTTTTTGTTTTTAGTTTTTTTTATTTATTTATATTTATTTATTTATAATATATTTTATTTATTTATTTATTTATTTATTTATTTATTTATTTATTTATTTATTTTATAGAGAGGAAGGGAGAGGGATAGAGAGCCAGAAACATTGATGAGAGAGAAACATCGACCAGCTGCCTCCTGCACACTCCCCACCAGGGATGTGCCCCCAACCAATGTACATGCCCTTGACCGGAATCAAACCCGGGACCCTTCAGTCCACAGACCGACGCTCTATCCACTGAGCCATACCAGTTTCGGCTGAATCCACTTCTTGTTGTTTTTTATACATATTTTTTTATTTTCTACAGAGTGGAAGGGAGAGGGATAGAGAGTTAGAAACATCGATGAGAGGATACATCGACCAGCCGCCTCCTGTACACCCTCCACTGGGGATGTGCCCGCAACCAAGGTACATGCCCTTGACCAGAATGGAACCTGGGGCCCTTCAGTCTGCAGACCAGCGCTCTGTCCAGTGAGCCAAACCAGTTAGGGCTCACTTCTTGTTTTAATAATAACTACTAACATTGATCATACACTCACTATTTGTCATCCATTGTGTCAACAGCTGTATTAATGTGTCCTATCTTGTTTAATCTTCAAATGATATAAATGATTTTTTTTTTATTTCCACTTTACACACCAGAAAACTGAGGATTAAAAAAAAAGAGTTAACTGATTGGCCCGAGATCACACAGCTAGTGAGTGGTGGATCTGTGATTCAAAGTCAAGTGCATCTGACTTAATCTCTATAATAAGATGCCTCCTTCAGGCAGGCCAGCAGTCTACATATGGAGGAAAATACCAGACATGCCTTTGGGATTGATGGAGCCCAAAAGACTTATGGGTAGGGGAAACTGGCAGCACAGTGGGCAGAGAAAATAGCATGTTAGAGTTCCACATTTGGCAAATGTAATTCCTTTGGCTTTATGTCTTTATCTAGTCTGGGATCACCTGTCCCAAATATCTGAATTATTTTCCTAAGAGAGAGAGAGTGTTTCCTCCTCAGCTCGACAGGGAAACCTCCTTAAGCCTCTCCAGATCTACCCAGTTTCTATTAATCCCTCCCAGTCCTATTGCTTCCTAATGCATTCTCTTCACCCCAGTTATTTCTCACTCAGTTTGTCCTCAAGAGTATAAGCTCCCAGAAAGGAAGCCTGAGGGTTAGCCACCTCCCCACACTGAACCCCATTTCTAATCTGTGCTTGACATTATGCTTCCTCTTTTTTTTTTTTTTAAATATATTTTATTGACTTTTCACAGAGAGGAAGAGAGAGGGATAGAGAGTTAGAAACATTGATGAGAGAGAATCATCGATCAGCTGCCTCTTGCACACCCCCTACTGGGGATGTGCCCACAACAACCAAAGTACATGCCCTTGACCAGAATCGAACCTGGGACCTTTCAGTCCGCAGGCTGACATTCTATCCACTGAGCCAAACCGGTTTGGTCTATATATTGATTTTTCACAGAGAGGAAGGGAGAGGGATAGAGATCTAGAAACGTTGATGACCCAGGACCGGTTTGGCTCAATGGATAGAGCGTCGGCTTGGGGACTAAAGGGTCCCGGGTTCGATTCCGGTCAAGGGCATGTACCTTGGTTGCGGGCATATCACCAGTAGGGGGTGTGCAAGAGGCAACTGATCGATGACTCTCTCATCAATGTTTCTAACTCTCTATCTCTCTCCCTTCCTCTCTGTATAAAATCAATAAAATATATATTTTTTTAAAAATAGAAACATTGATGAGAGAGAAACATCGACCAGCTGCCTCCTGCACATCCCCTACTGGGGATGTGCCCCCAACTAATGTACATGCCCTTGACTGGAATCGAACCCGGGACCCTTCAGTCCACAGACCGACGCTCTATCCACTGAGACAAACCAGTTTCGGCTATGCTTCCTCTTTTATAATGCCAAGCTGGCCCAACTGTGACCCAGCTTCCCTCAGAAGTTTGCTTTGACTAAGGCCATGCCTGGAATATTCTTTTTTTTTTAAAATATATTTTATTGATTCTGTACAGAGAGGAAGGGAGAGAGATAGTTAGAAACATCTATGAGAGAGAGTCATCGATCAGCTGCCTCTTGCACACCCCCCACTGGGGATGTGCCCTCAACCAATGTACAATCCCTTGACCGGAATCGAACCCGGGACCTTTCAGTCCCCAAGCCGACGCTCTATCCATTGAGCCAAACCAGTTTCGGCTGAAATATTCTTTTTCTTCTCTGTGTTTCTATATAACGTAGAGGCTAGCATTTGTTCCTTTTCTTGATACGTTTTTTTTTCTTGCTGCAAATTATACTGAAAGCTCTCAAGGATTAGGGCTATAGCTTCTGATTTTTATTTTATTTTATTAAATAGTTTATTGATTTTTTTTACAGAGAGGAAGGAAGAGGGATAGAGAGTTAGAAACATTAGTGAGAGAAAAACATTGCTCAGCTGCCTCCTGCACTCCCTCTACTGGGGTTGTGCCCGCAACCAAGGCACATGCCCTTGACCAGAATAGAACCTGGGACCCTTCAGTCCACAGGCTGATGCTCCCTCCACTGAGCCAAGCCAGTCAGGGCAACTTCCGATTTTTAATTTGATAAATCCTCTTTCAGCCTTGAGCAAGCACTGCGGGGCCACCATCCTCAGGGAGCTGAGTGAGGATAACCCCATCCTTAGAGTCTTGCTGGATGCTTCTGTCTGGGAGGGTTGTGCCTTCTGGGTTTTAAGACCTCCATTCACTCATTTGACAATTTTTTGAATGTTTATTTCATGTAAGACGCTGGGGGTGAAAAGGTAAGAAGGGCCCTGTCCCCCAGTGTGAGACAACAGTATTTTCTTTCTTTCTTTTCTTTTTTCTCCAACAGTGTTTTCCAAAAAAAATAGAAATAATAGCAAGAGACCAGCTCCGGTCCTTCTTGCCCTAGATTAAGGTGTCTAGCTGAAACCAGTTTGGCTCAGTGGTAGAGCGTTGGTCTGCGGACTGAAAGGTCCCAGGATTGATTCCGGTCAAGGGCATGTACATTGGTTGCGGGCACATCCCCGGTGGGGGGTGTGCAGGAGGCAGCTGGTCGATGTCTCTCTCTCATGGACGTTTCTAGCTCTCTTATATCTCTCCCTTCCTCTCTGTAAAAAATCAATAAAATATATTTAAAAAAAAAAAAAAAAGGTGACCAGACATCCTGCTTTTGGCGGGACAGTCCCATTTTAAACAATTTGTCCCGAGTACCACTTTAAAAAAAGTCCCGGTTTTTGGAAAGAATGCACGACAAGCTAGGGAACGGCGGGAGAACAGGAAGGGAATATACGGTTTTCGGTGGCCATGTCAATGGTGTCCGGATTTACCAATGTTAAAATCTGGTCACCTTACCCTAGATGCAATATTAGGAACTTAAGCTACTTATGGTACAGCATGATAGAAGGCAGCCAGAGAAGGGTCACATTCAGGTGCAAGAGGTAGAGTTCAAGGAGGTAGTCAGATACCATTATCAAAGTCAAGTTCAGGGAGAAAGAGATCTCCTGATTATCCGCACCACTGGTTTGCTCATCACACTGTTACATGGTTTGGATACTTTCTAAGCGAAGGGTTGTTTTCTCTCCAACCAAAAGTTTCTTAAATTTGAGAGATTCAGGTGTGCTTTCTTTCTTTATTTATTTCTTTCTTTACTGTTTTTTTTTTCATTTTTTTAATTAAGGTATTATATGTATACATATTTTACCATTGCTCCCTCAACCCACTCCCATACATGCTCCCCGCCCCCAAGAGTTTTGCGCCCATTGGTTATGCTGATATGCATGCATACAAGTCCCTCAGTTGATATCTTATCTCCTCCACCTCTCCCTAACCTTCCCGCTGTCATTTGACAGTCTGTTTGATGCTTTACTGTCTCTGTATCTACCTTTTTGCTCATCTGTTTATAATGTTCTTTATTACCAATAAATGAGCGAGATAAGTGGTATTTTTCTTTCATTGACTGGCTTATGTAACTTGGCATAATGTTCTCCAATTCCATCCAGGTCGCTGCAAATGGTAAGAATTTCTTCTTTTTATGGCAGCATAGTATTCCATTGTGTAGATGTACCATAGTTTTCTGATCCAGTCACCTGCTGACAGGCACATAGGCTGTTTTCAAACCTTCGCTATGGTGAATTGTGCTGCTATGAACATAGGGGTGCATATATCCTTTCTAATTGGTGTTTCTAGCTTTATGAGATATATTCCTAGACGTGAGATCACTGGGTCAAATGGGAGTTCCACTTTCAGTTTGTTTTGTTTTAATATATTTTATTGACTTTTTCTTACAGAGAGGAAGAGAGAGGGATAGAGAGTTAGAAACATTAATGAGAGAGAATCATCGGTCAGCTGTCTCCTGCACACCCCCCACTGGGGATGTGTCCGCAATCAAGGTACATGCCCTTAACTGGAATCGAACCTGGGACTTTTCAGTCCGCAGGCCGACGCTCTATCCACTGAACCATACCAGTTTCGGCCACTTTCAGTTTTTTGAGGAAATTCCATACTGTTCTCCACAGTGGCTGCACCAGTCTGCATTCCCACCAGCAGTGCAGGTGTGCTTTCAAAGTCTCTCGCATCCTCCACCTTTAGAGCAAAGCACTCATTGAAACCATCTCAGCTGTCAGTTTTCCGGAAACCCGCCCTCCTTGACTCCGCGCGGCGGGGCCGCACGTCTAGTGCCACACCCGACCCGGGCGAGGGGGCTTAACCGCTCTGGCCACTCAGCGGCCGCTTCTGCCCGCAGCCGCCGGGGACGCGGCTTCCCATTGGCCAGACAAGCACGAGAGCCCGCCCCCCGGAAGTCGCAAGGCGGCTTCCTTTCTCACCCCGGGTTCGTAGCCTCCACGACGGGGCCGCGAGGCCGAGCGGGGCAGCGGGCCCCGGCCGGTTCTCAGCCGACGAGGTCCGGCGTGGGCGAGCCCTCCTACAGCGAGGACAAGGCCGGAAGGCTGGATCAAGCCGGTCGCGAGCCCTTTGGCCCACTCTTCGCGGAGAGCGAAGGGGCGGGCCGCGCCTGTTGCCGCCCCGGAAGCGGAAGTGAGGGCGCCCCGAGTCCTTTCCAGTGCGAGCTCTAGCCGGCGTCGGTCCGTTCCACCCGCCGGCCACTTCGCGCCTCTTCTACTGCCGGTGTCCTCGTCACCGGCCCGTCCTCACCATGCTGTCTCTAGACTTTTTGGACGATGTGCGGCGGATGAACAAGCGGCAGGTGAGGCTGGACGCCCGGCTTTTTTCCCTGGGCACCTCTCGACCCTTCGACGCTTCCATTGCGGGTCCTGCGGGTCCCCTGGGCCCCGGAGCCCCGGAGCCGGGCTGATGCCTGAACCATCTCTTCGGTGGAGTCTGAGGCCAGAGGTCGCTTGGTTCGCCCCCCATTACTATTATTTATTATTTTTTATTATATTATTATTATTAGCTCCTAGTTAATTCGGGGCTTGCTGGAGGGTGGCGCAGGAAGCCGGTCTTCTTCCCCTTCCATTCCTCCTAGTGAGGCTGAGACCCGAGGGCGCGTTGTCAGTGGGAGTCGGGGTTGCGCCTCGCGGATGGCGGCAAACTCGGGGTTTCTCCCGTCGCAGCGACTCCCATGCAACCCAGAAGCTAGATGTAGCCGTCCCCTGCCGCCGGGATGCTGGGCGAGGCGGTTGTAGGCCCCACAGAAGCCGCCTCGCTTCTTTCCGCAGCTCACAGCCCTGTGATATGTTGGCCCCCAGTGGCCCGCGCTGACTTTTCCTTGGACCACGTCTGACTTGAAGTTGGGACAGTTGCTGCCGAGTCCGTGTGGCATGAAGGTGGCACCCCTCAGTATCCTCGGGCATCCCATAACGCCCAGTAGTAGCGTGGCACAGGGATCTTGATATTCCGATCTCCTGATTTTGCCCTTAAATCTTTTTTAAAAAATATATATTTTATTGATTTTTCACAGAGAGGAAGAGAGAGGGATAGAGAGTTAGAAACGTCGATGAGAGAGAATCATCGATCAGCTGCCTCCTGCACACCCCCCACTGGGGATGCGCAACCAAAGGCACATGCCCTTGACTGGAATCGAACCAGGGACCCTTCAGTCTGCAGGCCGACACTATCCACTGAGCCAAACCGGTTTCGGCTGCCCTTAAATCTTACTCCGTCTTGAGCTTCTAGATCGCAGGTCAGGTGGTATTGGCAATGCTGTCGTGGTTGTGCGGTCGTTGGGAATGGTTGCTCCTTTTCATCTTCTGCACCACGTGTCTGTCTGGAGAGCCCAGTTTGCTTGTCTCGGGCCTTTTGACAATGTTTGACTATTGAGAATTATCCTGATGTCCCTATTAAAGGTTTTTCTCTTGGACTTGAATTTTGCAGTCTTTAGCAATACCTATTAGGAAAGTAGACATGCAACCTTCTCTTAGTCGCCTTCAGATTTTATTTTATTTTTTAAAAATATATTTTATTGTTTTTTTACAGAAAGGAAGAGAGAGGGATAGAGAGCTAGAAACATCAATGAGAGAGAAACATCGATCAGCTGCCTCCTGCACACCCCCTACTGGGGATGTGCCCACAACCAAAGTACATGCCCTTGACCGGAATCGAACCCGGGACCCTTCAGTCGGCAGGCGGACGCTCTATCCACTGAGCCAAACCAGTTTCTGCATCCCTTCGGATTTTAGCTAGCTCAGTGTCACCGTCTCTCAGATATGCTTAATTCCTTCGGTCATAATTGATCATTCTTTTCAAATTGCACAGGACATTTATGTCTTGAAGATAACTCTTTAGATTCTCCCTTATGTTGTATGGTGTCGTCTTTTCCATCCACATCTGAATTTCTGGGTACTACAGACATTTCTCCATAGAAATACTTATTTGGGGGCTACTGTTTATTGTACCTTATGCTAAATACAATGAGAGAAATGCAGAGATACATGACAGACTCTGCCTTCAATGAGCATACATGTGTAGAAAATAGTTAAGGCTGTTTTGCTATGTGTAAAGTGTTATATATGCATATGAGGTAGGTAATGTTCTTCCCATTTACTGAGATTAAGGAAATGAACACCAGCCGAAACCGGTTTGGCTCAGTGGATGGAGCGTTGGCCTGCGGACTGAAAGGTCTCAGGTTCGATTCTAGACAAGGGCACGTACTTTGATTGCAGGCACATCCCCAGTGGGAGGTGTGCAGGAGGCGGCTGATCGATGTTTCTCTCTCATTGATCTTTCTGGCTCTCTATCCCTCTCCCATCCTCTCTGTAAAAAATCAATAAAAATGGCCGAAACTGGTTTAGTTCAATGGATAGAGCGTCGGCTTGGGGACTGAAGGGACCCAGGTTCGATTCCGGTCAAGGGCATGTACCTTGGTTGCGGGCATATCCCCAGTAGGGGGTGTGCAAGAGGCAACTGGTCGATGACTCTCTCTCATCGATGTTTCTAACTCTCTATCTCTCTCCCTTCCTCTCTGTACAAAATCAATAAAATATATTTAAAAAAAATAAATAAATAAAAATGTATTAAAAAAGAAAGAAAGAAAATGAACACCTTCCCAGTGGTGGTGAGGAGAAAATGGGGGGAATCGGATAGTGTGGGAATGGGGTGAGGGAAAATAATGAAGTGAGGTTTTGCCTGTACATAACTTCTGGGGAAAAGAATTGATAGCGTTTATAGATACTGAACTCATCACATGAAAAGAGGAAACTGTACGTTTGGTTTTTTGCTTCTCTAAAATTGCTGCAATTGCGTAACTTTTTCACTCACACCTAAATACATATCAAACGTCTGGTTAATATGTTTGAATTATAACTGTGCTTTTTACCCCTAAGGTTCATAGAGGAATACTTGAGTACAATGAACCCCACCCATTTAAGTGTATTATTTTATAAGTTCCAACAGCTACATACACCCATCACAGTCAAGAAAATAGAGCATTCTGCCGAAACCGGTTTGGCTCAATGGATAGAGCATCGGCTTGGGGACTGAAAAGTCCCGGGTTCGATTCCGGTCAAGGGCATGTACCTTGGTTGCGGGCATATCCCCAGTAGGGGGTGTGCAAGAGGCAGCTGATCGATGTTTCTAACTCTCTATCTCTCTCCCTTCCTATCTGTACAAAATCAATAAAATGTATTTAAAAAATAAAAAACGTTTAAAAAGAAAAAGATAATAGAGCATTCTATCCCATACAAGATCCCTGTGCCCCTTTGTTGTTCGTCTCTCCTCTAGCACTTGGCTGCCACGGATTTGCTTTTTGTCATTATAGATGGGTTTGCATTTTAAATAAATAGATTCACAGAGTATGTATTCTTTTGAGCTTTGAGTTATAATTGATTTTGAATACCTTACTCACTCAAGACTTGTTTATTTTATGTAATACCAGAGGCCCGGTGCATGAATTTGTGCACCAGTGGTGTCCGTCGGTCTGACCTGTGGGATCGGGCCGAAACTGGCTCTCCGATATCCCCTGAGGGGTCCCAGATTGTGAGAGGGCACAGGCCAGGCCAAGGGACCCCACCAGTGCACGATGGGGGCGGGGAGGGATGCTGAGGGAGGTTGGCCAGCTGGGGAGGGGCCGTGGGAGGGCTCCACATCATGTCTAGCCCTTCTCGTTCAGTTCAGGTCTCGCTCAGTCCTGATCAATATGCCAAACCTCAGCAGCAAGCTGTCCTACCAGTTGGAGCATCTGCCCCCTGGTGGTCCGTGCACATCATAGGGAGCAGTTAAGCGGCCTTAGCATATCATTAGCATATTATGCTTTTGACGGGACAACCAGACACTTAGCATATTAGGCTTTTATTATATACTGAGGATGTGCCCGCAACCAATGTACATACCCTTGACCGAATCGAACCCGGGACCTTTCAGTCTGCAGGCCGACGTTCTGTCCACTGAGCCAAACCAGTTTCGGCTTACCTTTATTTTTCATGTAATTTAATTATACTAATTTTTAAAATGCTCATTCAAGGGGTGTGTGTGTGTGTGTGTGTGTGTGTGTGTGTATTTATATGTGTGTATCCACATATACATAAATTGTGCTTAGAAAGGGAGGAAGAGAGAAAAACCTATCAGTTGCCTCCTGTACATACCTGATCGAGAATTGAACCTGCCACCTTTGTGGTGAATGGGACAAGCATTCCAACCACTGAGCTACCCAGCCAGAGCCAACATGTCATATTTTTTAGTGAGTTTTTTTTTTTTTTCTTCATCATATCCTCTCCATGGTCATAAAGACAAGCCTGATTCTTCATTTCCATGGCTAGATGGCACAGACCTATAGCAATGAAGAAGAGCGCCACGTAAGCAGAAATGGCGATTATAACGTCTCTCCCAAAAGTTCTCTTTTCTGACTTGAAGGAAGGAGGTGAGCGAGGGTATCCAGACACGATGTCCACAGGGACAGAAAGTGTTGTCTGGGGGACATGGCTCATTGGTCAGGGTTTAGTCCGGGAAGCAGCACCACTATAAATATTGGGGAATTAGGGGATTTATTATAGGCCTAAGATCTTACACAATTGTGGGAAGAGCTCGATAAGAGTCTCAAACTGAGAGGTGGAGAATCAGAAAAATATCACTAGCCGAAACCAGTTTGGCTCAGTGGATAGAGCATCGGTCTGCGGACTGAAAGGTCCCGGGTTCGATTCCGGTCAAGGGCATGTACATTGGTTGCGGGCACATCCCCCGTGGGAGGTGTGCAAGAGGCAGCTGGTCGATGTTTCTCTCTCTCTCTCTCTCTTTCTCAATGTTTCTAACCCTCTATCCTTCTCCCTCTCTGTAAAAAAATCAATAATTTTTTTTTTTTTAAAGAAAAGAAAAATATCACTAACTACCTCTTCCAAAGCCCTGTTATGGGTAGACAAACCCATGCTTGCCTTGGAATTGGGCAGAATTTCAAATCTTCCTGATGGAGTGGGACCACACCAAAGGGGAGGAGATGAAACATACGGATGTGTTGACTCCATACGGGTCTCTATTGGACGGATGCGCTGGCAGTGGGGTAGGAGAGAGTGAGGATGAGCTGGATTCTGCCAGGCCCTGAATGATGTCTCTTAACACCTCTAACCTTCAACAAAATAGCAGTTGGTTCCCTTTTCACTTTCTAGATTTTGAGCAGATTTCTCTTTTTGGCCAACCAACCCGGACCAGGGAAGGGGGTTGGGGAAAACTAGTTCAGCTTTGTTAGCCAAGTTGGCAAAGTATAAAACTATAGTCAATCCTTTATCTGCTCAGCATCTAGAGAACTCTATTTTTCCCCTCTAAAATATAATTTTTTAAAATATATTTTATTGACTTTTTTTTACAGAGAGGAAGGGAGAGGAATAGAGTCAGAAACATCGATGAGCCTTTGACCGGAATCGAACCCTGAACCTTTCAGTCCGCAGGCCAACGCTCTATCCACTGAGCCAAACCGGTTTCGGCAGAGGGCCCATTTTTTTGTTTGATTGTTTTTCTTTTTGTTTTCTGTCTTTTGTTTCACTATTTATTTTTTTTTTTTTTTTTTTTTTTTTTCCCCTCACTCAAGTATATTTTTTTATTGAATTTTAGAGAGAATGGAAGGAAGAGGGAGAGACAGAGAAGCACTGATGTGAGACACATTGATTGGTTGCCGCCCGCATGCCCTTGACCAGGGCTGGGAGTGCAACCAAGGTATGTGCCCTTGACTGGAATCGAACCCAGGACCCTTTGCTCCACAAGCCAACGCTCTGTCCACTGAGCCAAACTGGCTAGGGTTCTTTCTCTTCTTCTTTTTTTTTTTTTTTTTTTTTTTTTTAACAGTATTTCTTTTCTGTGAGTTATTTTGGGTTTCATTTGCTTTTCCTAGTGTTTTAAGATAGAAGTTTACTTTGGGAAAGCTACAAATATTTGTAAATTAAACAGTGTATTTCTAAATAACCCACAAGTCAAAGGAGAATCGCAAGGGAAATTACAAAATATTTGAACTGAGTGTAAACAAAAACACAACATATAATTTGAAGCCTTTATTGCTTTAAAATTCCCTCTGTGGCCCAAACCGGTTTGGCTCAGTGGTAGAGCGTCGGTCTGCGGACTGAAAGGTCCCAGGTTCGATTCCGGTGAGGGGCATGTACGTTGGTTGCGGGCACATCCCCAGTGGGGGGTGTGCAGGAGGCAGCTGGTCGATGTTTCTCTCTCATCGACGTTCCTAGCTCTCTATCTCTCTCCCTTCCTCCTGTAAAAAATCAATAAAATATATATTTTTTTAAAAAATTCCCTCTGTGTACTACGTTAGCTATCTCCCACAACCTTTTAATTTTTTATTTTTTTACCCTCACAGATTTTAAATAAGAAAAAAAAGCATGTTTACCAACATATACTATATCTTGTGTGCTTCATTTCTGTGTGTAAATCCAGATTTCATTTCGTATTTTCTTTTTGCTTGGAGAACTTTTTTTTTTTTTTTTTTTTTTAATATATTTTATTGATTTTTTACAGAGAGGAAGAGAGACGGATAGAGAGTTAGAAACATCGATGAGAGAGAATCATCAATCAGCTGCCTCTTGCACACCCCCTACTGGGGATGTGCCCGCAACCAAGGTACATGCCCTTGACCGGAATCGAATCCTGGACCTTTCAGTCCGCAGGCCGACGCTCTATCCACTGAGCCAAACCGGTTTCGGCTGCTTGGAGGACTTTTAAAAACTTTTTTCATAATGTAGATATGCTCTTGATGAATTATATTTGAGTTTTTGTGCCTTTGGAAAAGGTTTAATTTTGTCTTCATTTTATTTTTTTTTTTAATATGCTGTTATTGATTCCAAAGAGGGAGAGAGAGTAACATCAATGATGAGACAGAATCATTGATTGGCTGCCTCCTTCACACACATCCCCACTGGAGATTTAGCCTACAACTCGGTCATGTGCCCTGACCTGGAATCGGTCCATAGGTCAACGCTCAACCACTGAGCCATGCTGGCTAAGCATGTCTCCATTCTTTGAAAAGGTTTTTTATTGGTTTTAAATGAGAGAGAAAGAGGGGGAGAGAGAGAGAAACATTGATGTGAGAGGGAACCGTTGATCTGTTGCCTCTTTCATTCCTCGTATCTGGGATCAGGTCTGAAACCTGGGTTTGTGCCCTGATTGGGAATCCGTACCCACAACCTTTAGATGCACAGGACAACACCCAGCTAACTGAGCCATACTGGCGAGGCCTTGCCTTTTTCTTTTTTTCTAATCTCTATTTTGAAAATATTACAGATGCCTTCACCCCATTGACCCTGTCTATCCCGCACTCATCCCCCCTTGCCTTTCTTTTTGTTTGTTTGTTAATCCTCACCTGAGGATATTTTTCCATTGATTTTTAGAGAGAATGAAATGTGGGGAAAGAGATGTCAATTGGTTGCCTTCCACCTGCACCTGAGCAGGGCTGGGAATTGATCAAACCTGCAACAGAAGTGCGTGCCCTTGGCCAGGATTAAACCTGGAACCCTTCAGTCCACAGGCCAATGCTCTATCCACTGAGCAGAACTGGCCAGGGCATTGCCTTCATTTTTTTTAATTTTTTTTTTATAATATATTTTATTGATTTTTTACAGAGAGGAAGGGAGAGGGATAGAGAGCTAGAAACGTCGATGAGAGAGAAATATCAACCAGTTGCCTCTTGCCCACCCCCTACCGGGGATGTGCCCCCCTGACCGGAATCGAACCTGGGACCTTTCAGTCCGCAGACCAACGCTCTACCACTGAGCCAAACCGGTTTTGGGTGCCTTCATTTTTGCAAGAAATTTCTCTGGGTATAGAATTTTAGGTTGATAGGGTGTTTTTTTTTCTTACTACTTTCAAGAAGTCTGCTGTTATTTCAAGACTCAGGCTATTCCTGTCCTATATGAACGCTGAGAATTGTTCCATCTTCCCCTTTAGACGGTTCTTTTGCATTCTTGGTAATTCCTTCAGAGGCACGTGCTGATCGTCGCTGGTCGTCTTTCTGCCGAGGACTTGAGCAGAGATCCTCTGCAGACCTTTGTGTAGTGCTCATTTCCATCCTGCCCCGGGTCTCTAGCTCCCATTGCCTCCTCAACTCCCAGTTCTTTCTCCTCCCTCTTCCTGCCACTCTCCAGGCTCTGTCTGCATTCCCCTTTGTCCTGTTCTAGAAACTCTCCAGTCTGTCCATTGGGGCAAGTTCCTCCTTTCTAAGCAATCACAGCCCTGTGCCCCGTGGATGCAGTCCCAAGTTCAATGTCTGAGACCCTTTGTTTCATCTCTTTTGTCCAGTTGCTTAGTTCAGGGAGGTAACTGGTCCCTGTTACTCCATCTTGGCCTAAACATCATACTTTTGAGCTTCATCTGTGTTGTGCATCTCAGTAGTTCATTCTTTCTCTTCCTGAACAGTATCCTAGTGTGTGGGAATATTGCAGTGTAGTCACTGTTGATGGACATTTGTTTGTTTGTTTGTTTTTACCAATATGAGGCTATTATGAATGAAGCCACTGTAACCTGTGTAATGAATAGATATGTTTTCATTTGTCAGATTATAAAGCAGTCTTAACGGATTTTTTTTTTTAAATGAGACTTGTGTTACTGTTAACTGATATTACGCTTCTTCTGAGAGTTAGAAGGCAGGGAGATTGGAGTTATGGCTTATGAGTCTGTTAGTTTGAGGGCCTAAGATAAGACTTTAGGCCAACTGCTAGTTTATTTTTGTTTGTTTGTTTTATCCTTGCCATAGGAGTGAAGATACTTTTTCCAATGGTTTTTAGAGAGACTGAAAGGGAAGTTGGAGGGGGAGAGGGAAGAACATATAATGATGTGACACTTCAATTGGTGTGCCTCCCACACGCACCCTGACCCGGGCCAGGGATCAAACCTGCAACCCAGGTAGAACATGCCCTTGAGTGCCCTTGACCAGAATTGAACCACAGCCCTTGGGTGCACAGGCCGGCGCTCTAACCACTGAGCAATGCCACCCAGAGCAGGTCAACTGCTCTTTTGTAGCTCTGACACATTTTGCTTCCATGGTCACTTCTGTCTTTGCTTAAAACTGCAGGAAGTCGCCAAAACTGGTGTGGCTCAGTGGATAGAACATCAGTCTGTGGACTGAAAGGTCCCGGGTTCGATTCCGGTCAAGGGTATTTACCTTGGTTGCGGGCACATTTCCAGTAGGGGGTGTGCAGGAGGCAGCTGATTGATGTTTTCTCTCTCATCGATGTTTCTAACTCTCTGTCCCTCTCCCTTCCTCTTTGTAAAAAAATCAATAAAATATATATATTTTTTAAATTGCAGGAAGTCTGACTTTTATGAAAATATCCTATATATTGCCGAAACTGGTTTGGCTCAATGGATAGAGCATCGGCTTGGGGACTGAAGGGTCCCGAGTTCGATTCCGGTCAAGGGCATGTACCTTGGTTGCGGGCATATCCCCAGTAGGGGGTGTGCAAGAGGCAGCTGATCGATGACTCTCTCTCATCGATGTTTCTAACTCTCTATCTCTCTCCCTTCCTCTCTGTACAAAATCAATAAAATATATTAAAAAGAAAGAAAAAAGAAAATATCCTATATATTGAACTTCAGACATCTCTTAGAAGAATAGAAATATAATTGATATGTTTGATAACTATAATAGATAAAAATGAACAGTACATAGCTTTCAGGTTATGGCCTGTTAAATGATAGTATTTAAAGTTACCGTCACTTTTATTTTGCTGAATTTTCTGTCCTTGGTTATATCTCCTTAGTTATTTTAAATCTACAACAGTTTCCCTTGTTTATTTCCACAATACTGGATTTTCAGACTAGAACAATTGTCTTATGGATTGTTCACATGCCACATATATTTTAAAAATAACAAAAGGGAACTTACATTGTACATATTTTTTACAGAGAGGAAGGGAGAGAGATAGAGAGCTAGAAACATCGATGAGATAGAAACATCGACCAGCTGCCTCTTGCACACCCCCCACCGGGGATGCACCCACAACCAATGTACATGCCCTTGACCAGAATCGAACCCGGACCCTTCAGTCCGCAGGCCGACGCTCTACCACTGAGCCAAACCGGTTTCAGCGACATCGTACATATTTTTGAAATTTTTGTTTTTTCACTTGAAAGCATCTTATGAATGTCTTTTCAGTTTCACATTTTCAAGGTTGTCTATAATCTGAGCTTAATAATATGCTTTTCCAGATTCTCCCAGAACTCTCCAGCACCATCTTTTCATTTCTTAAACCATCTGCCACAGTGTCCAGTCATCCTCTCTACTTTTTTTTAAAAAAAATATATTGACTTTTTACAGAGAGGAAGGGAGAGGGAGAGAGAGTTAGAAACATTGATCAGCTAGCTGCCTCCTGCACACCACTTAGTAGGGATGTGCCCGAAACCAAGGTACATGCCCTTGACCAGAATTGAACCTGGGACCTTTCAATCCGCAGACCGATGCTCTATCCACTGAGCCACACCGGCCAGGGCATCCTCTCTACTTTTACCCATTATCCAGCCTTACACCAACATAATCAGCTCATATTATTTCCCTCATTTATAATGCCTCTCTCGTATTGCATCTGCTTATTCAAGTCATAGGATTTTACAATTTCTCCAGTAGTGCAAAGGTATTAAGAAAGAAAGAGAAGGCTGGCCTTCAAGTCCTCACTATGTGACTGACAAGTTATATGACTTTGGCGAAGTCACTTCCTCTTTCTGAGACTAAATTTCCCCAACTGTAAAGTGAGGGGTGGGATTAAATGTCATTGAAACAGCCCGTGATTATCAAGGGATAAATATTGTAGATAAGTGAATACTAGAAGAGTTCAAAAGAACCAGTTTGTCGCCAAAACTGGTGCGGCTCAGTGGATAGAGCGTCAGTCTGCGGACTGAAAGGTCCCAAGTTCGATTCCAGTCAAGGACTTGTATTTTGGTTGCGGGCACATCCCCGGTAGGGGGTGTGCAGGAGGCAGCTGATCGATGTTTCTCTCTCATCGATGATTCTAGCTTTCTGTCCCTCTTCCTCCCTCTCTGTAAAAAAACCAATAAAAAAAAGTATTAAAAAAAAAAAGAAAAGAACCAGTTTGTCACTGTTGGTTGGTATGTATCATGAATGTGATTGAATTTAAGCTGAAAGATTGTGAAAGTACAAATGAAATAACTTATGTGAAAGGTTCTGAAAAGAATAAATTATATATATTTAACCTATTTTAGTCAACAAAATGGAGCAGGTACTTGGGATGAGAGAGAGAAGGCTGATTGTGTAATTATTTCAGAGTTTTACAGATTCTTGGAACTTTAGCTGCTGTAATAGGGCTACTTGAAACCTTTATTTTTATATATATTTTTTAAGTCATCTTTTTTTAAATATATTTTATTGATTTTTTACAGAGAGGAAGAGAGTGGAATAGAGAGTTAGAAACATCAATGAGAGAGAATCATCGATCAGCTGCCTCTTGCACACCCCCTACTGGGGATGTGCTCGCAACCAAAGTACATGCCCTTGACCGGAATCGAACCCGGGACCTTTCAGTCTGCAAGCCAACACTCTATCCATTGAGCCAAACTGGTTTCAGCTATTTTTATATTTTTTAAATTAATTTTTTACAGAGAGAAAGGGAGAAGGAGAAAGAGTTAGAAACACTGACGAGAGAGAAACATCGATCAGCTGCTTCCTGCACACCCTCCTCTGAGGATGTGCACACAACCAAGGTACATGCCCTTGACCGGAATCGAACCCGGGACCTTTCAGTCCGCAGGCCGACGCTCTATCCACTGAGCCACACCAGTTAGGGCTACTTGAAACCTTTAAATTGATACTACTCTCTTCTCCTTCCCGGGAGGGGATCATCATAGATCTAATCTCTTCTCCTTTGTCCTTACAGCTGTATTACCAAGTCCTAAATTTTGGAATGATTGTCTCCTCAGCACTAATGATCTGGAAGGGGCTCATGGTCATAACCGGAAGTGAAAGTCCGATTGTAGTGGTGCTCAGGTAATGATTTTCCTTTTCAAGGCATGGCATTGCTTGGGAGAAACATCGAGACATTGAATAATTCTTGTATCGTTCCTCTAGAAACTACTTCCCGGAAGAGGGCCTACAAGAAAATTACTGTGTCTAAATTGTGAGACATTCTCAAAGGGCTTCTGACCTCTCCACAAAACATTTACTATGTGAGCTTTGTTTTCAGCACAACTCTTAAGAAAGTGTTTCAATGTACTTTATTTTCCTGCAGTTCTTCTGTCCTCTTTTTTTTAAAAAAAATATTTTTTTATTGATTTCTTAAAGAGAGGAAGGGAGAGAGAGAGAGAGTTAGAAACATCGATCTGTGAGAGAAACATCGATCAGCTGCCTCTTGCACACACACCCCCTCTGGGGATGTGCCCGCAACCTAGGTACATGCCCTTGACCGGAATCGAACCTGGGACCTTTCAGTCCGCAGCCCGACGCTCTATCCACTGAGCCACACCGATTTCGGCTCTTCTGTCTTCTTGCTCTTCACTTTGATACATTAAGCTGGTATTTAGCTGTTAGTTTGCTAGATTATGTATCATCTCCAAAAGAATTGTTTTTCTGCAGCATATTCTCATTGTCGGTGCAGAAGCATTGCTAATTATTTCCATGTTTCCTGCTGACCTTTAAATATCACTTCTAAATAGATTTCAGGAATCTTTGAATATACTGATATGTTTAAAACCTTTTCCCCGGCCCTGGCCAGGTTGCTCAACTGTTAGAGCACCATCCCAATATAGCAAGGTTGTGAGTTCTATTCCTGATCAAGGCACATAACGAGAATCATCCAATGAATAAATGGAATAACAAATCGATTTTTCTTTCTCTCCCCTCTCTATCTCTAAAATTGATAAAAATGTAATAAAAATAAAAAAAAGTTTCCCCTGGTTTCTTTCTTTTTTCCTTTTTTTCTTTTTTAAATCCTCACCTAAGAATATATTTTTACTGATTTTAGACAGCAAGGAAGAGAGAGAATCATCAATGTGAGAAACATTGATCAGTTGCATCAACACACACACACACACACACACACACACGGGGATCAGACCAGGTATGTGTCCCGACTGGGAATTGATCACACACCTTACGGTGGACAAGTTGATGCTCAACCAACTGAGCCGCCCAGCCGGGTTCCCCTGGTTTCTTTTTTCTTTTTTTCTTTGTTTTAATATATATTTTATTGATTTTTTACAGAGAGGAAGGAAGAGGGATAGAGAGTTAGAAACATCAATGAGAGAGAAACATTGATCAGCTGCCTCCTGCACACCCCCTACTGGGGATGTGCCCGCAACCAAGGTACATGCCCTTGACCAGAATCGAACCTGGGACTTTCAGTCCGCAGGCCAATGCTCTATCCACTGAGCCAAACCGGTTTCGGCTGGTTTCTTTCTTTGATGGTCCTCTCACTGCATACTTTAATCTGTTTAATTGTCACCTATAGCTGAACTTTTAAATCTGTTTCTCATCTGTTTCTTCACTGCTATCTAGACAGGTGACCAGACGTCCCGCTTTTGGCGGGACAGTCCCGATTCTTAACAATTTGTCCTGAGTCCTGCGGCGTTTTAAAAAAGTCCCAATTTTTGGAAAGAATCTTCTAAACCTTTTGGACTTTTTTAAATCGCCACGGGACGCGGGACAAATTGTTAAAAATCGGGACGTCTGGTCACATTAATCTAGACTGTTTTCACCTCACACTGGACATTTGCACCTGGCACCTGAAACCGTATGTAATGAAAACTGAAGTTCGCCAAGGCCGGTGTGCTCAGTGGATAGAGCGTCGGCCTGTGGACTGAAAGGTCCCGGGTTCGATTCCGGTCAAGGGCATGTACCTTGGTTGTGGGCACATCTCTGGTAGGGGGTGTGGAGGAGGCAGCTGATCAATGATTCTCTCTCATCGATGTTTCTAACTCTCTATCCCTCTCTCTTCCTCTCTGTAAAAAATCAATAAAATATATTTTTTAAAAAGAGAAGAAAAAGAAAAGTGAAGTTCATTTTTTCTCACAACCCTGTCCTGTTTCCTCATTTTTCTGTGACTATCTCTGTCATCTACTCAGTTGCCAGCGTGGAAACGTAGGAGTCATTCTGTCATATCCAGCTGGCCATCGAGTTCTTTCTTTTCCCAATCTCTGTCCTTCTCTTTATAGTCGCCCCCCTGCTGCTGTTCTATTTCCAGCCCTCATCATTTCCTCCCCAGCAGCCTGGGCTGTGGCGGTGACCTTTCACAAAACTGCTTTTTTAATCAGTAAAAAAGTGAGTATATTTTCATTATATGAAATATTGAAAACACACACATACAAATGTAGATGAAACTAAGTCACCCATAGTTCTGGGATATAATTGTTCACACTCTGGTCTCTTTTTTCCTGTATTACTTCTTATATAATTGAGCTAATTCCGTATATATATCCTTTTCTCTGTGTTCTTATCCTTATTCTTCTGTCTGTTTTTTATTTTTTTTATATATATATTTTATTGATTTTGTACAGAGAGGAAGGGAGAGAGATAGAGAGTCAGAAACCCTACTGGGGATATGCCCGCAACCAAGGTACATGCCCTTGACCGGAATCGAACCCCTGCTGCTGTTCTATTTCCAGCCCTCATCATTTCCTCCCCAGCAGCCTGGGCTGAGCGGCTTCTGTCTGTTTTTTAAATAAAACTTTTTTTTAAGAAAATATATTTTGCCAAAACCAGTTTTGCTCAGCGGATAGAGTGTCGGCCTGCGGACTCAAGTGTCCCAGATTCGATTCCGGTCAAGGGCATGTACCTTGGTTGCGGGCACAGCACTGGGGGTGTGGAAGAGGCAGCTGGTTGATTATTTTCTCTCATCGATGTTTCTAGCTCTCTATCCCTCTCTCTTCTCTGTAAAAAGTCAATAAAAATATTTTTTTTTTAAAAGAGAAAATATATTTTATTGATTTTAGAGAAGGAGGGGGGGACAGAAATATCAACAATGAGAGAATCATTGATTGGCTACCTCTTGCACGTCCTATACTGGGGGTCAAGTAGTCTGCAACCCAGGCATGTGCCCTTGGCCGGAATCAAACCTGGGACCTTTCAGTCCGCAGACTGATGCTCTATCCATTGGGCCACACTAGCCAGGGCTAAATAAAACTTTTAATATTTGCAAAATGTTCAATTATAAGTAATAGCCTGGACAGCTGGTTTCCTTTTCTACCTTCTCGTCCATTCTAATTAATTCAATAAATATTTGAATGACTTATGTATATCCAAAGCTTCTGAAGTGATGGTTCTTAAATGCAAATATTTTTTTTAAAAAAATATATTTTATTGATTTTTGTACAGAGAGGAAGGGAGAGAGATTCAGAGTTAGAAACATCAATGAGAGAGAGTCATCGATCAGCTGCCTCTTGCACACCCCCTACTGGGGATATGCCTGCAACCAACGTACATGCCCTTGACTGGAATCGAACCCGGGACCTTTCAGTCCGCAGACCGACGCTCTACCACTGAGCCAAACCGGTTTCGGCGAAAGAAAAGGTTCCTTAATGAGTGCACATATCTTAGGATCTTTATATATATATATATTTTTTTAATTGATTTTTTACAGAGAGGAAGAGAGATAGAGAGTTAGAAACATCGATGAGAATCATTGACCAGCTGCCTCTTGCACACCCCCTACTGGGGATGTGCCCGTAACCAAGGTACATGCCCTTGATCGGAATCGAACCTGGGTCCTTTAAGTCCGTAGGCTGACGCTCTATCCACTGAGCCACACCGGTTTCAACTCTTAGGACCTTTGAAGGACTTGGTATAGAGTAGAACAGGAGAGAGAGAGGTTTGTCCTCGCTGATTATCATGGAATTGAATGCTTTGCTCATTTCTGAAATTCTTAGGCAAAAGATCTCTTCTCTTGTCCTTGTTTCCTCTCTTGTTTTTCTTTTTAAAATAAATAAGTTGATACCACAGGCATTATCTCGGTAACTGACTGTTCTCTCACTTGAGCTCTTCTTCCTTCTTCGTGGTTTGAAATCATAAGGTCATCTTGGTCGGTAACTTCTTAAATGGCAGGAGAAGATGACCCAGCTCTCATTTGAATATTTGAATATGTTTATTGTTTTCAGAAGAAGGGAGGATAAGAGCGGTGATTATAAAGTTCATTCTGTTAGTCACTTGAAATTTTAAAAGGTTAAAGAATCGTAGCATTTCAAATCCGTAGCATTTCAAATCTTTTCAAAGATTTCAGCTCCTTTGAATAGTAATGCTTGAAATAGGAGTAGTTAATAAATGCTAACAACTAAAGAAACCTTTAATATAACTCCTTAGTCTGAGAAAACCATATATTTTTTAAAATATATTTTATTAATTTTTTTTTAATATATTTTATTGATTTTGTACAGAGAGGAAGGGAGAGAGAGAGTTAGAAACATCGATGAGAGAGAGTCATCGATCAGCTGCCTCTTGCACACCCCCTACTGGGGATATGCCCGCAACCAAGGTACATGCCCTTGACCGGAATCGAACCCGGGACCTTTCAGTCCCCAAGCCGACGCTCTATCCATTGAGCCAAACCAGTCCCGGCTATTTTATTAATTTTTTTTACAGAGAGAAAGAGAGAGAGAGATAGAGAGTTAGAAACATTGATGAGAGAGAATCATCGATCAGCTGCTTCTTGCATACCCCCCTACTGGGGATGTGCCCGCAACCAAGATACATGCCCTTGACCGGAATCAAACCCGGGACCTTCCAGTCCACAGGCCGACGCTCTGTCCACTGAGCCACACCAGCTTTGGTGAAACCACATTTTCAGAACGATATGCATTTCTGTTGTCAATATACTTGTTAAGGTATTGAGTATATTTCCAAGGTGATACTTGAGATGATTTTGTTGACTATCTAATTTTGAAAGTAAATTTAACCTCAGATTTTCTCTGTCCCCCCCAGTGGCAGCATGGAACCTGCGTTTCATAGAGGAGACCTTCTCTTTCTAACAAATCGAGTTGAGGATCCCATACGCGTGGGAGAAATCGTCGTTTTTAGGATAGAAGGAAGAGAGATCCCTATAGTTCACCGGGTCTTAAAGATTCATGAAAAGTATGTGCAGCCTGTGTATTCTTCATTTCAAAATAGCTTTCTGTTTCGGTGTTTGCGGTATTTAATTCTGATAGCTCAAAGGTTAAAGCAAGGGTGGAATGGAAACTCCTTGGTCCTTCTTTCCATTCATTTTTATGAATGTCCGAAGGCTTGGTGAGTATTAGAAAACGAAATTGTTGCTTATTAACTCATTTGTTTCCCTGGAGGTTTTTCTTGGTTCCCAACCAGATGAGCAGCCCTGTGTATTCCAAAGCAGTAAACAACTTAATGGGCCTATTTGTCTGCAGAAGAGCGTTCCTTTCGGGTGACGGGCCTGGCGGTCACGGTGAGCAACTTGCTTACAATGGCTCGGTCACAGCAAGCCCCAGAAATCGTCCTGCATAACACTCCGCCCCTCTTGATCAGCTCATATAATGCACAGGCCCCTCTCTTCTGGAACGGTCCCTGAGCCTCGGAGGGAATAGAGGAACACAGTTGTCACTTTTTTTTTCTTTATTTTATTTTATATTTTATTGATCTTTTTACAGAGAGGAAGACAGAGGGATAGAGAGTTAGAAACATTGATGAGAGAGAATCATCGATCAGCTGCCTCTTGCACACCCCCTACTGGGGATGTGCCCACAACCAAGGTACTTGCCCTTGACCGGAATCGAACCCGGGACCCTTCAGTCTATAGGCCAACGCTCTATCCACTGAGCCACACCGGTTTCGGCAATACACTTATCATTTTTTGTGGCATCAGTTGCCCACATGGTAGACAAAGGCCTCAAGAACAGTGTACTGTTGCTGTGTGTGTGTGTGTGTGTGTGTGTGTGTGTGTTGTGCATAATCCCCTCCCCCAAATGACATAAAGGTTAATCCCAAATAGAATCTTCTGATATAATCAATGAGGAAGCGCCCATCTTTTTTTTTTTTTTTTTTTTAATATATATTTTATTGATTTTTTACAGAGAGGAAGGGAGAGGGAAAGAGAGTTAGAGACATCGATGAGAGAGAAACGTCAATCAGCTGCCTCCTGCAGACTCCCTACTGGGGATGTGCCCGCAACCAAGGTACATGCCCTTGACCGGAATCGAACCCGGGACCCTTCAGTCTGCAGGCCGACACTCTACCCACTGAGCCACACCGGTTTCAGCTCTTATTTGGTTTTATTTTTCTGCCTCTCTGTCGTTGCTACCTTCATGGTTGAATTGACTCTCTTCCCACTGCTCCTGGCGTCCACGCTTGCAACCCCCTCCCCCCACTCCTTCCCACCCCTCCTCCCTCCATCCCCCCGCACCTGCCCTCTTTTCCCCTCCAGATTTTTCAGACGCTCTCTCCTTTACAGAGTTGTCAGCTGCATGTTATTTTTCTCCGCATACATTTGCATTTTTTCTCATTGGAACCTCATTTTTAACGTGACTGTTTGCACCTTTTTGGTGTTTGCAACGCCTTCCAATTTAGTCTCATCTGCACATGTAGTGTCTAGTGAGCCAGTCCCTGGCTTAGCATCTCAGCGAAGACTAGTCAGTGGGAGTCTGGAGCTAATTTTCCTCTTTATAGTAGGATGGCTAATCCAGGCTCACTTTAACTAATTTTTTAAAAAATATATCTTATTGATTTATTTTTCAGGGAGTAAGGGAGAGGGAGAGAGAATTAGAAACATTGATGAGAGAGAAACAGCAATCAGCTGCCACCTGCATACCCTCTACTGGGTATGTGCCCGCAACCAAGGTACATGCCCTTGACCGGAATCGAACCTGGGATCCTTCAGTTCAAAGGCCGACACTATCCACTGAGCCAAACCGGTCAGGGCTTGAACTAATTTTAAAATGGTTTTTTTTATCAACTGTAAAATGTACTTTGCTTTCAGTTAAAATGTCAAGTTACTAGAAACCTCATGATTATTTTATTTTATTTTAATATGTTTTGATTGATTTCAGAGAGGAAGGGAGATTGGGAGAGAGAGAAACATCAATAATGAGAGAGAATCCTTGATTGGCTGCCTCCTGCAGGCCCCTTACTGGGGGTCAAACCATGATCTCCTGGTCAAAGGTCAGAGCTCAACAATTGAGCCACACCGGGCAGGCCCACATGGTTCTTTAGAAGAATTAAACTAATAACTTTCTGATTAAGTAAGATACTGTTATTTTTGCTCTTTTTTTTTTTTAAGTATGGAGAATTTCTAACATGAATAAAAGTAGACAAAACAGTACAGTGAACTCCCAAAAGCCCGTCACCCAGTCCCAATAATTATTTTTTTTAAATATAGTTTTATTGGGGAGATCTTTGAGGTAAATTCTGTTTTCAAAATACTACTTAGGTGTTTTTCACTCTCATGAAGTTTTCTAGAGGCCACCTGATGATATTACAACAGACTGAATGCAGAACAAGATACAAGAATCTTCCATTAACCAGATAGAAGAGAGACTTGCAGAAATGTAAAACAATGTCACTTATTATTTTTCTTAGTTTTGAACAATGAAGTTATTTTTCATAAGCCAGATTACTATTTAACATGCAATGATAATTTTAAATGAATTAATAAATGAATATTTAAAATAAAAAAATAAATAAATAAATAAATATAGTTTTATTGATATCATGAGAGAGAATCATTGATTGGCTGCTTCCTGCACGCCCCCTAATAGGGATCAAGCCCACAACCTGGGCATGTGCCCTTGGCTTGAATCGAACCCAGGACTTTTACCCACTGAGCCAAACCAGCTAGAGCCTAATAATTACTAATCGATGGCTAATTCTGTCTCACCTATACTAATACTTCCCCCCATCCTGCATGTATTAGTTTGAATCAAATCATAGATATCACGTCATGTCATAGGTAAATATTTTAGCGAATATTTATGAACTATATAATCAGTGAGCTTTTTTTTTTTTTTTTAACAGTTTGAATCCAGATTCAGATAAAGGTCCTCAGTTGAAATTGGTTGATATGACTTATAGTGTCTTTTATTTAATATGTAAATTCTTTTTCCAACATTTTGTTCTTTGCAATTTATTGGTTAAGAAATTGCATCATTCTGTAGTTTCACATAACCTTCGTTTTGCCTCTAGGGTAGTTTATGTGTTCCTTTGCTCTGTGTATTTAAAAAAAAAAAAAAATTGGTGGTTTGTCTTTGTTTTAATATAAAAATGAGATGATTCTGCACATACTGTTTTATAATCTTTTCTTCACTTAATACGGTTTGTATGATCTTCAATGCATTAGTCTTCTGTAACATTATCCTTAATGCTTGTTTAGTATTTCAACTCCTGAATGTTAAACTTTTAGCTCGTCTCCAGTTTTTCCGAATTATAAACTACACGGCTATAAAATTCCTTTTGGCTAAATAAGCAATTCTTTTTCATCTTGGGAATGGTGATTAAAATACCACAGTGCCACAGGCATTTTTGGATAACCAGAGCAAATTTGACGCTTTGAAATGGCATCAAGCTATTCGATGACTTGGTTTTCTCTTATTCTTTTAAGGCAAAACGGAAATATCAAGTTTCTGACCAAAGGAGACAATAACGCGGTTGATGACCGGGGCCTCTACAAACAAGGACAGCATTGGCTAGAGAAAAAAGATGTTGTGGGCAGAGCGCGGGGGTAAGTACAGAGAGAGCCCTTGCTGAGTTCTGCATGTCTCTTTAAACTTGGCGCTGTCAATCGTATCGCTGATCCTATCCAGTTGACATAACGGTTGGGTCCTGGTTCTTTCAGATCACCTCGTATCCTCTGAAAAGATAGACTTCTTAAATGCATTTAAAGCTTCAGGTATACGCTCCCGAGGGGCGGGAATGGGGGGATGTAAAAGAATAGACCATTAGCGATGAGATGACGAATTGGAACGACTGTGTCAAAAATTCATTTGTTTACTCCAGTCAGGAAACGTTATTGGGCAACCCATGGACTCTCATGTTTGTATTCTGCTGGTCTCTGGGGATCCCAGCAGTGCTTTGTTTGTTTGTTTGTTTTTTGTTGTTGTTTGTCTACTTTCATGTTAAAGTAAAGTTTATTCCCCAGTAATGAGCGGGACTCATTACGGAGATAGAGAAATCAGAATTGAAGGAGTGGGGAGAGGAGAAGGGACCCAGCCGGGCTGCCTCCACAGATGGAGATGGAGAGAGCAGCACGTGGAGGGTGGGGTGAGCCTTTTGAGGGGAGGAACAGGAAAGGGTTGGACCCAGGGCTGAACAGGAAGGGGCGGGCTCCAGGGCTGAACAGGAAGGGGCGGGCTCCAGGGCACGTCAGCACGCGCTGATTGGTGGTTCCATGTCTTGGGGATGTCTCTGTGGCAGATGCCAGTAATGTCATAACTCCGCCCACCATTTGGGGATCCCAGCAGTTTTAATCCCACTTCATGAAACTTACATTTCTTAAGTATTTACTGAATCAGCAACGTGATGCCTTCATCCGAATTAACGTGTTCATCTTCATTGACACCATACTGTTTTCTTTCCGGTCTTGAAATTGTTGCGGTCCAACGAGACTGAAAAAGTTATATTAAGCCTGTTTATTTCAGCTTTTAACAGGAGCACAAATCAGTGGAGGACAGGAATTGTAAGTGATTGGTCCGAGGAAGTACGGGGTTGTAACCGCCTCCGTGTTTTTAATAATACTAACAATAACTGACACTTATCAGGGCTTACTACGCGCCAGCGATTCATTCTAAGTGCTTTGCAAGTATTTAACCTCAGAACGCCCCTAACATTGCCATTCTGTAGATGAGGAAACACGGGCCAGTGAAGTTGCTTATCCGCGGTCACACTGGCGGTAAGTGGCCGGATGACCTCAGCGCCCGCTTTCTTAACCATCGCAACCAGAATCACAGGCATAACCGCGCTAGCGTGGGTAGCTGCTGGCTCTCAGTGTTCAGATGCCACGTGACACTCCGACCACTGTGAGAGCACCTGCTTCTCCCACCTGGGATGGGCGGTGTGAACACCTGGGATGGGTGGTGTGAACACTTGGGGACGGGCGGTGTGAACTCAGTGGTTCCTCTAGCGCCGCAGTTTTTAACCCTTTCCACCTCATAGCGCACAAATCAATCAGTAGAACCCTGCAGCACACCAAGAAGTGCATCGTATTTCTTGCCGATCTGACCAAAAAAATGGGTATAATTTTGACTCATTCGCAAGGAATGAATCGCCTGTTTTCATTTTGACAATCTAAACACAAAGAGGCCAGTGCCTCTGACGAAACAGCCAGGGATTGCATGTTTTTAAAATTCTCGCGGCACACCGGTTGAAAACCGCCGCTCTATCGGACAGGCCACCACGCTGAGGGGCTCGGGTCCTGCAGAGAATTAAGTGCGAGTTGTGAAGGGACAGCATGAGGTTGCTTGGTGTGGGGAAGAGAGATCTGATCAGAATAAGCACCATATGTCGAAACCGGTTTGGCTCAGTAGATAGAGCATCGGCCTGTGGACTCAAGGGTCCCGGGTTCGATTCCGGACAAGGGCTTGTGCCTTGGTTGCAGGCACATCCCCAGTGAGAGGTGTGCAGGAGGTAGCTGGTCGATGTTTCTCTCTCATTGATGTTTCTAACTCACTATCTCTCTCCCTTCCTCTCTGTAAAAAAATCAATAAAATATATTTTTTTAAAAAGAAAAAGAAGAAGCACCACGTGCTTTGTGCACTGCGGTGCTGGGGGGCTTTCTGCGCATGCCCCAGTTCCAGGGAGCTTCATTCCCCATGGAGGGCCAGATGTACCTTTACCATCCAAATACGATCATCATGTTTCTGAGAAATCATTGCCCCTGTCTCTCTCTGCTCCCAAGATGCTGCTATTACGGTTATTCACACTCATCAACCTGTTCGAGTCTTTTTGTTTTTACTTTAATTAGAAATGTACAGATTCATGTAGAACCATGAGGAGAAAATAGTCATCAAAAAGCAAAGTCGCTTTTCTGCTCTCCCTCCATAGATATTTAACTTTTGGGTATATTTTAGCCTATATGTATAAAGATGTAAATCTTAGTTGTTTGGGTGGGTGGGTGGGTGTGCATCAGAAAACAATTTGTGTACAGGGAAAGAATGGTCACAGTTTATAACCTTTTTTTCATCCCCCAGAATTACCAGTCTCTTTACAAATAAAAATTAATTTCCATATCATCATTTTCAAAGCTGTATGCTTTTCCTCTGTGTGGATAGACTACTTTATTTATTTACTTATTTTTAAAATGTATTTTATTGATTTTTTTACAGCGAGAAAGGGAAAGGATAGAGAGTTAGAAACACTGATGAGAGAGAAACATCGATCAGCTGCCTCCTGCACACCTACTGGGGACACGCCCGCAACCCAGGCACATGCCCTTGGCCGGAATCAAACGCAGAACCTTTCAGTCTATAGGCCAACACTCTATCCAGTGAGCCACACCGGCCAGGGCTAGACCACATTTTTAGTTAGACAGTCTCCTGCTGTTAGTCGCTTTGATTTTATTCCCCATTTTTTTATTATTATTATTATTATTATTATTCTTTACAGAGAGGAAGAGAGAGGGATATAGAGTTAGAAACATCGATGAGAGAGAAACATCAATCAGCTGCCTCCTGCACATCTCCTACTGGGGATGTGCCCACAACCAAGGTACATGCCCTTGACCGGAATCAAACCCAGGACCCTTCAGTCCACAGGCCGACACTCTATCCACTGAGCCACACCGGTTTCGGCTTATTCCCCATTTTTTAAAAATTATGAACAATGTTAGGATGAGCATCCTGTTATCTATATTTCAGTGCTTCTGCCCAGTCGTTTCTTCATAGTCAATTCTCAGAGGCGATGCATAAGGCTTTTGATAAATGTTGCCAGTGTTTTATTTGTGCTTCTACGAGTATGACAGCGTTCCTTCATCTGGGTCTTCATCGTTAGGTGCTTAATGCAGTTCTGTCTCCTCACTTGGGCCTCTGTTTGCGTAAAAGATGTATCATCCTACCTAAACTATACACTGTGTTATTTCTAAAATTCCAACATTGAAGATGTTGCTTTAATCCTCTCTGTGGCTTTAATAAAAAATATATATATATATGAAATAGCCTGGTACTCTCTGAAGTAACTTTCTGTGAGGCATGAACAGCTGGGCACAGGATCTTAAGTACACAAATTCATTTACCTTGACACGAAAGGGGGCACATCACCTCCTTTTGCGGAAATTGTATTTATAAAACCCTAAACTGATATTTCAAAGTCAGACTGTACCCAGACCTTGAGGCGAGAGCTTTCTCACAGACCATTCTGTAACTTCTGGTACAAATGTCGGTATGCATTAAAAACAATATTTTTTTGAAACAGCTGCCTGCACACTAAAAAAAAAAAAATTTTTTTTTTAATCTATTGATTTTTTTTTTTACAGAGAGAAAGGGGAGAGGGTCAGAGAGCTAGAAACATCTATTAGAGAGAAACAGCAACCAGCTGGCTCCTGCACACTCCCTACCAGGAATGTGCCCGCAACCAAGGTCCATGCCCTTGACCGGAATCGAACCTGGGACCCTTCAGTCCGCAGGCCGACACTCTATCCGCTGAGCCAAACTGGTTTCGGCCACTAAAAACATTTTACACTGAAGCCCAATGCCCAGAATAAAACACGTTTAAAAAAACGTGAGATATAATCCATATATCCTAAATAGTAAAGAGCTAATATGCTAATTAGATTGAACAGCAAAACGACAGTCCAGACAACCTTCTGGATGAAATTAGAGCTGCATGGGACGGCCAAGATAGCAGGGTGATGGGGGGTGGGGAGGGGGGCTCAATTTTGTGCATCAGGCCTCTAGTTGGATATAAAATTCATCATTTTAAAGCATACGATTCATTGGGTTTCATTATATTCACAAGGTGTGCACAGCCATCACCACTGTCTAATTCCAGACCGTTTCCACACCCGGAAGGAAAACTCGACTCATTTGCAGTCACTCCCCTAATCCCCTTTTCCCTGCAGCTCCTGGCAACCACTAAATCTTTCTGTCTCTATGCTTTGCCTGTTGTGGACATTTTTATAAACAAGAGTCTTAATCTTACACTAGGCAGGCTTTTATGCCTGGCTTCTTTCACATAGCATAATGTTGTAACGTAGTGAAAACAATTTTAGGAAATGAAACCAGCCGTAGCCAGTTTTGCCCAATGGTTAGTGTCGACCCACCAACTGAAGGGTCTTGGTTTCCATTCCAATCCAGGGCATGAGCCTCGGATGCAGGCTGGCTCCCTGTGCAGGAGACAACCAATCGGTGTGTCTTTCATGTTGATGTTTCTCTCTCCTCTCCCCCTCCCTCCCACTCCGTATAAAAATCACTGGAAAAAAATATGTTGGGTGGGCGTTAACAAAAAAGAAAATTAAATTAATATTGAACCGACTGGGCATTTAGTAGGGTTGATTCTGCCCTAAATTCAGGGAAGGAGTTGAAAACCACGAGAGGATCTGTTACCCAAAGAAGAATTAGCAACAGCAGGAGCAAGAGAGAAGACTGGTGGGTCAAGGAATAGAGAAAATCTGGACATTGAAGAGAGGAATAACCATAGGCAGGTGTGGCTCAGTGGATAGAGCATCGGCCTGCGGACTGAAAGGTCCTGGATTTGATTCTGGTCAAGGACACATGCCCAGGTGGTGGTCTCAATCCCCACTAGGGGGCGTGCAGGAGGCAGCTGATCAGGGATTCTCTCATCGATGTTTCTTTTCCTCTCCCTCTCTGAAATCAATAAAAATATATAAGAAAAGCGGAATAAAAATATAAGGAAGGAGCAGAGTAATTGAGCTCTCTATTGGCTGAACTCAGTTTCATGGATGAGGCTTTTGAAATATACTCTATGCTTAACTTGAAACAGATCGTTTTAGGGTAGCAACAGTGACCTTTTTAAGTCAGCTATGGTAGTCCAGACTTCCCAGATATAGATCCCTTGTAACATCTGACAAAAGTATCTTCTTTTTTTTAAAGTATATTTTATTGATTTTTTACAGAGAGGAAGGGAGAGGGATATATAGAGAGAAACATCAATCAGCTGCCTCCTGCACACCCCCCACTGGGGATGTGCCTTCAACCAAGGTACATGCCCTTGACCGGAATCGAACCCGGGACCCTTCAGTCTGCAGGCCGGTGCTCTAACCATTGAGCCAAACTGGCCAGGGATAAGAATGTCTTCCGACACAACCTCAGCAAGTGCTTCTTCCTTCTTCCGCATCTTCCTGGGATCAGCAGCACTTTGATCCCAGAGCACCCAGGACTTCCCTGTCTTCACGCTCTGCCTTCTAGACGGTGACTCGGCACAGGCTGGTGTTGGAGGTGGCCCCGTGGGTGGCATTGGGTCTGCCAGCTCTGCTTTAGCAGACTTATCTGTGCAGGGAGGGAGAAAGCGCATCTGATTGGAACCGAAAGGGACTGCTGATAGCATTGTGCACTCTTTGCTGTCTCTGTCCACGGAGGGAAAAGGCGATACGGATCACGAAGCCCTTTGTCTGACTTTGGACTGCCTGTCATACGCTATCTTAGGCTTGGTTATATGATGCCTGAAGATCAAGGTGCTCCCATGTCACTCAGCGTGGCAAAGAGAAACCAACCTCAGGGGAAGGGATGTGTCCGTGGAAAACTCCCAGGCAGGACTATTCGATTCCTGGGAGCCAAAGGCTGTGGCGGTTTGAGCATCGGTATTATTTTTTTTTTTTTAAGTATATTTTATTGATTTTTTTTGCCCCTTCCCATTTATACCCTCCCTCCCCAGAGTTTTATGTCCATTGGTTGTACTTATAGAGCATCAGTATTATTGTAAGCAGGAAACAGCGAAAGTCTCTACCCATGAGAATGGTTGCTGGCTGATCATCAGATCGGAATTAGCAGCCTGATCCTGACTTCACAGAAATCACAGATGCTTTTATTGCTTTAAATCTGCATTGTACCATCAGGCATTTGCCTTTACATTCTCAAATTAGGTGATTTATCTTTACGGAAAGCTGTTGCTTTCATGAAGGTGTTTTAAGAAACATCAACTTGCTCAGATGGTGTGGCTCAATGGATAGAGCGTCAGCCTGCAGACTGAAGGGTCCCAGGATCAATTTCCGCCAAGGGCACATGCCTGTGTTTCAGGCTGGATCACCAGTAGGGGGCGTCCAGGAAGCAGCAAATCAATGATTTTCTCTCTCATCATTGATGTTTCTCTCTCTCCCTCTCCTTTCCTCTTTAAAATCCATAAAGAAAAAAAAAAATGTTTTTTAAAAAAGAAAAAGAAACATCAACTTGCCCGGCAAGTTTGTGGTCATCTGAGTCAAATGCTGCAGAATAAAGGAAGGTTGGAGCTGAGATGGTGTGCTGCCTATAGTGATTGCAACTGTTCTAGAAAGTTTCAGGATTAAGAGAGCCGAAGCCAGGTTACGGGTGTTTAATAAATGGGAGGTGAAGAAATCTTAAGTACTGGAATAGGGCTCTTACACTCACTTTTTGGACACTTAGCATCAAGTACCTTCTCATGTTCTGGCTGTGTTTACCTTGTCTGCCCAACTAGATTGACAGTCCCTGAAGGTTATAAGATAAGGTGACCAGACGTCCTGCTTTTGGCGGGACATTCCCGATTTTTAAAAATTTGTCCCACATCCCGTGGCATTTTTAAAAAGTCCCGATTTTTGGAAATCGGGACTTTTTTAAAACACCGCAGGACAAATTGTTAAAAATCGGGACATCTGCCCGACCGGTATGGCTCAATGGATAGAGCGTCGGCTTGGGGACTGAAGGGTCCCGGGTTCGATTCCGGTCAAGGGCACGTGCCTTGGTTGCGGGCAATCCCCAGTAGGGGGTGTACAAGAGGCAGCTGATCAATGACTCTCTCATCGATGTTTCAAACTCTATCTCTCTCCCTTCCTCTCTGTACAAAATCAATAAAATATGATTAAAAAAAAAAAAATCAGCCGAAGCCGGTTTGGCTCAGTGGATAGAGTGTCGGTCTGCGGACTGAAGGGTCCCAGGTTTGATTCCGGTCAAGGGCATGTACGTTGGTTGCGGGCACATTCCTGGTAGGGGGTGTGCAAGAGGCAGCTGGTCGATGTTTCTCTCCGACGTTTCTGGCTCTCTATCTCCATTCCTCTCTGTGAAAAATCAATAAAATATATTTTTTTAAAAAAATCAGGAAGTCTGGTCACCTTATTATAAGGACAACCCAGTCCCTAGCACTGAGTCAGCAGGTAGAATGAGAATCACCAAATAGATGTCTAAGACGCAGATCCGGTAATGGTTGTACTGCTCAGTAACCACATGCGGTGGGTCTGAGCTCCTGTTTCCTCATCTATCTTGTGGCGATGTCCCTAACTTCCCTGTCACCGGGCTGCTGAAAGGATCTATAGGATAACGGTATATACAAACGGATTTCGTGAACTGACAATTTTCTGTGGAAGACACTGAGAATACTCAGTAGATGATAACTACACAGGAAGTTCTGTGACGGTCATTTTTTTGTTTCTTTGTGTAGATTTGTTCCTTATATTGGGATTGTGACAATCCTCATGAACGACTATCCTAAATTTAAGGTAAGATCCCGTACTTTATGTCTCTGGATCTATTTCTGCTTTTTGGGTTTTTGCTGTTGTTGTTCATTGGAGATAAAGAAGCATCGGACAGACGGTCAAACCTCAGAGGGAAGGCAGGGGAGGGCCTCAGGGCAGGTGGGAAGACATCAGCCAATGACCTTGAATGCATAACCCAGGGACACGGACAATAAGGGGGTGAAGACCTGAGGGGGAGGGGGACAAGGGCCGGCTAGGGGAGGTCCATGGAGGGAAACGGGGAAGTCTGTAATACTTTCAGCAATAAAGACTTAAGAAAAAAAAAAAAAATCCTACCTATACTTTATGACTCATTAAATATGTGATCTTTTGCTCAATTTGGGGCACTATTAAATGGATTACCCTTAAAAGAGAAGACTAACCTGTTAGTCTTTTTTTTTTTTTTTTTAATATATTTTATTGAATTTGTACAGAGAGGAAGGGAGAGAGATAGAGAGTTAGAAACATCGATGAGAAAGAGTCATCGATCAGCTGCCTCTTGCACACCCCCTACTGGGGATATGCCCGCAACCAAGGTACATGCCCTTGACCGGAATCGAACCCGGGTCCTTCAGTCCCCAAGCCAACGCTCTATCCATTGAGCCAAACCAGTTTCGGCTAACCTGTTAGTCTTATATAAATTCTTGCTGATTGGCTAGATGGCTAGTATCGGAATTCCTGCCTAAAGGATATGGGTGTGTCCCATAACCTTAATAAAAGGGATGGCAAGGCCAGAGCGGGTTGTAATCGTCCCCCTAGAGGTGGGATCCCGCTTGGCCCCAATATTCCCAAATTAATACATTAAAAAAAAAAAAAAAAAAAAGCAGCAGCCAGAACGAGTTTGGCTCAGTGGATAGAGCATCGGCCTGCGGACTGAAGGGTCCCAGGTTCAATTCCCATCAAGGGCGTGTACCTTGGTTGCGGGCACATCCCCAGTGGGGGTGTGCAGGAGGCAGCTGATCGATGATTCGCTCTCATCGATGTTTCTAGCTCTCTATCCCTCTCCCTTCCTGTCTGTAAAAAAAATCAATAAAATATATTTGTAAAAATAAATTTAAAAATTAAAAAAGACTAATTGGATAGTGAATGTTATAGTCCGGTCACAAAAGCTTCTGTGTTGAGGACCAGGAACCTGTAAGGCTGCCCTGACTGTCTCTCTCTCTCTCTCTCTCTCTCTCCCCCTCCCAGTACGCAGTGCTCTTCCTGCTGGGCCTCTTCGTGCTGGTCCATCGGGAGTAAGAAGCAGCCGCCTCGCCGCTCCGCTCCGGGGAGGTGCCGTACGTTGTGTTACTGGTGTTCGCAGTAGATGTTGGTCTGTGGCTGGGGAGGGGCGCTCGCGCAGGCCGCCCCTCCCGGTTTGCGTTCGTTTCTGTTCCCTCCCAGGTCTGTGTGGCCGGTGTCCGCGCCCCGCCGGGCGCGCGCTCTCCAGGGGACTGTCACTCACAGCATCTCCCACGCTGCCCTTGGCCCCCTTCCGCATTTTTGTACACCCGTGGGTTTTTTATATTAAAAGGTTGAGCCAAAGCCCCCCAGTGTTTGTATTTCGAAGCCAAGCTTCGCTTTCAAAGTGCCTACAGAGTTCGGAAGCCACCGTTTCCTCCTGCTAATGGGAATGGCGCATCCTGAGGTGGTCGGAAGTTTTAACGTTTTAAAATGTTCAATAAAAGACTTTGCATATCGAACCCCTTCTTCATCCCCTGGCTTGTGTTTGTGGGGCTGGCGAGCTTTCCTCCGCAGTTTGCCTCCCAGCGCTGGGCCCCGGCGCCCCCCGGGGAGATAACGGCCGCCACGTGACCGCTCCCGGCGCCCTGAAGATTGTCCTCACCCTGCCCTCTGTTTCTTTGTTCGCCGGGTTTCTTTTTTGTTTTTGTGATGTCAGAGCGGCCACTGACGTCCTTAGGAAGTCTCTTAGTCACAGAATAAACCCAGCTAGTGCTGCTTAGAGGTCCAGAAAGTCTCCCTCTGCTGCAGACTTCTAACCTTTCCCACGCTTGACACATTTCAGGAGGGAGGAGGGAGGTGATGGAGGGCAAGCATGTCTCCTTTATTTATTTATTTATTTATTTATTACATTTTATTGATTTTTTTTTTTTTTTGTACAGAGAGGAAGGGAGAGGGATAGAGAGCTAGAAACATCGATGAGAGAGAAACATCGACCAGCTGCCTCCTGCACACGCCCCACTGGGGATGTGCCCGCAACCAGGGTACGTGCCCCTGACCGGAATCGAACCCCGGACCTTTCAGTCCGCAGGCCGACGCTCTGTCCACTGAGCCGAACCGGTTTCGGCAAGCGTGTCTCCTTTAAACCAGGATCTGCCTGGACCTTAAGTTCCTGGCTTTGCTCTGCAAACCTCAGGCGGCAAGGTTTCCAGGATCCAAAGCAAAGCCAGATGTTTCTTCTTTTATTATCTATCGAGGCAGTTAGGGAGAGTAGGGTAAACCATCGTGTTTGAATCAGAAAATACTCTTAATTCCTTGTTATCTCTCTTTTTTTTTTAATTTTCTTTTTTATATATATATATATATTTATTGATTTCAGAGAGGAAGGCAAAGGGACAGAAACGTCAATGATGAGCCAAAACCGGTTTGGCTCAGTGGATAAGAGTGTTGGCCTGCAGACTGAAAGGTCCCAGGTTCGATTCCGGTCAAGGGCATGTGCATTGGTTGCGGGCACATCCCCAATGGTGTGTGCAGGAGGCAGCTGGTCGATGTTTCTCTCTCATCAAAGTTTCTAGTTCTCTAACCCTCTCCATTCCTCTCTGTTAAAAATCAATAAAATATATTTTTTTAAAAAAATCAATGATGAGAGCCGGGACCGGTTTGGCTCAGTGGATAGAGCGTCGGCTTGGGGACTGAAGGGTCCCGGGTTCGATTCCGGTCAAGGGCATGTGCCTTGGTTGCGGGCACATCCCCAGTGCGGGGTGTGCAAGAGGCAGCTGATCGATGACTCTCTCTCATTGATGTTTCTAGCTCTCCATCTCTCTCCTTCCTCTCTGTACAAAATCAATAAAAAAAATATATATTTAAAAATCAATGATGAGAGAAAAATCATTGAGTAGCTGCCTCCTGCACGCCCCCTACTTGAGGAGATGGAGCCTGCAACCTGGGTATGTGCCCTTGGCTGGAATCGAACCTGGGACCCCTTAGTCCGCAAGCCGATGCTCTATCCACTGAGCCACACAGGCTAGAGCTCCTAGTTTTTTTATATTAACGTGAAATCTCAAAGTAAGCACTCTTTCTATTATTTGTCCAACTGAAGTGGGAATCAGTTCACACTTGAATGCTAATGGAGTGGGAATAGGGACAATTGATCCTCGGAAGGCCTCCCCTGTGGAGAGCAGTGCCATCCCCAGGCCATTAACAAGGCTCTAGCCTTCACGCTTGGGAGATGGGCTCTTAATGAGTCCAGCAGAGCGGGGAACTTGGCAAGTCACAGCTGACAAGTGTCTCCTTGGACCGTCTGGAAGGCGTCTGTTTTCTCATGAGCCAAGCAGAGCACCGTAAAATAGCCCCCCGTGCGGATGGCAGAAAATGGCTACTCTGCCCTCGTCTGCTTGGTTGCGGGCACATCTCCAGTGGGGGTGTGCAGGAGGCAGCTGATCGATGATTCTCTCTCATCGATGTTTCTAACTCTCTATTCCTCTCTCTTTCTCTCTGTAAAAACGCAATAAAATATATATTTTTTAAAAAGATAGATATAGCCGAAACCGGTTTGGCTCAGCGAATAGAGCGTTGGCCTGCAGACTGAAGGGTCCCAGGTTCGATTCCAGTCAAGGGCATGTACCTTGGTTGCGGACACATCCCCAGTGGGGGCTGTGCAGGAGGCAGCTGATGGATGATTCTCTCTCATCGATGTTTCTAACTCTCTATTCCTCTCTCTTTCTCTCTGTAAAAACTCAATAAAAAATATTTTTTAGAAAAGATAAATAGATATAAAGATACTGCTCTCTTTTTCCCTGTAGCCTCTAGCAGCATAGACCTATTCAGCATAACAATGAGCTGGACTCAGAGGCAGTAACGTAGGGTAGCATTATTATTGCGCTGTTATGCTGGGACAGAGCATATGAATCATTAAAGCAATTTGTACTTTCCTGTTACTTACTAAGTACATTATCTCGGTCTTGCCAAATTTGAATCTGAAATTTTTCTCTCTCCCTGGTTCCAGCATGTTCCCTCCTCAGAATAGTTCATGTTAATCCTGTTTCCTCCTTTTGTGTGTGCCCTTGGGCTCCTCTGTGTACTCTTTCGCCGTGGGAGAAGTATTTGTTGGTGTTGATCACTTTTCTTTTAAAAAAAAATATATATATATATATATATATTTTTTTAATATATTTTATTGATTTTTAACAGAGAGGAAGGGAGAGAGAAAGAGAGCAAGAAACGTTGTTGAGAGAGGAACATCAGCCAGCTGCCTCTTGCACACCCCCTACCGGGCATGTACCCTCAACCAACGTACATGCCTCTGATTGGAATCGAACCTGGGACCCTTCAGTCCGCAGGCCTATGCTCTATCCACTGAGCCAAACTGGTTTCGGCAAGTGTTGATCCCTTTTCTTAGGGAATCTCAGGCTTCTGAGAGAGTCTGCTCTTGGAATAAAGGCTCTGTTATCCTTAAGGGCATTTGCTGGTCATCTGTACTAGTTGTTCCCAAGTCCACGTGACCCTTTGGGGTATCTCAGCATCTGACGCAGCCTCCTTATGACACGTATCACTCGGCTGAGCGTCAGCAACGATCCAGCATATTCTAGCAGCTGAATGGATTGTCCACATTCCTCAGGGTCAGGCTGGCTTGTCTATGCTGCTGTTTTTTCTTTTTCTTTTTTTCTTTTTTTTAATATATTTTATTGATTTTACACAGAGAGGAATTGAGAAGGACAGAGAGTTAGAAATGCCGATGAGAGAGAAACATCGACCAGCTGCCTCCTGCACACCCCCCACTGGGGATGTGCCCGCAACTAAGGTACGTGCCCTTGACCGGAATCGAACCCGGGACCCTTCAGTCCACAGGCAGATGCTCTATCCACCGGTTTCGGCTGCTGTTGTTTTCTCTTTCCAGCTGAGTGTATCTGTCTCTGTCCTCTGTAGTTTACTAGGACTGTAAAGAGTACCAGACCAAGAAGTGTGAGAGACTAGAATATGCAGGTGCTATAAAAAATAGTGAAGCCCTAGCTGGCTTGGCTCAGTGAATAGAGCATCAGCCTGTGGACTGAAGGGTCCCAGGTTCGATTCTGGTCAGGGACACATGTCTGGGTTGCGGGCTTGAGTGAAGGGGGCATGCAGGAGGCAGCCAATCAATGATTCTTTCTCATCATTGATGTTTCTTTCTCTCCCTCTCCCTCTCTTGAGATCAATAAAAATATATTTTTATTTATTTTTTAATATATATATTTTTTATTTTTTTACAGAGAGGAAGAGAGGGACAGAGAGTTAGAAACATAGACGAGAGTCATCGATCAGCTGCCTCTTGCACACCCCCTACTGGGGATGTGCCCGCAACCAAGGTGCATGCCCTTGACCGGAATCAAACCTGAGTCCCTCCAGTCCACAGGCCGACACTCTATCCACTGAGCCAAACCGGTTTCGGCATATTCCACATTCTTGTATCCTTGACATTGGTCTCATGTACAGCCAGCCCTCCAGTCTTTGCTTTTGCTGGTCGCTTTCTCCGGAGTGTCCGCTCACTGCTCCACCTGCTAAAAGCTTTCTCATCCAGCAGCCATTTATTGAGCATCTATCCCTGCCAGATTTGGGGCTAGGCCCTGGAGATGCAGAATGAGTGAGACCAGGTCCCTCCTCTGCCAGGAACCCAGGGCCTTAGGAGGGGCAACTTGGAACAGATGTTTTCCACACGAGATCCTATGTGCAGAGGGAGAGATGCGCAGGGAGCTCAAAAGAGGAGTGTTATATTTTTTATTGATTTTTTTATAGAGAGGAAAGGAGAGGGATAGAGAGCTAAAAACATCGATGAGAGAAAAACATCTATCACCTGCCTCCTACACACCCCCCCATTGGGAATGTGCCCGCAACCAAGATACGTGCCCCCGACCAGAATCGAACCCGGGACCCTTCAGTCCGCAGGCTGATGCTCTATCCATTGAGCCACACCGGTTTGGGCAAAGGAGGAGAGTGTTTATTTTCAAGTGAGCTCTCAAGTGCTTCCTGCTCGGTGCTGCCGGACTTTGTTCACGTTCCTCTGATATCGTGTGATGTGTCCCTCTCCCAACCACCTCCCTGCAGGCATTGAGGTAGGCCAGCCTCTGGTTTATTCCGGTGCCTGTCATAGTGCTTTGCACAGTTTAGACTTATTTATACCCTGCATTGTTCCACAGAGATGCTATTAAGACGTATGATGAGATACATAAAATAATTGAAGAATTTGGGATTGAAATAGCGTGGGAAGAGAAAAAGGATGAGTACATAGATGGTGAGGCACTTTGAAAGATTCTGTTAGGTTGGTTCTCAGCTCCTTCAGGGTTAATGTAAAGAGGGACATAGTTATGTCTGTCCTTTATGGACTAGTCTAAACGGAATAAAAACCAACAACTTATAGTGACATCAGGGACCAAGAAATTTCTCTTCTGGGACCTCCTTGCCGTCTGTAATCCCTGTATTTATTAGCCTAATGTTTGTTTTTGTTTTGTTGGGGTTTTCTAAATTATTTTTTATTGATTTCAGAGAGGAAGGGAGAGGGAGAGAGAAACATCAATAATGATAGCGAGTCACTGAGCGGCTGCCTCCTGCATGCTCCCTCCTGGGGATTGAACCTGCAACCCGGGCATATGCCCTTGACCAGAATCGAACCTGGGATTCTTCAGTCCTCAGGCCGATGCTCTATCCACTGAGCCAAACCGGTCTCGGCTACCCTACTTTTCTTAAGTTTGTGTTATAAAAACAACAGTTATTCCTCTTCCATGCAGCTATGTTACTATATTGAATATGACTTCCAAACTGTAGATTGTTGTCCTACGAATCTTAGGAGTCTCTGGAATGTCTTGATGAAGAATCATTTCTCTTGAGCCCTCCCTGCAGTTGGTTAGCTTGTTTAGCTGGGTTCCAGATTTAATTCCAGTAGTCTCGTTAAAAGGATTTGTCCTCAGACTTACGTCAGGCAAGTAATTAAATCAACTAGCATGAAAAAATAAAAGTCATAAAATAAAATAAGTCAACTAGCATGAGGTTTGATCAAAGCTGTCAGCCTGGCCGAAACCGGTTTGGTTCAGTGGATAGAGCGTCAGCCTGTGGACTGAAGGGTCCCGGGTTCGATTCCGGTCAAGGGCATGTACCTTGGTTGGTTGTGGGCACATCCCCAGTTGGGAGCGTGCAGGAGGTAGCTGGTCGATGTTTCTCTCTCATCGATGTTTCTAACTATCCCTCTCTCTTCCTCTCTGTAAAAAATCAATAAAATATATTAAATAAGTAAAAAAATTGTCAGCCTGGCAACTTAGTTAAGTGGAAAAGAGAGAACTTTGTATAGAACTTGTTTCTTGGAATTGGTCCACAGGAGAGATAGATATGCTAGCATTTTATTATTTTTATTTATTTATTTTAATATATTTTATTGATTTTTTTAGAGAGAGGAAGAGAGAGGGATAGAGAGTTAGAAACATCGATGAGAGAGAGTTATCGATCAACTGCCTCCTGCACACCCCATACTGGGGATGTGCCCGCAACCAAGGTACATGCTCTTGACCGGAATCGAACCTGGGACCCTTCAGTCCACGGGCCGACGCTCTATCTATCCACCGAGCCACACCGGTTTCGGCTACGCTAGCATTTTAGTTTATCAAGAAGTTCACGGTGAAGAGGCATGTGCCACGGCGTTTTGCTGACTTTGTGTCACCACCAGGGCCTCCGCCGCTGCCCAGGGAACCCGCCTGACACGAGCTTCAGGTTTAATCAGGCTTTGCTCTCCCGAGGGTCCGGCTAATGACACCGAGGACTTCAAATCCGCCGTGAGCTCTGCTAAGTGCTTTTGAGTTTATAATAGAGTTTTCTTTTCTTCCATTTAGTCCTCAAAATAAACTCCATTTTACAAAAGAGAGAAACCGGAAGTTGTGCTCTGCCCAGCATCTTCCGGGTCGTGGAAGAGGGAGCCAGAGCTTGAAGTCGGTCCCTTTATCATGTCACAGCACTGGGTGTCATAACACGTTTTCTACTCTTTTTTTTAATATATTGTATTAATTTTCCACAGAGAAGAAGAGAGAGGGATAGAGACATCAATGAGAATCATCGATCAGCTGCCTCCTGCACACCCCCCACCGGGGATGTGCCCGCAACCAAGGCACGTGCCCTTGACCAGAATCGAACCCGGGACCCTTCAGTCCGAAGGCCGATGCTCTGCCACTGAGCCACACTGGTTTCGGTGCATTTTCTACTCTTAGAGCATCTACTGATTCTCTTATTTGGAATAAACCTCACCATTGCAAAGCCTCTGGGAGTAGTTTTTAAAGGCTCGGCATTGTGGATTTGCTCAGAATAGTCCATCTAGATATAGCGAGATCCTCGGGCAGATTGCCAAGCCTTGAAACCTTTTTGAGGTTTAAAGAGTATTTACTTCAGCTACCAAAATGCCTCCGGAAACACATGACAATTTCACCCAAATAATGACAGGCTGGGCCGGGCCATCTCACTCCCTTCGATATTCATACCTTCCCTGGCCATCTGTGCCACTACCCTGCTCTCTTAGCCACATGAGGATTGTCATCACTCTCATTAGAGAGAGAAGGAGGAAGAGGGAGGGAGAGGGAGAAACAGGCTCCCTGCTGAGGCATGTGTCCTGACTGGGAATCGAATGGGCCACCTCTCCGAGCATGGGGCGACACTCAATCATCTAAGCCACACCGACCGTATTTTCTCCTTTTGTGAATATTGCCTTTAAGAAAAATAATAATAGCCGAGACCGGTTTGGCTCAGTGATAGAGCGTCAGTCTGCGGACTGAAAGGTCCCGGGTTCGATTCCGGTCAAGGGCATGTACCTTGGTTGCGGGCACATCCCCGGTGGGGGGTGTGCAGGAGGCAGCTGGTCGATGTTTCTCTCTCATCGACGTTTCTAGCTCTCTATCCCTCTCTCTTCCTCTCTGTAAAAAATCCATAGAACGTATATATTTTTTAAAAAGACCCCTTCAAGCACTTCGCTGGTTCCTGAGTGTTCCCTCCAATTACTGCAGCGGAGGACCAGAGGGGACGGGGTGGGCGTGTGACTGGTGAGAGGAGAGGGAGGGGGCCGCCAGGGAGGACTATTATGGGAGGTGATAAGAGCTGTATCTGTACACCGTGGCTCAGCAGCGACAAGAATGCCGGGAGGTGTCGATGCCACGATGGGAGATGGGAAGCAGGGAAATGGGGGGGGAGAGCCAGGTTAGAGGTCCCTGCCCTGTGTGTCACGCTCCTGGGGGCTCAGCATGACAAGCAGCTTCTCCTAGACGCTTCCCCTTTAAGGGGCTGGAGTGGGGGGGGGCGGGGGCGGGTGTCACAGGGCCAGCAGGCAGCAGTGCCACACTGAGCAGTGTTTCAGGGAAGCATCCTGGATTCCCACCTCTCTCTCCCATGAGATGGTTGACTCCCTTGGGAGCAGGGAATTAGCTTTTTAAAAAATTATTATTATTAACTTCAGAGAGGAAGGAAGAGGGAGGGAGGGAGAGAGAAACATCCGTGATGACAGAATCCTGGATCGGCTGCCTCCTGCGCGCCCCCTGCTGGGGATGGAGCCCGCAACCCGGGCATGTGCCCTGACTGGGAATCGAACCGCGACCTTCTGGTTCCTAGGTCCATGCTCAACCCGAGCCCCTGTGGCTGGGCCAGGTGATGATCTTTTGTTCCCCCTCCGTCAGTGCCTCCATGGCGCTCTGAACAGTATGGGGTAGTAAACATTTCAGCCAAAGGAAGTGTATTTTCCTGGAGCACAGCTTTTTTGCTCATAAAGCAATGCCACCAACCCAGAGGTTCCTTCCGGGACCTCTCCTTGGGTGGGGGTAGTGTTGAGAGTGAGTGGGCAATGCTATAGGACTGCTGCTTTCGGCCACAGGAAAGCCGCCAGAAACCGTAAAAGGATTAAAAACAGGCTAGTCCCAGGTTCAATTCCGGTCACGGGCATGGACCTTGGTTGCGGGCACATCCCCAGTAGGGGGTGTGCAGGAGGCGGCGGATCGATGATTCTCTCTCATCGATGTTTCTAACTCTCTATCCCTCTCTCTTCCTCTCTGTAACAAATCAATAAAATACATTTTTTTTTTAAAGTTAAGAAAATTTGAAAAACAACAACAACAAAAAAAAAAACAGGGTACTGTAGCTGAAACCGGTTCGGCTCAGTGGATAGAGCGTTGGCCTGCGGACTAAAAGGTCCTGGGTTCGATTCCGGTCAAGGGCATGTACCTTGGTTGCGGGCATATCCCCAGTAGGGGGTGTGCAGGAGGCAGCTGATGGATGTTTTTCTCCGATGTCTCTGACTCTGTTCTCTCTAAAAAAAAAAAAAAAAATCAAAATATATTTTAGAAAGGAAGAAAGAAAGCTGGTGGGAGTAGAGAGGGAGGGCCAGGTCCTTAGCAAAAGGCGGTGCAAACACCCCTCGGAAGCGGTGGCCCCTGGGGCAGGACTGCGGGGGACCAGGTTGTGGGGGCCCTGACCCAGGCCTGGCAGAAGGGCCAGGGGGCGGGGCGGGCACCGGGGCGGGGCTTATTCAGGCCCCGCCCCCATGGGCGCGGGTTTAAAAGCCGGGAAGCCGGGCTGGGAGCGGAGCCGCCGTGCAAGCTCTCAGCTCCGCGGTGCGTCCCGCATCCCGGCCACCGCGATGGCCCTGCGCGCGGGGGGCGCCCGGTGGCTCCTCGGCGCCGTCTTGCTCTTGGCTCTGCTCGTCACCAGCGCCGCCTCCCTGGGCTGGGACCTCCGCGAGCCCCGCAGCCGGGCCGGCAGGATCCGTGTGCACCCGCGGGGCAACCTCTGGGCCACCGGTGAGTGTCTGGGACCCGGCGGGCGCCCCTGGCCAGCATGCTCTCATCCCCCTTTCCCTTTCCGGCCGCCCCCTCGGCCACAGGCGTCAGGGTCTGGGCTGGTGCGGACCCTGGAACTCCTCTCATTTATCTAATTTAATAGATGGGGAACTCCTCTAATTTAATAGATGAGGAGCTTGAGACCCAGACAGGTGAGAGAGTAGCTAAGATCACCCAGCTAGTGTGTGTGTGTGTGTGTGTGTGTGTGTGTATAGAGAGAGAGAGACAGAGACAGAGACAGAGACAGAGAGAGAGTGGGAGGGATAGAAAGTTAGAAACATCCATCAGCTGCCTCCTGCGCACCCCCCACTGGGGATGTGCCCGCAACCAAGGTAACATGCCCTTGACCGGAATCGAACCCGGGACCCTTCAGTACGCAGGCTGACGCTCTATCCATTGAGCCACACCGGTCTTGGCCACTCAGCTAGTTTCAAGCAGAGCTGAGGGCTGGCTGCTGCCTCTGCCTCCCAGCTCTGCCCCCGTCTTGTTTAGACAAGACCCTACCAGACCGTGAACAACAAAAAGACATACCTGCCCACAAGGGAATCTAAAAAATCAAATGGACAAAAAAATCTGAAGGACAGAATGGACTGGTGAATAGAAGGGAATCAGGGGCATAGAAAGGGAGTGGACCGAGAATTCTCAGGGGAGAGGGGGCCTGAGAATTGTCAGTCCACTGACTATTATTTGTCAAAATCTTACACCTCTGGGTGAAGACAGTGGCAGGGGGTAAGGGCATGGGGTGGGGTGGGGAATCAGGTGGAGGGGAGATATGGAGGGGGGAGGAGGAACACCTGTAATAATTTAAACAATAAAGATTTATTATATTAAATAAAAATAAAAAAACAAGATCCTATTGACTCCTCTCACTTCTGTCTTCTCCCTGCACCTCCTCTGCCCTTCCAGAAACCTCCTCCTTGTCCGCTTCCTTCTCTGCCCTTTGCTGTCCCCTCCTGAGGGGGCAGCACAGCTGGCAGAGCTGGCCCTGACCCTGGCCCATCCCACCTTCCAGCTGCACCTCCCCACCCCCTCCACCTGTTGGGGGGGGGAAAGTTGAGTTACAGGTTTTGCCACCACAAGGGTCTTTACTGGTCTTTGGTGGAGAGTATATTCCTTCCATGAGAACTAGAAGGTGGGAGAGATGAGGAGCTTCTCCCTGAATTCCTTATGTCCAGACATATCTCTTTCCCTCTCTCCCCTCTCCCCTCTCCCCTCTCCCCTCTTCCCTCTCCTCTCTCTCCTCTCTCCCCTCTCCCCTCTCTCTCCTCTCTCTCTCTCTCTCTCTCTCTCTCATCGGAACTGCTTTTCTAGGTCACTTCATGGGAAAGAAGAGTCTGGAGCCCCCTGGCTCATCCCTCCTAAAGACAGCGCCCCACGTCTCTCTGGGGGAGCAGAGACTGCAGCTGAGTCACGATCTGCTCAGGATCCTCCTGCTGAAGAAAGCTCTGGCCATGAGCCTCCGGGGCCCAGCGCCTCACACCCAGGTGAGCCAGGCCCCCACCACCGACCCGGGAGAGGCCGAGCCAGGGCTGCCCCTGGGCCCAGCCCTGGGATCGGGGAGTGCCTGCCCAATCAGGTTGGGATGGGCCCCAGAAACCCAGGGGTTCCAGGCTCTCTTTGGGATGCAGAGCTCAAAGGGAGAGGACTCCAAAGAAAGGAAGGTGACGCCCTGGCTGGTGTGGCTCAGTGGATAGAGCCTCAGCCTGTGGACTGAAGGGTCCCGGGTTTGATTCCAGTCAAGAGCACATGCCCGGGTTGAGGGCTCTATCCCCAGTAGGGGGCGTGCAGGAGGCAGCCAACCAATGATTCTCTCTCATCATTGATGTTCCTATCCCTCTCTCCCTTCTTCTCTGAAGTCAATAAAAATGTCCTTAAAAGAAAAAGAAATAAAAGAAGGTGAAGAAATCAAAAGAAAGGAAAAATTTTAAAAATAAGAAAGGAAGCTAAATAATAAAGAAAAAAGGGAAAGAGAGAGAGAGAAAGGAAGCTAGCCTTCCCAGCAAACCCCAGGAAATAAGAAGTAGGAGAAGAGCCTGACTGGTGTGGCTCAGTGGACAGAGCGTCGGCCTGCGGACTCAAGGGTCCCGGGTTCGATTCCAGTCAAGGGCATATACCTTGGTTGCGGGCACATTCCCAGTAGGGGGTGTGCAGGAGACAGCTGAAGGATGTTTCTCTCTCATCGATGTTTCTGACTCTCTATCCCTCTCCCTTCCTCTCTATAAAAAAAAGCAATTATATTTAAATTATATTTAAATCACCCTTGGTTGGCCAAGCCAGCCTTAGTCTGTAGCCATTCCCTGCCTCTGGGCCTGTCTCTGTCCCACACCGCCTTTCCAGGTCTGCTGTTGCTGTGTGTGGAAGGCAGAGTGAGTGGCAGGTGTGGGTTCTGGTGACAGTGTGCTTGGTTCAAAACCTAGCTCTTTGCCGAAACCGGTTTGGCTCAGTGGTAGAGCATTGGTCTGCGGACTGAAAGGTCCCAGGCTCGATTCCGGTCAGGGGCATGTATGTTGGTTGCGGGCACATCCCCGGTAGGGGGTGTGCAAGAGGCAGCTGGTCGATGTTTCTCTCTCATCGATGTTTCTAGCTCTCTATCTCCTTCCTCCCTCCCTTCCTCTTTGTGAAAAATCAATAAAATATATTAAAAACAAACAAACAAACAAACAAAAAACCCTAGCTCTGAGTAGGCGTGTAACCTTAGAAATGGCACTTAACCTCTCTAAGCCTCAACTTTCTCACCCATAAAACGGGGTAATGGTGCCATTTCCCGTTAAATGAGACCATCTCATTCGCATGATGCCCAGCACATAGAAAGACAGAAAGAGCTTAGTAAATGGGAGCTAGTAGGGTTTGAGATCCTTGGCAGCACCTGTTGCTGACTCACCTTTTTTTGAATATATTCTTATTGATTACAGAGAGGAAGGGAGAAGGAGAGAGAGCTACATCAATGATGAGAATCATTGATCGGCTGCCTCCTGCACGTCCCACACTGGGGATCGAGTCCACAACCCGGGCATGTGCCCTGACAGGGAATCGAACTGCGACCTCCTGGTTCATAGGTTGACACTCAACCACTGAGCCACACTGGCTGGGCCTGACTCGCCTTTGGATCCACCACTGTGCCTAGCATGCAAAGCACACATTTTTAAAACATATTTCATCGATTTTTTACAGAGAGGAAGGGAGAGGGACAGAGAGTCAGAAACATCGATGAGAGAGAAACATCCATCAGCTGCCTCCTGCACACCCCCCACCAGGGATGTGCCCGCAACCAATGTACATGCCCTTGACCGGAATCAAACCCGGGATCCTTGAGTCTGCAGGCCGACGCTCTATCCACTGAGCCACACCGGTTTCGGCTAAAGCATACACTTTGAAAGAAGGGAGGGGCATGCCCTAGAGAAGGTGCAGCTGTGACTCTCCTGATGCACAGAACCACCTTCCCCGGGGGATCTCGGATGAAAGGACTGTCTATTCTTTTTTCTTTTCTTTTTTAATATATTTTATTGATTTTGTACAGAGAGGAAAGGAGAGGGATAGAGAGTAAGAAACATCGATGAGAGAGAACCATCTATCAGCTGCCTCCTGCACACCCCCCACCGGGGATGTGCCCACAACCAAGGTATATGCCCTTGACCGGAATCGAACCCGGGACCTCTCAGTCCCCAAGCTGACGCTCTATCCATTGAGCCAAACCGGTCTCGGCAGGACTGTCTATTCTTAAGGCAGAAGATGTGACCTCTGGGGCCATTGTTCTAGAAGGCCTGAAACATGCAGACCAACTAGAGAATCTCAGAGGAAGCAGTTACCCAGCCCTGGGGACGGGCTTCAGAAGTGAGGCGTGCGGGAGTGAAAATGCTCACACTGGCAGGGGGCCAGCCATCTGAGGTTTGGGGGGAGGGGGAGGGGGATGCCTCCGAGGAGAGTCTGTCCCTGGCCGACTCTGGATGCCTAGCCCTTAGGAATGGCAGAATGCCCTCTTAACTGCTCCCTGTGCCCGGATCAGTTCTTCTGTGTTCCCCTTCAGTATAGGGGGCCTCTGGTGCAAATGCTGCAGAAGTGATGGCATTGACGAAGAAGACGCAGCCACGTGGCTTAGACCGCGCCCATCCCGGGACCCTCGTAGTGGCGCCATCCGGATGTAAATTCTGGGCTCAAATCGCTGTCACTCCATTCCTGTGACCTGTGGTCCGGCCACCAGGAATATCACCAGTGCAAACACAAATGATGTCCCTGCTGTCCCTGCTGTATTTCTTGCTTCCCTGTTGAAGTTGTGAATAAAACCCTGCTCTTTCCATAGAATGTCTGGTCCTCTCCTTTCAGTGTGTTTGAGGGGATGGGGTGAAGGGGGGCTGGAGATGGGGTGGGCTCCAAAATGCCCAGAACACTCTCTGATACCAGCCTGGCACGGACTCGGAACACCTCATTAGTTCATTCAGCAAACAGGTACCCCACACCTGCTGTGCACCGGATCCTGTGCCAAGCAATTGGTTCTACTCCTCTCCTCTCTGCCACCTACCGGCACAAGCAAGTCTCCAGTTTCCTCGAATTGCCTACACCAGGACACCTACATTACATGAGGCTTTACTCACCCCATTCATTTCATGATCGTGCCAATCTTTGAAGGGGAGTCCCCAGCACCTTACAAGGGGGAGGGCCAGCTGGGATCCAGACCCTGCTGTCCTCTCTCACTCTTCTTTAGCTTTCTGTAAGATTGCCAAAGTTAGCAAAACATAAAGGGACACCCAGTTAAATTCGAATTTCAGATAAGCAGTCATTTTTTTCGTATAAGATGCCCTGATGGCCGAAACCGGTTTGGCTCAGTGGATAGAGCGTCAGTCTGGGGACTGAAGGGTCCCGGATTCGATTCCGGTCAAGGGCACGTGCCTTGGTTGCGGGCGCAACCCCTTTGGGGAGTGAGCAGGAGGCAGCTTATCGATGTCTCTCGCTCATCGCTCATCGATATTTCTAACTCTCTGCCCCTCTCTCTTCCTCTCTGTAAAAAATCAATAAAATATATTAAAAAAAAAAAAAAAAAGATGTCCGGATGTTGCACGGACATACAAGAGAAAATGTTTTGTTGTTTATCTAAAATTCTAATTTAACTGGCCGTCCAGTATCTTATCTGGCCTTGGCCATCTGATCTGTAAAACTAACGGTATTTGGTCCCTCGGGCCCGGCCGGAGGAATCCCTGATTCTGCATAATTATTTGCCCAGAGAACTGCCTAGACTAGCCTAGCAAAGGGTACAAAAGCTGGGTTCCTGGCGCTCCCGTAACTCTAGCCCCGCCCCTTGCGCGAGGCCACGCCCGCTGCATCGGATAAGGACACGCCCCTCTGCGTCAGGACGCGCGCACTCCTCGCGAGAAGACCCCCTCCCGCCGGGAAGGTCCTGAGGCGGAAGTGGGGCGGCGGAAGTGAGCCACCTGAGCGACAGTTGCCATGGAGTCCGCGGAGGACTGGCTGGTGGAATCCTTGCGCTTGTACGTCGTGTGGGCCTGGGGTCGGGCTTTCGGGTTGGAGCTGGCGGGGCCGCCGTGCGGGCGCGGGGGATCCAGGTCTGGGCCGGGCGGTTAATGCCCTCGGGGCCGGGCGGGCGGGGCGGGCGGGGCCGCAGGAGCCGCAGGAGGACTCCACCTGGGCCTCGATCCCGCCTCTGAGAGATGGCACAGCCCTGCGGGCGTAGGTTGTGTTGCTGTACCAGTAAGAGCAGTGCTGTGCAGGGTCATAATAGGTGACCAGTTATTTTGCACCAGCCTCTGAATTGAACCCCAGATTGTCTCATGGATGCTTTTTATTTTTTTATTTTTTAAAATATATTTTATTAATTTTTTTTTTTTTTTTACAGAGAGGAAGAGAGAGGGATAGAGAGCTAGAAACATCCATGAGAGAGAAACATCGACCAGCTGCCTCCTGCACACCCCCGACAGGGATGCGCCCGCAACCGAGGTACATGCCCTTGACCAGAACCTGGGATCCTTCAGCCAACGCTCTATCCACTGAGCCAAACCGGTTTCGGCTAAAAAAATATATATATTTTTTATTGATTTCAGAGAGAAAGGGAGAGGGAGAGAGAGATGGAAACACCAATGATGAGAGAGAATCATTGATCTCTGCCTCCTGCACGCCCCCCCCACCCCCCACTGGGGATGGAGCCCACAACCTGGGCATGTGCCCTTGACCTGAATCCATCCCAGGACCCTTCAGTCGGAAGGCCCACGCTCTATCCACTGAACCAAACCAGCTAGGCCAGGGGTCGGCCAACTCATTCCTCAATGGAGCCAAATATCAACGGCACAACGATTGAAATTTCTTTTCAGAGCCAACTTTTTTAAACTTAAACTTCTTGTAACGCCACTTCTTCAAAATAGACTCACCCAGGCCGTGGTATTTTGTGGAAGAGCCACACTCAAGGGGCCAAAGAGCCGCATGTGGCTCACGAGCCGCAGTTTGCGGACGATGGGAGGCTGCCTCATGGATTCTTTTTTTTTTTTTTTTTAATATATTTTATTGATTTTGTACAGAGAGGAAGGGAGAGAGATAGCGAGTTAGAAACATCGACGAGAGAGAATCATCGATCAGCTGCCTCTTGCACACCCCCTAAAGGGGATGTGCCCGCAACCAAGGTACATGCCCTCGACTGGAATCGAACCCGGGACCCTTCAGTCCCCAAGCCGACGCTCTATCCATTGAGCCAAACCGGTCTCGGCTGCTTCATGGATTCTTTACATCAACCCAGAGAAGTCTGGGGTCTCTGGGAGTTCCGTGTTACAGATGAGGACCAAGGCTCAGGGTTATTGTGACTGGCCTGGTTCCGGTCACACAGGGAGCAGAATGTGTAACAAGACTTGTTTCCAGCCGAGACCGGTTTGGCTCAATGGATAGAGCGTCAGCTTGGGAACTGAAAGGTCCCGGGTTCGATTCCGGTCGAGGGCATGTACCTTGGTTGCGGGCATATCCCCAATAGGGGGTGTGCAAGAGGCAGCTGATCGATGACTCTCTCTCATCGATGTTTCTAACTCTCTATCTCTCTCCCTTCCTCTCTGTACAAAATCAATAAAATATATTAAAAAAAAAAAAAAAGACTTGTTTCCAGGTTTGCCTGACTCCAGAGCCTCCCAGAGGCAGAGTTCATATATATATATGTGTGTGTGTGTGTGTGTGTATATATATATATATATATATTATTGATTTTTTTACAGAGAGGAAGAGTGAGGTATAGAAAGTTAGAAACATTGATGAGAGGGAATCATCGATCAGCTGCCTCTTGCACATCCCGTACTGGGGATGTGCCCGCAACCAAGGTACATGCCCCTGACCGGAATCGAACCTGGGACCCTCCAGTCTGCAGGCTGACGCTCCATCCACGGAGCCAAACAGGTTTCGGCAGAGTTCTTGACATTGTGTCTCTCTCTGCAGGTACCAGGATTTCCATGCCTTCGACCTCCCAGGAGCCACTCGAGTCCTGGAATGGATTGGTGACACAGGTGAGAAGATGGAATCCCACTCAGGCTGGGATTGGAGACCTCAGCTCAGGGGCCCCAGCCCTCTCTTCTGAGGGCCGCTTGCTCACTTGTGGCAATTTTGTGCTCCATCAGTGCTTCCCAAGTTCTGGATCTCTCCCATCCCCCAGCACAAGGCTGCATATCGATGACAAGGGAATTTATCTGCCTCAGCGGGTTTGGCGGAGTTTCTAGAGCCAGCCATGGTCCACAAATTTTTTTAAAAAATATATTTTATTGATTTTTTTACAGAGTGGAAGAGAGAGGGATAGAGAGTTAGAAACATCGATGAGAGAGAAACATCGACCAGCTGCCTCTTGCACAACCCCTACTGGGGATATGCCCGCAACCAAGGTACATGCCCTTGACTGGAATCGAACCCAGAACCTTTTAGTCCACAGGCCGAAGCTCTATCCACTGAGCCAAACTGGTTTCGGCCTGGTCCACAATCTTGCTAGCAGTTTGTCACAGCTACTTCTGCTTCTTTTTCCCCCAGGAGTTTTTGTTGCTGGCTATGAAAAGTTGAAAAGAAATGAAATTCTTCACCTGACATTACCTCCCCGACTTTCTGTAAAAGAAAACCAGGTAATTTGAAATATAAATGCTGAGTATATGTGTCTACTTTTGGTCATTTATGAAACCTTTATGGAGCTCCTGTTGGCTACTAGCTGTTGTCCTGGATATTAGAAAGAGAGATTGAGAGAGAGAGAGAGAGAGAGAGTCCCCGGGCCTGCCCTTCTGGTCTACTAGAGCAGTGGTCGGCAAACTGCGGCTCACAAGCTGCGGTTTGCCGCTCCGTTGACTAATGAGTTTGCCGACCACTGTGCTAGAGGGAGGCAAATATGCATGAAGATAAGTACTAAGGAGCCTCCCGTGATTTACAGAGTCACTAAGGAAGAAGTCTATTGTAGTTTATCAAAATTAGATACTTGGAGCCATTAGGGTATAGAAGGAGGATGAAACCCTTAGAATGGTTAAGAATGAATGTGCGTAATGAATCCTATACAAGAGGCTAATATGCAAATTGACCAAACAGCCAAACGACCAGTCACTATGATGTGCACTGACCACCAGAGGGCAGCTGCTCAATGCCTCTCAGCTAGAAGCCCTGAGCCAGGCTCACAGCAGGCAAGCAGTGGTGGCCGGAGCCTTTCTACTTTCGAAGCAGCGCTAAGAATGTCTGACTGCCAGCTTAGAGGGCGCGGGCCGGGCTGAGGGACCCCTCTCCCCGCCAAGTGCATGAATTTTGTGCACTGGGCCTCTAGTAAGAAATAAGAGGGGAAGGTGGCTAAAGACAGAATTTTAGAGAATACATTTAAATAGAGGAAAAGGAACTCACAAGCCATACAGGAAGGAATAATCTTTAAATAGCAGAAGGGCTTGGGATGCGCAGGAAAGAAAGGAAGCTGTCCATGCAGGCAGCTGAGACCAGCTGACGGATAGCAGCACACCAGGCCCTGCCGGGATGAGCACCTGTTGCCAGCAGAGCTGCTCCCGTGGCCTCCGGCCAGGCTGGGGTCCGGCTCCTCACCCGGAGCGTGTCTGAAAGGCCCCTTCGGAGAGCAGGCTCTATCTGATGGGCCACCCTTCCGCATTGCAGGGCTTACTCCCGGAAAGAGATTTCAAGGTGTGCCACGGAGGGTTTTCCGACAGGGCTATCTTTGATCTGAAGCACGTGCCTGACACCAGGTATGGTCCGCTCTGTTTCTCAGACCCCCTCTCCCCCCATTCAGGATGGAGCGGCTGGGAATGTCAAGGGTATTCTGCCTCTTTATCCCCATGCCGCCCCTAACCCCCTGAGCTCATGGATACTGGTGAGCGTGCGCACACAGAAACCTGGAATACAAAGAACCTATTGTTTGGCGGCTTCCTGGTCCCTCTGCAGACCTTCCAGTGACTGTGACCCATAGATTTCCAGGGATGCTCCAGATAAAGAGTAGAAAGATCTCTTAGTTTAAGGTGACCAGATGTCCCGCTTTTGGCGGGACAGTCCTGATTTTTAACAGTTTGTCCCGCATCCCGTGGCGTTTTTAAAAAGTCCCGATTTTTAAAAAAATATTTTTTTAATTGTTTTTTTACAGAGAGGGATAGAGAGTTAGGAACATCCATAAGAGAATCATTGGTCAGCTGCCTCTTGCACACCCCCTACCGTGGATGTGCCTGCAACCAAGGTACATGCCCTTGACCTGGAATCGAACCTGGGACCTTTCAGTCTGCAGTCCACCGCTCTATCTACTGAGCCAAACCAGTTTCGGCAAGTCCCGATTTTTGATCACTGCGGGACAAATTGTTAAAAAAACGGGACGTCTGGTCACCTTATCTTAGTTTCTCAGAGAGCGATGGTGGGTGGCGGGGGCGAATGAGTCCATTGGCAGATGCTGAGAGTCTAGGCCAGCTGTGTGTTCAGGCTCCATGCTGGTGTCCTGCTGGGACACTTCATGCCACATGGAAGCCTGGACTCAGCCCCGTGTCTCATGACTGTGGGCCTGTCCCTAAAGTGGAGTGAGCCTGCTCTTCTCTGTGAATGAGGGTGACGGCACAGTCCCTCCCTGCAGTGAGTTTTCCTGAGGTGGGCGGGTAGGCTGGAGAGCGGAAAGGCTGGGGGGATGTGGGTGAGCTCCTCAGTCTGAACTGAGGCCTCCTCTCCCTCCTAAACAGGTTGCTGGTGACCAGTGGCCTTCCAGGTTGTCACCTGCAGGTGTGGCAGATCGCAGAGGACAGTGGTGAGTGAACCTGACTTGGTGCGGGTGGACACATACCTCCGCCCCTAATCCGAGCCAGTGAAGCAGTAGACTCGGGCCTGGCTGGTGTGGCTCAGGGTTGAGCATCGACCTTTGAACCAGGAGGTCATGGTTTAATTTCTGATCGGGACACATGCTGGGATTGTGGGCTCGATCCCCAGTAGTGCAGAAGGCAGCCGAGCAATCAATGATTCTCTCTCATCATTGATGTTTATATCTCTCTCCCTCTCCCTTCCTCTCTGAAATCAATAAATTAAATATATAGCCGAAACCGGTTTGGCTCAATGGATAGAGCGTCGGCTTGAGGACTGAAGGGTCCCGGGTTCGATTATGGTGAAAGGCATGTACCTTGGTTGCGGGCACATCCCCAGAAGGGGGTGTGCAAGAGGCAGCTGATCGATGACTCTCTCATTGATGTTTCTAACTCTATCTCTCCCTTCCTCTCTGTACAAAACCAATAAAATATATTAAATAAATAAATTATATATATATTAGAAGTAGACTCAGAGACAGGTGGGAATTAAAATTCAGTGTCTAGCCCTGACTGGTTTAGTTCAGTAGATAGACCATCAGCCTGCAGACTGAAAGATCCCAAGTTCGATTCCAGTCGGAGGCATGTACCTTGGTTGCGGGCACATCCCCAGTGGGGAGGTGTGCAGGAGGCAGCTGGTCAATGTTTCTTTCTCATCGATGTTTCTGACTTTCTATCCCTCTCCCTTCCTCTCTGTAAAAAATCAATAAAATATATTTTTTTTTAAAAAGAGAGAAGCCTCAGTTGCAGATGCAGAGGCGAGAGCCTGCCTGTACCACTAAGCAGGCTGAGACAAACAAAACTAAAATTTGACTCAACTTGAGGTTAAGTGTCTTCCTTCTGTTCAGTGTCAGAAGGACATGGACTTTCTGGTCCAGTTTGTGTTTGGAGACAGTGACATTTGCCTTGTGACCTTTACTTGCAAAGTGCCAAAGTTGTATAATAAGTTTTTGAAGAAATAATGGTAGTTCATGAATTCTGTTCCTGTTATTTTCTTCACCTAAAGTGAAAATGACACCATCAGTGGAGTCTTTCCTTTTATTTGTACTCCACAAAAGTATGAAAAGCCGGAACTGCTCTGGGGGCTTTTGAGATGGCATCTGAGATTCATTATTTCCCATTTGCAAAACAGTTCATAAGACAACTTATAAAGAAATTAAAGTGCGCCCTAGCCGGTTGGGCTCAGTGGATAGAACGTTGGCCTGTGGACTGAAGGGTCCCGGGTTCGATTCCAGTCAAGGACACCTGCTGGGGTTACTTGTTTGATCCCCAGTGGAGGGTGTGCAGGAGGCAGCCAATCAATGATTCTCATCATTGATGTTTTTGTCTCTCCCTCTCCCTTTCTCTCTGAAATCAATAAAAATATAATTTTTTTTTTTAAAGAAATTAAAGTGCTTCTGACAGTTTCAAAATGTAAATATAACAGGTATTTATGATACCACATTTTCTCTAGCCAACTGTCAGTTCTCTTTCTTTTTCCCTTCCTCTTTCTTTTATTTTTAAGATATAATTTATTTATTTTTTAACAGAGAGGAAGGGAGAGGGATAGAGAGTTAGAAACATCGATGAGAGAAAGACGTCAATCAGCTGCATCCTGCACACCCCCTACTGGGGATGTGCCCACTACCAAGATACATGCCCTTGATTGAACCACTGAGCCAAACCTATCAGTTCCCTTTTTTCCATGACCACCTATCTGTACAGGGGAAGACCGCTGGCCGGCTTTCACCAGTTTATGTTTCAAACCTTCACTAACATTCTGGACTTTCCCCTCTTCCGCTTGCCCCCAGATGTCATTGAAGCTGTCAGCACCATTGCTGTGCCTGAGAAAGAGGGGAGTCTCTGGCCGAGGATCGCCATCTGCCCGTCAGAGGCACCTGGAGTCCTCCACGGGGCGCGGCTCAGCAGCCTGAAGGTTGTGGATCTGGAATCCCAGAAGGTCACGTACACCTCAGGTACTGCGCAGTCTGCCCCTGGTGGGCTCCTCCAGCCCTGCGCAGCCGCGTTTGAACTGAATCTGTGCCGGATGTGGGAGACACAAGATGAATGAGAGGTAAACCCTGGCCTCTAGGGACTCCCCTTCTAGGATTGGAGGAGGCAGTCCTGGACCAGCACCACCTAGTGGAGTAGAAGGGTAAAATGAACAGCCGAGACCGGTTTGGCTCAGTGGATAGAGTGTTGGCCTGCGGACTGAAGGGTCCCAGGTTCCATTCCGGTCAGGGGCATGTACCGTGATTGCGGGCACATCCCCAGTGGAGGGTGTGCAGGAGGCAGCTGATCGATGTTTCTCTCTCCTCGTTGTTTCTAACTCTCTATCCCTCTCCTTTCTTCTCTGTAAAAAATCAATAAAATTTTTTAATTTAAAAAATATATATATTTTATTGATTTTTTTACAGAGAGGAAGAGAGAAAGAGAGCTAGAAATGTTGATGAGAGAGAAACATCGACCAGCTGTCTCCTGCACACACCCCACCGGGGATATGCCCACAACCAACGCACATGCCCCTCACTGGAATCGAACCTGGGACCCCTCAGTCCATAGACCGATGCTCTACCACTGAGCCAAACCAGTCTCGGCAATAAAATATATATATTTTTTAAATGAACAGGAGCGGGAGGTGTGGCTTATCCTGCCTGGGATTGGGGATGCTTCCCAGAGGAAGGGACTTGTGACCAGCCAGCCCTGCCAGGTGCCAAGCCCAAGTGACCCCAGCAGCTTTCCTCTGTCTTCCAGGCATCAGTGACAGCGAGGAGCTGAGTAGCCTGCAGGTCCTGGACGCAGACACCTTTGCCTTCTGCTGCACCTCGGGCCGGCTGGGGCTCGTTGACACCCGCCAGAAGTGGGCGCCGGCAGAGAATGCCAGCCCCAGCCCCCGGTCCAGTGGAGGGAGGTGGTGTGCAGACGTCAGGGCCAAGGGCCAGGGCCCTGGGCCCAGCATTGCCAGCCTGTGCTCGGATGGGCAGCTCTGCCTTCTTGACCCTCGGGATCTCTGCCATCCGGTGCGCTCAGTGCAGTGCCCGGTGTCCACGCCCAGCCCGGACCCAGAGCTGCTGCGAGTGACCTGGGCTCCAGGCCTGGACAACTGCTTGGCCGTCTCAGGTACCGCTGAGCAGGGTTTTGCGTTTGTTGTTTGAGCTTTCTCTTCCGAGGGACTGCCGAGTGCTCAGGAAGGCGCCTCTGGCCCCAAAAGTTAAAGTCGCTCACCCAGAATCTCCAGATTAACTCTCCAGTTTCCTCAGGGGCAGGCCCTTCCCCATTTGGCTACACAGCTTTTATCCAGGGGAATCAGGGCTTGCCTGTCCTAGCAGGAATTCAGTTCTGAGGTTGGTCAAGAGCCTGCAGACAGTAAGACACTAGGAAAGAGGCTATAGAATTCCAAGGGTGGTTCTCAGTTTATTTGCTTTTTTAAAAAATATATATTTTATTGATTTTTTTTTTTACAGAGAGGAAGAGAGAGGGATAGAGAGTTAGAAACATCAATGAGAGAGAATCACCAATCAGCTGCCTCCTGCACACCCCCTACTGGGGATGTGCCCGCAACCAAGGTGCATGCCCTTGACCGGAATCAAACCCAGGACTTTTCAGTCCTCGGGCCAACGCTCTATCCACTAAGCCACACCAGTTTCGGCAGTTCTCAACCTTTCTAATGCTACCCCTTTAATACAGTTCTTCATGTTGTGGTGACCCCCAATCATAAAATTATTTTCGTTGCTACTTCATAACTGTAACGTAAATATCTGTGTTTTCTGATGGTTTAAAAAAGTCTTAAGCCTCAGTTTCCTGGGGTAAGTCTTAGTACCTACTTCATACAGTTGTGAGAATTAAAAGAGAGAACGTAGACCCAAAAGCGGTTTGGCTCAGTGGATAGAGCGTCGGCCTGTGGACTAAAAGGTCCCGGGTTCGATTCCGGTCAAGGGCATGTACCTTGGTTGCGGGCACATCCCCAGTAAGGGGTGTGCAGGAGGCAGCTGATCGATGTTTCTCTCTCATCGACGTTTCTAACTCTCTATCCCTCTCCCTTCCTCTCTGCAAAAATATCAATAAAATATATTTCAAAAAGAGAGAGAGAGAGAGAGAATGTAGATCTAGGATTAGCCTCAGGCCTGGCACGTGATATACTACAGCTTCTCATCGTCACGTGCCCCGTGGAGTTGGCAGCTGCCAGCATGTGGGCAGATGTTCCCCGCCATTGGTTGGTCGTTAAGTACCAGCATCTGGTTTACTGTTAGGTTCCTCGTCCCATAGCCCGTTTTGGTGCCGTAGAGCAAGTTATAAAGATTATTTTAGAGAGCCATTGTTGGTCTTCTCACTGCTCGTTCCTCCTCAGGTTTTGATGGGACAGTCCGCATCTATGACGTCACGTCCCGGGATGGGACGGAGGGCCCCGCAGAGCCTCTCTTCGCTCACAGAGGCCACCTCTTCCTGGAGGACCAGGGGACAGGCGCTGCTCCGCTGGTCACCACCCACACCTGGCACCCCCGCAAGCCAAGGACTCTGTTGTCGGCAGCAAGCGACGCCTCCGTGCAAGTGTGGGACTGGGTGGACCCCCGTGCCTCCCGCTGACACAGCGCCTTCCTGCCAGGCCCCTGGAAGAGGAGCTGCTGTAGGTACAGCAAGGGGGCTGACTTAGGACTCACGTGACCACAGTCCCCGCTACCAGCGGAGTGGCCTTGGGCCGGTTAAGCAGCCTCTCTCAGCCTCAGGGTCTTTATTGGTAAAATGAGATAGTACGAACTACCTCGCAGGGCGGTTGGGGAAGTTAGAAGAAATATATGGGAAAATACCAGGTAGGAAGCACGATAGAGATTTGGTGGCTACTCTTAGATCAGACAGTTGTGGGTGACAGGATCCTGCTGCTTCCAGCAGGTGTCAATCCCTCAGGTTTTTAAAAAATATATTTTATTGATTTTTTACAGAGAGGAAGAGAGAGGGATAGAGAGTTAGAAACATCGATGAGAGAGAGTCATGGATCAGCTGCCTCTTGCACACCCCCCACTGGGGATGTGCCCGCAACCAAGGTACATGCCCTTGACCGGAATCGAACCTGGGACCCTTCGGTCCGCAGACGGATGCTCTATCCACTGAGCCAAACCGGTCAGGGCTTGATCAGCATTTTAAGAAGTTTTCATTTAACAACAGGGATCGCTCAGAGCAACCAAGGTGGTGCATTCTCTGAAGAGTCAGTTTGACCTTGGGAAGAAAACTGTAGTTCCAGGGAATAAGCAAATTCCACGTTGACACCAACAGTGAAGCGTCGCACATCCCCCTCAGGCTGGCACCCAGGTGGCACTGTCTCTCACATCCTCTATTTTGACCGGTCAGAACTGGGTCCCATGTCTCACCTGCAGCCCCCACCTTCCGGGTTCTGCAAGTCCTCCACCCACTGCCTCCTCTCTTCTGTCTGGTGTTTTGTCTCACCCAGATCTGGGTCCGCTGGGGAAGGACAGTCAGGTACTGGTCCAGGACTAGCAACTCCAGGATCTGCTCTTTCGTACACATCTCTGTCCTCAGCCCCTGCAACCAGCTCCCGGAATTGGATGAGAGCCTCGTGGGGTGCTGATAATTCTTTTATATATATATATTTTATTAATTTTTTTACAGAGAGGAAGAGAGAGGGATAGGAGGTAGAAACATCAATGAGAGCCAAAACCGGTTTGGCTCAGTGGATAGAGTGTCGGTCTGCAGGCTGAAAGGTCCCGGGTTCGATTCCCGTCAAGGGCACATCCCCGGTAGAGAGTGTGCAGGAGGCAGCTGGTTGTTTCTCTCTCATCGATGTTTCTAGCTTTCTACCCTTTCCCTTCCTCTCTGTAAAAAATCAATAAAATATTTAAAAATTTTAAAAAAAGAAAAGAAACATCGATGAGAGAGAATCATATATCAGCTGCCTCTTGCACACCCCCTACTGGGGATGTGCCTGCAACCAAGGTCAATGCCCTTGACTGGAATCGAACCCGGGACCTTTCAGTCCGCAGGCCGACGCTCTATCCACTGAGCCAAACCGGTTTCAGCTATGCTGATGCTTCTTGATAGTGGAAATGCCAACAGCGCCAGCAGGAGGTCCTTGGTCTGGGGCCACTGCCTTGAAGCGAATTTCCTGCTCGCAGTGAGAATCTTCTAACAACTTCACTCTTCGAAGCTCTGCTTGTACTTGAGGAGTCTGGATTCGTTGGTCCCCAGCTACCGCCATTGTTCAGCTGAGAGAAGAACCCTACAACCGTGCTCTGCAGTCAAAACCTCTTTCTTTACCTCGTGGGGAAGCCGCCATCAGAGGGAGCCGCTCAGTAGAACCGGAACCAGAGACAGCAGAAACCAGTGTGGCTCAGTGGATAGAGCATCGGCCTAGGGACTAAAGGGTCCTAGCTTCGATTCTGGTCAAGGGCATGTACCTTGCTTGCGGGCACATCCCCAGTAGGGGGTGTGCAAGAGGCAGCTGATCAATGATTCTCTCATCGATGTTTCTAGGTATCTATCCCTCTCTCTTCCTCTCTGTAAAAAATCAATCAAATAAATTAAAAAAATAACAACCAGAAACATACATTAGAGTGGACCCTAGTGAAAGCCACAAGTGTCGGACATCCCAGCAGGACTGAGGTGAAGAAAGAGCCTTCCTGTTCTCCCCTCCCCGTGTCTTGGTGCCCCTGGAGTCTGGCCCTCCGTCACTGGGGAGGCAGCTCTGGGAGTTTGATAGGAGGGGGCAAAAGCAGGGGATCTGGGTTGGAAAGTAAAGGCGCATGGAGCTGGGTTTGCATAGCAATTTACTTACGGCTGAGAATGTACCAGTTACCTAAACTGAAGAATGAGGAAGGGCTGCTGGAGATAACGGACCATAAACTGCCCCACTCCCGAGCCACCGGCCACCTTGCAAAGTGAATGGGGCAGGGCAAGCACAGAGGGCGCCCAACACAGCAGCACCTTGGAGAGCAGCACCGGATGGAAGCGGTTCGGCCCTTCAGATTCAAAAGCTCCAACTGCTGAGCTGCCTCGCATGAGTTCCAAGTTTGGGCGACCCGTTCAGGATTCCTCGGTCCTGGCACCGTAACTCCCCAAACAGGAAGACTTACTGTGGTTAAGGTTACAGGCTTTAAGAGCAAATCTAAAAACAGATTCAGCTGAAACCAGTTTGGCTCAGTGGATAGAGCGTCGGCCTGCGGACTGGAAGGTCCCGGGTTCAATTCCCAACAAGGGCATGTGCCTTGGTTCCGGGCACATCCCGGTGGGGGGTGTGCAGGAGGCGGCTGGTCGTTGTTTCTCTCCCATTAATGTTTCTAGTTCTCTATCCCTCTCCCTTCTCTGTAAAAAAAAATTTTTTTTAATATTTTAAAAGAAAAAAATAAAAACAGATTCACACGGTGTTAGAGTTGGAAGGAAAGTTAAGATATTCTGGATATTCAACTCAAACTCACCCAAGATCACGTAGCTGGTTTATGGCAAGAAATGGGACAGTGCTTCTGTCCTCTGACCGTGGACTGGGTGACAGACCTGCAGAGCCTGACTTGCACTGCTCCGCGGGCTGCCCTGGCTGGGGGCGAGGTGGTCCCCGGAGGACCGTGGGAAAAAGGGTGCTGCTGGGATGACCACGCATCCTGCCCCAGGTCCACTCTGGACCCATCTCCGGACCCAGATCCCGGCCACACCCATCTAAGGGCGACCCAAGCCGCTCCCCTCTGCCAGGGCCCTGCGACTGCGGAAGGTCTGGCCCCACACTGCACTCGGACCCTGGTCCAGACCCCAAATCTGGGCCCTCGGTCGCCCACCAAACACCAAAAGCGAAAACGTCAGCCCCGGGCTTTTTCCGAGCTTCGCCGGACTTCATTTCCCACAAGCCTCCGCGCGTGCCTACAGACTGACGGCCCGGACTTCATTTCCCACAGGCCTCCGCGTGTGCCCGCAGTCCGGCGGCAGCGTTAACCAATAAAGCTTGGAGGTGGCTTAGGCGCCTTTCTGTCCCGGACGAATCACTGCTGAGGGGCGGGACTTTCCCACCGCAAGTTCGGGGTTCGGAGCCGCGGCTGGAAGTGACTGGGCGGGAATTCGGGGAGCTGGCAGCCTGTCACCCTGTGGACCCCCGTCCCGGCACGGAGAGGGGGCCCAGGCAGCCGAAAGCGGGTATTTATCCCTGCGAGCCCTACCGAGCCGAGAGTTATTCTGCCACCAGAGAAAGTACTTTTCTGTCCGGGTTGCCCTCGGTGGTGATGCTTCACCCCCTCAGTCGTCCTCCGACACGACACTCATTCCCTGACGGACGGGACTGCCGTCCAGCAGGAGGCAAATCCTCAGACCCGCTGGGAGCAGCGCAAACGGCCCAGTGAGTGTGGTGCCCGCTCAGGGCGGTGGCCCCACGTGTGAGCGGAGAAACAGTGCAGGCGCTGGGGGAGCCCTGAGGGAAGACGGTTAGCTCTATCCACTGAGCCACACCGGGTTTGGCTGAAGAACTCAAATTGAATTTGAAGAATTCCAGGGCCAGGCAACCCACTTGGGTCTCCTCCCTGCAGGATGAAGCTTCTCTGTAATAAACCTTTACCTCGCCCTAGCCGGCTTGGCTCAGTGGACTGGGTGTCAGACGGCAGATCGAAGGGTCCCAGGTTCGATTCTGGCCAAGGGCACATGCCTGGGTTGCGGGCTCAATCCCCAGTGGAGGGCATGTAGGAGGCAGCCTATCAATGATTCTCTCTCATCATTAATGTTTCTCTTTTTTTAAAAAATATATTTTATTGATTTTTCACAGAGAGGAAGAGAGAGGGACAGAGTTAGAAACATGATGAGAGAGAATCATCGATCGGCTGCCTCTTGCACACCCCCCACTGGGGATGCGCCCGCAACCAAGGTACATGCCCTTGACCGGAATCGAACCCGGGACCCTTCAGTCCCCAGGCCGACGCTCTATCCACTGAGCCAAACCGGTCCCGGCTCTCTCTCTCTCTCTCTCTTTCCTTCTCTCTTCCTTTCTGAAGTCAATAAAGAAATATATATTTTTAAAAACATATTTTATTGAGTTTTTACAGAGAGGAAGAGAGAGGGATAGAGAGTTAGAAACATAGATGAGAAAGAATCATCGATCAGCTGCCTCCTGCACACCCCCTACTGGGGATGTGCCTGCAACCAAGTTACATGCCCTTGACCAGAATGGAACCTGGGACCTTTCAGTCCGCAGGCTGACACTCTATCCAGTGAGAAAACCGGTTTCGGCAAGAAAAAAATATATTTTTTAAAATAATAATAAACCTTTACCTTTACATTCGCTAAAAAAAAAAAGAAAAATGAAAAAGAAAGAAAGAAGAAAAACTCCAGAGGCTTCTGGGACACAGTGGGTGCAGCAAACCTACTGGGTCCCTGGTAAACACCTTGGTTATGAGACAGGAACACCCCCCCCACACCCCCATCCATTGATAAAGGGCTGGAAAGAGCAGCCACTAGTCACGTGCAAGGAAGGACCAATTGCAGTTACGGATCATTTTGACACTAACCAGGGCCAAGACTCAAACCATGTGACCAACTTATTGTTTTTAACGTTTTGTTTTCTCAATCTGTTCCATAGATATTGCTCCTGGCTCTGATAATGCAGTGGAGTTAACCGTCTTCAGGACTAGAGTGGTGGAGTACCAGCTGCTAGGTAAGTCACTTATTAACCTTTCCTGAGTCCCACTTCCTCAGCTGGGGGAGTGGGGATACAGACCTGTCCTAGGGTTGTTGTCATTGCCTTAGCTGGTTTGGTGGATAGAGTGTCAGCCTGCAGACTGAATGGTTCTGGTTCGATTCCTGTCAAGGGCACATGCCCGGGTTGTAGGTTCCATCCCCTGTAGGGGGTTGCAGGAGGCAGTTAATCAATGATTCTCTCTCACCATTTATGTTTCTATCTCTCTCCTTTAATATATAAAATACATAAATATTTGTTTATTTATTTTAGAGGCCAGGTGCATGAATTCGTGCATGGGTGGGACCTGGACAGCCTGGCCAGGGGGAGCGGACATTGATAGATGGCCGGCTAGATCATGGGGACAATTTGCATATTAGACTTTTATTATATAGGATAGACACTGAGTGGCCAGATTATGCGTTCAGAAATCATAAGCTGTGTGTGTATGAGAGTATATACCCTGTTTCCCCGAAAATAAGACAGTGTCTTATATTAATTTTTCCTCCCAAAGTTACGCTAGGTCTTATTTTCAGGGGATGTCTTATCTTTCCATGCGCTAGGTCTTATTTTCGGAGGATGTCTTATTTTCGGGGAAACACGGTATATATTACATGCCTAAGTGACCAGCCAATCAGCCAATAGCTATGACATGCACTGACCACCAGGGGGCAGATGTTTGGTGTAGGAGCTGTGGCCAATTGGCAGCGGTAGTTCTTTGCTGACACACCTGGAACCAGAGGAGGGAGCCCAATTCCAGTGTGCATCACCTGAAAACCGCCCTCAATCTGGGGCCCCTCAGGGGATGTCAGCAAGCCTAATCCCTGGGGGCCAGGCCGAGGGACCCCACCAGTGCACAAATCCGTGCTCCAGGCCTCTGGTATATATATAAACGGCTGAGACATGCATGTTAAGAGCTTGGCACAGAGCCTGTGCGGAGTAACCACTCCATAAATTGTGTTATTATATAACCTATGTGGCTTATGTAAACTACAAATGCAACCCGAAGGGAAGTAAAACTCCACTGAAAAAAGGAAGTCTCATTGCCGAGACCGGTGTGGCTCAATGGATAGAGCGTTGGCTTGGGGACTGAAGGGACCCAGGTTCGATTCTGGTCAAGGGCATGTACCTTGGTTGCAGGCATATCCCCAGTGGGGGGTGTGCAAGAGGCAGCTGATTGATGACTCTCTCTCACTGATGTTTCTAGCTTTCTATCTCTCTTCCTTCCTCTCTGTACAAAATCAATAAAATATATTTAGAAAAAAAAAAAAAAAGGAAGTCTCATTATGACTTGCCTGGAATGGTAAATTCTCTGATGAGAGAATGTGTAGTTAATGGCACAAGAGTGCCTAGAACCAGGTCTGTCCAGTTCCTTCCATTCCATCCACCACAGCACTGGTTTTTCAATGGCTTTTAAGGCTCGACATTTCAAAAATAGGAGTTTTCATGAGGATACAAGCTGGTTGGTTTTAATAGATGTCTTCAGCTTTGTCTCACCAATAGCAATAGATCGCAACTTTTGAGTGGGCCTGAAGTTAAAATTTGCATTTATTGTCTTATCAAAGTGTAGGAAATCTAATCATTTTTCAGGCCAGAATTTTGAAAACTCCACCTGCCTTTTGCATTTTATATACAGGATGTCTCAAAAAAATATATACATATTTTGAATGATTATAAAATCAGTGTCCGTTAAATCTGAAAAGGAGTGAAAATTGAATTATCAATTGTTAAAATGTGAATAGTTTTTTGGGACACCCCATATATGTCCGTGAAGAGAACTTAGTTGGCAAAAATTTACTGAGTTCTTATTGTATTCCAGGCCCTGAGCGGGTGCTGGAGACAGAGTTTGGGACCTCAGTATAGGTGTGAACATAATAGTAGAGGGAGGGGGGAAATTATGTAAGAGGGAGATGTAGCCAGGCAGCTCAGCTGGTTAGAGCATCATCCTGCTATGCCAAGGTTGTGAGTTTGATCCCTGGTCAGGCACATACAAACATCAACCAATAAAATGCACGACTAAGTGGAACAACAAATCAATGTTTTTCTGTGTCTCTCTCTCTGAAATCAATTTTTAAAAATTGGGGAAAGCTGAAACCGGTTTGGCTCAGTGGATAGAGCATCGGCCTGCGGACTGAAGGGTCCTGGGTTTGATTCGTCAAGGGCATGTACCTTGGTTGCGGGCACATCCCCAGTGGGGGATGTGCAAGAAGCAGCTGACCAATGATTCTCTCTCATCGATGTTTCTAAACTCTCTATCCCTCTCTGTAAAAAAATCAATATATTTTTTAAAATATTTAGGGAAAAACAAATGTAATAGGTCAAAGGCGCTGAAGGTGGAGAGGGCAGGGGTATAGTAGGCAGGGTCAGGCCTGCCAGGAAAGTGCAGGGAAGGCCTCCTGGAGGAGGTGGTGGGAATCTTTCTTCTGGTAAAACCTGATGAAGCCAGGTCATGGGACTTCCTGTTCACAACCTTCCCTGGTACCTAGCAGTGATGGAATGAACGGTGCAGATTTAACAACAGTCACTACCTAGGTTAGAAACGTTTCCTTGTGTCTAATTTAGGTGATTCTGGAGGCCATCTGGCTCCTTAGCCAGCGCTGCGGCCCCACGTCTTGGTTGACAGATTGGGTAGAGTGGCAGAGGACTCTGGGAAGGTGTGTGCACTGGTCGAGCAATCATCTAGCTTCACCCAAACCTGTACTCTTTGGATTTTTACTTCCTGGCGGTCTTGGACCATTTCCAGCTTTGGGCAGGAGGTGGGATGGCGGGTTTCCTAATGGCGGTCAAGTTCAGGTTTTTTTGACACACATGAAAATACAGAGGCAGGCCTTAGCCGGTTTGGCTCAGTGGATAGAGCATAGGCCTGAGGACTGAAGGGTACCTTGGTCGATTCCGGGCAAGGGCACATGCCTGGGTTTCGGGCTCAATCCCCAGTGGGGGGCGTGCAAGAGGCAGCTGATCAATGATTCTCTCTCATCACTGATGTTTCTATCTCTCTTGCTCTTCCTTTCTCTCTGAAAATAAAATATATTTTTTAAAAAAAAGACAGTCAGGAAGAGAATAGGACTCTACTTTATTAGGCAACGTTGAGCATCCATCCTATGAGAACCAAGGCCCCATGCATAGGAGGCGGATTCACATTTCCCAGAAACACCCTCTCTTCTATTCTCCTTTTCTCATCACAAACCCCTTCACCTGCTATCACCCCGTCTTCACTGTTTCAAGGCTCCAGGACCTTTCAAGAACAAAGCCCTGATGGCACCCTAAAAGCAAAGGCAACTCCGTAGGACAACTCCTGACTCAGGCCCGGATCTCTCCGGGGGACAGATGACGTGTCCTCAAAACCAACGCTTCCTTCCAAATGCCATTCTTAGTACACAAAAGCTGCCCGACAGACGTCTAGCTCTGCATGTAGGACATAAAAAACGAACACACGTAGGAATGAGGAACCGACAGGCGCACAGAGTAACGATTATGGAGCAGACACAGGCCCGCCCTGCGGAGCGCAGGGCGGCCTCACTGAACCTGGCGAGAGAGAAACGGCCACCCACCGGGGTGGACAGCTGGGAGTGTCCGCCTTCACACCCCCAAAACGAAGCCCCACAAAAACCGGTGCCTACCCCCGGACACAGACGGCGTCTCGGTGTTCCTGACACTTTCTAGAGAGGACCTGTCATTCACGGGGTGACTCAGAATTGCAGAAGCCGCTCCTCCACCTTGACCTGAAATCAAAGCCCAAGGACAGAACCGGGAAGAACGGGTGCTCACGTGGGCAAGGGGCCTGGAAGGCCAGCAGCTGGGGCTGAAGAGGCCTCGGCCTCTTAAAGGGGCAGTACAACCACCAGGCCGCACCAGTAGATTCCCAGCATTTCTCTGAGGACTCTGCAGATGTGGGCCATGCCGTCTTCCGTTCCACGTGGAGATACACTCGCCTTTCTACCAAAGAGGAAACGGGGGCACAGAGGGATCAGGAGAGAGACAGTCAACCAAGCCATGAAATGAATCAGAAAAAGACTCAACTTGCCCTAACCGGTGTGGCCCAGTGGCTGGAGCGCCGGCCTGCAGACTGAGGGGTCGCAGGTTCGATTCCGGTCAAGGGCATGTGCCTGGGTTGCAGGCACATTCCCAGTAGGGGGTGTGCAGGAGGCAGCTGATGGATGTTTCTCTCTCATCGATGTTTCTGGCTCTCTATCCTTCTCCCCTTCCCCTCTGTAAAAAAAATTAATAAAATATATATATATATTTTTTTTTTTTAAAAAAAAGAGAAAGACCCAACTTTCCGACCTTCCAGTCCTACACTGTTCTTGGGGTTTGGCTCCGACCACTAAGGCGATGGGATCCTAGGCATGAGGATGAGCAGTGGTGAGATTCTGGCACAAAACCCCAAAGACCATTCCGGGGAAAATGGCTCTTGGAACGAGACAGCCTTGCTTGGGGGCGCCTTGGGACAGCTCCCCGTCCTGGGCTAGGGCTCCTCCCCCCTCCCTTTTCCTTTCCGCCACGTCAACAGAGTTTCTCTTTCGTGTGCGTTCTCTGGTGCGTGATGAAATTGGAGCTGTTGCTGAACCCTTTGCCACACTCGGGGCACTTGTAGGGCTTCTCCCCCGTGTGGATCCGCTGGTGTATGATGAGCACCGAATTCCAGCTGAAGCCCTTCCCGCACTCCGGGCACCTGTAGGGCTTGTCCCCGAGGTGGGCCCTCTGGTGCATGACCAGGACGGAGCCCCGGCTGAAGCTCTTGCCGCACATGAGGCACGCGTAGGGCCTCTCGCCCGTGTGTGTCCGCTGGTGCACCACCAGCTGGGAGCGCTGGCCGAAGGCCTTGCCGCACTCCCCGCACTTGTAGGGCCTCTCGCCCGTGTGGATCCGCTGGTGCTTGATGAGGTTGGAGCTCCAGCTGAAGCTCTCGCCGCAGGTCAGGCACTCGTAGGGCTTCTCGCCCGTGTGCACCCCCTGGTGGGCGATGAGGCTGGAGCTCTGGCTGAAGCTCTTCCCGCACTCCCCGCACTTGTAGGGCTTCTCCACCAGGTGGGTCCGGCGGTGGGTGGCCAGGTTGGAGCTGCGGCTGAAGCTCTTCCCGCACTGGCCGCACTGGTAGGGCTTCTCCCCCGTGTGAGTCCTGCGGTGGGTGATGAGGGCCGAGCTCTGGCTGAACCTCTGCCCGCAGTCGGGGCATATGTACGGCTTCTCCCCCGTGTGGATCCTCTGGTGCCGGATCAGGTTGGAGTTGTAGCTGAAGCTCTCGCCGCAGTCCTTGCACTCGTAGGGTCTCTCCCCGGTGTGGATCCCCTGGTGCGTGTTCAGGCTGGACCGGTTGCCGAAGCTCTTGCCGCACAAGGGGCAGGAGTACGGCTTCTCCCCCGTGTGGGTGCGCTGGTGGGCGATGAGGTTGGGGCTCCTGCTGAAACTCTTGCCGCACTCGGCGCACTGGAAGGGCTTCTCGCCCGTGTGGATCCTCTGGTGGGTGACGAGGTTGGCGCTCCGGCTGAAGCTTTTCCCGCAGTCCCGGCACTTGTAAGGCCTCTCCCCAGTGTGCGTCGTCTGGTGCCTGCTGAAGTTGGAGCCGTCGCTGAAGCTTTTCCCGCACTCGTCGCATTTGTAGTGCTTCTCTCCCGTGTGAGTCCGCTCGTGCGTGACGAGGTGGGACTTCCGGCTGAAGGTCTTCCCGCACTGGGGGCACTCGTAGGGCTTCTCGCCCAGGTAGGTGCCCTGAAGGCCGATGAGCTGCTCGGCTTCCCGGCCCCGGGACGGCGCAGCCCTGCGGTCTTCACTGGAGGCCTTTCCCGGGGGGCCCCCGGAGCCGCAGTCCCTCCCAGAGTCACCCTCCCAGTCACCCGGCCGAACGCCCTCCCCTTCGGGTGCTTCTGAGAAGATCCCACGGGACTCCGCATCTTCAAACAGGTCTTGGTTAGAGTTCTCCCCGTTTTCACTCTGGATCTCAAAATCTGAAATAATGAAGAAAAAACATACAATTCATACTCAATTCCCCTGTGATGATGAAAAACAGGAAACCCAAGAGGGAAATTTTTAAAGTGTCAACGTCTAGTGGAAATAAAGAGGCTTAAGAATCCTGAAAAGTTTTCAAAACCAGGTTTAGCCGAAACCGGTTTGGCTCAGTGGTAGAGTGTCGGTCTGCGGACTGAAGGGTCCTGGGTTCGATTCCAGGCAAGGGCATGTACCTTGGTTGCAGGCACATCCCCAGTAGGGAGTGTGCAAGAGGCAGCTGATCGATGACTCTCTCTCATCGATGTTTCTAACTCTTTATCCCTCTCTCTTCCTCTCTGTAAAAAATCAATAAAAAATATATTTAAAAAAAAATAAAAATAAAAATACGTTTTATTGATTTTTTACAGAGAGGAAGAGAGAGGGATAGAGAGTTAGAAACATTGATGAGAGAGAAACATCGATCAGCTGCCTCCTGCATGCACCCCACCGGGGATGTGCCTGCAACCAAGGTACATGCCCTTGACCGGAATTGAACTCAGGACCCTTCAGTCCACAGGCCGACGCTCTATCCACTGAGCCACACCAGTTTCGGCTATATATATATATATATATATATATATATTTTTTTTTTTTTTTTAAAGCCATTGTTACCGAGTTCTCTCTCACATGTATCCAGTCTCCTCCCCTCCCCCTGTGGTCCCCATCCGGGCCTGACCCCTGTACACCTGATGTCTAAGTGGCTTCCCGGCTGCTCTCCTGCCTCCAGCCTCTCCCTACTCTAAGCAAACCCACATCCTGTTGCCCAACTTGGCTTCCTCCCCTGCCCCGTGGGCCCCAGTTCAAGAACCTGCCGAGGCCAAGCCTCCACCCACCCTTCCCCCAAACCTACTTCCTCCCACTTCCAGAACACACCGTCTCCACAGCCAGCCTTCCTTTCTTTCTTTCTTTCTTTTTTTTAAAATATATTTTATTTATTTTTTTACAGACAGGAAAAGAGAGGGATAGAGAGTTAGAAACATCGATGAGAGAGAATCATCGACCAGCTGCCTCTTGCACACCCCCTACTGGGGATGTGCCCGCAACCAAGGTACATGCCCTTGACCGGAATCGAACCCGGGACCTTTCAGTCTGCAGGCTGACGCTCTATCCACTGAGCCACACCGGTTTCGGCCAGCCAGCCAGCCTTTCTTACCGCCACCTGCACTACGCCAGGCTGGTCCTCCCTTCGGAGCCTCTGCTTCGCACAGCTCCTCTGGGATGCCACCCTCCGCCTGCCCCTCGCCCTTCCAAATCCTACCGCAGCCTGCACCTCCTGCTCAGGCTCCACACCCTCAGTAAAGCCTCCTGAGCTCCCCTCCTGCAGCTCTCATGAGCACAGGGCAGCGGTACCCCAGGGGTCCTGCAGCAGCATGGGGGGCACGCGTGGAAGGGCAGCTAATATCTGGAAATCAGGGAGTCCAGGTGACAAGGGAAGGGCAGGCGGAGGCAGAGTCAGGAGACACATGTATTAACTGTTGCAATGAACTCAAATTTGTCATTCCTCTTTAAAAAAGAAAAAAAAAAATACATATATATATATATATATATATATATATGTATTTTTTTTTTTTTCTTTATTGATTTCAGAGAGGAAGGAAGAGGGAGAAAGAGATAGAAACATCAATGATGAGAATCATTTATTGGCTGCCTCCTGCATGCCCCCTACTGGGGATCGAGCTTGCAACCGGGCATGTGCCCTTGGCCAAAATTGAACCTGGGACCCTTCAGTCCGCAGGCCTACGCTCTATCCACTGAGCCGAACTGGCTAGGGCTGTAATCCTCTTTTAAGAGCCCAGCATGACTCCGTGCCACAGAAAAGTCCCTGGTTGCCCTGACTGGTTTGGCTGGCTCAGTGGATAGAGCATCAGCCTGCAGACTGAAGGGTCCCGGGTTCGATTCCCGTCAAGGGCATGTACCTTGTTTGCGGGCACATCCCCAATAGGAGGTGTGCAGGAGGCAGCTCATCAGTGTTTCTCTCTTATAGATGTTTCTAATTCTCTATTCCTTTCTGTAAAAAAAAATCAATAAAGTATATTTAATTAAAAAAAAAAAGTCAAGTTCTTGGTTTACTCGCCATTCATCTTGGTTTCATAAAAATAATCGCTTTTTTAAAGTAGGATTTGTTTTTCTAACTGCTGGAACTTCAAACATTTGAATGTTCATTGCACAATCAAGCGAAGGTTCCAAGGAAGTGATTTATAGGGTCATCAGCCCCACTCCTCCTTCAGCTTCCCAACCACTCAGAATGAACACAGAACACAGGCTTGCTACGCACATACAGTTCCAAGACTGGTCCTCTAAGCCCCGTCTGCCCTGAAATTCTGGAACGGTCACTGCACCCAAGGACTTTAAAGAAGTGACAATGGCCGAAGCCGGTTTGGCTCAGTGGTAGAGCGTCGGTCTGCGGACTGAAAGGTCCCAGGTTCGATTCCGGTCAAGGGCATGTACATGGGTTGCGGGCACATCCCCGATAGCGGGTGTGCAGGAGGCAGCTGGTCGATGTTTCTCTCTCATCGACGTTTCTAGCTCTCTATCTCTCTCCCTTCCTCTCTGTAAAAAATCAATAAAATATATTAAAAAAAAAAAAAAAAAAAAAAAGAAGTGACAATGGGCCCTGGCAGGTGTGGCTCAGTGGACAGAGTGTCGGCCTGCGGACTGAAGGGTCCCAGGTTCAATTCCTTCCGGTCAACGGCACATATGGACCTTGGTTGCAGGTTCCCCGGCCCTGTTCGGGATGCGTGCAGGAGGCAACCCATCGATGTGTCTCTCTCACATCGATGTTTCTCTCTCGCTCTCCCTCTCCCTTCCACACTCTCTAAAAATCAATGGGAAAAACTATCCTCGAATGAGGACCAACAGAAACCAACATGCTGACTTTCCACAGACAGCACAGAGGCCTGGGGCCGCCCCAAACGTTGCCCCGGACACCACTTTGGCCTCCTCTGCCTGGGAGGGCGCCCCCGCCCCCTCCCTATGCCTTTCCGCGTCTCACCACCGTCCCGAAGGCTCTGGGTCAGGCCTTCCATCAGGGCCGCCGTTTCCTCGCTGCTCTCGGGCCTGTGCTCCTGCAGCCAGGCCTGGATCTCCCGGGGCATCAGGGTCAGCATCTGCTCCTTGGTGTGCACCTCCGGCCTCAGCCAGCGCCGACAGAGCTCTCGGAGGCGGCCCAGCGCGCCCTGCGGCCCCCCGGCCGCCTCCTCGCCGGGGCCGCCCTTGCCAGCGTTCTGGGGGAAGGGCTCGGACCCGGGGCCGTCCTCCTGCAGCACCGCCTCCTGGACCCAAGAGCTGTCCTCCAGGATCATGGTGGTGACCCCCGCCTCCTGGTCGTCTTGCTCTTGAGGTGCCTGGGCAAGGGGGCTCGGGGGAGTGGGCACTCGGGGCACCTCTGCATCCATCACCCACGTTCTCGGGGCAACCCCTCAGGCCTCCAGCCTTCCGCTTCCGTCTTATCCAGCCACGCTCTCCGCGAAGACACGTCCCTCCTCGGATTTCGACAGGCAGCCCAGCTGAGAAAAGAGAAAAGAGCACCAGGATCAATAAGCAAAAAGCCCTTGCCAAAATCGGTGTGGCTCAATGGATAGAGCCTCGGCCTGCTGACTGAACGGACCCGGGTTCGATTCCCGTCAAGGGCCTGAGCCTTGGTTGCGGGCACATCCCCAGCAGGGGGTGTGCAGGAGGCAGCTGATGGATGTTCCTCTCTCATGGATGTTTCTGATTATCTCTCTCCCTTCCTCTCTGTAAAAAAAATCAATAAAATATATTTTTTAAAAAAAATAAGTAAACTGTCCCAAAACGATCTAAGCCACAGCAGCCCAGGTCAGGCCACCAAGTAATTTTTTTTTCTTTTTTTAATATATTTTATTGATTTTTTACAGAGAGGAAGGGAGAGGGGTAGATAGTTAGAAACATCGATGAGAGAGAATCATTGACCAGCTGCCTCCTGCACAACCCACACTGGGGACCTGCCTGCAGCCAAGGTACATGCCACCGACCGGAATCCAACCCGGGACCTTTCAGTCCGCAGACTGACGCTCTACCACTGAGCCAAACCGGTTCCGGCCACCACATAATTCTTACGTCCGCAAATCAACGTGGTTCCCGTCCCTCTTAAAGGCAAAATGGCTTATTCCTGAAAGCCTGCCTCTCTCTCTGGCAAGAGAAGAATCGCAAACACAAAATACACAGCGTTTTTCTTCCCAGAGGACCCAAAGCATGAGCGTCAGAAATCCAAAGCCCTGGGAGAATCCAGGATGGAGTTGTCCTGCTCTGAGTCAGTTCAGACTTGTGGCGGACTGAGTGACCTTGACCTCACACACTCACATCAACCTCAACGACCATCACTGAGCAGGGGTAATAACATCATCCTTCTTATTTTACGGGGACATCCTAAGGATTAGCAATGGCTCAGGTGTCAAGAGATGGAGCCTCACTAGAAGGAAGAAAATAATATCTCAAACCACATTATTACCATATTTAAAGGTGTTTTTTGTTATTATTTCACTGTTACTTTTTTTAAAAATATATTTTATTGATTTTTTACAGAGAGGAAGAGAGAGGGATAGAGAGTTAGAAACATCAATGAGAGAGAACCATCCATCAGCTGCCTCCTGCACACCCCCTACCGGGGATATGCCCGCAACCAAGGTACATGCCCTTGACCGGAATCGAACCTGGGACCTTTCAATCCCCAAGCCAATGCTCTATCCATTGAGCCAAACTGGTTTCGGCTATTACCATATTTAAAAATAAGAAGTTCTGCCCTAGCCAGTTTGGGTTAGGGTTAAGGTGTGCACGACTGCACTGCTTCAGGGACAGGTAGTTCTTTTTAAAGGTTCTGAGAAGGAAAAGCCCTATTTTGCAACAAACTGTTGTTAGGAATTTTCTGCTGTTCTTTCTAGATAAAATGTTGCTTTCTAGTTTGCTTCAGCCCGTTTGAAGAATGATGAAGATAAACTGAGCTGTCTGACCTTGCAGGCCAGAGACCAGATATGCCCACCATCTCAATATCATGCCAGGTGCACTTTTTTTTCAATTGGATAGAACAGCACTGTTTTCAAGGCCAGCATCGAGATAACCACTAAGTGCACTTAGGGCTGGCTCTTTAATTAAAAAAAGAAAGTTCTGCCTGTCACCTTGCCCAGAACTTGAACTCATCCTCCCTAAGCCCATCGCGAGATGAACAAGGCAAGTCTCTCCAAACTCTCCCCCTGCACCGTCCCGACCGCTCGGGAACTCTGCAACTGTTCAAACCACAGGAATTTTCCTTTGTTCTAAATCCTAAATCCTAAAGACTATATTCTTAAAAACTGGGGGCAGCCCGCAGGGTCGTTCCGTCACATCCTGCTGGACAGTGGAACGTGGCTTATCTTGCAGAAGCAGAACTCAGTGGTTAATCTCCAAAGGTTATATGGTCCCAGGCACAGGAAAATTGCCTTAGCAGGTTTAAAATTCAAACAGCAGTTTTTACCTGTTATGTATATTTTTAATGTCTTATTTCAAAAGGTCCCAGGTTCGATTCTGGTCAAGGGCATGTACATTGGTTGCTGGCACATCCCTGGTGGGGGTTGTGCAGGAGGCAGCTGGTGGATGTTTCTAACTCTCTATCCCTCTCCCTTCCTCTCTGTAAAAAAAAATCAATAAAAAATATATTTTTTAAAAGACTAAAAAAATAAAATAAATTAAAATAAATAAATAAATAAATAAATGAGCTGGACGGAAATTCTACAAGATGGTGAGAGCGGTGAGACTACAAAATACTTAAAAGACTACAGCCGAAACCGGTTTGGCTCAGTGGTAGAGCGTCGGTCTGCAAACTGAAGGGTCCTGGGTTCGATTCCGGTCAAGGGCATGTACCTTGGTTGCGAGCACATCCCCGGTAGGAGGTGTGCAAAAGGCAGCTGGTCGATGTTTCTCTCTCATCGACATTTCTAGCTCTCTATCTCTCTCCCTTCTTCTCTGTAAAAAATCAATAAAAAATACTTTTAAAATAATAATAATAAAAAAATAGGAATACTAGTGAGAAAAGCCGAAGCTCCCAATGTGTATTCACAAGGACTAAGAATGAAACAGGAATAACACAACTCTTACCGAGAACCCCGGGAAAACCGTCCCTGGTAAAGCTAAGAAGTCTCTGCGTGACCGGGGCCAAGGACACGCCCCCTCTGAGCTCAGTTTCCCCACGTGCACAACCAGGAGCTGCGCGGGACGCCGCCCGGGGCGCATCCCGTCCGAAGCCTGCGCCCCCGGTTGCACGGGCGGGGAGCTCACCGCGTGCACGGAGCCCGCCCGGGTCCGTCCGCGGGGAGCGCCCCCCACGCCCCTCCCCCAGCAGGCTGCCCACACTGGCTCCAGGCCCGTTATTCCCACGCCTCGCGCCACCCTCCGGGGCCGCGAGGCTCCAGGCCCGCCCCTCCTCCGGGCTCACCTCCCCGGGGGGGACCAGATCGTGCTCCGGCGGCGGCGGCGGCGGCTTTGGGTGCACAAGCGCCCGGGGCACGGCCCGGCCCCGGGAGTCTCGACGGGCTCCGGCCCGAGGGGCACCGAGAACAATGGACGGTAGGGGGCCCGCCCCCCAACCGCTCTCATTGGCTCCCTAGAACGGCCCCTGAAACTCTGCTTTCCTATTGGTAGAAACGGTGTCCGAGCCGGCGGCGGGAAGGAGGCGAGGTCGAAAGGCATTGTGGGAGATGTAGTCCATCCGCCCAGACCACCCAGGCTGCAGGCCTGGGAGCGGAGTTTGGGGGGTTGAGAGTCTGTCTGGGCGGTGCCTGAGGGCCAGAGGCAGAAAATCCGCGGGCCTGGCCCTCAGGACTGCAGTGTTGGCCAGAGCTGTGACCTGAAACAGGTCATGACACTTCTTTGAGGCTTTCCTATATTTGTCTATAAAAAGTGAAAGTTAGATGAAGGGACTTGAAGGTCCTTTTCAGCTGTGATTAGGCCCCTCGAGGGTCAAAAGCATCCCTGGAGGAGGAAAAGCATCTGCATAGTAATAGCCCCCTGTCGCCCCAGCCCAGCACCCCTCCCCCGACTTAAAGGTGCACCTAGCCATTGCATACACCTCTGTTTTTGCACGTGGCATTCCTGTGTCTAGCAGTGTTTCCCAAACTTTTGACATATGTGTACCCCTTCTATAATTTTCGTAACACTGAGTACCCCTAGTACTCCTGAGAACGTAGAATTAGGCGCAGCTAAGCACGGTGCAGTGCATATCCCCACCAAACTCCGGTGCAACGCGTACCCCCACCAAACTCTTCCCGTACCCCTGGGGGTGCGCGGACCACACTTTGGGAAACACTAGTCTACAGGGATGCCCTGTCCTGTCTCTTCTGCCAGGAGCTCCCATTCTTTCCTCAGTTTCCATCAGCAAACCCCCAGGGACACTGTCCTCAGTACACCTTCCGAGGTCTCCCTGCTGTCAGTGGAAGGTGGACCTCTATCCTGGTGTTCTCACGCTTGGCAGTTCTTGAAGATAAGGTTTGGAGATAACCGGAGGCTGTATGACAAGTAAGAAACTGCCTGGAAGTCCAAGGGGGGGATATAAGAACGGAGCGAGCGAGCTCTCACCGGTGTTGCTCAGTGGGTAGAGCGTCCCCCTGCAGACTGAAGGGTCCCAGGTTCAATTCCAGCTAAGGACACATGCCCAGGTTGGGGGCTTGATCCCCAGTAGGGGGCGTGCAGGAGGCAGCCAACCAATGATTCTCTCATCCTTGATGTTTCTATCTAACTCTTTTCTTTCCTCTCTGAAATAAATAAGTATATATATATATATATTTTTTTTTTATTTATTTTTTTAAAGAATGGTGAGAAAGACACTCTTAAAGATCTGTGATAGATAGAACAATCGTGTGTGTTTGGGCAGAGCAATTATTGGAGGCACACACAAATGACTACATTTGTTGTTTTCATTTAAATTTCATGGAAATTTAATTTTCATTTCGTGAATGTTTAATAAAGGTTTTAGGTTTATTGGTGGTTTTAATCTCATTTTCTATGAGCTTATTGTTCCTATATTCTTTCCGATTTTTAAATGGTATTTATCCATAAGAGCTCTTTGTATGTTGAGAAAATGATTCCTTTGGCCCTGCTGGTGTGGCTCAGAGGCTGAGTGTAGATCCATAAACCTGGAGGTCAGGGATGGATTCCCTTTAGGGCACATGCCTGGGTTGCAGGCTCCATCCCCAGTAAGGGCTGTGCAGGAGGCAACCCATCCATATTTCTCTCTCATCGTTGATGTTTCTTTCTCTCTCCCTTCCTCTCTCTGATATCAATAAAAATATAAAATATTTTTAAGTGAAGTGATTCCTTTGTCACAGAACTTGCTGCTGTCTTTCTCAATATTTTCATTGCTTTTTGCTGTTTTTATTTTTATTTTATTTTTATTTTTTTTTGAATTGTTTTAGAATCATGGATTTATTTGAAATTTAATGGAAGCCAGGGACATCTTCCTATAAAATGCTGATGTATAAAACATACAAAAGTGACATTACAGTCTGGGAAGGATCCCCACCTTCTAGCAGAAAGGGCTCTAGATTTTCAGCCAGGGTGAAAAAGTGAATCTGTCTAAGAAAAAAAGTGAAATGGAAAAAGGAACCAGGAATTGACATGCACCGAGAACCCAAGGCTTTGACTTGTAATCTTCTTTAATTCTCATCTACATTCCACAGATAAGGAAAATGAAATTTAAATAGCATTTTCACTATTAGCAAAATATCAGACCAAGTATTTAATCCAAGTCTCTTTTACTCCCAAACTCTTGTTTTTCCTGCTCTATCATTCTGCCATCAAATATTATAGGGTCTTCGGATTCCTCATACCATCAATTCCTTTCTATTATGTTTTTCTAGATGAGGTCCTCTAAAGAACTATGATCTAAACCTAGCAAAAACATATATATTTAAAATATAGTCATCATCTGGATTAGACAACTTTAAATGGCTTCTATCAAGTTCTAGAGAAATCTATAAATTGACTTCTAAATGTATTTGCACATTATATTTTGCTTAGATTCTTAGACCAACAGTTAAAGCACAATGAAACTGACATCTCAACTAAACAGAACCCCTCCCTTGGGCACAGAATGCTGTGTTTCCCCTTTTCTCTGAGTCTGAAAAGAAAGCAAAGCACAAGATAAGAGTCTTGACTTTATCAGTAGCATCCGCTGGCTCAACCACCCTCAAACTGTGGCTAAGAATACAAATTGGGGGTCAGAAAGACCTGACCTCTCACTTCTTTGCTATCAAATAAGAAACCTTGCGCCTCTTCTGTAAATGAGGATAATCATAATGCTTGCCCCTCAGAGGATTTATTGGAGGTAGTAGGGACTAATGCATTTAAAATCCTTAGCACAAATGCCTGGCATGTGAGAAATGTATAATAATTGTCGGCTATTATGTTTCTTCTTCAGCTTTTTGCTGTTTTTAAAATATAGACCTTTGACATTCTTATGATGTCCATTTTGTCAGACTAGTCCTTTTATAGCTTCTGCGTTTTCTGTGATTCTTAGGAAGTTCTCTGCCCCACTCCAAAGATTGAGTTTCACTCATTTTCCCCCCACTAATTATAAACCCTTCCATCCAAGTATACACATGCAAAGCAAGGTTCCAATGTTAAATCTTAACTGCCCTTCTTGGTGTCTTGATCAATTAGCCCGGAGTGACCACGTGCAAACAGCGCCACCTCCAGGCTAGCCTGAGAACTGCACTAAGTGCGTGAAGGCAGAACTGCCCACCCCCACCTCCCCCAGCACCTCTCTAGTAGAGTCAGCATTCCTAGCGTGCAAGATATCCAAACTGGCTGTGGCCGGTTTTGCTCGGTGGATGGAGCGTCGGCCTGCGGACTGGGGGGTCCCAGGTTCGATTCTGGTCAAGGGCATGTACCTTGGTTGCGGGCACATCCCTGGTGGGGGTGGTGCAAGAGGCAGCTGACCGATGGTTCTCTCTCCTCAATGTTTTTGACTCTCCCTCTCTCTTCCTCTCTGTGGGAAATCAATAAAATATTTTTTTTAAAAAAAGATATCCAAACTGTTTGGTGATAATTCCAGGAGATAATCATGTCCTAACAAAGACTAGTTTCTCCACTTTTCCATCCTCACTTGAGATGTACATTCGCACAAAAGACAAGATACGCTTGGTTAGGGTCGGGGTGGGGATATAGCTGACACTTTCCAGCAGCCGAAGCGTTCACTTACCTTTGCTTGTCTCTTTATCCCAAGCCAACCCGAGACCACGAGAAACTGACACTGTCTTGTTACAGGAAAATTCTGGAGTCAGCCTTCTCTGCCCTCTGCCTGATTCTCCAGGAAGTTGGTCCTGGCCAATGTCAACTGTCCCAGGTGTAGATTTACAGGAAGACACATTTAAGACCAATTTCTGGCATCATCTGGTCTCCATACTGCCAGACTGACCAGCAGACCCCGAGCCACAGATGAATGGGTCACTCCGACACCCGTGTCCGTGACAGAGAGGGCTAAGGGGCTGCCTGGCTAAAGGGCCTGGACAGCCCCGTTCGCCTGCCTCCTTAGCCTTTTTTGTGTGTTTTTTAAAAATATATTTTATTGCCGGGACCGGTTTGGCTCAGTGGATAGAGCGTCGACCTGCAGACTGAAAGGTCCCGGGTTCGATTCTGGTCAAGGGCATGTACCTTGGTTGGCAGCTGGTTGATGTTTCTCTCTCATCGACGTTTCTAACTCTCTGTCCCTCTCAATTCCTCTCTGTGTAAAATCAATAAAATATATTAATAAAAAATATATATATATATTTTATTGATTTTTTTTACAGAGAGGAAGGGAGAGGGGTAGAGAGTTAGAAACATCAATGAGAGAGAAACATCCATCAGCTGCCTCTTGCACACAGCCCCCCTGCCCCACTGGGGATGTGCCCGCAACCAAGGTACACGCCCTTGACCAGAATCGAACCTGGGACCCTTGAGTCTGCAGGCCGACGCTCTGTCCATTGAGCCACACCAGTTAGGACTGGTTTTCCTCTTTCTCCTGTGTCTTGTGCTGGCCTGGGCTTCTCCAGCCAAGAAGAAGGAGGAGAATGGATTTACAGCCTCCCGCCAGTTCCCACGGCCTGTTCTGAACAGTTCCATTCATGGCTATTTCTGGGCAGACGCGGGGGTGCCTGGGATGGAAGAAATGACTCCTCGGGAGGCAGCCCCCGTGGGAGAGGCGCTGCCCAGACACAGAGGCACCAGTGGCACGCGGAGCTGGAGACAGGGTGTGTTTCAGAGGGGATTTTGCTCCAGAAAAAATTATCCCTCAAGTTGTCACAAATGAAAACTAATTATAGCCGAAACCAGTGTGGCTCAGTGGTTAGAGCGTCGGCCTGCGGACTGAAGGGTCCCAGGTTCGATTCCGGTCGAGGGCATGTACCTTGGTTGCGGGCACATCCCCAGTAGGGGGTGTGCAGGAGGCAGCTGATCGGTAAATTCTTTCTCATCGATGTTTCTAGCTCTCTATCCCTCTCTCTTCCGCTCTGTAAAAAATCAATTAAAAAAAAGAAAAGAAAACTAATTATAGAGATAGGAAGAAAAAAAAATAAAGGACGAAATTTAAATACATGTCCACACACACAAACACACACACACACAAACACACACACACACACACTTCCTGGGCTGCTTAGTTCATAGGAAGAAAGTTATCACTAGAGTAGTTAGTTGACTATTGGAAAGAGGGGGAAAAAACCTTGCAATCTTCACTAAAAGCTTGCAATACACTTGGCATGCCAAAGAGGCTTCACGTTTCCTAACAAAGGATAAGAATAAGCAGGTTAAAGAGAAAGTGCAGAAAGACAGAGAGTCACAGAGGGGGAAAAGCTCAACCACACAAAGAATTGTAAAAACGCAAGTCAAAGCAAACATGGATAATGTTGGGAACACCTGTCCTTGGGATTCTGTTATCCTTTTTTTAAAAAAAAAATATATATATATATATATTTTTATTGATTTTTCACAGAGAGGAAGAGAAAGGGATAAGAGAGTTAGAAACATCGATGGGAGAGAATCATCGATCAGCTGCCTCTTGCACACCCCCTACTGGGGATGTGCCCGCAACCAAGGTGCATGCCCTTGACCGAAATCGAACCTGGGACCTTTCATTCCGCAGACCGACGCTCTATCCACTGAGCCAAACCGGTTTCAGCTCTGTTAGCCTTTTTAAAACAATCTCTATGCCGAAGCTGATTTGGCTCAGTGGTAGAGCGTCGGTCTGCGGACTGAAGGGTCCCGGGTTCGATTCCGGTCAAGGGCATGTACCTTGGTTGCGGGCACATCCCCAGTGGGGGGTGTGCAAGAGGCAGCTGGTCGATATTTCTCGCTTCTCTATCTCTCTCCCTTCCTCTCTGTAAAAAATCAATAAAATATATTAAAAAATAATAATAATAAAAATTAAATTAAATTAAAACAATCTCTATAAGCTAACACAGAAAAGTCTTCAAAAGGGTAAAAACAGCAAGGTCCAAAATAGTGTGCATGTCCCGGCCAGCATGGCTCAGGGGTTGAGCATTGACCTATGAACTAGGAGGTCATAATTCCATGCGCAGGTTGTGGGCTCGATCCCCAGTAAGAGGTGTGCAGGAGGCAGCTGATCAATGATTCTCTCTCATCCATGTTTCTAGCTCTCTATCCCTCTCCCTTCCTCTCTGTAAAAAATCAATAAAAAATATATTTTAAAAAAGAATTATGCATTTATTTTTTTAATTTTTTAAAAAATATATTTTATTGATATTTTACAGAGAGGAAGAGAGAGGGATAGAGAGTTAGAAACATCGATGAGAGAGAATCATCGATCAGCTGCCTCTTGCACACCCCCTACCGGGGATGTGCCCGCAACCAAGGTCCATGCCCTTGACCGGAATCGAACCCGGGACCCTTCAGTCCACAGGCCGATGCTCTATCCACTGAGCCAAACCGGTCTCGGCGAATTATACATTTATTAAGTCATCTGGAAAACTAAATGGATTGACCCCCCCCAAATTGTGCCAGCACCCAGGAGTGGGGAGTCAGTGATCTTAAAGGCAGTGATTTTCTGGATGGAAAATTCTCTGGGCGGGTCCTGAGGGGTAAGATAACGGTCTTCGTAAGTGGAATGTGATCTTAGCAAGTGGAATGTGTTCTAAGCAAAAGGGAATGTCAGTTGTGATGTGGACTAAAGGTCAGTCCCCAGGATAGGAGGTATTGATTCAATTATTCGATCAGACCTAACCAAAAAGAAAGAAAGAAAGAAAGAAAGAAAGAAAGAAAAAAGAAAAGGCAAGGTAATGATGTATGCTTATTGTTGAATTTACGGAAAATACAGAAACCTTTAAATATATTTTTATTGATTTTGTACAGAGAGGAAGGGAGAGAGATAGAGAGTTAGAAACATCGATGAGAGAGAGTCATCGATCAGCTGCCTCTTGCACACCCCCTACCTGGGATGTGTCCGCAACCAAGGTACATGCCCTTGACCGGAATCGAACCCGGGACCTCTCAGTCCCCAAGCTGACGCTCTATCCATTGAGCCAAACCGGTTTCGGCAAAATACAGAAACCTTTAAAAAATAACAAAAAATCTATGTATAGCCCTGGCCAGCTTGGCTCAGTGGATGGAGTGTTGGCCTGCGGACTGAAGGGTCCCAGGTTCGATTCCGGCCAAGGGCACGTGCCTGGGCTGTGGGCTTGATCCCCTGTAGGGGGCGTGCAGGAGGCAACCAACCAATAATTCTCAACATTGATGTTTGTATCTCTCCTCCCTTCCTTTCTGAAATCAATAAAGATTATATATATATATATATATATATATATATATATATATATATATAAAATATCAACACCCAAATATAACTTCTATTCCCGTTGTGGTGAATTTCCTTTCATTCTTTTTTCTATGCATGAGTGTAGCCAATATGAACTGTACCACAACATCAGGATGCCTTTATTTATTTTTTTTATTTTAAAAAAATATTTTATTGATTTTTTACAGGGAGGAAGGGAGAGGGATAGAGACTAGAAACATCGATGAGAGAGAAACATCAATCACTGCCTCCTGCACACCCCCCACCGGGGATGTGCTTGCAACCAGGTACATGCCCTTGACCGGAATCGAACCTGGGACCTTTCAGTCCGCAGGCCGAAGCACTATCCACTGAGTCAGGGCAGGATACCTTGAAATTATTTTCCAAAATAAAGGAAACTGCCTAAACCGGTTTGGCTCAATGGATAGAGCGTCGGCTTGGGGACTGAAGGGACCTGGGTTCGATTCCGGTCAAGGGCATGTACCTTGGTTGCGGGCATATTCCCAGTAGGGGGTGTGCAGGAGGCAGCTGATCGATGACTCTCTCTCATTGACGTTCCTTTTTTTTTTTTTTTTTTTTTTTTATATATATTTTATTGATTTTGTACAGAGAGGAAGGGAGAGAGATAGAGAGCTAGAAACATCGATGAGAGAGAGTCATCGATCAGCTGCCTCTTGCACACCCCCTACTGGGGATATGCCGCAAACAAGGTACATGCCCTTGACCGGAATCGAACCCGGGACCCTTCAGTCCCCAAGCCGACGCTCTATCCATTGAGCCAAACCGATCTCGGCTCATTGACGTTTCTAACTCTCTATCTCTATCCCTTCCTCTCTGTACAAAATCAATAAAATATATTTTTAAAAAATTAAAGGAAACTAAAAAAAATAAATAAATAAAGGAAACTAAAACCACCTCTAGCCTTTACTGAATGAGCCATTAACCTCCTTTGTAGATCCCCCAAAGCGGCTTAACTCTGGACAGTGGCTGTATTGCAGTTACTCTTAATTGCCACAAGGGGGCACTCGATGCACATTCAAATCAATGTGATGCTGTTGACTCGGGAGGAAAAATTTCATTCCCACAGCATCAGCCTTGGTACTTGGCCTGTGGTTCCTGCGCTGCTCACGTCTGTCTATCTGCCTACTATGTCACCACCAGCAGCAAGCAGGATACAGCAGCTTAACTTACTGCATCCTTCTGAAAAGTAATTAAAACAATTTTGGGGGAAAAAACTCTGAATAAGTGAAATCATTGACTAAGTGAAAGAAAAAAAATTGCCGAGACCGGTTTGGCTCAGTAAATAGAGCGGCGGCCTGCGGACTGAGGGGTCCCGGGTTTGATTCCAGTCGTGGGCATGTACATTGGTTGTGGGCACATCCCCAGTGGTGGGTGTGCAGAAGGCGGCTGGTCGATGTTTCTCATCGATGTTCCTGGCTTTCTATCCCTCTCCCTTCCTCTCTGTAAAAAATCAATAAAATATATTTTTTAAAAAATGTTTGGCCAGTTTATAAATGCTTTATTGTTCTTAAATTTTTTTAATCCTGCCCTAACCGGTTTGGCTTAGTGGATAGCGTGTCAGCCTGCAGACTCAAGGGTCCCAGGTTCGATTCCGGTCAAGGGCATATGCCTTGGTTGCAGGCACATCCCCAGTGGGGGGTGTGCAGAAGGCGGCTCATCGATGTTTCTCTCTCATCATTGTTTCTAGCTCTCTATTCCTCTCTCTTCCTCTCTGTAAAAAATCAATAAAAAATATATTTTTTAAAAAAGCAAAGAGTTTATTAGCCCATTGTTAGCAAAAAGAAAAAGGGAGAAGGCATCGAACCAGTGACCTCCTGGTTCCCCGGTGGACGCTCAACTGCTGAGCTACACCCGACTGGGAAAACCCTTTTATTTATTTATTTGTTTGTTTGTTTGTTTAAAATATATTTTATTGATTTTTTTTGCAGAGAGGAAGGGAGAGGGATAGAGAGCTAGAAACATCGATGAGAGAGAGAAACATCAATCAGCTGCCTCCTGCACACCCACTACCGGGGATGTGCCCGCAACCAAGGTACATGCCCTTGACCCGAATCGAACCCGGGACCTTTCATTCAGCAGGCCCACGCTCTATCTACTGAGCCAAACCAGTTTTGGCAAACCCTTTCTTTTAAAAAGAAGGAACGCTGCCGAAACCGGGTTGGCTCAGTGGATAGAGCGTTGGTCTGCGGACTGAAAGGTCCCGGGTTCAATTCCGGTCAAGGGCATGTACCTTGGTTGCAGGCACATCCCCAGTAGGGAGTGTGCAGGAGGCAGCTGGCCGATGTTTCTCTCTCATCAACGTTTCTAGCTCTCTATTTCTCTCCCTCTCTGTAAAAAATCAATAAAATATATTAAAAAAATAAATTAAAAAAAATAAAAAGAAAGAACGCAAGAATCACTTCTTTTGCTTAGAAAACATAAGTAATATATTCATGTATGACCCCAAATTTCAAAACAAAACAAAAAAAACAAGGTGGGATCCAAACACTGTAGTCTTTTGTTTGTTTGTTTTCCTCAACGTAGCTTCTTCTCAAGACCTAAAAACTCAGGGAGCCCATGAGTTGGAGGGCAAACACTATTTTCATTCATTTCCAGTAATAAGCTCTCAGTTGACTCAACACATTTGTGAAATTAAACTGTTGCCCCAGCGACGAGACAGTTTCTCTATAAGGGAAGTGGGCAGGAGAGGGCAGGCTCTGCTGGGGGAAGGAGAGGGGGCGCGGGCAGCCCAGGGGCAAGGAGGACCAGAGGTTTAAGTCCTTCCCTGGCCCTTCCCATCTCCTGGCCGCTCCCCAGGCCGGTCCAGGTGGCAGAAACCAAGGACCATCCGGAGGAGAGAGAAAGGCGGGTGGAGGGAGCCGCGGTGGGAGCTGGGTGGCTGGACAAGTCTCTGTGGCGGGTGCTCATTTGCAGCCTGAGCATTTGCAGAAGTAAGACGAGACAGGGAACCCCCTGTTTTGGGACTGACCCACTGGGACGACCAGAGAGGTGAAGTCCCAGAACTCTGGGCACAGCAAGCACACAGTCCCCTAATACTGGATTCCCTCTCCTGCCTCCTCTGGCCACAACAGGAGTATTCATCCATGCAAGGGGGGAATAACCTGGGAATTGTGATGTTAATGGCAAGAAGCATTGCTGGCCAAAACCGGTGTGGCTCAGTGGATAGAGCGTTGGCCTGTGGACTGGAAGGTCCCAGGTTTGATTCCAGTCAAGGACATGCACCTTGGTTGCAGGTACATCCCCATTAGGGGTTGTGCAGGAGACAGCTGATCCATGATTCTCTCTCATCGCTGTTTCTAGGTCTCTATCCCTCTCTCTTCCTCTCTGTAAAAAAGAAATAATTTAAAAAAGAAAAAGAAAAAAGAAGCATAGCTGTCTTACACTAATGGCTTCTGCTTTAGATTTCTCATACTTCGTCTGAGTTGGCCTGGAACCCACGGCGGCAGACGTCATTCGGTCCCCGGACGCTGCAGGGTGGGGCGGCGGGGTGGCCAGAGGAGGATGCGCAGCGCCCTGGGAGGGGCTGGGTGCCAGAGACGCCGCGGTTGGTACCCGGTTGCACCGAGGTTGTCTGGTGAGGCCAGGGGGTTTGCATCTGCAGATCCCTCTCTGGGAATGCAGTTTCTGATCCCCACCTCTCAGCTCGGGAGACGTGGTTCCCGCAGTCGGGTAGCTGGGGAATTGCGTTTAGCACTTGTCACCGTTCCGAAACTGGGCGTCCCAGTCCCGGACTCGGAATCCTTTTACGTGTTTTGCTGCTCAGGACTACATTTCCCAGAAGGCACCGCGGTGATCGACAGCTCGCTCAGCCTACGGCTAGGGGATATCTCTCGTCACGGAACCCGAAGAGCCAATGGCAAGAGGTCCTGGGCGGTGTCTTCCGGCGGCTGGCTGGGGAGCGCCCAGTTCCCACCTGTGTCTCCACAGTCCTGTCACGCACCCCAGTTCGGATTCGGGTAGGGACGCGCTGGGCGTGGCGGGCCGGGCAGCGGACTCTCCTTTTTCCCGGGGCGGTGAGTGGGTCTGAGAGAGGAGACAGCGGCCGCAGCAGCCGATCGCTGCCTGCAGACGAGCGCGGATGGGGGGCTCGCCTGCCGCCCCGATGTCCGCCGACTCTGCCCGGACCCTCAGCAGCGGGGACCGGGAGCTGCGGTTTTCTGTGCCGTCGTCGCCATGGCAACCCTCGTATCCATTTTTTTTGCTCCTGGAGGATGGTGGTCCCGGGTGGCAGCCCAGCTTTGTGACACCCCCCCCCCGTCCCCCCGCAGGGTGACCGCAGCACCCCGATCGGGCCTGCTGCACGGCGGGGGGTGGGGGGGGGAGAATGGGTGGCGGCCCTTCCCGGGCGGTCATGTTTCTATTAATAAATCCAGTGACAAACCGCTGCTTCGCACAGAGGCACAGGTGCCGGGGGGTGGGGGTGGAAGGAATGAGGGGGTATTGAGGTCACCGGCCCCGAGACAGGGTGGGAGGCAGGGTCTCCGTGCCCGCAGTTCCCGCCGTCTCCTGCAGGGGGCGCTGCACCGGTGCTTTGTGATGGACGCAGAAATGAAAGGATTGGTCCAAACTCAGCAAAGGGTTCTCACTCCCCATGACATGATTAAAAAATATATATATGTTATATATATATATATATTATATATATGTTATATATATTATATATATAACATATATATATTATATTTTATTGAGTTTTTACAGAGAGGAAGAGAGAGGGATAGAGTCAGAAACATCGATCAGCTGCCTCCTGCATACCTCCTACTGGGTATGTGCCCGCAACCAAGGTACATGCCCCTGCCTGGAACTGAACCCGGGACCCCCGAGTCTCCAGGCTGACGCTCCATCCACTGAGCCAAATCAGCCAGGGCTGGTCAAAGATGGCTGCCCCAATGTGGACACAAGATGGCCACCATAAGATGGCCAGCAGGAGAGGGCAGTTGAGGGGGACAAGGCCTGCAGGGGAGGGCAATTGGGGAGGACTGGGCCTGCAGGGGAGGGCAGTTGGGGGGGACCAGGCGGACAGAGGAGGGCAGTTGGAGAGACCAGGCCTGCAGGGGAAGGCAGTTGGGGGAGACCAGGGCTGGCAGAGGAGGGCAGTTAGGGGGGACTGGGCCTGCAGGGGAGGGCAGTTGCAGGGACCAGACCTGCAGTGCAGGGCAGTTAAGGGGGACCAGGCCTGCAAGGGAGGGCAGATGGGGGCGACCAGTCCAGCAGGGAAGGGAAGTTAGGTGCAATTGGGCCAGCAGGGGAGCAGTTAGACGTCAATCAGACTGGCAGGGGAGTGGTTAGGGGGTGATCAGGCTGGCAGGCAGAAGCAGTTAGGGGCAATCAGGCAGGTAGGCAGGCAAGTGGTTGGGAACCAGCAGTCCTGGATTGTGAGGAGGCTGTTGGACTGCCCGTTTAGGCCTGATTCCCACCAGTATTAGGCCTAAACAGGCAGTCGAACATCCCTCGACGGGTCCCAGATTGGAGAGGGTGCAGGCTGGGCCCAGGAACACTCCCACTACCTCCCCCCATGCACGAATTTTGTGCACTGGGCCTCTAGTAAATAAATAAATAGAAACAGAGTAAGAAAATCAAACCTTCTGTGGTGGACAGAATTCACCGGAGAGCTAGTCTAGTGGAGGGTGGGGGAGGGGCTTTGTTTGCGTATACGGATGTCCTCGGGAGCTGTCCTTTGCTTTTCAGACCATGGGAGGCCATCCCGAGAGCTGGATGCATAATGGGGTCTGTTGCTTTAGGACCCGATGAGCCTCTGTGATGTGGCGGCTGGAGACTTCAGGGAAGGACGGGCACTACTTAGAGAACCCTCTTCCAGGGTACGACCCGGCACCGTTAGAAGAATGGGCTCTCAAAGGGTAAGAATGCTACTCTCCTTTACTTATTTACTTTTAAATATATATTTTATTGATTTTATACAGAGAGGAAGGGAGAGAGATAGAGAGTTAGAAACATCGATGAGAGAGAGTCATCGATCAGCTGCCTCTTGCACACCCCCTACTGGGGATATACCCGCAACCAAGGTACATGCCCTTGACCGGAATCGAACCTGGGACCCTTCAGTCCCCAAGCCGACACTCTATCCATTGAGCCAAACCGGTCCCGGCTACTTATTTACTTTTAGTATGTTTTTAAAAAAAATATATTTTATTGATTTTCCACAGGGAGGAAGGGAGAAGGATAGAGAGCTAGAAACGTTGATGAGAGAGAAACATTAATCAGCTGCCTCCTGCACACCCCCCACTGGGGATGTGCCCACAGCCAAGGTACATGCCCTTGACTAGAATCAAACCTGGGACCTTTCAGTCCACAGACCGACGCTCTATCCACTGAGCCAAACTGGTTTTGGCACTTTTAGTATGTTTTTATTGATTTTTAGAGAGAGAGAAAGGGAGAGAGAGAGAAACATCAATGATGAGAGAGAAACATCATCCATTGGCTGCCTCCTGCACTCCCCTATTGGGAATCAAGCCCACAGCCTGGGTATGTGCCCTGATTGGGAATCGAACCAGTGACCTTTGTGTTCCTGGGTGGGTGCTCAACCACTGAGCCATACCCAGCTGGGCAGGCTGCTACTCTCCTTTAGACTTAAGCCCTATATTTTAAAAGGGCCTAAGTCTAACTGGTCTCTTAGGATGCTGGTCTCTTAGAGCTCCAGATCCCTGTGAGAATAACTGTTGCCTCCTTGGCAAAGAATGGAGGACTTCCACTTTTATGGTACTTAAAAAAAAAAAATATATATATATATATATATATATATGTATATATTAACAGGGAGAAAGGGAGATAGAGAGTTAGAAACATTGATGAGAGAGAAACCTTGATCAGCTGCCTCCTGAACACCCCCTACTGGGGATATGCCCACAACCCAGGCATGTGCCCCTGATTGGAATTGAACCCAGGACCTTCAGTCCGAAGGCCGATGCTCCATCCACTGAGTCAAACCGGCTCTGGCTGGGAATTGACCTTTGGACTGCTTTACCACCGGCATTCCCTTTTGTTGGACCACATTCCCTTTGCTTAGGTCACATTCCATTTACTAAGACTATTATCTTTCCCCTCTGGACCTGCCTAGAGAATTCTCTGCCCGGAAAAACCCTCCCTAGAGTCCCTTAGAAGCTCTGACTCCCTGTCCCTGGGTGCTGGCACCATTTGGGGGCCCCGATGATCTAATAAGTTCATTCTTTCATTCTTTCCTCCTTTGAGACTCTGACAGTCCCCAGTGGGAGGCTTGCAAGGAGGCAGCTGATGGATGATGTTTCTCTCTCATCAATGCTTCTATTGCTTCCCCTTCATCTCTCTCCAAAAATCAATAAAAACGTATTTTAAAAAATAAATAGCAGTTTCGTATGGTTCAAATATGCCTTTCGTATGCCTTTGTTGTGGGACGTTTAATTGATTTATGTTCTTTCCAGATTCTCACCAGTATTGCGATAAAATAACTCTTAGCTCATTATCTTTTTTTAATAAAGTCTTCCTTATTGAATTATAGTTAGTTAATAAGTAGCTAATACGTCTTTCGCACAATTTTTTCCCCCATTTTCTTACAATTCCCAGAATTAGAATTGCTGGGTCCACAAATAGGTACATTTCTCAGGTATTTGATGTTTTTGCCCAATGCCTTCTAAAAAGATTAAATCAATTTACTTATTCCCAAAAGCATTATATGAAAGTGTCCTTTTCTTTCTAGTCTACCATCATGGTAGCTATTATATTTAAAGAGTCTGGGTTAATTAGTAAGGATAGCTACCGTGTTTCCCCGAAAATAAAACATTCTCTTTGGAAGCAAAAATTAATATAAGACACTGTCTTATTTTTGGGGAAACAGGGTAACTTTTATTGAGGACTTACCACTTAATCCTTATAACTCTATAAAGTAGATATTATCATTATCCCTAGTTTATAGATAAAGACATAGACACAGAATTGAAATAACTTTCCTGAGATCACACAGCTCGTAAGAGACAGGGCTAGGATTCAAATTCAGGCAATATGACTCTTGAGTTTGCACTCTTCACCTCTACACTTATTGCCTAAGTGTGTCATTGTTTTAATTTTTTTAAAATATGTTTTTAAAATTGACTTTAGAGAGAGAGGAAGGGAGAGGGACACAGAGAGAGCAACATTGATGAGAGAGAAACTTCATCAATTGGCTGCCTCCCGCACACCCCCTACTGGGGATCAAGCCCCAAAACCTGGGCCTGTGCCCTGACCAGGAATCGAACCAGTGACCTCTTGTTTCATGGATCGATGCTCAACCATTGAGCAACACAGGCCGGACAATCATTTTTAAAAAAATATATTTTATTGATTTTTTTTACAGAGAGGAAGGGAGAGAGATAATTTAAATTTCTTTGGCTAGTCCTGGCTGGTTTGGCTCAGTAGATAGAGCATCAGCCTGCAGACTGGAGGGTCCCAGGTTCAATTCCGGTCAAGGGCACGTGCCTGGATTGTGGGCTCAATCCCCAGTGGAGGGCGTGCAGGAGGCAGCCAGTCAATGATTCCCTCTCATCATTGATGTTTCTATCTCTCTCTTCTCCCTTCCTCTCTGAAATCAATCAATCAATCTATCTATCTATAAAGATTTTCCATATGTGTATAGGCTACTTTTCTTTCTTTTGCGAATTGCCTATGCATGTCCTTTGTTCATTATTTTTTTTTTTCTTACAAGTGTTTTTCTTTTTCTCATAGCAGTATCTATTGCTATCCTTCTGGGGAAAAAAAATTAAAGGCCAATATTATAGTTAATCCCTTGATTCTCTCTAAGAGTGAGGTCATGGTGGCTTTGTTCCTGATAAAATTATCTTTCCACATGGGTTTAGCCTTGTGCCTTCGAGATGAGTTATTGTACTTACCCTAGAGTTTCAATGACTTCTGTCTGATTAAAATAATAATAATAATTTATTGTTGAAAGTATTACATATGTCCCCTTTTATCCTCCATCTATCCCCCCAACCCCCTCACGCACCCCCACTAGCCCCCTCACTCCAGGCCTTCACCACCCCACTCTCTGCATCCATGGGTTATGCATATATGCATATACAGTCTTTGATTATCTTTCACCCACACACCCTCCCCCACCTTCCTTCTGAGATTCTGCTGTTTGTTTTTGTTTTTGTTTTTTAAATATATTTTATTGATTTTTTACAGAAAGGAAGGGAGAGAGATAGAGAGCTAGAAACGTTGATGAGAGAGAAACATCGACCAGCTGCCTTTTGCACACCTCCTACCGGGGATGTGCCCGCAACCAAGGTACATGCCCTTCACCGGAATTGAACCTGGGACCTTTCAGTCCGCAGACCGACACTCTATCCGCTGAGCCAAACCGGCTTCGGCTGTTTTTGTTTTTTTAAATATATTTTTACAGAGAGAGGAAGGGAGAGGGATAGAGAGTTAGAAACATGGATCAGCTGCTTCCTGCATACCCTTGACCAGAATCGAACCTGGGACCCTTCAGTCCACAGACTGACGCTATATCCACTGAGCCAAACTGGTCAGGACTGTTTGTTTGGTTTTTGTTTTTTATGGGAGGAAAAGAGCTTTCCTTCAGCCTCTTGGGGAGATCACGCTCTTTGATCACTTTATCGTGGCTGCCCTTTTATTTTTAAAAAATATATTTTATTGATTTTTTACAGAGAGGAAGAGAGAGGGATAGAGAGTTAGAAACATCGATGATAAGAGAGTCACATCAATCAGCTGCCTCCTGCACGCTCCCTACTGGGTATGTGCCCGCAACAAACATACATGCCCTTGACCGGAATCGAACCAGGGACCTTTCAGTCCGCAGACTGACGCTCTATCCACTGAGCCACACCGGTTTGGGCCAAGGCTGCCCTTTTAATGAGACAAAACACACATGAGGTTTCTCTGGATGTCCCCCTTCTCCCTAGAGGGGAGGGCTTAGATTTGGGCCAGGCCTTTGCGATTGGCTCAGTTCAACATCCCCTCTTCATCTTCCTGTGTAGAATCTCCAGACCACGTGTCATCTCCCAGCTGGACCAGAAAGAGGAGCCATGGCTCCTACCCCTCCAACATTTTGAGGCAAGAGGCATCCTGAGGGAGAGTCACACAGGTGAGATGTGAGCGTTACTTGGTGGGAGAAAAATTAGAAATGCTGCCCTGGAGTTTTGTGCTTCCTATCGGAAGTTTATTTACTTATTAAATATATTTTATTGCTTTTTTTTACAGAGAGAAAGGGAGAGGGATAGAGGGCTAGAAACATCGATGAGAGAGAAACATCGACCAGCTGCCTCCTGCACACCCCCTACTGGGGATGTGCCCGCAACCAAGGTGCATGCCCTTGACCGGAATCGAACCTGGGACCTTGCAGTCCTCAGGCCAACGCTCTATCCACTGAGCCAAACCGGTTTCGGCCCTATCGGAAGTTTAAATTTGAGTTCTTGGGCAGTCAGGAATTGACCAAATAAAGTCTCTTTCTAAGTAAGCATTTCACTTTCATTTCCACTCTGACATCTTTGAAAGGAGTCGCCTCATTTTGACAACTTGTGGCTTACTCTTAAATGATGTAAGAGGTCATCGCAAAATTTATCTGGTCATCTTAAAAAAATAAAGAGCATTTAGTCACTCATGTTTTCCATGAGCTCAGTGGACATCAATAAACTTTTTACAGAGTGAATATCAACGTAATCAGATTAAGTACAGTCTGTGGCAAAAACACTCATTTTAATATTTCTTGCTGCCGCCGAAACTGATGTGGCTCAGTGGATAGAGCGTCAGTCTTTGGACCGAAAGGTCCCAGGTTCGATTCTGGTCAAGAGCACGTACCTTGGTTTTGGGCACATCCCCAGGGGGGACGTGCAAGAGGCAGCTGACCGATGACTCTCTCTCATCAATGTTTCTAACTCTCTATCTCTCTCCCTCGCCCTCTCTGTAAAAAAAAAAATCAATAAAATATATTTTAAAACATATATATTTCTTGCTGCCTTCCGATGTACGTTCCCGACAACTTCATCCTCAGTCACTGCTGTTCATTTTTCAGACTTGGAGGACCAGCTGGAAAAACTCCACCAGGATGCTTCTGAAGCAGCAGAGCCAAGCCGAGCGTCCTCAGAAGGGGCCCGTAAAGAGGTTTATCAGACACCCAGCTGGGGAGGAAGCTGGGAGAGGGGCCTTGAAGCAGAACCCGGGACCCTTCCAGAGGAGGACCGCCCTCGGGGCGAGGATGGCTCTCCGGGAGAGAAGCCCGCGTGCGCGGAATGTGGGAAAACCTTCAGCCAGAGCTCCTATCTCACCCGACACCTGAGAACCCATACCGGCGAGAGGCCTTACACGTGCCCCGAGTGTGGGAAAGGCTTCAAGCAGAGCTCGGACCTGGTCACCCACCGCCGCACGCACACGGGGGAGAGGCCCTACCAGTGCGGCGGGTGCGAGAAAAGATTTGGCGACAGCTCCACGCTCGTCAAACACCAGAGGACCCACACCGGGGAGAGGCCCTACGCGTGCCCGGAGTGCGGGAAAACCTTCGGCCGGAAGCCGCACCTCGTCATGCACCAGAGGACCCACACGGGAGAGAAGCCCTACGCGTGCCCCCAGTGTCACAAGACCTTCAGCCGCAGCTCCAACCTCGTCACCCACCAGCGCACCCACACGGGAGCGAGGCCTTACCGCTGCGGCGACTGCGGGGAGAGCTTCAGCCAGAGCTCGGACCTGGCCAAGCACCGGCGGGCCCACACCGGGGAGCGGCCCTTCCGGTGCCCCGCGTGCGGCAAGGGCTTCGCGGACAGTTCCCACTTCGTGGCGCACATGGGCACGCACTCCGGGGAGAGGCCCTTCAGCTGCCCGTCCTGCCCCAAGAGCTTCAGCCAGAGCTCGCACCTGGCCGCGCACCGGAGGACGCACACCGGCGAGCGGCCCTTTGCGTGCGGCGCCTGCGGCAAGGGCTTCGCCGACAGCTCGGCGCTCCTCAAGCACCAGCGCACCCACACCGGGGAGAGGCCCTACCGGTGCGGCGAGTGCGGCAAGAGCTTCAGCCAGAGCTCCCACTTCGTGACCCACCAGCGCATCCACCTCGGGGAGAGGCCCTACCCGTGCCCGGAGTGCGGCAAGGCCTTCAACCAGCGCTCCCACTTCCTCACGCACCAGAGGACGCACACGGGGGAAAAGCCTTTTCCCTGCGGCCAGTGCGGCAAGAGCTTCCGTCAGAAGGCGCATCTTTTATGCCATCAAAACACCCATTTGATGTAGGGAATGACTGTAGGTGGTTTTGCTGCTCCCTTCCAAAAATTTATATATATATATATATATATATATATATATATATATATACACATACATATATATACATATATGTATGTGTGTGTGTGTGTGTGTATATACACAAAAATAAGATATCCTCCAAAAATAATGATGATTCTCTCATCATTGATGTTTCTATCTCTCTCTCTCTCTCTCTCTCTCCCTCTCTGAAGTCAACAGAAATATATATATAAATATATATATCCTGTTTTAGATATATATATATAAGATATATATATCTTACTTTATAAGATATATAGAAAAGATATATAGATATAAGATATATAGAAAATAAGATATATATATCTTATTTTCCCCCAAAATAAGATATCCTCCGAAAATAAGACCTACTTACAGATTTCCTTCTGAGTGAAATATAAGGCATCCCCCGCCCCGAAAATAAGCTCCCCCCTCCCCCCAGGCTAAACATGAGAGATTTCGTCCACTGATTCTGAAAGAAATGGAGTCACAAGAAATTCATCAGGAAACTCAGGAATTGGATTGTTCGGATGACGTACCAGAAGATGATGGCATGACTGTCATTGAATCAATGAGTACATTCTTGCTACTGTAGGATTCACAGTCTGTCTGGTTTGTGTTGACAACGACCGTACTACCGTACTGTATACAGGTAATAAATTTCCTTTATTTTCATTTAACAATAATTGTGTATCGTATTCTTCTTCATGGAAAAATAAGACCTCCCCTGAAAATAAGACCTAGCGCATCTTTGGGAGCAAAAAGTAATATAAGACACTGTCTTATTTTTGGGGAAACAGGATATATATATATATATATATATATGTATATATATATATTTCTATTGACTTCAGAGAGAGAGGGAGAGAGAGAGAGAGAGAGAGAGATAGTAACATCAATGATTCTCTCATCATTGATCGGCTGCCTCCTGCATGCCCCCCACTGGGGATCGAGCTCGAAACCCAGGCATGAGCCGTTGACCACAATTGAACCTGGGACCCTTCAGTCCACAGGCAGACACTCTATCCACTGAGCCAAACTGATTAGGACCTTTTTTTTCTTCTTTTTTTTAAAATATATTTTATTGATTTTACACAGAGAGGAATTGAGAGGGATAGAGAGTTAAAAACATCGATGAGAGAGAAACATCAACCAGCTGCCTCCTGCACACCCCCCAATGGGGATGTGCCCGCAACCAAGGTGCATGCCCTTGACCGGAATCGAACCCGGGACCCTTCAGTCCCCAGGCCAACGCTCTATCCACTGAGCCAAACTGATTAAGACCTTTTTTTTTTTTTTTTTTTTTTGGGGGTTAGGGCCAAGTTTTTATCTTTAAGTATGCCCAATAGAGAAAACTATCTTCAAGGACCCCAATTAGGAACCTGGGCATGAGTGGCGGCTCGAGTTAGTCCCTAATCTGTTCCCCCTCTTTTTTTTTTTCTCCTCATGTTTTAATGGTAAGGATAAACCTATAGGATCCAAACAACACACAAGGCATTCATTCCTTCAATGTTTTTTATGGATTCTTAGGGAAACATATAAGTTTGAATGGTTGATGCCTGGTGTTACTCTAAGACCCGTGGTCGGCAAACTGCGGCTCCCGAGCCACAGGCGCCTCTTTGGCCCCTTGAATGTGGCTCTTCCACAAAATACCCCGGCCTGGGTGAGTCTGTTTTGAAGAAGTGGAGTTAGAAAAAGTTTAAGTTTAAAAAAATGTGGCTCGCCGAGACTGGTTTGGCTCAATGGATAGAGCATCGGCTTGGGGACCGAAAGGTCCCGGGTTCGATTCCGGACAAGGGCATGTGCCTTGGTTGCGGGCATATCCCCAGTAGGGGGTGTGCAGGAGGCAGCTGATTGATGACTCTCTCATCGATGTTTCAAGCTCTCTATCTCTCTCCCTTCCTCTCTGTATAAAATCAATAAAATGTATTAAAAAAAAAAATGTGGTTCCCCAAAGAAATGCCAATCGTTGTCCTGTTGGTATTTGGCTCTGTGGACTAAGGAGTTTGCCGACCACTGCTCTAAGAGAAGTGAAATAAACGTGACCTAAAGGTCTCACATAAGCCACTTAGTACAGTGCCCGGCACAAAGTTTTGCTCAGTTAACAAAGCGGTCCCATTATCCCTAAAATGATTAATATTCGAGATCTTAGATAAAGCCCTCAGTATTGTGCCTGCCCCTTAAAAGCTGGTTGCTTTTATCCGCCTCATTACACAGTAAGGCCTTTATTAGGGCCGCCCCGAGACCCGAGGACTTGCAAGCCAGTAGGTTGGCATCGGGAGATTTGGGGTGTGAGCGCCCAGATTGAATAAAACAATAGAACACTCTCCGGAGCCAGTGCCAGGCAGGCATTAGTCACCAGATGTCTCATCGCCATGACGAGGCAGAATTACCGAGAGGATGTTTGCGGTCTCGTGACTAAGAGGCTGAGAGCATTTCAGAGGCCTTCGTTCCGTGCAGCAGCAGTGCCTGAGGCGCTCCCACTGGAGGTTTGCTGCCATCCCAGGCACCAGAAGATGCAGGGACCAGCAAGCCAGAGGGGCCTGGAAGAGGCCTGTCACCTGGGGAAGCAAGATTCCCGAGACCACTGAGCCACAGAGGCCTTCCCGACATCCGGCCGCAGCAAACGGCGCCTGTTTTCCAACCTGCTGGGTCCTTTGCTTTTTTTTATTTTATTTTAAATATATTTTATTGATTTTTTTACAAAGAGGAAGGGAGAGAGATAGAGAGCTAGAAACATCGATGAGAGAGAAACATCGACCAGCTGCCTCTTGCACACCCCCTACCGGGGATATGCCCACAACCAAGGTACATGCCCTTGACCAGAATCGAACCCGGGACCCTTCAGTCCGCAGACCGATGCTCTACCACTGAGCCAAACCGGTTTCGGCTGCCTTTTAGTTTTAAGTTACTGCAACTCGGTGACCCTCTTAGGGTCATTCGTTTCACACACCGGTACATTCCTGTGTTTAATTGAAATGTACTGAGGAAAGGCGGTGTTGGCAAGAACACTGACTTCTCCCAAACCGGTTTGGCTCAGCAGATGGAGCATCGGCCTGCGGACTGCAAGGTCCCAGGTTCGATTCTGGTCAAGGGCATGTACCTTGGTTGTGGACACATCCCCAGGGGGGAGTGTGCGGGAGGCAGCTGATCGATGTTTCTCTCTCATCGATGTTTCTAGCTCTCTATCCCTCTCTCTTCTTCTCTGTAAAAAAAAAATCAATAAAATATATTTTTAAAAAAAAAAAAAAAAAAAAAAAGACCACTGACTTCTCCGAGAAGGTGAGCTGTTTGAGTCCTGGGCCTGACACTTGACCTTGGCCAGAGTTCTGCCTTTTGTCAGTCCCTACCTTCCCTACCTTGCTAGGTAGTTGTGAGAGCTTAGCACGCACGCACGCACACACGCACGCGAGCACTTTGTTGTTAAACCATAAACTGTAATATCTCTAAAGTTACAGTCTTGTTGCAAATGTGTCTTTTCCCCCTCCCTCCCGAGGAAATCTGGGTAATAATTCTCCAGATGTCTCATTTTCGCTCCTAAGGACAGGCTTCTTTTTTTTCACTTGTTGAAAACCTAAGGCTTGAAAAATGCCAAACCGCTCACTGTGGATCACGTAGTTGACAGATGAGCCAGATTCTGGCTGCAGGTCTCCTGTCAGCAACACAGACCCGATCCGCTCTGGGCTTTGTCAGTGTCTCGTGTTACCCTGTTTCCCCGAAAATAAGACAGTGTCTTATATTAATTTTTTGCTCCCAAAGATGCGCTAGGTCTTATTTTCAGGGGATGTCTTATTTTTCCATGAAGAAGAATACGGTACACAATTATTGTTAAATGAACATAAAGGAAATTTATTACCTGTATACAGTACAGTAGTACGGTAGTTGTCAACACAAACCAGACAGACTGTGAATCCTACAGTAGCAAGAATTTACTCATTTATTCAATGACAATCATGCCATCATCTTCTGGAACATCATCAAAACAATCCAATTCCTGAATTTCCTGGTGAATTTCTTGTGACTCCATTTCTTTCAGAATCAGTGGACCAAATCTCTCATGTTTAGCCTGGGGGGGGGGCCTTATTTTCGGGGGGATGCCTTATATTTCACTCTGAAGGAAATTTGTAAGTGGGTCTTATTTTCGGAGGATGTCTTATTTTCAGGGAAACACGGTATATCCATCAGGCCGCTCGGAAGTTGGAAATGATGGAGGCGGGTACCCTAAGTTCCCGGGAGCTTTACAGGATTCTGGGCTGGGGTCCCCTTGGTCCTGAAGGAGGAAGAGTGGGCAGGGAAGGGCAGATGCAAGGGGTTAAGGAGGGTGTATGTTGGTTGTTTAATACTCTAGAGGGAAAAGTTGGTGCCTGAAGGTTTTCTTAAAAGCCTCCTTGTGTCACTCAGACTAAATTACTTACATCAGCCTCCAAGGGAACTAATTTGTTCCCTTCCAGTGCATGGAATGCCCCTGAGGGCTTTAACTTATGAGGGGACAGAACTGCTGATTGCCTAAGCCCTTTCTTTGTCAGGGAAGTCAGATAATTGGCCAGGAAAAGAATCTGGTTCTTTCAGTACAGTGGTTCTCAAACTGTACACCCAGCTCAGTAGTGTTAGCATCTGGCCAAGGGCACATGCCTGGATTGCAGGCTCAATCCCCAGTGGGGGATGTGCTGGAGGCAGCTGATCAATGGTTCTCTCTCAGTGATGTTTCTATCTCTCTCTCCTTCTCCTTTCCTCTCTGAAATCAATTAAAAAAAAAAAAAAAATTAAAAAGAAAGAGCCGAAACCGGTTTGGCTCAGTGGATAGAGCATCGGTCTGTGGACTGAAAGGTCCCAGGTTCGATTCCGGTCAAGGGCATGTACATTGGTTGCAGGGACATCCCTGGTGGGGGGTGTGCAGGAGGCAGCTGGTTGATGTTTCTCTCTTATCGATGTTTCTAGCTCTCTATCTCTCTCTTCCTCTCTGTAAAAAAAAAAATAATAAAAATAAAAAAAAAATCAATAAAATATATTAAAAAAAAAAGAAAGAAAAAGAAAACAAAGGACTTATCAAAGCCAGGGTAGAGGTTGACTGAAATGAGAAAGAAGAATACTAAGTTCTATTTCTTAAGCTGGGTGCTGAGTACACAGAGTTTAAATTTTTTAAAAAAATTTAAATTAATTTGCATTATTTATAACTTTTTGTTTATAAGATATTTTTAAAATATATATATATATTTTATTGATTTTTTACAGAGAGGAAGGGAGAGAGATAGAGAGTCAGAAACATCAATGAGAGAGAATCATCCATCAGCTGCCTCCTGCATGCCCCCCCACTCCACCCGGGGATGTGCCCGCAACCAAGGCACATGCCCTTGACCGGAATTGAACCCAGGACCCTTCAGTCCGCAGGTCGATGCTCTATCCACTGAGCCAAACCGGTTTCGGCTGTTTACAAGATATTTCACAAGAAAAAAGCAAATAGGGAAACAGAACAGTCTGGCAGAGACTCCCCGTTTCCGTTCAAATCTCATAAAGTTGAGTTATACCGAGAATAAAAGAGAGAGGGACAATCCAAGAGCCTGGGCATGGACAGACAGGAGGCCGATCCTTCCCATTCTCTCTGTCACACTTTCTCTTTTTCCCTTCAGTGGAGGAACAAGCCCTCCCTTTATGTAATACAAAGAAACGTCCAGAAAACTATAGGCCCACCCTTCTGTCATCAGCTGAGCTCGGACCGTCTGTCTGAATGCAAGAGGCCCTGCCACCGAAACCGGTGTGGCTCAGTGGATAGAGCATCGGCCTGCGGACTCAAGGGTCCCAGGTTCGGTTCCGGTCAAGGGCACGTACCTTGGTTGCGGGCACATCCCCCAGAGCGGGGTGTGGAGGAGGCAGCTGATCGATGATTCTCATCGGTGTTTCTAACTCTCTATCCCTCTCTCTTCCTCTCTGTAAAAAAAATCAATGAAATATATTTTTTTAAAAAAAGAGGCCCTGCTAACTCAATAGTCCTCTTGTGCCAACCTCCCAGAAAAAAAATCATTTCCACAATTTGCATGATTTCTACAGGGTGTGAACGTTTTTACAGCCCTTGTTACTTCTTGCTAAATGGTTTTCTGAGCCAACTGTACCAATTTACCATGCTGCCAGCAACAAATAACACCCACATCCCCACACCCTCATCCCTGAAAAACAGTTGTGCTCCCTTAAGAGGCAGGATTTGTATAGATTGGTTCCATTTGCATTGCTTTGATTAGCAGTGAAGTTGAACATTTTTAAAATATATATTTTATTGATTTTTTTTTTTTTTTACAGAGAGGAAGGGAGAGGGATAGAGAGTTAAAAACATCGATGAGAGAGAAACATTGATCAATTGCCTCCTGCACACTCCCTATTGGGGATTTGTCCGCAACCAACGTACATGCCCTTTACCGGAATGGAACCCGGGACCCTCCAGTCTGCAGGTTGGTGCTCTATCCACCGAGCCAAACTGGTTTCAGCTTAACTCTCTATTCTTCTCCCTCTCCCTTCCTCTCTGTAAAAAAATCAATAAAATATATTTAAAAAAATAAAATACAATTTTGTGAACTACACTTTAATAAAACATGAAAGAAAAAACACACTTAGCCCGGGCTGGTTTGGCTCAGTGAATAGAGCGGCGGCCTGCGGACTGAAGGGTTCCAGGTTCAATTCCGGTCAAGGGCACATGCCCGGGTTTTGGGCTCGATTCCCAGTGGGGCCGTGCAGGAGGCAGCCGATCAATGATTCTCTCTCATCATTGATGTTTCTATCTCTCCCTCTCCCTTCCTCTCTGAAATCAATAAAAATAAAAATAAAAAACACACTTTATTTCCTGCAATTTATACTTGTTTGACTCTTTCCTCAATCACAGCCCCTTCCCCAATCCTTGTTTGTTTGTTTATTTATTTATTTAATATATTTTATTGATTTTCCACAGAGAAGAAGAGAGAGGGACAGAGAGCTAGAAACGTCGAACAGAGAGAGAAACGTCGACAGGCTGCCTCCTGCACACCCCCCACTGGGGATGTGCCCGCAACCAAGGTACATGCCCTTGACCAGAATCAAACTTGGGATCCTTGAGTTCGAAGGCTGACGCTCTATCCACTGAGCAAAACCGGTTTCGGCTCCCCAATCCTTCTTGCACTCTCCTGAACTTGGTATTTTTCACTCCTATGACTTTACATTTATTTACACTTTCTCTCTATATTATATGCAAATATTGAGATGGATCCCTAAGTAATGTACAATGTTGATTTGCATAAGCTTGTTTAAACTGTCTACAAATGGGTATCAAGGCAACTATTTTATACTTTTCCTCCTCCATACTATTATTTGGGAAAGACATCCATATTCAATGTAGTTGTCCTTCATTCATTTCTGTGTTTTAATATTCACTATATAATCACACCAGAATTTACCTGTTTTGTTTTTAAATATATTTTTGTTGATTTCAGAGAGGAAGAAAGAGGGAGAGAGAGAAACATCAATGATGAGAGAAAATCACTGATTGGCTAACTCCTGCACATCCACTACTGGGAATCGAGCCCACAACCCTGGGCATGTGCCCTTGACCGTAATTGAACCTGGGACCCTTTGGTCTGCAGGCTGGCGCTCTACCCACTGAGCCAAACCAGCTAGGTATTACCTGTTTTTCTGATAATGGCTGTTTAGATCACTCCTGGTTTTTTGCTGTCACAGGAATTTCTGCGATGAAATACTATGTCTGCCTGTGTGCATGTGTAGGAGTCTCTGGGTATGTACACCTAAGAATGGAATTCTGAAGTCATAGGTTAAGCGCTAGCTTAACTAGATATTTTCAAGTTATTCTCCCAAGTGGTTGTACTGGTTTCCATTCTCACAGTAGGAATTCCCTTCACTATTCTTCCTTGCCAGCTCTTTATTTCACTAGACTTTAAAATGTTTCTAATCTGCCGAAACCGGTGTGGTTCAGTGGATAGAGCATCAGCCTGTGGACTGAAAGGTCCCAGGTTTGATTCTGGTCAAGGGCATGAACTTTGGTTGCGGGCACATCCCCAGGTAGGGGGTGTGCAAGAGGCAGCTGATCAATGTTTCTCTCTCATTGATGTTTCTAACTCTCTATCCCTCTCTCTTCCTCTCGGTAAAAAATCAATAAAATATGTTTAAATAAAAATCAATAAAATGTTTCTAATCTGGGGATGGAGCCCACAACCTGGGCATGTGCCCTTGGTGGGAATGGAACCCGGGACCCTTCAGTCCATAGGCTGTCACTCTATCCACTGAGTCAAACCAGGTAAGGCGGGATCTCTTTTGGATCTCTGTAACCCTTTCTACATCTTGTATTACACTTAACTTTAATTTTTCTATTTTTAAAAATATATATTTTATTGATTTTTCACAGAGAGTAAGGGAGAGGGAGAGAGAGTCAGAAACATCAATGAGAGAGAAACATCGATCAGCTGCCTCTTGCACACCCCCTACTGGGGATGTGCCCACAACCCAGGTACATGCCCTTGACCGGAATCGAACCTGGGACCTTTCAGTCCACAGGCCTATGCTCTATCCACTGAGCCGAACCGGTTTCGGCTACACTTACTTTTAATTTTCATCTTGTAAAGCCATTGGTGTCCTTGCCTAAAGGGCAGGGACTATGTTTAACTCAACTTTATGCCCTCGTTCGTACGTAGTGCAAAGCAAACATTTCATACATTTTTGTTGAATCAAATTATATCCGTCCCTGCTTTTAAAAAACTTCGCTTCCAATGAGAAGAGAGTTGAATGTCCTCCATGTAGAATTTAAGACCCTGACAGGGACTCTGGCGTCGACTTTCCTTTCCTGCTTCTTCTCCTGGTATGACCCTGCCTTCTGCCCCAGTTACCAGCTTCTTTGTCCACAATGAGGTCCCAGTCTGCAAATGTTTGGCTTCTCTGCCTGCGGGGAGGGCAGGTCCATCCCACCTGTTGCCGCTGCCCATCAGATTCTTTCGGAGACAATTCTAGGGATCCAGAAGCCAGAAGCCGGCTGTTACTATCAAGCATGGCTTTGGCTCTGAATCTGTCATCTGTGTGCTAAGTGCAGGTTAGCTACTGTGGCTAGTGACCCTCTCTCTTTTTAAATATATTTTATTGATTTTTTTACAGAGAGGAAGGGAGAGGAGAGAGAGCTAGAAACATCAATGAGAGAGAAACATCCATGAGCTAGCTGCCTCCTGCACACCCTCAACTGGGAATGTGCCTGCAACCAAGGTACATGCCCTTGACCGGGAATCGAACCAGGGACCCTTCAATCTGCAGGCCGACGCTCTATCCACAGAGCCAAACCGGCCAGGGCTAGCCATGTCTCTTGATGGGTCCTTATAGTTATCCTTTGTCGTCAGTCTTGAGTCTGCAGCAGCGTCTTGTGGCCCATTCTAACCCCAGCCCGGAAACCAAAGCCCCAGCTTCATTCTGGGCTGACTTCCTGGCTTCCTCCCACAACTTCTAGGTCTCTGCTGTCAGTTGTCTTTAGACCAGGACACGGGTGTTCATACATGTTTGCTGAAGGGTTTTCACAGAGACCACCTGGCATGTGCAGGAAGTGAATGAACACCTTCCCAGGGGTAGTCCATCTATAAAGTGGGATGTGATGTTAGTGACGGGCCAGATATTTTAGGATCAGAAAGACCCGCTCTGATTCCTAACTGTAAATCTTCGGACTTGAGCAAAATACCAAACCTCTGTGTGCTTGTTTCCTCACTTATAAAATGGGTCCTATGGCCCTAACCAGTGTGGCTCAGTGGACAGAGCGTCCGTCTGTGGACAGGAGGGTCCCAGGTTCGATTCCGGTCAAGGGCATATACCTTGGTTGCAGGCACATCCCCAGTAAGGAGTGTGCAGGAGGCAACTGATCGATGTTACTAACTCTCTATCCCTCTTACTTCCCTTCTCCCTTCCTCTCTGTAAAAAACCAATAAAAAATAAAAATAAAAATAAAATAAAATGGGTCCGAAGAGGGCTGAGGACAGAAATCCGTCGAATAACAATTATTTTAAGGGCAGCACATAAGCTGCAAGGGAAACTAGCCCTCCCTAAAAGGGCAAAAGTCACTTAAAAAGATGAACTTGCAAAGATCAGTGGCAGGGGATGTAAGTAAGGGAAGTTAAGTCTGGACAAGTACAGCTCTCCTGCCTTAGCATCCACTTCTCAAACATTAGGTCAAGCAGTTCAAACCTAGTGACTAACGGGGAATTTAGGGAAGAACCGAGGCCAGACCGCCAGACGCTGCGGTCCCTCCCTGCGTCCAATACCAGCGCCCTGGGCCACTGCAAAGGGCGCCCTCCTCAGGGGCCTTTGGTGCAGAGTTTGGCTCGGCAGGCAGGGCAAGGCACGGAGCCCACCTTTTCTATTTAAAAAAAAATATAAAAAATATATATATTTTTATTGACTTTTTACAGAGAGGAAGAGAGAGGGATAGAAAGTTAGAAACATCGATGAGAGAGAATCATCCATCAGCTGCCTCTTGCACCTCCTTCTGGGGATGTACCCGCAACCAATCGAACCCGAGACTCTTCAGTCCGCAGGCCGACGCTCCATCCACTGAGCCAAACCGGTTTTGGCCCACCTTTTCTATTTCAAGCCACCGCCAAAGGCATCCGTTTTGTCCCAGATGCGGATGAGATGCCGGCCTTAGAGGGTAGGGCTTCGGGGCGGGTGGAGTCGGGCTTTCCCGAGCGAGCCCAACTGGTCGCCAGCCTGTCTGGCGGGCGGGCTGTGCCCACTTTCTTCCGCCTCTCGCCCGCCCCCCTCTCGCCCGCCCCTTAGAGGGCGCGGGGCGGGGTATGGGCGGAGCTGGGGGCGGTGCAGCCTGTGAGTGCCCCGCCCACTTCCGCCTGCTGCAGCCTGCGCGGCATGGGTGCGGCCGCTGGGGCGGGGCCTCCGGGGCGGGAGATGTGGGCGGGGCCTAGGGGGACCAGGGCGGGGCCTAAGGGCGGGGCCGGAGATGTGGGGCGGGGCCTCAGGACCAGGGCGGGAGATATGGGCGGGGCCTCGGGACCAGGGCGGGGCCTGAGGGCGGTGCCTCAGGACCAGGGCGGAAAATGTGGGCGGGGACTCGGGGACCGGGGCGGGGCAGGAGGGCGAGGCCGGAGGTGTGGGGCGGGGCCTCAGGACCAGGGCGGGAGGTGTGGGCGGGGCCTCGGGGCCGGGGCCGGGGGTGTGGGCGGGGCCTCGGGGCCGGGGCGGGGCCTGAGGGCAGGGCAGCCCGCGCACTGTGCAGGAGCTGCCGCCACCGCCGCCCGCGCCTCTAAGGTCTCACCGCTTCCTCAGCAGAGACCTGGGCTCGGCCGCCATGTCCGCCACCGAGGAGGTAGACGGGCTGAGCGTGTCCCGGCCGCACTATGGCTGTGAGTGCGGGGCTCCGTGCGGGGGGGAGGGGGTTTGGGGCTGGCTCTCTGCCCCTCAGGCGCCGTTTTCCCGGGGGGCTCGGCCAGGCGGGTGGGGCAGGGCGGCTGCGGCCCGCGCGGACCCGGAAGAGCCGGAGCGGTGGGCGGGAGGGGTGCGGCCGGCGAGGCCCCTGGGTCTCTGAGGAGGCGGCGGCGGGGATTAGGGGGGACCCCTCACCCCCCCAGGCAGGTTCCACGCCGTACCCCGCACCCTGCGGCCGGAGGGCCTCCCCCAGCCCCGCCCGGCCCCCCGCGCGGCCGAGATTGAGGGGCCGGCCCGGGCGGGGTGAGGTGGCAGGAGGACCGCGCAGGGCGTGTCCCGGGCACCGGAGCCCGGGCTCCGCTGGTTCTTCCCGGGGAGCCGCTGCCCTCGTGCCGCCTGCGGGCGAGGGGGACCCCGCGCCCAGACCTGCCCGGTCCTCCCGGGAGGGCGAGCCGAGAGGTGCGGCCCCGGCTGGGCGAGTCACTTCAGCTTTTCCCCCCGCCCCACTCCCCCCCGCCTGGGTTCCCTCCGTCAGGATTTCAAAAGCCATAAAACGAGAAAACCCTCTTGACTTCCTCATTTTTTTCTGTCCCTGGGACGTCATTGCACCGCAGGCGGGATAGTTCCCCCTGGCCGGGGGAAAGTCCTTCGGAGTCTGGAGGTTTTTCGATTTTATTTTATAGATTTTTATTTAAAAAATATATATTTTATTGATTTTTTTTTTTTTTACAGAGAGGAAAGGAGAGGGATAGAGAGTCAGAAACATCAATGAGAGAGAAAGATCGATCAGCTGCCTCCTGCACACCCCCCCCCCCCCCCCCCCGCTGGGGATGTGCCCACAACCAAGGCACATGCCCTTAACCGGAATCGAACCCGGGACCCCTCAGTCCGCAGGCTGACGCTCTATCCACTGAGCCACACCGGTTTCGGCTCGATTTTATTTTTTTATGCTCTGGGAGTAAGGTTGAGTTTGTGTTTTTTTAAAAAGATAATTGCACGCATCCACAGTTGAAGTGTGAGGCATAGTGTCAGGTTTGTGACATGAAAAGCTGAGACCCAGTCCCTGCCTGCAGAGAACATTGGAATCAGAGAGACAGACTGGTGTCCCTCCCAATAATAATAATAACAGTAATAAGGGGTCATAAAGATAAAAAGGTGCGTGGAAAAGAAAACTCAGCATACAGAGGAGCCTGGCTGAGGATCCGCCTGGGGAAGTGGGGGTGGGGTGGGGCGGGCACAGGCCGTGACATTTGAACACAGCAGTCTGCTGGCAGGTTGGATGGGGCAATAGACCTGGTCGCTGCTTGAAGTGGGAAGAGCATAAATTAAGATACAGAACAGCAGGAAGGCACTGGGAATTAGGGTGTGGAGTGCACAGTGGGGGGGAGGGAAGGGAGGAGAGGGAAGGGCCGGGAGAAGGGAGGAAGAGTTTCCAAAAGCAGTGGGAGCTAAATCGGGAAAGGCCTTGAATGCCACCCTCCGAGGATTTAGGAATTTATTCCGTACCCTGGGTGCCCAAGCAAGAGGTAGATTGCTTGGAGGTGAAGTGCGCGTGCGCGCGCGCGCACACACACACACACACACACACACACACACGGGCTTTTAAAAAATATATATTTTATTGATTTTTCATAGAGAGGAAGAGAGGGATAGAGAGTTAGAAACATCGATGAGAGTGAATCATTCATCAGCTGCCTCTTGCACACCCCCCACTGGGGATGTGCCCGCAACCAGGGTACATGCTCTTGACCGGAATCGAACCTGGGACCTTTTAGTCCGCAGGCCTATGCTCTGTCCACTGAGCCACACCGGTTTCGGCCACATGGGCTTTTGAGATAGACTTGCCCAGGTTTGAATTCAGGCCCCCCTCCCACCGCTTGTTAGCCACGGGGCAGAGATCACCCTGCCTCAGTTTTCCTCATCTGTGAAATGGGTGCTATGATCGCAGGCTTGCCGAGGGGCTTCAGTGAGAGACTGCATGTAAAATAACCCAGCACAATGACGGCCACTTCGTTCTCAGTGACTGGACTGCTGGCTTGGATTATTCATGAAAGAGGGAAATGACATTTTCAGCTCTGTTTAAGAAAAAGTCTGGCAGATGGACAAGGACAGACTTGGCCCCAAATGTCAACTTACTATTTTTCAAGTTATGCTAAACTATTGTACATATTCTTATTATCATACTTTAAAAAAATATTTTATTGTTTTGTTGTTTTTGTTTTTTTTTTACAGAGAGGAAGGGAAAGAGAGAGAGAGAGAGAGAGAGAGAGTTATAAACATTGACCAGCTGCCTCCTGCACACCTCCCACTGGGGATGCGCCCACAACCAAGGTACATGCCTTTGACTGGAATCAAACCCTGGACCTTTCAATCCGCAGGCTGACGCTCTATCTACTGAGCCACACCGGTTTCGGCTATTATACCCCCCCCTTTTTTTTTTTAAAGGGTAAAATAGGTATAGTTGAAACCCTCTAGTTCCTGTTTTGAGAAAGTCATTCTAGCCGAAACCGGTGTGGCTCAGTGGATAGTGTCGGCCTGCGCACTGAAGGGTCCCAGGTTCGATTATAGTCAAGGGCATGTACCTTGGTTGTGGGCACATCCCCAGTGGGGAGTGTGCGGGAGGCAGCTGATGGATGATTCTCATCGATGTTTCTAACTCTCTATCCCTCTCTCATCCTCTCTGTAAAAAATCAATAAAATATATTAAAAAAGAAAAAGAAAAAAAGAAAGTAATTCTAGTCTACCTGCCTATCCCCGACACCCCCGGGGTACCCTGACCGAGTGGCCAGCAGGAATGTGATGATGTGGCGTTCCTTTATCGCTCAGAAAGGTTACGGATTCTTTCGTTCGCATTCTTTCATGTCTCAGCCGTCCTGGATAACGAGAGACTCACCGCGGAGGAGATGGACGAGAGGCGGCGGCAGAATGTGGCTTATGAATACCTCTGTCATTTGGAAGAAGCCAAGAGGTAAAGACAGGCTGGCTGGAGAAAAAGATCGGGGGAAGGGAGCTGATAGCATGTGAATGCAGACAAAAGGCTCTTTCCGTGTGCTGTAGCTCTGTCTGAGCGAGGCTGGTCGTGTGAAGGAATAAGTATAGCCGAAACCGGTGTGGCTCAGTGGATAGAGCATCGGCCTGCGGACTGAAGGGTCCCAAGTTTGATTCTGGTTAAGGGCATGTACTTTGGTTGTGGGCACATCCCCAGTAGGGGGTGTGCAGGAGGCAACTGGTTGATGTTTCTCTCTCATTGACGTTTCTAACTCTCTATCCCTCTCCCTTACTCTCTGTGGAAAATCAATAAAATGTATTAAAAAAAGAAAGAAAGAAAGAAAGCAAGAAAGAAAGAAAGAAGGAATAGTATACTTAGGGGATTTATTCATTTATTTATTTATTTTTAAATATATATTTTATTGATTTTTTTACAGAGAGGAAGGGAGAAGGATAGAGAGGTAGAAACGTCGATGAGAGAGAAACATCGACCAGCTGCCTCCTGCACACCCCCCTCCCCTCCCACCGGGGATGTGCCTGCAACCAAGGTACATGCCCTTGACCGGAATCGAACCCGGGACCTTTCAGTCCGCAGGCCAGTGCTCTATCCACCGAGTCCAACAGGTCAGGGCTACTTAGGGGATTTATTATGGGAGCAGGTGACCTTGGTGGTAGTTGATTCATGAAACACTGATGGACGTTTGAAAAAAAATTGAAATCCTTTATTGTTGAGTATTACATAGGGTGGACGTTTTTGTTTACTGGAAAATGCCCGGATTTGTGCTGTTCTGATTTATGCCTACGCTGCCTGATGGAGGCACTCCTGGCTCCGGGGGAAGAAAGAGCATTTTTAGGATTTGGAGTTCTTGGGCTTTCACGTTTCATCCGTTCTTCATGCGTTTTGATTTATCTGTGAGTTGGGTTCCTTCTCTCCTTGAACCTATGCAACCCTCAGAGGCAGCAGCCTCTGCATTCTTTAAAAAAAAATATATATATATTTTATTGATTTTCCACAGAGAGGAAGGGAGAGGGATAGAGAGTCAGAAACATCGATGAGAGAGAAACATCGATCCGCTGCTTCCTTCACGCCCCCCACTGGGGATGTGCCCGCAACCAAGGTACATGCCCTTGACCGGAATCGAACCTGGGACCCTTGAGTCTGCAGGCCGATGCTCTATCCACTGAGCAACACCGGCTAGGGCGGCCTCTGCATTCTTTGTGAAGTGAATGTACAGCTGCTCTTTAGCTCCATCGGACGCCCGAGGCCTTTTGTCTTAGAGTCTCCATTTGCTCTCCGTGGCTCATTCCTTTGTTCCGGGGCGGTGTGCCTCTGAATGTCCCGGGGCGGATACCGTAGATGTAATGACAGATCAGGTGTCCTATACGTGAGCTTTATCGGAAAAGGCCTGCAAGGGAGAATGACAGGCATTCAGGATCCATAGGCTGATGAAAGTCATGGATGTTTTAAATGTGACTAATAAATAGATGTGTTTTTGTTTGTTTTTGGTTTTAATTCTGAAAGTATAAAAAACTCTACAGGAAAGTCCAAGGACAACACTGCACACATACATGTATTTCAGAAGGAACACATGTTAGCCCTTCAGATCTTTCTCTTTCCTCTCCAAAAGACCCTGTCGCCCTAACCGGTGTGGCTCAGTGGATAGCGCGTCGGCCTGTGGACTGAAGGGTCCCGGGTTCGATTCCAGTCAAGGGCATGTACCTTGGTTGCGGGCACATCCCCAGTAGGAGGTGTGCAGGAGGCAACTGATGGATGTTTCTCTCTCATTGATGTTTCTAACTATCCCTCTCCCTTCTTCTCTGTAAAAAATCAATTAAAAATATATTAAAAAAGAAAATAAAAGACCTCCTGGAGTTCCCTTTGTGCCCCTTGCTGGTCCTCTTCCCCTTCGTGCTGTCCCCAGTGCTACCATTAGCTTGCATTTGGTGTATCCTCTTTTTAAAAAAAATACATTTTATTGATTTTTCACGGAGAGGAAGGGAGAGGGATAGAGAGTTAGAAACATCAATGAGAGAGAATCATCGATCAGCTGCCTCCTGCATGCCCCCCACCAGGGATGTGCCCACAACCAATGTACATGCCCTTGACCGAAATCGAACCTGGGACCTTTCAGTCCACAGGCCGACGCTCTATCCACTGAGCCAAACCAGTTTTGGCTGGCGTACGCTCTTGAATCCAGACTTTTTTTTTCGGATCTTGAAGCTCTCCAGGAGACTGTGGGATTAGTGATGATTTAGGTGGCAAGAATTGTTTTTCTAAATGGAAGGTTAGACGCCAGACGAGTATGTTATTATACAAGGGGCTGGTTTCCCATACGTAGTTGGAGTTGGTTAAGGGCTTCTGGAACAAGAAGGTGCAGTCCAAATGACAACTAGTCCACAACTAGTTAAGTCTAGTTGTGGACTAGATCTGGCTAGGTCAGAGAGTTCGGAGGCTGTAGCTGGTCTGGGAGACCAGGCTGTGCTCAGGGAAGCCTTGCTGAGTCTATTGAGATGAGCTGGGGACAGACAGGGAGACTGAGCTTCAACTCACCTTCCTTCCTGCATCCAAAGCAGTTCTGTTTCTTGTTTTATTTTTAAAAATATTTTGTATTAATTTTTTAAAAAAATATATTTTATCGATTTTTTACAGAGAGGTAGGGAGGGAGATAGAGAGCTAGAAACGTCGACCAGCTACCTCTTGCACACCCCCTACTGGGGATGTGCCCGCAACCAACATACATGCCCCTGACCGGAATCGAACCTGGGACCCTTCAGTCCGCAGAACGACGCTCTACTACTGAGCCAAACCGGTTTCGGCTTGTATTAATTTTTATTACAGAGAGGAAGGGAGAGGGATAGAGAGTTAGAAACATCAATGAGAGAGAATCATCCATCAGCTGCCTCTTGCACACCCCTGACTGGGGATGTGCCCGCAACCAAGGTCCATGCCCTTGACCGGAATGGAACCTGGTACCCTTGAATCCGCAGGCCGACGCTCTTTCCACTGAGCCAAACTGGTTAGGGCTATTTTTATTTTTTTAAAGTATATTTTTACTGATTTCAGAGAGGAAGGGAGAGGGAGAGAAATAGAAACATCAATGATGAGAGAGAATCATTGATTAGCTGCCTCCTGCACGCCCCCCACTGGGGATCGAGCCCACAATCCAGCCGTGTGCTCTTGTCTGGAATCAAACGAGGGACCCTTCACTCTGCAGGCCGACGCTCCATCCACTGAACTAAACCAGCTGGGGCTGCTTTATTTTGAAGTGTATTGATTTTTTGCGACAGACAGACAGACATTGATTTGCTTTCCACTTATTTATGCATTCATTGGTTGATTCTTGTCCTGATCGGGGGGGTGGGGGGGGGGAGCGGGGTTTGAATGAAACCTGCAACCTTGGTGCATTGGACAACGCCCTAACCAACTGACTTACTGCCCAGGGCTCTGCTTTTGCTTTAATATTGGGTTTGGCAGTAAAATTTCCTTGTCACACGGGGTGTCTTGGCTGACACCCCCTCGCCACCACTAATCTAGCTCAGCCGTCACATTTCAATGAGGAAACTGAGGCTAGAGTTTTCGTGGTCTATGCGTCGTTTTCTTGGTTGAAGAATAATTGTCATCATTTTGTATAGTGGTTCCTCACTAGGTGTGGGCATCAGAATCGTCTAGGAAACTTTCCCCAAAATGCAGGTATTTTGGTCCAGTAGATGTGGGCTGGGAGATCCAGACACCTGTATATTGTAAATGCTTCTAGCGGTTCTGATGGTCCGCCCCGCTTCGCTGAGAAGCAAGATTTAAAATGTTTTTAGAAGTCTGCTTGCCCGGTCCTTGTGGCTCAGTGGTTGAGCATCGACTTATAAACCAAGTGATCATGGTTCGATTCCCGGTCAGGGCACATGCCCGGGTTGCGGGCTCGATCCCCAGTAGCGGGTGTGCAGGAGGCAACTGATGAATGATTCTCTCGCATCATTGTTTCTCTCTAGCCCTTTCCTTCCCTCTCTGAAATCAATAAAATATATATATTTAAAGTCTGCCTAGGCTGGGATATCATTGCCTAAATAGAATGATGCTTTTATAATCACATTTCTTTCTTCAGTTGCTGCCCTAGCAAGGTATTTCATTTGTAAGGTGTGTTTTTCCCCCCCCCAGTATAAGAAGATAGCCCATTTTCTTTAAAATCCCTCCAGGGGCCCATGATCACCTGGGGTGTTTTTCTAATTGGGTGTTTTTGCATATTTAGTGAGACATTTGTGATCGTCTGTATTTTTTTTTATGCTTTGCCTATAAGAGAGAACATAATCATGGCCATTACTTGCCCTGGGTACACGCTGCCTGCTGACCAGGCGTTGTGGAAATGTGCTTGGTTTATTTAATTAAAAAGCACCCTTTTTATTAATTTCAGAGAGGAAGGGAGAGGGGGAGAGAGAGATAGAAGGAGCAATGATGAGAATCACTGATCGGCTGCCTCCTGCAAGCCCCCTCCTGTGGATGGAGCCCTGAACCCGGGCCTGTGCCCTGACTGGAATAGAACCATGACCCCCTGGTTCCTAGGTCGATGCTCAACCACTGAGCCACACTGGCTGGGCGTGCTTGGTTGTTTTTTTTAAAATTTATTTTATTTTTATGGAGGCTATCATATAAAATCTGGAATGTCGTGCTGAGAAAAGAGAACTGGATCCCCACCGGCTGGCACCTGCTGTGTTGGAGGTGCACAGCAGGCAGATCACATGCTCTTCCTTATGAGCTTGGAATTTCAGCTCCAGTTGTGTCTCTTTTATTTATTTACTAGAGGCCGGTGCATGAAATTCGTGCAAGGGTAGGCCTTCCTTCCCCCGGCTGCCGGCACCGGCTTCCCTCTGGCACCCGGGACTTGGGGTTCCCTCACAGCCCCGGCTTCGTCCAGAAGGATGGAAGGACATCTGGTTTAATGAGCATATTATGCTTTTCTTATTATAGGTTTATTTATTTTTTAAAGTGATTTTAGAGTTAGAAACATCGATGAGAGAGGATCATTGATTGGCTGCCTCCTGCATGCCCACTACTGAAGAGAGGGGAAGGAAATCGAGCCCACACGCCGGGCGTGTGCCCTTGGCGGGAATCGAACCCGGGACCCTTTAGTCCGCGGGCCAATGCGCTATCCACTGAGCCACACCGGCCAGGGCCCAGTTGTATCTCTTAACCTGGCGATCTGGGCTGCCCCCTTCTGTGCCGCCGGGGGCCCCCTCGTCCCCCCTTTAGCATGAGCCCTGTGCGCCCTTTTTTTTTTTTTTTTTTTGAGTTGGCCCCATCCTGTTTTCTTTGTAACCTTCACTCTCCTCCCCAAACTGGAAGAGCCGCCAGGGTCTGGAATTTACACCGGCTCCTGGGCCAGGAAGAAAGATCAGAGAGATCCCGGGGAGAAAAGGCCCCGTCTTCAGTTCTATTTATAAGACCGCCCGCCACTCCTCCCACCGAAGGCTCCACCTTGCAGGACAGTGGCCCCATTGTGCGGCCCGTGAGCCTGCCACCCGGCGCTTCAGCGGAAGGAGCGGCCGGTGTGCAGAGAGAGAGTGTGGCTGTGATTGTGACCGTGTGGAGACAGAGTGTGTGCAGAGACACGAGAGTGTGCTGTGGGTGTGGGTCTGTGTTTCCCCCCCGAAAGTTAACGGGGAACATGCATGTAGGAGCGATTCCACAAGAGCATGCACTGGGGCCGAAACCGGTGTGGCTCAGTGGTTAGAGCGTCGGCCTGCAGACTGAGGGGTCCTGGGTTCAATCCCGGTCAAGGGCGTGTGCCTTGGTTGCGGGCACATCCCCAGTAGGGGATATGCAGGAGGCAGCTGATGGGTGTTTCTCTCTCATCGATGTTTCTGGCTCTCTGTCCCTCTCTCTTCCTCTCTGTAAAAAATCAATTAAAAAAAAAAAAAGTATTCACTGGGAGTGGCTGGGAAATAGAAACTACAGAGCTTCTGCTTTCTTTATCGCTTGGACAGTAGCTACAATGTGGAAGTTAAGTTACTGTCTTAATGAAATATTATCTAAGGATAAAGGGCTTTTTTTTTTTTTTTTTAAACATATTTTATTGATTTTTTACAGAGAGGAAGAGAGAGGGATAGAGAGTTAGAAACATCGATGAGAGAGAATCATCGATCAGCAGCCTCCTGCACACCCCCTACTGGGGATGTGCCCACAACCAAGGTACATGCCCTTGACTATAATCGAACCTGGGACCCTTCAGTCTGCAGGCCAACGCTCTATCCACTGAGCCACACCGGTTTTGGCAGGATAGAGGGCTTTTTGCTAGGGCTGTAGAGCAGATCAAGGCCTTTATTTCCGAATATTTATCTGAAATTACGTGCGTATGCTCAAATGGAGGCTTATTTTTATCCTTTGGCCTGTTCTCATTGGGCTTTTTTCATTGGTTTTGGCTAAGGAGCAGGAGGGATGGACAGCATTGTCACTCAAGGGAAGCAGGGGAGATTTACATATGTGAGGTCTTGCACAAGAGGAAGTAATAGATAAGAAAAAAAATAGATCAGGTGACAAAAATAGGTCAGGTCAAAAAAAAAAAGGAAGAGAACACATCCGAAAAAAAGGAAGAGAATATATCCGGGAGGGCAATCTGAAGATAAGGAGAGTAGGACCGGAAATGGGCTTAAATTCAGGCCTGGCCGTCCTGGCTCAGTAGTTGAACCAGGAGGTCACGGTTCGATTTCTGGTCAGGGCACACGCCCGGGTGTTGGGCTCCATCCCCAGTGTGGGGCGTACAGGAGGCAGCCGATCGATGATTCTTTCTCATCATGGAGGTTTCTTTTTTATTTTTCAAATATATTTTTATGGATTTCAGAGAGGAAACGAGAGGGAGAGAGAGAGAGAGAGAGAAACATCCATGATGAAAGAGAATCATTGGTCAGTTGCCTTCTGCACGCCCCACCCTGGGGATGGAGCCCACACCTGGGCCTGTGCCCTTGACCCGGAATCCAACCGTGACCTCTTGGGTCATAGGTCAACACTCAGGCCCTGAGCCATGCTGGCTGGGCTCATCATCATTGATGTTTCTCTCTCTCTCTCTTTTTCTCTCTCTCTCTGTCTCTCTCTTCCCTCATTCCCTCTCTCTCTCCCTTCTGTTCTGAAGTACATAAAAATATATTTTTAAAAAATTCCATTAGGTGGAAGGTTAATTCCAGGTTATTTCCAGCACTCTCCCAGTTTACATTTAGGATCCTTCTTTCAGAGGCTTGCTGGTGTGCCTTTTCTTTTTTTCTAATATATTTTATTGATTTTTTACAGAGAGGAAGGGAGAGGGAGAGAGAGTTAGAAACATCGATGAGAGAGAAACATGGATCAGCCGCCTCCTGCACGCCCACCCCTGGGGATGTGCCTGCAACCAAGGTACATGCCCCTGACCGAATTGAACCTGGGACCCTTGAGTGCACAGGCCGACGCTCTATCCACTGAGCCACACCGGTTAGGGCTGGCATGCCTTTCAAGACTATCCTGAGCCACCTTCCTCCTGCTCAGTCTCCATACCCCAGCTCATGGAGTAGGGCACACCCCCTTAAAGAAGGGAAAGTCAGGGCTGTGGCCGGTTAGAGAAGGTCAGAAACCAGGACAGCAGCACTAAAGACAGGCGCTTTAGCTCCTGTAATGTAGGGGAGTCGAAATGACTCTTGGAGCCGAAACCGGTGTGGCTCAGTGGATAGAGCGTCGGCCTGCAGACTGAAGGGTCCCGGGTTCGATTCCGGTCAAGGGTATGTACCTTGGTTGCGGGCACATCCCCGGTAGGGGGTGTGCAGGAGGCAGCTGATGGATGTTTCTCTCTCATCAATGTTTCTCTCTATCCCTCTCTCTTCCTCTCTGTAAAAAAAATCAATAAAATATATATTAAAAAAAGAAAAGTCTCTTGGAAGGAAATCAGATCCTGAGGAGAAATTCTCTTCCGCGCATGCTTCTTTGTTGTTGGCATGGAACCTTCTCTGGGGTGAACTCTTCAGATCTCCTCTCCTCCAACTGGGATCTGAATATCAGTACCATCTGGCGGCTGGGTCCAGGCCGGCCCACTGTGATCCCGGAAACAGGAGTTAAAGACATTGAAGAGGCAGGAGAATACAAGGGATAAGGCGAGGTAACTAGGAAGAACAGCTTGCCCACTGGCTTCTAGCATTTTCTATTGGAGGAATGTCACTTAAAGATCGGGGGGGGAGGGGAGGGTTGAGAGGTGGGGGGGAGACCCCATTTTTAGGAGGTGACTCAAGCTCTTCTTTACCAGACAAGAGAACTGGCTTCATCGCCTCGGGAGAACCCGTGCGGTGAAGGGGCCTCGTAGCCCCGTGGCTGCTTAGCGGCCCGGCCAGCTGGATGCATTCATGTGTCCAGAATCACTGAGGGAGGAAGTCTTGGTGTGGGGTTTATTCTTAGCTCTCTACTAAAACGGTGACATCAAGGAAAACCTCTCATCTCTTTTCTGAAACCTAGTGCAGCTGCATTCCATCGACTCCGTGGTAAGAAGTGGATTGCAGCCGAGACCGATGTGGCTCAGTGGATAGAGCGTCGGTCTGGGGACTGAAGGGTCCCAGGTTCGATTCCGGTCAAGGACATGGACCTCCGTTGCAGGCACTTCCCCACTAGGGAGTGTGCAGGAGGCAGTTGATCGATGTTGCTAACTCTCTATCCCTCTCCCTTCCTCTCTGTGAAAAATCAATAAAATATATTAAAAAAAATAAAGAGGTGTATCCTCTTTAAAAAATTGTAATTAAAAAAGAGCGTATTTGTTATAAAGTGACTCAAACGGAGAGTGCTTTCCACATAGTAACAATGTTATAAGTGCGAGGAGGTTCGTTCCCACTGTGGCCTCTGAAAGCTTGTTACCTAACTGTGTAAGCTGATACTATTTGCAAATGTATCATTAAGATACTGAAGAGGCCCTAGCCGGTGGGGCTCAGTGGGTAGAGCGTTGGCCTGCGATGGAAGGGTTCCAGGTTCGATTCCGGTCAAGGGCACATGCCTGGGTTGCAGGCTTAATCCCCAGTGTGGGGTGTGCAGGAGGCAGTCGATCCATGATTCTCATCATTGATGTTTCTATCCTTTTCCCTTCCTCTAATTAAAAAAAAAATAAAAAAAAAATATATATATATATAAAAAAATATATATATATATATGAAGAGTAATCTGGTAAATATTAGGCAGTCAGCTAGTTAGTAGCCATCATAATTACTAAGAAAAGTTATGCCCTTGAGGGCGTGGCTCAGTGGGTAGAGCGTAGGCCTGCGGACTGAAGGGTCCCGGGTTTTGATTTCGGTCAAGGTCACATGTCCAGGTCGAGGGCTCCATCCCAGTGTGGGGGGAGAGGGGCGTGCAGGAGGCAGCCAGTCAGTGATTCTCTCTCATCATTGATGCTTCTATCTCTCCCTCCCTCCTCCCCTCTCTGAAATCGATGAAAATATATTAAAAAAGAGAAGAAAAGTCATATGACTATAATCTCCTAGTGCTAAATATGAAGTAAAACAGAACTGGAAAAAGTCTGATTAAAACCTCTTGGAGGGTTTTGACTGCAATGAAGCACGAAGTGAAAAGAATGCAGCTTTCAGTGTTGGCAGGTGTGAGTTCTGAGTCTGCTTTTTTTGCACGCTGCTTTAACCTCAGGGATGATATCTTTTATTTTATTTTTTTTAATTGATTTTTTACAGAGAGGAAGAGTTAGAAACATCGATGAGAGAGAATCATCCATCAGCTGCCTCCTGCACACCCCCTCCTGGGGATGTGCCCACAACCAAGGTACATGCCCTGACCGGAATCGAACCCGGGACACTTGAGTCCGCAGGCCGATGCTCTATCCACTGAGCCACACCGGTTTCAGCAGGGATGATATCTTAGGAGTTGCTGTGAGCATGACGTACGTGTCTGGCACAGTGGCTAAAGTACAGTCGGCATTCATTAAACGTATTTTTTGTCCTGGTCCTTGCTGGCAAAGCCAACTTACTATAAGGATGATGACGTACTAATAAACTTTTCTGGGCACTGTCAGGGTCCTGAAATTTGGTAGGCCTAGTTTTTCCACTTCAGACTTAAGTGCTTGTCTTAAAAAGGAACACCAGAGCCCTAGCCGGTGTGGCTCAGTGGATAGAGCGTCGGCCTGCGGACTGAAGGGCCCCGGGTTCAATTCCAGTCTAGGGCAAGTGCCTTGGTTGCGGGCGCATCCCCGGTGGGGGTGTGTGCAGGAGGCAGCTGGTCGATGTTCCTCGCTCATCGATGTCTCTAACTCTCTATCCCTCTCTCTTCCTCTCTGTAAAAAATCAATAAAATATATTTTAAAAAAAACAAACAAAAAAACCCCCACCAGGAACAGCCTATCTGTCTAAGAAGTAGGATAGAGGTGAATGGTATAAGAAGACTGTTCCTTTATATTTAATGCCCTTCTGTATATTTAAATTTTTTTTTTTTTTTTACAATGATCATGAATTTTAACATAAAGAATAAAAAGAATTAAGAAAAGGGAAAAACAGTCTACCATCATTTTAATTTATTTATTATTTTAAATATATATTTTTATTGATTTCAGAGAGGAAGGGAGAGGGAGAGAGAGCTAGAAACATCAGTGATGAGTGAGATCTGGGGATCGATTCTGCAACCCGGGCATGTGCCCTAACCGGTAATGGAAGTGTGACCTCCTGGTTCATAGATCAACGCTCAACCACTGAGCCATACTGGCCAGGCTGTCTGACATAAGCTTTAGATTGTAATCACCAGTTTAGATTGCTTAAATTGCTATTGTGCATATTTAATTACTATTTTCAATGGGTAACATAATGTTCATACTTTATTTATTCTTATTTAATATTCTATTGCTTTGATGGCTTGACAGGTTAAATATTTCCCTACATATTTGTTTACCAATTTTAGTTTAGGTTATAATCTTCTGGGGTTATGATGTTGACTTTTGTGAGTGCTCTTATAATAAGGATGTCCTGTAGTTAATACTATTGTATTGCATTTTTTGGAAGTGGCTATGACAGTAGATCTTATCTACTCATCACAGGAAACGTATTTTCTTTGTATGGGCATGCGTGTTAACCTGACTCACTGTGGTGATCACTTCATAATATACACCAGTATATATTCGTTATATTGTACCTCTTTTTTTTTTTTTTTGAAGTGAACATATCAAGATTTTATTGCCATAATAAAATATGAAGCTTAACCCTAACCAGTTTGGCTCAGTGGATAGAGCGTCAGCCTGCAGACTCAAGGGTCCCAGGTTCGATTCCGGTCAAGGGCATGTGCCTTGGTTGTGGGCACATCACCAGTAAGGGGTGTGCAGGAGGCAGCTGGTCGATGTTTCTCTCTCATCGATGTTCCTCTCTATCCCTCTCCTTCCTCTCTGTAAAAAAATCAATCAAATATATATATATATATTTAAAAATATGAAGCTTAGAACTGGATCACGTGACCCCTTCTCTCCTTACCTCCTTCCAGTTCGAAATGCTTGCGTCTCTTCATAGCCAGTGTTCTCGTAGGTCTGCAGGTGGGCTCAGTGCATTCAAGCTTTAGCACCGCCTTCTGTGTAGTTTTAGCCTTTTTTCTTTCCTTTTCTTCTCTCTCTTTTTTTTTTTTTTTTGAAAATCGGCTTAGTCTGCCCACCCGGGCCACTCTGCTTCCTGTCATAGTGACGCTCTCTCTGGGCACACAGAGGATCCTTGCCCTGCTTGCACTGTGTTACTTTGTGGGGTCGATGCTTCTTCTTTTTAAAAAATATATTTTATTGATTTTGTACAGAGAGGAAGGGAGAGAGATAGAGAGTTAGAAACATAGATGAGAGAGAATCATCGACCAGCTGCCTCCTGCACACCCCCCCACTGGGGATATGCCGGCAACCAAGGTCCATGCCCTTGACCGGAATCGAACCCGGGACCCTTCAGTCCCCAGGCCGACGCTCTATCCACTGAGCCACACCGGTTTGGGCTGGGGTCAATGCTTACAGACAGTTTGGTGAGTTTTAGGGACGGGACGTTCACTATGTCTGCGAGCACTATCAGCAGGGAAAGCATGTTGTACCTCTTGCTAATACAAAGTTCTGTGTCAGTGGTCAGCACACTGTGGCTCTGTTGACTAATGAGTTTGCCGACCACTGGGATAGGGGCTTCATCATAAAGAATAGCAACAGCCTATACTTATTGGAATCGAAAGTCTAGGTCAGTGGTCGGCAAACTCATTAGTCAACAGAGCGGCAAACCACGGCTCGCGAGCCGCAATTTGCCGACCCCTGTTCTATGTCAATCATACCTCAGTTTACAAAAAGAATCTGAACGGGCATGGATGACACCCAACGAACTGAGCCACACCGTCAGGGCCGAAGGGAGCTTGATTTTAGCTCCATGACAAGTAACTTCTTTTTACACTTTTCATGACTTGAAACTTGTGAAATTCTTGTTTCTTGAGGTTTCCCCAACTTATATATTAGAGTTGATGTTAGTTTAGTAATTCTGCCGGTAACAAGACTCTTCTTGGTTTATGATATCTTTTTAGTTTGTTTAGTTTAGCTCTGGGAAATGGTCTGTTATACCTCGATTTGGTTCTGATTCATTCGTTCTGTCTTGGGGGTTTCTGTTGTTAGGCTAGATCTGCACAGTCTGTTTTATGGCTGTTCCTCATTTTGTTTATCTTAGCCTTCTAGATGTCTCACATGTCTTCTGCCTCACTGATTTGATTTTTAAAACAAATATATTTTATTGATTTTTTTTTTTTTTTTTTTTTACAGAGAGGAAGGGAGAGAGAGAGAGAGAGAGAGAGAGTCAGAAACATCGATGGGAGAGAAACATCGATCAGCTACCTCCTGCACACCCCACACTGGGTATTGAGCCTGCCACCCACGCATGTGCCTATGACTAGAATCAAACCCGGGACCCATCAGTCTGCAGGCCGATGCTCTAACCACTGAGCCAAACAGGCTAGGGCTCCTCTCTGCTCTTGATAATAAATCACCTGGCCTCTGATTTGTTTATGAAGAATAATGTGACTCATAGGGTCCCTTTTAGGTGGAAAAAAAAGGGGGTGGTAGCCCAGAGAATTGGACTTCGTATTCTCAGTTAGTCTGGGAGTGGATGTGACCACAGGAAACCATTGTTAACCGGCCAGGTTGAGTGTATGAATTGTTCACCCGTCCAAGTTGGGAAAGTCTGACTAGTCTAAGTGGATCATTAATTTGACCTAATTTGGCATATATTTCCTTCTGCTCTTTTGAGGTCAGAGCAATAATAGTGTAAATGAAAATAAAGTAAAAAAAAAAAAAGAAGAAGAAGAAAGAAAGATTTTAGGGCCTACGTTGGTGTATTCTAAGAACTTAATTTTCTGGCTTTGCATAGCCAGCTGCCTCTGACTTCTGCAGAATTCCTTCTGCTTCACAGTTAAGCAATTCCGCCGACCTGTTGGTGGTGGAAACCAAATTGGACGTTTTCAGAAGCCATGTGGTGTCTGATGGACTCCTGGTTGTTTGCAATCTAGGCTGCTGAAGAAACCCTTTCATAGGAAGTATTTGTGTAAGAAGGTGCTGGCAGGCCGAGTGAGACCATCCGGAAGTGATTCATATTATTGGGGCTGTTTATTTAATGTGTGGCTTGGTTGCCTAGCAACTATCTTTGAGCCAGCCGAGGGAAATGACACTTCTGCATGGAGGTCCCGTTGCCTACCTGACCGAATCAGGACTCTGCTTCTTTTTTATTTTTTATTTTAAAAAATATATTTTATTGATTTTTCACAGACAGGAAGGGAGAGAGATAGAGAGCTAGAAACATCGATGAGACAGAAACATCGATCAGCTGCCTCCTGCACACCCCCCACTGGGGATGTGCCCGCAACCAAGGTACATGCCCTTGACCGGAATCGAAGCCGACGCTCTATCCACTGAGCCAAACCGGTTTCGGCAGGACTCTGCTTCTTGATGTTTCTTCTGGAAGAGCCGCTGGTAATCTGGTTAATCCCGTGCTTTTCCAGCGTGTGAATCAGACTCTTAAACATACATGTGAAAGATCTGGTTAATGGTGCGGCTGATCGATGTTTCTCTCTCATCAATGTTTCTAGCTCTCTATCCCTCTCTCTTCCTCTCTGTAAAAAATCAACAAAATATATTTTTTTAAAAAATGGTTTGTTTTAAAGAGAGTTTAGTTGCTTAAGCTTGAATGTTGTGTGTGTGTGTGTGTTTTAATTTTTGCTTATACTTACTTACATGTTGGGGAAAATTAATTTATTTTTCAAAAAGGCATTTTAGCCGGGACCAGTTTGGCTTAGTGGATAGAGCGTCAGCCTGCGGACTGAAGGGTCCCGGGTTCGGATCCGATCAAGGGCATGTACCTTGGTTGTGGGCACATCCCCAGTGGGGGGTGTGCAAGAGGCAGCTGATCAGTGTTTCTCTCTCATCGATGTTTCTAGCTCTGTATTCCTCTCTCTTTCTCTCTGTAAAAATTCAATAAAAAATATTTTTTTTAAAAGAAGGCATTTTATTTTAGAAACCTTAATACTTCAAGGAAGCCATAAAAACTCTCCCCCAATCCAAAAACGCAATCCTGCCATTTGCACCAATGCCAGTATATTCTCCTTCTCCCTGTTTTCTTTCTTTCTTTCTTTCTTTCTTTCTTTCTTTCTTTTTAAAAAATATATTTTATTGATTTTTTAGAGAGAGGAAGAGAGAGGGATAGAGAGTTAAAAACATCAATGAGAGAGAATCATGAAGCAGCTGCCTCTTGCACACCCCCCACTGGGGATGTGCCCGCAACCAAGGTACATGCCCTTGCCCGGAATCGAACCTGGGACCCTTCAGTCCGCAGGCCGACGCTCTGTCCACTGAGCCAAACTGGTTTCTACCTCCTTCTCCCTATTTTCATCCTTGTTAGCACCTGTATCCTTTATTCAGCACTTCTTATGTGCAGGGCACTGTGCTAAGCCCTTTACATGCGCTGTCTCATTAGCTATTCTTGAAGTTGGAGGAGGTGCTTACTCTTATCTGCCTTTCACAGAAAGGAAAGCCAAGCTCAGAGAGGCGGGCCGCCCGGCTAGTAAGTGGTTGGTCCAGATTTCAGGTTTGGCGAGGACTCTGGAGCCCTCTTTGCCACTACGTCTGCTTCTAAAAATAAAAATGACGGCAGCCGTGAGCACCAGGGAGTAACAGGAGAACGGCGTAGTCATTTGCATATGGCATTACCGCGGGAGGCGTTATTTTTTCTTTAAGTTTTCATTTCTTCAATTTCTGACCTGTATTTTCTTTTTCGTTTTCTGTGCAACCTCCTCTTCTGGTTTAGGAATAATATGCTCTTTTTCAGTAAGGATCATCTCTCTCTTTCTCTCTCTCTCTCTCCTTATTTTTTCATTTTTATTTTTTTATTAAATTATTATCTGTGTATATATCTTACCATTGCCCCTCCCACCCCCCGTACATACCCTCCCTCCCTAGAGTTTTGTGTCCATTGCATCTCTCTTTTAAAAAAAAATATATATTTAATTGATTTTTTTTTTTTTTTTATGGAGAGGAAGGGAGAGGGATAGGAGTTAGAAACACTGATGAGAGAGAATCATCGATCAGCTAACGTAACATCTGAGTGATTTCTGTGCCTATCTGGAAACATGGTGATTGGCCTCTGATGAATGTGACTTGCACTTTTTTGACCCAGCTTCTGCTCACTGAGGCGGTCTCCCTGGCAGGGAGAGGATGCCGTAGAGATTATGTAGTTACATGCAGGGACTACGTATGTAACATATAGTGACATATGGGGAGGCTGCAGGGCCCCGATTGGTTTTCTTTTTTTTCTTCTTTTAAATATATTTTTTTTATTGATTTCTTACAGAGAGGAAGGGAGAGAGATAGAGAGCTAGAAACGTCGATGAGAGAGAAACATCCACCAGCTGCCTCTTGCACACCCCCTACCGGGGATGTGCCCGCAACTGATGTCGATGCCCTTGACCGGAATCGAACCTGGAACCCTTCAGTCCGCAGACAGACGCTCTATCCACTGAGCCACACCGGTCTCGGCCCGATTGGCTTTCTTTCTCAGGACCCGTATCTGCTTTTGATTCCGTTTAGAATGGCTTATCCTTCTTGCCCTCCCCAGTTTGGCTCAGTGCATAGAGCGTCAGCCTGCAGACTGAACGCCCTGTTTTTTTGTGTTTTTTTTTTTAATATTTAAAAAATTATTTTATTGATTTTTTTACAGAGAGGAAGAGAGAGGGATAGAGAGTTAGAAACATCGATGAGAGAGAATCATCGATCAGCTGCCTCTTGCACACCCCCTACCGGGGATGTGCGTGCAACCAAGGCACATGCCCTTGGCCGGAATCGAACCCGGGACCTCTTAGTCCGCAGGCCGACGCTCTATCCACTGAGCCAAACCGGTTTCGGCTGAAGGCCCTGGGTTTGATTCCCATCAAGACACCGGTCAAGCCCAAACCGGTTTGGCTCAGTGGATAGAGTGTCGGCCTGCGGACTGAGAGGTCCCGGGTTCGATTCCGGTCAAGGACATGTACATTGGTTGCAGGTACATCCCCAGTAGGGGGTGTGCAGAGGCAGCTGATAGATGATTCTCTTTCATCGATGTTTCTAGCTCTCTATCCTTCTCCCTTCCTCTCTGTGAGAAATCAATAAAAATAAAAAAATAAGAAAAAGGACACCGGTCAAGGGCACGGACCTCGGGTGCAGACTCTTCCATGGACTGGGCCCTGGTCAGGGCATGTGTCTCTCTCACATCGGTGTTTGTCTTTCCCTCTCTTCCACTCTCTCTAAAAAATCAATGGGAAATGTCCTCATTTAGGTGAGAATTTAGAAAACAAAGAAAAAACCCCCAAAAAACAAAAACACGAAAAAAACCCCCCAAACTTTACTTCTTCCCATTTGCTTAAGTGTGTGTGTGTGTGTGTGTGTGTGTAATAGTGTGTGTGTGTGTGTGTGTGTGTGTGTGTGTAATAATGACCACATGCAGACAGGAGTGGCAAATTGGATTGGAAATTGCCTTGAATCGGGGTATGTGTGTGTTTGTGTGTGTGTGCAATAATGTGTGTGTGTGTGTGTGTGTGTGTGTGTAATAATGACCGCATGCAGACAGGAGTGGCAAATTGGATTGGAAATTGCCTTGAATCGGGGTATGTGTGTGTTTGTGTGTGTGTGTAGTAATGTGTGTGTGTGTGTATGTGTAATAATGTGTGTGTGTGTGTGTGTGTGTAATAATGACCGCATGCAGACAGGATTGGCAAATTGGATTGGAAATTGCCTTGAATCAGGGTATGTATGTGTTTGTGTGTGTGTGTAATAATGTGTGTGTGTGTAATAATGTGTGTGTATGTGTAATAATGTGTGTGTGTAATAATGTGTGTGTGTAATAATGTGTGTGTGTATGTAATAATGTGTGTGTGTGTGTGTGTGTGTAATAATGACCACATGCAGACAGGATTGGCAGATTGGATTGGAAATTGCCTTGGATCGGGGTGTGTGTGTGTGTGTGTGTAATAATGTGTGTGTGTGTGTGTGTGTGTGTGTGTAATAATGACCGCATGCAGACAGGACTGGCAAATTGGATTGGAAATTGCCTTGGATCTGGGTGTGTGTGTGTAATAATGTGTGTGTGTAATAATGTGTGTATGTGTGTGTGTGTAATAATGTGTGTGTGTATGTAATAATGTGTGTGTGTGTGTGTGTAATAATGACCGCATGCAGACAGGATTGGCAAATTGGATTGGAAATTGCCTTGGATCGGGGTGTGTGTGTGTGTGTGTGTGTGTAATAATGTGTGTGTGTGTGTGTGTGTGTGTGTGTGTAATAATGACCGCATGCAGACAGGATTGGCAAATTGGATTGGAAATTGCCTTGGATTGGGGTGTGTGTGTGTAATAATGTGTGTGTGTGTGTGTGTGTAATAATGTGTGTGTGTGTAATAATGTGTGTGTGTAATAATGTGTGTGTGTAATAATGTGTGTATGTGTGTAATAATGTGTGTGTGTAATAATGTGTGTGTGTGTAATAATGTGTGTGTGTAATAATGTGTGTGTGTAATAATGTGTGTGTGTAATAATGTGTGTGTGTAATAATGTGTGTGTGTAATAATGTGTGTATGTGCGTGTGTAATAATGTGTGTGTGTAATAATGTGTGTGTGTAATAATGTGTGTATGTGTGTAATAATGTGTGTGTGTAATAATGTGTGTGTGTAATAATGTGTGTGTGTAATAATGTGTGTATGTGTGTAATAATGTGTGTGTGTAATAATGTGTGTGTGTAATAATGTGTGTGTGTAATAATGTGTGTATGTGTGTGTGTAATAATGTGTGTGTGTAATAATGTGTGTGTGTGTAATAATGTGTGTGTAATAATGTGTGTATGTGTGTGTGTAATAATGTGTGTGTGTAATGTGTGTGTGTAATAATGTGTGTGTGTGTGTAATAATGTGTGTGTGTAATAATGTGTGTGTGTAATAATGTGTGTGTGTAATAATGTGTGTGTGTAATAATGTGTGTGTGTAATAATGTGTGTATGTGTGTGTGTGTGTAATAATGTGTGTGTGTAATAATGTGTGTGTGTGTGTGTGTGTGTGTGTAATAATGTGTGTGTGTGTGTAATAATGACCGCATGCGGACAGGAGTGGCAGGTCGGATTGGAAATTGCCCTGGATCGGTTGACGAGATCTGTGTTTTTTGCTGTGGGTGGAGGGAAGGCCTGTCTCAGGGCCTCTATTTCTTCTTCACTCAGAATGCCTTCCTGTTGACTCACTGGAAATAATAACGAAAAGCAGAAGGGAGCGTTGGAGAGAGAGGCAGCTGCCAGCCCAGGGCGTGGCTTCTGTGAGGACCGAGGCCTGGGGACTGAGAGAACTCTGGTTTTCAGAAAAAATTGTGAGACTTTGTAGAAAGAAATACTATTATTGTGATACAAATAGAAAGTATCAGTCTGTTGCTAAAGGCTATTAATTAGCAACATAGCAAACAAAAACTATTTCTTTGAGTAGGATTCATGAGAAACACTGAAGCAGGAGGAACTGAAATATAAAAAGAGGGAATGGGCCGAAACCGGTGTGGCTCAGTGGATAGAGCATCAGCCTGTGGACTGAAAGGTCCCGGGTTCGATTCCGGTCAGGGACATTTGCCTTGGTTGCGGGCACATCCCCAGTGGGAGGTGTGCAAGAGGCAGCTGATCAATGATTCTCTCTCATCGATGTTTCTAACTCTCTATCCCTCTCTCTTCCTCTCTGTAAAAAATCAATAATAAAATATATATATATATATATATATATATATATATATAATTTTTTTTTTTTTTAAAGAAAGAGGGAATGGGGCAAACTTAGCTGTCTGTGGAGGTTGTCCTAGTTGCCATGTTCCTCAATAATACATGAGGGCTGATTTCTCCATAATTTCATCAACTTAAGAGTATCCTATATAATAAAAGGCTAATATGCAAATCGACCGAACGGCAGAACAAATGGTCACTATGATGCACACTGACCACCAGGGGGCAGACGCTCAGTGCAGGAGCTGTTCCCAGGTGGTCAGTGCGCTCCCACAGGGGGAGCGCCCCTCAGCCAGAAGCCGGGCTCGGGGCTGGCGAGCTCAGTGGTTGTGGCAGGAGCCTCTCCTGCCTGCGTGACAGCACTAAGGGTGTCCGCCTGCTGGCTTAGGCCCGATCCCTAAGATGCCAGTCAGACATCCCCCGAGGGCTCCTGGACTGTGAGAGAGCACAGGCTGGGCTGAAGGGGACTTCCCCCCAGTACACGAATTTCATGCACTGGGCCTCTAGTTAGTTTAAAAAAAAAATATTTGTGAATTTGTGAATTTTATAGGTGAAAACAGTATTTCATGGAAGTTTTACTTTTTAGATGACTTGATTCTGAGAGAAGCCGAGCATCTTTGATTAAAAGCCATCTGTAGCTGAAACCGGTTTGGCTCAGTGGATAGAGTGTCGGCCTGCAAACTGAAGGGTCCCGGGTTCGATTCTGGTCAAGGGCGTGTACCTTGGTTGTGGGCACATTCCCGGTGAGGGGTGTTCAGGAGGCAGCTGGTTGATGTTTCTCTCTCATCAATGTTTCTAACTCTCTCTCCCTCTCCCTTCCTCTCTGTAAAAAGTCAATAAAATGTTTTTTTAAAAAAGCCATCTGCATTTCCATTTGCTCACATAGAGAAAGGGGTCTTTTCTTTCCTGATTAGCGAGGGGTCTCTATCTATTGAGGATACTTGACCCTATGGATGCCTTAAGTGTAGCAGATGATCATTCCAGTTTGTTCTTTAACTTCTGCCTTGAAAGTGTTAAGATAGTTTAGAATGTTAAAACTCTTAGTTATTTTTAGCTTTTGGGCTTTATGTTACTTGCAGAGAGTTCTTATCTACACTGAGACTTTACAGAAACATTCCCCCCTTCTTTCTTCTAGTATTTTTAGTACATAAAGAATTTTTAAAAAATATTTTATTGATTTTTTTACAGAGAAGAAGGGAGAAGGATAGAGTTAGAAACATTGATGAGAGAGAAACATCAATTAGCTGCCTCCTGCACACCCCCCACTGGGGATGTGCCTGCAACCAAGGTACATGCCCTTGACCGGAATCGAACCTGCGACCTTTCAGTCAGCAGACAAATACTCTACCACTGAGCCAAACCGGTTTTGGCTGGATGGGGTCTTAAATGATGAGCATTATCAAAGGCTCCTTTATGAATCTGCTCCGGAGTTTGCCCTGCTCGCTAGTCTATGAATTGAGACCTTAATGCTTTCCAGAACAAGGCAGCTGCAGCCGTGCGGGTTTTGAAACATATGGCATCCATTTCCTTTTAGAAAGACTGACTTGAATTTTCCAGAGTGCCTTCAAGCACGATGTATAGTGACGTTACAAAGATTCCCAGTATATAATGACGTTGGCCTTGAGAGGACAGGTTTCAAGAATTTATTTATTATTTATTTTTATTTTTTATTTTTTAGAATTCTTTTTAAAAAATATATATTTTATTGATTTTTCACAGAGAAGAAGAGGAAGGATAGAGAGTTAGAAACATCGATGAGAGAGAATCATCGATCAGCTGCCTCTTGCACACCCCCTACTGGGGATGTGCCCGCAACCAAGGTACATGCCCTTGACCGGAATCGAACCTGGGACCTTTCAGGCCGCAGGCTGATGCTCTATCCACTGAGCCAAACCGGTTTCAGCTCAAGAATTTATTTTTTAAAAATTAAAAAAATATATATTTTTATTGATTTCAGAGAGGAAGGGAGAGGGAGAGAGAGAGAGAGAAGAATCAATGATGAGAGAGAATCACGGATCGGCTGCCTCCTGCACGCCTCCCACTGGGGAGGAACACATTTTTATTTTATTTTTATTTTTAAAGTAGGGGAGTGCAAATGTACTAATTATTAAAAAGGAAAAGAAGCTAACCACAGATTTCAGTCCCGTGAGCTAGTCTCTGGCAAAACTTCACAGTATGTTATGGAATGGATGGCTTATGGGCACACAGAAAAGCAGTGATGTGCCGGGGTCGACCAGGCCTCCCCGGCTTTGCCATAGTAACATCCTTTCCCTGTGCACGGGGCCACCAGATTGGTGACTCAGAGGCACACACAAATGTCTAGATCTCAGTGGGCCCTGGGAAATACGGCCTAGCAATACTTTTGCAGGCAGGCGGTGCAAATGTGGACTGGATTGTAAAGCAGTTAAAGCTTATTGCCAGCCGAATCCGGTGTGGCCCAATGGATAGAGTGTCGGCCTGCAAGCTTAAAGGTCCCAGGTTCGATTCCGGTCAAGGGCATGTACCTTGGTTGCGGGCACATCCCCAGTAGGGGCGTGTGCAGGAGGCAGCTGGTCGATGTTTCTCTCTCATCGATGTTCCTAACTCTCTCTCCCTCTCTCTTTCTCTCTGTGGAAAATCAATAAAATATATATTAAAAACAAACAAACAAACAAACAAAAAAAGCTTGTTGCCAGCCGAGTAACCCGTATTCAGAAAGAGCTGCTGGATGGGGCGTGGCTGCTAAGTGGGTGTGGGTGTCTCTGCGGTGAAAATCTCCTGGAATTAGAGTCACGGTGGTTGCACAACTTGGTGAATATAGCGAACACCCCTGCATTTCCTACTTACAAATGGTTAAAGACGGTGCCTGTATGGCACATGAATTTTGTCTCCATAGAAAGAGGCGCTGCTAGGTTTTTAATTCAAAGGAAGCTCTTTAGGGCATGTTTCACAGGAAACATTTTTAGTGGGACTTACGAATGCATATATGGCCCTAACCGGTTTGGCTCAGTGGATAGAGCGTCGGCCTGCAGACTGAAGGGTCCCGGGTTCGATTCCGGTCAAGGGCATGTACCTTGGTTGCCGGCACATCCCCAGTGGGGGGTGTGCAAGAGGCAGCTGGTCGATGTTTCTCTCTCATTGACGTTTCTAGCTCTCTATCTCTCTCCCTTCCTCTCTGCAAAACTCAATAAAATATATTTTTTTAAAAAAATGCATAAATGATGTGTTGATCACACTTGAGCTTGACTTGTTACCTGAGGGATGTTTATTTTTGTTTATTTTGTTATTTTTTGGTTAATCCTCACCTGAAGATGTTTTTCCATTGCTTTTCAGAGAGAGGGAGTGAAGGGGAGGGATGGAGGAAGGGAGGAGAGAGAGAGAGAGAGAGAGAGAGAGAGAGAGAGAGAGAGAGAGAGAAACATTGATATGAGAGGGACGCATAGATTGGTTGCCTCCTGCACGCACCCTGACTGGAAGTGGAGAGCAAACCTGAAATCCAGTTATGTTCCCTTGCCTGGAAATTGGACCCACAGTCCTTTAGTCTGCAGGCCAACACTCTTAAGGACAGAGTTGCATCGGCCAGTGCCTTGAGGGACGTTCACTTTAAAACACTGCATGACAAGTTCTGCTTTCAAAATACCTTGAGTCTTCAGTGTTCAAAAAAATGGAGTGTCTAGCTGAAACCGGTGTGGCTCAGTGGATAGAGCATCGACCTGCAGACTCAAGGGTCCCGGGTTCGATTCCAGTCAGGGGCATGGACCTTGGTTGCGGGCACATCCCCAGTAGGGGGCCTGCAGGAGGCAGCTGATCGATGTTTCTCTCTCATCGATGTTTCTAACTCTCTCTCCCTCTCCCTTCCTCTCTATAAAAAGTCAATAAAATGCCGAGGCCGGCTTGGCTCAGTGGATAGAGCGTCGGCTTGGGGACTGAAAGGTCCCGGGTTCGATTCCGGTCAAGGGCATGTACCTTGGTTGTGGGCACATCCCCAGTAGGGGGTGTGCAGGAGGCGGCTGATCGATGACTCTCTCTCATCGATGTTTCTAGCTCTCTGTCTCTCTCCCTTCCTCTCTGTACAAAATCAATAAAATATATTTAAAAAAAAAAAAGTCAATAAAATATGTGCGTTTTTTTTTTATAAAAAATGGAGTGCCTAAGTACAGGATAGAGAAGTAGCATTCATGGGAAAATAAGAGAAAATGAAACAAGTCTGAGGTGTGTGTGAACTGATGAACAGAAATGTGGAGAATGGAATGCGGCAGAGGAAGAGTAGGTGGTTTCATGAGCCTCTGCTGATCAGAGGCTCCCTGCGGTTACCTGTGGTTGGAGGCTGTGCTTTAAAAAAAAAAAAAAAAAAAAATATATATATATATATATATATATATGTTATTGATTTTTTTTTTTTATAGAGAGGAAAGAAGAGGGATAGAGAGTTAGAAACATCGATGAGAGAGAATCATCGATCAGCTGCCTCTTGCACACCCCCCACCGGGGATGTGCCCGCAACCAAGATTCGTGCCCTTGACTGGAATCGAACCCGGGACCCTTCAGTCCGTAGGCCGATGCTCCATCCACTGAGCCACACCGGTTTGGCTGAAGGCCGTGCTTTAAGAGGGACGTTGATGGTCCGGAGCAGGGCTGGAAGCTGTGTGGGGGGATTCTCCCACACCCACGGCCGGGAGTGGCTCCTCGGGTGGCTGTTGGCCCACTGGTTGAGTTGGTTATTGCTGCAGGACTAAAGCATGCTGGGAGAGCAGGACCACGCTAATAAAGGCTCTCCGCATTCTGATGGATGAGGGATAATGGGAAGGAATGAGATTGCATAACACAGAAACAAGTTTCATATTTATTATAGATTTGTTATCTATAATAATAAAAGCGTAATATCGCCGCAACCGGTTTGGCTCAGTGGATAGAGCGTCGGCCTGAAGGCTGGAGGGTCTCAGGTTCGATTCTGGTCAGGGGCATGTGCAGGAGGGTGTGTGCAGGAGGCAGCTGATCAGTGTTTCTCTCTCATCGATGTTTCTAACTCTCTATCCCTCTCTCTCTTCCTCTCTGTAAAAACTCAGTAAAATATATTATAAAAAAAATAAAAGCTTAATATGCAGAATGACTGTCCGGACGACTATGCTATGACACCCACTGGCGCCAGGACAGCCAGGGCGGGTGTGATGTGATTGGTTGGGGTTCATTGCCCTATGGTCCACCCCGCAGATGGAGGCCTAGGCCACCGACCAGCGGGTGGGTGTGGCCTCCGCTGTGGGGTGACCCATCGATCTCGGGGCTCCCGGACTGTGAGAGGGTCTGTGACTGTGAGAGGATGCTCGCTGGGCTGAGGGATCTCCCCCTTATCTTCCCCCAACCCCACTCTGTCCCTCAGTGCACTGGGCTTCTATAGAAACACAGAATCTCAGTTCAGTCTGTCAGCCTGCATACGGTAGTAATTCGTTCAACTGTTAACTTTGTGCCTACATTATTATTTTTATCTTATTATCATTTAAAAAGATATTTTTTATTGATTTCAGAGAGGAAGGGAGGGGGATAAAAACATTAATGATGAGAGAGAATCGTTGATCGGCTGCCTCCCGCACACCCCCAAATGGGGATGGAGCCTGCAACCTGGGCATGTGCCCTTGTCTGGAATCGAACCTGGGACCCTTCCATGCACAGGTCAACTCTCTATCCACTGAGCCACACCGCCCAGGGCTGTGCCTACATTATTGAAAAACTAGAGGCCCGGTACACCAAATTTGTGCATGGGGCAGGGGCGGGGGTGGGGGTGGGGAGAGGGGGTGTCCCTCAGCCCAGCCTGCACCCTCTCCAATCTGGGACCCCTTGAGGGATGTCTGACTGTCCATTTAGACCCCATCCTAGTGGGATCAGGCCTAAACCGGCAGTCGAACTAGGCAATGGAAATCTGGCTAAAAGGAGGAACTTTATAACAATAAGAAAATTCTTAAAAACGCAAGTCCCCAACCGTGCTTTGGAAAAATCCATGTTGCAAATTTTCAAGCACAGACTGTGTAACAGTGAGTGGAAGATTATGTTCTAACCCAAGTACTGTCTCTCGTTACTTAAAACAATTTTTATTTTCATTTCCTGTGCTATCCTTAAAAAGTGTTTTTGTTTCGAATGGCTTGATGATATTCCATTGCTCGTTCTCTATTTTTTTTTTCTTCCTTTCTTTTTTCTGACATGGGGCTGAAAAAGTTGGAGAAGCCAAAACCGGTTTGGCTCAGTGGATAGAGCATCGGCTTGTGGACTGGAGGGTCCCGGGTTCGATTCCGGTCAAGGGCATGTACCTTGGTTGCGGGCACATTCCCAGTGGGGGGTGTGCAGGAGGCAGCTGATCGATGACTCTCTCTCATCGATGTTTCTAACTCTCTATCCTTCTCCCTTCCTCTCTGTAAAAAAAATTAATAAAAATATATATTTTTTAAAAAGTTACTCAGCATCAAATGATGAAGGGTCTAACTGGTATGGTTGCCAAAGAAACGGTGCTGTAACCGTGTGAGAGGTTAGATGAGGGGAGATGATGATGTGGCTGGGTTCGAAATGGTGTGGCAGAGAAGGAAAATCCACACTCACAGATATTTGTCTTTTTTTTTATTTTATTAATATATTGTATTGATTTTTCACAGAGAGGAAGGGAGAGGGATAGAGAGAAACATCGATGAGAATCATCGATCAGCTGCCTCCTGCACACCCCCCACTGGGGATGTGCCTGCAACCAAGGTACATGTCCTTGACCGGAATCGAACCTGGGACCTTTCAGTCCACAGACCGACGCTCTATCCACTGAGCCACACCGGTTTTGGCAATATTTGTCTCATTCTTCTGCGTTTCTTCAGGGCTGAGACCGTCTTTTTTCTGCTTCTTGGTACCCACCCCTCCTTCCACAGGGCTTTCCCGCAAACTGGAGCTGGTGCTTGGGCATCTTGTTCAGCTGAAGTGGTGCCGAGTGTGGGGGCGGTCCTGTGGGGGTTGTGGCGGGGAAGAGGATTTCGGTATTGTGCCGCTGTTAGGGCTAGACACCCCATTTTTTGAACCCTAAAAGTAATCAGTCCTTTCTTTCTCACCATTTCAGTCATTGTGAGAGCTTAGGGGAATGTCTACTCCTTTTATTTTTGGGTAACCATGGAGACCAGAAGCAGCCTGTGTCATTCGGTCGTTTATTAGCAGAGCACCCCGCCGCAAAGGTAAATCAGAAGAGGGTTTCACCCTCATGTATGTCAGTAACTGCATTCGGTGGAAAGCAGATGCAGAGTGCCCCAGGAAAGGTGACAGGAAGTTTGGTAGAAAAAGAGATTATGGTCCTGACCGGTGTGGCTCAGTGGATAGGGCGTCGGCCTGCGGACTGAAGGGTCCCAGGTTTTATTCTGGTCAAGGGTGTGTTCCTTGGTTGCGGGCACATCCCCAGTAACGGTCCATGCCCTTGATCTAACCCAGGGCTAGTCTCTCTCTCTCTCTCTCTCTCTCTCTCTCTCTCTCTCCTAGGATTCCTGTTCCGTATTAAGTTTCTTCACCGTCATTTCCATATTTTCTCTTTGAATGCTTTCTCTTTCGCACATAAACATGCTCCCTCATTTAAGACACGCTCCCTTAATTAGGAGAATAGGAGACCGCGCTGTGACTACTGTCCCTTCCCTTTTTTTCCAGGGAGAACTTGTCTTTCCGGCCTCCACCCTCCCTGCTCTACCTCAGCCCATGTGGGTGTGATTCATGCGCCTTCCTTTCCCCCCCGCTGAAATTTCTCTCGCTGATATCACCCATGACCTAATTGCTTTGGCCGATGGAAAGTTTCAGTACTTTCTTACCCTCAGCAGCACATGACCCTCTGTCTGTTCCCTTCGTGAGATGTTCCCCCTCCTTTTCACTGGGGAGCCTTTTATACTTTTTGAATTTTGACCTGTGTGCATATATTACCTAAGAAAGTAAATGGAGCCCTGACCCGTGTGGCTCAGTGGGTAGAGCGCCGGCCTGTGGACTGAAGGGTCCCAGGTTCGATTCCGGTCAAGGGCATGTACCTTGGTTGCGGGCACATACCCGGTAAGGGGGTGTGCAGGAAGCAGCTGATCGATGTTTCTCTCTCATTGATGTTTCTGACTCTCTACCCCTCTCCCTTCCTCTCTGTAAAAAACAAAAACAAAAAAACAAAACAAACAAAAAAAAACAATAAAAAAAAATTAAATTCAGGTAGCACCTTCTGCAGGAAGCCTACCTAGATACCCACTCTTGTTTCTACAGCACCCCCCACAATGTTCCTTTATTATAGCTTTTTTAATTTTAATTTTTAATATAAACGCTTTATATTTTTCCTTAATGGACTGTTAGCCGCAGAGGGCAAGGACCTTGTCTTTGATGAGTATCATCGTTAATCCCTCCTCTCGGGATATTCTTACTAGACCTGAATATGAAATTTTTGACATAGCACTTGCTCTACAGGCTCGGCCTGTTCCCTTGGGCTCCCACAGCTGCCAGGAGGCAGTGACACTCCGAGAACTGCTTTCGCAAAGAAACATGTACCTGTCTTTCGCCTTGGGGAAGATTCCCCTGTTTCTTTTCTCCCATGCTGCTCACAGCCAGCAAGGATTAGACTGTAACTGCTGAGGCTTCACTGTTATCAAGATTTAACTCAATTTGAAGGTTAAATTTTTTAAAATAAATATATACAGCCGAAACCGGTTTGGCTCGTGGATAAAGCGTCTGTCTGTGGACTGAAGGGTCCCAAGTTCGATTCAGGTCAAGGGCATGGACCTTGGTTGCGGGCACATCCCCAGTAGGGGGTGTGCAAGAGGCAGCTGATTGATGTTTCTCTCTCATCAATGTTTCTGGCTCTCTATCCTTCTCCCTTCCTCTCTGTAAAATATCAATAAAATATATTTAAAAACATAAATATATACATATATACACACACACACACATATATATTGTATATAATCCTATATAATAAAAGGCTAATATGCAAATTGACAGAACAGAGGAATGACCAGTCGCTGTGACATGCACTGACCACCAGGGGGCAGACGCTCAACACAGGAACTGACCTCTGGTGGTCAGTGCGCTCCCATAGCAGGAGTGCTGCTCAGCCAGAAGCCGGGTTTATGGCTGTCGAGCGCAGTGGCGGTGACGGGAGCCTCTCCTGCCTCCTCGGCAGCGCTAAGGATGTCTGACTGCGGGCTTAGGCCTGCTCCCCATGGGACAGCCCGCTCCCATCAGTCGGACATCCCCTGAGGGCTCCCGGACTGCAAGAGGGCACAGGCCGAGCTGAGGGACCCTGCCCCCCCAACCAGTGCATGAATTTCGTGCACCGGGCCTCTACTATCCTCCTATATAATAAAAGGGTAGTATGCAAATAGACTGAACGGCAGAATGACTGAACCACCAATCAAAGTGTCGTATGCTAATGATATGCTAAGGCCGCTCAGCCACTCGCTATGACATGCAGCGACCATCAGGGGGGCAGATGCTCTGACTGGTAGGGTAGCTTGCTGCTGGGGTCGGCCAATCAGGACTGAGTGAAGTGGGCTGGACATGCCCTGGGCTCTTCCACGGTCCCTCCTCAGCTCGATTGTGCACTGGTGGTGTCCCTCAGCCAGGCCTGCTCCCTCTCGAAATCTAGGGCCCCTTGGGGAATGTCGGGGAGCCGGTTTCAGCCCAATCCCGCAGGCCACTCCCCTTGGGAGGGTGTCAGACATGGGGCTCATGTCTGGTGAGCGCTGGTGTGGCAGGGTGAGCCTCTCCCAACCGGGACCCATTGGGCACAGTAAGTGGGAGTGGCAGGTAGGAGCTGCAGGTGGCATTGGACTGCAGGTTTTGGCCTGGTCCCTGCAGGCCACCCTGAGGGACCCCACCCATGCACGAATTCATGCACTAGGCCTCTACTACACACACACACACACACACACACACACACACACACACACATATATTTCAAAGAGGAAAGGAGAGAGTGAGAGAGCTAGAAACAGCAACGATGAGAGAGAATCATTGCTCAGCTGCCTCCTGCATGCCCCCTAACTGGGGATTGAGCTAGCAACCTAGGAATTGAACCTGATTCATAGGTCAACACTCAACCACTGAGCAACACCGGCCGGGCTTGAAGATTTTTTTTTTGTCCTTTAAGGTTGAAAGATCCTTCTTGCGTCATGATAACATGCTAACGTAGAGCTGGATGAAGAGAGAGCTTGCACATGGTCCTGTCTCCCTGGGCCTGCATCTGAAGGAAATAGTTAACCCAGGGAACTTGTGAAAAGCTTCATTGAAACGTAATTTAGCCAAAACCGGTTTGGCTCAGTGGATAGAGCATCGGTCTGTGGACTGAAAGGTCCCAGGTTCGATTCCGGTCAAGGGCATGTACCTTGGTTGCGGGCATATCCCCAGTGCGGGGTGTGCAGGAGGCAGCTGATCGATGACTCTCTCTAATCGATGTTTCTAACTCTCTATCTCTCTCCCTTCCTCTCTGTACAAAATCATTAAAAAATATATTAAAAAGAAAAAAAGAAAAAAAGAAACACAGCTTAGCCCTGACCGGTTAGGCTCAGTGGATAGAGCGTCGGCCTGCAGACTGAAATTTCCCAGGTTCGATTCCCGTCAAGGGCATGTTCCTTGGTTGCGGGCACATCCCCAGGAGGGGGTGTGCAGGAGGCAGCTGATCGATGATTCTCTCTCATCGACCTTTCTAGCTCTCTATCCCTCTCCTTTCCTCTTTGTAAAAGTCAATAAAATATATTTTAAAAAAAGAAAAGAAAAAAGAAACAGAGCTTAAACAAGCTAATTTCAGAAGAAAGTTTCCCTTCAGTGTCTCACTTATTACTATAGCTGTTCCAATTGGTATGATTTATGCTTAGAAGTTTCGTTTAGAACAGATACTATCAGGATGTCTCGTTTTGCTTACACGGCTTGGGAAACAAGCCTATCTCATTCTTTGCCTGGATCACCGAAGCTAGTACTTCCTCAGCTCTTACCGGTCCTTCCTCCTAACCCCGTGGTCGGCAAACCTCGGCTCGAGAGCCTCATGTGGCTCTTGGGCCCCTTGAGTGTGGCTCTTCCGCAGAATACCAAGTCCCCTAATTAAATTGATAACAATGTACCTACCTGTATAGTTTAAAGTTTAAAAAATGTGGCTCTCAGAAGAAATTTCCATCATCCTACTGTTGATACTCGGCTCTGTTGACCAAATGAGTTTGCCGACCACTGTCCTAACCCATCCTGCTTGGAGAGATCCTTGAAATAGGATTCTATCATTTCATTCCTGTTTCAGATCCTTCAAAGGGTCTGCACATTCTCCTCCCTCCCTACACCCTCCCCTTACACACACACACACACACACACACACAGACACACACAAATACAGAGACACACACACACACACACAGACACACACACACGCACACACACACACAGTCCCCGGTGCCATTTTCTCTGGAAAACCAGCCCTAAATTGCCCTCTCTCTCTCTTCATGTGACCAGGAATGCTTTCCTGAATACCCCACATTCCTTTTTCTCAAGGCCTGTTCCTATCACACTGGATTGAAATCGCCAGGCAGGCCGAAACCGGTGCTGCTCAGTGGCTAGAGCCTCGGCCTGCGGACTCAAGGGTCCCGGGTTCGATTCCGGTCAAGGGCATGGACCTTGGTTGCGGGCACATCCCCAGTGGGGGGCGTGCAAGAGGCAGCCGATCCATGTTATTCTCTCATGTATGTTTCTGACTCTCTATCCCTCTCTCTTCCTCTCCGTAAAGAAAATCAATAAAATATATTAAAAAGAACAAAAAAAAAAAAAAGAACAAGAAATCGCCAGGCTGTTCCCAGGGCTCAGATGGTGCTCAGATGGATTAGTGGCTGAGGGGTGGGGTGGGGTAGGTTAGCACCGAGTAACCCCGCCTTTTGGGGCATCGGCCCTGCCTGCGGGGCGTGGCGGCAGGGTGGTGCGCCCGGAGGAACCGAATGTCGGTGGTTTGGATGGCCGGTTCCGGCATTGGCAGGTTCCCCTTCCGTATTGCACAGCCGGGAAACCGCCGAGGTCATGTGCTCCCTCCCTCCGCAGGACTCGCTCAGCTGGTTTCCTCTCCACGGACCCCCTCATCCGCGCTGACTCTGTGCCCCAAGTGCTCTGGGTCCGGGCTTGTTTGAGGCTTACCTCCCCAAATAGTCCTTTCTTTGTCTCCCCCAGTGACACAGTGGGTAGGGCCATGCAGGTCTGCTCCCTCTGACAATTGCAATCGGCAGGAGAAGGCAGACAGGCAGGTATTGTTACGCAAGTTCCAGGGTGTTGGACTCAAGGAGGAGGTTTTTTTTAAAAAAATATATTTTTATTGATTTTTTTACAGAGAGGAAGGGAGAGAGCTAAGAGCTAGAAACGTCGATGAGAGAGAAACATCGACCAGCCGCCTCCTGCACACCCCCTACCGGGGATGTGCCCGCAACCAAGGTACATGCCCTTGACCGGAATCGAACCTGGGACCCTTCAGTCCGCAGACCGACGCTCTATCCACTGAGCCAAACCGGTTTCGGCGAGGAGGAGGTTTTACCTCTGGGATCGGGCTGGCTCACACCCATAATTCACATACACTTTCCCAGATGCAGGGCTGTCATACTGAGAGCCTGCCCGTGCTTGTGTGCCTTCACCCCGTTAATCTTTACAGTCACCTTAGGGAGCGGCTGCAGACAGAAAACCCAAGCTCAGGGAGTTGGCCGGCCGGAGGGCATGCTTGCTCATTCTCATTTCCTTCCCTCTTTTCTCAGAGAAGAAGTGGGCATGTTCCCTACCAGAGCTGGCCGTGGGATCTTACTTTCTTTTCTTCATTTCTTGTGTCTTCATTAAAAAAAAAATATTTAGGCGAAACCGGTTTGGCTCAGTTGGCCTGCGGACTGAAGGATCCCAGGTTCGATTCTGGTCAAGGGCATGGATATACCTTGGTTATGAGCACATCCCCAGTAGGGGGTGAGCAGGAGGCAGCTGATGGATGTTTCTCTCTCTTCCATATTTCTGACTCTCTATCCCTCTTCCTTCCTCTCTGTAAAAATCAATAAAATATATATTTTAAAAAAATACATGTTTATTGATTTTTAGAGAAGAAGGGAGAGGGAGAAAGAAATAGAAACATCAATGATGAGAATCCTTGATCAGCTGCCTCCTGCACGCCCCCTACTGGGGATGGAGCCCACAGTCCCCAGACGCTCCGTCCACTGAGCCAGACTGGCTAGGGCAAAGTCACCGTGTTCTGAGGCGCAGTCCTTGACCATTTTTAAAAATATATATATTTTATTGATTTTTTACAGAGAGGAAGAGAGAGGGTTAGAGAGTTAGAAACATCGATGAGAGTCATCGATCAGCTGCCTCTTGCACACCCCCTACTGGGGATGTGCCCGCAACCAAGGTACATGCCCTTGACGGGAATTGAACCTGGGACCCTTCAGTCCACAGGCCGACGCTCTATCCACTGAGCCACACCATTTTAATTTCTGTGCCATCTGGCTCTCTGGCAAACTCATCCACTCTTCATGGTCCCATTTTTCAAACTTGGGTTTCCACCACGGTCTCCCTGAGTTGCTCAGAATTACAGTTCCAACTGCCTGCAGGATGTCACGACCCTCCCCCCTTACCCCCTCCCCCCCTAACCCCTTGGCCTCTAGGCCCCCTGACCCCCTTGCATTTCACCTTGGACACGTTTCAGGCAGGAATTTGCATCTTGGCCTGCTCCTCCCGGGGTCCCCAGCCTTGTGTCACGGCATCCTTGTTTATTTAGTCATCCGAGCCGCAAAGTCACCAAATCCTCGTTTAAAAATAAAGCAGTCTTTTCCCTTTTATAGAAGTTTCTGCCGGTTCGCTATGGAGGGTACATGTTGCCAGCTTCTCTCTGGAACCGTGTGAGAATGCGGGGTTTTCCCACATAAGGAACGGCAGTGAGCTTCTATTACTCTTTTTTTTTTTTTTTTTTTTTTTATCTTGGCCAGTCTGATAGCTGAAATCGGTGTTATTGTTACTTTCGTTTGCATTTCTTTGATGAGTGGTGAGGTTATGAGTATTTCCTGTAATTACTGGCCATTTATTTTTGTTAATCCTCATTCATTAACAATGAATTAACAAGGGAGAGGGAGAGGATATTTCCCCCCCCCCTCCCCCCGGTTGATATTCAGAGAGAGTGGAAAGGAGGGGTGTGAGAGAGATACATAGATTGGGTGCCTCCTCCCTCAGCCCTACTAGGGCTGGGGATCAAACCCAGGTACATGCCTTTGACCAGGAGAGAGAATCATCCATCAGTTGCCTCCTGTACACCCCCCAATGAGAGAGAAACATCGATTCAGTTGCCTCTTACACCCCGCGCGCCCCCCCCCCCCCCCCCCCCCCCCCCCCCCCCCCCCCCCCCCCCCCCCGCAACCAAGGTACATGCCCTTGACTGGAATTGAACCTGGGACCCTTCAGTCCGAAGGCCGATGCTCTATCCACTGAGCCACACCGGTTAGGACTTCCTTTTTTTATTTTTAAAATCTCAAATCCATTGGATGTTTAATGTCAGTGAAATGTGAGGTCAGGAGGTGACTGTTCTTTTGTTCTTGCCCTGTTATCAGTAAAGCCCTCATCTTCCCGGATGCCCTTCGCACCCCCGCTCCCCGCTGTCTGACAGCCTCCTCTGTGGTTAGTCACCTTTTCTCTTCCTGTTCCCATCCTCCTCCTCGTTAGCGACCTCATTCTCTCTCACCTGGATTCCTGACATAGCTGCCTAATACTTCTCTCTGGAATCCTGTCTTCCATGCTGTTGTCCTAGTTACTGTTCTAAAGTCTCAGATCTGACCAAGCCACTCCTTTTTATTAATGCATTATTTAATTAAAAAATTTTAAATTATAGCCGAAACCGGTTTGGCTCAGTGGTAGCGCGTCGGTCTGCGGACTGAAGGGTCCCGGTTTCGATTCCGGTCTAGGGCATGCAGGTTGGTTGCGGGCACATCCCCGGTGGGGGGTGTGCAGGAGGCAGCTGGTCGATGTTTCTCTCTCATCGACGTTTCTAGCTCTCTATCTCTCTCCCTTTCTCTCTGTAAAAAATCAATAAAATATATTTTTTAAAAATTTAAAATTACAGTTGGCCAAGTCATTCTTTTTTTTTTTTTTAATATATTTTATTGATATTTTTTTTTTGCAGAGAAGAAGGGAGAGGGATAGAGAGAAATATCGATGAGAGAGAAACATCCATCAGTTGCCTCCTGCACACTCCCTACTGGGGATGTGCCTGCAACCCAGGTACATGCCCTTGACCGGAATCAAACCTGGGACCCTTCAGTCCACAGGCCGACACTCTATCCACTGAGCCAAACCATTTAGGGCCATTCTTTTATTTTTATTTTTATTTATTGACTGATTTTAGAGAGAACGAGAGTAAAGGAGAGAGAAACATGAATTTGTCATCCCATTTATTTATGCATTCATTGGTTGATTCTTAGATGTGCCTTGACTGGGGATTGAACCCGCAACCTTGGTGGTAATGGGACCACGCTCTAACCAACTGAGCTATCTGGCCAAGGCACAGCCAAGCCATTCTCCTATTTGAAAACGTTCGTGGCTCGCATTGCCTGCAGAGGAAATACCAGGCTCCAGACAGCTCTGTCTCCAGCACAATGCTCCGTCATTCCCTAAATATGCCATTGGTTTCCATGCCTTCGGGCTCTTTGCTCCTGCTGTTTTTTATCTTAATCATCTCCCTTTCCCGTTGCTTACCTCCAAATATCTTAAACAGAGCCAGTTCAGCTATCATCTTCTATGGTAGCCAGTTGGGTAAGCATCTCTGTCCCAAGAGGGTGATCTTTTTAAAGGTGAAGGCAGCCTAGACCGGTTTGGCTCAATGGATAGAGCGTTGGCTTGGAGACTGAAGGGACCCGGGTTCGATTCTGTTCAAGGGCATGTACCTTGGTTGTGGGCATATCCCCAGTAGGGGGTGTGCAAGAGGCAGCTGTTCAATGACTCTCATCGATGTTTCTAGCTCTCTATCTCTCTCCCTTCCTCTCTGTACAAAATCAATAAAATATATTTAAAAAAATAAAAAATAAAGGTGAAGGCAGACATTCAGCACTGTGGACTGAAGGGCCCCGGGTTCGATTCCACTTACAAGCTCAGTACTTTTTTTTATTTTTATTTTTTTATTAAATTATTATCTGTGTACATATTTTAACATTATCCCCCACCCCCATACATACCCTCCCAGAGTTTTGTGTCCATTGGTTGTATTTATATGCATGCACACAAGTCCTTCAGTTGATCTCTTATCTCCCCCACCTCTCCCTACCCTCCCCCGCTGTCATTTGACAGTCTGCTTGTTGCTTTACGGTCTTTATATCTGTCTTTTGGTTCATCAGTTTATAATGTTCTTTAATATCCATAAATGAGTGAGGTCATGTGGTATTTCTCTTTCATTGACTGGCTTATTTCACTCAGCATGATGCTCTCTAATTCTATCCAGGTTGCTGCAAATGATGAGAATTCCTTCTTTATGGCAGCATAGTATCCCATTGTGTAGATGTACCATAGTTTTCTGATCCAGTCATCTGCTGACGGGCACCTAGGCTGTTTCCAAATTCTAGCTATTGTAAATTGTGCTGCTATGAACATAGGGGTGCATATATCCTTTCTGATGGGTGTTTCTAGTTTCTTGGGATATATTCCTAGGAGTGGGATTACTGGGTCAAATGGGACAAGCTCAGTACTTTTGGAGAGATTATTTTGCTGTTAGGAGTGGATGGCTTCTGAATCAGGAAAATAAGAACAATATCACTACTTACCTTAGGCTTTTTGAAAGTGTAAGTGAGATAATTAATTCATGCAAAGTATTTAGCTTAATATCCGCCATGTGGGGTTAGAGGTTGTGTTTTAATGTTACTTCTATTGAAAATGAGCCAATGAGGAGGTTGAAAGTGTCTGTCCCTTGTTTTGAGAGGAAGGACTGAGAACTCTTCCTTCCGTTTTCTTCAACTCTTGTGAGAAATACAAGTTTTTTAAAATATATATATATTTTATTAATTTTTTTTTTTTTTTTTACAGAGAGGGAGAGGGATAGAGTTAGAAACATCAATGAGAAAGAAACATCAATCAGCTGCCTTCCGGCCACCTCCCACTGGGGATGTGCCCGCAACCAAGGTACATGCCCTTGACCGGAATCGAACTTGGGACCCTTCGGTCCGCAGGCTGACGCTCTATCCACTGAGCAACACCGGCTGAGGCTGATATTAATCTAGTGATCCCAGAGGAGAGGAAAGCCCACTCAGCTTTGGTAACTGGCTCTGGTTCGGGGCAGAAACACTCCCTGTGCTATTGATTCATCGTCTTCCCTGTGTGCTCACCTTATAGTGAGAAAAAAGTCAGTTCTCTTCACACTGTTCCGTGGCCCAGAGCTGCTGCTGGCTCACGCCGGAGCTGTTCTGGGATGTGCCCGCTAATGAGAGCACAGGGCAGATGGCCCTGAGGGCTGCGTTGCCAGGAGCTGTGTCCTGTGTCCTTTCAGCAGTAAGATGTTAGAGGGATGGCTGCATGACGTGTGTCCTGAGACTACGCCTGTTTTCCCTAGCAACAGCCTACAGTTTTCCCTGTTGTCCCCTTTTTTTTTTTTTTAAATATATATTTTATTGATCTTTTACAGAGAGGGAGAGAGTTAGAAACACCGATGAGAGAGAAACATCGATCAGCTGCCTCCTGCACACCTCCCACGGGGGATGTGTCCGCAACCAAGGTGCATGCCCTTGACTGGAATCGAATCTGGGACCCTTCAGTTGTCAGGCTGATGTTCTATCCACTGAGCCACACCAGTCAGGGCTGTCCTCTGGTCTTTAGGCTCTTCCTGAATTGGAGTTTAGGGGTTTGTAACTGTTACAAATTGCTATCAAATTTAGCCGGGACCGGTTTGGCTCAGTGGATAGAGCGTCGGCTTGGGGATTGAGGGGCCCCAGGTTCGATTCCGGTCAAGGGCATGTACCTTGGTTGCGGGCATATCCCCAGTGGGGGGTGTGCAGGAGGCAGCTGATCGATGACTCTCTCTCATTGATGTTGCGAACTCTCTATCTCTCTCTCTTCCACTCTGTACAAAAATCAATAAAATATATTTAAAAAAAACAAAAACAAAAAAACAAATTGCTATCAAATTTAGTTACTCGCACATCTCTTTTGGAAAACGCATTTGATTCCTTGTGTCCCCCTCCTCCTTCCGCCCCTCATCCCTGACATTTAAATTCTACCTGAAAGAGCCCTAACCGGTGTAGCTCAGTGGATAGAGCTTTGGCCTGCGGACTCAAGGGTCCCGGGTTCGATTCCAGTCAGGGGCACATACCTTGGTTGTGGGCACGTCCCCAGTGGGGGGTGTGCAGAAGGCAGTTGATCCGATGTTTCTTTCTCATCGATGTTTCTAGCTCTCTATCCCTCTCCCTTCCTCTCTGTAGAAAAATCAATAAAATATGTTTAAAAAATAAAATAAATTCTACCTGAAAGAAAAGTCAGAAGAGAAAATTATTATCATTGAATCGAGGAAACGACCAGAAAATTCTCTGGCCCTTTCATATAGCCAGGCAGTCTTTAAGAGTCGACTATGGGGCAGACACTATGCTGGCTGCTTTAAAAGTGTAACAGATTTGGCCAAAACTGGTTTGGCTCAGTGGATAGAGTGTCAGCCTGCGGACTGAAAGGTCCTGGATTCGATTCCGGTCAAGGGCATGCACCTTGGTTGGGGGCACATCCCCAGTAGGGGGTGTGCAGGAGGCAGCTGATCGATGTTTCTCTCTCATCAATGTTTTTAGCTCTCTATCCCTCTCCCTTCCACTCTGTAAAAAATCAATAAAATATATATATATATATATATATATATATATATATATATAAAAGAAGTATCTTCAGTGTTTTAGCCAAGATAATCGACTATTTTGGCAATCCCAAACAACCATAAGACCTTAAACTTAGAAACTCACTGTGGGTTCTGAATACTAAAATCAGGAACTTCAGCCGAAACCGGTTTGGCTCAGTGGATAGAGCGTCAGCCTGCGGACTGAAAGGTCCCGGGTTCGATTCCGGTCAAGGGCACGTACCTTGGTTGCGGGCACATCCCCAGCAGGGGGTGTGTGTGCAAGAGGCAGCTGATCGACGTTTCTCTCTCATCGATGTTTCTACCTCTCTATCCCTCTCCCTTCCTCTCTGTAAAAAATCAATAAAATGTATTTAAATAAAATACAATAAAATCAGGAACTTCAGCAATAGAACAGTTGAGTCAGAGGCCTCAGTTACCAATGCTTCTTCGTCGGAGTCCTTAAGGAGAAACCTAAGGACTGAGGGAACGGAGCCCAGGTACATGGGACAGTCAGGCCTGGCGGCCAGCTGACTCCGCGGCCAGGAGAGGAAAGTAGGGTAGAGAAGAAGGTGGCATTCACGCTCGAGAAGTTTTCCAAGTTCCCTGCCTCAGATCTACCTGGGCCAGGACACAGTGTGTGAAACTAGATCTATTAAAAAAAAAATTGTTTTTTTTTAAATTGATTTCAGCCAAAACTGGTTTGGCTCAATGGATAGAGCGTCAGCTTGGGGACTGAAAGGTCCCGGGTTCGATTCCGGTCAAGGGCATGTACCTTGGTTGCGGGCACATCCCCAGTAGGGGGTGTGCAAGAGGCAGCTGATCGATGTCTGTCTATCATCGATGTTTCTAACTCTCTATCTCTCTCCCTTCCTCTCTGTACAAAATCAATAAAATATATTTAAAAAAATTGATTTCAGATAGTCAGAGAGAGGGAGAGAGAGACAAACATCAATGATGAGAGAGAATCATTGATCGGATGCCTCCTGCACACTCCCCCCCGGGGGATCCAGCCTGCCACCCAGGCGTGTGCCCTGACCGGGAATCGAACCGTGACCTCCTGGTTCATAGGTGGATGCTCAACCACTGAGCCACACGGGCCGGGCTGGAATTGGATGGTAAAGGAGTTTCCTTATGTTCATCGTAATCCTCTCCCAAGGAGAATGGAAATTGAACTTGAATCTTCTGAGGAACGCTCCCATCCTCCCTGCCTTGTCTCAAGCCCCCTCTCCTTCCTGCAGGTGGATGGAAGCGTGTCTCGGGGAGGACCTGCCTCCCACCACCGAGCTGGAGGAGGGCCTTCGGAACGGGGTCTACCTCGCCAAACTGGGCAACTTCTTCTCTCCCAAAGTGGTGTCCCTGAAGAAGATCTACGACCGGGAGCAAACCAGATACAAGGTGAGTCCTCCCCTGGCGTGGTGCTAGCATGACCGTGAACTTGAGTGAGAGCGGTTGGCATGTTCTCTCCTGTGTGTGAGTTACTGAGAAATGCGTTTACCTGTATCTGTTCCCACAAAAGTGGGGGAAATAGTGCAAAGTCAACATATAGTAGTAGAGGAGCTTCAGCTGTTTTGTATTTCTTTCTTTTTCTTTTTTTCTTTTTTTTTTTTTTTTATATTTTATTGATTTTCTACAGAGAGGAAGGGAGAGAGATAGAGAGCTAGAAACATCGATGAGAGAGAGTCATCGATCAGCTGCCTCTTGCACACCCCCTACTGGGGATGTGCCTGCAACCAAGGTACATGCCCTTGACCGGAATCGAACCCGGGACCCTTGAGTCCCCAAGCCGACGCTCTATCCATTGAGCCAAACCAGTCTCGGCTATTTCTTTCTTTTTTAAAAAATGTATTTTATTGATTTTTTTTTTTACAGAAAGGAAGGGAGAGGGATAGAGAGTTAGAGAAACATCTATCGGCTGCCTACTGCACACTCCCCACTGGGGATCGAGTCTGCCACCCGCGCATGTGCCCTCACCGGGAATCAAACTGTGACTTCCTGGTTCATAGGTCGAGGCTCAACCAACGAGCCACCCCGACCGGGCTTCTCCGGATAGTTTTTATTTTTATTTATTATTTTTTAAATTTTTTTAATATATATTTTATTGACATTTTACAGAGAGGAAGGGAGAGGGATAGAGAGTCAGAAACATCAATGAGAGAGAAACATCGATCAGCTGCCTCCTACACACTCCCCACTTGGCATGTGCCCGCAACCAAGGTACATGCCCTGGAACGGAATTGAACCCGGGACCCTTGAGTCCGCAGGCCAGTGCTCTATCCACTGAGCCACACCGGTCTCGGCTCCGGATAGTTTTTAAATGAGAGGAGCAGAGACGTGGATCTGGCTTTTTGGGATTGGAATCTGAGCAGAATGCTATATAGCCAGACCTTGAGTTTAAGGGGACCTTGAGTTTAAGGGGACCTCCCAAGGAAACTTGCAAGAGAGATTTTATTTAGCATCATGTCACTATTGCCAACGGTGTCTTTTTTTTTTTTAATTAAAAAAAATTATTAAATTGGTTGGGGTGACACTGGTCAACATGAACACGCAGGTTTCCGGCGTGGGTTTCTATGTTACCAGCTCTGTATACCGCACCGTGTGCCCACCCCCAACGCCAGATCCTCTCCTGCCACCTTATATGGGGGCCCCTTCTCCCCCCGCCTGATGGTCTTTTATTCGTTCCAGGCGACCGGCCTGCACTTCCGGCACACGGACAACGTGATCCAGTGGTTGAACGCCATGGACGAGATTGGCTTGCCAAAGGTACCTCACGTGACACGTCATAGTTCTGGCCTCGCTCTGTCTTGGCATAAGGGTTCCCGCCCTACTTATGAAAGTAGTTTTTATTTTCAGTGGAATCTTGGGTGATTTTTTTTTTTTTTTTTAAAGAAGTGCTTCAGATCTCTTTCTCCTGTTTCTTTTAGAAAACAGTTTTGTTCTTTTCGTTTTCTATTCCTCATTTCCTGCTTCACCCCCGCCTTAGAGAAATTCCCCGCGGTATCATTTACTATCACTACATCGGATGGTACACTTACGTTAAAATTCTCTTGCCATGCTGTTCTGCCAGACACCACATGAGTTTATTATTATTATTATTTTTTATTTTATTTTATTTTATTTTATTTTATTTTATATTTTATTGATTTTTTGAACCCCATTGGGGATTGAGCAGGAAACCTTGGTATGTGTCCTGACCAGGAATCGAACTGTGACCTCCTGGTTTATAGGTAGACACTCAACTACTGAGCCATGCTGGCCGGGCCATCCTTGACTTGTTTTGCTCAGGAGTTTCTTTAGTGCTGCTTTTAGTGAAATTGCCATCTCTAGCTGCCCAGTCCATAAAGGCTATTCTTTATGATCATTTTTACTTATTTCTATATTCTATATGATCATTTTTATTTATTTATTTATTTTAATTGATTTTCGTACAGAGAGGAAGGGAGAGGGATAGAGAATTAGAACCATTGATGAGAGAGAAACATCGATCAGCTGCCTCCTGCACACCCCCTACTGGGGATGTGCCTGCCACCAAGGTACATGCCCTTGACCGGAATCGAACCCAGGACCTTTCAGTCCGCAGGCTGATTCTCTATCCACTGAGCCAAACTGGTCTTTCTTATAGGCATGGGCATCTTTTTCCACTCCCCCACCCCATACCTTTGACCTAAGAGTTCTTCTAGGAAGTTGTCCCCCCACCATAATCAGACAAGCCAAAAAGATGTATATGTAAGGATTTTTCAGTCTTGCTTATGGTAGAAGAAATTGATAGCAAACCACCTGCTCCTTCACTAGGGGATTAATTGTGATGCAGACAGTCCGATCCCAGCGCAGCCATAAAAAAGGGTGACGTTCCTCTGTATTGACAAAGGAAGCTGTCTGGGATGGCCTAAGTGGAAAAATAACGTAACAGACTAAGGTTAGAAGAGTCTGTGTCCTGGCTAAGATGAGATCACTATTTTTGTGTAAAAATAAAGTGGATGTTCTTGGGGAAAACCTGTTAGGAAATACAGTTTTCATTTCTGTGTGATGGGATTAGGGTTTTTTGTGTTTTTTTTAAAATTTATTTTTAATATATTTTATTGATTTTTTACAGAGAGGAAGGGAGAGGAGAGAGATAGAGAGCTAGAAACATCGATGAGAGAGAATCATCGACCAGCTGCCTCCTGCACACCCCACACCAGGAATGTGCCCGCAACCAAGGCACATGCCCTTGCCTGGAATCGAACCCAGGACCTTTCAGTCTGCAGACCGACGCTCTACCACTGAGTCAAACTGGTTTCGGCAGGGGTTGGTTTTTTAAAAAAATATATATTTTTATTGATGAGAGACAATCATTGATTGGCTGCCTCCTGCATGTCCCCTACTGGGGAGAGCCCGCAACCCAGGCATGTGCTGTACCGTGACCTCCTGGCTCGTAATTCGATGCCCAACCACTGAGCCACACTGGCTGGGCTGCTTTTTCTTTTTCTTCATACTGTTCTATAGGCTAAATTTTTGTAAACAACAATAAAAAGGGGAGGGGATAAAAGGGAGATGTGGAGTAATAGGATGTGCCTAGAGCCGATTGTAAATGTATATAGCACAGCGCTGACCTCACTGTTGCCTGCCTGTTGAACTGAGTTCAATCCGGAGCCGAGTCTTTGTAGCAGATACGTTTTGGGCCTCTTTTTTCCAGAGCAGAGGGCTGAAGCTGTCTCCCCTGCACTGGTGTGTGTGTGAGAACTAGGCCTCACAATGTCAGGAAACGCTGTACGTCAAGTTCTGACAGCTCCTTGGCCTTGCTGTGCACCTGTCACTTCCTGTTCCTGTTTTTGTGTGCTGTGCCTATTGGGCAATGATGACTTAACCTCTTTGTAGCGGTACCGAGAGCCTTGTTGCTATTTGCCGTTGCTAGCAGTCGTATTGCTATAATAAAACGCTATTTTGTGGTTGTCTTTTTGGCTAATCTTCTCTCAAGGATATTCCTCCATTGATTTATTTTTTATTTTTTTAATTTAAAATATTTTTTTATTGATTTTTTTACAGAGAGCAAAGGAGAGGGATAGAGAGTTAGAATCATCGATGAGAGAGAATTATCGATCAGCTGTCTCCTGCACGCCCCCTACTGGGGATGTGCCCGCCACCAAGGCTCTATCCTTGACTGGAATCGAACCTGGGACCCTTGAGTCCGTAGGCTGACATTTTACCCACTGAGCCGTGCTGGCCGGGCTAAACTGCTTTTTTCATGATTGACTATTTATTTATTAAATTATTATCTGTGTACATATATGATTGACTTTTAAAAAATATACATATATGTTTTATTGATTTTTCACAGAGAGGAAGGGAGAGGGACCGAGAGTTAGAAACATCGATGAGAGAGAAACATCAACCAGCTGCCTCCTGCACACTCCCCACAGGGGATGTGCCCACAACTAAGGTACATGCCCTTGACCGGAATCGAACCTGGGACCCCCTCAGTCTGCAGGCCGATGCTCCATCCACTGAGCCACACGGGTTTGGGCCCTCCTTTATTTGAAGTGCCTCTTTTATCTGCTGACACGGCTGCCAGCGGCCTCCTCCGCTTCCATCTCCCCACCGGTCTCTGCATCCTGTGTCTTGTCTCCGGTCAGATCTTCCCGGGGCTCTGAGGCTCTGTTTTTCCTCCTTGGCTCCAGAGTGAGGACTTCTCTGTGGCCTGCGTATCGGGTTCAGACTTGCCCGCCTCTCCAGGGCCTCCTAATCTGATCCCGTCCTACCTGCCCAGCCTTCGTTTCCTGTTTCTGAAATGGATTCTCTGCTGTTCTCGGGGAGGTTGGCTCCCTGTGACTGGGGTTTTCACCGTTCAGTGGAGAGAGCATGTGGAGCTGGGAAAATTATCAAAAAGGATGATTCTGGCCCTAACTGGTGTGGCTCAGTGGATAGAGCGTCGGCCTGCGGACTGAAAGGTCCCGGGTTCAATTCCGGTCAAGGGCATGTACCTTGGTTGCGGGCACATCCCCAGTAGGGGGTGCGCAAGAGGCAGCTGATCGATGATTCTCTCTCTCATCCATGTTTCTAACTCTCTATCCCTCTCTCTTCCTCTCTGTGAAAAATCAATAAAACATATTAAAAAAAAAAAAAAAAAAAAAAAAAAAAAGGATGATTCTGGCCCTAACCAGTGTGGCTCAGTGGATAGAGCGTCGGCCTGCGGACTGAAAGGTCCCAGGTTCGATTCTGGTCAAGGGCATGTACCTTGGATGCAGGCACATCCCTGGTGGGGGATGTGCAAAAGGCAGCTGATCGATGTTTCTCTCTCATTGATGTTTCTGACTCTCTCTCCCTCTCCCTTCCTCTCTGTAAAAAATCAATAAAATATATATATATGTTTTAAAAAAAGGATGATTCTGATACATCCCATTTCTTCTGGTGGGGACAGGGACAGTTCCTTCCAGTGGAGAGGCATGACGATTGTGGGACGAGCATCGAAACAAAGAATTGGCCGTAGCCGATTTGGCTCAGTGGATAGAGCATCGGCCTGTGGACTGGAGGGTCCCGGGTTCGATTCTGGTCAAGGGCACATGCCTGGGTTGCGGGCTCCGTCCCCGTTGGGGGACATGCAGGAGGCAGCTGATCAATGAATCTCTCCCATCATTGCTATTTTTAGCTCTCTCTCCCTCTCCCTTCCTCTCTTAAATGAACAAAAATATATTTAAAAAACAATAACAAAAAAACCCAAAGAATTGAACGCAATGTATTTGTATCTATTACACTTTGTATCTATTACAAAGTGCTGTAATAGCATCTCCCACTGCCTTGTCAGAATTCTCCTAATCACCTTATAATTCAGTCTTTCACTTCTCCAGTCCACTGTTATTCCTTCCCTCCCCTAAATTACAGGTTGAGTTTTGTGTGGTGCCTTGTTGTCCTGAGAATAGGTTTTGAACTTCCAGGCTATTCACACTCTAAAGCTACTCTGTTCCTATTCCACCTCATTCACAAATGCATCAAGGATAGAACCCCTGCCCTAGCCGCCTTGGCTCAGAGGATAGAGAGTTGGCCTGCGGACTGAGGGGTCCCGGGTTCGATTCCCGTCAAGGGCACATGCCCGGGTTGCAGGCTCGATCCCCAGTGGGGAGGGGCGTGCAGGAGGCAGCCGATCCATGATTCTCTCTCATCATGATGTTTCTATCTCTCTCTCCTTCTCCCTTCTCTGAAATCAATAAAGATAAATATATATATATATACTCCTTCCATGACCTGGGCGCTGGGCTTGGCATAGAAGACACAGCAGTGAGCAGCCCAGAGCAGGTCCCTGCCTTCAGGTGGCTTGTGGGCTGGTGAAGGAATCAAGGAGATGATAGCACAAGTGATTGATTGATTGATTGATTGATCGTGCTAAGTGCTGCCAAAGAAAGCAACCCATCACTCACAGTCCCACACATGGACAACCTCTATTCTAGCTACTTCATCTCAGTATCTTCCCACTTCTCCCAAGCACTCAGGCCCAGTGTAATTTTTTTTTATTTTTTTTATTTATTTTTTTTATTTTATTGATTCTTCACAGAGAGGAAAGGAGAGGGATAGAGAGTTAGAAACATCCTTGAGAGAGAAACATCGATCAGCCGCCTCCTGCACACCTCCCACTGGGGATATGCCTGCAACCAAGGTACATATCCTTGACCGGAATTGAACCCGGGACCCTTCAGTCCGCAGGCTGACGCTCTATCCACTGAGCCACACCGGTTTCGGCATTTTTCGTTTTTGTTTTTGTTTTTTTTCATTGTCTAAATGTAGTGGTTTGCACAGATGGAAGCACTTAGTAAACGTTCTGTGGAATTCCTACCCAGTCTAGGCCTGGCAGATAGTAATCAGGAAGATTAAAGAATTCTTTATTGTTGAAAGTATTACATATGCCACTTTTTCCTCCCCATCTGCCTCCTCCAACCTACCCCACCCCCCACCCCAGGCCCTCACCTCCCCATTGTCCGTGCCCACAGGCCATGCATGTATGTACACAAGGTTTACCCCCCAAACACCACCCTCTGCCACCTTCCCTCCGAGATCCTGCACTCTGTTTCATGCTTCCATGTTTCTGGATCCACTCCGTTCGTCAGTTTGTTTTGTTACTTAGATTCCACATATGAGTACCATCATGTGATACCTCTCTTTCTCTGATGGACTTGTTTCACTTAGCGTGATGCTCTCAGGGTCCCCCCATGGTGCCCCCCATGCTGTCTCAGATCAAAGCCAGTGTTTTAAACTCAGATCAAGCCTGCAACCCGGGCATCTGCCCTGCCTGATCAGACAGGCAGGCGACTGGTTAGAAGTGATGAAGCAGGCAGCAGAGTGGTTAGGAGCGATCAGGCAGGCTGGCAGGCAGGTGAGCGGTTAGGAGCCAGCAGTCCCCAATTGCTTTGCCCGTGACTGAGTCTGTAGTGCACAAGTCACTTTCACGTACCCAGGGACATTCAGTGGGTTGACCGCATAAGGCTTTTTCAAATAGTGTTTTTTCATTCCGTATTATAGCATTTTATTCCTTGCATTACTTACGGTTAAATATCTTTTCACCCTAACGAAGTTATCTGCTGAATGCCGACCACGTTTGCTGATTGTCCGATGTTTTATTTGTGTTATTGATGATCGGTGAGTGATCCAAAGAAATCCAGCGGATGGATACTTACTCTACTGCTTCTATTTCTCCTCAGATTTTTTACCCAGAAACCACAGATATCTACGACCGGAAGAACATGCCGCGATGTATCTACTGTATCCACGCTCTCAGGTAATAACCGGGTTTTCTTGGTAAAATGAGCAGTGCACAGAGGACAGATTAGTGGTTCCCAGAAGTGGGGATTGAGGGATGGGTGAAATGAATAAAGGTGGTCAAAAGGTACAAACTCCCAGTTATAGAGTAACGGAGGCCTGCCGATGTAACGTACAGTGCAGTGGCTATTTATTCTATATAATGAAAGCCTAAGCGACCTTTAAGGAGGAACGACCAGAATGACCAGTCGCTATGATGTGTGCTGACCACCAGGGGGCAGACGCTCAATGCAGGAGCTGCCCCTTGGTGGTCAGTGCGCTACTCAGCCACAAGCCGGCTGAGGGCTGTGACCACAGCGGCAGTGGCGGGAGCCTCTCCTGCCCCTTTGGCAGCACTAAGGATGTCCGACTGCGACTTAGGCCCACTCCCTGTGGGGAGTCAGACATCACTCAAGGGCTCCAGAGCTGCCAGAGGGATATCTGACTGCCAGCTTAGGCTCGATCCCAAGGGAGTGGGCCTGAGCTGGCAGGTGGACATTCCCGGAGTGGGTCCCACATTGCATGTGGGCACAGGCCGGGCTGAGGGACCCCCTGGTGCATGAATTTTTGTGCACCAGGCCTCTAGTCTATAATAATAAAAGCGTAACATGCTAATTAGACCGGATGTCCTTCTGGACGACCTTCTGGACGAAGCCGGGGCTGTGAGGGAAGCCCAGATCCTGGGTGCCAGAGGGAAGCCGATGCTGACAGCCAGGGGAAGGAAGGCCTACTCTTGCACAAATTTTATGCATTTACACGATGGCTGTGGGACTAAAGGAGAAGAGTGTGTGTGAGAGTCCTTGCTTGTGCTGCTCGTTTTGTGTAGCATGTTGTATGTGTGCTCCATGTTAGTTATATTTCCATGAATGTATGTATAATATTGACACTGTGCAATGAAAAGCCTGTTGCCTTCATTGAGATCAAACATGTGCCAGATGTTGATGATCACCAGAACCCCCAAAAGTGTGAAACCCACAAAAGAAAGACTACATCTCTCAGGACTAGGGAATCTCTTCTGTGGACCAAGGCATTATTAGCCTCCTTCCTAGAAGGTTCCCTCTGTCGGCTCTTTCCTCCTGGTCCGTCTGCCACCAGAGCTATCTGTACTAATAAAAGGGTAATATGCTAATTAGACCAGATAGACCAGATATCTTCCAGACATCCTTCTGGACATCCTTTCAGACAAAGCCACATTGATGGGGGCTGAGGTAGAGGCGGTTAGGGGTGATCAGACAGCCAGACAGAGCGGTTAGGGGCGATCAGGCCTGCAGGGGAGAGGAGTTAGGAGCAATCGGGCTATTGGGGGAGAGCAGTTAGGAGTGACCAGGCCAGCAGGGGAGAGCAGTTAGGGGCATCTCATGGGCAGCCTGAGGCAGTTAAGGGCAATCAGGCTGTCAGGGGAGTAGTTAGGGGCATCAGGCAGGCAGAGGTGATTAGAAGCAATCAGGCAGGCAGACAGGTGAGCAGTTATGAGCCAGCAGTCCCAGATTGTGAGAGGGATGTCCAGGGTTCCCGGATTGGAGAGGGTGCAGGATGGACTGGGCTGAGGGACACCCCCCCCACACACACACACAAATTTCATGCACCGGGCCTCTAGTCTTTCCAGAACAGCCCTGCTTATATCGGACCCTCCATAAAATATCGGATGGCTCCCTTCCAGTCTCCCCTGCAGCCATTCTCTCCTCTGCAGCTGTGTGCTTCCTACCACACTTTTTATGCTGGTTCCTTTGCCAGACTGCCCTCTCCCCCCTCACCCCCCCCAACACCTCAGATACATGTTTTGATACATTTTTTTAACTTGTTATCTTTCAGGCAGAATTAGCTACTTCCCTGCTTTGTGCTCCTCCCGCGTTACTTTGTAGGAACCTCTCCCTTCAAGTATAGTGCTTGTTACATTGTCTGCTGGTTATTTGTTCTCCTGCGTCACTTGTTTTTTTGCGGCCAAGAACTATTTCCTTTATTCTTTTCTTATCTCTGTGTCTGTAGCGCTTAGATGCCTCGCATATTGTCCACACCGAACATGATAACAAATGTCCCTGCCCCTCCTTCAGCTCAGGGGGACTGTCTGCCCTATAAATAAATGTGCAGGGAAGTGGTACTTTCCCTTTATCAGATGGCTTGATGTTGGTCTTGGCTGAGCCAGTCAAGTCCTCGCTCCCTTCCCACTGTTGGGTGAAATTTTAGGATTTCTCCAGCTCATGCCTTCGGCTAAACTCCTGTAGTTTGCTTCTTGCTTTTATTAGTTTCGTCGTGTTTTTTTCTTTTATATATATATATATATATATATATATATATATTTATTTTATTTTATTTTATTGATTTCTTACAGGGAGAAAGAGAGAGGGATAGAGAGTTAGAAACATCAATGAGAGAGAAACGTCGATCAGCTGCCTCCTGCACACCCCCCACTGGGGATGTGCCCGCAACCAAGATACATACCCTTGACTGGAATTGAGCCTGGGACCCTTCAGTCTGCAGGCCGACACTCTATCCCCTGAGCCAAACCGGTTTCGGCTCTTCCATAATTTTAATCTTTTCTCCCTGTTACATTATTAGCATCTTAGGGACAGAGGTCAGCCCCCCTACCCCCTCCAGGGCACAAGGCATAATGTTGAACAAACAATGGTAACATGAGAATTCTTTGAAATGTTTCGGAATGGGTGATATCTAGGGAAATTTTCATATTGTAGCAGTTGGAAGTGTACGCATCAGAGTCAAAACCAGATGCAGCCAAAACCGGTTTGGCTCAGTGGACAGAGCATCAGCCTGCGGACTGAAGGGTCCCGGGTTCGATTCCAGTCAAGGGCACATACCTTAGTTGCGGGCACATCCCCAGTGGGGGGTGTGCAAGAGGCAGCTGATCAATGATTCTCTCTCATCGATGTTTCTAGCCCTCTATCCCTCTCCTTTCTTCTCTGTAAAAAATTAATAAAATATATATTAAAAACAAACAGAAGCATTCTTCAGATTAAAGTCATGTTCCGAGGGGTTTGTCTGTCTATAACGTGCAGAAGGAGGCTATGCCTCCGAAGGGGACTTGAACTTGGGCAGGCACAGAGGCCGAGCTGGCCAAATCCTCGCCCCCAGCTCTGTAGCCACAGGTCCCCACCGTGTGACCCGGGCCCCAGATCCTCAGATTCTCCGAAATGGAGACAAAGAGTTAACTGTGCCTTTCTAATGACGGAGTCCCGAGTGCGAATGAGAAAGGACTTGAGAAAGGCCGGAAGTCGGCTATTGTTTGCCATTTCTCTCCGGTAGGCAGGCTGTGCTGAGAAAGTGTAAACAGAGCCGTGTTCTGCTTGGCAGCTTCTGATTTCTGCCCTCCCTGAAGAGTGCTTTTCCCGAGGGCGGGTTGCAACACTTGATAATATGTCGAAAGTGTGTGTGTACCTGCTCGGAGCCTCTTTCCCATAAAACACAGCCTTTTGCCGAAATCGGTGTGGCTCAGTGGATAGAGCATCGGCCTGCAGACTGAAGGGTTCTCCCAAAGGTTCGATTGCGGTCAAGGGCATGTACCTTGGTTGCAGGCACATCCCCAGTAGAGGGTGTGCAGGAGGCAGCTGATGGATGTTCCTCTCTCATCGATGTTTCTAACTCTCTATCTCTCTTCCTTCCTCCTTGTAAAAAAATCAATAAAAATATATTTAAATAAAATAAAATCAAGGCAGGCTGCTCACTTCACGCCACAGGACAAGGCACCGCTCCCTTTTGGGTTAACAGCAACAGAGAAGCATCCTCTCCTTGTTTCTCCCTCCCTCCCTCCTCGTCCTCTAAGTCTGTTTTTAAAAAAATATATATATATTTTATTGATTTTTTTACAGAGGAAGGGTAAGGGATTAGAGAGTTAGACACATCGATGGGAGAGAAACATCTATCAGCTGCCTCCTGCACACCCCCTACTGGGGATGTGCCCGCAACCAAGATACATGCCCTTGACCGGAATCGAACCCGGGACCTTTCAGTCCGCAGGCCGACGCTCTATCCACTGAGCCAAACCGGTTTCGGCTAGGTTTTAATTTTTAAATCTAAGGGACTGTTCCCAGTATATAGGGTAGGGTGCCTAGGCTTGGCCATGATCAGGGCCATCTGTGGGGCAACCTGGTACCTCTCAACTGCCCTCCCTTGCAGCACCGCTCAATGCAGGGGGCAGGAGGCAGGGGGCAGGGGTGGGGTCTGCATTGAGCGTCTTCCCCCTGAGAGGGGGCGACCACTGGTGGTGTCAGCCAAGGCGGGTGCCAGCCAGGGGCCCCAGATTGCCCTGCCTGCCGGTTGCCCTTTGCGTTGCATTATGTGAATTTTTAGAACAATGTTATTATGTAAAACTCAAAAAAGGCTCTGAGATAACAGATACGGTAACTGCGATGGGTAATATTGTGTCTCTGTTCAGAATGTTTCTGTTCTTTCATATATATTTTATTCAGGGAGGAAGGGAGAGGGAAAGATAGATAGAAACATCAATGATGAGAGAGAATCATTGATCAGCTGCACAACCTCTACTGAGGATCCAGCCCACAACCCGGGCATGTGCCTTTGATCGGATTCAGATCAGGAACCCCTCAGTCTGCAGGCCGACGCTCTATCCACTGAGCCACACGGGCCAGGGCAGAATGCTTCCGTTCTTTATGCGGATTTTCCCCTTTCGGAGCAGCTGGGGCAGGTATGGCTGGAGGTGTAACTCTTTGCCTATCTGTGTTTTCCAGTTTGTACCTGTTCAAACTCGGCCTGGCCCCTCAGATTCAGGACCTGTACGGAAAGGTGGACTTCACGGGTAAGGAGCTGCACGCCCAGCGGGAAATACTCGGTTTATGTGGAAATAGCCCGGAGAGACAACAAAACCAATCTTCCCGACGGGGGGGCCTCAGAAATACTCTGGCAGCAGAGAGATGAAAGCGGTATAAATGGCGCTCTCCTCAGGGTGGTGAAAGGAACACTAACATTGGGATTTCAGGCTCTCGCCTCAGTTATGACCTGGGTATGACTAGCGAGTCTCGGCTTTCTTATATTTAAGTTGGGGATGATATTAGCCTGCATATATATATATATATATATATATATATATAGGTGACCAGATTTTAAGATTTTTTAAAAATATATAATTTATTGATATTTTACAGAGAGGAAGAGAGAGGGATAGAGAGTTAGAAACATCGATGAGAGAGAATCATCTATCAGCTGCCTCCTGCACACCCCCCCACTGGGGATGTGCCCGCAAGCAGGCCACATGCCCTTGACCGGAATCGAACCCGGGACCCTTGAGTCCGCAGGCCGACGCCCTATCCACTGAGCCACACCGGTTAGGGCTAGATTCAAATCTTTTCAAACTGGGGATTCTTTTATAGGCCTGGGAATATTTAAAAAAAAAAAAAAAAAAAAAAAGGCTCCAAAACTTGTATCTGTGCTGTTTTTCCTCCCAGGGAAGTTGTTCACCAGACCTGGGGCAGGGGCCTGACCTTCTATGTTTTCTTTATCTCTGGGCTTCCTGCTGTGGACACCGAATTGTTTAAAAGTCACTAGTGATTCTGTTTGTGAAAATGGAGATACCGCCCGGCTGGGAACTAATTCTCTTCTCGTGGCGCTTCCTTTGCTGCCGCTCTACTCATAGGCTCATGGGAAATGCCATTAGTAGTGGTTTGGAAAAGCTGTTTCGGCCGGGCCATTCTCATGCCGTAGTTATATATATATATATATATATATATATTTTTTTTTTTTTTTTTAATGTATTTTATTGATTTTTTTTACAGAGAGTAAGGGAGAGAGATAGAGAGTTAGAAACATTAATGAGAGAGAATCATCGGTCAGCTGCCTCTTGCACACCCCCTACTGGGGATGTGCCCGCAACCAAGGTACATGCCCTTGACCGGAATCGAACCCAGGACCCTACAGTCCGCAGCCCAACGCTCTATCCACTGAGCCAAAAACAGTTTCAGCCATAGTTAATATTTAAAAAAAATTTTTTTTATTAAAAAATATATGTATATATATTTTTTTAAATTTTACAGAGAGGAAGGGAGAGGCATAGAGAGCTAGAAACACCGATGATGAGAGAAACGTCAACCAGTTGCTTCCTGCACAACCCCTACTGGGGATGTGCCTGCAACCAAGAGACATGTCCTTGACCAGAATCAATCCTGGGACTTTTCAGTCCACAGGCTGACGATCTATCCACTGAGCCAAACCGGTTTTGGCCGTAGTTAATTTTTAATGCTCTTGGTAATAGTAATAATAATTTATTCCTACTGAGCACATGTTCTCTGTACCAGGGAGTGTGTTAAATGCCTTCTGCGTGCTGTCTCTAATCCTTTTTTATTTTTTAAAATATATTTTCTTGATTTTTTTACAGAGAGGAAGAGAGAGAGAGAGAGAGATAATTAGAAACATTAATGAGAGAGAATCATCTATCAGCTGCCTCTTGCATACCTCCTACTGGCGATGTGCCCTTAACCGGAATCAAACCCGGGACCCTTCAGTCCGCAGGCCGACGCTCTACCCACTGAGCCTCACCGGTTTTGGCTCTAATCCTTTTAACAACCCTGCGGGTTAGAGTCCCACCTTACCCAGTTTTTGTCGTTGAAGAATCTCTTTCGTTCTCTGAGTTTTGGAAAGACGCGTAACCTGCCTGCCTGGCTCTCACGTCTCTCCTGCAGAGGAAGAAATCAACAACATGAAGATCGAGCTGGAGAAGTACGGCATCCAGATGCCCGCCTTCAGCAAGATCGGCGGCATCCTGGCCAACGAGCTCTCCGTGGACGAAGCAGCACGTAAGAGAGGAGTGGGGTCCAATGGGATCGCTGCCCCCGCTCCCGGCGATGATGCTGTGACGATGATCTTGGGCATTAGGACAGGGGGTCGGCAAACCGTGGCTCGAGAGCCACATGGGGCTCTTCGGCCCCTTGAGTGTGTGGCTCTTCCACAAAATACCACGGCGGCCTGGGCGAGTCTGTTTGGAAGACGTGGCATTAGAAGAAGTTGACATTCTAAAACTGTGGCTCTCCAAAGACATTTCAGTCGCCGTACTGTTGATATTTGGCTCTGTTGGCACTGAGTTTGCCGATCACGGCATTAGGAGTTTTGCTAGCAAGCTCAGGTCAGTAGATCTAGGCGGTTGTAGTTTTTCTGTTATTTTTAAAAGCATGTATTTATTGATTTCAGAGAGGAAGGGAGAGGAGAGGGAGATAGAAACATCAATGATGAGAGAGAACCATTGATCAGCTGCCTCCTGCATGTCCCCCACTGGGGATCGAGCCTGCAACCCGGGCATGTGCCCTTGACTAGAATCAAACCTGAGCCCCTTCAGTCCGCAGGCCAACACTCTGTCCACTGAGCCACACCGGCGAGGGTGAGTAGATCTAGTTTTCAACACTTCTGTAGTCTTTTATGCTATTGTTTGGAAATAAGTGATTGATTTTGATTATAATACAGACACTTAGACAGTGAGGTCCCCATTTCAGTGCCTCTTTGAGGTGCTTATTTTATTTTTTTAATAGGATTTACATGATGATGAAGGCTGAGCATTTCCCTAACACCATGGTCGGCAAACTGCGGCTCGAGAGCCACATACGCCTCTTTGGCCCCTTGAGGGTGGCTCTTCCACAAAATACCACGGCCTGGGCGAGTCTGTTTTGAAGACGTGGCGTGAGAAGAAGTTTAAGTTTACAAAATGTGGCTCTCCAGGGAAATTTCAATCCTTGTACTGGTGATATTTTGGCTCTGTGGACGAATGAGTTTGCCGACCATTGCCCTAACACATGCTCCTAGCAAGGCTCCCTTGTGGGTGTTTCCCTGTGCGTTTCCCAATTCAGCGCCCAAACGTGGCTCAGAACGCTGGCTTTGTGCATCCTGAGGGAGGGGATGGGCTTATAGGACTCGGGGAGCCATTCCTCCAACCCCAGATGTTTAAAAAAAAAAAAAAATTTTATTGATTTTTCTTATAGAAAGGAAGGGAGAGAGATAGAGAGGTAGAAACGCCGATGAGAGAGAAACATCGACCAGCTGCCTCTTGCACACCCCCTGTGGATGTGCCCACAACCAACGTACATGCCCTTGACCGGAATCGAACCTGGAACCTTTCAGTCCGCAGACCGGCGCTCTATCCGCTGAGCCACACCGGTTTCGTCCCCAGGTGTTATTTCTCTCTGAAAACAAGCCCCCCTCGTAATGCCGTGGTGCAGGGTGGTTTTGTACGTGTCACGTGTATCCTATACTCTGCGTCACTCGGCGTTCCGTGTCTTTCATTTCTTTTTAGTACACGCCGCCGTGATCGCGATTAACGAAGCGGTGGACCGCAGGGTTCCGGCTGACACCTTCACGGCTTTGAAGAACCCTAACGCCATGCTGGTCAACCTGGAAGAGTCCTTGGCTCCCACCTACCAGGACGTCCTCTACCAGGCCAAGCACGACAAGATGACAAACGCCAGAAACAGGGTAAAGATGGACCCTCTCTTCTTTCTAACTGACTCATGTTCTTTTCTCGTTTGATTTCAAAAATCAAGTTTATTTAGGTATAAAGTACAGGATAGTGAAATTCACTCATTTCAAGCGTACGGTTTGATGAGTGTTGACACATATATGTGGGGAACCATCACCCCAAACGTCCCAGGCCCCCACGCCTCACCCTTGACCCCAGTCACCTACCAAGCCGGCCAGGGCCCCATTGATTTTTAGGGAGAGTGGAAGGGAGAGGGAGGGACAGAGTGAAACGTGGATGGGAGAGAAACACATTGATTGGTTGCCTTCTGCATGTGCCCCAATCAGGGCCTGGGCTGGGGAGGAGCCTGCAACTGAGGTACGTGCTCTTGGTCAGATTTGAACCGAGGACCCTTCGGTTTGCAGGCTGACGCTCTATCCACTGAGCCACACCGGCTAGGGCTTTACTATGGATTTTAAGGCACCTCCTTTCCTTGCTCTTGCTTCTGTTCCGGTGAGGGAGAAGTTCAGTATCTCTCCCTCTTCTCCTCAGAGAGCTGAGCTAATCTAATTACACCTTTATCTCGTTTTTTTGTTTTTTTTTCAGACGGAAAATTCGGAGAGAGAGAGGGACGTTTACGAGGAGCTGCTCACTCAAGCTGAAATTCAAGGCAACGTGAACAAAGTCAACAGTAAGTGTGACCCTGGGCCAGGCACCTGAGGGGGCAGGGGAGGAATGTGAGTGTTGACCTGCTCTGGACGGATGACTTAGTTTATTTACTGTGGGCGCTAGTGGGCTTGGTGAGGAACTGCTGCTTCGGACTGGGTTTTTTTGTTTGTTTGTTTTTAAATACATTTTATTGATTTTTTAAAAATATATTTTATTGATTTTGTACAGAGAGGGAGGGAGAGAGATAGTGAGTTAGAAACATCGACGAGAGAGAGTCATCGATCAGCTGCCTCTTGCACACCCCCTGCTGGAGATGTGCCCGCAACCAAGGTACATGCCCTTGACCGGAATCGAACCCGGGACCTTTCAGTCCCCAAGCCGACGCTCTATCCATTGAGCCAAACCGGTTTCGGCCATTTTATTGATTTTTTTACAGAGAGGAAGGGAGAGGGATAGAAAGCTAGAAACATTGATGAGAGAGGCCTTCTCCAGTTTGGTAGTTTGCTCTAGACAACCCCTTGGCATTTCCAAGGGTTCCTGGGCCTCTGTTCATGCCGATTGGTGCCTCTGGCTTCACTCCCACGGTGGTGCCAGGCGGTCTGCATCTGGGAGCGTTTTGGCAGGTCCAGGGCGTGGGCGCTCCAGGAAACCCTTACTTCTGATGAGCAACCTGGCAGGAGCCCTGGAGCTTGATGGCTTCAAGGTTCTTTAAGATCCAGTCCCCAGCCGAAACCGGTTTGGCTCAGTGGATAGAGGGTCAGCCTGCAGACTGAAGGATCCCGGGTTCGATTCCAGTCAAGGGCATGTACCTTGATTGCGGGCACATCCCCAGTAGGGGATGTGCAGGAGGCAGCTGATCGATGTTTCTAACTATCCCTCTCCTTTGCTCTCTGTAAAAATCAATAAAATATATTAAAACAAACAAACAACAGAACTGTCCCGGGCTGTTGATGTGAACCCAGCATTTTCTGCCTTCTTCCCCTGCAGCGTTCTCCGCGTTGGCCAAGGTGGACCTGGCTCTGGACCAGGGAGGCGCCCTGGCCCTGTTCCGGATTCTGCAGTCGCCGGCGCTGGGCCTCCGCGGGCTGCAGCAGCAGAACAGCGAGTGGTACCTGAAGCAGCTGCTGAGTGACAGGCAGCAGAAGAGACAGGTGAGAGGACCCGGTGCAGCCTGCACCGCCGCCTGAACCCTGCTGTCGTGTTAAAGACTCTTCCGAGCCATCTTTTTCTTTTCTTTTTTTAAAATGTATTTTATTTTATTTTTATTATTTTAAATTTTGATTATGGTATCACATAATTGTCCTCATATCCCCCCATTCCCAACCCAAACCCCTCCCCACATATGTCCCCATCCCCTGTTGTCCATGTCCACTGGCTAGGCTCATATGCATGCACTCAAGTTTTTTTTAAATGTATTTTGTTGATTTTTTTTTACAGAGAGGAAGGGGGAGGGATAGGGAGCTAGAAACATCAATGAGAGAGAAACATGGACCAGCTGTCTCTTGCACGCCCCCTACTGGGGATGTGCCCGCAACCAAGGTACTTGCCCTTGACCAGAATCGCATCTGGGACCCTTCAGTCCGCAGGCCGACGCTCTATCCACTGAGCCACACCGGTTTCAGCCATCTCTTTCTAGTATAACTTTTTCTCCTGCATATAAATTAGGTTTTTATTTTTATTTATTTTCTGTTTTCTTATTTTTTTATTTCTTTTAATCCTCACCAAGGATATTTTTCCATTGATTTTTTTAGAGAGGGTGGAAGAAAGGGAAAGAGGGAGAGAAACATCCATGTGAGAGAGACACATTGATGAGTTGCCTCCTGACCAGGGCCTGGTTCAGGGAGGAGCCTGCAATCAAGGCATCCAACCCAGGAACCTTTGGTCCGCAGGCCCATACTCTATCCACTGAGCCACACCTGCTTGGGTTAAATTAGATTTTTTAAATGTCCTCAGGCAGCCCTAGCTGGTTTGTCTCAGTGGATAGAGCGTGGGCCTGCGGACTGGAGGGTCCTGGGTTCTATTCTGGCTAAGGGGGCGTGCAGAGGGCAGCTGATCGATGATTCTCTCTCATCATTGATGTTTCTATCTCTCTCTCCCTCTCTCTTCCTCTCTGAAATCAATAAAAATGTATTTAAAAAAGAATAGATTTTACAAACTCACACGAGTATGGGCCAGAGTAAGTGGCATACATCTGCTAGTGATTCCGTAAGCATTTATCTCAGGATGTGTTGATGCTTCTCGCACAATAATTCTTTTTTTTTTTTCTTTTTTAATATATTTGTATTGATCTTTTTACAGAGAGGAAGGGAGAGAGATAGAGAGCTAGAAACATCGATGAGAGAGAAACATCGACCAGGTGCCTCCTGCACACCCCCCACCAAGAGATGTGCCTGCAACCAACGTACATGCCCCTGACCGGAATCGAACCCGGGACTCCTCAATCCGCAGACCGATGCACAATAATTCTTTAAATGGACTGGTCTCGCCGAAACCGGTTTGGCTCGGTGGTAGAGCGTCGGTCTGCGGACTGAAAGGTCCCGGGTTCGATTCCGGTCAAGGGCATGTACATTGGTTGTGGGCACATTCCCCAGTAGGGGGTGTGCAAGAGGCAGCTGGTCGATGTTTCTCTCTCATCGACGTTTCTAGCTCTCTATTTCTCTCCCTTCCTCTCTGTAAAAAAATCAATAAAATATATTAAAAAATGAATGAATGAATGAATGAATGAATAAATAAATGGACTGGTCTCCAACAAGTCGCTCTACACCCCCCGGCGTGGCCAGGGCTGCCATTGGCCCTGCGGCTCTCTGTCCCTGTGACTGCGGCGGCGGGAGGGGAACGTGGCCAGAGGCAGAGGCGGGGTCACGCTGACATGAGCGTCCTTCGCTGTCGTCCTCAGGCCGGCCAGACGGATGCCCTGCAGAAGGAGGAGCTCCAGGCCGCGGTGGATGCCGCCAACAGCGCCGCCCAGCAGTACCAGCGAAGTAAGCCCCCCGCCGGGCTCCGGAGGCTGGGAGGGAAGCAGCTTCATGGCTTCATTGTGATGCAATTCGCATCCCTGTGGTTTGCCCCCTGCCAGGGAGACCGCGGTCTAAGACGGGGGGTTCCACTTGGGGTGGTGTGCAGAGCGGAACTTCTTTCCGTGACAGCTGGCATCTCCCCCCCCCCCCCCAGGGGCTCCCTCCGCTGACCGTGTTTCTGACCCCTTTCTCTGCCAGGGCTCGCCGCCGTGGCAGCCATCAATGCTGCCATCCAGAAGGGCGTGGCCGAGAAGACTGTTCTGGAGCTGATGAACCCCGAAGCCCAGCTTCCCCAGGTGTACCCCTTTGCTGCCGACCTTTACCAGAAGGAGCTGGCCACGCTGCAGCAGCAGAGTCCTGAAGTAAGTGAGCAAAACGCAACGGGAGGGGCCAGGCCGGCGTGGCTCAGTTGGTTGAGCCATCAGCCTATGAGCCAGGAGGTCACGGTTCGATTCCCGGTCAGGGCACATGCCCGGGTTGCAGGCTTGATCCCCAGTAAGGGGCGTGCAAGTGACAGCCGGTCAGTGATTCTCATCAGTGATGTTTCTAGCTCTCTCTCCCTCTCCCTTTGTCTCTGAAAACAATAAAAAATAAAAATAAATAAAATAAAAAAAACATACAAAATGCCCTAACCGGTTTGGCTCAGTGGATAGAGCATCGACCTGTGGACTGAAGGGTCCCAGGTTCGATTCCGGTCAAGGGCACGTACCTTGGCTGCGGACACATCCCCGGGTGTGCGGGAGTGCAGGAGGCAGCTGATTGATGTTTCTCTCTCATCATGTTTCTAACTCTCTATCCCTCTCCCTTCCTCTCTGTAAAAAATCAATAAAATATATATTTTTAAAAACTACACACACAAAACAAAACAGAAAGCAGAGGGAGGGAGGTGAATACCCACATCATGGTGCAATTAGGGACACCAAGTTTTTATTTGTCTTTTAAAAAATATATATATTTTATTGATTTTTTTACAGAGAGGAAGGGAGAGAGAGAGTTAGATACATCGATGAGAGAGAATCATCGGTCAGCTGTCTATTGCACAGTCCCTACCGGGAATGTGCCCAAAACCACGGCACATGCCCTTGACCGGAATCGAACCCGGGACCCTTCAGTCTGCAGACTGACGCTCTATCCACTGAGCCACACTGGTTAGGGCGGGACACCCAAGTTTTTTAACCAGAAGCGTAGATGCCTTGGCACTCCTTCCCTCGGTCCCTCACTCTGCACCCCCTCCCGCTCTGCTCTCCCTGCAGCATAGCCTCACCCACCCCGAGCTCTCCGTGGCCGTGGAGATGCTGTCGTCCGTGGCGCTCATCAACAGGGCGCTGGAGTCCGGGGACATGAGCACGGTGTGGAAGCAGCTGAGCAGCTCGGTGACGGGCCTGACCAACATCGAAGAGGAGAACTGTCAGAGGTGGGCGCCGAGGGGACCCTCCGAAGGCCGGGGCCTCCGCTGCGGCTCAGCCGGCGGCTCTGGCTTTCTCCCCAGTCGCTGGGATCGTCTCCCCCCCACCCCCCCCATTTCCATTCATTTTATACTTTATCGAACACCCTGGCGAAAGCCATACTGTCCCGGAACATTCTCTGAATCGAGATACTTCCTTCGTACTTCCTCACTGGTCCCGCGACTCTTGGGCTGGTTTGTTTAAACCGGGGGTCTGGTCCCGGACCTTGTGTTACTTCTGTCTGCTGTGTCTCTTCGGCGTCTTTTAGCCCAGAACTATCCCTGTCTTCACGACCCTGATTTGTCAGAGAGAGAGAGGGGGCCAGTTGGTCTACGAAATGCCCCATCTTCTGGTTCTGGTCGCTTCGGAATACTTGTCTTATTCCTGTAAACTGGAAATGACGTCTAAAGCAAGGTGACCGGACGTCCCGCTTCTGGCGGGACAGCCCCGATTTCTAACAATCTGTCCCGCGTCCCGCGGCGTTTGGGAAACAAAAATCGGGACTCTTTAAACATCACGCAGAACAAATTGTTGGAAATCTGGACGTCTGGTCACCTTAGCTAAAGCCATGTCGAGATTTAGTTGAACATCTTTGGGAATGTGTGTGTGTCTCATTTTCTCATATCAAGACTCCTGTGAAATCTGCTGTCCTGCCATTAACAGTACAAAGATTGGTCTTTAGAGGACAGCTCATCCCTCCAACGGAGATTTGTGTCTCTCTCTCACCAGATCAGAATCTCTCTGCACCTTTTGCGCCATGCACATGCGCAGTTCCCCGTTAACCTTTGGCTTAGTACCTTTGACCCTTGATAATCCTTGCCTACATAGTCGCTTCAGTAAGAGCTGCTGAATGAGGACTTCTTTATTTATTTGTTTTTTAATTGATTTTTTTACAGAGAGGAAGGGAGAGAGATAGAGAATTAGAAACATCGATGAGAGAGAATCATCTATCAGCTGCCTCCTGCGGGGGGTGTGCCTGCAACCAAGGTCCATGCCTTTGATCAGAATCGAACCGGCGACCCTCAGTCCGCAGGCCGATGCACTGAGCCAAACTGGTTTCGGCTGAATGAGGACTTGTTGGTGCATCATTCCTTCTGCATGTCCTTACTTATCTCGGAGCTGCTGCCTCTCTCTCATTCTAGAGGTGGTTTTCCTTGGAATTGAGTGGCAGTCAAGAATAGGTGAAATCCGCCAAAACTGGTGTTGCTCCGTGGATAGAGCGTTGGCCTGTGGAATAAAAGGTCCCAGGTTCGATTCCGATCAAGGGCATGGACCTTGGTTGCGGGCACATCCACAGTGGGGGGTGTGCAGGAGGCAGCCGTTCGATGACTCTCTGTCCCTCTCTCTTCCTCTCTGTAAAAAATCAATTAAAAAAAATATATATATATAAAAGAATAGGTGATACCCTTAAATTTTCTGTAAGGTCACTCAGTTGCGGAGCTGGCCTCTAGAACGTACCAATATACCAAAACTGTTGGGGTACCTTAACTGTCTGTGTTCTCGGAGACTTTGCCCACTGTTTCCTTCCTCGCCCTTGCTGTCCCGTCCCCCGTCCCCCCCCACGTCTTCTCATTGCTGTCACCCACAGTGATCCCGAAGGAAGGTCCCTTTCATTTTTTTGCACTTCACTGTCCTTGTCCTTGGGGGGCGGGGCAGGTACCTGGACGAGCTGGTGAAGCTGAAGGACCAGGCCCACGCAGAGAAGAACGAGTTCATCACGTGGAACGACATCCAGGCCTGCGTGGACCACGTGAACCTGGTGGTGCAGGAGGAGCACGAGAGTGAGTGGCCCGTCCCATCCCCCCGCGTGACGCGGTGCCAGGGGGCGTCGTGATGCCGTGAGCCGGCTCTAACCTTGACTCCTGGAGGGGGGGAGCGAGAGGAGGGTTGAAAATTGAAATCGATGTATAACTCAAAAGCCAAGGTTGGGTTTCGTTTTCAAAACGTCAGGCAACTGCTATCATTAGATATGTAGGTCATAGCTAAAAATTTCAGGATATGGTCCTGGCTGGTGTGGCTCAGTGGGTAGAGCGTCGGCCTGTAGACTGAAGAAGGGTTCTGGGTATGATTCTGGTCAAGGGCACGTGCCCAGGTTGTGGGTTTAATCCCCAGGAGGGGGCGTGCAGGAGGCAGCCGGTCAGTGATTCTCTCTCGATCATTGATGTTTCTATCTCCCTTTCCCATTCCCTTCCTCTCTGAAATAAATTATATATATATATATATATATATATATATATTTTTTTTTTTTTTTTTCCAGGAGATAAATTGAATATGATTTTTAAAAAATATATTGTATTGATTTTTTTACATAGAGGAAAGGAGAGGGATAGAGAGTCAGAAACATCAATGAGAGAGAAACATTGATCAGCTGCCTCCTGCACGCCCCCCATTGGGGATGTACCCACAACCAAGGTACATGCTCCTGACCGGAATCGAACCTGGGACCCGTCAGTCCGCAGGCAGATGCTCTATCCACTGGCTAGGGCTGATTTTTTATTTTTAAGTGCTACCCTGTTTGCCCAAAAATAAGACAGTGTCTTATATTAATTTTTTCCCCCAAAGTTGCACTAGGTCTTATTTTCAGGGGATGTCTTATCTTTCCATGCGCTAGGTCTTATTTTCGGGGAAACATGGTATTGTAACAAGCCCAGGTGAGCCCTGACACCGGTTTCCTGGAGTTGGCTCTTATTGATAGTGTTGAGGGCACAGTGCTCAATATTATGGATGACAAACTATGATTTGAGTCATGGCAGTGCTTGGTGGATTTATGCACACTTAGCTTGCTTACAGACTGATCTGTTTATGGAATGTCTTAAAGCCGTGTTTCCCAAACTTTTGACATATGTGTACCCCTTCTATAATTTTCGTAACGCTGAGGACCCCTCGTACTCATGAGGACGTAGAATTAGGCGCAGCTAAGCACGGTGCAGTGCCTATCCCCACCAAACTCCGGTGCAATGCGTGCCCCCACCAGACTCTTCCCGTACCCCTGGGGGTCACGCGGACCACACTTTGGGAAACACTGGCTTAAAGGAACGACCTCTCTCTCTCCCTCTTCAGGGATCTTAGCCATCGGCCTCATTAACGAGGCCCTGGACGAGGGGGATGCCCAGAAGACCCTGCAGGCCCTGCAGATCCCTGCAGCCAAGCTGGAGGGCGTCCTGGCAGAGGTGGCCCAGCATTACCAAGACACACTGATCCGAGCAAAGAGGGAGAAAGCCCAGGTGAGTGGCACCGGAGGGTCAGTTCTGTTCCAAGAGCTTCCTCCCTCCAGGTACCGAGATACAGGGATGATGCCTCCCCTGATCCCCCCTTCCCCAGGGACTGCTCCTTGTCACCTCACAGTAAGAGCTCTGTAACTGGGCTGAAACCGGTGTGGCTCAATGGATAGAGCATCAGCCTGCGGACTGAAAGGTCACAGGTTCGATTCCGGTCAAGGGCATGTACCTTGGTTTCGGGCACATCCCAGTCGGAGGTGTGCAGGAGGCAGCTGATCAATGATTCTCTCTCATTGATGTTTCTGACTCTCTATCCCTCTCCTTTCCTCTCTGTAGAGAATCAATAAAATATGTTGAAAAACACACACAAAGAGGCACATTAATGTGCTGTGTGTCCGTGGATCCTGGGGTGAGGGTTGAGTCATAACTCCTGTTGGTAGCCAGGAACTTGAGACGAAGGGATCAACTGATGTTACTCAGGTCAGAAGCAGTTGGCTGTGGGAAAGCTATCAATGGAGGTCTCTGTCTCTGATAATCAATTTTGGATCAATTGGATTAGTTCTTCCCCCAAATTTTTAAAAGTACGGTATATTGATTTCAAGAGAGGAAGTGGGTGGGGGAGAGATAGAAACATCAATGATGAGAGAGAATCATCCATCTGCTGCCGCCTGCACGCCCCCTAGTGGGGATCGAGTCCCCAACCCTGGGATTTGAGTCCTAGGACGACGCTCAACCGCTGAGCCATGCCAGCTGGGCGGTTCTTCCCAAACTTGGCTGATCATCAGAACGCTTGAAAAGATATTTTAAAAGTGCAAATTCCTGCCCTGGCCGGTGTGGCTCAGTGGATAGAGCGTCGGCCTGTGGACTCAACGGTTCCAGGTTTGATTCTGGTCAAGGCCATGTACTTTGGTTTCGGGCACATCCCCAGTAGGGGATATACAGGAGGCAGCTGGTTGATGTTTCTCTTTCATTGATGTTCTAACTCTCTATCCCTCTCTCTTCCTCTCTGTAAAAATGAATAAAATATATATTTTTTTAAAAATTTTTTAATTTTATTTTATTTTTATTGATTTTTTACAAAGAGGAAGGGAGAGAGCTAGAGAGCTAGAAATGTCAATTGAGAGAGAAACATGGACCAGCTGCCTCTTGCACACCTCCTCCTGGGGATGTGCCCGCAACCAACGTACCGGAATCGAACCTGGGACCTTTCAGTTCGCAGACCGATGCTCTACCCACTGAGCCAAACCGGTTCTGGCAAGATGTATACTCTTGTTTCTGCTTACTCAGAATCTCTAAGCGGGGGCCCGGCTCCAGTGCTTCTGTCTAGACCCCAGTGGTGATGTTTGTTTTTGCTGCCGTATAAGTCCACAAGGAATCTCATTACGTTTGACTGACAGAGAAGTGGACCTTGGGAAAATAAGCTAGGCCAGGTCCCATGTCTAAAAAAGGAAACCAGATTGAGGCTGCTATAGCTTGTACCTGCTCACTCCCGCTCTGAGCCCTCTGGGACGGCTGTGGGAGTTACGCTGTCAGAGGATGTGACTAGAGTTGGAAGCATTTCCGTTTGCCGTGGAATAACTTTTCAGAGGATGGGGGTGGGGCTGGAGGGAATTTGCTTAGCACTGCCAGGCCCACACGTTAGAAGTTAAAAAAAAAAGCCTTTTTTTTTAGGCCTCAGCTTAGCTTGTTACTTTCCTCTGGGCCATCTTGAAAGTGGTTTTAAAAATAATCTGATTTCCAAATCTATCAAGCAAAAGGTCTTACTTTAGCGTGGACCTTTAGTTCTCTTGTGGTGTCTTTGGGTCTAGCTTTGGTGTCGGGGTAATACTGACCTCAGAGACTGAATTGGGAAGTTTTCCTCCTGTGCTTCAGAAGCGTTTGTAAAGGATTGGTGTTAGCTTCTTTAGACATTTGGTAGAATCCACCAGTGAAGACATGTGGTCCTGTGTTTTGGGCCTTTTTATTTTTTTAGGATTAAAATATATATATATATATATTATTGATGACCGGTTTGGCTCAATGGATAGAGCGTCGGCTTGGGGGCTGGGTGGTCCCGCGTTCGATTCTGGTCAAGGGCATGTGCCTTGGTTGCGGGCATATCCCCAGTGCGGGGTGTGCAAGAGGCAGCTGATCGATGACTCTCTCATAGATGTTTCTAGCCCTCTCTCTCTCTCCCTTCCTCTCTGTACAAAATCAATCAAAATATTTTAAAAAAATAAAAAAAATAAAAAAATAAAAATATATTTTATTGACTTTTTATAGAGAGGAAAAGAGAGGGATAGAGAGTTAGAAACATCGATGAGAGAGAAACATCCATCAGCTGCCTCCCACACACCTCCTACTGCGGATCGCTCCCACAACCCGGGCATGTGCCCTGACCAGGAATCAAACTGGCGACCTTTTGGTTCCTGGGTTGGATGCTCAACCACTGAGCTACACTGGCCGGGCTTCACCCTTTTTTCTTTCTTTTTATTTTTATTTATTTATTTTTTATTTATTTAAAAATATATTTTATTGATTTTTCACAGAGAGGAAGAAAGAGGGATAGAGAGTTAGAAACATCGATGAGAGAGAATCATCGACCAGCTGCCTCTTGCACGCCCCCTACTGGGGATGTACCTGCAACCAAGGTACATGCCCTTGACGGGAATCGAACCCGGGACCTTTCAGTCCCCAGGCTGACGCTCTATCCACTGAGCCAAACCGGTCCCGCCTCTTTTTATTTTTATTTTATTTTATTTAATTCCTGCTTCTTCCAGTTGACTGTTCCATGTGTCTCACGTGTTTGAAGCTTTCTCCATATCTAATCGAGTCTCAGAAGCCCCTGATTTTATGACTCTTCTTTAAAAAAAAAAAAAAAAAGTATTTTATTGATTTTTTACAAAAAGGAAGAGAGAATGATGAGAGAGACATCGACCAGTAATGAGAGAGACGTCGACCAGCTGCCTCCTGCACCCCCCCCCTGGGGATGTGCCCGCAACGAAGGCACATGCCCTTGACCGGAATCGAACCTGGGACCTTTCAGTCCGCAGGCCGACGCTCTACCCACTGAGCCAAACCAAACCGGTTTCAGCTGATTTCACGGCTCTTACTGTTACGTTGCTTTTCTCGGTGTGTAGGAAACCCAGGACGAGTCCGCCGTGCTGTGGTTGGATGAAATTCAAGGCGGCATCTGGCAGTCCAACAAGGACACGCAGGAGGCACAGCGGTGTACGTATGGCCGGTTTATTCCTCTCGGGGGAGGGCGGGGCGGCGAGGTGCGCCGTGTCACGTTAGGCAGATCAGCATTGGGGGACACAGCTTGCCAGCAGGCACAGCCAGGTGAACCAGGCAGGGTAAGGATGTAGGGTTCCTAAACTAAGGTGACCAGACGTCCGGCTTTGGGCGGGACAGTCCCGATTTTCAACAATTTGTCCCGCGTCCCATGGCGTTTTAAAAAAGCCCGATTTTGCCTACACCTGTGTGGCTCAGTGGATAGAGCGTCGGCCTGCAGACTGAAGGGTCCTGGGTTCGATCCCGGTCAAGGGCATGTACCTTGGTTGCAGGCACATCCCCAGTAGGAGGTGTGCAGGAGGCAGCTGATGGATGTTTCTTTCTCATCGATGTTTCTAACCCTCTATCTCTCTCCTTTCCTCTCTGTAAAAAAATCAATAATATATATATATATATATATATATATATTTTTTTTTTTTTTTTAAGTCCCGATTTTATTCTTTCCAAAAATTGGGACTTTTTTTTTTTAAACGCCGCGAGACAAATTGTTGAAAGTCGGGACTGTCCCGCCAAAAGCGGGACATCAGGTCACCTTGTAAGTTAGGCAGATCAGCATGGGGGGGAACAGCTTGCCAGCAGGCACAGCCAGGTGAACCAGGGTACGGATGCAGGGCTTCCTAAACGATCCCGGTAACACTTCCCTTCCGAGACAGTCGCCATGGGCATCTTTGCCATCAACGAGGCCGTGCAGAGCGGCGACGTGGGCAGGACGCTGAGCGCCCTCCGCTCCCCAGACGTGAGCCTGTACGGGGTCATCCCGGAGTGCTGCGACACCTACCAGAGCGACCTCGCCGAGGCCAGGAGGAAGAAGATGGCGGCAGGTGAGTTTATGGTGAAACGCACGTGCGGCCCGAAGCCGAGAGCGTGAGTGTGCGAGGGGCACGAGGTGGAGCGGAGGGCGGTCTGTAGAGAGAGAGAACTTCCGTGGAGACGTACAGTATCTGGATTTTTTTATTTTTAAAATATATTTTATTGATTTTTTACAGAGAGAAAGAAGAGGGATAGAGAGTCAGAAACATCGATGAGAGAGAATCATCGATCAGCTGCCTCTTGCACACCCCACACTGGGGATGTGCCCGCAACCAAGGCACATGCCCTTGACGGGAATCGAACCTGGGAACCCCTCAGTCTGCAGGCCAACGCTCTATCCACTGAGCCAACCGGTTTCGGGCAGAAAGTAGTTTTCTGACACATAAGGTCTTAGATGTTGGTTTTGGGAAGAACAAAGCTAATCAAAGTTTATTCCACAGTTGGACTTTGCAGGTGTTTTTATATATATATATATATTTTATTTTTTTATTTTTTTTATTGATTTCAGAGAGGAAGGGAAAGGGAGAGGGAGATAGACACATTAATGATGAGAGAGAATCACCAATTGACTGCCTCTTGCACGCCCCCTATTTGGGATCAAGCCCACAACCCGGGTATATGCCGTGACTGGAAATTGAACCCGGGACCCTTCAGTTTGCAAGCTGACGCTCTATCCAAGCAGTGGTCGGCAAACTGCGGCTCTTGAGCCGCATCCACAGTTTGCCGCTCTGTTGACTAATGAGTCCGCAGGCTGACGCTCTATCCACTGAGCCACACCGGTTTCGGCTCTGGGCCCCTTTTCACCTTCCCTTTCCCGTCCGCCAGGCGACAACAACAGCCAGTGGGTGAAGCACTGGGTGAAAGGCGGGTATCATTATTACCACAACCTGGACACGCAGCAGGGCGGATGGGACGAGCCCCCAGGCTTCGTGCAGAACTCCACGCAGCTCTCGCGGGAGGAGATCCAGGTAGGCGGCCCTCCCTCGGGGAAGGAGCTGAGAGAGAGCGCGTGATGGAGCCGGAAGCGTGTTTGGAGGAACAGGCCTGTGGTCAGAAGCCTCGGCCTAAAACCCAGGCTGCGTAATGAACTGGTGCAGAGTAATTATTTGTCTAGCCCCGTGGCCGGCAAACCGCAGCTCGCGAGCCACATGCGGCTCTTTGGCTCCTCGGGTGTGGCTCTTCCACAAAATACCACGGCCTGGGCGAGTCTATGTTGAAGGAGTGGCGTTGGAAGAAGTTCAAGTTTAAAAAATGTGGCTCTCCAAAGACATGTCAATCGTTGTGCTGTTGATATTTGGCTCTGTGGACTGATGAGTTTGCCGACCACCGGTCTAGTGGCTGGGGGAGTGACTCAAGGCCTAACTTAGGAACACATCAGTATTGTAGAATGTAAGTCAGACAAATTGTGTGCTTATGAGAGAAAACGTGGATGCCCAGAAGAGAAGAATGAAAGGTTGCTCTCACTCCTCATTACATGCAACTGCTGTTCATCTCTCCCAGTTCACGTTTCCTCCCTCTTTTCGGACCGCCCTGCCCACTCCGGACTGGGCAGTGTTAGACCATACGCTGTCCGTCACAGGCTGCCATTTCCCTGCGTGTCCTTCGCTGGGGGCTCCTTGGACTGGCCACTCAGCCCCTGCTGGCCCCTGTTCCTCTGTCCTCTTTATTATTACTTTTTAAATACATATTTTACTGATTTTTTTACAGAGAGGAAAGGAGAGGGATAGAGAGTTAGAAACATCGATGAGAGAGAAACATCGGTCAGCTGCCTCTTGCACACCCCGTACTGGGGATGTGCCCGCAACTAAGGCACATGCCCTTGACTGGAATCGAACCTGGGACCCTTCAGTCCGCAGGCCGATGCTCTATCCACTGAGCAACACCGGTTTAGGCCTTTTTTTTTTTTTTAATGTATTTTTATTGATTTCAGAGAAGGGAGAAGAAGAGATAGAAACATCAATGATGAGAGAGAATCATGGATCGCCTGCCTCCTGCATGCCCCACACTGGGGATGGAGCTCAGAAACCGGGCATGTGCCCGGACCGGGAATCGAACCCTGACCTCCTGGTTCCTAGGTCCACACTCAATCACTGAGCCACGCCCACCAGGCTCCTCTGCCTTCTTGTCATCAATGACCCACGCACGGCACCTGGCACAGTCAGTGTTGGGCAGATGAGTGGGTACATAGGAGGTGAAAGAAGATCAAGTTGTTTTTTGTTGGTTTTTTTTTTGTGGCTTTTTGAGGGTATGAGAGCAACCTGCCCGGAAAAATAGACTGAAGCCACTCCCGTTGCTGAAAGATCTAGAACAATTTGAGAAAGCCGTCAGGGCTGGTGTGTGCGCTGCGGACAGTACCGCGTTAAAATGTGTCCCTCCTCACCCACGTATGTCTGTCTGCCCCGTGCCCGCGTGCCTTTCAGAGCTCCATCTCCGGGGTGACCACTGCGTACAACCGCGAGCAGCTCTGGCTGGCCAACGAGGGCCTGATCACCAAGCTGCAGGCTTGCTGCCGCGGGTACCTCGTCCGACAGGAGTTCCGCTCCCGGATGAATTTCCTGAAGAAACAGATTCCCGCCATCACCTGCATCCAGGTATTTCTGAGCCCGGGACACGGGCCGCGGGAGCGCGCCGAGGGCAGCACTCAGAGACCGCCAGTTCTCAGGGGCGTGTGTGTGTGTGTGTATACACGTGTGTGTGTGTTTTCCTGCTGACCTCCTGGTCTCATCCTTCTTCTTCTTTTTTCTTTCTTTTTAAAATATATTTTATTGATTTTTTTACAGAGAGGAAGGGAGAGGGATAGAGAGTTAGAAACATCGATCAGCTGCCTCCTGCACACCCCCCACTGGGGATGTGCCTGAAACCAGGGTACATGCCTTTGACCGGAATCGAACTGGGACCTTTCAGTCTGCAGGCTGACACTCTAGCCACTGAGCCAAACTGGTTTCTGCTGGAGGCAGTTTTTTTTTTGTTTTTTTAAAAATATATTTTATTGATTTTTTACAGAGAGGAAGGGAGAGGGATAGAAAGCTAGAAATATCGACCAGCTGCCTCCTGCACACCCCCTACTGGGGATGTGCCCGCAACCAAGGTACATGCCCTTGACCGGAATCGAACCTGGGACCTTTCAGTCTGCAGGCCAACACTCTAGCCACTGAGCCAAACCGGTTTCGGCTGGAGGCAGTTTGAAAAGGTGTGCCGTGTGGTGCTCACACCAGGGAAGTGGACACTGGCCAATGTGCTCCCCTGGTGGCGTCCCAGCCTCGGCCCTCACTCCCCAGTCCCCGGAGGACGTGGTCCTCTCTAGACCGTGCCAGGAACCGCCCGGGGACAGAGGGTCGAGGAGAGGTGTTGGCATTCCCTCTCTTCCCTGGGAAACAATGTGCCGACTGACTGTCCTGTCCGATGGTTTCAGTCGCAGTGGCGAGGGTACAAGCAGAAGAAGGCCTATCAGGACCGGCTGGCGTACCTGCGCTCCCACAAGGATGAAGTCGTGAAGGTACGGTGGCCCGGGCGGGTCACTCCGTGCAGGGTGCCAGCGTGGCCTGCGTCCAGGCGAAGGGCTTTTGTAATTCCCAGGGTCATTCTGTCCACAGATCCAGTCCCTGGCGAGGATGCACCAGGCCAGAAAGCGCTACCGGGGCCGCCTGCAGTACTTCCGAGATCACGTATGTCCCCTGGCGAAGCGGGGCTGGTGGGATCATTTTTTCTTTTTTTTCTTTTATTGATTATGGTATCACATAATTGTCCTCATCCCCCCAATCCCATCCCAAATCCCTCCCCACATATGCCCCCACCCCCGTTTCCATGGCCACTGGCCAAGCCCACTTGCATGCACACTAGTCCTTTGGTTGATCTCTCCCCCTGACCCCCACCCTCCCCTGCCTTCCCTCTGAGGTTTGATGGTCTGATCGCTGCTTCTCTGTCTCTGGGTCTGTTTTTGTCCATCCGTCTATGTTGTTCATTATTTTCCTCTACATGTGTGAGATCATGTGATCCAAGAAATACCCTTGTAAGAACCTAAACTGAGATAAGCCATATAATGGTCATGCTGAGAGGCAAATGAAGGGATCAGTTTTGTGATCTCTTTGGTGGTGGACCCATAACCAACAGCGTTTGTCCTCTGTTCCTTAGATCAATGACATCGTCAAAATCCAGGCTTTCATTCGGGCGAACAAAGCTCGTGACGACTACAAGACGCTCAGTGAGTAACTGTGGCCCGGCAGAGGCGGCGTGGAGGCCCCCGGGGCCTGGGCACTCTCCACGGATCTCTCTTATTTCCTGCAGGCAAGCCCGGGGGCCGGGGGCCGCTTGCGATTGATTTATTGACTTAACCCCCTTTGCTAACCTGGGGCTGCATGTCCTGTCTTTCACGTGTCCGCCTTGGTCACCATAGCGATAGCATGACCGAGAACACTGCGCCTCGCGACTGTTCTCGCTCATCTCACCATTTAACTAAGGTGACCAGATGTCCCGCTTTTGGCGGGACAGTCCCGATTTTTAACAATTTGTCCCTGCCGAAACCGGTTTGGCTCAGTGGATAGAGCGTCGGCCTGTAGACTGAAAGGTTCCAGGTTCGATTCTGGTCACGGGCACGTACCTTGGTTGCAGGCATATCCCCAGTGGGGGTGTTTGCAAGAGGCAGCTGGTCGATGACTCTTTCTCAGCGACGTTTCCAACTCTCTATCTCTCTTAATTCCTCTCTGTGTAAAATCAATAAAATAAATTAAAAAAAAAAATTTGTCCCGTGTCCCACGGCGTTTTAAGAAGTCTTTTAAAAAAGTATTTAAAACTTTTTTAAAAAGCCTCGAGACGCAGGACAAATTGTTAAAAATCGGGATGTCTGGTCACCTTACATTAAAGCACACACCTGACTAGAGCTCACCCATAACCTTGACCTTTCTGGGACCGGGAACGTCTCCCGGTAACCCCGTGTCCGTCTGACGCGCGCCGTCTCTCTGCCAGTTAACGCCGAGGACCCTCCGATGATCGTGGTCCGGAAGTTCGTCCACCTGCTGGACCAGAGCGACCAGGACTTCCAGGAGGAGCTGGACCTCATGAAGATGCGGGAAGAGGTCATCACCCTCATCCGCTCCAACCAGCAGCTGGAGAACGACCTCAACCTGATGGACATCAAGATCGGGCTGCTGGTGAAGAACAAGATCACGCTGCAGGTGTGCGCCGAGCCGGGGGGCCGCGGGGCACGGACTGCTCGGGCTGCCCGGCCTCACCCTCGCTGATGCGTGGGGAGGGAGGAGGCTGGCTTTCTCCTTGAATGCCATAAGCTGTAAAAAAGTTACAGATGAGCCAAGACCGGTTTGGCTCAGTGATAAGAGCATCGGCCTGAGGACTAAAAGGTCCCGAGTTCGATTCCAGTCAAGGGCATGTATCCTGGTTGCAGGCACATTCCCAGTGGGGGGTGTGCAGGAGGCAGCTGATCGATGTTTCTCTCTCGTCGATGTTTCTGACTCTCCCTCTCCCTTCCTCTCTATAAAAAGTCAATAAAATATATATATATATATATTTTTTTTTTTTTAAATGTAAAACAAAAAAGTTACTAAAAGGTCCTGGGTTCGATTCCAGCCAAGGGCACGTATCCTGGTTGCAGGCACATTCCCAGTGGGGGGTGTGCAGGAGGCAGCTGATCGATGTTTCTCTCTCATCGATGTTTCTGACTCTCTATCTCTCTCCCTTCCTCTCTATAAAAAGTCAATAAAATATATATATTTTAAAAATAAACAAAATAAAGTTACAGAGGAAATGAAATACTGTGATTTAATAGCAAAATTTAAAATAGAGAGAAGAAGGTAAAAGCCATCCTGTAATTTCACCACTGCACAATCATTTCGTATGGGACCTTTTTACTTCATATTAGAAGATAAAATGTTTTCCAGGTGATAAAGTCATCATATTATTTTTTTAAATTTATTTTTATTGATTTCAGAGAGGAAGGGAGAGGAAGAGAGAGAGAGAGAGAGAAACATCAATGATGAGAGAGAATCATGGATTGGCTCGGCTGCCTCCTGCACGCCCCACACTGGGGGTCAAGCCCACAGCCTAGGCCTGTGCCGTGACCAGGAATCGAACCGTGACCTCCTGGTTGATAGGTCCACAATCATCCACTGAGCCATGCCGGCCGGGCAGTCACAAATATTATTTTTAATAGCAATATCATAACTAATTAGGAGATACATTATAATTGATCTCTATTTCCCCTCCAACTATTTTTTTTAATTGTTCCTTTTTAAAAATATATATTTTATTAATTTTTCACAGAGAGGAAGGGAGAGGGATAGAGAGCTAGAAACATCGATGAGAGAGAATCATCGACCAGCTGCCTCCTTCACACCCCGTTCTGGGGATATGCCCGCAACAATGTACATGCCCTTGACCGGAATCGAACCCGGGACCCTTTGGTCCACAGACCGATGCTCTGTCCACTGAGCCAAACCGGTTTCAGCTCCCCTCCAACTATTTGGCCAGTTTTTATTATTACAGATAACACTGCAGGGCATATCTTGATGAAAACGTAGCTTTTATCGAATGGAAGGCTTTGACTTGCAGGTAGATTCCTAGGAGTTGGCTTCCTGAATCAGTGGATGTTTTTATGGATCAGGTTCTTTTTAAAAATATATATATATTTTATTGATTTTTTTTTTTTTTTTTTTTATAGTGAGGAAGGGAGAGGGATAGGGAGTCAGAAACATCCATGAGAGAGAAACATCGATCAGCCGCCTCCTGCACACCCCCTACTGGGAATGTGCCTGCAAACAAGGTCCATGCCCTTGACCGGAATCGAACCTGGGACCTTTCCGTCTGCAGGCCGATGCTCTATCCACTGAGCCACACCGGTCAGGGCTGGATCAGGCTCTTTATAGGAAGATGAGCGAGGGACTGCATTTCATTGATGTATTGAGAACAGGAGACTCCATCCGACTTGGAGGAATAGCTTCGTCTCTGAACGCTTTCTGACTTACGTGCTGGTTTCTGTCCGCAGGATGTGGTTTCCCACAGCAAGAAGCTTACCAAAAAGAACAAGGAGCAGTTGTCCGACATGATGATGCTGAACAAACAGAAGGGAGGTCTCAAGGCTCTGAGCAAGGAGAAGAGAGAGAAGCTGGAAGCTTACCAGCACCTGTTTTATTTATTGCAGGTGAGCGGCTCCTGGGCGTGGGACCGAGAAATGTAGCTCGTTTTCTTTTCGTTAAGACAGCCTCACCCACAGGCCTCTGTGGCACTGGTTCTGATTTCCACTGAGGGCTGAGCCAGAGCTGTCTTATTTTCCTTTCTTTTCTTTTCTTTTTTAATTTCTTTATGGATTAAGGTATCACGTATTTGTCCTCAACCCCCCATTCCAATCCCCTACCCACCCACTCATGCCCTATCCCCTATTGTCCTTGACCATTGGTTAGGCCCATATGTATGCACATAAGTCCTTTCTTTCTTTTTATTAAATATATTTTATTGATTTTTTACAGAGAGAAAGGGAGAGAGTAGAGAGCTAGAAACGTCGATGAGAGAGAAACATCGACCAATTGCCTCTTGCACACCCCCTACTGGGGATGTGCCCGCAACCAAGGCACATGCCCTTGACTGGAATTGAACCCGGGACCCTTCAGTCCGCAGACCGACGCTCTACCACTGAGCCAAACTGGTTTCGGCTCTTTTTTAAAAAAATATATATTTTATTGATTTTTTTACAGAGAGGAAGAGAGAGGGATAGAGAGTTAGAAACATTGATGAGAGAGGAATATTGATCAGCTGCCTCTTGCACACCCCCCACTGGGGATGTGCCCGCAACCAAGGCACATGCCCCTGACCGGAATCGAACCCGGGACCTTTCAGTCCGCAGGCCGACGCTCTATCCACTGAGCCAAACTGGTTTCAGCTTCTTTCTTTCTTTGCTTACATACATCCTCATCCTTCGAGTTTGCAGGACCCTGAGTGTGTTTGCCAGCCCTTACCTTATCCACAAGTGGCTTAAGTCAGTCCCTTGGCTTCGTTTCAGACCAACCCCACCTACCTGGCCAAGCTGATTTTCCAGATGCCCCAGAACAAGTCCACCAAGTTCATGGACTCCGTCATCTTCACCCTCTACAACTACGCCTCCAACCAGCGCGAGGAGTACCTGCTGCTGCGGCTCTTCAAGACAGCACTCCAGGAGGAGATCAAGTACGGAGGGCCCCCCTCCCCTCCTCTGCCTCAGGCACCCCCCCCACTTCCTCCCCACCCCCCCACCCCACCGCCCCACCACCACACACACACACACCAGAGTCTCAGGGCTGGACAGTCAGGCCGCCTGCACCATACGCTTCACGCTCAGCGAAGGCTGTGATTTGTGTGAACGACTCGCAAGAAGGATCCCCTTGTTCAATCACTGATATATAGTGTTGTTGCAGATGCTAAGGAAGGCGATAAAGTAATCAATTTGCTAAATTCATTTTAGGAACATTTCTAGATTCAAATACAATTTTTTTTTTTAAAAAGACTGACCTTTAAACCTTTTTGTTTTTTGTTTTATTATTATTTTTAAAATGTTTTTATTGACTTTAGAGAGGAAAGGAGAGAGAGGGAGAGAAACGTCAATGAGGAGAGAGCATCATGGATTGGCTGCCTCCTGCAAGTCCCATACTGGGGATCCAGCCCATAAATCTGGCCGTGTGCCTTGTCCAGGAATCAAACCCGGGATCCTTTAATCCACAGGCAGATGTTCCCTAAAATATAATTTATTGTTTTTTGTAATTGATTTCAGAGAGGAAAGGAGAGGGAGAGAGAGAGTGAGAGAAACATCAATGCTGAGAGAGAATTATTGATTGGCTGTCTCCTGCACACTCCATACTGGGGATTGAGCCCGCAACCCGAGCATGTGTCCTTGTCCGGAATAAAACCTGGGACCCTTTAGTCCGCAGGCTGATGCTCTATCCACTGAACCAAACCGGTTTCGGCTAAATATAATTTTAATATTTAAGAAGCTGACGCAAACACCCAAGATTCCACATTTCTGTCTAATAAAGGACCCTTTGTGTTTTTTTCAGCAGCAGAAAGCTGTTCTGTGTTTAGACAAGTGTTTTCTTTCCAATGATCTGTGTCCAGGAAATGGGATCGCTAAGTAGGAAGGATCTTTTTTTTTTTTTTTTTTAAATATATTTTATTGATTTTTTTACAGAGAGCAAAGGAGAGAGATAGAGAGCTAGAAACGTTGATGAGAGAGAAACATCGACCAGCCGCCTCTTGCACATCCCCTACCGGGGATGTGTCCGCAACCAATGTACATGCCCTTGACCGGAATCAAACCTGGAACCTTTCAGTCCGCAGACCGACACTCTACCACTGAGCCACACCGGCTTCGGCAGTAGGAAGGATCTTCACACCCATAGATTCTGTGTGGTTTCAACTCCGCTTGCTTCTGATGCCTTCCTAGGTCGAAAGTGGACCAGATCCAAGAGATCGTGACGGGAAACCCGACCGTCATTAAGATGGTGGTCAGCTTCAACCGCGGCGCCCGGGGCCAGAACGCCCTGCGCCAGATCCTGGCCCCCGTCGTGAAGGAGATCATGGACGACAAATCCCTCAACATCAAGACCGACCCTGTGGATATCTACAAGTCGTGGGTCAATCAGATGGAGTCGCAGACGGGAGAGGCGAGGTATGCCGCCGTGACACCCTTTTCTGTCCTGCGTTTTATTCTCTCTCTCTCTCTCTCTCTCTCTCTCTTTTTTTTTTTAAAAAAAAAGATAATCAATCTTTATTGTTCATATTTTTACAAAGGTTCCTTATTTCTTCCCCCCTCCACCAGGTTCCCACCCCTCCCTCCGCCCCCTCTCCATCCCCCATTGTCCTCATCCATAGGTGCACAGTTTATGTTCAGTCTCTTCCTCCCTCCCTTTCCTCGATAGCAAATCCCTTTTCAGATAGCAAATCAGCCACCCAGCATCTTCTCATATCAATAATACCTCCACATGCCCAATGATCCACTTCACACAAAAGACATTTCCAAATAGGTCAACCAACCTCATCCAGGCCCCACCCAAGGCACTCACAGATCAACACCCCAGCGCTATACCAACTCAACACATCCAGATCTAAGCCTTCATCACTTGGTTCAGCAGACCCTCAAGTTCCCGCAAAAGTTTCTCTCTATCTCTCTTTTTCTCTCCCTCTCTTTCTTAGCAGTTGACCTTTTATTTACAAACTGATAATTGTTCAAATAGCTTTTCCTTAGAAACCTCTTTATTAAATTGTTGACCTGGTAATACGTTCATTTATTTAGCAAATATTTACTGAGTTCCTTTTTTTTTTTTTTTTTTAATATATTTTATTGATTTTTTTACAGAGAGGAATAGAGAGTTAGAAACATTGATGAGAGAGAATCATCCATCGGCTGCCTCTTGCACACCTCCTACTGGGGATGTGCCCGCAACCAAGGTCCATGCCCTTGACCGGAATCAAACCTGGGACCTTACAGTCTGCAGGCCGACGCTCTATCCACTGAGCCACACCGGTTTCGGCCCGGCCCCCTTATTTACCGGGTCAATGAACACGAGCATGGTGCCTGATCTCTCTGGGTCTTTCTGTTTACGAAACGCATGGCCCTGCCCTGGCCACTGCCCGGCGGCTTCCGGCCTAACCCTATCGGGGGGGTCATTTCTGCCTCTGCAGCAAACTCCCCTACGATGTGACCCCCGAGCAGGCCCTGGCACACGAGGAGGTCAAGACCCGCCTCGACAGCTCCATCAGGAACATGCGGGCCGTGACGGACAAGTTCCTCTGCGCCATCATCAGCTCCGTGGACAAAATCCCGTGAGTGCCTCCCGCCGTGACGCCGCACACACAGCCCGGGGCGCGGGCACCCTCCCGCTCCCCGGCTCCCCTCATGCCTTGTGTCCGTCTCACAGCTACGGGATGCGCTTCATCGCCAAGGTGCTGAAGGACTCGCTGCACGAGAAGTTCCCCGATGCCGGTGAGGACGAGCTGCTGAAGGTAAGACCCGGGAAGCGGGCTCGGCCTGGAGCCTTCCAGGAAACAGGGATTCCACGAGGCCCGCCCACAGACCCTTAGCAAGAGCCTGAGTCCCGGCAGGAGCTCGCCACAGATTGCGATTGTAAAATAGTCAATGACACCTCTTGGAATGTCTATAGGGTTTGAATGGCCCGCATCAATGAAGTCCGGGTAGATTCTTCCTATATATATATATTTTTTTAAATATGTTCTTGTTGAATTTATTTTTATTTCTTTAATATTTTATTGATTCTTTTTACAGAGAGGAAGGGAGAGAGAGAGAGAGAGAGTTAGAAACATCAACCAGCTGCCTCCTGCACACCCCACACTGGGGATGTGCCCCCAACCAAGGTACATGCCCTTGACCAGAATCGAACCTGGGACCCTTCAGTCCGCAGACCGACGCTCTATCCACTGAGCCAAACCGGTTTCGGCTCTTTTATTTATTTTTACAGAGAGGAAGAGAGAGGGATAGAGAGCTAGAAACCTCGATGAAAGAGAATCATCGATCTGCTGCCTCCTGCACACCTCGCACCGAGGATGTGCCCGCAACCAAGGCACATGGCCTTGATCGGAATCGAACCCGGGACCCTTCAGTCCACAGGCCTCCCTCTATCCTCTGAGCCACACGGGTTTCGGCTCTTCCTGTCTTGAGACTCATTTCTGCGTCCTGTCTTTTCGCTGCACAATAGCTCCCTCTGCTGGTGGCCAGGTGAAGGGGACCGAGCACAACTGTTTCTGCTGAGGCTGTGGCTGGTAACTCGGACTTGCCTCTGCGCCTTTCTCTCCTCCTTTTTTTAATCTACGCTTTTTTCTTCTCTCTCCTAGTTCTTGTGCTTTCCTACAGCGAGGCCTCGCTTCTAGGCTTTCTGTCCAGGTGAATTCATTTTTGTATTTTTAAACGATGGCTCTTGGGGGAAATGCTGTGACTGCCCTTGACTTCTGGGGAAGAGTCCGTGTGTTGAGTGACTTTAATTCCTGAGGCATGAACTCGTCTTCCCGGGACGTCTCTCCCGCATGAGCATGATGGGGGTCGGACAGGTCGCGCTGCACCAATTCGGTCCCCTTTAAGGACTTATTTTATTTTTATTTTTAAAAATGTATTTTATTGAGGTTGTACAAAGAGGAATAGAGAGTTAGAAACATCCGTCAGCTGCCTCCTGCACAATCCCCCACTGGGGATGTGCCCACAACCAAGGTACATGCCCTTGGCTGGAATCGAACCTGGGACCTTTCAGTCCGCAGGCCGACGCTCTATCCACTGAGCCACACCGGCTTCGGCCAAGGATTTATCTTAAGTACCTTCGTCAGCCTCTCCGAATGAAAGCCCACCCGCACGAAAGCGAAAAGTGCTCGTGGGTGACAGCTTCTTGTGCTGCCAGAACATGACAGCGCTCAGTCACAGACGTTATGTCTGTCATTTCCCCCTGCATCTGTCCTTCCTGCTGTAGTGTGCTTTTCAGTTCTGTCTCATTTTCTCTTGCTCTGCACCCAAACGGGGGACGTTGGGTCACGTCAGGGTCAGACCCTGGGAGCAGGCGTGTGTGCATGCGTGCACGTGTGTCCATGTGCGTCGTGCGTATCTCCCCTCCCTCCCAGGACTGCGTTTTCTCGTTTCCTTTGCTGGTCGTCGAGTCCTCCGTGGCTTCCCTGGTGGATCGGCCTTTAACACCCGTCTTTCTTGGTCCGTCCGTCCCCAGATTATCGGCAACTTGCTGTACTACCGGTACATGAACCCGGCCATCGTCGCTCCGGACGCCTTCGACATCATCGACCTGTCGGCGGGAGGCCAGCTCACCACCGACCAGCGCCGCAACCTCGGCTCCATCGCCAAGATGCTCCAGCACGCGGCGTCCAACAAGATGTTCCTGGGAGATAACGCCCACTTAAGCATCATCAACGAGTACCTTTCCCAGTCCTACCAGAAGTTCAGGTGAGGGGCCGGGGACCGGGTACTGGAAAGGCCTCTGTAGGTTAAGGTGACCAGGCGTCCCGCTTTGGGCGGGACAGTCCCGATTTTTAACAACGTGTCCCGCATCCTGCGGCGTTTTAAAACAGTCCTGATTTTTTTAAAAAATATGTATTTTATTGATTTAAAAAATATATATATTTTATTGATTTTTAAAAAAATATTTCTATTTTTTATTGATTTTTAAAAATATATTTTATTGATTTTTTTTTCTTTTTTTTTTAACAATTTGTCCTACGGCACTTAAAAAAAGTCCTGATTTTTAAAAAAATATATGTATTTTATTGATTTTTAAAATATATATTTTTTATTGATTTTTAAAATATATATTTTTTATTGATTTTTAAAATATATTTATTTTATTGATTTAAAAAAAATTTATTGATTTTTTCTCTTTTTTTTTAACAATTTATCCCACGGCGCTTAAAAAAAAGTCCCCATTTTTTTTAATTGCCGCGGGACAAATTGTTAAAAATCGGGACTGTCCCGCCAAAAGCGGGATGTCTGGTCACCTTACTGTAGGTATGAGTCTATCTCTGAAGGTAGAGACAAGACTAGAAACCACACCTCGTTCTCCCCCCACCCCCGGGCTGCCACATCGCAGGACGCGCGCGTTGGGTGCGCTCAGAGCTCCAGGGTGTGAGCTGTAAAAATGTGTCCTGATCCCGGCTGGTGTGCCTCAGTGGATAGAGCATCAGCCTGTGGCGTGAAGGGTGCCCAGTTCAGTTCCGGTTAAAGGCCCATGCCTGGGTTGTGGGCTCGATCCCCAGTAGGGCGTGTGCAGGAGGCAGCCAATCAATGATTCTCCCTCATTGATGTTTCTCTCTTCCTTCCTCTCTGAAATCAATTAAAAAATATATATATATTAAGAATGTGTATCTGGGGACCCTTTCCCCCTCCCCACGTGGGAGTCTGTACTTGTTCTTCAATTAAATTTTCATCTTAAAAAAAGAAAAAAAGAATGTGTATCTGTGAAATTATAACTAGAGGAGAGTTGGAGAATAGTTTTTTCTTCTAAATCACTGCACTCTTTTCCTTTTCAATTGTTTAATTAAAATATATATATATACACACATATATATTTATAAATTTCAGAGAGGAAGGGAGAGGGAGAGAGAGATAGAAACATCAATGACTAGAGAGGATCATTGATCAGCTGCCTCCTGCACGCCCCCTACTGGGGATCGAGCCCTCAACCCGGGCATGTGCCCTTGACCAGATGTGAACCTGGTGCCCTTTGGCCCTCGGGCCGAGCTCTATCCACTGAGCCATGCCAGCTGGGCTAGAGAGCACTCTCAATATCCGTAAGTTAGACGTTTAGTTGTGAGCTCAGGGCATCGGCTTAGACTCGGTTCTTTCTCCTGGTGACGCGGGTGTTTGGCTGAGCGGTTCCCACGGGCGGAATTAAAACGGGGCGGGGAGAGACGTGCTGAAGTTCAAGGCTGCCAGGCATGGGGAACGCACAGCACTCAGTCCGGAACCAGCGGTCCGCACCGGCTTCCGCTCGAACCCTTTGCTCCCGGGTTTTGTGGGCTGGCCTCTCGCCGGCTTCTCCCACGTGCGTCACCTGATGGGGGCCTGGCTCCCGTGTCTCTTTCCAGGCGGTTCTTCCAAACGGCCTGCGACGTCCCGGAGCTGCAGGATAAGTTTAACGTGGACGAGTACTCCGACCTCGTGACCCTCACCAAGCCCGTGATCTATATCTCCATCGGGGAGATCATCAACACCCACACGGTGAGGCTGCTTCTCCAGTTGCTTCGTCTCACTGCTCCGTCCTTCACCGCCTTCCCCGCTGCTGCTTAACCCCCTCCAGAGCCAGATAGCTCACTTCCTTTGGCGGGTCTTTTTTTTATATATATATATATATATATAAAATATATTTTATTGATTTTTTACAGAGAGGAAGGGAGAGAGATAGTTAGAAACATCGATGAGAGAGAATCATCGATCAGCTGCCTCTTGCACACCCCCTACTGGGGATGTGCCCACAACCAAGGCACATGCCCTTGACCGGAATCGAACCCGGGACCCTTCAGTCCGCAGGCCGATGCTCTTATCCACTGAGCCAAACCGGTTTCGGCTGGTGGGTCTTTTTGATATCGCCTCTGCCTTACTGTTTGTCGTTAACACCGTTTACTGCCTTTTCATAGTGACCTCTGGGCCACCTGCAGCAGAATTCGAGTACTTAGCTGCCTTACCTATCCTATATAATAAAAGCCTAAAACGCAAGTAGACCTGATGGAGGAACGATGGTTGCTGTAACGTGCACTGACCACCAGGGGGCAGACATTCCCTGCAGGAGCTGCCCCCTGGTGGTCAGGGCGCTCCCAAAGGGGGAGCACCCCTCAGCCGGAAGCCAGGCTCATGGGTGGTGAGCACAGCGGCAGTGGCGGGAGCCTCTCCTACCTGCACTGCAGGCAGGCAGTAAGGAGCAAGGGATCCCAGACTGCAAGTGGGATGTCTGACTGCTTGCTTAGACCCGATCCCCTCAGGGGCCCCAGACTGTGAGAGGGGGCAGAGGGACCTTCCTCCTCCCCCCCATCTTTTTCCCCCAATGCACTGGGCCTCTAGTTTGCCAATAAGATGCTAAAAATGAAGCTGCTGAGCCCCGGTGGCATGGCTCTGTGGCTGAGCGTTCACCTGTGAACCAGGAGGTCACCGTCTGATCCCCGGTCAGGGCACATGCCCGGGTTGCGGGCTCGATCCCTAGTGTGGGATGTGCAGGAGGCAGCCGATCAATGATTCTCTCTCATCATTGATGTTTCTATCTCTCTCTCCCTCTCCTTTCCTCTCTGAAATCAACAAAAATATATCTAAAAATAAAAAATGAAGTTGCTGAGCCCCCCCCACAGGCCTCCTGAAACGGAACCCCCCACGGTGGGCCCCAGAACCTCCGTGGGAGTGCTGACCTGGGGACTTGATAACACACTGGTGCCTGTTCCTCCTTTTCACCCCGCCTGTTACTTCCTTTTACTCGTGTAATTTTTCTAATGTGAATAGAGTATCGGCTTTTTCCTCTTTGTCACCTTAACGTTACTTTCCCTTGGGTGCTCCCTATCCCCCCCCCCCAAATATCTTTTAATTCCTTCCTTTCCCCTTTGGTGGCGTTTAGAACAGGAAATGGGAAATATATACAAAATGTAAAGGACATTTCGGGCGCTGTCATTTCTGAGGATCTCATTTGAGATGATGATCACCTTAACGGCTTTGCTTGAGTGCCTCCAATGGCAGCATTGCCAGGGCGTGCTTTTCTCGGAATGAAAGGTGTTGTGTACAGGAAACAGGAAGGAAGCGTGTGGCTGTGAGCGGTTTGAACTGGTCCCAGGGCACATGGGTGACCCCGGATGTTGAAGTCTGAGAGTTTCCTTTCTTTTTTAAAAAAAAATATATATTGGATTGATTTTTTTACAGAGAGGAAGAGAGAGGGATAGAGAGTTAGAAACGTCAATGAAAGAGAATCATCAATCAGCTGCCTCCTGCACACCCTCCACTGGGGATGTGCCCGCAACCAAGGTACATGCCCTTGACCGGAATCGAACCTGGGACCGTTGAGTCCTCAGGCCGACGCTCTATCCACTGAGCCACACCGGTCCCGGCCGTCGAGTACATTTAAACCCTTCACACTCAAGGCTGAGAGAGGGCCAGTGCTTCTCCACGCATCACCAGTCCTCCAGCAGGCCAAGTGTGATGCCTTTTCTAAAAAGTCTTTTTGCCCTAACCGGTTTGGCTCAGTGGATAGAGCGTTGGCCTGCGGACTGAAGGGTCCCAGGTTCGATTCCGGTCATGGGCATGACCCTTGGTTGCGGGCACATCCCCAGTGGAGGGTGTGCAGGAGGCAACTGGTCGATGTGTCTCTCTCATCGATGTTTCTGACTCTGTCCCTCTCCCTTCCTCTCTGTTAAAAAAAAAAAAAAAAAAAAAAAAAAATCAATAAAATATATTTTTATTTTTTTTTTATTTATTTTTTTTTTAAATATATTTTTATTGATTTTTCACAGAGAGGAAGAGAGAGGGATAGAGAGCTAGAAACGTCGATGAGAGAGAATCATCGACCAGCTGCCTCTTGCACACTCCCTACTGGGGATGTGCCCGCAACCAAGGTACACGCCCTTGACCGGAATCGAACCCGGGACCTTTCAGTCCGCAGACCGACGCTCTACCACTGAGCCAAACCGGTGCCGGCCAATAAAATATATTTTTAAAATAAAATAAATAAAAAGTCTTTTTATGGCTTACTGACCATTTGCATATCCTCTTTGGAGAAACATCTACTCAAGTCCTATATTTAAAAAATACATTTTCATTGATTTTAAAGCACAAGGAAGGAGGGGGAGAGGGATAGCAACATCAGTGATGAGAGCGAATCATTGATCGGCTGCCTCCTGCACGCCCCACCCTGGGGATGCAGCCCACCACCCGGGCCTGTGCCCTTGACCGGGAATCGAACCGTGACCTCCCGGTTCATAGGTCGACGCTCAACCACTGAGCCACACCGGCTTGGCAAGCCCTATTTTTATTTTTTAATCCTCATCCAAGAATATTTTGTTTTGTTGGTTTGTTTGTTTTGTTTTTGGTGAATTTATCTCTGTTGTCTTAGGTATTACAGCTCTCCCCCGCTCCCCTCCTTAACCCTCTCCTCCCTACTCCTGCCCCATCCGCAGGCCTTCGCTGCACTGCACGTGATGCTTACGTATTTATTGCCGGTTTGGGGGGGTTTGCTGAGGACCGGCGTGTCAGCCCTCTGAACGTCGGAGCTTTTCCATCCACCCTTCTTTCCTGCGTGTGGGCAGCGCGGGCAGGGCAGGGGGTGGACGGGCTGAGCGTGTCGGTTGAGCTGACCCCGTGGTGTTGGCGCAGCTCCTGCTGGATCACCAGGACGCCATTGCCCCGGAGCACAACGACCCGATCCACGAGCTGCTGGATGACCTGGGCGAGGTGCCCACCATCGAGTCCCTGATCGGTAAGGTCCCGGCCCAGCCGGCGGCGGTGAGAGGGGAGTGGGATGGGGGAGGGCTGTGATTGGCACCTGCGCTGTTCCAGCTCCGGGGACACGTTAGGGAAGAAGATGTGGGTGGTGTCCCGTGGAGGGGGTCCTTTTATTTTATTTTATTTTTTAAAAATATATTTTATTGATTTTTTTACAGAGAGGAAGAGAGAGGGATAGAGAGTTCGAAACATCGATGAGAAAGAAACATCCATCCGCTGCCTCCTGCCACCAAGGTACATGCCCTTGACTGGAATCGAACCTGGAACCCTTAAGTCTGCAGGCCAACGCTCTATCCACAGAGCCAAACTGGTTTCAGCTGGAAGGGGTCCTTTTAAATGTGTCTGCACAGCCCTAGCCCCGGAAGGTCCTGGGTTCGATTCCAGTCAAGAGCACATGCCCAGGTTGCGGGCTCGATCCCCAGTAGGGAGCATGCAGGAGGCAGCCGATCCATGATTCTCTCTCATCATGGATGTTTATAGCTCTCTCTCTCCCTCTCCCTTCCTCTCTGAAATCAATAAAAATATATTTTAAAAAACAAATCTTCGTAGCTTTAAAAAAAAAAAAAAAGTGTATCCTATATAATAAAAGGCCAATATGCAAATCAAACGCCCGGACAACCGGCCGCTATGACAGACACTGACCACCAGGGGGCAGACGCTCAAAGCAGGAGTTCTCCCAACCCCCCCGGCAGTGGCGGGAGCCTCTCCCACCTCCCATGCAGGCAGGCGGTAATGAGCGAGGGGCCCCGAACTGCGAGAGGGATATCTGACTGCCAGCTTAGGCCCCATCCCCATGCAGGGGGAAGGGGGGCGGTTTAGGGCTAACGCGGTGTTGAAATGACTGTCAGACATCTGTGAGATGAGTTTACTATGGATTTATATTAATTATATCACCTGGCACACGTTTCCTCCTAGTTCTCAGTCAGAGGTGGCCCCGCCCCAGGCATGTCTCTTCTGTGGGTTTCTGTCTCCCGTCCCACATCTCCTGTCGTCACTGTACCGGTTCTCCCTAACCCTCCCAAAACCTTAGGGGAAGGCGCTGGCAGCCTCAACGACCCCAACAAGGAGGCGCTGGCCAAGACGGAAGTGTCCCTCACGCTGACCAACAAGTTCGACGTGCCCGGGGACGAGAACGCGGAGATGGACGCGAGGACCATCCTGCTGAAGTGAGTACCCCAAGCGAGGAAGGACCCCCGAGGCCCCGCTGATCCCGCCCGTCTGCTTTTCCCCTAAACGGTGACCTTGGCCTTGTGAGCCCGTCGTGGTGGTGGTCCCTTCTAATAATACACCCGGCATAGGACTGATCTGCTTTGTTTGCCAATAAGATGCTCAGTGGCCCTAACCGGTGTGGCTCAGTGGGTAGAGCGTCGGCCTGCGGACTCCGGGGTCCTGGGTTTGATTCCGGTCAAGGGCATGTGTACCTCGGTTGTGGGCACATCCCCAGAAAGGAGTGTGCAGGAGGCAGCTGATTGATGTTTCTAACTCTCTATCCATCTCCCTTCCTCTCTGTAAGTAATCAATAAAATATATAGTTAAAAAAAAAAGAGAGATGCTCAAGTGACGTTTCCACCTTGGAGATCCCAGCCTTGGCACCCGCTCTGTTAAGAGTCGCACGACGCAGTCTGGGGTGTTGAGTACCAGGAGGTGGTGATTATGCGGCCGCTGCTGGGCGGGCCCATTGAGGAGCTACTGATGTTTAACCGTTCCCTCCGTTTTCCCCAGCACAAAGCGCTTAATCGTGGACGTCATCCGGTTCCAGCCAGGGGAGACCTTGACCGAGATCCTGGAAACACCAGCCACCAACGAGCAGGTAAAACGGAGGGCTCTAACGTGGACTCTTTTTTTTTTTTTAAATTATTATTATTAATTTCTTTATTGATTAAGGTATCACCTATTTGTCCTCATCCCCCCATTCCCATCCCCCACCCCTCCCCACATGTCCCCATCCCCCTGTTGACCCTGACCACTAGTCAGGCTCATATGTGTGCACACACGTCCTTTGGCTGATCTCTCCCTTTTATCCCCACCCTCCCTCTGAGGTCCGACAGTCTGACCCACGGCTCCTTGTCTCTGGGTCTGTTCTTGTTCATCCGTCTGTGTTGTTCACCGTTTCCCCCAGATGCGTGCGATCATGGCCTCCTGGAAATATACTTATAAGAATAAAAAATGAGACAAGCAGTAGTGGTTATGCTGAGAGGCATATGAATCAGTCTGCAGTGAGCTTCTTTCTGGGCCACCAGTTCTTTTGAGACCCCAATTTCAATGTCAAACAGTTCCTTCTGTGTACATGTCAGCCGTGATATTTCAGTTCTGGATGGCGGGCGCATGGGGATCACGTGGACTCTTCACAAGGCAAAGAGGTGCCCCCCGGGCGGGCGGGGCACAGGCAGCCGGACGTGGTGGCCTGGGGCTGGGCAGAGGGCGGCGCTGGGTAAGGCTCGCCGAGAAGGTGGTTGGCTTCCAATGCCAGAGGCAGCTCCCTGGCGCGCCCATGCTGTGTGCGTGCGTGTTTTCTCTTAACTCCAGGTGGAATCGGTGCATCTGCCCGGTAATTCATTGAGAATTAATTATATCGTTAGCATTTTGTTAGGTGCCTCGGTCGATAGAATATAAGTACAGGACGTGGCTCCTGAACTCCACAAGTTCATGATCTAGCTGGGAAGACGAGATAGACACTGAGTGGCCAGATGATGATGATCTCTGAACGCATAATGATCTGGCCACTCAGTGTTTATCATATAGAATAAAAGGCTAATAGGAGAATTGTCCCTTCCACCAGCAGGCAGGCCGGCCAACTGCCCATGTTCCCTCCCCCTGGCCAGGCTGGCTGGACCCCACCCATGCACGAATTCATGCACCAGGCTTTTAATATATATTAACATATATGTGTGTATACACACACACACACACACACACACACACACACACATATAAAATATATACCCAATATATATACACACACATATATATCTAATATATATATATATATACACACACGCACACACACACACATACATACATACATATATCTAGTATGTAAAATATACTCACACACACACACACACACTGAGTGGCCAGATTATTATGCATTCAGAGACCATAATCTGGCCACTCAGTGTATATCAGAAGTGATGAAGGAGCCTTTATTTTTTATTTTGTTTAAATATATTTTATTGATTTTTTACAGAAAGGAAGGGAGAGAGTTAGAAACATCAATGAGAGAGAAACATCGACCAGCTGCCTCCTGCACACCCCTCACTGGGGATGTGCCCGCAACCCACATGCCCTTGACCAGAATCGAACCTGGGACCCTTCAGTCCGCAGGCCGACACTCTATCCACTGAGCCACCCTGGCCAGGGTAATGAAGGAGCCTTTAGCATTACCTGCAGCACTGGCTGTGTATGCACCAGACGTTCAGGAAAGAGGCTGGTGAGGAGCAAGGCATCAGAAAGAGGTGGCGCTGGAGCCACGCTTGGGAGGGTGAAGCCAGAGGGGTGGGCAGGCCAGGGCGGGGAGCGTGGGAACTGAGGCACCAAGGGCCCTGTGATGTGATGTGGCCGGGCTGCATCTCTAGCAGGGAGGCCTGGGGGGAGGGGAGCAGCGAGAGCTAAAACCTGAGGACAGCCGAAACCGGTGTGGCTCAGTGGATAGAGCGTCAGCTGCGGACCGAAGGGTCCCAGGTTCGATTCCTGTCAAGGGCATGTGTACCTGGGTTGCAGGCACATCCCCAGTGGGGGGTGTGCAAGAGGCAGCTGATGGATGTTTCTCTCTCATCGATGCTTCTAGCTCTCTATCCCTCTCTGTAAAAAATCAACAAAATATGTTTTTAAAAAATAATAATAAAATTTAAAAAATAAAACCTGAGAGCAGGGGATGTAGTGCCAAAGCCTGGACAGGAACCTGGCCCTGGAGAGAAACGGAGAGAAGAGCCTTTGTAACCGAGTGGCTCGGTAGCGCCATCAGAGCAGATGGTGGTGAGTCAGCCAGGTGTGCGATAAGGTCCTGGGCCCGGTGCTGGGGGCAGCGTGGCAGTGGGGAGGTGTGGGTGAGTCATTTCGTGTTGAAGGCTCCTGTTCCACGTTCTCATTAAAGGAGAGAAGTAGGTCAAAGCATTCGTTTTCAGATTTTGAACATAAGGATCCTTTGCATTAAATGACAATTTACTTGGAAGCCCAATTAGAAATCCTATATAAGCCCAAACCGGTGTGGCTCAGTGGATAGAGCATCGGCCTGCGGACTGAAGGGTCCCAGGTTCGATTCCGGTCAAGGGCATGGACCTTGGTTGCGGGCACATCCCCAGTGGGGGTTGTGCAGGAGGCAGCTGATGGATGCTTCTCTCTCATCGATGTTTCTAACTCTATCTCTCTCCCTTCCTCTCTGTAAAAAATTGATAAAATATATATATATTTTTTAATAAAAAACGAAAATGCAGAGATGAGCGAGGTGCAAACTAGGAGAAGGATTTGAGGGATGATCCTTGGGGATGAGAGTGGCAGATGCAGAAGCCGGCCTGCAGAGTTCAAGACCAAAGTGCCGGTGAATGGAACAGCAGGCGTGGGTGCTGCGTCGGGCAGGGACAGACGGGGCAAACCTTGGGTGTTGCCTGGGAAACATAGAAGTGTGAGGGGAAAGCCTTTGTGTTCTCGAGATACTGGCCTTCGCAGCGTGTTTGAAAGCAGAGGGCAGGCTGGAGCGTGATTCGGCACGGACAGGTGGCAGAGAGAATCGGCAAACCCTGGCTGGCTTGGCTCAGTGGATAGAGCGTTGGCCTGCGGACTGTAGAGCCCTAGGTTCGATTCCAGTCAGGGGCCACATGCCCAGCTTGCAGCCTCGATCCCTGGTGGGGGTGAGAGAGGAAGGCATCCTCTCTCATCAGGGATGTTTCTCTCCCTCTCCCTTCCTCTCTGAAATCAATAAAAATATATTGAGAAAGAATCAGCAAGAAGGGACTGAGCCCTGGTGAAGTTATAATATTTATCGAGCTGCGTTTCAAATAAAATGAGGCAGGTCCCATGTCTCAACAGGTGAGAAGGAAGAGACAAGGGATTTTGTAGCCAGTAGAGCTCAATCTCCTAATTGTTCCTAAGAGTCCAGGACAGAAACCCTAAGAAGCCAGGCGATTAAAAGATACAAAGCAGTCCTAACCTGTTTGGTTCAGTGGATAGAATGTCGGCCTGTGGACTGAAGGATCCCAGGTTCAATCCGGTCAAGGGCACGTACCTTGGTTGCAGGCACATCCTCAGTGGGGGGTGTGCAGGAGGCAGCTAGTCCATGTTTCTAGCTCTCTATCCCTCTCTTCCTCTGTATAAAAAAAATTAATAAAATATATATTTTTTAAAAAAGATGTAAAGCAGCCCTAGCCCATTTGGCTCAGTGGATAGAGCATCAGCCTGCAGATTGAAGGGTCCCAGGTTCGATTCTGCTCAAGAGCACATGCCCAGTAGGGGGAGTTCTGGAGGCAGCTGATCAATGATTCTCATCATTGATGTTCCTGTCTCTCTCTCCCTCTCCCTTCCTCTCTGAAATCAATTAAAAAAGAATAAAGATTAAAAATACAATTAAGCCAAAACCGGTTTGGTTCAGTGGATAGAGCATCGGCCTGCGGACTCAAGGGTCCCGGGTTTGATTCTGGTCAAGGGCATGTACCTTGGTTGCAGGCACATCCCCAGTGGGGGGTGTGCAGGAGGCAACTGATGGATGTTTCTCTCCCATCGATGTTTCTCTCTATCCAGCTCCCTTTCTCTCTATTAAAAAAAAAAATCAATAAAATATGTAATATATATATATGTAATTTAGAAAAACACACACAGATGTAAAGCAATCTGCCTGTGCTTCATGCAGCTTCTCTGTCAGCTGCGGGCTAAGCGTGTTCCCTGTTGCCAGAACGCAGTGTGGGAGCTGCATGAATTCAGGGTGGGACCGGGGCGCCGAGCTTACCGGGAACTCCTTCCCCGCAGGAAGCGGAGCACCAGAGGGCCATGCAGAGACGCGCCATCCGCGACGCCAAAACCCCGGACAAAATGAAAAAGTCCAAGTCCGTCAAGGAGGACAGCAACCTCAGCCTGCAGGAGAAGAAGGACAAGATCCAGGCAGGCTTGAAGAAGCTCACGGAGTTGGGCACCGTGAACCCCAAGAACCGGTACCAGGAGCTCATCAACGACATCGCCAGGGTACTGACTGCCGGGGACGGCGGGGGTGCTGGGCCAAGTTTCACCCTCTCCCAGAGGCTCTTAAAGAGACAGTAGCTATTGAGATGGCAGCGTGTCTTCAGTCCTTGGCACACAACTGTCCTTTGGCCGAAAGAATCGTTTTGATTCTCCTAACACGAGGGCCTGGCCCGCCCTTGGATAGTAACTCATGTCAGAGCCTAAATTCACAGGAAGAGGACAGAACTAGAGTTTCCCATGTCTCTCTCTGTCTCTGACCTCTTTGGAAGTTTCCAGATCTTTCTAATGATTTCTGTGAAACCTCAATGGACCTTGAGTTGATCATCAACTCCTTATCTTCTTCTTCTGACAACATGTTTAGCCAGCTTCGCATGTACACTCTAAGAACGTGGACGTCCATACAAGGAACGCATTTCCCCACCTTTAGAAAATACAAATGATGGGCGGGGGACACACACACACACACACACACACGGATGCGATCTGAGTTTCCTCGTTAATTATCGAACATGAATTGCTGCCTGTTAAGAATGGGTGGTCATGCCGAAACCAGTTTGGTTCAGTGGATAGAGCGTCGGCCTGCGGACTGAAAGGTCCCGGGTTCGATTCCGGTCAAGGGCATGTACCTTGGTTGCGGGCACATTCCCAGTAGGAGGTGTGCAAGAGGCGATGTTTCTAACTCTCTATTCCTCTCTCTTTCTCTCTGTAAAAAATCAATAAAATATATATATAAAGAATGGGTGGTCACGCAAGGCAGTTAAGCACCACTGGGTTCTACTGTTAATGATTCCAGGGGCACAAGATATCGGACATTGTTTTTTTTTTCCTTCATTTTAATACTTGCGTCCCCCCAGGATATCCGGAACCAGCGGCGATACCGGCAGAGGAGGAAGGCCGAGCTGGTGAAGCTGCAGCAGACGTACGCCGCTCTGAACTCCAAGGCCACGTTCTACGGGGAGCAGGTGGATTACTATAAGAGCTACATCAAAACCTGCCTGGACAACCTGGCCAGCAAGGGCAAGTGAGTGTTTCTTTTAAAGATTTATCCACGTCGGGGCGGGGGCTGGGGGTGTGTGTGGGGAGAGCCATAGAGGCAACTGGAGTGACATGGGAATATTTTTATTTTTTTTAATCCTCACCTGAGGACATTTTTCCATTGATTTTTTTCCAATATATTTTGGAAAATATATTTATTGACTTTTCTTACACAGAGGAAGGGAGAGGGATAGAGATTTAGAAACATCGATGAGAGAGAAACATCGATCAGCTGCCTCCTGCACACCCCCTCCTGGTTCATAGGTCAGCACTCAACCTGGACTATGCCATCTGGGCATCCCCAGTAACTTCCAATATCTGTTTCTTTTTCCTTGTTCCCATTCCTCTGTAATAGCTATGCAGGCTTAACCTCTTATTTTTTATTTTTGTTAAAAAAAAAATTTTTTTTTAATTTCAGAGAGAAAGAGAGAAGGGAGAGAGAGATAAAAACATCAATGTTGAGAGAGGATCATTGATCAGCGGCTTCCTGCATGCCCCCTACTGGGGATTGAGCCCACAACCCGCACATGTGCCCTTGGCCAGAATCGAACCTGGGACCCTTTAGTCCGAAGGTTGGAGCTCTATCCACTGAGCCAACCCGGTGAGGGCCAGGTTTGAATTCTTTAAAAAAGTACTTATTCTGCCGGGACGGGTTTGGCTCAATGGATAGAGCGTCGGCTTGGGGACTGAAGGGTCCCGGGTTCGATTCCGGTCAAGGGCATGTACCTTGGTTGCGGGCACATCCCCAGTGGGGAGTGTGCAGGAGGCAGCTGATCATGATTCTCTCTCATCGATGTTTCTAACTCTCTATCCCTCTCTCTTCCTCTCTGTAAAAAATCAATAAAATATATTTTTAAAAAAAGAAAGAAAGAAAAGAAAAAAGAAAGTGACATGATGTCATCTTACAGGGTCTCCAAGAAGCCCAGGGAAATGAAAGGGAAGAAAAGCAAAAAGATTTCTCTGAAATACACGGCAGCGAGATTACACGAAAAGGGGGTTCTTCTGGAAATTGAGGACCTCCAAGTGAATCAGTAAGTATTGGCCTTTTAACTTTATTTTGTACATTGATTTTTAAAAACTTATCCATTTACTCATTTATTTTTAATTTATCACATCTTTATATGATTGCCTTTATTTCTCCTAGCAGGATGATCATTTTAATAATTTTTTTCTATCTATTTATGCGTATGTATGTATGTGCAGAAGTAGACCCAGTACTGTGTTAATTGTCTGTTATCAGCAGGAAGTATTTCTTTTCCTTGTTTGTGGAACATTTTTTTTTTTTTAATATATTTTATTGATTTTGTACAGAGAGGAAGTGAGAGAGATAGAGAGTTAGAAACATCGATGAGAGAGAGTCATCGATCAGCTGCCTCTTGCACACCCCCTACTGGGGATATGCCCGCAACCAAGGTACATGCCCTTGACCGGAATTGAACCCGGGTCCTTCAGTCCCCAAGCCGATGCTCTATCCATTGAGCCAAACCGGTTTCGGCTGTTTGTGGAACATTTGTCTCGGGACATTTTCACACCTGCTGTGTGGATCCCACTTTAATTTTTCTTTTTTAAAACAGGAAGCCATTTCTCCCATTTCTTCTGTTTCTAAACAAAGACAACGTGTAAAACTGAGTCTCTGGCCCTGTTCTGCTCTCACACTGATGTTTCTCTCTCCCTGTCCTTCCTCTGTCTCTCTCTTTAAAAAACAAAAAAAACAGCTGAAACCGGTTTGGCTCAGTGGGGCCTGAGACTGAAAGGTCCCAGGTTTGATTCTGGTCAAGGGCATGTACGGTACCTTGGTTGCGGGCACATCCCCGGTAGGGGGTGTGCAAGAGGCAGCTGATCGCTGATTCTCCCTCATCGCTGATACTCCCTCATCAATGTTTCTAACTCTCTATCCCTCTCTCTACCTCTCTGTAAAAAAAATCAATAAAATATATTTTTAAAAAATACTTAAAAACAAACAACAACAAGAAAAAAAAAACCCTGAGACTCTGGTCCCATTAAATAATTTATTCCCATTTCTATGCCCTGGGCAGCTACCATTCTGCTTTTCTGTCTTATCTTTTCTTTTGTGAGTGGCTTATTTCTCGTACCATGCTGTCCTCACAGGCCATCTATGTTGTAACCTGTGACGTTTCCTTCCTTTTTAAGGCTGAATAATTCTCCATTGTGTATATAAACCACATTTTGTTTATCCATCCATCCATTGATGGCCATTTGGGCTGTTCCCACCTCTCTGCTATTGTGAATAATGCTGCCGTGAACCTGGAAGTGGAAATGCCTCTTTGGCATCCTGCTTTCAATTTTTTTTTTTAAACATATTTTATTGAGTTTTTACAGAGAGGAAGAGAGAGGGATAGAGAGTTAGAAACATCGATCAGCTGCCTCTTGCACACCCCCACTGGAGATGTGCCCGCAACCAAGGTACATACCCTTGACCGGAATCGAACCCGGGACCTTTCAGTCCAGAGGCGACGCTCTATCCACTGAGCAAAACCGGTTTCGGCTGCTTTCAATTCTTTTGGGTATATATACAGAGGTGGGATTGCTAGGCCGTTAGATAGTTACATTTTTAGTTTTTTGAAGAACTGTCATACTGTTGTTTTCCATATTAATTGAAAGATTTTTTTTAGCTTTTTTATCTATTGCCAAAATATTTTTCACTTGTGTCTGAAATGTGTATGAAAGTGCTTACTTATCTCACGACTTCCTTTCCATCAATGAATAGTAAAATAATCTTTGATATTTTTGAGCTTAGTAGTTTAAAAAAAGGATCTCATTTTAAAGTTTTGCATTTCTTTGAATTCTGTGTGTGTCTGTTTAAAACGTGGCTTATTGTCTGGATTCTCTCTGGTCATTGTTTCAATTGGGGATCTTGGTCTTTTGGGGGGTTTTTTGGTTGGGTACTTTATGCATTTTTCGTTTCATAATATTTATTTCTTCTCTTATTTCTTCATCATTTCCCACTACTGTTCAAGTGCCTGCCATTATTTGCCTCTCTTTCTTCTTTTTAATTTGCTACGATGGGCTTAGACACGATATAACAAAAGAAGTCAGTTAAAATAAAATTGTCATATCAAATAAATATCTTTTTTTTAAAATCTGTTTTTATTGATTTTTTACAGAGAGGAAGGGAGAGGGATAGAGAGTTAGAAACATGGATGAGAGAGAAACATTGACCAGCTGCCTCCTGCACACACACACACACACACACACACCCCCACACACACACACCGGGGATGTGCCTGCAACCAATGTACATACCCTTGACCGGGATCGAACCTGGGACCCTTCAGTCCACAGACCGACACTCCATCCACTGAGCCAAACTGGTTTCTGCAAATAAATATCTTAAGGAATGCCCTTTGAGGCTCTCCTGTTGAGTAAAATGCATGTGTTTTTGGGCCTGGATTTTGTGACCTCTCTCAGCCTCTCAGTCCCTCTTTTTTTGTTTGTTTGTTTTGTTTAGTTTTTTAGTATTTTTTAATACTTTTTTTTTTATTTTATTGATTTCAGAGAGGGAGAGAAAGATAGAAACATCCATGATGAGAGAGAATCACGGATCGGCTGCCTCCTGCACGCCCTCCCCTGGGGATTGAGCCCGCCACACAGGCACATGCCCTTGACTAGAATCAAATCCAAGATGCTTCATTCCACAGGCCGATGCTCTGACCACTGAGCCAAACCGTCCCGGGCGCTTCTTCCAGTTTGAGACACGTGTGCGTTCTCACACACCCTCTGGCCGCCCTCTCCTTCCAGGCCAGCTTGCTCTTGGTTCTCCTTCTACCCAGGTTTCCACAGTGGCCGCAAGGCGGGCCCAGCGCATTCCTCTGACATCACCCCCTCCGAGGCCATTGGCGGCATTCCTCAGGGGCTCCTTTTTCAGTAGAAAGCAGGAGAGCCGAAACCGGTGTGGCTCAGTGGATAGAGAATCGGCCTGCGGACTGAAGGGTCCCAGGTTCGATTCCGGCCAAGGGCGTGTACCTTGGTTGCAGGCACATCCCCAGTAGGGGGTGTGCAGGAGGCAGCTGATGGATGTTTCTCTCTCATCGATGTTTCTAACTCTCTATCCCTCTCTCTTCCTCTCTGTAAAAAAACAAAAACAACACAAACCAATAAAATATATTTTAAAAGAAAGAAGAAAGAAAGAAAGAGAACTCCAGGGGTCCTGGGAGGGGGAGGTGGGGAGGGGATGCCGTTCTTCTCTCCAAACCCAAAACCTTCCTTCGCGGTTTCACCTCTAGACATCCTGGGACCTTGACCTTGTCCCCCTGTGCCACTCCCGAAGTCACTGTCCATCCCCTCCTTTGCATTTCTTTCATGGGATATTTTTATAGGAGGACATTAAAAAAATCACCCCCTCTGATGTCATGTTCCAACAGGTTTAAGAATGTTATCTTTGAAATCACTCCAACCGAAGAAGTGGGCGACTTTGAAGTGAAAGCCAAGTTCATGGGCGTCCAGATGGAGACGTTCATGCTGCATTACCAGGTGGGTGTGCGCGGGCGGAGCCGGAGCCCTGCGCCCGGGATGGTCGGGTCCTCGGCCAGGCCGGAGCGGCGGCAGGCAGGAGGCCGCCCGGAGAACGCGGTGTGTGCGTCTGTGTGTGTGTGTGTGTGTGTGTGTGTGTGGCAGCGGAGAGAGGCGGGTGTGTGTGTGTGTGTGTGTGTGTGTGTGGCAGCGGAGAGAGGCACCGGGCCTGGTTGCTGTGTGATGTGTGTGTGTGTGCGTGCATGCGTGCGTGCGTGCTTGCGTGTGTGCGTGCGTCTGTGTGTGTGTGTGCGCGTGCGTCTGTGTGTGTGTGTGTGTGGGGCAGTGGAGAGAGGCACCGGGCCTGGTTGCTGTGTGGGGTGTGTGTGTGTGTGTGTGTGTGTGTGTGGCAGCAGAGAGAGGCACTGGGCCTCGTTGCTGTGTGATGTGTGTGGGGCAGTGGAGAGAGGCACCGGGCCTGGTTGCTGTGTGGGGTGTGTGTGTGTGTGTGTGTGTGTGTGGCAGCAGAGAGAGGCACTGGGCCTCGTTGCTGTGTGATGTGTGTGTGTGTGGGGCAGTGGAGAGAGGCACCGGGCTGTGTGATGTGTGTGTGTGTGTGTGTGTGTGGCAGCAGAGAGAGGCACTGGGCCTCGTTGCTGTGTGATGTGTGTGTGTGTGGGGCAGTGGAGAGAGGCACCGGGCTGTGTGATGTGTGTGTGTGTGTGTGTGTGTGTGTGTGGGGCAGCGGAGAGAGGCACCGGGCCTGGTTGCTGTGTAATGTGTGTGTGTGTGTGTGTGTGGCGCCGGGCCCGGTCTCTGTGTGATGTGGTCTGGGCGCCCGGGGTGTGGGCCCCCTCAGAGAGACGCTCCCCAAAGCTCCCGTTCGTGTGGCCACTCGGCAGGGCTGATACCTTGGACTCGAACAAAAGGCTTAAGTGTAAGCCTGGACAGTAGATAGTTGTAATCCTCCTCGGGTGCTTTTTTTTAATCTAATTTTTAAAAAAATGGATTTTATTGATTTTTTTACAGAGAGGAAGGGAGGGGGATAGAGAGTTAGAAACATCGATGAGAGAGAAACATCCATCAGCTGCCTCCTGCACGCCCCCTACCGGGGATGTGCCCGAAACCAAGGTACATGCCCTTGACCGGAATCGAACCCAGGACCGCTTGGTCCGCAGGCTGATGCTCTTATCCACTGCGCCAAACTGGATAGGGCTATTTATTTTTTAAATATGTTTTTATGGATTTATTTATTTATTTATTTATTTTTAGAGAGAGAGGAAAGGAGAGGCATAGATAGAAACATCAATGATAGAGAAACATCAGGGATCAGTTACCCCCTACAGGGGATTGAGCCAGTAACCTGGTCATGTGCCCTGATCAGGAATTGAACCAGGTCAGGCCGGAGCTCTATCCACTGAGCCAAACCGGCTAGGGCTATATTTCTTTATTGATTTCAGAGAGGGAGGGAGAAGGAGAGGCAAATAGAAACATCAGTGATGAGAGAGAATCATGGATCGGCTGTCTCCTGCACGCCCCCCGCAGCTGGGGATCGAGCCCGCAACCCAGGCATGCGCCCTTGGCCAGAATCGAACCCGGGGCCCTTCAGTCCCCAGGCCGACGCTCTATCCACTGAGCCACGCCCTTTCTCTCCAGTCCCACAGCCCCGATTCACTGTCAAGGCGTTTCTCTCGTTACAGGACCTGCTACAGCTGCAGTACGAGGGCGTGGCCGTCATGAAGCTGTTCGACCGAGCGAAAGTGAACGTCAACCTCCTCATCTTCCTCCTGAACAAGAAGTTCTACGGGAAGTAACGGACCCCCTGCTGCTGGCCCCGGAGCGGGGAGCGAAGCCCTCCCCCGGCCCCTCCTCGCCGCTGGCAGCGCCCCTCCGCTGGGTGCCCCCCCGCCCTGGCCGGCCCCGGGCAGCAGCCCTGGTTTTCCTAGTGAGATCTCAGGCTCAGCCCATCCCCTCCTGCTCCTTCGTTTTCTCCTGGCACTTTGGGGACTTTGCTTAAAATCTCTCGGTGTGGTTTCGGCCTCAGACGTCGCATTGCTATCCGATCAGCTTCGGTGTTTTGTCTCGTTCAGCAACATGAACGGTGGGATTCGAAATCTCGTCATTTGAAAGGGAACGCTTATTAGCACCAAAGACAGACACGCACAGACGACACGCAGTGGAAAAGGCCAAAGCGATGCATCCTATCAGGTTGTCCTTTTAAAGCGAAGTTCCTTTATGTTCTTGTCCCGTCGGGTCAAACTGAAGGGACACGGGAGGTGGTTGATCCTCCTCCATTCTGTGTCTCATGATGGGCTGGAAATAATTAATAATAAGAGTCACGTGCCTGTGTTCAAGGCAAGCATTTCCAGAAAGGGGAGATTTTAAAAAAATTAGAAAAGAAAAGAAAGGAGGAGATAAAAAGAAAAAGGAACCGGGAGATCACGCTTTTTTAAGTTTCGCCATTAAAATAAATTTTGACGGTTCTGTTTGTGTAACTCTTGCAGATGGGATAGTCCTACGGATCAAGTGCAGCTATTTAGGTAGATGTTTAGGGTGTCCTGAGGTGTCCCTCCTGGGTGAGGTGCCTGCTCGCTTGTTGCAGAAATGGACGAGATTTTGGGACAACCAGGTCCCCTCTGTGCCTCTGGCAGAGGGAGAGGTTAGCCCGGCATAGGATGTAATTTTTTCAAAACCGTTTTATATCTCAAGAGTGCTTATTAAAGTGTAGATTTATTTCTTCAAATGTGGGGGGGGGGGCAGGAATTTTAAAGTCTTATATAATGCTTTAAAGTCTTTAGAATACTCTACAGAAAGTTGTGTGTTTTTTTTTTAATTGGCTTATCTGTATATCTGAAACCTTCCAACTTTTCTTAGAGCTAAAACACTAGGAATTTTTTACCTGCAGGGTCGCAGAGAGATAATCCTGTTTTAAATAGACTGAAAAAAAAAATTATAACCAGCCAGCCAGCCAGCCAGCGATGGCACAGTTGATATTTCCAATCTGCTTTTTCTCTCTTCTTTCTCTTTTCTCTTGCTACACACACCGCTTTTATGTCCTGAACTCTGGTTTTCTGGATTTTAGTAAAAATTCAATTCTGAACATTGAATTTTTTAGGAAGTTTTTTATTAGAGAAAAAGCTACATACTTTTTTTTTTAAGAGAATTTGTTTATCCAGGAAAGTACATTGAATCATGCTGCTGAGCCTCCATCTTCTCTGATGCTTGGGTTCAGTATTCTTTTATCATGACATAAACCGTAATAAAAATTAACTAACTTTAAAAAAAAAAAATCTAACCAATGTATATTTAAAAGCAATAAACTGTTTTGTTAATAACGATCTATGTGCTGTGTCCCTGTCACAGATGTACATGTTGGAGCCGTGTGTGTTTTTTATTTGGTCACAGACGGTTGACTGGGTCAGGTCCGTGTCAGCACATGTAAACAGTGTGAGTCTTGACCCCCTCCAGGCAGCCCACAGGCAGGCGGGGAGGGACCGTGGGAAGGGCCCTCGACAGGAGAGTCTGCCACCTCGACCTTGCTTTTGTTGTTTTTTGCAAGATAACTGCTTAGTCAATACCGTCCTCGGTTTAAAAAAAGATGCTATCAAACAAGTAGCATCACCTCCAAAACTGGGACCAGCCAAAGTGTCAGCCCAGTCTAAACCGGTTTGGCTCAGTGGATAGAGTGTCGGCCGGCGGACTGAAGGGTCCCAGGTTCGATTCCGGTCAAGGGCATGTACCTTGGTTGCGGGCACATCCCCAGTGGGGGGCGTGCAAGAGGCAGCTGATGGATGTTTCTCTCTCATCGATGTTTCTCTAATTCTCTATCCCTCTCTCTTCCTCTCTGCAGAAAGTCAATAAAATATATTAAATAAATAAATAGATAAAAATAAAATAAGATGCTATTCAGCTGAAACCGGTGTGGCTCAGCGGATAGAGCGTCGGCCTGCGGACTGAAGGGTCCCAGGTTCAATTCCGGTCAAGGGCATGTACATTGGTTGCGGGCACATCCCCGGTGGGGAGTGTGTAGGAGGCAGCTGATAGATGTTTCTCTCTCATCGATGTTTCTGGCTCTCTATCCCTTTCCTTTCCTCTCTGTAAAAAAATCAATAAAATATATATATTAAAAAGAAGAAGAAGAAGAAGAAGAAGCAGCAGCTATCAAACAAGTAGCATCACCTCAAACACTGGGACCAGCCAAAGTGTCAGCTCGTTTACAGGCCGGAGGCCACATCCGTGACAGACACAGAGACACGGGGTCAGGCTTGTGACCCCTGTAATACTGTCCGGCTTCCCAGTTACGTGTAAGGATTCTCTTCTCTGGACGCAGCTTTCAATGCGAGATTGCACAAAAGGCATCTCAAGCATTTTGATGGGAGCTATATGTAGAGTTAGGGTTTTAGTAGCATTGAAAAGGCCTGGACAGCCCTCGCCGGTTTGGCTCAGTGGATAGAGCGTCGGCCTGCGGACTGGAAGGTCCCAGGTTCGATTCCGGTCAAGGGCATGTACCTTGGCTGCAGGCACATCCCCAATAGGAGGTGTGCAGGAGGCAGCTGATGGATGTTTCTCTCTCATCGATGTTTCTAACTCTCTATCCCTCTCTCTTCCTCTCTGTAAAAAATCAATAAACTTTATTTAAAAGAAATAGAAAAGTCCTGGACAAACCCAATGACAGCTCTGATTACCTTTTCTGTTCGCTCCACAGTGTCTGTCAGGTCTCTCTCCCCCTCTGACCGTCTCTCCCGCCAGCCATCATGACATTCACCGGGGACTTACTCCCTCCCAAAAATGTGGGCCAGGCAGCACACAATTGCCTTTGTATCTCTTTGTATGAAATAAAAGGTCATTGGTTGGTGTTTGTGTTTATTTTTCTCATTGTTAGCAGTTTCTGCTCAACAGAGTGTTGATTAGAGACTTAATAATGGAAAACAAACCCTTTATGGTCTTTGGAAGGAGCAAACACAAGTCAGCTACCAAATCACTGAATTATCTCAGAGACCTTTTAAAAAAAAAATATATATATATATTTTATTGATTTTTTTATTGGCAAGGGAGAGGGATAGGATAGATTGTTAAAAACACCAATCAGCTGCCTCCTGCACACACCCCCATTGGGATATGCCCGCAACCAAGGTGCATGCCCTTGACTGGAATCGAACCTGGGACCCTTGAGTCACAGGCTGACGTTCTATCCATTGAGCCAAACCTGCTTAGGCTCAAAGAGATTTTTAACATGTGGGTAGCCTTCTTTAAAGTAAAATGCTTAAAGTAGCCTCAACATAAAAAGAAATAAGGGGATAGGGAAAATAAACATTACTGAGTTCTGATTGATTAGTGGTTGAAAGTTTAAAATTGCAGCTGCATTTAAAGTGACAATCCTATATAGTTAAAGGGTAATATGCAAATCGACTGAAGGGTGGAACTACTGGTCGCCATGATGGACACTGACCACCAGGGGGCAGATCCTCACCAGCGCTAAGGATCTCCTGACAGATGTGGAATTTAAAAAATATATTTATTAATTGATTTCAGGGAGGAAGGGAGGAGGAGAGATAGAAACATCAATGATGAGAGAGTCATTGATTGGCTGCCTCCTGCACACCCACTCTGGGGATTAAGCTCAAAACCCAGTCATGTGCCCTGACCAGGAGTCAAACTGTGACCTCTTGGTTCATAGGTTGACATTCAACCACTGAGCCACACCGGCCGGGTTGCAGTGATTTTATGGGTGGCCTGGTTCTGCAGGATGGCTCTCAAAGTCCTGCCTGAATGTTCACCTTGGAGTCTGCTTCTTTAGTTCCCCCACCCCCTAACAAGCCCTTAAGCCATGTTATGCCCTGTAATAATCTTTTTGTACTTAGAATGAATTAAAAAATATATATATATTTTATTGATTTTTTTTACAGAGAGGAAGAGAGAAGGGGTAGAGAATTAGAAACATAGATGAGAGAGAATCATCGATCAGCTGCCCCCCGCACACCCCCCATTGGGAATGTGCCTGCAGCCAAGGTACATGCCCTTGACCAGAATTGAACCCGGGACCTTTCAGTCCGCAGGCCGACGCTCTATGCACTGAGCTAAACCGGTTTGGGCTGCGGAATGAGTTTTGTTCTCTAAAAATGAACCCAGACAATATAATAGGAAATCAGAACATAAAATATAAAAAACATGGTAAACAGCACAAAATGAAACAGAAGAAATCAATTATAATTTTTAAAAAACTAAACAACAGCTAATAGAGTTATGGTGTCACATTAAACAGTCTAAAAAAATCCAGCTAGGTACTGTATATGAGAGACATGAAAAACATAATGAAATACTGCACGATAGTTAAAACGGATGAATCTTAAAAAAAAAAAATAATAATAATAAAAAAATAAAGGAAAATGAAAAAAGCTGGCTTCTCAGGTGTGGCTCAGAGGTTGAGTGTCGACATATGAACCAGGTCAAGGTTGGATACCTGGTTGTGCGCTCCATCCCCAGTAGGGGGCGTGCAGGAGGCAGCCGATTCACAGTATTTGTCATCATTGATGCTTCTATCTCTCTCCCTTCCTCTCTGAAATCAATTTAAAAAAAAAAAAAGCTGCAATAGATTACTCAGCACGTAATTTTTTTGTTTAAATTTCTTTATTGATTAAAGTATCACATATTTGTCCTCATCCCCCTACCCCCGTTCCCATCCCACACCCCTCCCCACGCAGGCCATCACCTCCCTGTTGTCCGTGATCACTGGTTAGGCTCATATGCATGCACACAAGTCCTTTGGTTGATCTCTCACTTTTTTTTTAATATATATATTTTATTGATTTTTTTTTTTACAGAGAAGAAGAGAGAGGGACAGAGTTAGGAACAGCGATGAGAGAGAATCATCGATCAGCTGCCTCTGGGGATGTGCCGGCAACCAAGGTACATGCCCTTGAGTGGAATCGAACCCGGGACCCTTGAGTCTGCAGGCCGACGCTCTATCCACTGAGTCAAACCAGTTTCGGCTGATCTCTCCCTTTTATCCCCACCCTTCCTCTGAGCTCCGACAGTCTGATCCATGCCTCCTTGTCTCTGGATCTGTTCTTGTTCATCCGTCTATGTTGTTCACCATTTCTCCCAGATGCGTGAGATCATGTCCTACTGGAAATACACGTACAAGAACCAAAAAGGAGACAAGCTATAATGGTTATAACATGTCATTTTTGTAAGATTTAAAAACAAAAATTGGCATTCCATACGCAGTGGGTAGGCCCATACATCCGATGTAATAAACGTATTAAAAAAAAAAAACCATGAAGAGAAATGGACTGAAATGCACTCACTTGAGCACAGGGACTATCTCTAGGGAGGATGGAGAGTGATGAAGGGTGGGGCGTGAGTTGTTCTAATTTTGTATTTCTTTGCTAAATACCAAGTGAGTGAAGCAAAATGTTTTGATATGTCTCATCTTGATGGCAGAGGGCGTGGGTTGTTCATGTTTTCTGCACTCGGAGGCATGCCATGTGTTAAACAGACATGCCCAGGACATCTTTTTAAAATATATTTTATTGATTTTTTTACAGAGAGGAATAGAGAGTTAGAAACATCGAAGAGAGAGAATCATTGACCAGCTGCCTCTTGCACACCCCCTACTGGGGATGTGCCCGCAACCAAGGTATATGCCCTTGACTGGAATCGAACCCGGGACCCTTCAGTCCGCAGGCCGACGCTCTATCCACTGAGCCACACCGGTTTCGGCTGCCCACGACATCCTTATGCACATCAGCAAGGACACTGAAGTGGCTTCTGAGATGCTAAAAACTCCGGAGGCCCGCAGGCTGGTTCGAAAGGATGACACCTGGGCCGGATGGAGCCAGCGTTGGCAGAGGCCGCAGGGAGACTTGGCAAGAACCCGAGAAAGGAGCCTGCGCTGAGGACGGAAGAGGTTGCACCAGGGCGGGGGATAGGGTGTCGCAAGTCCGTGCAAATCAGGAGATGGTTTTAAAAAAGATCCGGATTAAGTAACTTGGACTTGGGGTGGGCCTGAGCAGAGACGGTCAGGGAAAAAAACGAATCTCAGGAGGGAGCGAGCTGGGAGCCAGAGGGCCGCCGCCTTATGGGACCTAAATGAGAGAATGGCTCCAACTGCAGTCACGCCAGGCGAGAAGGGTGTTAAACGTGTTCTAAAATTGTAATGTAGCCGAAACCAGTGTGGCTCAGTGGATAGAGCGAATGTCTGTGGACTGAGGGATCCCAGGTTTGATTCCGGTCAAGCGCATGTACCTTAGTTGCCGGCACATCCCCAGTAAGAGGTGTGCAGGAGGCAGCTGATGGATGCTTCTAGCTCTCTATTCTTCTCTCTCTCTGTAAAAAATCAATAAAATATATTTAAAAAAATAAAATTGTAACATCAATACAGAAGCCAGGCTGTCCCCAAATTGCAGCATTTCCAGTGAAATAGTAGGGTCGGCCGAGGCCGGTTTGGCTCAGTGGGTAGAGCGTCGGCCTGCGGACTGAAGGGTCCCAGGTTCGATTCCGGTCAAGGGCATGTACTTGGGTTGCGGGCACATTCCCAGTGGGAGGTGTGCAGGAGGCAGCTGATGGATGTTTCTCTCTCATTGATGTTTCTGACTCTCTATCCCTCTCTCTTCCTCTCTGTAAAAAAACCAATAAAATATATATTTTTAAAAAAATAGTAGGCTCGCTTCTCCCGCACCCATGGGGTCCGTTCGCTTTGCTGATGGGGGTTTCCTCTGGTTGCAGCGGGGTGCGGCGAAGCCTGCAAAAGCCGCCTGGGTTCCGCTCAGGGTCGGTGGGCGTGGCCTGGCAAATGGGGGCGTGTCCAAACGCGAGGCACCGGGCGGGGCTTGGCGGCGTGGGGGCGGGACCTGTTGGCGTGGGGGGGCGGGGCCTGGGCGGGGCCAGCGCGCTGGGGCAGACCTCGCGCGCTCCCGGCCGCTCGCTGGCTCCGGGGCCGCGGCGGCTCCTCAGCGGGGTCGCGCCGGAGGAAGGCCCTCGGGCGGCGGCGGCTGGGACGGCCTGCGGACTGACAGACGGACCGGCCGACCGACCGACGGGTGTGGGCCGAGCCGCCAGGCCCCCGCGCCCGCCGTCTCCTGTCTGCCAACGCCGGGCCGCGCTATGGCCTCTTCGCCGGGCTCGGGCAGCGCCAACCCGCGGAAGTTCAGTGAGAAGATCGCGCTGCACACGCAGCGCCAGGCCGAGGAGACGCGGGCCTTCGAGCAGCTCATGACGGACCTCACCCTGTCGCGGGTGAGGAGGGCCGGGCCGCGCCGGGCCGGGCGGGGGCGGCCGGGCGGCGGCGAGGCTGCGGGCCTGAGGCGGCCGCGGGGTCGGGCCGGGGCAGCGCCCGGGAGCGGGAGCGGGGCCGGCGGCCGCCGCGGCCTCGGCGCTTCCCCGCTTTCCGACGCCCCGCGCGCCGCGGAGGCGGGAGGTCGCGGGCCCGGACCGCGCGGGCGGGCGGCCCGCGGGGAAGGCTGAGGCGGATCCCTGAGAGGAAATGCAGTGCGGGTCCTCCGAGCCGCTTCGAGCGAGCCCCCCGGGGCCGCGGGGCGTCGGGGCGCGGGCCCCGGAGTCCCCCCTCCATCCCCCCCGCCGCCCTCCGGGGCGCCCCGCTCGGGGCCGGGCTCCTGGGGTCTGGGTGCCGCCTCCGGGCCGGCCCGGCGGGTTCATCGCGGGCGCCCCACGCGGGCGGGCAAGGTGCACCCCGGCGCGGCCGGGGACCGAGGGGGGTCCTGGGGGAGCGAGCGAGGCCCGAGCGGGAAAACACCCGGCGGGATTGAGCAACTGGGGAGGGCGGCCGGGAGGATGGAGAGCCGGGCTGCGGGCAGGGCGCGAGCTGGGGACGGAGGAGGAGGAGGAGGAGGAGGAGGAGGAGGAGGAGGAGGTGGTGGTGGTGGTTCAGGTCTGGAGGGACCTGATGCTGACCTTGAGGGACCCTCGGACCCTCGAGGGGGGAGTGGAGGAGGATACAGATGCTGCGGGGGCGGGGAGACGCCCTGAAGGCGGGCTGAGTGCAGAGTTGCAAGCCAGTGGTCCATCTCCCTGAGCTGCAGACACCTTTAAAAATAAATAAATAAATAAATAAATAAATAATATATATATTATTTTATTGATTTTTTACAGAGAGGAAGGGAGAGGGATAGAGAGTTAGAAACATCGACCAGCTGCCTCTTGCACACCTCCCACTGGGGATGTGCCCGCAACCAAGGTACATGCCCTTGATTGGAATCGAAGAACCTGGGACCCTTCCGTCCACAGACTGACGCTCTATCCACTGAGCCAAACCGCTGCAGACGACTTATTTTTTGATCAGCACGGTGTTTGGGGGGGGGGGGGGGGGAGGGGAATTGCTTGAATCTGCTGGCCAGAATTTTTATTTTATTTTTATTAAAAATATATATTTTATTGACTTTTTTGCAGAGAGGAAGGGAGAGGGACAGAGAGTAGAGAGCTAGAACATGGATGAGAGAGGAACATTCACCAGCCGTGCCCCCCCCCCACCCAGCCCCTACTCCCCATTGGGGATGTGCCCGCAGCCAATGTACCTGCCCTTGATGGGAATGGAACCCGGGACCCCCTCATTCCGCAGGCCGAGGCTCTATCCACTGAGCCAAACCGATTTCGGCTGTTGCCAGAATTTTTTAATTGGGAGATCTTTGCAGAAAACGAACGTTTTTCACAGAAAATGGATTTGTGCATTTCTGTATAAAATATGAATGTATTTCTATATATATAAAGTATTTGTTTAAGTATAGATACATATATGATATAGTATTATATATATATATACGTTTAAAATTGGGAGGCATCCATCCTGAATTCCCATATGGCAGCTAGTGGCTGGAGCTGGGTGGCTGCGCCCCTCGAATGGAGCGTTGAGTTCTCTTAATTGGCCACAGTTCATACCACTCACTGTTGTGATCCCCCACCGAGGCTAGGTGTCACGAGGCCAGTTATCAATAAAAACATTTTTTATTGATTTTTAGAGAGAGAGAAGAAGGAAGAGGGAGAAAGAGATAGAAGCATCAATGATGAGAGAGCATAGTTGATCGGCTGCCTCCTGCACACCCCACACTGGGAATCACCTGCAGCCTGGGCGTGTGCTCTGACCAGGAATTGAACCGGTGACTTCTTGGCTTAATGGTCCACGCCCAACCACTGAACCACCCTGGCCGGTGCCATTTATCATATTTTTGAAAGTGCTTCTTTTTAGTGAAGCTAGGGGGGAAGTTTTTCTTATATTTAGATTTCTGTCACACTCAGAAATATGTGGATAAAAGCAGGCTGAGGATTTCAAGAAATATTTTTCTCATGCCCTGACTCACTTTATTCTTTTAGTACCTGCCCGGTATCCTCAGGCACTTACATGTGACCTTGGTTGGATTCAGGGATGAGCATGACAAGCTCAGAGCTCATTGAGGAGAATGGGTAGAAGTTGAGGGGTTTATTGCTGGGGTCTGTTCCCTTTTGTGTTGTTTAGGTACATGAATTACGTATGTACAGGTATATGCATTCTCTATGACTATGTATGTACCCGGAGTTTATCCAGTTTCTCACCCAGTACACAACTCCCCAGTGTCTGCCCCCTGGTGGTCACTGAGCGTCATAGCAACCTGGTGTTCTAGTGGATCCGCCTTAACGGTCACTTAGGCTTTTATTATATAGATATTTTTATTGACTTCAGAGAGGAAGGGAGAAGGAGAGAGAGTTTGAAACATCAATGACGAGAGAGAATCATTGATCGGCTGCCTCCTGCACACCTCACACTGGGAATCGCCTGCAACCCAGGCATGTGCTCTTGACCGGAATTGAACCTGGAGCCTTTCAGTCCGCAGGCCGGCGCTCTATCCACTGAGCCACACCGGTTTTGGCAGGGACTTGATCTTAAGGACCATGGAGAGTCATTGAAGGGGTTGAACCAGGGGAGCTTGGCATTTTCAAAGAATCCTTCCAGCTCCAGAATGGTGGACAGAACAGAGGAGCGGGTGGCAGAGGCACTGGAGGTGGTAATACTATCCTAGGAGGTGTGCCGGTGGCATGGACTGGGTGGTAACAACAGGGAGGCAGAGAGGTGAACAGATTGGTACCTAGGAGGTTGGAAGTTCAGCCTTCGTGAATTTACGAGGGGGATGAGGGAGAGGGAGGACTCGGATGAGCCCCAGCTTCCAGACTTGAGCCATTTCAGGGTCTCCTCCATTAAGAGGGGGAGCACTGGCAGGGGCAAGGTGGGAGTAGACTCCTCAGTTTGATGCCCGGCCAGCAAGGCTCGGTGGTTGAATGTTGACCCATGAACCAGAAGGTCACGGTTTGATCCCCAGTGAGGGCACATGCCTGGGTTGCGGGCTCAGTCCCTGGTTGGGGGGCGTGCTGGAGGCAGCTGATCAGTGATTCTCTCTCATCATTGATGTTTCTCTCTCCCTCCCTCCCTCCCTCTCTGAAACCAATAGAAATATATTTTGAAAAGAGAGAGAGATACTGAGTTTGAGGTGCCTGTGATGTAGTGATGCCCAGCTAAGTGGTCCTGGAGCTCAGGAGGGAAGTCCTGGCCGGTGATATAAAGTGGGAATCTTTGTAGCTTTAGCTGCCGGGGAAGAATTTCTAGGATAGATCTTTCCAATTGGTGGCCTAAATTTTAATTTGGTTCTCTGACATGTTTTTAATTTGGTTGGGATGCCCAAATGTGCCCCCCCCAAAAAAAAAATTAAGGCCAACAATGAAGATTGAGATTTTCCATTAAAATATGGACTTTGGCCTGGCCAGGGTGGCTCAGTGATTGTCTACCTATAAACCAGGAGGTCTGGGTTCATTTTCTGGTCCGGGCACATGCCTAGGTTTTGGGCTCAGTCCCTGGTGGGGGGACGTGTAGGAGGCAGAGGATCAATGATTCTCTCTCATCATTGATGTTCCTAGCTCTCCCTTTCCCTTACCCTTTGAAATCAATAGAAATTAAATAAACAAACGAAGCAGCATGCAAAAAAAATATATGGATTTTGGCCTCTTGAAAAAATGAGACTTATCTAACAATACTCATCCTACATTTCTGCAGGCAGCAGTTACCTGGAGCTGAGTAGTGACTGCCTCTATCAGACAGGGCATGCATGTGTTCTTCACTTTGCCGCACTCCCCACCGCTCCCTAATGTGTTCCTCACAGGGATTCTAGCCCACTTCGCTTAGTTATCTGTCGTGCTTGGCACCTATAGGCATCTGAGTTCATGACCCCTGCTTCAGAGTGAGATGCAAAGAGGGCCGAGGAGAAGCCCAAGGAGCTCCCGAGCTTAACTGGGGGGGGGGGGGGGGGGAGGGAGAGGAAGAGGCGCCAGCAAAGAAGACTGAAGAGCCACTAGACAGAAAAGCAAGGAGGGCGATTGCTGAGCGGAGGGAATGTCAACAAGCCCAGCCCAGGCTGCTGACTTGATCTAACATGATAAGGACATGTCCTTTGGTCTACTAGTCACGTAGAGGTCATTGGTAACCTTGGTGAGAGCCGCTACATTGGCCGGGAGGGAGGTTAGAAGGCATTGAGGAATGAATGGGAGAAAAACGGAGACGGGCTTGGGAACTTGTTCAAGAAGTTCAGCTTTGAAGGACAACGTGTAGTATTGGGAAACCACAGGATAGCCGAAACCTGTTTGGCTCAGTGGATAGAGCCTCAGTCTGCGGACCGAAAGGTCCCGGGTTCGATTCCGGTCAAGGGCATGTACCTTGGTTGCGGGCACATCTCCAGTAGGGGGTGTGCAAGAGGCAGCTGATCGATGTTCATCTCTCATCGATGTTTCTAACTCTCTCTTCCTCTCGGTAAAAAATCAATAAAATATATATTTAAAATAAAAATAAAATAAAAAAGAGAAACCACAGGATAAACTCAACATGTCAACCTGGAGCGTTAATTAGGCTTGACTATTTGTGAGAAACATTATTTTTAGCTTAAAAATAGGCCGAGGAGACTACAAAGATTAGGTTTGGGCTAAGCATTGAACATTAACTTTCTGTAGGCAATGTACCGATCCCCTTACATTCCTCATCTCACGTAGTCCTCATGACCCTATGGAGTATGTTTCTAGAATGTTCTTTATTTTGCGGCGAGCAAGTTAAGGCTTGAGAGGGAAGGTTGCATGGCTGGTAAGAGGTAGAGCTGGGGTTGGAATCTGGCTGTCACACTGAATGAGTGTCTATATATTAACCACTTGAGAAGCATTTGTTGAAGACACTTTTCTTTCCCTATTGAATTGCTATGACATTTTTTTGTTAAAAATCAACTGGCCATATATGTGTGTCTGTTTTTGAACTCTCTTCTGTCCTGTTAATCTCTCTCTCTCTCTCTCTCTCTCTCTCTCTCTTTTTTTTTCCACAATAGCGGACTGCTTAGATTACTATAGCTTTATAGTGAGTCTTTTTTTTTTTTTTTTTAATTTATTGGTTTTTTACAGAGAGGAAGGAAGAGGGATAGAGAGCTAGAAATATCGATGGGAGAGAAACATCAACAGCTGCCTCTTGCACACTTCCTACTGGGGATGTGCCACAACCAAGGTACATGCCCTTGAGGGGAGTCGAACCTGGGACCTTACAGTCTGCAGGCCGACGCTCTATCCACTAAGCCACACCGGTTTTGGTGTATCGTGAGTCTTGAAGTGAAACAACTCAGTTCTCCAACCATGCTCTTTTGAAAAATTGCTTAGGCTAGTCTAGGTTGTTCACACATCAATGCGTTTTAGAATTATCCTGTCAATTTCTGTAGCAAGGCCTGCTGGGATTTTGTTGGGGATTGTGTTGACTATGAAGATACTTTTTCAGAAAAGCGTTAGTGAGGGTTGGATCTCATTTCATACAGTCCATGACGGAAATGTCACTGGAGTGAGACTGCAGTGTAAAGGTTGCTAACTCCAGTTACAGGGTCAGGCCGGTGAGGGAAATGAGCGGAGGGAGCAGGAGTGACATGATAAATACCCTGTTTCCCCGAGAATAAGACAGTGTCTTATAATAATGTTTTCTCCAAAGTTGCGCTAGGTCTTATTTTCAGGGGATGTCTTATCTTTCCATGCGCTAGGTCTTATTTTCGGAGGATGTCTTATTTTCAGGGAAACACGGTAGTAGCTGATCTCAGGCTGCAGTGAGGAGTAGTAAGGTTCAGTGAGGACTCGGTCAAATAGGAGAACCTATGTCCTCCCTAAGGGGCGGTCACTTCTCAGCTCCATGCATTTGCCGTGTAAGAATATGGATTCAGCCCTGACCGGTGTGGCTCAGTGGATAGAGCGTCGGCCTGCGGACAGGGGGGGTCCTGGGTTCGATTCTGGTCAGGGGCATGTGCCTTGGTTGCAGGCACATCCCCAGTGGGGGCTGTGCAGGAGGCAGCTGATTAATGTTTCTCTCTCATCGATGTTTCTAGCTCTATCCCTTCCTCTCTGTAAAAAAAATTGATAAAATATATATATATTTTTAAAAAAGAATATGGATTCATTATTGTCTCGTCTCAGTGAGTAGAAGCTGGAAATCCAGACTTTTATGCAGTTTTCCAATTTTTAAAATTTTAATTTTATTATTATTATTAGTTTGTTTAAAATCCTCACCTGAGGATATTTTCCCATTGATTTTTATTTATTTATTTATTTATTTTTAAAAAATATTTTATTGATTTTGTACAGAGAGGAAGGGAGAGAGATAGAGAGTTAGAAACATCGATGAGAGAGAGTCATCGATCAGCTACCTCTTGCACATCCCCTGCTGGGAATGTGCCCGCAACCAAGGTACATGCCCTTGCCCGGAGTCGAACCCGGGACCTTTCAGTCCCCAAGCCGAAGCTCTATCCATTAAGCCAAACCGGTTTCGGCTTCCCATTGATTTTTAGAGAGAGTGGAAGAGAGAGGGAAAGACAGACAGAAACATCGATGTGAGAGAAACACATCGATTGGTTGCTTTCTGCACGCGCCCTGACCAGGGTCCGAGCCTGGGAGGGGCCTGCAACCGAGGAGGCATGTGCTCTTCACCTGAATGGAACCTGGGACCCTTCAGTCCACGGGCCGATGCTGTAGCCACTGAGCCACACTGGCTGGGGCAAAAATCAAAATTTTAAACTTGGAGTGGTTCAAGGTCATGTGGGTCAAACAGATCTCTCTCGGCCTGCCAGTCTGTGACCTCTGCTTCGCACTAATCGTTTTCTGGTTCTCATTTGCATCATCGGTGAGCTGTCAGGACCGTGTCACAGACAGTCTCGAAGGTTCTTTCTGGTTCAGTGGTTCTACGTCTCAAAAGAGGAAAAATACCCAAATTGCTCAGGGCTTTAGGGGCAGCTGAGAATATCAACAGTAATGGTATTTGGGGAAGCTGCCCAGAGCTTTACATTTTGCATACCACTGTCATGCCTCTTCTTTCTTTCTTTTTTTTTCCTTCTTTTAAAATATATTTTATTGATTTTTTACAGAGAGGAAGGGAGAGGGATAGATAGCTAGAAACATCGATGAGAGAGAAACATCGACCAGCCGCCTCCTGCACACCCCCCACTGGGGATGTGCCCGCAACCAAGGTACATGCCCTTGATGGATATCGAACCTGGGACCCTTCAGTCTGCAGGCCGACGCTCTATCCACTGAGCCACACCGGTTTCGGGTTCTTCTTTCTTTTAATCCTTACAGCGTCTTGTGAAATAGACAGCAGAGTAATTGGCCCAGCCGCATGGTGGTTCCAGGTTTCACAGTCAGAGCTCTTTGCGCTGTGGTGCAGCGGCCTCAGAAGGTTCTAGAATAGGCGCTTTGGGAGGGAGAGCAGATGAGGGATCCTGTAGGGGGGTCTCCAGCTCAGCAGGCGGCAGAGGTCTAGCCGGATGTAGAGCTTAGCTCGGTTGAAGTGTCAAGGCTTTGAGGTAGGAGTTGAAGCCTTTGTGAGAACTCTCTGGAGGCAGGCACTTTGGTACAGGGTCAGATTCACAGGCCAGTGCCCGACACAGCACCCGACACACCGCATGGCTCAGTGACTGGGCGTCGACCTAGGAACCAGGAGAGCACGGTTCGATTACCCGTCAGGGCACAGGCCTGGGTGTGGGCTCCGTCCCCAGTCGGGGGTGTGCAGGAGGCAGCCCATCCATGATTCTTTCTCATCATTGATGTTTTTTCTCTCCCCCCTCTCTCTGAAATCAATAAAAAAAAATATAAATACACAAACATACTTTATTTCAGAGAGGAAGAAAGAGATAAAAACATCAATGAGGCTGAGACCAGTTTGGCTCAGTGGATAGAGCATTGGCCTGTGGACTAAAGGGTCCCGGGTTCGATTCCGGTCAAGGGCATGTACCTTGTTTGCAGGCACGTCTCCAGGAGGGAGTGTGCAAGAGGCAGCTGATCAGTGACTCTCTCATCAATGTTTCTAACTCTTTATGTCTCTCCCTTCCTCTCTGTAAGAAATCAGTAAAATAGCAGTGACCGGTTTGGCTCAATGGATAGAGCGTCGGCTTGGGGACTGAAGGGTCCCGGGTTCGATTCCAGTCAAGGGCATGTACCTTGGTTGCGGGTACATCCCCAGTAGGGGGTGTGCAAGAGGCAGCAGATCGATGACTCTCTCATCGATGTTTCTAACTCTCTCTCTCTCCCTTCCTCTCTGTACAAAATCAGTAAAATATATTTAAAAAAAAAAAGAAATCAGTAAAATATATTTTAAAACAAACATCAATGAGGAGAGAGAATCATTGATTGGCTGCCTCCTGCACGCCTCCTTATTGGGGATCAAACCCGCAACCCAGGCATGTGCCCTTGACTGGAATCGAACCTGGGACCCTTCAGTCCGCAGGCTGACGCTCTCTATCCACTGAGCCAGACCAGCTAAGGCAAAATATATGTAGTTTTAAAAAGTTTGTATGTCAGTGAACAAATGGACAGATTGATGGAAGAAGGAATCAAAGGCTCTAGATGCAGAAGGGTGAGAACTGTGTCTCGAGAATTTCAAGGACAGCCGTCAAATGCTTCCGGGGAGAACTTTGAGGATGTTAAGATCAAAAGCTGAGACTTGATTCTTTTTTTTTTTTTAAAATATATTTTATTGATTTTGTACAGAGAGGAAGTGAGAGAGATAGAGAGTTAGAAACATCGATGAGAGAGAGTCATCGATCAGCTGCCTCTTGCACACCCCCTACTGGGGATATGCCCGCAACCAAGGTACATGCCCTTGACCGGAATCGAACCCGGGTCCCTTCAGTCCCCAAGCCGAGGCTCTATCCATTGAGCCAAACCGGTCTCGGCGAGACTTGATTCTTGTAACTCAACTGATGGGTGGGAAAGCTCACCATGACCTCCTCCTCTCCTTTGACTCTCAGATCTGGGTTTTGGTTAATAGGTCATAACCATCTCCCAGGGAAGTAGGTTTGAGAAATAAAATTCTGTAGGACAAACAGAACTTAAACAAAGTAAGCCTGCCAAAGGGTTTAAAACGTCCAGACAGATACAACGTCCTTATCTTTTGGAATACGGACTATGATTCCCAGGATTTCTCTTAGTGGACTGCTGCGGGCAGTGGAGGAGGAAAAGATGGATCAAGATTAGACATAAGCCAAAACTGGTTTGGCTCAGTGGATAGAGCGTCGGCCTGCGGACTGAAGGGTCCCGGGTTCGATTCCGGTCAAGGGCATGTACCTTGGTTGCGGGCGCATTCCCAGTGCGGGGTGTGCAGGAGGCAGCTGATCGATGTCTCTCTCTCATGGATGTTTCTAGCTCTCTCTTCCTTTCCCTCCCTCTCTGTGAAAAATCAATAAAATATGTTTAAAAAAAGATTAGACATAAGTTGGGAACATTGTTGAAGCTGGAAGAGGGCTCAATGGGGTTTCATTATGCTTCTGTCTATTTTGTATATATTTGAAAGTTTTCATAATAAATGGAAAAAAACCCCAAAAAATCAGAGGGCTTTATGGGGTCAGCAATGTTTTTGGTTAACGGAACTTCACTTTTCTCTAAGCTTGTAAGCAGTATGGTCATTGAGAGAAATGGGGGGGCGGGGGAAGAAAAGGAAAAGAATGTGACAGAAATAAGAAGAAATATGGATTGCCCTAGCTAGTGTGGCTCACTGGATAGAGCGTCGGCCTGCAGATTGAAAGGTCCCGGGTTCGATTCCGGTCAAGGGAACATGCCTAGGTTATGGGCTCTGTCCTCAATGGGGGGCGTGAGGGAGGCAGCTGGTCAGTGATTCTCTCATCGTTGATGTGTCTCTCTCTCTCTCCCTTCCTCTCTGAAATCAATAAAAATATAAGAAGAAAAGAAAGAATATGGGTTTTTAGTTAGACCTCAGCTTGCACAAGACCTCCCTCGACCTTGCACAAGCCTCCGAACTTCCCTAGGTCTGGTCTCCAGGTCTAGCGCGGCCTCCCCGGGTTAGAGGTGAAGCGGGCAGCGGAGACTCGGCCCTGGCAGTGTTTGCGATCAGACAGCGAGAACAGTAACGAAAGGGTCAAGCCTGCCTCGGGGTTCCCGTCCACCCTTTCCTCCCAACATGAATCATAAGCGCCAAGCGTTATGTAACCGCAGAGGTCATTTATTATTTTAGAAAGAGGACTCTTACACACCAAACCGGACCACTGTGGGGTTTACAAGAACCGTACCCAGTTTACTGCCTTTTGAAAAACGAAGCGGGGGGCAGCTGGCGGGAGAAAGGCACGTTGAAACGTGGAAATCCATCTTGTACCTGCTCCGTCGGCTCCTTTCTGACCCCAATTCGTGGTCTTACCCAGCCTTGGTGAGGTTTTTGTGAGACTGTTCTCTCCCGTGTACATGGGTATGCCTTTTGGGAAGACATTTTGGCGGTACGTGTCGAGAGCCATTCAAAGGCTTAGTAATCACCCAGAGACTTAGTAATCACTCTTTGGAATGTGTCCTATGGAAGTGATTCAGAACAAGTGTTATGTTGCCATGAAATATGATTATGTAATCTAGAAAAGGCTTCAGAGTGTACCTGTGTCATGATTACAACTATGCAGTCTTTTTAAAAATATATATATTTTATTGATTTTTTACAGAGAGGAAGAGAGAGGGATAGAGAGTTAGAAACATCAATGAGAGAGAATCATCAATCAGCTGACTCTTGCACACCCCTCCCACTGGGGATGTGCCCTCAACCAAGGTACATGCCCTTGACTGTAATCGAACCCGGGACCTTTCAGTGCGCAGGCCTATCCACTGAGCCAAACCGGTTTCGGCTACAACTATGCAGCATTTACCCATAAAGGTGAATGACTGGAGAAGAACATGGAGATGGGAGGGCAGCTAATGTCACAGACTGCTAGACAGTGGCTTAGTTTTTCTTCACAAAATTCCCTTCCCTGGCCAGGTTTGCTCAGTGGAGAGAGCATTGGCCTGCAGACTAAAGGGTTCTAGGCTCCATTCCAGCCAAGGGCACATGCCCACTGGGGATTATGGGCTCAATCCCCAGTGGTGGGAGTGCAGGAGGCAGCTAATCTAAGATTCTCTCTCATCATTGATGTTTCTCTCTCTCTTTCTCTCCCTCCCTCTCTCTTCCTCTCTGAAGTCAATCGATTTAAAAAATAAATATTTTTTTAAAAGAAAGAAATTCCTTATCGCTATTAAAGATAGCGCTTGCTTGCCTACACATACACACTCAAATGTATGTGAGGAGTCTGTCATGCCACACAGGCCATGTGGAAGGAACATGGGTAAATTCTTTACAAAAATAGACAAATAAAAAAAACCCACAAAGCACCGGAAACCTGAAGGTTTTGAGTAGAGAAGAAATTGAAACCGAGACTTCCCACTCATGAACCAGTTCTCTTCAAAACACCACACTTGGGTGCTTTCTTGAGAGCTTTGCTGTCAGGTGTCAAAGGGGTTGAGTTTCTCTCTCTCTCTCTCTATTTTGTGTGCGTGCGTCTCAACGTTTTTGAAATCTCTCTGTTTCCAGGTTCAGTTTCAGAAGCTTCAGCAACTGCGCCTGACACAGTACCACGGCGGGTCCTTACCGAACGTGAGCCAGCTGCGGAGCAGTGCGTCGGAATTCCAGGTACCCGGATAATTGCTTCATGTGGCTGAGTGGACTGCGAAAAGACGGGCAGAGATTATCCTTAAAAAGATTAGACCTTGAAGGGCAAACCTGTCCTCGATCTAGTTCAGTGTTTTTCTGGGAAAGTCCATCATCATTCTCTTCCCTAGTTCCTACAGCATTTAGCTGTGTGTGATCTCACAAATGGCCTAAGGCAGTACTGTTCAGTGGAAATATAATTCGAGCCATATATGTGATTTCAGTTTTTTCAGTAGCCACATGAAAATCAACAAGTGGATTAAAATCTATTTAAATTATTTAAATAACTAGAGGCCCAATACATGAATTGGTGCAGGGGCGGGGGGCTGGGGGGCACGGTCCCCTCGGCCTGGCCTGCGATCAGGGCCAACCAGGGCAGTCTCGCCTAGTTCTGATCGGAGCTGATTGGTCTGACTGGCTTGGGGGAGGGACTATGGGAGGTTGGCTGTGGGCATGCATTGACCATCGGGGGCAGTTCCTGCATTGAGCGTCTTCCCCCTGGTGGTCAGTGCGTGTCATAGCTACCAGCTGGTCGTCTGGTTGTCCGGTCGTAACAGTCACTTAGGCTTTTACATATATAGATTATTTAACTCAATATATTCAAAATATTATCATTTCAATGTATAATCAATAGAAAAACATTAATGAAATATTTCACATTTTTAATTTTTCCTGTAAAGTCTTTGTTATCTAGTGTGTATTTTATTAATTAATATTTTAAAATATATCTTATTGATTTTTATTTTTTTTTTACAGAGAGGGAGGGAGAGGGATAGAGAGTTAGAAACATCGATCAGCTGTCTCCTGCACACCCCCTACTGGGTATGTGCCCGCAACTGAGGTACACGCTCTTCCTTGATTGGAATCGAACTTGGGACCCTTGAATCTGCACGTCGAAGCTCTATTCACTGAGCCAAACCGGTTAGGCCTATTATTATTAAAAAAAAAAAAAATTGCCGAAACCGGTTTGGCTCAGTGGATAGAGCGTCAGCTTGCACACTGAAAGATCCCGGGTTCGGTTCCAGTCAAGGGCATGTACCTTGGTTGCGGGCACATTCCCAGTAGGGGGTGTGCAGGAGGCAGCTCATCGATGACTCTCTCTCATCGATGTTTCTAACGCTCTATCCCTCTCTCTTCCTCTCTGTAAAAAAAATCAATAAAATATATAAAAAAATATTTTTGTTGATTTCAGAGAGGAAGGGGGAGAGAAAGAGAGAAACAGAAACATCAACGATGAGAGAGAATCATGGATCGGCTGCCTCCTGCACGTCCCCTACTAGGGATCAAGCCCACAACCAGGGCCTGTGCCCCTGAAATTGAACCTGGGACCCTTCAGTCCAAAGACATTCTATCCACTGAGCCACACCGGCCAGGGCTAGATGTCTCCCCATTTTAAAAGTAGTCTTTCTTTCTTGTGAAAACTGGGCTGACTTGTTTGATGATGTGCCATAATGCAGAAGTATTATTTAAATTGGGGACTTCCGTTTAAGAGGGCTAAACGGAACTCTGAAATATAGCGGTGATTATAAAAAGTACAGTCTGAACAGATCTGTACCTGTCCCACTGGAATCTTGACTTTAATATCCATTGGAATCTCACTTTAATACTGCCATTGCTAGCAGTCTACTTCTGTAGCTCGAACCTCTTGTCTGTTGGTCTATTGAATCATTCTGTATCCAAATAACGTAGACCTCGGTGCTGGGCTGGATTTCATGCTTCAGAAAATAAAGCATTGTCAAGGGCAGGTGTTTTTGAGGTCCCAAATCTGTGGCACTTTCTTGTCAGTTTTAGAGGAATACAGATTTCGTTGTCCCGTCCCTCTCCTGTTGCATTGGGGTATGGGATGACGTGACAGGCACTGACTATCCCAGGATTCTTTCTTGAATACATTTTTTTTTTACTCTGAAACAATCACAAGCTTACAGAAAAGTTGGAAGTGCCGTACAAATAATTTTCCTACTTTGATAATAAGTTGCTGACCTCATGCTTTATCGCCCCCAAATATTTCCCCTGTGTATTTCCTACAAGCAAGGACATTGTCCTACATAAGACCAAAATAGAGCCATTAAAATCAGGAAATGAGCAGCAATAATTGTTACGTCGGATCCTCAATCCCCATTTAAGTTTTGTCCAATGTCCCGTTACTGTCCTCTGTAGCAATAGGGTCTAGTTCAAAATCTCGTGCGCTTAATGATTGTCTATAGTCGCTTTCAGCCTGGAACAGTTTTTCAGCCTTTTGTTTTGACATGAAAACATTTATCTTTGACCTTTGTGACCTTGCCACTTTTGAAGAATATCTCTTAGTTGGGGTTTGTCTGATGTTTTTTTGTGATTAGATTCAGATTATGCATTTTTGGCAGGAATAGCACAGAAGTGATGTCCTTGTACCTCATTCAGTGAGTGATTTTCATTTGTCCTGTTACTAATGGTATTCATTATAATTAGGGTGGTGGCCCTGGCCAGCGTGGCTCAGTTGGTTGAATGTCCTCCCATGCACCAAAAGGTAGCCTGCCTCCAGAGTGCCGCAGCCGCCCAGGGCCAGCCTGAGGTGCAGGCAAGTCTCGGATGATGGCTGCCCAACTGCCCAGGGCTGCTGGAGGCTCAGGTAACCAGGGCCAGCCGAGGCTTGCGCTGCCGGCAGTGGCAGCAGCAGATGTGTGATGGGGGCATTGCCTTTTCCTGATCACTGGGTCCCTTCCTGTCTCTGAAGGCTCCTGGACTGTGAGAGGAGGCAGGCTGAGCTGAGGGACTTCCCCGCGCGCCCCCCCCCCCCAATGAATTTTCATGCACCAGACCTCTAGTTTTGATAATACATCCTCTTTCTAGAATTCTTGACAAACTGAGGAAAGAAAGGGAATCCAAGAAGTAGTGATTTCTTTACGTAAACATTTTTTAGGTATAATTTACATACAGTACAACTGACCTTTTTTAGGTCTACAGTTTTGTATAGAAAAATCTGCACCACAATCAAGATGCAGAACAAATCCTGGCCCAGTAGCTCGATTGGTTAGAGCAGTGTTTCCCAAAGTGTGGTACACGTACCCCCAGGGGTACGGGAAGAGTTTGGTGGGGTGTACGTGTTGCACCAGAGTTTGGTGGGGATATACACTGCACTGTGCTTAGCTGCGCCTAATTCTACGTTCTCATGAGTACGAGGGCTACTCAGCATTACAAAAACTATAGAAGGGGTACACATACGTCAGAAGTTTGGGAAACACTGGGTTAGAGCATCGTCACGTGGGTTTGATTCTGGTCAGGGCACATATGAGAATCAACCAATGAACACATAAATAAGTGGAACAAGAGTCAGTGTTTCTCTCTCAAAGTAATTAACAACAATAACAACAATGTATATTCACGTTGCTGTGCACCAATTTCCAGAACTCTTTCATGCCATGGAATGGAAACCCTAAATCCATTAAATAACAACTCCCCATTCCCATTCCCGAGCCTCTGGCAACCGCCATTTTACATTTCCGTCTTTATGAATTCCATGCTCCTCATATAGGTGACATCATTCAGGACTTACCTTTGTTTGACTGGCTGTTTCACTTAGCGTAATGTTCTCAAGGCTTATCCATACTGTAGCATGTGACAGGATTTCCTTCCTTCTTAAGGCTGAATAATACTCCAATGTATGAATAAGCCATATTTTGTTTAACCATTCATCCATTGATGGACATTTGGGTTGCTTGGCTATTGTGAATAATGCTGCTGTGGACCTAGGAGGGCAGATATCTCTTCCAGAACATGATTGCAAATTCTTTTTGGGTGCATATCCAGAAGTGGGATTGCTATAGATTGGATGGTAATTCTAGTCTTAATTTTTTGAGGAATTCCCACACTGTTTTCCACAGTTGCTATACCATTTTACAGTTTCACCAGCAATGTGCAAGAGTTCCAATTTTTCTACATCCTCCCCAACACTCGTTATTTTTTGGGATTATTTTGAAATATATTTTTATTGCTTTGAAAGAGGAAGGGGGAGGGAGAGAGAGAGAGAGAAACATCAATGATGAGAGAGAATCACTGACTGGCTGCCACTTGCATGCTCCCTACTGTCGATCAAGCCCACAGCCCCAGCATGTGCCCTTGACCGGAATCAAATATGAGATCCTTTATTTATTTATTTATTTATTTATTTTATTGATTTTGTACAGAGAGGAAGGGAGAGAGATAGAGAGCTAGAAACATCGATGAGAGAGAGTCATCGATCAGCTGCCTCTTGCACACCCCCCACTGGGGATATGCCCGCAACCAAGGTACATGGCCCTGACCGGAATCGAACCCGGGACCCTTGAGTCCCCAAGCCGACGCTCTATCCATTGAGCCAAACCAGTCTCGGCAAATATGAGATCCTTTAATCCGAAGGTCGATGCTCTATCCACTGAGCCAAGCCAGCTAGGGTGGGATTTTTTTTTTTTTAATAGTAGTCATCCTAATAGATATGAGATGGTGGCATTTCCTTTTAAAAAATTTTGGTCATTCTAATGCATTGTCGTTTTAATTTGCGTTTTCTTGATGATTAGTAACGATGAGCAGCTTTTTATGTGCTTGTTTGCTATTCTTGTATCTTCTTTGGCAAAGTGTCTCTTCAAATCTTTTGTCCAGTTTTTAAATTGAGCTGTTCATTTTCTTTTTTTAAATTTATATTTTATTGATTTTGTACAGAGAGAGAGAGATAGAGAGTTAGAAACATCGATGAGAGAGTCATTGATTAGCTGCCTCTTGCACACCCCCTACTGGGTATATGCCCGCAACCAAGGTACATAACCTTGACCAGAATCGAACCCGGGACCTTTGAGTCCCCAAGCCGACGCTATGTCCATTGAGCCAAACCGGTTTCGGTGAGTTGTTCATTTTCTTATGAGAATTCTTTATATACTTTGGATACCATTTCTCAATCTGATATGTATTTAGCAAATATTTTCTACCAGTCTGTGGCTTGTCTTTTCATTTTCTTAACAAACGTCTTAAAGAGCAGATGTTTTTAATTTTGATGAAGTCCAGTTTATCATTTTGTTGTTCTATGACTTGTGCCTTTTGTGATTTTTCTAAGAATTCTTTGCTTAACTCTGGGTCAAAAAGTTGTTTTTCCTTTGTGTTCTTCTAAAAGTTTTATAGTCCCAGTTTGGCTCAGTGGATGGAGCGTTGGCTGCGGACTGAAGGGTCCCAGGTTCGATTCCAGCTAGAGGCACATGCCTGGGTTTCAGGCTCGATCCCCAGAGGTGGATGTGCAGGAGGCAGCCAATCGGTGATTCTCTCTCATCCTTGATGTTTCTCTCTATCCTTCTCCCTTCCTCTCTGACATCAATAAAAATATATTTTTTAAAATTAAAAGTTTTATAGTTTTAGGTTTTAAACTTAAGTAATTTCAAGTCAATTTTTTAAAAATGTAGGAGAAAGTAATGGGTTGAGGATCACTCTTTTTTTTTTTTTAATATATTTTATTGATTTTACACAGAGAGGAATTGAGAGGGACAGAGAGTTAGAAACGTTGATGAGAGAGAATCATCGACCAGCTGCCTCTTGCACAGCCACTACTGGGGATGCGCCTGCAACCAAGGTACATGCCCTTAACCGGAATCGAACCCGGGACCCTTCAGTCCGCAGGCCAACGCTCTATTCACTGAGCCAAACCGGTCCCGGCAGGATCACTCTTTTTGCATATGGGTGTTGACTTCTTCCAGCACCATTTGTTGAGAAGGCTTTGCTTTCCTTACTGAATTGCCTTGACGATTTTGTTGAAAATCACTTGAGCATGCACGTGTGGGTCTACTCCCTGACTGTGTCTTCTGTCCCACTGGTCCCTGTGTCTGTCCTTTTGCTAACACCATGCTGTCTCTGTTGCTGTACCTTTCTAGAAGTCTGGGAATCAGGCACTGGGAATACTCCCCCGTAGTTTTTTTTCTAAGGTGTCCGGCTTGTTTTAGTTTCTTTGCTTGTCCATCAGATTTTAGAATCAGTTTGTTGATGTCTACAAAAGAGTCTGCTAGGATTTTAAATGGGCCGCACTGAATCTGCAGAACGGGCTGCATAGAATTGATATCTTAGTAATACTGAGTCTTCTAATCACCAACCTTTCAGACCTCACGGACCACAGGTTGATGACCGCTGTTCTAATCCATGAACATGGTATAGAAGTGGAGATTTTGATTCAAGTTAAGTTGCTTATAATTATTTATGTAAACGCAGTCCTCTTTTTTTTTTTTTTTTACATGTTAGATCACTTGGGAGCTTGCAAAAAAATGCTTTCACATCTGTTATTTTATTTGATCTTGACTACAGCATTAGTTGCTAAGCACAGTACTATTTTAATACTGGTTCAAGACCAATTTCCCATCCTCATGGGGAATCAGAAGCACATTCTTTTCCTGTAACCGATTGGGCCTTATCAGAGAACACAGACTTAATCAGATGAATAAATCAAAGCAAGCTTTTTCAGGCTGCCTTCTGGAAATCCTTAGCCAGGGGCAGGCCATCAGTCAAGCATGGCTCGGGTCCTAGCCCTCATATCTCTAGGCAGGGCCTGGCTTATGGGCATCGAGGGCAGAGAGGAGGAAGTGGGTATTACCTCCTTCTCGAGGGCTGGGCTGTCTCTTCTGGTTAGGGACCAGTAACTGTTGTCTAATCTGTGCCAGCTGCCAGGGCATCTGTTGGCTGTGTGGCCTGAAGGTCAGCCACAGAGAGAGGGACAGGGGCTTCTCTCTGTAATGGACTGAGCCTTAACGAGCAATCGGCAGGGCTCAGGGGACTGGGCACTGTCATCTTGTGGCTGTGGGTGCCACCATCTTTGTGGGCGGGACAGCAATTAGCATATTCCATCTTTATTGGCTGTGGGTGCTGCCATCTTTGAGGGTGGGGCAGCCAATTAGCATATTACCTCCTTATTGGCTGTGGGTGCTGCCATCTGTGCGACAGCGTGAGGGTCACTTAGCCTAGTCCCTCTTTATTAGATAGGATTAAATATTAAAAACTAGAGGTCCAGTGCACAAAATTAGTGCACAGGTAGGGTCCCCATGATCAGGGCCGATGATCAGGGCCGATCAGGGCCTTCCAGCTACTGACCAGGACTTTCCTTCTGGCTGCCTGCTGGAGCCTCCCTTCATTCTGCACCACTCCTGGGGGTCAGTGCACGTCATAGCGAGTGATGGAACTCCCCGTCTCCTGGTTGAACTCCCTAGGGGACAATTTGCATATTAGGCTTTTATATAGAGAGATTAAATATTTTAAAAATAATTTCCTTAACTTTTTATGCCTGGTTTCTGAATGTGTAAAATGTAGCCCAATAAAATTGTGGAAAATGTTTCGGTAGCGCGGTGCTAGATGGGAAGCAGAAAAGGAGTTATTTGACATACCTGGACATTCTTTCCATTTGTCAGCCTATTTTTCACATGTAAAATAAGGATAATAAGCCCTATTCGGGTTGGCTCAGTGGACAGAGCATCAGCCTGCAGACTTAAGGGTCCCAGGTCCCATTCCGGTCAAGGTCACATGCCTGGTAGCAGGCAACCAATCGATGTGTTTCCTCACCTCAGTATTTCTCTCTGTCTTTCCCTCTCCCTTCTATTCTCTCTAAAAATCAATGGAAAAATATCCTCGGGTGAGGATTAACATATATTAAAATAGGGATAATAATAATTGTCAAATAATAGCCGGGACTGGTTTGGCTCAGTGGATAGAGCATTGGCTTGGGGACTGAAGGGTCCCGGGTTCGATTCCGGTCAAGGGCATGTACCTTGGTTGTGGGCATATCCCCAGTAGGGGGTGTGCAAGAGGCAGCTGATCGATAACTCTCTCTCATCAATGTTTCTAACTCTTCTATCTCTCCCTTCCTCTCTGTACAAATCAATAAAATATATTTAAAAAAATAATAATTGTCAAATAATAATAATAAACTGAGTAATGGTGGCTGGGAGGCATGGGCCAAAGGGTTTGGGAGCCGGAGTGAGTTAGGGAACCAGAATGGAAAGATAACTGATTCCTTCCCAGGCCACTAGCTAAATTCTGTTTGTGTAGGCCCATTCGTCATAGCCTGTGGCTTTTGTGGCATAGTCATCTGCTCACAACTTAAAAGTGAGAGGGAATTTTGTTTCCAAAGCCATAAACCTTCGCCAGCCCCGCTCTTGGGTACAGCATGCTCTCTGCCAGCCCTGACACAATGCCCTTCTATCCAATTACTGTTCGATATAACACCGTAGGCAGTGACCTCGGGCTTCTGCACTCATGCTTACACATTGCTTTAGCATGTGTTATTTCCAGGGAAGATTTTCACCCATTACTAATACATGTTTTATGTTCCGTCTTAGTTTCTTTTTCAGAAAACGGTGTTTTTCTGACCTAGTTCCTAAGTTCTGTCTTGGAGCCTGTACCTCCCAAACCACGTGCACTTTGCAGCTGTGACTTTTTTTTTTTTTTTTAATATATTTTATTGATTTTAGAGAGGAAGGGAGAGGGAGAGATAGAAACATTAATGATGAAAGAGAATCATTGACTGGCTGCCCCCTGCATGTCCCCGACTGGGGATAGAGCCTGAAATCCAAGCATGTGCCCTTGGCTGGAATCGAACCTGGGACCCTTCAGTCCAGAGGCTGGCACTCTATCCATTAAGCCAAACCAGCTAGGGCGCTGCTGTGACTTCTTTATCACCTCTGTGTCTGATTTGCTCACTGCTTTACCTTTGAGTTTTGACTTCCAGCGGCATCTTCCCTTCTGCCTAAGGAAACACAGAAAGTTGGGGGCTGACTTCATAGCTTTGGAATGCGCCTCTATCCCAAGAGGAGCTGGGACCAGGAATGCGGGTGGCACATTTTTAATGCATATTTGAGGAGTGCTTTTTCCTTCCTTTGGGTCTGGCCATATGTGTTGAACAGAAGCCCCACAGAATGAAAGGGAAAAATAGACAACCCATGAGTTTCTAGCGGTCGGGAATAACGGTCTTTGAAATGGTGGGAGGGGCGAGGAGACACTGGTCCATGCACTCAGTTAGGAACGTTGGCCTCTATGAGAACTTGAGCGAGAGAACCGGAACATGTCCATTCTCCTCCCACCTTTCACGTGCTTCCTATTAGTCAGGGTCAGCACGGGGCTCCCAATGGTGCCTTAAAAGGCTGACAGAGCCGAGACCGGTGTGGCTCAGTGGATAGAGCATCGACCTGCGGACTGAAGGGTCCCAGGTTCGATTCCGGTCAAGGGCATGGACCTTGGTTGCGGGCACAACCCCAGTGGAGGGTGTGCAGGAGGCAGCTGATCGATGTTTCTCTCTCATCGATGTTTCTAGCTCTCTATCCCTCACCCTTCCATTCTGTACAAAAAATCATTAAAATATATTTTTTTTAAAAAAGAAAGAAAAAAGGCTGACATATTCCATTAATTTTAAGGTTCTAAGCCAGGGAGTTGGGAGAGGTGGGAACTTCTGAGAAGTCCATCCTTTGAGTCTGGAGCCTTAGACCACTAGGCCATCCTGACACTGGCGAGAAGTCCATCCTTTGGACAAAACCAAAGATCTATCTGAAAAGAAATACCGCGAGGACTGATATGCCCGTGTTTGTTTTGTTTGACAGTAAAAGCTTTGGGTCCTAACTGGTGTGGCTCAGCGGATAGAGCATCAGCCTGCGGACTGAAAGGTCCCAGGTTCGATTCCGGTCAAGGGCATGTACTTTGGTTGTGGGCACATCCCCAGTGGGGAGTGTGCGGGAGGCCGCTGATTGATGTTTCTCTCTCATCGATGTTTCTAGCTCTCTATCCTTCTCTTCTTCTCTGTAAAAAATCAATAAAATATATTTTTAAAAAAGAAAAGAAAAGAAAGTAAAAGCTTTAGGCCAATACCAATGCTGCATCGTATGGTGGCCAAAAGGTCAGACTCGGATTCAGTTCCGGCTTCTGCCACATTCCAGCCTTATGACCTTGGGCGCATCACTCCCCATCTCTTTGCCGTGCCCTCGCCTGTGAAGTGAGGATGGCGGTGATGGCAGTATCAGAGTTTTGTCATGAGGAATAAATGAGTTAATGTGTCACCTGGCACAGGTGAGCATGCTGGAGGCGTTTTCTCGCGTTCTTGGCATTGTAACTGTGGCCACTTCCTCTGCCACCGTTGCCACGTCCAGAGTCCCAACTACATCCTGGGCTTTGGCGTGATCCTGGCGTAGGTGCTAGCCACTTACCAGCCGGGTGTTCTACTTAAGTCTAAAAGCATCTGTGCCTAGCCCTAGACGGATTGGTGCAGTGGATAGAGCATTGGCCTGTGGACTGAAGGGTCCCAGGTTCGATTCCTGTCAGGGGCACATGCCCGGTTTTGGATTTGCTCCCCAGTGGGGGGGGGGGGGTGCAGGAGGCAGCTGGTCAATGATTCTCTCTCATCACTGATGTTTCTAATTCTCTCTCTCCCTCTCCTTTCCTCTCTGAAGTCAATAAAAATATATTAATTTTTTAAAAAAGGTCATCTTTAAAAAATAAAAGTAAAAGCGTCTGTTTTTGTATTTGTAAAATGGAGGTGTGAATATCATCTATTCCACAGGGTTATGGTCAAGGTGAGCCGGGTGAGGATCCATATTTTATCAACTAGAAATTACCATTTTAATGTGTTTTTTGTTGTTATTTTTCAAGTAACTTTTATACAGGCGATATAATTCTTTATATCCTGTTTTCTTTTTCATTTTAGTTATTATGTTATTAAAATTCTTTGTAAGTGTAATTTAATACCTTAATAATATTTCATCATATATGACTTATAATTCATAGGCACTCCCTATATGCTGGACATTTTGGTTCATTCCAGTTTTTCTTTATTATGAATAATGTAATAATAAACACCTCGGTGTATGAGTCATCTGTGTTTCTGATCATAGATTTCCATAGATAGATTTATCCAGTCAGAGTACAAATATTTGTAAGGTCATTAATACATGTGGCCTTGTTGCTTTTTGGCAAAGATAACTTAACCTAACAAAACTGTTGACTCTGCTTGGCTTGACTTGACTATTTACTACCTTACCTACACAGGAGACCCTTAGCCTTTGCAGATCCAACATTCCAAGTGTTGGCTATTCAAGAATGACTCCAAAGTTCACGACATACAGTAGTTTGCATGTTTACTGAAGCACAGGACTTAATCACAGGGGCCTTGAGATTGGTGAGTGGCCAAGGCTGCCTGGTCCATTTCCCAGGACTTCATCCTCTGCAGTACCTCTCATGTATTGCTTTAAATTAAAAATAATAATAATAATATAGAGAGCTTTGCCCTAGCTGGTGTGGCTCAGTGGATAGTGTCGGTCTGCAGACCAAAGGGTCCCAGGTTTGATTCCGGTCAAGGACACATGCCCAGGGTTGCAGGCTCGATCCCCAGTAGGAGGTGTGCAGGAGGCAGCCGATCCATGATTCTCTCTCATCATTGATGTTTCTCCCTCTCCCTCTCCCTTCCTCACTGAAACCAATAAAAATATATTTTAAAATACACAAATAAAGAAGTTCTTTGTATTTTGGTGGAATGTCTTATACTCACGCTAGGAAAGAAAGTGTGTGGAAACCAATTTAGTCAGCGTCTCGGACCCTGAGAACAAACAGCACGAGAGACATTGCTGAGACCAATCACACCTTAATCCCCGCTTAACCTTGCACTGTACGCGGAACCACGCATCTCGCCAGCTCCAGCATCACCGTCTGAGGGCAGCTCCTCCCCTCTTGTCTGAGCTATTCCCCTGGGGGTTGCTTTCTCTCCTTTTGGTGAGAAAGGTAGCCACAGTTGCTATCGTCTGGTCCCCCACAATATTTTTTGCCTTTATTTCATAATCCACTGGCAAATTAGCACCCTGACTCCTCCCCTCCCAGGACCTGCTTCTCCCTCCCTACCCCCCCCCCCCCGCCCACCTTGGAGGGACTCAGATTTCTGCACGCCTGGACCTCTCGTACGGTGATCTGGCCTTGTGGCCCTGCCCAGTATGTCTGTCTACAATACGCCAGCATCACCCTGATAAAGCTGTGGATGCTGACGGAGTCAGGGCTCTGTGGCTTCTGGCTTCTGTGTAGCCTTTCCCAGGCTCCGGGGGCCTCCTGGCCCCTGGCTAGCCAGCCTCCAGCCCCGTCTCTAGGCCACAGCCCCGTCTGAGCCAGAGGGCCCGGGGCCGCCTCTCACTCTGTCGTTTGGCCTCAAGTCACCATGGCTGGCCTCGCGCCTCGGCTCCAATAACTGGGCTCTTGTGTGGTTCCCGAGCGCCAGAATCCCATGGTAACCCGCCTCGGGTCCCGGGCCTTGTTTTGATCAGCCTCCCTCCCAGGGACTGAGTCTGCCCTAAAACACAGTGCCCAGCGCACTCTCCCGGTGACAGCTGCCCGTTTGCCCTCTGGGTGGACTCCAGGGTGCCCCAGATTTCTCAGAGCCTCTGTTCTGGACACTTATCTCAGCACATGGCAGCTCCGTTCTCCCAGTGGCTCAGGCCAAAGCCTGCGAGTCATCCTTAACTCCTCCCGTTCTCACACCAGCTCTCAGCAAATCTTGGTCCTCCATCCCAGCCTGTCCAGATTCTGAGGAGCCCGCTCCGAGACGCTCATCCCTGCCCTGGATTCTTGATTGGCCTCCTGGCTCCCGTCCTTCTCCCCTTTCAGCTGTTGTCAACACAGCTGTCTGAGGGATCCTTTTAAAACCTGAGCCCGATTATATCACTTCTCTTTTCAGAGTCCCTCTCACTCCGTGGAGAGCCAGGAGGCAGAGCGCTGGGAGGCCCCGTTGGTTACCTCTCTGCTCCTGCATATGACACACCTGTCCAGCTCCCTTCCTCACTTCCTCCACTGCGCCTGCGCCCTCCTTCTCTGCTCCTGAGCCCTTCCTGTCTGCCAGGAAGGCTCTTCCCCCAGGGATCTGATTGGCTCCTCGGTTCTCATAGCTCTTTGTTTTTTAAAAAATATATTTTATTGATTTTTTTTTTTTTTTTTTTTTTACAGAGAGGAAAGGAGAGGGATAGAAAGCTAGAAACATCGATGAGAGAGAAACATGGGTCAGCTGCCTCCTGCACACCTCCTACTGGGGATGTGCCCGCAACCAATGTACAGGCCCTTGGCCAGAATCGAACCTGGGATCTTTCAGTCCGCAGACCGACGCTCTATCCACTGAGTCAAACCGGTTTTGGCTCCCGTAGCTCTTTGTTCAAACACCTCCCATCAGTACGGCCTGCCCTCTCTAAAATCCCAACCCCCTCCACCTTCTTTTAAAATATATATATATATATATATATATATATATTATTAATTTTTTTACAGAGAGAAAGGGAGAGGGATAGACAGTTAGAAACATCGATCAGCTGCCTCCTGCACACCTACCGGGGATATGCCCGCAACCAAGGTACATGCCCTTGACCGGAATCGAACCTGGGACTTTTCAGTCTGCAGGCGGACGCTTTAGCCACTGAGTTAAACCAGTTAGGGCTCCACCTTGCTGAACTTTTTTTTCTCCTCCTCACTAGCCAACATTCTATATATTTCAATTTATTTATCTTATTTCTATTTCGTCTCCATTAAAATCTAAGCTCCATGAGGACAAGGGTAACTTTGGCTTACTGGGGACTTTCCCACATCTGGAATAGTGCCTCGCCAGAATATGAGTTCATTAGATATTTGTTGAATGAATGAATCAGACCTTTGAATATCTGCCATGTGTCATCACTGTTCCAAGTGTTCTGTTTTATTTTCTTTAAAAAAATATATTTTTATTGATTTCAGAGAGGGAGAGAGAGAGAAACATCAATGATGGGAGAGAATCTTCATGCCTCCTTCTGGGGATTGAGCCTACAACCTGGGCATGTGACCCTGACTGGGACTCAAACGGTTCATAGATCGACAGTCAACCACTGAGCCACACCAGCCGGGCCCGCGCGTTTTCTATGTATTATCTCATCTAATGTTCCAGTCATCCAAAATGATGGGACTTTGTGATTCCCATTGTGCCTGTGAGAAAACTGAGTCTCATAAGAGAGGTTAATTGACTTGACCAAGAGGATCTGAGCTGTGACGCACAGATTCTGAGAGGGCAGCATGTTAGAGCGAACATAGACTTTGTTGTTAGACAACCTGAGTTCAAGGCCCAGCTGTCAACTGCTGGTTGAGTTATAACCTCTGCAAGCTTTGGTTTCCTTCAGTTATAAAATATGGACAATGATTCTCCCTCTCCGTAGGATTGCGTGAGGCCGTGGGTATGTTATTTTCATATGTATTTTCCTTATTGCTGGCGAGGTTGACAGGTTTTTCATGTATTTATTGGCTATTCAGATTTCTCCTGGGAATTTCCTGTTCATAACCTTTGCCCAGTTTTCTTCTTTTCCCCTATAAAGTTGCAGAAAGTTCCTTGGATGGTAGACATACATGTTGTCCTATGTGTTACAGCTTACCTCACACTGTCATATGGCTTCTTTAAAAAATATTTTTTTATTGATTTCAGAGAGGAAGGGAGAAGGAGGGAGAGAGAAACATCAATGATGGGAGAGAATCATGGATTGGCTGCATCCTGTATGCCTCCTACTGGGGATGGAGCCCAAAACCCCAATCCATAGTTTGATGTTCAACACTGAGCTCTATCGGCTGGGCCATTTGTCTTTAGATAATGTTCCTGGAATATTTAATTGATCAACTCAGTGAGGATACAGATTATTCATTCAACAAATATTTACTGACTACTAGGATCCTGTAGGATGCCCATCCAATTAGGACAGCTCTTAGCCCCGACCTTCAGTTTGCGTCACTGACGGTGGCTCTCAGCTTCGCTTTGAGCCGCTCTTTGAAAAAGCGAGTGTGTTTTCTCAGAGTCAAGTAGACCCAAACACTTCCCAGACTTTGGCCACATCATCCGAAGTTTCAAAAGAGTTCTGGAATTTATGGGCCTCGCTCCAGATGATCAGGCCTCGGTTTTCTCCTCCGTGGGCCTGCTCCACCTTCCCTGCAGCTCCAAGGCCCGACGAGGGACGATGCTAGGACCGCTTCAGGCATCCGGTGGGGTGACCTCTAGACACATAACTCGTCCGGCCAGAACCTGAGGAGCTCTTTCGGAAACTGGGACATAATATCAGGCCACCAACTCGCAGAGCCTCCGAGGTCTGGGCGTGGGAGCCCCAGCGTGAGTCTGAATAATAAAGGCCCCTTGAATGAGTCACCGGTGCCCCCGGCTCACCCTCCAGACTCAGGGTCAGTTTGTGGAGATGCCTCACGTGAGAACTGCCGTGTAAGCCGTTTTGGGGGGGCCCTCGGGACCTTTAACACCTCGCAAGTCCTTGCTTTGAAAAAGCAGCGGCAAGAATTCTCTCCCATAAGTCTCCACAGCCCTCCCTCCATCAGTGCATCCAAGTACACACAGCTTTCACGCTCTGCCTTGCTGCCTCAGCTGGGCATCAAGAGGGTAGTTCCCTGCAGCCCTGGCTGGTGTGGCTCAGTGGGTAGAGCGTCGGTCTGCGGACTGAAGGGTCCCAGGTTCGATTTCGGTCAAGGTTACATGCCCAGGTTGCAGTCGATCCTCAGGGACATGCAGGAGGCAGCCGATCAGTGATTTTATCTCTCTCTCGAAAATCATTAATAGATAGATAGATAGATAGATAGATAGATAAAGGGAGGGAGGGGCACTGCTTTTAAAGCAGGGATTGTCTGTAACTATAACTAAACTTAAGTTCGCACAGTTTTTGGCAGGAGAACCAGCCAAAGTTCTGTTCCAATCCCCTGCACAGTTTCACAATAGCCAGAATCGGTCCCCGCGTTACGAAACAGCCCGTTTTTATACTTTAAACCTTAAAATGAAGCTGTAGTTGTTTATGAGGACTTTGGACGTTTTCCAGGAGTCAGCGTAACATCTGTGGCTGATTCCACACGGGCCTCGATGCCAGTCACCGAAGCGGTTTCCCCACTCAGAGGCCGTGGTCTGTGCTTCAAGGAACTCCCTGGGTGCGGACGCTGACAGTAGCCAGCCAGCCTCTTTTTTCTTCTTCTTTTTTTCCTTTTAATATATTTTATTGGTTTTTTACAGAGAGGAAGAGAGAGGGATAGAGAGTTAGAAACATCGATGTGAGAGAAACATCGATCAGCTGCCTCTTGCACACCCCCCACTGGGGATGTTCCCGCAACCAAGGTACCTGCCCTTGACCGGAATCGAACCCGGGACCTTTCAGTCCGCAGGTGGACGCTCTATCCACTGAGCCAAACCGGTTACGGCAGCTAGCAGCCTCTTCTTACCCCTTTTCTGTCTTTGCTAGAAAGCTCTTCCCCCTCCCCCATCGTTTTCTGCAGTCTCCTCGGAGGCAGTTGCCATAGTAACCTCCTGCTTCCTGCCAGCTTTGCTTGGATACAGGAGAAAGCACTTCCCCCCAGACACTGACCATGGAGCACCCTGGAGATGGTTCAGCTCCCGAGTCCCTGACTGCTCTGTGGACCTGTACCATTTAGCCCTCACACCAGCCCGCTGAGAGCAGTAATATTATGTCCATTGTACTGATGCTTAAAGAGTAGCCAAAACCAGTTTGGCTCAGTGGATAGAGCTACGGCCTGCGGACTTAAGGGTCCCGGGTTCGATTCCGGTCAAGGGCATGTACCTTGGTTGCGGGCACATCCCCAGTGGGGGGGGTGTAGGAGGCAGCTGATCGATGATTCTCTCTCATCGATGTTTCTGTCTATCCCTCTCTCTTCCTCTCCGTAAAAAAAAAAAAAAATCAATAAAAAAATATATAAGAGTAATGGGCCTAACCTGGCCAGTGTGGCTCAGTGGATACAGTGTCATCCCGTGGACCAAAGGGTCCCGGGTTCGATTCCAGTCAAGGGCGCATACCTTGGTTGCAGGCTCCTCCCCGGCCTGGGTCCTGGCCGGGGCTCATGCAGGAGGCAACCAGTTGTATTTCTCTCACATCGGTGTTCCTCTCTCTTTCCCTCTCTCTTCTACCATTTCTAAAAATCAATGGGAAAATACCCTCAGGTGAGAATTAACAACAACAAAAAGAAATGTCCCCAAGCTCACACCAGTGGTAAGTGACAGGGTTTGGGCTCAAACCCAGAGTCACGTTTCTCAGGCTTTTGCTCTCATTTTGCAAATTAAACAAGTACAGACACACAGAATCAATTTGTTTTTAGTTAGGAAACGTGTTTTGTTCTTTCTTCTTCTCGGTCTGGATAGATGCCTTTTCCCTAGTCCCACGGGGCCCCCAGATGCCCAGCTCAGGGTGACTTTTGCTTGGTTCCTTCTCTCAGATGTTGTTCTGTCTGTTCACTCCCTCAGCTACCTGAGAAGCCCTTTTCCCCCTGAGAAGTCTTTTTGCTGGTTTAATCCTGCTTCCAGCCCTCCCCTTGACTATCTAGGAAATCTGCCATGGAGTTAGTTAACTCTCCCCTGGACTGAGATTTTTCACATTGGCACTTGGCCAGGAAAGGCCAGCCTGGGAGGCTAAAGCCAGGATGGAAGAGGGGCGGCAGTTAACAAAGGAAAGAGTCTGAAAGATCAGAAAAGCAAACATCGTCCAGAAAATCAGAGCCAGTGAGGATGGGGTGCACCAGAGCAGGGGTGGCACACAGTGTGCCGCTCGCTGCACACAGTGGGTCTGCAGGTCATCTGTGGCCCAGCGCGCTCAGGACTTGCTTCAGAGGCGGAGCTGCGTTATCTCTCTCAGCATCTCCCAACCAACCGCTCCTTGTTGTTTATGAAATTGCCAAGAGATGCTTCCTACCAGTCCGTGCCTGTCCAGTCTCTCAGTCGTTCGGAGGGTTACTTTCGAGTGAATTAATTCAGAACGAATCCTGTAAAAGGTTGGACGCAGCTTGTAAGTTAAAGTGTAACTCAACATGCAGCGGAGAGAAGAATGTGAAAGGGGACACATTTATGGGAAAACAAAACGTAGCCAGGCCTGGGCTTGAACTTGGAACTGAGATCTTTCCAGATCAACTCCTTGTCCTGGCAGAGGAATCCGAATTTTCGGAACCTGAAGAGACCCTGTCGCTGTTTTGATGCGATGCTCTCACTGCATAGGTCAGAAGATAAAAGAAATTAGGTGACTCGCTGAGAAGTGGCTGATGGAGCTTATGGAGTTGTCAACAAACACTCCCACTCCATCCCATTTAACCAATACATTTGCCTTTTTAAAAAATATATTTTATTGATTTTTTACAGAGAGGAAGGGAGAGAGAGAGAGCTAGAAACATCGATGAGAGAGAAACATCGATCTTCTGCCTTCTGCACACCCCCTACCGGGGATGTGCCTGCAACGAAGGTACATGCCTTTGACCGGAATCGAACCTGGGACCCTTCATTCCACAGGCCGATGCTCTCTATCCACTGAGCCACACCGGTTTCGGCCCTTTTTTTTTTTTTTTAAGATCACTGTCAGTGAGCTGTGCCATTTTGGACAAGGCAGTGTTTTGTTTTGTTTTGTTTTTTTAAAATATATTTTAATGATTTCAGAGAGGAACAGACAGAGACATAGAGATAGAAACAATGAGAGAGAGTCATTGGTCAGCTGCCTCCTGCACACCCCACACTGGGGATCAAGCCTGCAACCCGGGCACGTTGCCCTGACCAGGAATCAAATCATGAACTCCTGTTCATTGGTTGACGCTCAACCCCTGAGCCACCCCAGCCGGGCTGCCCTTTTCTTCCGAATGCAATGGGAAAGGAAATTTATTCCATCCTTCCAAAGAAGATCACTCCCGCCGAAACCGGTGTGGCTCAGTGGATAGAGCGTCGGCCTGCGGACTGAAAGGTCCCAGGTTCGATTCCGGTCAAGGGCATGTACCTTGGTTGCGGGCACATCCCTAGTGGGGGGTGTGCAGGAGGCAGCTGATGGATGTTTCTCTCTCATCGATGTTTCTAACTCTCTATCCCTCTCCCTTCCTCTCTGTAAAAAAATCAATAAAATATATTTTTAAAAAGAAAAAAAAATACACTGAATTTGCAGCGCGCCTCAGGCCCTGTGGCTAAGTGCTTTGCATACATGCATACATTATTTAACCTTCCCAGGACCCCCCAGATTTCGGTACCGTTACTGTCTCTATTTACCAGGGAGACAGGGGGGCCTAAGAATGATTAAGCAACTTCCCTAGACCGCAGCCCTCGGCGCCGGAGCCAGATCTCAAGTCCAGGCTCTTTGATGCTGGAGCTCATGCTTGTAACGACTGGCTGTCCTTCCGGCAATTCTCTTCTCCTTCTTCTGTTGTTGGATTACTCAAACAGAACTTATTTTCTCCGAATGCAGAAGTCGAAACTCGTTGAAGAAATTCACCCAGACTATTTCTTGAAGAAAAACAAACCGTTTCCTGATTTCTTCACTTGGGAGCCCTGTGACATCACCGGGGCCGGTGCCAGCAGCTCCCTCGCCTTCGCGCACAGGAGGCAATGGAGATACAGTCCAACCTCAGTTCTCGACTGTTTCCCATCACCAACAGTTCTTCGGTTCTCGAGCAGGCTGTTTGTTCACAGGCACATATCCCGGTTGTCGAACAAAACTTCCGTTTCTTGACCCGACAACCCTTTCATGCTGATACCCGTGTGTCGGTCAGTTAGTCAGTCACATGTCTCTCTGGTGACAAAGGAGAGAAGGCGAGAGTATGAGTCAGTTTGCCGCTAAACCTCACATTGTTAACGTCTTAGGAAATTGTATTGTGAGTGTTTTCATGTTTGTTTTTTTGTTTTGTTTTCTGTTTGTTTTACTTTTGTTGTGTTTATTATTTTTTTAAGGTGTTTATTTTTTAAATTAAATATATTTTTTAAAATTGACTTTTAGAGAGGAAGGGTGAGGGCTAGAGAGATAGAAACATCATTGACTGCCTCCTGCACACCCATTCTGGGATTGAGCCTGCCACCCGGTCATGTGCCTGCACCAGGAATTGAACCCGTGACCTCTTGGTTCATGGGCCGACACTCATCCACTGACCTGACCTGGCCAGGCTGCTTGTTGGTATTAAATACAGTTAGTCCCTGGGTCCTCGGTAGGTTAGTGGCAGCGAAGTAAAAAGCAAAGTTGTGAGAGTAACAATAGAGCTTAGACATGTATTATATGTAAGAAAGGTTAAAATGGAGTCATTTGGGGACCTGTGGTGGTCTAATTCAGCTTACATTATTTTTTTTATTTTTAAATATACATTTTTATTGAATTTTTTTTTTTTTTACAAAGAGGAAGAGAGAGGGATAGAGAGTTAGAAACATCGATGAGAGAGAAACAACGATCAGCTGTTTCTTGCACACACCCTACTGGGGATGTGCCCGCAACCAAGGTGCATGCCCTTGACCGGAATCGAACCGGGGACCCTTCAGTCCGCAGGCCAATGCTCTATCCACTGAGCCACACCGGTTTCGGCTAACTTACATTATTTCTAGTGGGGAAAAGTGATTTGGTTTTCGAACACATTGCTCTTAGACAGCCTTCTGGTTTGAATTAAGTTCGAGAACTGAGGTTCCACCATAGTTATTTAAGGAACTTCTGAAGCTGTTTTGAGGGCTAGCAGCTCCATCTTCCTCTTTGATTTTCTCTGCCCTACATCCTGCCCAGATACCTGTGAGCTCACCATCCCAGCCATTGAGCAAACGCAGGCAGCAAGGCCCTGAGACCGGTCCCTGCAGTCACCAGAGAATTCTCTTGTTGACTCTGATCTGCTTTTATTTCAAACCCTGTCCTGCCTGTTGCCAAAACTGTGGCTCTGAAACCCCACCTTTGAGGCGACCTCTGAACCTTTGGACTTGCCATGGATAGAAAAATCAAGAAATAGGAAATTCAGCCAAAACCGGAGCGTCGGCCTGCGGACTGAAGGGTCCCGGGTTCGATTCCGGTCAAGGGCATGGACCTTGGTTGCGGGCACATCCCCAGTGGGGGTTGTGCAAGAGGCAGCTGATCAATGGTTCTCTCTCATCGATGTTTCTAACTCTCTATCCCTCTCTCTTCCTCTCTGTAAAAAATCAATAAAATATATTTAAAAAAAGAAATAGGAAATTCACCCAGGAAAGAAATCCAGGGGAGTGTGTGTGTTTTCACCATAAGCAGTGAGTGACATGGGGGTTGAAATAATAACGTGATGCCACAGCATGTGGATAGCTTAGATTCAGTCTCCTCCACCCTTTAGGATCTTTGCATTCAATAACTTAGGCTTTCTAAGTTTGCATTACCTCATCTGTAAGGTGGGATAATAATGGTACCATTTCACAGGGTTGCTGTGAAGATTAAATGAGATTCAGTGTTTCCCAAAGTGTGGTACGTGTACCCCCAGGGGTACGGGGAGAGTTTGGTGGGGGTACGCGTTGCACCGGAGTTTGGTGGGGATATGCACCGCACCGTGCTTAGCTGCGCCTAATTCTACGTTCTGCCGGGGCCGGTTTGGCTCAGTGGATAGAGCGTCGGCCTGCAGACTGAAAGGTCCCAGGTTCGATTCCGGTCAAGGGCAGGTACCTTGGTTGCAGGCACATCGCCAGTGTGTGTGTGTGTGTGTGTTGGGGGGGATGCAGGAGGCAGCTGATCAATGTTTCTCTCTCATCGATGTTTCTAACTCTCTATCCCTCTACCTTCCTCTCTGTAAAAAAGAAAAATCAATAAAAATATATTTAAAAAAATAAAATAGGAAAGTGTTTGAGTTAATACTCAATGTTGGTGAGGGAGCAATAAAATTTGTTCTTTTTTTAAAAAAATATATATATTTTATTGATTTTTACAGAGAGGAAGGGAGAGAGACAGAGAGTTAGAAACATCTATGAGAGAGAAAGATCGACCAGCTGCCTCTTGCACACCACCTACTGGGGACGTGCCCGCAACTAACGTACATGCCCCTGACCGGAATCGAACCCGGGACCTTTCAGCCCACAGACCGACGCTCTACCACCGAGCCAAACCTGTTTCGGCTAAAATTTGTTCTTGTAAACATTATTACACCTATTGTAAATCGGAATGCATATTTTTAAAAACAGTTTAGGAATATGTAGGAAGTATTACAATATTCATATTCTCTGAAGAATTCTACTTTTGGGACTCTAAAGTAGAAAGTAATTCAAGGTATGAAAAGAAAACATTAGGCTTGATATGTTGCAATATTATTTACCATAGTGAATAATGGATTTGAATAAACTAGGATGCATCTGTTCGGTACAGTTCAAAATTATGAATGTAAATACTGCAGCTACATGGAAAAATTCTTGTATTTCTATGTTAAGAAAAAAAATGTAAAGGAGGTAGACATTTTTATGCACTCGTTATAGATGTCTAACACTTTCACCCAGCTGCTTGGGTGTGGCTGGTCTGTTTCTAGGGTTTCTTTGATCTGTCACACTGACACTGCTTCTTTTTGCTTTTAATGTGGCTTAAAACATGATCGAGTAATGAGCAAAACATAGAACCCGATCCTATGCCTGAGTCACCGCCTGTTGGCAATCCCTCGTCTCAGGCGGGGGTGAGGGGTGGAGGGGAAGGACGGATGAGGCAGGGCTCAGAGATGATCAGAGAAGTCACTTGTATCTTTTTTAAAAAATATATTTTATTGATTTTTTTACAGAGAGGAAGGAAGAGGGATAGTTAGAAACATCGATGAGAGAGAAACATCCTTCAGCTGCCTCCTGCACCCCCCCCACTGGGGATGTGCCCGCAACCAAGGTACATGCTCTTGGCTGGAATCGAACCCAGGACCCTTCAGTCCGCAGGCCGATGCTCCATCCACTGAGCCACACCAGTCAGGCAAAGTCACTTGTATCTTATGTGGGTCTCTTCTCAAAGTCTTGAACTTCTCTCTCTAGACGGTTGGGAGGGACAGTGAGTATCAATATGATCTCTTACCTTGACCCCATCCCATGTTAAGGACATCCTCAGTGAAATCCTAAGTTTCTTTAGTCATACATTCATTATGTTCATGTTCTAACACCTCTTTTTTTTATTATTAAATATATTTTATTGATTTTAGAGAGAAAGATAGAGGGAGAGAGGGAAACAGAAACATCACTGATGACAGAGAATCACTGATTGGCTGCCTCCCGCCCGCTCCCCACTGGGGATCAAGCCCGCAACCCAGCCACGTGTCCCTGGCCAGAATCGAACCCAGGATCCCTCAGTTCGCAGGCCGACGCTGTATCCGTTAAGCCAAACCAGCTAGGTCTCTAACACTTCTTGATGATGATGATTTAGGGGAAGGAATCGTAATTTTTGGAAGCCAACCCAGTAGGCTATAAACTAAATCATTGCTTTTCAAAAAAACTATAATAGTGGCCCATCCTCCTAAGAGTTCAACCCATCCAGGAATTAATGAAGTTCAAAGCTGCGTGGTGGGCTAGTGAGGAGAAGGCCGGTGGTGTCCGCGGTCCGTTGTGCACGTTGCTTGATTAGAAAAACAGTCTTCTTTACTTTGGCTTCTACAAGCCTCATGCTTGGACAGGGTGCAAAATGTTCCCCGACCAAAATGACTGTGTCAGAAGGGGCTTGTCGGAATGACCAGCTTGGGAATACAGCTATGAGGAAACATGCCGAGAACAAGAACACTGGAGGAAAACAGGGTACTGTTTGGATGGGGGGAATTACAACCCTCCCTCCCCCTTCTGTGTCCCTGAATTCTCTGCAACCTGATTATATTACTCCTGTCATGAAAGTCTAATTGGGCAGATATTTACGGACCCTCCTCTCTGTGCCCCACACTGGGCTTGATGCCGGAGATAGGACAGGGACTCAGACAGGCAGGATCACTGCTCGGTGGCACTTCATTCTGGTGGGAGAGGCAGATCTGTTTGCAGGTCGTTGTCAGACCGACAGGTAAACCCAAGTAGAGACTCCCGAGATCAGCTGGGACACACCTGAGTGGTGCCCAACCCAGACCGGGTGGGGAGCAGCCCGGAAGGCTTCCTGGAGGAAGAGGTGTCTGAGTCGGGACCTGAGGGCTAAGTAATGAGCTAGAGCTCTGAGCGGGGAGTGTTCCAAGCAAAAGCAACAACACTTGGCGAAGCCGGGAGGCAAGAGAAAAGCGTGTCCTGTGTGAGGAACTGGAAGTTTGGTGAGACTGGAACATGGATTGAGTGTGAGGTGGGGCAGTGACAGAGCAGGCCAGAGGGTGAAGCAGGCACCACATCACCAAGGACTTCCCTGCCTTTGTAAGGAATTTAGATTTTGTCCTGAGGGCAGCGGGAAGCTGTTGGGAAAATATTTATTTACTTGCTTGATCTCTTATTCCAAATGAATTTTTATATAAAAGTAATACGTGTTGGTTGCAAAAACACAAATAATTCAGAAGCACATAAATGCAAAGTAAAAGTCTCCCTTCTCTCTAATCCCCACTCACCCACGGCTAAATGTGTCTTTTTCACCTTTTCAGAAGTTTTCAGCGTATATCTTTGCAAGCACACAAGTGGAATCATGCCATACTGGGTAACTTCCCCCTGTAAAACAAAACAAAACTTGTGCATTTTGGACATCTTTCCATGCCCTTGACCGGAACCAAACCAGGGACCCTTCGGTCCACGGGCCAATGCTCTATCCACTGAGCCACACCGGCTAGGGCCTAACACTTCGTTATGATGATTATTTGGGGGAAAGAATCGTAATTTTTAGAAGCTAACCCAGAAGGCTATAAACTAAATAGTTGCTCCTATGTGTCTGGCACTGTTCTGAATTGCTAAGGACATAACACAAAAGATAGGTTGAGCATCTCTTTTTAAAAAAAAAAATATTATTTTTTTATTGATTTCAGAGAAGGGAGAGGGGAAGAGATAGAACCACCAATGATGAGAGAGAACTACTGATTGACTGCCTCCTGCACACCCCTACTGGGGATCCAGCCTGCAACCCGGGCATGCGCTCTGAGGGGAATTGAATCCTCACCTCCTGGTTCATAGGTCGAAGCTCAACCACTGAGCCACACCATCAAGGCCAGCCTCTATGCTTATTTGACCATTGATATTTCCTATTCTGTAGACTTTGTTTTTAAGTCTTTTGCCTGTTTTTCTATTGAATACTTTTATCTTCTTTTTGGCTTATAAAAGCTCTTTATTATATACAGCCATGTGCCGCTTAATGATGGGAATACTTCTGAGAAATGTGTCCTTAAGTGGTTGTGGGACCGGCTGGTCCCGCCGCTGCTGTGACTGTCCCTGTGAATGCGTTCAGCTTTGTGTACACCCGCATCCACAGCCCCCTGAGTAATTGCCCTGGTGCCTGACTCGACTTCTCCTTTTGAAATGCCAGTGCCTGCCTTCAGCTTGGATTATGCTTCTCAGCGTCATCAGAGGTTATTTCTATTTCCAACTGTCCTATCTCCAGTTGCCTTCTTTGTGTTTGATCTTGGTTAATAGGATAACGGACCATTGGGGCTGTTTGCTTGTTCTCTCCCCATGCTTTAAATTCCCACTCTTACGTTTACATGCACCAATTCAGTGACCACGTGATCCCTAAGCCTCACCTTTGACCCACATAAAAGGAGAGACCCAGGACCCTGCCTGCTCTTGTGCATGCTTTTGTGGGCATGTGCACATGCGGGCGCTAGGGGCCTGTGTGTGTCTGTGCATGCATTGGGCGAAGGTGTGCATAGGTGAATGCGCTTACGTGCATGCGTGCGTGCGTAGGTATTTGGAGGCATGCAAGGGGGCATGTGCGGGTCTGCCCGCATGGTGGCATGCATTATCTGCACGTGTGGGGATGAGTGCGAGCGTGAGGATGTGAGAGCATACGTGGATATGAGTGCATTCATGGGCTTCCTGTGTGGGCATGGGTGTGAGTACGTGAGTGCGTAGGAGTCTGTGGTGTGTGTGCATGGACGTATGTGAGTGCGTGCGTGGGGCATGCGTGCGTGGGACCTGGATGGGCGGGCGTTCATTCATCCGGATTGATGTGCATTTATTTACCTATTTCTACTTCTCTGTCCAGTGGCCAGTTATCAGATTAACCAAGATCTAAATAAGCCAGAAGCTGTTTTTCTTCCAAGTTTCTTAGCGTGTTGCTGAAAGGCATTCTGCTGTGGCTCTTCTCTCACAGGGCTTTGGAGAAGGTCTTGAGAGCTTCCCGCCCCAGGTGAGCGCCCCCAGACGTCCTGAGGATAGAGGGAGATGGCACCAGGAGCCCGTCCTTGTAGGGCCTATGAGGACACGTCTCCAGGCATAGGAGTCTCACAGCTCCGTTATAATCTTACGGGCAACCCTCCTGTGGGGGGGTCTGTTGTTGACTTAAACGCAGTCATGCAGAATTAAGGAAATTGTACCTTGTGTATTAGTTTTCTATCGCTGTGTAACAAATGACCACAAGCTTAGTGGCTTAAAACAATGCACATTTTACTACCTGACAATTTCTGGAGGTCAAAAGTATGGGGTTGCCCTAACTGGTTTGGCTCAGTGGACAGAATGTTGGCCTGCAGACTGAAAGGTCCCAGGTTCGATTCCACACACTCCCTACTGGGGATGTGCCCGCAACCATGAGGACATGCCCTTGACTGGAATCGAACCTGGGACCCTTCAGTCCACAGGCCGACGCTCTATCCACTGAGCCAAACCGGTTGGAGCTCATGGCAATCTTTCCATATCCACTCCCAAAGAACATGATTATTCTTGTTTTTGTTTTGAGTGTACAGTATCCTACTGTATGGATTTCTCATAATTTATTCAACCAGTTCCTGATTGACGTACATTTATTTACATACTTCTAAAAATGTACAAACTGTGTTGCAGTGAATAACCCTATGCACCTGTAATTTTATACACATGCAGGTATAGCTTCAGGAAAAATTCTAGAAGCAGAATTGCTGGATCACTGAGTACATGCATTTGTAGTTTTTTTTGTTGTTGTTGTTTTTAAATATATTTTATTGATTTTTTACAGAGAAGAAGGGAGAGGGATAGAGAGTAGAAACATCGATGAGACAGAATCATCAATCAGCCCCCTCTTGCACACCCCCTATTGGAGATGTGCCTGCAACCAAGGTCCATGCCCTTGACCGGAATCGAACCTGGGACCCTTCAGTCCCCAAGCCGATGCTCTATCCATTGAGCCAAACCGGTTTTGGCCATTTGTAGTTTTGATAGTGTCAATTCATCTTCTGTAAAAGTTGTACCAATTTTACATCCCAATTTGCTATGTACGAGAGTTTGCCCACATCCTCCCCGACTCAGTGTTTATCAAACTGATCTTTGTTTTATAGGTAAAAAAAAAAATCATATTTCTGTGTAGTTTCAAATTGCATTCTGTTATTCTGAGTGAGGTGCATTTTTTTCTGTTTATGAATCATTTGTGCTGTCTTTTCGGGAAACAATTTGTTCATATCTTTTGCCCTTAATTATTTGAGGTAGTAGGTCTTTTTCTTATTGATTTTTTAGGAGCTTTTTATATATTAGAAAAAGTAGAATTTTTCTGTGCTGTAAGTTGGAAATATTTTCCCAATTTGCCATTTGTCTCTTGACTTTCTTTATGATGAGTTTTTCCCCCATGCATACATTTAATTTAAAAAAGAAATACTTTTATTGTATTTTTGTTGTGCTAAAAATTCTATTTCTTGTAATACTTTGTGTCTTCATTTTTACATTTAAAAGCTTTGATCAGTCAGGAGTTTATGCTAACGTAAATGTGTAGTGTGGATCTGACTGTTTTTCCAGTTTGCTAACCAGTTGTCTCAACACTGTTTATGAAATAACTAGTGAGCTGGAGCATGAAATTCATGCATGGGGGAAGGGGGGTGAGCAGGGAGGGGAGGGTGTCTTTCAGCCAGGCCTGCAACCTCTTCAATCTGGGACCCCTCGGGGTATGTCCGTCTCACGACCCAGTGCCGCTGGCTCCTAACCACTCACCTGCCTGATTGCCCCTAACCACTCTGCCTGCCTGCCTGATCAACACCAACTGCCTCCTCTTCCGGCCTGATCACCCCTCACTGCCCTCCCCTGCCAGCCTGATTGCCCCTAGCTGCCCCTGCCTTAGCCCCACCACCATGGCTTTGTCCAAAAGAACGTCCCAAAGGTTGCTGGGAAGGTCTCCTGGTCTGATTAGCATATTACCCTTTTATTAATATAGATAACTTTCCCCCACTACTTTAAAATTCTGCTTCTGTCACTTATAAATTCCCACATATGTTAGATTATGTTTTGAGACTTCCTACTCTCTTTTCTTAATTTGTGTGTCTATTTATACAAGAGAACCACATTGTCTCAACTGATTTTTTTTTTAAATGTCAGTAAGACAAAGTTGTTTTAAAAAATATATATTTTATTGAATTTTTACAGAGAGGAAGGGAGAGAGAGAGAGAGCTAGAAACATCGATGAGAGAGAAACATCGACCAGCTGCCTCTTGCACACCCCCTATTGGGGATGTGCCCGCAACCAAGGTACATGCCCTTGACCGGAATCGAACCTGGGACCTTTCAGTCCGCAGACCGACGCTCTACCACTGAGCCAAACCGGCTTCGGCTCAGCTGATTATTACAGCTTTATATTACATTTCAAAATTCTGGTAGGGTTAATTCATTCTCATGCTTCTTTGCGGTGATTTTTCCAGGCTATTCTTGCATGTTTGTTTTTCCAGATGAACTTTAAAATCAGCTTGTTAAAATTTTTTTTTAAAATCCTATCTTTAATGGGTTTTATGCATGTGAGTGATGTGATCAGATTGGTGTTTTAGGAAGATCGTTCTGACTGCAGCGTGGAAACTAGTTTGGAGGAAACACAGTTTGAGACAAAAAGGCCAGTTAACAAAGCCGTGGCAGTGATCCTGGATGGGGTGGACAGATAGGGAATTGAGGGCAGTTGTGGGTTTGAGAAGCGATTAGAAGGTCAGAGTGACCAGACTTGGGGGGAGGACGCGCCCAAGGATGACCCAAAACTTCCGGGGTTAGGCACTTGGGTGAAGTTATTCCCAGAGACTGAAAACACGTGAGACAGAGCTGCTTGGGAGGAAGGTGACAAATGCATTTCTAGACACGTTGAGTTTGCAATGCCTGCAGGCAGTTCCTAGAAGAGCTGAGGGCGGGCTGCTGAATGTTCCGGTCTAAAGCTCCAGAGAGAGATCTGGGCTGGAGATGGAGCAGCGGGACAGAGCCCTGAGGGCTCCCAGCACTCTGAGGACCCGGGACTGCAGGAGTCTGGAAAGAAGACTTCGAAGGACAGCCAGAGAGGCAGCGGGGACGCGGGGAGCAGGGAGTCACTGACGCCGAAAGAGAGGGAATCAGTGAATCGTCAATGAGTTTAGAGCAGCGGTTCCCACAGGGGGGCAGTTTGATGTTTAAGGGGGGCAATTCGAGAATGAGTTATTAACAGTGGATGTCTTGCATTTCTTCTGGTTCTCGGGGCCTCCTATGCAGTCTATAAATATATATTGTGACATGTTTGTGCATTTCAGTTCTCTATTCTATGTTTTGAAACTTTTTATTTTAAAATATATTTTATTGATTTTTTACAGAGAGGAAGGGAGAGGGATAGAGAGTTAGAAACATCGATGAGAGAGAGAGACAACAATCAGCTGCCTCTTGCACACCTCCTACTGGGGATGTGCCCGCAACCAAGGTACTACATGCCCTTGACCGGAATCGAACCCAGGACCTTTCAGTCTGCAGACCGATGCTCTGTCCACTGAGCCACACCGGTTTTGGCAGTTTGATGTTTAAGGGGGGCAACCGAGAATCAGTTAACAATGAATGTCTTGCATTTCTTTTGGTTCTCGGGGCCTCATATGCAGTCTATAAATATATATTATGACATATTTATGCATTTCAGTTCTCTGTTCTATGTTTTGAAACTTTATTTGCTACTTTTTCACATCACTTTATGTTGTTGTTTTTAAAAATAATTTCTTAGTGATTTCTTTCTTAGTCCTTCAGCTGTCCTTTCGTTCTTTCCTTTTTCTCTCTCATGGATGCCAAATTCTTGGGAAGCTTGTTTAGACCAAGTTCATGGCCTTTGAGGCTTCCTCCACGTGAGTTGGAGCTCACTTTTTGAATAATGAGCATTCCAGGTCACACGGGAGTGGGGAGGGCATCAGGATGTTAGAGATGCTTAGGTGGGGCGTGGCCCAAACAGGCGGGAACCACTGGTCTAGATGCTTCTGAGAGGTCAAGTAACTGAGGAGCTGGAAAAGTCCAGTCCGATTCAGTGACAAGGAAACGTCATTGTTGTCCTGGAGCTTCTCTGGAGTAGAGGTGAAGGGGACGGGGTGAGGGCGAGGTGAGGAAGTGGTTGAGACAACTCCATCATGAAGCTGGGCCGTGAAGAGGAGACATGGGCCAGGAGGAGGAGGAGGAGGAGGAGGAGGAAGCATCAAGTTACATTTCAGACTCCTGTGGGGGAGGCGTGGGTGTAATGAAAGGGAGAGGATGCAAGGCTTGTGAGCCTAGATTTCGAGGACCAAGAAATACTGAGATGGATAGAGAGCTAGGAGTATTGGCCAACATGAACCGCCAAGAAAAGAGTAATCCAATTATAGTGTTAGTATATGTTCTCTGACAGTTTTTAAATATATATATATTTTTATTGATTTCAGAGAGGAGATTAGAGGGAGAGAGAGAGAGAATTATCGATCAGCTGCCTCTTGCACACCCCCTACTGGGGATGTGCCCACAACCAAGGTACATGCCCTTGACTGGAATCGAACCCGGGACCTTTCAGTCCATAGGCCGATGCTCTTATCCACTGAGTCAAACTGGTTTCGGCTGTCTTTTCTCCCTCCTTCCCCACTGGGGACCAGCAGCCCCAGGGAAGAGGACTAGGCCATGTCCTGGGCCTGCCAGCCACAGCCTGACCTCGGGGGCCTTTTGGCTCTGTGCCGAATGTCACCGAGGAGGTATGGGGGCGGGGAGTGGGCAGTCCCAATCCCAGCAAGTAGTTCTCCACCAATTCAACTCGGTTCTGACACTATCTTCCAGGAAATAGCATCAGATGCCTCAGTTTAAGGGCTCCATCCTACACAGGCTTCAGATGCCAGTCTCAAGTTCATGTCCCCAGGTCATCCATATCTTCTGTCCGATCTGGCTGCAGCTGGAGGTTCCCGTGACCCCTCCCTTGATTCAGTAAATTTGCTACAAGCATTCGGGAACTGCCGAAACAGTTTGGCTCAGTGGATAGAGCGTCGGTCTGCGGACTGAAGGGTTCCAGGTTCGATTCCGGTCAAGGGCATGTACATTGGTTGCAGGCACATCCCTGGTGGGGAGTGTGCAGGAGGCAGCTGGTCGATGATTCTCTCTCATCAACGTTTCTGACTCTCTATCCCTCTCCCTTCCTATCTGTAAAAAATCAATAAAATATATTTTTTTTAAAAAGAGTTCAGGAACTAAGGGAGACACTCATGTTTACCGGTGAGTTATAAGAAGCTAGAATAAAGGATACAGATAAACATGCAGTTGAAGACATGCATGTGTAGGGGAAGGTAGGTGGGAAGGGACCAGGAGCTTCTATACCCTCTCCCAGAGCTCCATTCACCCCAGATCTCCGTGTGCTGAACCCCATCCTCTTGGGCTTTTATGGAGGCTTCATTGCATAGGCGCCCTGGTTAAACCAGAACTCACAGAGGAGCGGCCTGGCTCAGCACAGCTGAGTAGTTGGTTTTGTCTCCCCAATTGTACGCAAGATGGGCACTTGCAGATTTTTTTTAAAAAGCCTTCCAGCCGAAACCGGTGTGGCTCAATGGATAGAGCGTCAGCCTGCGGACTGAAAGGTCCCAGGTTCAATTCCGGTCAAGGGCATGTACCTTGGTTGCGGGTATATCCCCAGTAGGGGGTGTGCAAGAGGCAGCTGATTGATGATTCTTTTGCATCGATGTTTCTAACTCTCTATCCCTCTCTCTTCCTCTCTGTGAAAAATCAATAAAAATATATTTTAAAAAAATAAAATATATATTTAAAAAAATAATAATAAAAAAAGCCCTCCTCCTTATGAGTCCTGCCAGATGTACCATTTGGTTGACAAAAGGAATGCCAAACCAACTTCCCTTGGAGTCTCCAAACAAGCAACCAGACTCATATGCAGGTTTTTTTGTTTTTAAAAAATATATGTTTTATTGATTTTTTAGAGAGAGGAAGGGAGAGGGATAGAGAGCCAGAAACATCGATGAGAGAGAAACATCGACCAGCTGCCTCCTGCATCCTCCTCCCCGCCCCCCACTGGGGATGTGCCCGCAACCAAGGTACATGCCCCCGATCGGAATCGAACTTGGGACCCCTCAGTCCACAGACCAATGCTCTATCCACTGAGCCACACCGGTTTCGGCTCATCTGCAGGTTTAACTCCAAAGGAGAACCTTTCCTTCCACTTCTGGTGGATCGCTTCCTCATGGAAGAGAGGGTTACAGTAATGAATTTTTAGAAACCTCTCATCTGGGCAGATTCCCCCAAGGACATTTGCAGATCGGCCTAAGGGAAAAACCAGAAGCATGGCTGCGGGACAGGGGAGGGGCCTGCCTGGGAAAGCAGCGGTTCCCATCCCGGGAGGCTGGGTGGCCCTGGGTGAGGAGACTGCGCAGGGCTTGGCGGAGCGGGAAGGGCGGTCCTCACATGGTGACTGTCTGAGCCCAGAGGGACAGGACGCTGTGTGTGCTCTCCACCAGCGAGCAGCCCGATGAAAAGTGCCCTGGGCTCTTTTAAATCAAAAACAGGATGTACTTTTTTTTTTTTTTTTTTACTCAATATGCTTTATTTAGAATTGCCATGTGCTCTTATATCTAACTAAATATTCCAGAATATTTTATTCCATCCAGAACATTTTCTCCTATGATAGGTTTCTAGTTCCTTTGTGAAATTAGGTATTTGTTTGTCCTATAAAGTCATGTAGACAAAAGCATTTTCATATTTTTGCTGGCTGTATGGCAGAAAACAGCCTTCATCCCTTTTTTTTTTTCCTATCTAGAGATAGGAAAGCTAAAGAACAAAAAAGCTAAAAAACAAACAAACAAAAAAGAACAAAACAGCACACCCTTAATTTATTAGTGTCATATTTTATTTTAAAAATATTAAACTTTTTATTTCTTTTGAAAAAGAAATATTTTTATTGATTTTTTACAGAGAGGAAGAGAGGGATAGAGAGTTAGAAACATCGATGAGAAACATTGATCAGCTGCGTCCTACATGCCCCCTCCTGGGGATGTGCCCACAACCAGGGTACATGCCCTTGACTGGAATCGAACCTGGGACCTTTCAGTCCGCAGGCCGATGCTCTATCCACTGAGCCACACCGGTTTCAGCCAAGTATTTATTTTTAAACGTGTGTATACGTGGACCCGTGCATTCAAGCCTGTGTTGTTCACATGTCAATTGTATTGCAAAATGATTGCCATAGTAAGTCTAGTTAATATACATCACCTCACTACTAGTAGTAGTAAATTTTATTTCTTGGGATGCACACTTTTAGGATCTTCTCTTTTAGCTACTTTCAGATATATAACACAGTATTATTAACTTTAGTCACCATCCCTACAACTTATTTATCTTAAAATGGGTAGTATTTTGTGTGTTTTTAAAAATATATATTTTTATTTATTTCAGAGAGAAAGGGAGAGGGAGAGAGATAGAAACATCAATGATGAGAGAGAATCATGGATCGGCTGCCTCCTGCACGCCTCTTACTGGGGATCCAGCCTGTAGCCTGAGCATGTGCCATTGACCAGAATCGAACCCAGAACCCTTCGGTCTGCAGGCCTATGCACTATCCCCTGAGCTAAACCAGCTAGGACAAAATGGAAAGCTATTGTGCCCAATAACTTTAAACGTTTGTTAATTTTGTTTCATCTATTCCCCCTCCCTACCCCCAATTTTTAAAAAGTCCAATTTACACATTTCTTGTAAATCCAGCGAAGGATCTTACCAAGTTCAATGGCATGGTAGGTCTGCTATGACTCAGATTTGCAGCAAGACTGGAAGGAAGGGGCAGGGTGGTCGGTGCCAGCAAGTGACTCTTATGTCCATTTCCTGCGGCAGGAAGAGGCAGGTGGTGGGATGAAACTAGGGGTCAGGCACTTTGGCTCCTTTCCCACTGGACCTAAACTACCTACTAGACCCTACTGGCCTCTGAGATCACCTTTGACCTTGCTCTATCAGACAGTTGCTTTCCTGTTGAACCTACCTCCAGGCCAGGCGCCTTCTGCCTGTCACTGCCAAACCTCTCAGCACGCGAGCCGAAACCGGTGTGGCTCAGTGGATAGAGCGTCAGCCTGCGGACTGAAAGGTCCCGGGTTCGATTCCGGTCAAGGGCATGTACCTTGGTTGCGGGCACATCCCCAGTGGGGGGTGTGCAGGAGGCAGCTGATCGATGATTCTCTCTCATCGATGTTTCTAATTCTCTATCCCTCTCTCTTCCTCTCTGTAAAAAATCAATAAAATATATTAAAATAATAATAATAATAATAAATAAAGTCTTAGCACGCAAAAGACACCTCTTCCCTTCACAGTTTCTCTCCTTTATTGGTCATCTCCATGAGAAGCAAGCCAGCTCCTCTGGAGGAAAGAAATGGACAGACCCAATTTGCCATCCACTGGTTTCTTAAGTCACGATTTGTTAGTAGAGTTAAAAGGGGAACTGCCCGCCTTTCTCTCCGCAGGAACATGAACAGGCAGGAAGGTGGGGTGGGGGCTGGGCAGTTAAAACTGCTACCTCTTTTTGGGGCGTGTGTGGCACTTTCTGGGAAGCCAGCAACAGGCTTTTTTTTTTTTTTTTTTTTTTTTTTTTTAATTGATTTAGAGAGAGAGAGGGAAACGTTGACTCATTGTTCCACTCATTCATGCATTCATTGGCTGATTGTTATATGTGACCTGCAACCTTGGGTATCCAGACAACCCTCTAACCAACTAGTTACCTGGCCTAGTCAACAGTGATAGGTCTTTTAGAGGCTTAAAATTATATATATATATATATATAATTATTGACTTTTTTACAGAGAGGAAGAGAGAGGGATAGAGTCAGAAACATCGATGAGAGAGAATCATTGATCAGTTGCCTCCTGCACACACCCCCACTGAGGATGTGCCCACAATCAAGGTACATGCTCCTGACCGGAATCGAACCAGGACCCTTCAGTCCGCAGGCCGATGCTCTATCCACTGAGCCACACCGGTTTTGGCCTTTTAAAGGCTTGGTGTCTATGTTAACCCCTGGCAGGCCCAACCCCATCCTTGAGTTGAAATTCTTCGTTTTATTTATGAAAAAAACGTAGCTGTCCACCGATTTCAGTAATTACCAGTATTTCTTCACTTAAATTTTTTGATCATGCATCCACGAGTTTTGTCTATCCAATCTGGGTATGTCTGTTTATAAATTACATACACGTACCACTGTACTATCACACAGTGTACACAAAAAACAGAAAAGCAAATGGAGACAGAGCTTCTCATGTCCTCGCCGCCTTCTTCACATCCTGTGTACCCTGGGGGCACATGCACTGTTTGCAGCCCAACGATTTAGAAACATAAGAATTGTTTACCAAACATGTATTGGGACCTGCTGTCCCACACGCAGCAGGTGCTGAGAGAGACAGCGCTGGGCCTGGGCGTGGTGACAGGTCCCCCATGGCAGCCAGTGGGCCGGCGGGATGTCATACTGACCCCTCCCGGGGAGAAGCGTTCGAGAGCCCTGCCTGGGACAGTCACTTTCTCGTCTGCCTTTGACTGGACAGGAGCCCCGGCATGAACCCGAGACCCTGTATCCCGAGCGTGTTTTTTATAGTTGGTTGCTTTTTGCTTATTTTGACAGATGAGCTAGCCTGGACCTCTGGGACCATTTTGATTGCTTTGTTTGAGTGGGTTTGTGTGTGTGTGTGTGTGTATGTGTGTGTGTGTGTATGGATCTTTGCTGCCCTAAAAAAAACACAACTTGCCAAAACCGGTGTGGCTCAGTGGATAGAGTGTCGGCCTGCAGACTGAAAGGTCCCAGGTTCGATTCCGGTCAAGGGCATGTACCTCGGTTGCGGGAACATCCCCAGTGGGGGGTGTGCAGGAGGTGGCTGATGGATGACTCTCATCAGCATTCCTAGCTCGCTCGCTCTCTCTCTCTCTTTCTCCCCCTTCCTCTCTGTAAAAAATCAATAAAATATATTTTTTTAAAAACCACAACTTGCCAAAACCGGTTTGGCTCAGTGGTAGAGCATCGGTCTGCGGACTGAAAGGTCCCGGGTTCGATTCCAGTCAAGGGCATGTACCTTGGTTGTGGGCACATCCCCGGTAGGGGTGTGCAAGAGGCAGCTGGTCGATGTTTCTCTTTCATCAACGTTTCTAACTCTCTATCCCTCTCTCCTCCTCTCTGTAAAAAATCAATAAAATATAAAATTAAAAAAAACCACAACTTTTTTTAGAGTAATATTTTAGCTTAGTTTGTCTTAATTAGCTTTACTTCCATTTTATTTATTTATTTATTTAAAAATATATATTTTATTGATTTTTTTTTACATACGAGCTAGGGCTGGTGTCACTCCTTTTAGTAAGGACACTAGTCCTGTTGGATTAGAATGCATCCTTAGGACCTCACTTAAACCTCAACTATCCTCTTAAAGGCCCCATATCCAAATACATTTCAAGTTAAAGCTTCAAGCAATGGATTCTGGAGGCTACAATTCAGTCCATTAACATCCAGGGTCTCGCCGAAACCGGTTTGGCTCAGTGGATAGAGCGTTGGCCTGTGAACTGAAAGGTCCCAGGTTCGATTCCGGTCATGGGCATGTACTCGGTTGCGGGCACATTCCCAATGGGGAGTGTGCAAGAGGCAGCTGATCCATGATTCTCTCTCATTGATGTTTCTAACTCTCTATCCCTCTCTCTTCCTCTCTGTAAAAAATCAGGGTCCCTGGGATAGGGCAGCATTTGCAATACATAATTCAGTGTTGTCAACAAGTCTGCAAGGAAACTATCAGCAGCATCATTTGCACTTTACAGATAAGGAAGATGAAGTAACTTGTCAGTAAGTGGAGGATCCCGGACTGGAACTGCTGCTTTGATTCCAAGTCGCGTGTTCTTTGAACTGGAACTCTGAATGTTGGCCTCATAAACATGGAAACTGAAATACTGACTTAATAGCTGTAAGGGTTACGTAACCTATGGGATATTATTTGTAAAATGACGTTAAGTACAAAAAAGAAAGAGAGGAGGTAGACACACACACACACACAACACACACACATATCGATGTGAGAGAGACATCGATTGGTTGCCTTCGGTCCCGATGGTAATTAAACCTGCAACCCAGCATTGTCCCTTTACCTGGAATCGAACCCGAGACCTTTGGGTGCACAGGACGACACTCAGCCCGCTAGGCCACTCCAGTCGGGTCCATTTTAATTTTGATACTATATATCCGTATTTCTGGGGACTGGGGACTGCAGGTATCCAGCTTATTTCTGTCTTAAATTTCACATCTTTCACATTTCAGGTGTATTATTTGCTAGCTTCTGGGATTTGCTGTATGAACCCATAGTCCCCTGACTCTCTACCTCCTAACTGACACAATGTATATTAACATAGTGTTCTTTCAGCTCCATCTTAGTACACTGAAGATTATTATTTAAAATGTATTTTTATTGATTACGAAGAGGAAGGAAGAGGGAGAGAGAGAGAGAAACATCAATGATGAGAATCACTATTGGCTGCCTCCTGCAGGCCCCACACTGGAAATCAAGCCTGCAACCTGGGCATGTGCCCCGACCGGGAATCAAACCGTGACCTCCTGCTTCATAGGTTAACGCTCTACCACTGAGCCGCACTGGCTGGGCAAGACTTCTTTTTACTCATTCCGTAACTATATAGACACAGCTCCGTTGCTACGTTATTTTCCTTACCTTGACTCGGGTACAGCCATAGAGGAAATGATAAAAGCGCTCTTTCCCGTTGTTCCGGGGGGTGAGTGGCAGTCGCAAGGTCACAGGCCAACCTTCTCCCCTTCTCTTCGCAGCCGTCCTTCCATCAGGCCGACAGCGTGCGGGGCACCCGCCACCACGGGCTGGTGGAGCGGCACTCCAGGACCCGCTTCCACCCCCTCCACCGGAGGCCTGCGGACAAGCCCGGGCGGCAGATATCCTTTCTCGCTGTCGAAGGAGAGCATACGCTTTGAAATGTGGCTTTCAGGATTGATCTTCCCTGCCATCCCTCTCTGGCCTCAAAATCGTCCTTTTATCTGGTGAACGGAGGCAACGGAAGTAAGTAAGGTGGAACCTAGAAAGATGATTATAGCCGAAACCGGTGTGGCTCAGTGGATAGAGCGTCGGCCTGCGGACTGAAGGGTCCCGGGTTCAATTCCGGTCAAGGGCATGTACCTTGGTTGCTGGCACATGCCCAGTGAGGGGTGTGCAAGAGACAGCTGATTGATGATTCTTCCTCATCGATGTTTCTAACTCTCTTATCTCCCTTCCTCTCTGTAAAAAAATCAATAAAATATATTTTTTTAAAAAGGAAAGAAAGATGATGATGATAGGTGTTTACTGAAGCATCACTAAGGTTTCGTTTCATGGAGCAGCTGGACATACACAACATGTCATTCAGCCCCCTTGCGAGGCTCTCTCTGCATTTTCCTGAGAAATCAGTAATGTCAGGGTTAAACCTGGCTTTGAACCAGCTTTGAGAGATTCCGTTATCTCGCTGAAACAGATACACAGAGAAGTGATTGAGTTTTACTTATGTTGACCTGCTGTTAGAACTCACAGACAAAATTTCATAGGATTTTCCATTTATGGACTTGCAAACTCAGTAAAGGACAACCAAAATATATACTAGCCAGTATTTAGGAAAATTCCCATACGGTGATGCTCACTCCAGGCTGTTAAGGAGGAATAAAGAGGAGAGGTGGTGATCTCCCCTGGCAATTATTTTTTTTTAAATATATTTTATTGATTTTTTACAGAGAGGAAGGGAGAGGGAGAGAGAGTTAGACACATCGAAGAGAGAGAAACATCCATCAGCCGCCTCCTGCGTACCCTGTACTGAGGATGTGCCCGCAACCAAGGTACATGCCCTTGACTGGAATGGAACCTGGGACCTTTCAGTCCGCAGGCTGATGCTCTATCCACTGGGCCACACCGGTTTCGGCCCCTGACAATCATTGGACTGGTCCTTATCAGGGCTGGAGCTGGCGTGCTGATGGGCAGCCAGCACTGGACGGAGGGCTCTGGGAACACAGAATTGAGCCGGCCTTTGTGGGCCCCGACATAGAATGAGCATGCCACGGGGCCCTGCTCTCTCCCTCCCCGCTTCACACAGGGAGGTGGAGGAAGGCGCAGAGGCGGGGCGCATCTGACTGCACAGCCGGATTCCTGGCAGTGATGGCAGAACTGGCTCCAGGAGCCTAACAACCAGGAAGTGGGGGGAGGGGCGCTCATGTTTACTGAGCACCTACCCATGCCAGGCACTGTACTGGGCAGTTCATCTGCCATTTAGTCCTCAAGGCTTGCTGAGTAGTTTTTTGTGTTTTGTTTTGTTTGTTTTTTAATCTTTTTAAAAAATATATATTTTATTGATTTTTTACAGAGAGGAAGACAGAGGGATAGAGAGTTAAAACATCGATGAGACAGAATCATCGATCAGCTGCTTTTTGCACACCCCCCTACTGGTACATGCCCTCCGAAACCAGTTTGGCTCAGTGGATGGAGCGTCGGCTTGAGGACAGATGGGTCCTGGGTTCGATTCCAGTCAGGGGCATGTACCTTGGTTGCAGGCACATCCCCAGTGGGGGGCGTGCAAGAGGCAGCTGATCGATGCTTCTCTCTCATCGATGTTTCTAACTCTCTATCCCTCTCTCTTCCCCTCTGTAAAAAAATCAATAAAATTAAAAAAAAAAAAAAAAAAAAGGTACATGCCCTTGACTGGAATCGAACCTGGAACCTTTCAGGCCGACACTACCCACTGAGCCAAACCGGTTTCGGCAGTAGTTTGCTTTATTAATCCCCATTTTCCACAGAGGAAACGGGGTGCCAGAGTTACTTGCCTGAGATTCCACTGCCGAGGTTGGAGGGTCCCGGATTCAGCCCAGGCCAAGCTGGCTCCCAGCCGGGGCCCCGCCCTGTACCGCACGCGCATCCATCGCGCATGAGCAGGGCCATACGGGGAGCTGCAGGTGCACAGGCTGCTTTCCTGGCCTTCAGGCTGCTGGCGGGGTTTCATCTATTCAGAGCAAAGGCTGTTCCCCTCTTTCTGCCCCCGGGGACATACACGCCATTTGGTCCACTGAGATACCCTGACTCCTAGTTTTGTTTTTTTTGTTATTTTTAAAAGGCGTTATTTTATTATATTTATTTTTTAATCCTCACCCGAGGGTATTTTTCCATTGATTTTAGAGAGAGTGCAGAAGAGAGGGGGAAAGACAGATTGGTTGCCACCTGCTTGTACCCCAACCACGGCCCGGGCTGGGGAGGAGCCTGCAACCGAGGCATATGCCCTTGACCGGAATCTAACCTGGGACCCTTTGGTCCACAGGCCGGCGTTCTATCCACTGAGCCACACCGGCTCGGGCCTGACTCCTAGTTTTGTATGGTATGTGGCCATTGTTAGGGAAAGTTGAAGATGACAACTGATGCTGAGAATTCCTTTCTGGGATGTGTGATGACTTTTACGTAGAACGCAGGAGGGAAAGGAGAATCGAGGCAGTTCTTCAGCCAATTCACACGGGTGTGGTGGAGCAGTACGTCAAACTGTTGTCCAGATCACTTGGAATTTTCAAGCAAAAGCCTTTGAGTGTTTCTTCGCCTGGTTTAACAATATATTTTTTCTGATTTCTCAATTTCCTCTTTCTGTGTAGGTGCTCTCTCTAAATATCCTGAGTGTGTGTGTGGATGTGTAGTTATCTCAGATCCTTTTTTTATTTTATTTTTTTATTTTATTGATTTTTTACAGAGAGGAAGGGAGAGAGATAGAGAGTTAGAAACATCGATGAGAGTCATCGATCAGCTGCCTCTTGCACACCCCCTACTGGGGATGTGCCCGCAACCAAGGTACATGCCCTTGACCGGAATTGAACCTGGAACCTTTCAGTCCACAGACCGACGCTCTATCCACTGAGCCAAACCGGTTTCGGCATCTTAGATCCTTTTTGCAGCAGGCATAGTCTAAATATATACACATGCTTACAGCTGTTATAACCAAAGGAATAACTTAGAAGAGAAAGGGGTTGAAGAAAATCCACAGAGAGGAATATTCATTCACCCAGTGATTTAAGTATATGCTAGTGTCAGGCACTATTATAGACATTGTTGATATTATGTAAAAAATATTATGGTCCTTGCCAAAAACGGTTTGGCTCAGTGGATAGAGCGTTGGCCTGCAGACTGAAAGGTCCCAGGTTCGATTCCGGTCAAGGGCACATCCCCAGGCGGGGGGTGTGTGCAGGAGGCAGCTGATTGATGATTCTCATCAATGTTTCTAGCTTTCTGTCCCTCTCTCTTCCTCTCTGTAAAAAAATCAATAAAATATATTTTAAAAATATATATTATGGTCCCGCCCTAGCCAGTTTGGCTCAGTGGATAGAGCGTCTGGCCTACGGACTCAAGGGTCCCGGGTTTGATTCTAATCAACGGCACGTACCTCAGTTATAGGCTCCTCCCTGGCCCGGGCCCTAGTTGGGGGCATGTGGGAGGCAACCAATTGATAAGTTTCTCTCTGTCTTTCCCTTTCTCTTCCACTCTCTCTAAAAATCAATGGAACAGTACTCAGATGATGATTAAAAGCAAATAAAAATAATATGGTTCCTACCCTCAAGTTGCTGATAGCTCAGTGGGAGAGGCAGCTAGGCAAGGACATGGTCACAGCACAGTGCGGTGAGCAGAGTGAGGCAGCTCGGGCTGGGCCAGCTCATAAGGGCAGCCTGAACCAGTCTTGGGGGGATACAGAAGGCATCCTGGAGGAAAATCTGAGGCTTGAGGGATAAAAAAGAAGTGATAGGAGAATGTGTTCATGTATCCGACAGCTATTTACAGATCTTCTCTGGGCAAGGCACTGTTCTAAGCACGGGGACTCAGTGGTGAGTAGACAGATATGCGCCTGCCTTCTTGAGTATACTGTCCTGTGGGAGATAATAAACAACTAATTAATTAGTTAACTGCAATGATGTGGGGGTTTTTTTTTAATGTATTTTATTGATTTTTTTTTACAGAGAGGAAGGGAGAAGGATAGAGAACTAGAAACATTGATGAAAGAAAAACATCGATCACCTGCCTCCTGCACACCCCCTACTGGGGATGTGCCCGCAACCAAGGTACATGCCCTTGACCGGAATCGAACCCGGGCCCTTGAGTCCGCAGGCCGATGCTCTATCCATTGAGCCAAACCGGTTAGGGCGCCATGATATTTTGCATTTAATTTAGAAAGGTCCGCCGCTTGCATCATAGACACTGTGGCAGTTAACCGGTTATGGAAATAATGTCAAATGGTCGTGAATGACAGAGAGGAAAAGAGCCTGGAGTGAATGTTCCAGGAGAGGGAGAGCTTGTGCAGAGTCCCGGAAGCCGGGGCTACTCTGTGTGTTCAGGAGACTGGGTCTCTTTTCAGGGGAAATATCACAGGATATGACTTGGCCCTCGATGTATGTCACCTCGAGAACAGATGAATTCCTACGGGAAGGAAAAGCAAAAACCCAGTTCATAAAGTGAAAGTTATTCAGCGAACAGGACAAGTCTGACCCAAACATCATGAGATGTCTCCAGATTCTCTTCTTAAGCACCTGACTGGGTCCTGGGACTGGACAGCTGAGTCAAAAAGTGTTCTTTTAAAAATATATGTATATCTTTATTGATTTCAGAGAGGAAGGGAGAGGGAGGGAGAGATTGAAACATCAATGAGAGAATCATTGATCGGCTGCCTCCTGCACGCCCCCTACTGGGGATCGAGCCTGCCACCTGGGCATGTGCCCTTCACCAGAATCGAACCAGGGACCCTTCAGTCCTCAGGCTAATGCTCTATCCACTGAGCCACACCGTCCGAGGCCAAAAAGTGTTCTTTAAACATGGGCCTGCCCATGAATGGACTCTCTCATCGAGTCTCGTTTGAGGAATCAAGGGACTGCGCGCTCCAGTTAAATTCTAAAGTGAAATGGTCTTCGGCGGAAGATATTAATACATTCAGGAGGAGCCAGAAGAAGAGGGTTGTGATTCCACCTTGCCTTTCGTGGGCTGCAATCATCTGATTGTGAAAGAATTTGCTGCCCTGGCCGGTGTTGCTCAGTGGTAGATTGTCAGTCTGCACACCGAAGGGCCTTGGGTTCGATTCCCAGTCAAGGACATGTACCTAGGTTGCAGGTTAGATCCCACATGTTAGAACCAATTGCTGTCTCCTATTTCTCTCCCCCCCACCCCTTCCGCTCCTTTCCTTCTCCCTTTCCACTCTCTCTAAAAAACAATGGGGAAATATGTCCTTGGTGAGAATTAACAAAACAGAAAAAGAATTTGCTTAAAATGGTTGCCTTTGACACTTGTCTATTACCTCCTTAGTGAAGGGTTTTTTGTGTGTGTGTGTGTTTTTTTTAAATATATTTTGATGTTTTTACAGAGAGGAAAGGAGAGGGAGAAAGAGAATCATTGATGAGAGAGAAACATCGATCAGCTGCCTCCTGCACACCCCCCATTGGGGATGTGCCCGCAACCAAGGTACATGCCCTTGACCGGAATCGAACCTGGGACCCTTGAGTCTGCAGGCCGATGCTCTATCCACTGAGCCAAACTGGTCAGGGCCTTAGCGAAGTTTTATCATTTGAAAGTATTAACACTGATTTGAATCCTTGTTCAGACGAAAAGGAAAATTGCATTCAGAATTCTCTGGTCACAGCTATCTCTTGGCTGGTGCTATTCTAGAACAGGCACACTGGCCCAGACAGCAGTTCAGTGCGCTGATAGGGTGATCTTAAATAAAACGCACATTGTTTAACAAATATTCCAGCTTCGTCCCAGCGTGGGCAGCCACCCCAGCGGAGCTCTGGCCCGAGAAGATTCCTCCCGCGGTGGGCGGCCATTCCTGCAGAGGGGCTGGTGCGTGAGCCTGGCTGTTGGCATGGGTGGGTACCACAGGCAAAGACCAGGGCACTGCCCCCCAGGCTTCTGGCCGGGGCCCTCTCCTCCCTCTGCAGCTGCTCACCCTGGCAGCCCCTCACTCCTTAGTCCTCACGGGCCTATCCCAGATACCACCTTGTTGAATTTCTGAACTATTCACATAAATTTGCGGCAGATTTCTTAGTATCTCAGACCTGTGGGTAATACACTGAAAAAGAAGGGAAACCCGGATGGATTATAGAAACTGCCTCCCTCGAGAAGAGATGTGCTTGCCCTAGCCCCGTGGTCGGCAAACCGCGGCTCTCGAGCCACATGCGGCGCTTTGGCCCCTTGAGTGTGGCTCTTCCACAAAATACCATGGCTTGGCTGAGTCTATTCGGAAGAAGTGGCGTTAGAAGAAGTTTAAGTTGAAAAAATGTGGCTCTCCAAAGAAATGTCAATCGTTGTACTGTTGATATTTGGCTCTGTTGACTAATGAGTTTGCCGACCACTGGCCTAGCTGGTTCGGGTCAGTGGACAGAGTGTCGGCCTATAGACCAAAGGGTCCCGGGTTTGATTGCGGTCAAGGGCACGTACCTGGGTTGCAGGCTCCTCCCTGCCCGGCCCTGGTCATAGCGCGTGCAGGAGGCAACCAATCAATGTGTTTCTCTCACATCGATGTTTCTCTCTGTCTCTCCCTCTCTCTTCCACTCTCCCTGAAAATCAATGGAAAAATACACTCGAGTGAGGATCAGCAATAAATAAATAGATAGCCGAGACCGGTTTGGCTCAATGGATAGAGCGTTGGCTTGGGGACTGAAGGCTCCCGGGTTCGATTCCAGTCAAGGGCATGTACCTTGGTTGCGGGCATATCCCCGGTGGGGGGTGTGCAAGAGGCAGCTGATCGATGACTCTCTCTCATCGATGTTTCTAACTCTCTATCTCTCTCCCTTCCTCTTTGTACAAAATCAATAAAATAAATTTAAAAATAAATAAATAAATAGATAAAGATGTGTTTTTAGAAAGAGAGTAAAGCAAATGTTGAGAACATTTCTGATTTATATCCCGAGGTTTGAGAATGTACTGCCTCTTAACTAGTGTGAACAGCCGGGAAGAGGTGCCGTAACACCTGGCGATTAGGAACGGCTCTCCTCTTTGGAATGGGTCTGGCTTTGATTCTTTCACACAATAGAAATTTTAGGATGTTGGTTTATAGACACCGTTTCTTTGAAGTGCGTGGTCTGTTACATTCGAGAAGCACTGTGCTCCTCCTCAGTTAGTCGGAGGGCTCTCGAAGGCCGCCAGTTAAACCTCTGCCCAGCGGGTGTGGCTCAGTGGTTGAGCATCAGCTTCTGAACCAGGAGGTCACTGGTTTGATTCTTGGTCATGGCATATACGTGGGTTGCAGACTGGTAGCCAATTGATGATTCTTTCTGTCAATGTTTCCATATTTTATTGATTTTTTTTATAGAGAGAAAGGGAGCTGGAAAGAGAGAAACATCGATGAGAGAGAATCATCGATCAGCTGCCTCTTGCACACCCCCTACTGGGGATGTGCCCGAAACCAAGGTACATGCCCTTAACTGGAATCGAACCTGGGACCCTTCAGTCTGCAGGCCGACTCTCTATCCACTGAGCTAAACCAGTTAGGGCTGTGACCAGTTTTATATATTAAACCTGTCCCTGGAACTCATCGTGGGGGGTATGGGGTGTGGGAAGGGTTGGATTAAGAAGACTCCCAAGTTCCCATCCCACCAGCTGCCTGGAAGGCCACAGGCCTGTCCCCAACCTCTGCCCCTTTAGAACAGAGTGTCGGAGGGTAGGAGAGCGAACGGCACCCCCGCTGCCCCCGAGGGCAGTTCCCGGCTGCCCAGGTGCCCTGGCCATATGGAAACAGGAAGCCAAAAGGAGAACGCTGCTCCGGGCACCGGCCAGGGGCAGGCGCTGAGGGGCAGGGTGGGGCTTGTTTGAAGCGTCTGTGGCTCGTGGCCCCACCCACGTGCAAACACACCAGCAGTCTCCTCTTATCAGCACCGAGCTGCTCCCCTGCCTTTGGGGAAGAGTGAGTGAGAACTTCCCTCTGACACCCCCCAGTGGGAAGGGAAGGAGTCCCCTGTGGATGGATTGAGGATGGAACAAGAGGAACTTTCCCCTAGAGAGAACTGCAGAGACATGGGGGGGGGTTGAACTCGGGGGGCCTTGAGGTTCCCACCTGGAGCACCCAGGTGGATGGTGCCCTCCATTCAGCACGAGAGACCATCACATGAACGTCAGAAAGGCTAAGATGCTGCCGAAACTGGTGTGGCTCGATGGATAGAGCGAGAGCGTCGGCCTGCGGACTGAAAGGTCCCAGGTTCGATTCCGGTCAAGGGCATGTACCTTGGCTGTGGGCACATCCCCAGCAGGGGGTGTGCAAGAGGCAGCTGATGGATGATTCTCTCTCATCGATGTTTCTAGCTCTCTCTCTCCCTTCCTCTCTGTAAAAAAATCAATAAAAAAATAAGAGGCTAAGATGCTGACTAGACCACCATGGTTGGTCGTGGGGTTCCTGTCACCCCGCTGCTGTCTGATTTGGATTTCCGGGACCGGATCATGGGACTCAGTGACGTCAGGAATGGCAGGGTGCGGAGAGAAGAGGGGGGGTGAGCTTCTGCTTCGTGAAATTAGGCTTTTCTGGACACATAGTGACCAGATTCTAAAGGAAAGAGAAGGATAAGCATAGGTTATAGTTCAGAAGCTGCTGCCTGATGGTTCTGCCGGCTCAAAGGCCAACCTGCTCCATCTCTGAGGGCCTTCTCACTTTTCTTCTTTTAAAATTATTACTTTCTTTTCACTTTAAAAAATATATTATTGATTTTTTTACAGAGAGAAAGAAGAGGGATAGAGAGTTAGAAACATCGATGAGAGAGAATCATCGATCAGCTGCCTCTTGCACACCCCCTACTGGGGATGTGCCTGCAACCAAGGTACATGCTCTTGACTGGAATCGAACCTGGGACCTTTCAGTCCGCAGGCCGACTCTCTATCCACTGAGCCAAACCGACCTTGGGTCTTTTCACTTTTTATTTTTTTATTTAACTTTTATTTTTTTATAATTCTTTATTGTTTAAAGTATTACATTGAATCATTCCCCTCCATTGACTTCTCCCCACTTGTTCCCATACCTTCCCGCACCCCCCCCTGCCACACTGACTGTGTCCATGGGTTTTGCTTATATGCATACATACAAGTCCTTTGGTTGATCTCCCACCCCCACTACCCCTACCCCTTCACCCTCATTTCCTCCCTTCTCCCGGAGGTTGTATGGTCTGTTCACTGCTTCGGTGTCTCAGGATCTATTTTCGTTCCTCGGTTTATGTTGTTCATTATATTCCACATATGAGTGAGGTCATGTGATATTTATCTCCAAGAAAGACTTTAATCCTCACCTAAGCATACTTTTCCATTGATGCTTAGAATAGAAGGAAGGAAAGGAAGGAAAGGAAGGAAGGAAGGAAGGAAGGAAGGAAGGAAGGAAGGAAGGAAGGAGAGAGAGAGAGAGAGAGAGAGAGAGAGAGAGAGAGAGAGAGAGACATGGATAGGTTGCCTCCCGCACGGAGTGGGCATCAAGCCTGCAACAGAGGCACATGCATCCGACAGGAATTGAACCCAGGACCCTTCAGTCTGAGGACTGACACTCTAGCCACTGCTAGGACAGGCCTTCTCATTTCTTTAGCACCGTTTCCTCTTCCGTCTCCTGCGGTCTCTTCCAATCTGTCCTTCCTACCATTAAGGCTAAATAGTTAATGTTGAAGAAATGTCTCTCTTGGAAAATCTGTTTTCTTTTATTGACTCAATTCAGATCAAGCAACGAGATAACTAGACTAGACACAGCTAATACACAGGAAGCGAAACTTATCAGAATGGTTCTCCTGGCAAGGGGAACATTTCACCGAATCGTTAGGAGTTCATTAGCTCAGTGCCCACATTTCACCTGGGGCCCCAGCCTCGCCTGCATGTCACTCTTCTCCATCACGGATCCCAGTTCCTCCTGAGTCCAGCATGATGGCTTTTCTTTCTTTTTTAAAGATATATTTTTATTTATTTCAGAGAGGGAGGGAGAGGGAGAGAGAGAGAAACATCGATGATGAGAGAGAATCATTGATCGGCTGCCTCCTACATGCTTCCCATTAGGGATCGAGCCCATAACCTGGGCATGAGCCCCAGCTGGGAATCGAACCGTGACCTCCTGGTTCATAGGTTGGCACTCACCCACTGAGCCACACCAGCCAGGCATCCTGGTTTCTTTATTACAGAGAATCATTGAGGGTTTTTGAGCAAGAGGGTGATAGGATTGAGCATGTTTTAGAAGACTATTCTTTGGGTGTAGTGACTAAATTCACCGAAATTTCTCGGCTGAATTGTGGGTGCGGGAGCAGGTGCAGGGGCGTGCTGGTTCCTCCACGCCTGCGGTGCACGCTCCGGAGCGTGGGAGGCCCACGGAAGAACAGGATCTGTGGAGCGGAGTCCCTGACCACATAAGGAAGTTCGCGTCTCTCCACAAGCTGATGGTTATTCGTAACAGGACTTCGTGACTTGAAAAAGGAAACATAGCGGCTTATGTCACCCAAACGCTAGCGCCAGGGATTCACACAGCAGCGTGGAGACTGTATCAGGGAAGAGCCACCACTGTGCTGATGTCATGTGCAGACAGGCTTTCACCCCCTCAATTGGGGGAACCCTTCTTCTGTGCCTTGAAGCACAGAGAGGAAGGGAGAGAGATAGAGAAGTAGAAACATCGATGAGAGAGAAACATCAACCAGCTGCCTCCTGCACATTCCCTACTGGGGATGTGCCCGCAACCAAGGTACATGCCCTTGACCGGAATCGAACCTGGGACCTTTCAGTCCGCAGGCCGACGCTCTATCCACTGAGCCACACGGGTTTCGGCTCAAAGCACTCTTTGGTCCTATTTGTGCTACAAGCTCATCCCTGAACCATTCGCTGTCTCCAGGAGCTGGGAAGACCCGGCCTGGGTCCCTCCCTGGGGCAGGGAGGCTGTGCAGACCGACAGTCCTATCAGGTTTGGGTGGGGGTGGACGGAGGGAGTCCTTAAAAACAGGAGCTCCTGCAGACATACAAAATGAGAAACGCCCACGTGAATCACACGAAGAGGCCCTGGCGAGGTGTGGACGCGCCAGGGGAAGTGATAAGAGCACCCCGAGGAAGAGCTGGTGGGTGGAGAGGGCAAGATAAGAGCCTCAACCGCCGCAGTGTAACTCCCCATAATTCCCCTCCTCGCTTCTGCCCCACCTTTTCATTAAGTTTATTTCTCCTTAATTAAACATTCTACTTTGATGGTAGCACTTTCGGAGCCAATTACTCCTCACAGCCCCTGGACGAGAGTTGGCCAAGGTAAGCAAATCCTATTTTATTATTTTTTAAAATATATATATTTTATTGCTTTTTTACAGAGAGGAAGGGAGAGGTAGAGAGAGTTAGAAACGTCGATGAGACATCGACCAGCTGCCTCCTGCACACCCCCTACTAGGGATATGCCCGCAACCAAGGTACATGCCCCCTTTTTTTTTTTTTTTTTTTTTAATATATTTTATTGATTTTGTACAGAGAGGAAGGGAGAGAGACAGAGAGCTAGAAACATCGATGAGAGAGTCATCGGTCAGCTGCCTCCTGCACACCCCCCACTGGGGATATGCCTGCAACCAAGGTACATGCCCTAGACCGGAATCGAACCCGGGACTTTTCAGTCCGAAGACCGACTCTCCGCTGACCCAAACCGGTTTCGGCCAAACCCTATTTTAAAGATAAGATGGGCATGTGTTCATTTTAGAAACGTTTGCTGTATTTTATCTGCCGTGAATGCTGTTCTAGAAATTTCTAATATAAAACAGAATCTTGTTTGCTCTTACAAAACTTAAGTGTTTATAAAAGACTAAAATGAAAAGTTGTTTAAATACAGCTAGATCTTCACTTTTAAAACCAAATACCAACATATTTGGAATATATTTGCCAATAGAATACTCTGACTTATTATTCTTATGCTAGAGACCTGGTGCACGAAATTCGAGCAATAAAAATACATTTTTAAAAAAGGTTTCAAAGGTGTTTGTTTGCCCCACACCTTTTTATTTATTTATTTTTAAACATATTTTTTATTTTTAAAATATATTTATTTAATGATTTCAGAGAGGAAGGGAGAGGGAGAGATAGAAACATCAATGATGAGAGAGAATCATGGATTGGCTGCCTATTGCACGCCCCCCAGTGGGGAGCGAGCTCAAAGCCCAAGCATGTGCCCTTGGCTGGAATCAAACCCGGGACCCTTTAGTCCACAGGCCAACACTCAATCCACTGAGCCAAATTGGCTAGGGCTGCCCCACACCTTTTTAAACTCTCTATGCCCAGCTAGCTAGTCGCATTCTTACAGATTTGGGGCAGTTTTATCATAGAAATCCGAAATCCTAGGAACCAGAGAGATCGTTCAATCTGACTCATTTTCTTTCTTTCTTTCTTTCTTTTTTTTTTTTTAATATATTTTATTGATTTTTTACAGAGAGGAAGGGAGAGAGAGAGAGCTAGAAATGTCGATGAGAGAGAAACATCGACCAGCTGCCTCTTGCACACCCCCTACCGGGGATGTGCCCGCAACCAAGGTACATGCCCTTGACTGGAATCAAACCTGGGACCTTTCAGTCCGCAGACTGATGCTCTACCACTGAGCCAAACCGGTTTCAGCCTGACCTCATTTTCATCGCGATGAGTAGCACGAGCATTTTGAAGGGATTTCCTCATGTTGCACAGCCGGGCGAGTGGAAACGTCACTTCTCAGACTCAGTCTGAGCCTCTGCTTTGCTTCTTGTGGATTGAACTTTTTTTTTTTTTTTTTTTTTTTTATCCCTTTCTGGTTTTTAAAGGCAGCAACGTCCTTGGAAGGAAGAAAAGCATCCTGGCTTCAGGCTGACATCTGCGCTGAACAGGTACACGCATTGCTTCCTAATAGAAATAACTTGGAAAGAAACAAATCCATTGATTGCCCTGCTGCTCTTCATATAGTGCCTGGTTGCCAGAGTCTGTCCATAACTAGTTGTGTTTATATGAAGTGTTAAGAAAACAGACCTCAAACCCCTCACCATTTATTGATTGTCCACCGAGGACAGACTAATACAGTTAAGAACATGAGGTCTGGGATGAGACTACAGCAAGCATGTCAAACTCAAAGGCTCACACGGGCCAAATAAACGAGGCATGTGGCCCTCGGCCCGCGAGTTTGACATGCTTGGACTACAAGGTTTGCCTCTCTCCATGTGACCTTGAACAAGTTGTTTAATTCTGGCCTTGGTTTCCTCATTTGGAAAAGGGAGATAATAGTATTTGCATTAAGGGGTGGTTATGAAGATTAAATAAGAGAATACATGGGAATGGTATGGGTTCAATAAGCGTTAGCTATTGTTAGGACCCTTGGGGGTGAATGTTATGTAGTCAATCCTGATAACGTCCTATAAGGACGAGGTTTTGTGTGTTGTTTTCTGTTCTAAGAGATTAATGACTTGCCCAAGGCCACTTAGCTAATGTGTAATGAAACTGGGGTTTTTTAAAAAAACAAAACTTTTTATCGTGCAAAATTTTAAACATACGCAAAACAGAAAGGAGTTATATGAAGTCCTTCATGCTCATCTTCCTTAGCATTCTGCCATTTCTTCTCTAACCCCCATCCCATCCCATGGCTGGCTAGATATAATCTTTTACTATAAATATATCTAACAGTATAAGGCTGGTAAGAACCTTTTACAACAAACAAACTGTAATCGCAGTTTCATTATTGCACTTCACAAATTAACAATAACTCATTAATATAAATACCAGCCCGTAGTCAAATTTTTTCAGGGGGCCCGATTCATGAATACTGCCTGATTGATGAATCATTTAATAAAGCCAATTAGATCCTCAAGAGAGACAAACACAACATCTCCCAGTGGTCTCTCTGCATCTGATACTCTCTGTTGAGTCTCTGTGACTCAAAAGGAGCTGGATCTGAACCCAGGGCCCTCGGACCCAAAGCCCATGCTCTTTCTGTTGTAACACGCTAGCTCCGACTGCCTCTCCCTGGTCTGGACACACAGTCACGGGCAGTGGGGCCATGAGGCCATCAGCGGAACAGGCCACAAAGACACATTTTAGGCTGATTGGAAGCCCACAGGTCCTCTTTATGGCAGACAGCTTGACCTGCATGCCACAACCCTCATCTCTTGGAATCGAGGCTGTGTAGAAGTTGGAGCTGTCCGGGGAATTCCAGAAATACGCTCTAGATCAGCGGTTCCTGAGTTTTTTTGTCCTTTACCACCTTAGAAGCCACGGAGACCCTAGAGCGGTGGTCGGCAAACTCATTAGTCAACAGAGCCAAATATCAATAGGACAACGATAGACGTGTCTTTGGAGAGCCACATTTTTTAAATGTAAACTTCTTCTAACGCCACTTCTTCCAAATAGCCTCGCCCAGGCCGTGGTATTTTGTGGAAGAGCCACACTCAAGGGGCCAAAGAGCCGCATGTGGCTCGAGAGCCGCAGTTTGCCGACCACTGCCCTAGAGTGTCTGTTTGTGTCGGAGTATCTATGGGGATTTGTCTATTGATATTAAAAATTAAATTGAGAGATGTTTAAAATGTTACTTACTCATGAATTTGACAATAGCCAAGTAAAAATAACAAACCCATCGCATGTTAACGTCAATATTTCTTTAAGAAACAGAATGCCATTTTCCAAAACAGACAAGTGTATTGAGAAGCGTGGCATTGTTATCTCTTGCACAAATCCCTTTTCCGAAGTTGGGTCCTCTGCCGATGCGTTTAGTTGGCAGTGACTTCACACGTCACACGGCTTCTGTCACTCTGCACTGTGCTCACCAGAACCAGCGGAAGGGCAAAGGTCATTCTAGTATGAACTGCAAGGCCCTTGACATGTACTGGCCCCACAAGGGCCTGAGAGCCGACGCCCCGCGTCCCAGGCCTCACTGACCCATTTCCCGGGCCTCATTGAAGCAGCTCAGTTAGCTGTGCCAGCGGCTTCACGGTGTAAAGCCGTGTGAGCCCAATGACAGTCATGTGGGTGTGCGACCTTCAGTGGCTGTCACTGGCCTAAGGGACGTCAGGTAGGTCCCCATCCCTCATTGTGTGGGTCATCGGAAAGCATCATCCTCGCCTCCTCTCCCGCGGGTAACGTTCAGCAAAGACGACTGTGTTGTCACGAAGGAAAAACGGATTTTCAGCCGCCCTCTCTCCTCCCCCCTCAGGACCAATTCTGATTCTGCTCTTCACACGAGTGCTCTAAGCACCAAGCCCCAGGACCCCTATGGAGGAGGGGGCCAGTCGGCCTGGCCGGCCGCATACATGGGTAAGACACACGGCCCTGCCCGCAGCGGCTCTGCTTCTGCCTGTCCCGGGGCATCTTGCCTGGCGCGTGCCCCCGCAGCCCGGTGGCCTCCCGAGAAGGGGAGCGCGCTCCGGCGGATGAGTGGCGCCTACGGGTCACACGCTAGGTTGCAGCCTCTCCCATGGCAGGTTCTCCCCTTCAGCTTCTCTGCCCACTCACGGGCCCCTCTCCCCCCCTTTTCGTTTCCTTTCTTCCCCTCCCACTCACTTTTTCATGTGGACTGCTCGTAGTTTTCTACCCGGGCTCCTCTCTTCCGGCCTGTATACTTCTCATCCGGTTTTACGTGATTTATCTGAAGGTCCTCTTTTCTCACCTAGGACCTGAGCAAGCTGAGAAATCAAATCAAAAGTGGCAGGGGAAGCTAGATGTCTATCAGTGAGAAGTGGGCGCGGATTCTCTCTGGCTCCATGCCCATCGTCACTGAACCCACTGCCCGGCAGCGCTGGCCCAGGCCGAGTGCCGGGGCGGGTGAGGTCAGGCTGAAGGGCAGGCCGAGCAGAGAGGGCCCTGACGGGGAGTGGGACTGCACTGGGGCTGGGCATCGCCTGCCCAGTTGTCTCCCATTCTGCCAGGGAGACCATCGTTCTGCCTCCGGCCAGAGTGAGTGAAGCGGAGGAGAGAGCCCGAGTGACAGGCGTGGGAGAGTCTTTTCCTGCCATCTGCTTCCAGAGCGGACTCACATCTGATCGCTGTCTCCTGCATCCAGTCCTCCGAGCCCCCTCTGCCCAGGAGAGTCCCAGTCTCAGCTGGAATGATGGGAGCTCCAAGACCTTCTCTCCCCCTCCCCCCACTCCTCTCCTCACTCCCCAAGTCAGCCGCGAGGACCACATTGGGCTCTGCTAATGCTTCATTCTGTTCTCGTCTCTTCCTCCCATCACTCACTCCTGATCTACCCGATCAACACCCTCCGCTTTGTCATCATTTCCGTGGGGCCGTCCTTGGCCTTCCTCTCTTTGCCAGGACTATCCGTGTCTTCTAACATCCCAGAGCTCCTGCGTGCACGTGGCTCTCTCGGGACCTGTCACGCCTGTGTTCAGAGTGGGTTTCCTGGCATCTGAATGGTCTCACCTCCCGCACTGGGCCTGGCGGAGGAGCCCTTAGCGCCGGGAGAGCGGAGACACCGCAGTGGCCACGTGTGCAGAGCACTCGCTACCCTCAGCCTGCACCTCCGCAGGCTGGCTCGCTGAGACACAGCCCGGCCTGCCTCTCGGGGCTTATAATCTAGTCGGAACAGAGGCTCTGATCGCAGATCCCACACGCCAGTCTGTACTCCAGATCCACAAACAGGAACGACTGTGTGTTTGGTCTTGAAACAGGCACATCAATCTTCCGCCAAGCTTTGCTGGGTTCTTCACTCTTTAGACAATGTAAAGCCTTAATGGTCTGTTCCTTCTGAGGGGAACGTGGCTGGCCTTACCTTCTTGCACACAGTAGGACAGGACTTCCTACTAACTGTCCCCTCGTGCAGTCAAACCGTTGTTGCTTGTGAAGCGTAGGGTCTTTTAGGATCGGGAAGGCCATCCAGCCGAGTTTCCAGCCACGGGGACAGGAGAGGAAAGCCGGCGGTCATGTCGGACGTGGGTGTGGGTTAGAGAAGTGGGTACCGGGGAGGCGGGGAGGTTAGGTTAGCTCAGGATGGGCAGAGATGGGAAGATATAAACAAAGCCCAGCAGAAGCAGAGCCGGTGATCGGTGGGGGCCCTGTGCCTGCAGCAGGATCTTAGTCTCCCTGGATGGGAGGGAGCCAGACCCAGGGGCTTGTACCGGGGACCCCGAATGCAGAGCTGATCTCTGCCTCTGCCATTCCTTCCGGCAGAGTTGACTCCAGAAAGGGCTGATGGCCTAGAGAGCACAGGAAATCATAGGTAAATTAAGCAGGGCCTTTTGAGGCTGCGCGCAAGGAGAAAAGAAAATAACGAAAGAAAGTGCCGATGGAGGGAATGTTTATGCCCGGAGTGATGTGGCTTCAGAGGGACGAGGTGGGAAGTGTTGGGCGGTGGGAGGACGACGAGAAGCCAAATGAGTGGGTCTTTTTAGATTTTTTTAAAAAATATATTTTTATTGATTTTTTACAGAGAGGAAGGAAGAGGGATAGAAAGTTAGAAATATCAATGAGAGAGAAACATCGATCAGCTGCCTCTTGCACACCCCCTACTGGGGATGTGCCCACAACCAAGGTACATGCCCCTTGACCGGAATCGAACCTGGGACCCTTCAGTCCGCAGGCTGACGCTCTATCCACTGAGCCAAACTGGTTTCGGCCCAAATGAGTGTTGATCCCGGCAGACAGGAAGAGCAGAGAGAGAGAGACATCCCAGAGCAGGCTTTCTGAGGTGACTTGAGAATCAGGGGGCGCTCCTGATCACCTCAGCGGTTAAACATTGTGGGGCCATGTAGCTGCCAGCCGGGAGGGCGGGCCGCCCTCCAGCTCGAACCGCGTGGCCGCCCCTGCATGTATCGCAGAAGTCAGAAACACATCCAAATATGGACGTGTTTACATGGGAAAGCCAGTGTGTTTAAAATATTAGCCAAGTCTCCAAGGAGGGGAATTATTTCTGGAGGATTCTATTTGCCGGTGGGAGCTATTTTAAATCGTTTCATGCATTTTCCCCCTGTAATTCATTAAAAGTTTTTCATTTTCTTTTCCTCTCGGACGTTAAAAATATCGACTCGCTTTGCAAAAAGGTATTTCTTATTATAGGAGCAACCAAATAAAGATTAAGCAAGTGATGGGAAAATGTAATTGGAGTCCAGAGTCGGGCTTCGTAGCAGAAGTAACATTAACTGCTCTGTCCCCGGGACCTTCCTGAGCATAATGATGTCGCTTCGATTAGTGTTCCCACTCGTTGTTGTTGTGAGTAATGAAATAGGAACATCCAGTCACTCCATGAGCAGTAAACTTGGTTACAGTAATGAGCGGTTAGTGTCCCAAGCAAACAACGCCATTCTTCTGATGCACGTGTAGTCATTATCATGATGGTTATTGTCATGACAGTTAGTTGGAAGTGATTAGCCGTTGGTATAACCTTCCCTTTTTGGCACAAGTCTTTGGTTTTAGCCTAGAGCAATTGGATATACTGTACTCGTCATGAGCAGTGTATTTTATGGATTAAAAATACTTTCTTCAGCCCAGCCGGTGTGGCTCACTGGTTGAGCATTGACCTATGTACCAAGAGATTGCCGATTTAGTTCCCAGTCAGGGCACATGCCTGGGTGTGGGCTCGATCGCCAGTGGTGGGCGTGCAGGAGGCAGTCAATCGATATTCTCTCATTGATCTCTCTCTCTCTCTCTCTCTCCCTCTCCCTCTCCCTTTCTCTCTTCCTTAAAAAAGAAAAAGAAAAGAAAACATATCTCTTTTAAAAGAACCCAAATGTTTAAAAAAATACTTTATTTGCTTAGAATGTATTCAAAGTCAGATTTTTAAGTTTCTGTGAATAGCTATCCCATACACTTTTTAAGTTGACTGAGACTTGAGATAAATTATTTTCTTAGGTAACTTGACTCTTTGCAAGAAATATGTGTATAACAATATACACATATAGTATCGAGCTTCCCGTTGCTCCACCAGGCCCGTGTGGCCAGTGTGAAGCAGTTACCTGCCCTTCCTAGCAGGCGATGCATTTGGAAGAGGTTTAGATCCTTACTTTATTTTGTAAGCTGAATAGAGGTTCTCAGATTTTTTAAAAATATATATTTTATTGATTTTTTTATAGAGAGAAAGGGAGAGGGACAGAGAGTTAGAAACATCGATCAGCTGCCTCCTGCACACTCCCTACTGGGTATATATGTGCCAGCAACCAAGGTTCATGCCCTTGAACAGAATCAAACCTGGAACCCTTGAGTCTGCAGGCTGATGCTCTATCCACTGAGCAAACTGGTTAGGGCGAGGTTCTCAGGTTTTTGAAAATTGTTCTCTCAGGACAGTTTAAGAGTGAGATCATTTTAAAGGAAAAGAAAAGTAGATAGGAAGCAACTTTAGGCTTAAATGAATCATATCTGTCTTAATTTTTGCAGAAAGGCCAATGTATCTTAGCTGGACCTCCATCAGTGTACCAAAATGGATAGAATTTTTAAAATTCAATTTCAAATCAGAAAGAGCGACAAATGCATGACAAAAAGGAAAAGGATAGCACCATATAAATGTATCTGTTTTGCCCTGGCCGGTTTGGCTCAGTGGATAGAGCCTCGGCCTGTGGACTGAAAGGTCCCAGGTTTGATTGCTGTCAAGAGCATGTACCTTGGTTGGGAGCACATCCCCAGTAGGGGGTGTGCAGGAGGCAGCTGATGGATATTTCTCTTTCATCCATGTTTCTAACTCTTATCTCCCTTCCTCTCTGTAAAAAATCAATAAAATATATATTTAAAAAAATAATAATAATAAACGTATCTGTTTTCTTTGCCGCCAGGTTTCTGCGACGGTGAGAACAATGGACTCGGGGAAGGTACGGATTGGCCTGGCCACTGGGCTGGGCAGGATGCCGACGGCAGCTCACGTGACCTCCTTTCAACATGTGAGCTAACTGATGCTCGTGCTTCAGAACTTCCCACAATGCTGACAACTGCAGATTAGCCTGGTTGTCTGAGACGCTCTGTTACCTTAGGGCTACCCTTGGCCAAGGCCACAAGAACGGAAGCGTGTGGTGAGATTGCGTCACCTGGTTCCCCATCATCCCAGTCACAGGGCTTTGCAGGGAAGCAAAGGTTGTCATCACATGAAAATATTAATGCCTCGGTCGCCCTGGCCAGTGTGTCTCAGTTGGTTGAGCATCTTCCCCTGTACCTAGAGGTTGCTGATATATGTTTCTCTCTCATTGATGTTTCTAACTCTCTATCCCTCTACCTTCCTCTCTAAAGAAATCAATAAGATATATGTATTTTAAATGTATTTCTTTCAGAGAGGAAAGGAGAGGGAGAGAGAGAGAGAGAAACATCAGTGATGAGAGAGAATCATTCATTAGCTGCCTCCTGCACGCCCTCTACTGGGGATCCAGCCCACAGCCCTGACCAGAAATCAAACCGTGACCTGCTGGTTCATAGGTCAATGCTCAACCACTGAGACACACCGAATGGGCTGGTCCCTGTTTTAAGTGACTTTTTTATGGGGTTCGTTACCCCTGGGTCTCCTGTGTGGGTCTAAAACAGACAGCTATGAATGACAGTTCCAAGTGGAGCGCATGTGCAGTTCGAGCAGTCGCCAGTGTTTCTCTCAAAGATCATTGCTTTGGCCGATGTCGGGATGGCTGCCATCTAACACAGTGAATGTGCTTTCCCCACTTTAGCGATGTCTTTCCCGGGTTCGCTGAAAGAAGAGAATCTGTTGAACGTTCCCAAGCCACTGCCGAAGCAGCTGTGGGAGACCAAGGAGGTGGGTGAGCAGCTCGCGCTGGGCTTGTTGTCACGTGTTGTTTGCTCTTCAGCATTCCCTGTACATCCTGCAGAGGGAAAATGAGGAAATGGAAAAAGGGAAGGTAATTTCTCCGGGGACAGAGATAGGAAGAACCCACTAGGGAATGATGGTTCAAGTAAGAATGATAATATTTTGTTGGTAAGTTAGTACAGTGATCTCTTGGCTTCCTAATTTGCATGTGAATTGACTCATTAAAAACACACCAAACTATTAATCCCCCATATCTTTTTTTAAAAAATATATTTTATTGATTTTTCACAGAGAGGAAGGGAGAGGGATAGAGAGCTAGAAACATGGATGAGAGAGAAACATCAATCAGCTGCCTCCTGCACACCCCCCACTGGGGATGTGCCCACAACTAAGGCACATGCCCTTGACCGGAATCGGACCCGGGACCCTTCAGTCCACAAGGCGATGCTCTATCCTCTGAGCCAAACCGGTTTCGGCAGTCCCCCATATCTCGTATCACTAAACACACTGAAAGCTGGTTACAAGTCACAGGCAGACTTTTCTGTTTTGTGACCAACACTCTCTACCAGTGGCCAGCTTCTGTCCACCACTGCTGCTTCGCCAGATGTCCCTTTTTTAAGTCAAGGGCACTTGACCTGAGTCCTCAGGGAGTCGGCAAACAAGCCATCTGTTTTATGATTTCCATGAGTATTTGTGTCCACTTGTGCTAGCTGCCCCCCCTTCCCCGTGCTCCCCCTGGAGGAGGGAGAGGTCCCACGGAACTGGGCTGGGCCCTCAGGGAAGCTGAGCTGCCCGTAAAGAAAGCAGTTCTCCTCCCAGCCCTTAGTGAGGCCATTGCTCGTCTGGCCTCTGCCTGCCTCGCCTTCCTTCGTCCGGTTCCATTTCTCCTGCCGCGTCCACGATGGTCCTCTTCAGCAGGGGTGTGGGTCTGACAGGTCTTTTGTAAAAGCGAGGCGCGTTTAATGTTTCATCATTGGAGGGAGGGAGAGAAATGATTTAAAATTCATCTCTTGCCGAAACCGGTTTGGCTCAATGGATAGAGCGTCGGCTTGGGAACTGAAGGGACCCGGGTTCAATTCCGGTCAGGGGCATGTACCTTGGTTGCGGGCATATCCCCAGTAGGGGGTGTGCAAGAGGCAGCTGATCGATGACTCTCTCTCATCGATGTTTCTAGCTCTCTATCTCTCTCCCTTCCTCTCTGTACAAAATCAATAAAGTATATTTAAAAAAAAAAAATAAAAATAAATAAAATTCATCTCCTTGCCCTAGCCGGTGTGGCTCAGTGGATAGAACGTCAGCCTGTGGACCAAAGGGTCCAGGGTTCCATTCCGGTCAAGGGCATGTACCTTGGCTGCAGGCTCCTCGCCCGCCCAGGCCCTGGTCAGGCTCATGCAGGAGGCAACCAGTCCATGTGTTTCTCTCGCATCGATGTTTCTCTGTCTTTCTCTCTTTTACTCTCTTTAAAAAATCAATGGAAAAATATCCTCCGGTGAGGATTAACAGATCAAAAATTAATAATAATAAGCTCTTACGTAAAACATTGGCCTTTCTGAAGGAAATTCTATTCATCTAGAAGATAAATTAATAAAACATCAAAGTAAGAAAATTTTAATGTTCGGCCTCCCTTGTGCCTGGAAAAGTCTAGTCAGCACTTAAAGGGCCGCTGAGTGAGGTGCCACTAACTGCCTCTCACTTGCTCGGACTCACAGATGCTTACCAGACACGTCTAGAAGCTTCCATTTGGCTCTTCAGTGAGTAAGCCCGGCTCTGTTTCCCCCAGGTCCAGTCGCTGTCCGGGCGCCCTCGATCCTGTGATGTCGGCAGCGGCGGGTGAGTGATGCTCTTTCTGTTCCTGGCTCGGGGATTGTCCCGGGGTGTCCCCGACGGGAGAGTCTTGCACCTTCGGCACAGAACTCTGCGAAACGTCCCTCTTTACGTGTCCATTGCAAGTCAACGGAATTTTCATAAAAACAACAGCTCTTTGGTACTCAGTACTTCAGTTATTTAAAGTAGTTATAGCCAAAACTGGTGTGGCTCAGTGGATAGAGCGTCGGCCTGCGGACTGAAGGGTCCCGGGTTCGATTCCGGTCAAGGGCATATACCTTGGTTGTAGGCACATCCCCAGTAGGGAGTGTGCAAGAGGCAGCTGATGGATGATTCTCTCTTATCGATGTTTCTAGTTCTCTATCCCTCTCCCTTCCTCTCTATAAAAAATCAATAAAATATATTATTTTTTAAAAAGTAGTTATATTACATAACTGCAATAACAAGACTGTCATATGTCTGCGAATAACACAACTGACTCTTGGTAAACACACGACTTGATGCAGAAGCACGCAGGCATGGCGAGGAGCCCGCCGGCTGTACGTGGTGGGCGCCTGGCCCCCCTTTGACTGTTCGGAGCGTCATAACTTGCCTCTCTGTCTCCAGGCTCTGCCTCTTGCACCCCGGCCTCCACTCCCCCCAGTCTGTTAGCCACACCGTCCTGGGGGTGACTGTGCGTGTCTCTCTTCTTGCCATCAGTGTGTAGCTGTCAGCCTCACCTGCTCTCTGCCTGCTTCTGCAGGGTCGTCTCCCATCAGCACCCGCCCCTCTTCAACTTGACCTTCCTGCGGTGTCCGGGTTCCTGGGCACACAGTAGGGCTTTACGCCTTTCTGCTTTGCTCATACTGTGAACTTGCCTGGGACGCTTTTCCTGCATAAATTCACTCTTTGGCCTTCACACTGACCTTGGGTGCCCCAAGGGAGCCCCTCTCTAGCCCCCCCTCCCCCACGCCCTGTCACTGCGCTAATGAACGGTATGATATTGCAAGTTGTTTTCTGTTTGTTTACTTATCTGTTTGCTCATTTATTTTAAGCAACTTCTTTCCCTTTGGGCTCTGTCTCCCTGCTTTGTCCAAGTCTCTGGAGGCTCCCGCTATCAGTATCTGGTACCGGGACGTGCTCTGCTGATCATGTTGTGTTGAATGGAGTGTCCTCCATCGAATTCATCTCCTCCTGCCTCTTCCTGAAGCAGCCAGAGCTTCCCATTGGGTCTCCCTGCTGTCTTTCTGCTCCCTTAAGCCATTCTTCACACTGTGATTGAAAAACTATATCCTGGAAGGAATCTGGTTGATATAGAGATTGTGTGTGTGTGTGTGTGTGTGTGTAGGAAAGATAGTTTATTTTTTTTTAAAATATATTTTATTGATTTTTCACAGAGAGGAAGAGAGAGGAATAGATAGCTAGAAACATCGATGAGAGAGAATCATTGACCAGCTGCCTCCTGCACACCCCCTACTGGGGATGTGCCCGCAACTAAGGTACATGCCCTTGACTGGAATCGAACCTGGGACCTTTCAGTCGGCAGACAGACGCTGTAACCACTGAGCAACACCGGTTTTGGCTGGATCTTTGCTTTTATTTGACGAGGGAAAGTATCAGACATGTCCCGTTGCCCAAAGCCTGATGATTTTAGAAAGTAAGAGTTATCTTTCCTTTTTCAGCGCTTTTCCACACAACAGTCCCAACATGGGCCTGTCCCCCTTCCTGGGGACCCTGAACACCGGGGGATCCCTGCCAGACTTAACCAACCTCCACTACTCAGCGCCGCTGCCTGCCTCCCTGGACACCGGCAACCCCCTCTTCGGCGGCATGAGCATGGGGAACAGCGTGGGCAACCTCCCTGCTGCTATGACTCACCTGGGCATCAGAAGCTCCTCTGGTAAGTGTCCCTGCCCCGTGGGACCCTGCCCGTGACCACTGGGGGCTTCCTCTGGGCTGGTGCCAGCCGGGCCGCCTGCGAGTGGGGCGTGGAGTGGGCACATCTCTGTTCTGGTAGCTCCTGAGCCCGCTGCCATGTTGCTCTGGTGGCCCAGGGTCTGCCAGACACGATGCATCGGGAGCGGCTCTGCTAAGCCTCCCTCTCTATCGTCTTCATCAGCCCCTGCATGCGGGGACTTGGAGGATAAGATTTGAGAGTCAAGAAATAAGTGTCCACTCTAGTGGCTCTTATTAAATAACACGCCGGTGTGGCTCAGTGGATAGAGCGTCGGCCTGTGGACTGAAGGGTCCCAGGTTCGATTCCAGTCAAGGGCAGGTACCTCGGCTGCAAGCTCCTTCCAGGCCCCTGAAGCAACCAACTGATGTGTTTCTCTCACACTGATATTTCTCTCTGTCTTTCCCTCTCTCTTCCACTCTCTCTAAGAATCAGTGGGAAAATGTCCTTGGGTGAGGATTAAGAAAATGAACAGAGTGTGTGGTCCAGCCCTGACTCCTCTCCTGGGCTGGAGCTGAGCACACTGCACATTGGCAGCCACTGGCCACTCTCACCTGGTCCTGCCCCCATCCTCACCCTCGTCTGTCACATGATCACCTTCCTCTCAAGAAAACCATTCCCTGATGGCACCTTCCGTGCCGCTGGCACGTCTGACACATGCCCAGTGGAGTCTCCCAGGAGCTCCTCCACACACACAATCCTCATCACATCGCAGGAAAGTGATGTTTTCCTTAATCTTTGGGAAATGAGCGATTTGGCCCTAACCGGTTTGGCTCAGTGGATAGAGCGTCGGCCTGCGGACTCAAGGGTCCCAGGTTTGATTCCGGTCAAGGGCATGTACCTTGGTTGCAGGCATATACCCAGTAGTGGGTGTGCAGGAGGCAGCTGATCAATGTTTCTCTCTCATCGATGTTTCTACCTCTCTATCCTCCTCCTTTCCTCTTTGTAAATAAATCAATAAAATATATTTAAAAAAAGAAAATGAGCGATTTAGTCTGGAGTTATGACCAGTAACTTGGGATCTGTTCTCTCCTAGGTCTCCAGAGCTCCCGGAGCAATCCCTCCATCCAGGCCACCCTCAACAAGACGGCGCTCTCCTCCTCCCTGAACTGCCACCCGCAGACGCCGCCCAGCGCCTCTGCCCTGCACCCGTCCCTGCGCCTCTTTTCCCTCAGCAACCCGTCCCTCCCCACCGCCACCCTGAGCGGCCCCTCCCGGCGCAGGCAGCCGCCTGTCAGCCCGCTCACGCTCTCTCCTGGCCCCGAGGCACATCAGAGCTTCAGCAGACAGCTCTCCTCCACCAGCCCCATGAACCCCTACCCCGCCTCGCAGGTAAGGACCGCTTCGGCAAACAGACCGAAGACACGGGAATCGCTGTCCTTCTCTCTGTGATTTTGGATTGAGTCTGTTACACCCAGGGCTGCCCAGGTCACTTATATGTGGAATCGGAGCGGAAATGGGAATAATTCAGAATGCATTAATGATTTCCCAAGAGCAGACCTGTGCTGATCATTGCTAAGCAAACATTGAGCAGTTTGCAGGTGTTGTAACTTTCAAAGTCAGCGTTGGGGGAGAGTGGTAAGGTATAGAGGACCCAACCCAGGTATGCGTAGGGAAATAGGCATGGCAAGTCAGTTATATCAAGTTGGCTCTCTCAGTACTTTATTTATTTTTTAAAATATTTTTTTTAATTGATATTTCACAGAGAGGAGGAAGGGAGAGAGATAGAGAGCTAGAAGCGTCAATGAGAGAGAAACATCGACCAGCCGCCTCCTGCACACCCCCCACCGGGGATGTGCCCGCAACCAAGGTACATGCCCTTGACTGGAATTGAACCTGGGACCTTTCAGTCCGCAGACCGACGCTCTATCCACTGAGCCAAACCGGTTTCGACAAGAGCCAAATTTTTTAAACTTAAACTATATAGGTAGGTACCTTGTTATTAACTTAATCAGGGTACTCCTAAGCTGGCCTTTGCTAAAAACGTCCTCAATCTGATGGAGGTACACTCAATGGACCGAAGAGCTGCATGTGGCTCACAAGCCACAGTTTGCCGACCACTGCCCTAAGCATTGCTTTTAGACCTCTCCCTAACTGACTGCAGAGTTGAGAAACAGGACTTTTTTTTTTTTTATTAATATATTTCATGGACTTTTTACAGAGAGCAAGGGAGAGGAATAGAGAGCTAGAAACATCGATGAGAGAGAAACATCGACCAGCTGCCTCCTGCACACCTCCTCCTGGGGATGTGCCCGCAACCAATGTACATGCCCTTGACCAGAATCGAACCTGGGATCTTTCAGTCTGCAGGCCGACGCTCTATCCACTGAGCCAAACCGGTCTCTGCCAGAAACAAGACTTTTATTGCTCAGGAAATAGTAGGTGTAATAAGGACCATGTCGCCATGAACCTGTTCCAGAACCTCATGTTCTCACTTGCTGACTGTTTATTTTAAGCTCTGAGGTGGTTCTCCTTACCAGAATCATCACTGAATATATTTTTGACCTGTTGGCCACTCCCTAGATACATTATAACATCATTCACTAACCACTTCTCCAAAAATGAGTAATGATTTAGCGAGGGGGAGTGGACCGAACACAGTGGAAGGATTGGCAATCCAGTGATTAGTCATTCGTCACCAATTCCCAGCTACGCACAGGATCTTGATTAAATGAGTAATCCATTTGGGGAGAGGGCATTTCCTAATTGTTTTTTAATGGTTATTTTTAGGTTATTAATTTTATTTTGCAAAGCTATTCGACAGGCTATAAAAAAATCTTCCTCAGGCCGAAACTGGTTTGGCTCAGTAGAGAGAGCGTCGGTCTGCCGACTGAAAGGTCCCAGGTTCAATTCTGGTCAAGGGCATGTACCTTGGTTGCGGGCACATCCCCAGTAGGGGGTGTGCAGGAGGCAGCTGGTCGATGCTTCTCTCTCATCGATGTTTCTAGCTCTCTATCCCTCTCCCTTTCTCTCTGTAAAAAATCAATAAAATATAATTTTTAAAAAAATCTTACTCAGGCTTCCTACATACATTTTAAGGAGACTATATGGATAGAGAGCATCATTCTTTTTCAGATGTTTCCATTTTTAAATTCGCTTTATATTTAGGTGTTTTTTTTTTAATCAATGTTGTTCGTGCTTACAATTTAAAAGTGAAATGGTTCTAAGGGACTTGTTCTGAAGGTAGAGTTCTCCCTTCCCTCCCCCCAAATAGTTGATCCCTGGAGATGATCACTTTCAATCACGTTAGCTCATCTCTTTGGTGTAACCACATTATTTCAAGCTAATTTTGCCGTATAGTGTTAGTGTTACGTGTTATCTAGTGACATTCAATCACGGGAGATTAGTGCTCTGTTCTCCTTCGGTGCTCCCAGTCCTCCCACACACAGACACACACATTCCTCCTCCTCCTCCTCCTCCTCCTCCTCCTCCTCCTCCTCCTCCTCCTCCAGATTGTGGTTTATTATGGTTTTGATTAGAGCAGTACTCAGGGTGTAACGTTGTTTTTTTCTTCTTCTTTTTTTAAAATATATTTTATTGATTTTTTACAGAGAGGAAGAGAGAGGGATAGAGAGTTAGAAACATCGATCAGCTGCCTCCTGCACACCCGTTACTGGGGATGTGCCTGCAACCAAGGTACATGCCCTTGACTGGAATCAAACCTGGGACCCTTCAGTCCCCAGGCCGACGCTCTATCCACTGAGCCACACCAGTTAGGGCAGTGTGTAAAGTTTCATAGTTATAATAACGTAGTCCGAGTTTACCATACAGCACACCATGACATAACAAAGTACCATTTTTTTTTCCTTCTCAGTTTTAATAAATATCTTACTTTGTTAGTTTGGTTCTACGTATATATTACTAATCCAATTCCAAATGCTTGGAATTGAGTAGGTCTCTTCTTAATATAGCTAAAAACAAATCCTCCAGTTGGTGTTGCTCAATGGTTGAGTGTCAACCTATGAACCAAGAGGTCAGGGTTCGCTTCCTGGTCAGGGCAGAGGCCCGGGCTGTGGGCTCTATCCCCATTGGGGGGCGTGCAAGAGGCAGCCGATCAGTGATTCTTTCTCATTGTTGATGTCTCTATCTCCCTCTGCTTTCTTCTCTGAAATAAAAATATATATTTTTTTAAAAAAAATAAAATAAATTTTAGTAGCTTTACAAAATTTTAGTAGCTTTACAAAATGGAGTACATCGTCATTGAATGGAAAATGCTTTGCGGGAGATGAGATGCAAGGTACTCTTTGAAGGAGCAGAACTAGCTTCTCCTCCAGCTCAGAAGGCCCTGGAGAAGGCCTCAGGTCTCCCCTCACCGGGCCATCCCCTCCTCTTAAAGGACCAGACAGGGCTCGGAAGCTCCGCTGCTCAGTGCCTTTGTTTTTCAGATGGTGTCCTCTGACGGGAGCCCGCTCTCCTTCCTGCCCACAGAGGCTCAAGCTCAAGTGTCCCCGCCTCCCCCGTACCCCAGGCCCCAGGAGCTCTCCCAGCCTCTCCTGCAGCAGCCCCACGCCCAGGAGCCCCCTGCTCAGCAGCCTCAGGCGGCCCCGTCCTTGCCACAGCCGGACTTCCAGCTCCTCACGGCCCAGGTGAGTCCTGGGAGCGCCGGGCCGGAGGGAAGGCTTATTTCGTTATTCCGCCCTGGCTTCCAACTAAGCACCCCTCCTCGTTCCCCGCAGGGCTCGGGCTCATCTCTGACCAGCTTCTTCCCGGATGTGAGCTTTGACCAGCAGTCCATGCGGCCCGACCCAGCTTTCACCCAGCAGGTGAGTGATCGCCTGGGGGCCCGCCTCTTCTCAGAGCCGGAACTGCTCGGTGTGTGGGACCCACACCAGGCGGACGAGGCATGCGCCGTCTCTGATGCAGATGTGCTTGGATCTCCCCGAGCCCCGAAAAGGCACTGTGTGAACAGCGATGAGACTCGTGGTGGCTCTCTAGTCGAAACTGGAGCATCGTTCATCCTGGCGGGGCCCACAGCAGCCACTGACCCGTCACATGTGGAGACAGAGACACAGAGGGGCTTAGCCTGAGGCCGCCTTGCTGAGCCCAGCGCAGTGTCTGGGTGGCCTCCCAGGGGAGCTTGGTGGGGACAGTCCTTCTCTGGAAAGTTCCAGTCGGCCATTTGCTTTTGCTTTGCAATCTGTTCGTAAGAATGCCTTTTGTGAGAGGGAGAAGCATCAGTGATGAGAGGGGATCATGGATCCGCTGCCTCCTGTACGCCCCCTACTGGGGATCGAGCCCACAACCCGGGCATGTGCCCTGATGGGTAATCGAGCCATGATCTTCTGGTTCATAGGTCGACGCTGAGCCATGCCGCTGGGCACACTGACCATTTTTAATATCCCTAGGGTTGATTTTTTAAAAAATATATATTTTATTGATCTTTTACAGAGAGGAAGGGAGAGGGATAGAGAGTCAGAAACATCGATGAGAGAGAGACATCGATCAGTTGCCTCCTGCACGCTCCCCACTGGGGATGTGCCTGCAACCAAGGTACATGCCCTTGACCGGGATCAAACCCGGGACCTTTCAGTCTGCAGGCTGACGCTCTATCCACTGAGCCAAGCCGGTTTCAGATATATCCCTAGGTTTTAGACTGTTTAGTAAGTGAGGGCTGAAGTGAGGACAGAAGGAGCACTTTCCAGCACTTACCAACAGTGACATAAAGACAGACACGTTTCCTGCAGAGGTGTGGGAAAGCCTCGTGGCAAGAACCCATAGGCTGCCTGGAGAAGCCGCGTTAATCTCATGGTCATTGTCTCTCCGAGAAATGATGGAAACGCCCATTTTTGAGAGATTTTAAAACTAGTTTGAGCCGAAACTGGTTTGACTCGGCCTGCGGACTGAAAGGTCCCGGGTTCGATTCCGGTCAAGGGCATGTGCCTTGGTTGCGGGCACATCCCCGGTAGGGGCTGTGCAGGAGGCAGCTGATTGATGATTCTCTCATTGATGTTTCTAACTCTCTATCCCTCTCTCTTCCTCTCTGTAAGAAATCAATAAAATATATTAAAATTAAAAATTAAAATAAAAATAGTTTGAAAACTTAATTTCTGGGAAGGCACCTCGGTTCTGGCCTGTCTTCTTAGCGGTTTTCTCCTAGCGAGGGCCTCACCTGGCTCCTCCCTCCGAGTGAGAAGAAAGGGCTTCTGTTTTCTCGTTTTTTCCTGGAAACCAAAGAGGAACGGAACCTATTGGCTACACCAGCTCCTTGGGGAGCCTTGACAGGGCTCCCGCAGATGGCAGCTGCCCCGGGCTCAGTGTGACCAAGGAGGGGCAGGGGGCAGAGCCCAGAGGGCACAGAAGCCACAGTGTAGTGTCTCCTGGGATGGCTTGCAGTGTTTCCCAAACTTTTGACATAGGCGTACCCCTTCTATAATTTTCGTAACGCTGAGGACCCCTCGTCCTCATGAGAACGTAGAATTAGGCGCAGCTAAGCACGGTGCAGTGCATATCCCCACCAACGCATACCCCCACCAAACTCTTCCCGTACTCCTGGGGGTCCGCGGACCACACTTTGGGAAACACTGGCTTAGAGGCCAGGCTGTGCGTGGATGGGGACAGGTCCCCACTGTGGGCCTCAGGGGCCTGCCCCACACCAGCCCCGCCTGCATGGCCACTGTCACGACGGCCAGGCCCTCAGACCCCACAGGGAAGGGACTCGGAGAGGCCCCCCCCTCTTGTTACCCCAGGAGCCATCGCGTTACTCACCCCTCGGCTTGGGGGGTCGTTCCTCACATCGTGACCTTTGATCTTCCAGGTCCCCCTGGTGCAGCACGGCCCCCAGGAGCCGCAGGACGCGTTTCATCTGAGACCAAACGTGTATTCCAACTGCGGGAATTTCCCCAACACCCTCCTGACAGGTGAGTGGGGCCCCCGCAGCTGCCGCGCAGCTGTGATTTTGCTGTGTTGGGACAGACGCCATTGCAAGGTCGTGTAAACGACAACAACATTAGATAAAGCAAAATGGGCAAGTCCCGGCTTTTTCTATGTGAGTTGCAGGTGTCCAGCCCAGAGACTGAGGCAGTGAGTCTTTTCTGAGATACTTGGTTTTCAGTGATTGACAACTGTCCAAATGGAGAAAGCCTGCAAAACTGGGAGTTGTGTGCCCTGGCCGGTGTGGCTCAATGGATAGAGCACCGGCCTGCGGACCAAAGGGTCCCGGGTTCAATTCCGGTCAAGGGCACGGACCTCGGTTGCAGGCTTCTCCCCAGCCTGGTCCCTGGTTGGGACTCGTGCAGGAGGCAACCAATCGATGTGTTTCTCTCACATTGATATCTCTGTCTTTCCCTCTGCCTTCCACTCTCCTTAAAAATCAATGGAAAAAATATCCTCGAGTGAGGATTAAAAAAACACACCAACAAACAAAAAAATAAAGAGTAGCCACCTTTGCCCTGGCCAGTTTGGCTCAGCGGATAGAGCGTCGGCCTGCGGACTCAAGGGTCCCAGGTTTGATTGCGGTCAAGGGCATGTACCTTGGTTGCGGGCACATCCCCAGTGGGGGTGTGCAGGAGGCAGCTGATTGATGTTTCTCTCTCATAGATGTTTCTAACTCTCTCTACCTCTCCCTTCCTCTCTGTAAAAAATCAATAAAAAATATATATATATATATTTTTTTTTAAATAGCCACCTTAAAAAAAGGGGGGAGGCGGGGCGTTGCAGAACTAACTGGGAAGGACCTAGATTCCAGAACAAACTGTAGGCCTGGAAGGGGCTGGGACACAGCGATCACGTCCTTCCTGGCTGGGAAGATGATGACGGGGTAGCGGTTTGGGGGTGTCATCAGTTTGTTGCCCGCACATCTCCTAACCTGCCCTGTCGTTCCCTCTTGCTCTTTCTTCCAGAAGACGCAAGCTCTGGCCTGTTCCGAGACCTGGGTGGCGAGCTGGAGGGCATGCCCGAGGTCAGCCTGAACATGGACACCGCGTTCCCGTTGGAAGAAGAGCTCCAGATCGAGCCGCTGAGCCTGGACGGACTCAACATGCTCAGTGACTCCAGCATGGGCCTGCTCGACCCCTCCGTCGAAGAGACGTTCCGAGCCGACCGACTGTGACCAGAAGGGAGCGGGGCGGGATAATTTATACCTGAACGGCCACCGTGAAACGGAACAGGATGGAGCCCGTGGCACCCCGGGCTTTGGTTACCCCGGGCTCCTGGCATGGAAAGAACCAATTGCACGGCTCCCAGCTTTCTGATGAGGTCCCACCTCATCCCAGTGACTCTTCCTGGACCACAGAGCGAGGCCCCGCCTCTCGGGCCTGCGGTGCAGGCTCATTCGGAACTTCCAGCGAGCTGGTCATCACCGTGACCTTCACCCAGCCGGTCAGCGTGTGTGGCTCAATGGATAGAGCATTGGCCTGCAGACCAAAGGGTCCCGGGTTCAATTCCGGTCAAGGGCACGTACTTCAGTCATAGGCGGAGGCCCCAGGAGCACCATGCAGTGCTCAGACCACTGACCCACGTCAGCACTGAGGAAGGACCGGCTGGGGCGGAGGCAGGTAGGGGCCCCAGGCCTCCGAGAGTTGGCTCAGCCTCGAGCGACGGTACCACAGCCCCAGACGCCTTCTCTGACCCGGCCGTGACGGCCGGACCCCTGCCCGCTGGCGGCAGGGCTATTCAGGGCAGAATCGAGAGCCACAGCTCTCAGATGCCTTAATTCGAATATGAAGAAGAATTTGCACCAAGAGCAGACTCGAGTTGAGCAAGCTGACTGGTAGTTTGTTTCCTTCCCACGTGTAATCTCCTTTCTGCTGCTTCAGTTCGCCTTTTCCCGCGGGCGAGAGGAAAAGGAAGACGTCACTGAAGGAAATGTCCCTGGTGGTGGATGAGCCCGAACGAAGGAGCAGTGCTTCTCGGGGACCAGAAGAAAGAAGGGGGCCTGCAGGTGTCTCACAGACACGTCACCTCCTCCAGTCAAGCTTTGGACCAGCTCCCGGGGTGCAGGCCTCTGCGCACACACCATCTGGAGGGGGCGGCCGAGGTCTGGCGCAGGCGCAGCCGGCAGCTGAGCAGCAGCAGAGCGAAGCTCTTGTCTGTGGACTGGGAATGTTCCAGTAACCCCACTGGACCCTCCGCTCCCTGGGGGCAGCAGGGACTGTGCCTTAGTCACCATGAACCCTCAGTACCCACAAGTGCCTGGCACTGAGCAGGTGCTGTGTAACTGATTGTGTGAGTGAGTGAATGAATGAATGACTGCAGGAATGAATGCATCTGCCTGCTGTCAGGCAGTCTAATCTCTCCTGTCCCTGTTCCTCGCCAAATCTTCTCAGAGCTTTCGCTTTTCGGACACTTGTGCCTGTGGTTGAGTCACGCGTGCACTTTAATATGCTTTTAACACTAGGCGAGCAGACCCATCGTTAGACGGGGCCCGTCCTTGAGGCTGAGCTCCGAGCAGGTAGGTGCAGAGCGTTTTCTGAGCGCACCCACGTGGCCAGGCGAGCTGCGGCCGCCCAGTGCTGGGCCCCAGGGGCCCAGCAGGCCTCCCCTCAAAAGTCCTTCCCTCTCAGATCCATGGTTGGCTCTGAATTGCTTTAAAATTGAGCTTCAGTCTTGGGAGTTGAAGGACTTCGGTAGTAAAAGGAAGGCTCATTTCATCAAACCTTCGTTAGTCATTGGTACCTGAGCATAAAAGTATTCCCAGGTTCCCAGTATCTGCTCACTTAGGCTGGGCCGGCCCAACCAGAAACCTGGCGGCTGGGTTTGAAGGCAGCAGAGGGGACAGGGCCTCCTGAGCGCCCCTGGGGAGGAGTCTGGGCAGAATCTGGGCAGGGAGACCAGGCAGAGAGGACGGGCACTGAAGGAGAGGTGAGAGATGACGGACCTTTGTCTAAACAGCCATTGCCCATCCAGAAATGCCAGGCATGCCCTCCCTGACGGTCACGAGGCTGCTCCAGCCCCAAGCAGCGCGGCTGTGTCTGCAGGCTGGCACACTCTGTACCTCCCGGCAGGAGGGGCCTGTCCCAGGGTCCCGGCCACTGACCTCTGCCCTCTGGCCTTCCCAGCAGCCCTGGGGTGAGCAGCTCCTCTCTCCCTGTGAACCTAAGTCAGGCCGCTTCACACCAGCCCCCAGTTCCTGTTGAATTGGGAGTTCACACCAGAGTCCTTGCTGAGGGCTGGCTCAGGAAGGAGCAGTGGCCCTCCCCTCCCCAGCTTTATTCCCAGTTGAATGCCCAGGTCCCTGAAAAGATCTGAGAGGGGTCTGGGGAGTGGCTGGTAAAGCAAAGGGCCTTTCCTCGTGAGGGCGCCCAGCACCCCAGATGCCCAGAGAAGCCAGCTCCTGGCTGCCTTCCCTGTGCCCAAGCCCCCAACATCCGGTCTGGCCTTTCAGACAGAACGGTTCTGATGTCTCAAGAGGTTTTTATTAAGAGTGGGGGTCCCAGCATAATTCCCTCTTTGCACAGTGCCTTACGCACGGGGGTCATCAGTGTCAGGGTCCCAGCTCTCTCTGTCCACGAGGCAGCCCCGCTTTAACAGCTGGGGACCCCGAGACCTACGTGATGACGTGCGCTGCCCCAGGGGCTTGTGGGAAAAGCGGCTGTTTGGGGGGAGTATAATCATGACAATAAGGCTCAGCACTGAATCGAATTTGTCCTTAGGTCCATCAGTCCGATCTTTTCCTGTGGAAAGGTTTTGGGCATTATACACCCCCCTTTGCTTAGATGGTGGCAAGGACAGCACGGCAGGTGGTCACTCTGACCTTCAGCGGGTAAGTGCCCTCACTGTGCCTTTAAGACAAGCCAGGCGCGATCCTCGGCCTCCGACAGGGCTGCATTCTAAATATTTTTCAATATTGAGTTTTGTTACAAGAAATCGATGCCTGTACTATCACTTGCTAGGCGTTAAACAGCATAGAACTAAAGCCTTCTCTTTCCATCTTTCCTCTCTGTACGGTTGTGGTGTTTAGGACATAAAGTGTTCGGAGAACATTTTCTTGATCGTGTCAAGATGAACACGAATTCTCCTCTGTCCTGTTTCCTTTCTCCCAAGTCTACTGTACATCCCCTGAGCTGAACTGTTTGTTGTTGTATTCCCCCCCATTTGCATATCTGAAGACATTTCCGGTTCTGACTCTCATAGGCTCTTCTGATTGATGCTCAGATGGTTCATCACTCGTGACGGAACCATCCCAGCAAGAATCAAGACTCCTCCCCGCCAGTGTCCTAACTCCCAGGTCCCCTGTCAAACCATATTTAAAGATCGGACTTTGTATAAAGTAGCTTCCGAGTTTTATAATGCATCATTTTACATCTTTCGTAATTAAAAGCACAATGAGGTTGTACCTGCACTTGGCGTGTTCTTCGGCCTTGAACGTGATGGGGTGGGGGAAGCCTTCGTCCTCGCCACCTCCGGTGCAGCGCAGCCTGCAGATAGGGATTTGTGGTCCTGGGGTCCTTGGTTTGATTGACAGGTCCTGCACAGACCTGCTTGTCCTGCGTCCCCTCCTGAGAGAAGCTCCGGGAGAAGTAGGGCCCGTGGTTCCTTGGAAGCTGTGAGTATCAGGACTGAGGCTCGTGACAGCGCCTCAGTGTCCCACCTCCCTCTGCCAGCACCCTTCTGAGCCCAGTGCTGCCCTCATCTAACCCCCTCTCCCCCGGCAGCGTGGCTCAGTGGTTGACCGTCAACCTATGAACCAGGAGGTCATGATTCAAATACCGGTCAAGGCACATGTCCAGGTTACAGGCTCGATCCCCAGTGTGGGGCATGCTGGAGGCAGCTGATCACTGATTCTCTCACATCATTGATGCTTCTCTCTCTCCCTCTCCCTTCTTCTTTGAAGTCAATAAAAATACCCTAAATAATAAAAGCCTAATATGCTAAGTGTCCAATCGTCCAGTCATTCATTCAACCAATCAGAGTAATATGCTAATGATATGCTCACTGTGGCAGTCAACCAGTCTCTATGACGTGCACTAACCACCAGGGGGTAGACGCTCCAACTGGTAGGTTAGATTGCTGCTGGGATCTGGCCATTTGGGACTGAGTGAGATGGGCTGGATACACCCTGGAGCCCTCCCAATGTCCTTCACCAGCCCTGACCGTGCACCGGTGGGGTCCCTCAGCCTGGCCTGCACCCTCTTGCCATCTGGGACCCCTTGGGGATGTTGGAGAGGTGATTTCAGCCCAATCCCGCAGGCCAAGCCAAGGAACCCCACTGGTGCACGAATTCATGCACTGAGCCTCTAGTATTTTTAATAAAATAAAACCGGTCCCCTGTGGAGGTTCAGCCAGAGATGCGCCTTCCTTCAGTGCTCCTCTTCATGGACTGGCCTTTAGTCCTGTCCCCACCTCCCCCAGGACTTCGGCTTTGTTTTTACCCCCTTCTCTCCCCATTCCCCAAGTCCCCACAGGGTTCACAGCCTGGCCTACCCACAGCCTGAGAGGCCACCTTCTCAGCCACACCCACAGCTTGTCACAAAGGTGACTGCTGAAATCTTATCCAGAAATCCCATCTCTGGCCCTGACTGGTTTTGCTCAGTGGATAGAGCGTCGGCCTGCGGACTGAAAGGTCCCCCAGGTTTGATTCTGGTCAAGGGCATGTACTTTGATTGTGGGGTGTGCAGGAGGCAGCTGATGGACGTTTCTCTCTCATCGATGTTTCTGGCTCTCTAATCCCATCTCTGGCCTAACTTCCTGAGCCATCATCTGTACTTTGATCCACACAGATCCTGTTCTTTGACACACACACACACACACACACGCCCACTGAGGATTCAATCCCCGTCCCTTCCTCTCCAGCTGCCCATTCTCTGCTGGCAACCCTTCCTTCCCAGGCCAGTTTACTGGGTCAGTGGCCTCCATGACACCCTTCCTGGCTTTTCCTGTTGGGAGCCCTGTGGAGAGGGACAGCCCCACACTGTCCACTGGCACAGTCCTCCCCTGACACCCAGGGGCACTCCAGACCACCCCTCAAGGCCCTCATTCTCTCCTCACTTTCAGAAATTCCCAGGATCAATTATTATAAGTACTAGAAACCCAGTGCATGAAATTCGTGCATGGCTGGGCGGGCAGAGGAGGGGTGTCCCTCAGCCCAGTCTGCACCCTCTCCAATCTAGGACCCCTCAAGGAATGTCTGACTGCCCGTTTAGGATCTGCCCATGGGATTGACCTAAACGGGCAGTTGGACATCCCTCTCACAATCCAGGACTGCTGGCTCCCAAGTACTCGCCTACCTGCCTTCCTGATTGCCTCTAATCACTTCTGTCTGCCAGCCTAATCACCCCCTAACCACTCCCCTGCAAGCCTGATTGATGCCTAACTGCTCCTCTGCCAGCTTGATTGCCCCTAATTGCCCTCCCCTGCAGACCTGGTCAACCCTAACTGCCCTCCCCTGCAGGCTTGATCCCCCCAACTGTCCTCCGTTGCAGGTCTGGTCTCTCCCAACTGCCATCTTGTGTCCACATGGGGCCAGCCATTTTGTGTATTGGAGTGATGGTCATTTTGCATATTACTCTTTTATTAGATAAGATAGAGGCCTGGTGCATGGGTGGAGACTAGCTGGTTTTCCCTGAAAGGTGTCCCAGATCAGGGTGGGGGTTCTCTTGGGGTATGAGGCAGCCTGGGTGAGGGGCCTGTGGTGGTTTGCAGGCCAGCCACACTCGCCAGCGACCCAAGCAGAGGCCCTGGTATCTAGGATTTATTTATCTTCTATAATTGAAACTTTTTAGCCTTGAGCGGAGGCCAGGGCAGATCAGGGCAGGCAGAAAGCTTGGCTTCATCCATCACCAGGGAAACCCAAGCCTCCTGCTCTTTCCAGCTCCATGACTGCCTCCATTTTGGTTGGGATTTATTTATCTTCTATAATTGGAAGTTTCTAACCGGGAGTGGAGTCCAGGGCTGGCCAGGGTGTGCGGGAAGCTTGGCTTCCTCCATTGCTGGGGAAACCCAAGCCTCCTGCTCATTCCGTAGCCTCAGCCTTCTTGGTTGGGTTAATTTGCATACTCACTCTGATTGGCTGGTGGGCATGGCTTGTGAGTTTAGTGTAGATATGATCAATTTGCGTATTACTCTTTTATTAGATAGGAAGGACTAGTGGCCCAGAGCATGAAATTCGTGCACAGGAGGGGTGTCCCTCAGCCCGGCCTGCACCCTCTCCAATGTGGGACATCCCTCTTGCAATCTGGGACCGCTGGCTCCTAACTGCTCACCTGTCTGTCTGCCTAATCGCCCCTAACCATTCTATTTACCAGCCTGCTTGTCCCCACCTGCTCCCCCTTACCAGCCTGATTGCCCCCAACTTCTACCCCCTGCCGACCTGCTTGCCCCCAACTGTCCCCCGCTCCTGCGGCCTGATCACCCCCAACTGCCCTCCCCTCCTGGCCTGATTGCCCCTAACTGCCTCTGCCTCAGCCCCACCACCATGGACGTCCGGAAAGTCTCCTGGAAGGTCTCTCGGCCTAATTAGCATATGACCCTTTCATTGGTACAGATTATTTGTTACTTGAATATGTCCTTTCAAAGAAAGGATGAACAAGTCTTTAGAAATACTAAATTTGTAAACTACTTGCTTTGAAATACCAAATCTTAGCGGTGGTGGTATTTATTTATTTCATTCGTTTGTTAGTTAATCCTTACCGAGGATATTTTTCCATTGATTTTTTTTTTTTTTTTTAGAGAGAGTAGAAGAGACAGATATCGATGTGTTTCTCTCACATCGTTAATTGACTCTTGCACGAGCACGGACCGGGGCCAAAGCCGGGGAGGAGCCTGCAGCCAAGGTACACACCCTTGACCGGAATCGAACCCAGGACCCTTTGGTCCGCAGGTTGACGCTCTATCCATTGAGCCAAACTGGCTGTGGCGGGAGGAGTGTCCTAAATTGATCTTTTTTTCTTTCGGCCCCGTTTGCCTAAAGAGAGCTGTCCCTTTGGCAAGAACGGAATTCCCGGTTTGCCATGAGCCTGGGTAGTTTACAGTTGTGAGTGTGAAACAGTTTACTCTTGTTTATTATCGTATTATTTCCCATACAAACAGCCGTGAAGCTACTCTGGCCCCACCCTGTGTGTGACTGTGCCCTGATTCCAACACTAGATGGAGCTGAGACCCTGAGAGTGGCTATTAGGGCTCAAACAGCCAGATGGATCTACCGGGCACTCTCAAACTTAGCGGTTAGCCGGGCTGGCACTGGTGTTGCTAGAAACGCATTCTATGATGGCGCAAAGCAAACAGGCCTCTCTCGTGAGCACTCCGCTGTGGCTGGGCTGTGAGCACATCACATGCCCCTCCCTGCAACCTGAGAGGCAGGGTCCTTGGGCTACAGAGGAGAAAGCTGACCCGAGGCTCGGTCCCGGCTGAACAGGGAGCACAGGTTCTGACTCCCAGGTCTCTGCCCCCAGCAGACCCTCAGGGGGCGCAGGGCACCCCACCCACCAGAGGGAACCGTCCCCGGAGGAAGATGCGGACTGAGAGGTGCTGGCCAAGGAGCAAAGGGATTTCTCCTCCATTTTTTTTTTTTTTTAAAGAAAAGGCTTTGTTTTTATAATTGTAGGGCATGCTCATTATAAGACATTCATGCCTGACCCACGTGGCTCAGTGGTTGAGCGTGGGATCTGTGAACCGGGGGTGCGGGGAGGGGGGTCATCATGGTTCAATTCCCCATCAGAGTACATGCCTGGGTTGCAGGCTCCATCCCCAGTAGGGGGCGTGCAGGAGGCAGCCAATCAATGATTCTCATCACTGATATTTCTCTCTTTTCCTATCCCTTCCTCTCTGAAATCAGTAAAAAAAAAAAAAATATATATATATATATATATATATATATATATATTTAAAGAAAGTCATCTAACACTGAAGAATATGACGGTATTGGAGATACCTCCTTCTGCATATATTCAGCAAAAAGGGCAGGTAAATGGATGGACATTTTTACCACATTAAAAAAGAAAGAAAGAAAAAGAAAAAGGACATTAAATACAAGGTCTTTTTGGAAAAAGTATTTAAATTCCACAGAACAAAAGGGAAGCCTAAATGAATCTAGAAACTGCCAACCTGCAAATAATTGTGCTTCTTAGCTGTTTCTCTAAAAGGAAGGAACACTGCCAAGAGGCTGAATTCAGTCTCTAAACCTATTTCAACTGTAGATGGCATCTCTAGACAGCCTGAGACTTAGGATGAGGAAATGAGCTCACCCACTTCCTCCCTCCTGCCCCACTCCCCTCGCTGGGAGTTCTCGTTTGCACATTGTCAGGGTTTGTGCTGTTTGCATCCTGTCCTGTAGCCATCCTTCCCACCATTGTTTGGCCCGGTTCATTGTGTGCAGGATCGCCTGCTTCATGGGTTTCCCAGTCCCCCATTCCAAATTCTTTATTATTTTTTAAAACATTTTATTGATTTTTTTTTTTTTTTTTTTTTTTACAGAGAGGAAGGGAGAGGGAGAGAGCGTTAGAAACATCGATGAGAGAGAAACATCGATCAGCCGCCTCCTGCACACCTCCTACTGGGGATGTGCCTGTAACCAAGGTACATGCCCCCGACCAGAATCGAACCTGGGACCCTTCAGTCTGCAGGCCGACGCTCTATCCACTGAGCCACACCGGTCAGGGCTTATTATAACTGATAACCTCCACTTCTTCTGTTGTGTTTGAGGTGCACTTTGTTCCCACAGCTTCATTCACTAGGGGCTAGTTGTGTTGTAGAAACTCTGACCCCCTCTTTACCCTTCCCCCCACCACCACCTCAGCCTGTGAGCAACGTGAGGCAAAGACTGTCTGATTCAGCCCTAGCTGGTTTGGCTCAGTGGATAGAAAATCAGCCTACAGACAGAAGGGACCCAAGTTCAATTCCAGTCAAGGTCATGTACCTCGGTTGCATGCTTCTCCCCAGCCTGGACCCTGGTCAGGACACATGTGCAGGAGGCAAACCATCAATGTGTTCCTCTCACATCGATGTTTTTCTCTGTCTCTCCCTCTCCCTTCTAATCTCCCTAAAAAATCAATGGAAATATATCCTCGAGGGGAGGATTTAAAAAAAAAAAAAAAAAGACTGATTCCGTTCTGAAGGGTACCCATTGTCCTCCTCTCCCTCCCTTCCTCCCTCCAGGACAGCCCGGTGTCACCTGCAAGCTGGGACCAGAAGGTTCGAAAGCCCTAATCTTCGGGGCCCACCTCTCGGGAGACCGCCCAGGGCACAGCCGCCCCTTTGCTAGCCGGGCTGAGGAGGGACAGGCCGGAGACCCTGGTAAGTGCACCAGGGAGAGGGAGCTCTTTGTCCAGCTGACCTGCAGAGCGCCCGGTGTCCAGGGGGGTGAGGGCCTCTTGCCCACAGCACAGACCTGCCCCGGGGGGGACGGGCACGGGGAGCCAGAACTCGGGGATTGTGAGGGGCAGCGCCAGGCCGCTCCCCAAGCTCTGCCCACCAGCATCTTGTATGATACTCTAGGTTCCACCTGGCCTAGTTTCCTTACAAGTTATCGTGCAAACCAGAGTGAAAGGCGGTCCTGTTCGTAATCGTGCCAGGCCCCAGCTGGTGTGGCTCAGTGGATAGAGCACCTGCCCGCAGATCGAAGGGACCTGGGACCAAAGGGACCTTGATTTAGAGTTTGATTCCGGTCAAGGGCATGTACCTCGGTTGCAGGCTCCTCCGCCGCCCAGACCCTGATCAGGCGCGTGCAGGAAGCAACCGGTCGATGTATTTCTCTCACATCGATGTTTCTCTCTGTCTTCCCCTCTCTCGCCCACTCTCTCTAAAAATCAATGGAAAAATATCCTCCAGTGAGGATTAACGACAATAGTCGTTCATGTCGGCATGGCAGGTGTAAACAGGGATGCGTGGCCAGCCTGTGATCAGGAATAAGACCCAGGGCCAGTGCTGTTTGGGGTCTGGAGTCACAGAGACCACTCCCAGGAGCCTGGTGTGGTCAGCGGCGTTGCTCAAACTTGTCTGACCTCTGAATCCTCTGGCGGGGCTGACATTCTGCGGGCCGCCCTGGGGAAGCCATGGAAACAGGATGAGGGCAGGATGTGGGAGAGAATTCGACGTTGAAAGGCGACAGGATGGAGCAAACACTGAGGAGGAGCACAGGGGAAGGATGAGAGGGCACCCCGAGCTCCCAGCATGGACCAGGCTCGGGGAGGTCTGAGAGACGTGCTCGGCCAAGCAATGAATATTGTTATTACATCAACTGATTACCAATGTTAACATAAAAACTAGTAAGTGACCGCGAGAGAAGCCACATCTGAGACTTTAATGTTAACTGGAGAGAGGGGGCAGTAGCCTCCTTACTGCCTGGAAAGGCCCCCCTTTTCTCCCACTGCCCTGTAGACACTGTTTGGGGTGCTCAGCCCAGCACCAGCCGACCAGCAGCCTCTGGTCTGCAAATTGATTTTCTTAAATTTTTTTTTTCCAATTAAAAAATGTCTGGCTGGCCATCTAGCCTGTCTGAACGAGAGTGTGGCTCACCAAGGCGAGCTTGTTAAAACGCGTTTGGCAAAAGGATCGCTGTTTGCAAATGACACGATTCTAGGCCAGAAAGCTCGGAGGAAATCAAATTTAAAACCACAAGAGACAGTAACCGAAATCAGTCATGTGATAATGTAAGAATGGCTGGTGAAAGACGGACTCAAGATGGCAGCTTGTGAGCGCTTGTGACAACCACCCGTTCCAGCCGAGCCCCCTAAACGTGACCGAAAGCATGTTTTTGAGAAATCCAAAAGCATGTTTTTGAGAAGGCCCAGCAGGCATGAGGGGTTGAGCGTCACAGTTCAATTCCTGGACAGGGCACATGCCGGGTAGTGGGCTCGATCTCCAGTGTGGAGTATCCAGGAGACAGCCAGTGAATGAATGGTTCTCATCATTGATGTTTCTCTCTCCCTCCCCCTTTTTCTCTTTGAAATCAATAATAATTTTTTAAAAAATCATCATAGGGCTAGAAACTACTCATTACCAGGAATTATGAGGGATAACGAATGCTAGAGCTGAAACCGGTGTGGCTCAGTGGATAGTGTCGGCCTGCTGACTGAAAGGTCCCGGGTTCGATTCCGGTCAAGGGTATGTGTACCTTGGTTGCAGGCACATCCCCAGTAGGGGGCGTGCAAGAGGCAGCTGATGGATGATTCTCTCTCATTAATGTTTCTAACTCTCTATCCCTCTCTCTTCCTCTCTGTAAAAAATCAATAAAATAAATAAAAATAAAAAAGAATGCTAGAAAGTTAAAGGCAAATAGATGGAATTGAATCCAAGGGAAAAATCTAACCGTAAATGCTTAGAAAAGGACACCAGTAAAGAGCGGGGCTGGCCTGGGGTGTGCCAAGGACAGGGGAGGCCCAGGGCTGATGACGAGGGCTCACCCCTCCCCCTCCCACTGCACCCAGCCGCCAGCCACAGATGGACCGGCAGACAGCAGGGAGATAAGGACAGACTTGGGGAGCTCGTTTACCACAAGGGCGGCGGGACACAGGACTCATTTCCTTCACAAACAATGAGCCCTTTATCAGTAAGATAAAGACCCATAGCCAACAGAAAAACAGGCCAGAGCAGTGTCCGTGAACTCACAGAGAAAGACATGCCAATAACAGGTCCCCACGTGAAGGTTCTGGGCCTCACTCATCATTAAAGAAATGCTAATTAAAACAATGAAAGGCATAGGGTTTGCTTTTAGCCAAGATTTGGAAAGATGGTGTAAGCCCAGGGTGGTGAGGGTGTGGAGAAAGAGCTCAATATACCCTCTGATGGAAAGCCAATTGGTACAACCTTTCTGGAGGGCAATTTGGCATTCGCTACCAAACCGAATTCTTTTATATATATATATATATATATATATATATATATATATATATATATAAAATATATTATTGATTTTTTAAAGAGAGAAAGGGAGAGGGACCAAGATACATGCCCACAACCAAAATATATGCTCCTGACTGGAATCGAACCTGGGACCTTTCAGTCCTCAGGCCGACACTCTATCTGCTGAGCCAAACCGTTTTCTGCTAATATATATATATATATTTCAGAGAGGAAGGAAGAAGGAGAGAGATATAGAAACATCAATGATGAGAGAGAATCGTTGATTGGCTGCCTCCTGCACACCCTTAATGGGGATCAAGCCGGCAACCCAGGCATGTGCCCTTGACCGGAATCGAACCCAGGACCTTTCAGTCCGAAGGCCGACGCTCTATCCACTGAGCCAAACCATAATTCTTTTTGTTTGTTTGTTTGATTGATTGTTTTGTTTGTTTTTTGTTAATCCTCACCCAAGGATATTTTTCCATTGATTTTTAGGGAGAGTGGAAGAGAGAGGGAAAGACATAGAGAAGCATATCGATGTGAGAGAAACATTGATCGGTTACCTCCTGCACGCACCCCAACTAGGACTGGGGCTGGGGAGGAGCCCGCAACCAAGGTCCGTGTCCTTGATTGGAATCAAACTCGGGACCCTTTGGTCCACAGGCCGACACTAGATCCACTGAGCCAAACCAGTTAGGGTCAAACAGAACTCTTAAGGTACTGAAAGAAAATATAATATTTTTTATATTATGGGAGTGGGGAAAACCTAACTAAGCAAGACACAAAATCTAGAAGCCATCAATCTTTTTTTTTTTTTTTTAAAGGACAGATTTGACATCATAAAAATGTAAAACATCTCGAGGGCTAGAGACCATGGCAAAAATAACAGACACGTGACAGAGAGTAGGTGCCACGTGCATCATACGTCGCCCTATCAGAGGATGAACTTTTTATTCCGTTACATAAGTGGTCAAGGGACAAGAGCAGGCAGCTCACAGGAGGAAACATTAAAGTGGCCACTCATTGAGATATGACGCTCATGCCCGCCGAAGGATCCGAGAAACGCGGATTTAAAAGTTGGTCGTGTCTCGTGTTGGCAAAAGGGAAGGAACAGTGCTGTTGGCATCATGTGCTGGCAGAGCCCTGAGGGCACCTGGCTAGGTAACATCTGCAGATAAGCTTCCAGGAATCCGTTCTTGGAAACTCCTGCCTTCCTGTGCCTGGATGTGCGAATAAGTGCCCTCACCGCGGAACTGAACAAATACCCACACGGCATTTGAGAAAAGCCGGAGACGACCCAGATAGTCAGAGAGCAGGAAGGGCAAGCAAGGGGAGTTCACTTGGGATATTTCTCTTCAATGTTTTTTTAAAAAAATATGTTTTATTGATTTTTTTACAGAGAGGAAGGGAGAGGGATAGAGTTAGAAATATCGATGAGAGAGAAACATCCATCAGCTGCCTCCTGCACACTCCCCTCCTGCACACACTGGGGACGTGTCTGCAACCAAGGTATCGAACCTTGACCGGAAGCGAACGTGGGACCTTTCAGTCCCCGGGCCAATGCTCTATCCACTGAGCCACACTGGCTAGGGCTTCAATGTTTTTTTTTAAAAAAATGAAAGCCAGCCGAAACCGGTTTGGCTCAGTGGTAGAGCGTCGGTCTGCGGACTGAAAGGTCCCAGGTTCGATTCCGGTCAAGGGCATGTACCTGGGTTGCGGGCACATCCCCAGTAGGGGGTGTGCAAGAGGCAGCTGATCGATGACTCTCTCTCATCAACGTTTCTAGCTCTCTATCTCTCTCCCTTCCTCTCTGTAAAAAATCAATAAAAATATATTTTTTTTAAAAAATAAAAAAATGAAAGCCAAAAAAGGGGGGAAATGCTGCAGATCTGCTGTGAGCAAATTGTTAGAATGAGCTGAAATCCCAGCACCTCCTGCCCCTAAATGCCATTCAAATGTCCTTGGAATCAACCCAAATGAACTCTCAGGCACAGGAAGAACAAGGGAGAACATGGCTCCGTATGACCTAGCCGTATCTAATGAAAAGAGGTGCCCGGCCGGCGTGGTTCAACATATGAAGCAGGAGGTCAGGGTTTGATTCCTGGTCAGGGTTGCGGGCTCAGAGCCCAGTGTGGGGCCTGCAGGAGGCAGCCAATCAATGATTCTCTCTCGTCATTGATGTTTCTCTCTCACTCTCCCTCTTCCTTCTTCTCTGAAATCAATAAAAAACATATTTAAAAAAAAAAAAAAAAAAAAAAAAGAGCCGAAACCGGTTTGACTCAGTGGATAGAGCGTCAAAGGTCCCAGGTTCGATCCCGGTCAAGGGCATGTACCTTGGTTGCAGGCACATCCCCAGTAGGGGGTGTGCAAGAGGTAGCTGATGGATGATTCTCTCTCATCGATGTTTCTAACTCTCTATCCCTCTTTCTTCCTCTCTGTGAAAAATCAATAAAATATATATATTTTAAAATATTTTTTTAAAAAAAGAAGAAAAGGTGAAGAAGTGGACCTTCCACACAGCCCATCCCACGGGCTAGAGAGGCCGATGTGGGGTGAGGATGTGGCCAGGACTGCACAGAGGGGAGCAGGATGCAGGCAGCTGCTGCTCCCACCCGCCCCCGGGGCCCACATTCGGGAGGGAGCACCTGGAGGACAGCCCAGACCTCCCACTGCAGGTGCAGCACGAGAAAGAGCACTCCCCACATCAGCCCACGCCAGGGGGCACTTACTGTGAGGGCATCGCACCCCTGCAGACCCAGGGCAGCCCGAGGCAGACAGTCACGCCCACGCTCCAGCCCGGCTCCGTCTTCCCCCAAATAGCACGCGTGACTCAGCCCTCCCAGGGTGCTCCTCTCTCTGCCTCCGCCGTTTGGTCTCATTCATGACTCCTCTCGGTACCGTTACTCCCACTGGCAGCCAACACATTGCCGCGGGAGCACCCGCCGAGCCAGAGAGACGCCGGCTGCGCACAATGGATGGAGGTCACACATGACCCCAAAGCTCAGTGGCTTAGAACAGCGAACACATAGGACCTCACACCCCTCAGGGGCAGGAGTCCCCGAGCCGCTCAGCTGGCTGGTTCTGCCTCAGGGTCTCCCATGAAGTTGTAGTCAAGACGTCAGCTGGAGTTGGAAGCATTTGAAAGCTTTCACGGGGCCGGAAGATACACGGCCAAGATGTCTCATCACGAGACTGGAGGCAGGAGGCCTTCGTGCCTCACGAGCCAACCGCTCCACAGTGCTGCTTGAGCTTCCTCCCAGCATGGCGGCTGGCTTCCCTGAGGGAGCATGACCTGTCTCCCCCTTCCCACCCCTCCTCCTTTCCAATCAGGTCCCTCTTTCCCACGGAACTGCAAACACACCACCTGGTCACCTGTCCCTCCACATCCCAAGTTCACCCTTTATACTTTTCCTCCTGCTGCCCAGATCTTTCTGTGGCTGCTTCCTTCTGACCTTTCCTGTCTCAGCTAAGCTTCCCTGAGCACCTCATCCATAATTAGGCCTGCCCGGCCGGCGTGGCTCAGTGGTTGAGTGTTGACCTAGAAACCAGGAGATCACGGTTCGATTCCCGGTCAGAGCACATGCCTGTTTGCGGGCTCAAGCCCCAGTGCAGGGGCATGCAGGAGGCAGCCAATCCATGATTCTCTTTCATCATAGATGTTTCTACCTCTCTCTCCCTGTTCCTCTCTAAAATCAATAAAAAGATATATCTAACAAAAAAAAAAAAAAAAAGTAGTCCCTACTTCTGCCTGTCACTCTCTCTCATGTCACCTTGCTGGGTTTTCTCTCCCTGTTACAAATGTATGGTCACTGACCTAATTGGTTTGGCTCAGTGGATAGAGCGTCAGCCTGGGGACTGAAGGGTCCCGGGTTCGATTTCAGTCAAGGGCATGTACCTTGGTTGTGGGCATGTCCTCAGTAGGGGGTGTGCAGGAAGCAGCTGATCCATGTTTCTAACTTTCTCTCCCTCTCCCTTTCCCTCTATAAAAAAAAAATCAATAAAATACATTTCTAAAGAATGTATGGACACTACCCACCGGTGCATAATTACATTCGCCGGTTTGCCACGGGCAGGCAGAACCAATGTCACGCTCCGCTTCCTGCATTCTCATCACCGCGTGGGGACTTCTTCCCAGCACCGGACTCCGACTGAAATCACCTTGTTTAATGGCTTATTGCTCTTCTCCCTTCAAGCACAGCGAGAGCCTTGGCATGCAAGCAAGACACCTCTTGTTGGGTTAAGCTGAAGAGGAATTCTTTAAAAATATTGATTTTGATTTCAGAAAGGAAGGGAGAGGGAGAGAAAGCTAGAAACATCAATGATGAGAGAGAATCACTGATCGGCTGCCTCCTGCACGTCCCACACTGGGGATCGAGCCTGCAACCTGGGCATGTGCCTCGACGGGGAATCGAACCGTGACCTCCTGGTTCATAGGTCGATGCTCAACCACTGAGCCACACCGGCCGGGCATGAGGAGGAATAGATTAAAGGTTCTTAGGGGCCTCATAAAACCTCCAGGAGGCAGGGAACCAGGCCTGCAGGCGGTTTGCACTGATCGGTCTTCATATAAGCACACCCACTACTGTCGCCCGGGGGGGCAGTTAATAAAATCAATGTATTTTATTGATTTTTTTTTTTTACAGAGAAAAAGGGAGAGGGAGAGAGAGTTAGAAACATTGATCAGCCGCCTCCTGCACATCCCCTACTGGGGACATGCCCGCAACCAAGGTACATGCTCTTTGGGGATGCCCGCTGCTGCTGCAGGGTCTGCTATCCTCCTCCCCAGAGAGAATCCTGGCTCCTGTGTCTCAGGGTTGCTTCGCCTCATGCAGGTGCATCTGACCGGAGGTGTCTTATGTCACTTGCTCGGCTCGGTCTACAAGTCTCCACCCTGGGGAGATGCAAATTCGTGAGGAAGGGAATTTTCTAGGTTCTGGGCTGGGGAGGAGCCTGCAACCAAGGTACATGCCTTTTGCAGGAATCGGCTGCGGGACCCTTTGGTCGGCAGACTGACGCTCCATCCACTGAGCCACACCAGCTAGGGCCGTGGTCGGCAAACTGCAGCTCGCAAGCCACATGCGGCTCTTTGGCCCCTTGAGTGTGGCTCTTCCACAAAATACCGCGGCCTGGGCGAGTCTATTTTGAAGAAGTGGCGTGAGAAGAAGCTGAAGTTTAAAAAATGTGGCTCTCCAAAGAAATGTCAATCGTTGATATTACTGTTGATCTTTGGCTCTGTGGACTCATGAGTTTGCCGACCCGATAGGGCTACATTTTCTTCTTGAAAGAAACAGCTCTCGGCTTGGCCCTGGGTCCCACTGTGTCTGTAAGGATGGAGGAGGCGGGGTTGGGGTTCAGTAGTAAAGGGGTCGGCTGTGGAGGATGTATGCCATCAACCCACTTGGCTTCCCCACACCTTGGGCCAGTCATGCTGGTGTCTCTCTCACATCGATGTTTCTCTCTGACTCTCCCTCTCCCTTCCACCCTCCCTAAAACATCAGTAGAAAAATAACCCCCGGAGAGAATTAAAAAATAAATAAATAACAGAAACCGATTTGGCTCAACGGGTAGAGCATTGGCCTGTGGACTGAAAGGTCCTGGGTTTGATTCCAGTCAGGGGCATGTACCTTGGTTGTGGGCACATTCCCAGTAGCGGGTGTGCAAGAGGCAGCTGATCGATGATTCTCTCTCATTGATGTTTCTAACTCTCTATCTCTCTCTCTCTTCCTCTCTGTAATAAATCAATAAAGTATATTTTTAATAAATAAATAGTTCCTGGTGACAAGAGGCATCCCAGACTCTGTGACTGGCATGTCTGGTACCACAGGAGCACATCCTAAAACCTCCATGGAAGACGCTATCCCATGCAGCCAGTTACTCAGGAAAACGCCTTAAATGCCCCCTACACTTCTCTGCCGTACAGTAGCACCTCTCAAAATTCTTACAAAATTCTAGTTCAGCCCCTTTTCCTTTCCAAGTGGGAACAGATGGCTGTTTCTCTGGGTGAGCACCAGATGAAGGAGAGCTGGTCTGCCTTATGGGTCTTTTTTATTTTAAATTCAATTCAATTAATTAATTTATATGGATATTCAGACACAAGCGGAAGTTTATTTCGAAAGTCACGGAGTTAGGAAAAGTGAGCCAGCTGGGTGCGTGGGCTCAGGGAACAAGTCACAGAGGCCAGAGAAAGGGCCCCTGGAGCTCAGGAGAGAGAGCCGAGTTCAGGCCTTGAGGGAAGAAGAGGGGGAAAGGTGTGGGCATGCGAGAGAGAGAGAGAGAGAGAGAGAGAGAGAGAGCCAAGAGAGTGTGTTTTTTATTTTACAACCACCATATGCTCAGTGTGAGAAAAGCCCAATGACAAGCATCACAGCTGAGTACCTACTATGAGCCGGCACTGCAGTAGGTGGTAGAGATGAAGCATCTGCCTCCCCTGTGGGTCTTGCATGAAAAACACCTTTCTTACCATGAGCTATGCCCACAGTCTGAGGCACGTGGGACCCAGGCCCACAGAGGAGCCAGGCCCTTCACATCTTCCATCTCTGCTCACTGTAGGATGGGCATTGATTAAGGGGGAGACAGGATGGATGGCACTATTTTTTTTTTAATATATATTTTTATTGATTTCAGAGAGGAAGGGAGAGGGAGCAAGAGAGAGAGAGAAACATCAATGATGAGAGAGAATCACTGATCGGCTGTCTCCTGTATGCCCCCTCTACTGGGGATCGAGCCTGCAACCTGGGCATGTGCCCTGACTGGGAATCGAACCATGACTCCTGGCTCATAGGTCAACGCTCAGCCACTGAGCCATGCCAGCCAGGCTCTGCTCTGCGCTATGTAAGCTCTCCTCTCCTCCCCTCTTCCCTGCCCCTCCTCTGTTTCCAATGCATATCTACTACGAGGTTTTGTGATACATTTAAAAATCCACTTGTTCTTATTGGATTGGCCCATGAATTGCCAGGCAGTCTGAATATGAGAGGGAGAAAATTAATCTGATCCCCAAGCACTGAAGTAAAAGCAGAAGGCAGTGAACTTGTTAATAAGCCTCTCCTCTGAGAAGGCCTCTCCCTTGGAAATGAAAGAAGATTTTAGCCGAAACCGGTGTGGCTCAGTGGATAGAGCGTTAGCCTGCGGACTGAAAGGTCCCGGGTTCAATTCCAGTCAAGGGCATGTACCTTGGTTGTGGGCACATCCCCAGTAGTGGGTGTGCAGGAGGCAGCTGATGGATGTTTCTCTCTCATCGATGTTTCTCTCTCTTTCTCTCCCTTCCTCTCTGTAAAAAATCAATAAAATATATTTTAAAAATATCCCTGCCAAAATCGGTTTGGCTCAGTGGATAGAGCATCGGCCTGCAGATTGAAGGGTCCCGGGTTCGATTCCCATCAAAGGCACGGACCTCGGTTGCAGGCTTCTCCCTGGACCGGGGCCCTGGTCCAGGCGCGTACAGGAGGCAACCAATCAATGTGTGTCTCTCATATCAGTGTTTCTCTCTGTCTCTCCCGCTCTCTTCCACTTGCCCTAAAAATCAATGAAAAAATATCCCCAGGTGAGAATTAACAACAAACACACGCGCACACGCACACACACACACACACACACACACACGTCTTCTTTGTTACAAATGCCACAAAAAGAGGTGCTTCCAGAAATCCCCAGGGCAGACCCCCCCCCCCCACCCCGATGTGATGGTCCCTTTCGCAGGTCTCTGAGGCTTCACGAGGGCGCGTCTCACGTGCGCTATGAAAAGCAAAAACACACCGCTGCTCTACACGATGCAGGCCGAGAGGCTCTCTAAATGGAGCGTTGCGTTCGCCTCTCCCTCATGAGCAAGCGCTGTCATTATGCACCTGGCACTGACACTGCGGGAACTCTATCTGAAAACTTGGCCCGGGAAGCCCTAACCGAAATAGGCAACTTCCGTGATCGAAACTGGCCCAGATTGTGTCTGCACAAACCCTGCCTCTCGTCAGAGACAGACGCTCTGGAAGTGAAGCTTGTCCCCATGGGCTCTGTCAGGCCCTCCTCCTCCATCTCCCGGAGCTCGGGGGCCAGCAAGGCTCTGCCTTGCCTGGGGAAGCTTTGTGTGGGGTTGGGGGTAGCGGGGGGGAGGGAGACCAACCAGCTTCTCTGGGTTCTGAATGCTGATGGAACCACAAAAGGGAGATGCCTGCATTGCTGCTAATTATTTTTTTTAAATAGATTTCTATTGCTTTTAGAGAAGAAGGGAAGGAGAGAGATAGGAATATCCATGATGAGAGAGAATCATGGATCGGCCGCCTCCCTGCACGCCCCACACTAGGGCTTGACTGAGGCTTTTGTAAAATGCAATAAAAAAGAACTGTATGGCCGAAACCGGTGTGGCTCAATGGATAGAGCGTCGGCTTGGGGACTGAAAGGTTCCGGGTTCGATTCCGCTCAAGGGCATGTACCTTGGTTGCGGGCATATCCCCGGTGGGGGGTGTGCAAGAGGCAGCGGATCGATGACTCTCTCTCATCGATGTTTCTAACTCTCTATCCCTCTCTCTTCCTCTCTGAACAAAATCAATAAAATATATTAAAAAAAAAAAAAAGAACTGTATGGCCGAAACCGGTGTGGCTCAGTGGATAGAGCGTCGGCCTGCGGACGCTCATCGATGTTTCTTTCTTTCTTTCTTTTTTTTTTTTTTTAAATATATTTTATTGATTTTATGCAGAGAGGAAGGGAGAGAGATAGTTAGAAACATCGATGAAAGAGCGTCATTGATCAGCTGCCTCTTGCACACCCCCCACCGGGGATATGCCCGCAACCAAGGTACATGCCCGTGACTGGGACCCTTGAGTCTGCAGGCCGATGCTCTATCCACTGAGCCAAACCAGTTAGGGCTTACTTTAGTTATTATTTTTAAAACATTTTTAAAAATTGATTTCAGAGAGGAAAGGAGAGGGAGAGAGAGATATTAATGATAAGAGAATTATGGATCGGCCACCTCCCACATGCCTCCTACTGGGGACTGAGCCCACAACCCAGACATGTGCCGTGGAGTGGAATCGAACCCGGGACCCTTCAGTCCACAGGCTGATGCTCTATCCACTGAGCAACACCAGCTTCAGCTTACGGCTACTTCAGTTATAAGAAGATTTTCAGTATTAAGAGGGAGATTCCAAGTGGAACACCGTGCCACAGACACGTCTGTTCTGCAGTCGCCTGTTCACACATTACTCTCCCTTTCTCTCTGTTTCCCACGTGAGAGCTGCTACCATCCCAGAGGTGTGTGCGGGCCTGTTGTGTGATGATGACTGCAAACTCCCATCAGCTCCTCTCCCAGGAGTTCAGCGGAGACGTTGCAAACTTCTTTTCCTCCCCTGCTGATAACACGAAGGGGAAATGAGAACACCTAGGTTTCAGGGCCAATGGAAGCAACTTATTTTTTTTAATAAAGGAAACTTCTAGAAGCCACAAGTTCCTGAAATAGCTTTTCATCTTTCAACCACAAGCTTCTCTTTCAAGTTGCACGTACGGATGTTAACCTATTTGCATTTTGCTTTTTGATGCTCAAACCATCCCATATTTGGCCAGAGAGTCCCCTCGGGTTCGCTCCTGTAATTCCAGCGCCACAGTCTGCCGCCTTAGACTGTCCTTACGGCCATATCTCAGGAGCCTTGGTTCCTTTGAGTGGAGAATGGTATTTAAGAGAATGGAAGATGTGCGTTTTTTAATATATATATTAAATATAGTAAATATATATATATTATTGATTTTTTACAGAGAGGAAGAGAGACGGATAGAGAGTTAGAAACATCGATGAGAGAGAATCATCGATGAGCTGCCTCTTGCACATCCCCTACTGGGGATGTGCCCCCAACCAAGGTACATGCCCTTGACTGGAATCGAACCCGGGACCCTTCAGTCCACAGGCCGACGCTCTATCCACTGAGCCAAACCTGTTTTGGCAATATTTATATATTTTTATTGACTTATGAGAGGAAGGGAGAAGGAGAGAGAGATAGAAACATCAATGACGAGAGAGAATCACATCCACCACTGGGGATCGAACCCATAACACGGGCATTTCCCCTGACCGGCAATTGAACCCTGACCTCCTGGTTCATAGTGGTTAATGCTCAACCACTGAGCCATGTCTTTTTAAACACGGAACTCACATGATTTTTCAGAAGACCTGTATTACCTTGACTGTTGTCCTTTTCACTAAGTCACTTAATGACCGGAAACCATCACGAATGTTGGGGTTTGGGGTCAGTCTATATTGGAACAGTTTCTCAACCTCAGCACCATTCGGGCTAGAACAGTGGTTGGCAAACTCATTAGTCAACAGAGACAAATATTAACAGTACAACGATTGAAATTTCTTTGGAGAGCCACATTTTTAAAACTTAAACTTCTTTTTATATATATATTTTTTTTTTTATTGATTTTTTTACAGAGAGGAAGAGAGAGGGATAGAAAGTTAGAAACATTGCCGAAACCGGTTTGGCTCAGTGGATAGAGCGTCGGCTTGGGGACTCAAGGGACCCGGGTTCAATTCCGGTCAAGGGCATGTACCTTGGTTGCGGGCATATCCCCAGTGGGGGGTGTGCAAGAGGCGGCTGATCGATGACTCTTCCACATCAATGTTTCTAACTCTCTATCTCTCTCCCTTCCTCTCTGTATAAAAATCAATAAAATATATATTAAAAAAAAAAAAAAAAGAAAGTTAGAAACATTGATGAGAGAGAAACATCGATCAGCTGACTCCTGCACACCCCCCGCTGGGGATGAGCCCACACCCAAGGTCCATGCCCTTGACCGGAATCGAACTTGGAACCCTTCAGTCTGCAGGCCGACACTGTATCCACTGAGCCAAACCGGTTTCAGCTTAAACTTCTTCTAATGCCATTTTTTCAAAAGAGACTCGCCCTGGCCATGGTATTTTGTGGAAGAGCCACACTCAAGGGGCCAAAGAGCCGCATGTGGCCCGTGAGCCACAATTTGCAGACCACAGGGCTAGAAAAGTCTTCCCTGTGGGGCCTGCTCTGAGCACAGTAGGATGTTTACCAGCATCCCTGGTGTCAACACACCAGATCCCAGCAGCACCTTCCAGCGGTGACAACCAAAAACGGCTCCAGTCACTGCCAAATGCCCTTGGCGTGGCAAAACCATCCCCCACTCAGGACCCCTGGGTGAGCATCAGCCTATGAACCAGGAGGTCACGGCTTGATTCCCGATCAGGGCACATGCTCGGGTTGTGGGCTCGATCCCCAGTGGGGGGCGTACAGGAGGCAGCCGATCAGTGATTCTCTTTCATTGATGTTTCTCTCTCTCTCTCTCCCTCTCCCTCTCCCTCTTCCTCTCTGACATCAATACAAATATTTATTTAGAGGAAAGGGGAGGATCCTCTATTTTTTTAAAAAATATATTTTATTGATTTTGTACAGACAGGAAGGGAGAGAGATAGAGAGTTAGAAACATCGATGAGAGAGAGTCATCGATCAGCTGCCTCTTGCACACCCCCCACCGGGGATATGCCCGCAACCAAGGTACATGCCCCCGACCGGAATCGAACCCGGGTCCCTTCAGTCCCCAAGCCGACGCTCTATCCATTGAGCCATACCGGTCTCGGCTCAATACAAATATTTAGAAGGAGGAGGAGAAGGAGGAGGAAAACAGCCATCACCATTACCACCACCACCACCACCCCTGGGTGGCCTCTGGGATTCAGTGGAAAGTTTCCTGGAACAAACCAGGGCCCCGATGCAACATCATGCCAACTCCTGCCTCTGTTTCCCCGGATGTCTATTGGGCTCATGGCTGCACACAGAGAAGCACACTGTGGGGGGTGCTCTGACCGGCCAGGAGTCCCCGGCGTGGGCGTGAGGAGCAGACGTTACATCACGGCAGCCCCACGCCGAAGCCCATGTCGGTTTTGCTAACTGTGCTGAGACGGGACGGCCTCTGAAGATGGCCCAACCCTGGCGTCCCCGCCGGGCCTCTCGGTGACGTTCGCCTCGTCTAAGCCTTGACCGTCCCCGAGAGAAAGTCCCCCGTAATTCATCCCAGATGCTGGGTGAGTCGCCCTGAATCAGCCCCACACCGTCCAAAACCACCAACATGAATCATAGGGACAAACAGGATTTTTTTTTTTTCTCCCAGCAAAACAGGGACGAAAATAGTGTCTTGCCCTTTTAAGAAGAAGAAGAAAAAAAAAAATCTTCTAAGATTAGGACAAGACTTAGGGCCTGCTGGTGTTTCCCACGTGGCAGTGGGCGTGAGGTGGTTAAACTGCGGGGCCCCAGAGAGACAGCGTCTGGGACCTGCTTCTGAGCCAGGCAGGTGCTGGGCGGAGGGACAGACTTCTAAGAGAAGGCACTCCAGATGGGCGTCAGCGACTCCCAGAAACTGCTACGCAAGCCTCTGATTCCACCGAGTCACAAGGGTGTCGAGATCCAGAGATTAGCAATCTGTCTTTTTCTAAAAAAATTTTTATTTCAGGGAGGGAGAGAGAAACATCAATGATGAGAGAATCATGGATCAGCTGCCTCCTGCACGCCCCCTACTGGGGCTCGAGCCTGCCACCTGGGCATGTGTCCTTGACCGGAATCGAACCCTGGACCGTTCGGTCCGCAGGCTGATGCTCTATGCACTGAGCCACACCAGCCAGGGTAGGAGTCTCTGTCTTGGAGAGAGGGCTCTTCCAGGAAATGGCACCAGACACGGCCGAGGAGACCCAGGAGCCTCCTTCCCAGACTCCGGGTGCCCTTGGCAATGATCATCTCTCTCCGGGCCTCAGACCCTTGAATGGAGGAAGCCAGCGCCGCGCAGAGGCGGCGCTGACACATCCCTGGACGGCGGCTGGGTGAGCCTGTGGATCGGTTCCTGCTTCTGGGAGCCCCAGGCCTCCCTGGTTCCGTCCTTCTCCCACGAGGTTCTTTCACTTTCCCCTCGTGGGAGGGATCAGATCCTCCCCGTGGATTCCCTCTGTGGTCAGGGTCAGCGTCCGCTGCTCCGTCCGCTGCTCGCCACCCAGCATCCAGTCATTGCTGTCAGAGGCGCTGAGACCCACACTCCCACGCCAGACCCCGCAGAGCCGTGAGGCGGCACCGCCAGCCCCGAGGACACTCGTGGGTGCCGGGGGCGGGGGGGAAGGTCTCCCCTCTGCAAAGACGAAATGGGGACACGCGGACCAAGAGCTGCCTGCGGTTACGCGTCATCGCTGACCTAGAAGCTGACGCACCCACGTGGCCCAGCTAAGACCTACAGCAACGAGAGCAGATGCGACGCAGGTGGCAGCACCGGAGGGGGGCCTGGGCACAGGCCCTGCTGGGGAGGTGGGGGGACTCTAAAGGCCCTTCCCCCTGGGTGGCCTCCAAGCATCTCTTCTGGATCCACCTGGACCCCTCTGTTCTGTCACATGTTGTCTGCAGCCCCGCCGTGTCACCAGCTCACCCACTCCTAAACGATGCTGTCAGCTCTCATTCTTTTTTAAAAATATATATCTTATTGATTTTTAACAGAGAGGAACAGAGAGTTAGAAATATCGATGAGAGAGAAACATCCATCAGCTGCCTCCTGCACACCCCCCGCTGGGGATGTGCCCGCAACCAAGGTACATGCCCTTGACCGGAACCGAACCTGGGACCTTTCAGTCCGCAGGCCGACGCTCTATCCACTGAGCCACACCGGTTTCGGCCAGCTCTCATTCTTTCAAATCTCCATGGCCCTGCCATGCCCCTCACTCCCAGCAGAAGATGAGTTTCTTGTTTTATTTATTTGTTTATTTGTTTTGTTTGTTTGTTTTTTATTTTTATTTTTTTAAATATATTTCTTTATTGATTTCGGAGAGGGAGAGAGGGGGAGATAGAAACATCAATGATGAGAGAGAATCATGGATTGGCTGCCTCCTGCACGTCCCCTAATGGGGATTGAGCCGGCAACCCAGGTATCTGCCCTTGGCTGGACTCGAACCTGGCACCCTTCAATCCACTGAGCCAAACCGGCTAGGGCTCTTGTTTTATTATTCATATATTTTTATTGATTTCAGAGAGGATGGGAGGAGAAAGAGATAGAAACACCAATGATGAACCGTAGCCGGTTTGGCTCAGTGGAGGGAGCATCGGCCTGTGGACGGAAGGGTCCCGGGTTCCATTCTGGTCAAGGCTCGATCCCCAGTGTGGGGCATGCAGGAGACAGCCGATCAGTGATTCTCTCTCATCACTGATGTTTCTTTTCTTTTTCTTTTTCTTTTTCTTTTTTTTTTTTTTAATATCTTTTTATTGATTTCGGAGAGGAAGGAAGAGGGGGAGAGAGAGAGAAACAGTGCAAGCCTCTCCTACAGAATCTATCTCGAAATCGCTGGCTTCTTTTTATCAGCTGGGGGGTGGTCAGCACGGTGACTCAGAGCTAGTTCTGGGACGTTCCCACTTCCCGGTCCTGCTTAGGTGGCCTGGCATCCCACGTTCGAATGGGGGAGGGGCTTTGGTCAACTCTGAGGAAGAAAGAGCTCATATTTAAAAAAATAAATAAATAAAAAAGCCAAAACCGGTGTGGCTCAGTGGATAGAGCGTCAGCCTGTGGACTGAAAGGTCCCAGGTTTGATTCCGGTCAAGAGCATGTACCTTGGTTGCGAGCACATCCCCAGTAGGGGGTGTGCAAGAGGCGGCTGATAGATGATTCTCTCTCATCTATATTTCTAACTCTCTATCCCTCTCTCTTCTTCTATATAAAAAATCAATTAAAAAATTTTTTTTAAAAAAAGAGTTCATATTAACACTCAGGTGCCCCCAATAGAGACAACTCCACTCCTCTCCATGTTCCTTCTCACTCTTATTTATTCAACCGCTCCCTCCTCACGGCACCCTCCCCCTGGCATTTAAACATATTTAAATCTCTCCTGAAATTTTCACACACACACACACCACAAAACACTGCTCTGACCCTCACGCTTCAGGCAGCTCCCACCCTCATTCTCTCCTCCCCTTCAAAACCGAACGTGTGAAAAAGCTGTCCGCATCCACTGTCTCTGCTTCCTCACCTCCCACTCCCTGCAGTCTGGCTCCCCCTCCTCAGCCCCAGAAACAGCCCGAGGGGGTCAGTGATGCCCGCAGAGCTGGGCACCGGCCCAGCGGGACCCAGGCCTGGGAGTGCCAGGAGGGGAGGGTGACAGCCGGCGTTACCCAGGATTAGGTAACACCAGCACCTGCCTGCCTGCCTGTCTTCCTTCCATTATTTTTTTAAAATATATATTTTTATTGATTGCAGAGAGGAAGGGAGAGGGAGAGATTGAGATAGAAACAGCAATGATGAGCCCTGGCGGGTTTGGCTCAGTGGATAGAGTATCGGCCTGCGGACTGAAGGGTCCCGGGTTCGATTCCGGTCAGGGGCATGTACCTTGGTTGCGGGCACATCCCCAGTGCGGGGGTGTGCAGGATGTAGCTGGTTGATGTTTCTCTCTCATCGATGTTTCTGACTCTATCCCTCTCCCTTCCTCTCTGTAAAAAAAAAAAAAAAAATCAATAAAATATATTTTTAAAAAAAGAAAAGGAAACATCAATGATGAGAGAGAAACATTGGTCAGCTCTCTCCTGCACGCCCCATACTGGGGATCGAGCCCATCCCCTGGGAAGGTGGCCCGACCGGGAATCGAACCATGACCTCCCGGTTCCTAGGTCAACATTCAAGCACAGAGCCAGATTCTACCACCAATTCTCCTGGTTCGAGAGAATTGCCTGGACTCATGAACGTGATTTCTGCAGGAAATCATGTCAAAGGAAACATAGAACTGTGCACTCAAGTTGCAAATGACATCATCAATGAGTTATTTCTTTGTGCTCCTTTCCTTTGTCCTTCTCACCATATATGTATATAAATGAGTGTGTGTGTGTGTGTGTGTGTGTGTGTGGTGTGTGAGTGCCTGTATGTGAGTGTGTGTGTGTGTGTGTGTGTGCACACTCTGAGAATTTCTGAGCATGGAGGAGGAAGTGGCTCAATCTGCTCGTCTCCGAGCAGCTGTTGGCTTTTAGAATAAAGAAGTGGCTCTCCCCAGTTTCTGATTCAGAAGCAACGTGAGACTCGCTCTCATCCACCACATCTAAATTTAAACGCCTGCCTTCTCCTCCCGGGAAACGCAATCCTCTTTCCCCGTAACGTGGAAGGAAAGAACTTGGCTTTCACGTGGTTGTTTAGGTTAGAGCTGTGGATTCAAGGAACCTCGCGGGGAGAAGGCGCACACACGGGCGTGGGAGCCTCCGGCAGCCTGCGTGGGCCTGTGAGCAAGAGAGGGCTCCACTCTCCCATTTCTTTCTTTCTTTTTAATATATTTTATTGATTTTTTACAGAGAGGAAGGGAGAGGGATAGAGAGTTAGAAACAGCGATGAGAGAGAAGCATCAATCAGCTGCCTCTTGCACATCCCCCACTGGGGATGTGCCCGCAACCAAGGTACATGCCCCTGACCGGAATCGAACCCGGGACCTTTCAGTCCACAGGCCGACACTCTATCCGCTGAGCCCTCCCATTTCTTTACCCATAATGTTTATTCCTTCCTACACTTGCAGCGTTGGTGGTATAGTGGTGAACATAGCTGCCTTCCTTCCCACACTCTGCCACTCCCATCTTCATTTCAGCAGAAAATGCTCATTTCTCTTCAATATTGGAGGTGTTCAGTATTATCTGCACACTCATTCACTTTAATTTTTAAATGTTTACTTAATATATTTTTTATTGATTTCAGAGAGGAAGGGAGAGGGAGAGAGAGAGATAGAAACTCAACAATGAGAGAGAATTGTTGATCGGCTGCCTCCTGGACACTCCCTACTGGGGATCGAGCCTGCAACCCAGGCATGTACCCTTGACTGGAATCAAACCTAGGACCTTTCAGTCTGCAGGCCGACGCTCTATCCACTGAGCCACACCGGCCGGGGCAATATTCCTATGTATTCTGTGGAAATGCAATTCTATTTATGCGGTCAGTATTCCTTCACTTGGATGAAATAAACAGAATAATCTTGTTGTGGATATGGCTCTGCCGTTAGAGGTTTTGTATCTGAAAATGAACTATATACTAAGCCTGACATGTTCACGAGGGGCCCGCACTGGAGCCTCACAAACCCAGAGACCAAAGAGACATTCTGAACAGAGACATTCCTGACTGCAAGCGGGCCGTGGTGGCAGTCACGCCCTGGGCCCGTCGTGGCCTCCTTGACAAAGGCCAACCTTCAACCTTGGGATTGTTTATTGTTTCTGTGCATCTAAGATAACATACTTTTGAAATGGCAGAGCCATCTTGGTTTCCAGATCCCTCGGGGGCACCATCATGAGCCCACGCTGGCCTCACTGTTACTGCCTTGTCCACGTTTCATCGCTGTGTGCTGTGAGTATTGACTATCCCGGGCCCACCAGCGTCAAATGTCTTCTCCCTTTTAATCTACCGCCAATGGATCTCATGCACCCCTCCTCCCACCTCCTCCTCTAATGCCAGGGTATAAAATAAGCTGCAAGCCGAAACCGGTTTGGCTCAGTGGTAGAGCGTCGGTCTGCGGACTGAGGGGTCCCAGGTTCGATTCCGGTCAAGGGCATGTACCTTGGTTGCAGGCACATCCCCGGAGGGGGGTGTGCAGGAGGCAGCTGGTTGAAGTTTCTCTCTCATCCACGTTTCTAGCTCTATATCTCTCTCCCTCTCTGTACAAAATCAATAAAATATAATAAATTAAAAAATAATAATAATAAAATAAGCTGCAAAACAGCCATTCTCCAGAGCATTTTCTCACTCTGTTGAGATTTCACATCCTGGCAAGGGTTGTTCGTTTGGCTCAAATAAACACTTAAAGACTTTTTTTTTCTTTAATTAATTTCTTTATTGATTAAGGTATCACATATTTGTCCTCCAATCCCCATTCTAATCCCCCACCCCCAATCATGCCCCCACCCCCCTGTTGTCCCTGACCACTGGTTAGGCTCATATGTGTGCACACAAGTCCTTTGGCTGATCTCTCCCTTTTATCCCCACCCTCCCTCTGAGGTCCGACAGTCTGACCATGGCTGCTTCTCTCTGGGTCTGTTCTTGTGCATCCGTCCATGTTGTTCACCGTTTCCCCTGACTTTTTTTTTAGGTTGACGTTCTTTCATTAACAGCTTTAAAAATGGCAGGCGTGCCGAAAACGGTTTGGCTCAATGGATAGAGCGTCGGCTTGGGGACCGAAAGGTCCCGGGTTCGATTCCGGTCAAGGGCATGTACCTTGGTTGCGGGCACATCCCCAGTAGGGGGTGTGCAAGAGGCAGCTGATCGATGAATCTCTCTCATCGATGTTTTTAGCTCTCTATCCCTCTCCCTTCCTCTCTGTAGAAATCAATAAAATATATTAAAAAAAAATGTTAGGCGTGACAGTACTAGGATCCACAGTGGGACATGTTGGAACACACTAACAGCTTTTATCTGATGTCCTCTGCCCTACCTACCTCTCCTTTATTCACATGAGCCATTCCAATGGGATCATGTGATCCAAGTGAAGGTGAAGATTCTTGGGCGCCATCCAGTGGCCGCCTGGGGAATGCCTAAGGTGATCTGGGTGAAGACCATCTGCCTCTGCAGATGTCTCCCCTGAATTTGGAGCCTGGTCATGGAGCAGAGAACAGCCAAGAAAGTTGTCAGAGGAGCCTCTCTGGTGAGGAAGATAAAGCATGGCCTGAGAAGTGAGAAAATGGGTGCAGCAGCCAAAGCATTTACAGCTGAAGCAACCCATGACTTCTTTTTAAAAATATGTTTTGGAGTCCGGGTAGGGGGCGGGGAAAAAATAAAAAATAAAAAAAAAACATATTTTTTTATTGATTTTTTACAGAGAGAAAGGGAGAGTTAGAAACATTGATGAGAGAAACATTGATCAGCTCTCTCCTGCACATCCCCTAGGCATGTACGGATGTGCCCGCAACCAAGGTCCATGCCCTTGACTGGAATCGAACCTGGGACCCTCGAGTCCATAGGCCGACGGTCTACCCACTGAGTCACACTGGTTAGGGCTCATGACTTCTTTTTTTTTTTTAATGTATTTTATTGATTTTACAAAGAGAGGAATTGAGAGGGACAGAGAGCTAAAACATCGATGAGAGAGAAACATCGACCAGTTGCCTCTTGCACATCCCCTACTGGGGATATGCCCGCAACCAAGGTACATGCCCTTGACAGGGACCTTTCAGTCTGCAGGTCGACGCTCTATTCACTGAGCCAAACCGGTCTCGGCTCATGACTTCTTTAAAGACAGTTGTGAGGCATGAGAAATCATTACAGTTAATCTAAAGACATTCGGAGATTTATTCCTCTCCATTGTCTTCCCAGTTGGCCACAAATATGAACAACTCAAAAGGCATCTGGAGTCAGTGGAGGTGTTGGCAGAGTTTATTGGAAAGGTACGTGTTTTGATGAAAACAGCTCATCACCGGTGCTGATGTGGGCCATCAAAGGGGAGCATTACCCTGCCTCATTCTCTGACACCAATGACCAGAGCCATCTATGTAAAATGTGACAGTAAGATGTCCTGGAGACCATATAGTTTTCGTCGGGTGGATAGTAACTGCATCCGTGGAAAACCCAATACAGCCGAAACCGGTTTAGCTCAGTGGATAGAGCATTGGCCTGAGGACTGAAGGGTCCCTGGTTGCAGACACATCCCCAGTGTGGGGAGGGTGCAGGAGGCAGCTGATCCGATGTTCCTCTCTCATCTATGTTCCTAACTCTCTATCTCTCTCCTTTCCTCTCTGTAAAAAAGAAGTTTCCAACAAGATAGATGTTCTAGCCACAGAACACATCTAGCCACGGAGGCACATCTGGGGCGACCAGTTGCAAGGAGACTCATACCAGGCAACAGGGAGTTGTCTCTATTACTCTGTACGACGGAGGTCATTTTTTTAATGGAGGAAAAGAGGAGGAAGTACTTACTAGACTCATGGGTGCCTCATGCTGGGGCCAACAGGACTCGTTTAAGGGAAGAAAAAGCCTTTTAGATTTGAAGACCTGGGTAATCACTTAATGTTGTTAGCGTGTGTTAGATGCAGTAGAGCTTTTATATTGGAAGCCTGATTTAATATTTACTGTCAACAAGGGCCAGACATGCCCAGAGGGTATGCATTTGTGAAAGCGTGGCGAGCCCGGGTCCCTCGGGGAGGGCTAATTCTCTGGATGAAAGGGAGCGTCCCTCTATGACTTATTTGTCATGTCCAACTAATGGGCTTTGGACAGGCATAACTGATTTATTTTAAGGGTTTGGAGGCACAAGAAGAGAGGGGGGATTAAGAAATCTCATTTGAGGCCTTTTAGCGAGGCCAACGGAAAAAGCCAGCATACTGGATGGGAAATGTCATGTTATTCAAACTGCTTTTTGTGAATTAGGACAGATAAAACATGCACATCTACATTCATCCCCCCTGAAATCCCTACTAAAATGATCGTAACGTAATTAAAAAAAAAAAAAAAAAAGACCCTTCAAGGATAGCCAAAACCGGTTTGGCTCAATGGATAGAGCGTTCGTCTGCGGACTGAAGGGTCCCGGGTTCGATTCCGGTCAAGGGCATGAACCTTGGTTGCGGGCACATCCCCGGTGGGGGTGTGCAGGAGGCAGCTGGTCGATGTTTCTAACTCTCTTATCTCTCTGACTCTCCCTTTCTCTCTGTAAAAAGAAAATAAATAATATATATATATATATATATATATATATATATATATTTTTTTTTTTTTTTAAATCTTCAAGGATAAGGAGGACAAAGGAGATAACAGGACCACATTTTTGGAAGTGAGACAGCAGAAGTGGAATGGTGACTGTCTTAGCAGATCCAAGAAGGGACAATTCTTGGGCAAAAAAAAAAAAAAGGAAAGAACAAGATAGTTTATACAATAGAATCCTAAAAAGTATAGCCACCGACAGAACCAGGTATCTCTGGAATTGGGAGTGAAAGAGGGTCTAGCCCTAGCCAGTTTGCTCAGTGGATAGAGCGTCGGCCTGGAGACGGAGGGGTTCCAGGTTCGATGCCGGTCAAGGGCACATGCATGGGTTGTGGGCTAGATCCCTCATAGGGAGCGTGCGGGAAGCAGCTGATCAGTGATTCTCTCTCATCACTGAAGTTTCTACCTCTCTCTCCCTTTTTCTCTGAAATAATAAAACATATTTTAAAATAAATAAAATAAGGATTCGGTGAAAGTAGTTTGGGAGCTGGTAGATATGCAGTGAGAAAGATCCTCTTTGGGCGTCCTTTCCCATTACGTCACTCATTATGACAACACCTTAATTCTTTGAACATATTCCTTTTAGATTTTGAACATATGCATCAAATTTTCCTTAAAATCTATGCTACATCCAACATCTGGATCATTTTGAGGTCAGTTTCTTTTTCTTTATTTTTATTTTTAAAAAATTATTTTATTGATTTTTGTTTACATAGAGGAAGAGAGAGGGATAGAGAGTTAGAAACATCGATGAGAAAGAATCATCGACCAGCTGCCTCCTGCACACCCCACACTGGGGATGTGCCCGCAACCAAGGTACATGCCCTTGACCGGAATCGAACCTGGGACCCTTCAGTCCTCAGGCCAACACCCTATCCACTGAGCTAAACCGGTCTTGGCGAAAGTTTTTGTTTTGTGGCCTTTGGTTTTTTGGCTCTTTCCTACCTGGAACCTGCGGGTGTGGCTGAGGCCATAGCTCCTAGCACTGGCTTCTTGGAAAATGTCCCAGGTGGAGAGAGGCTGCCCTAACAGTTTGTCTGCTTGGCATCTCTTAACCACATGGCCAAGTTGTTTATGATTTCCTGTGATGCTGCTTTTGCAAGCATGGAAAGTCTTATTTTTGTATTTTTTTAAATATATTTTTTATTGATTTTTTACAGAGAGGAAGAGAGAGGGATAGAGAGTTAGAAATATCGATGAGAGAGAGTCATCGATTAGCTGCCTCTTGCACACCCCTCATTGGGGGTGTGCCCACAACCAAGGTACATGCCCTTGACCAGAATCGAACCCGGGACCCTCCAGTCGGCAAGCCGACGCTCTGTCCACTGAGCCACACTGGCTTCGGCAGGAAAGTCTCATTATAAACCCTCCAAACAATCCCAAGACCATACCCACAGCCGCCTTCTTTATCACCTCCACACACCACGCCAGTTGATTGTCCCTGCCCTCAATCAAATCAGAGCCAGGTACCAGACATCTAAGGAGAACTCCTATATTCCAACACTTGCTGGAATTATTTAAACTTAGAGTTTATCGGGTAAACACTCAAAAGAAAAGAAAGAAGGGAATGGTCAGGGACAGACAGGAGACAAAAAAAAAAAAAGGAAAAAAATTTATCCACCTACTGATACAGATGCTTGGTTGTTCTAAAAGATTTTTTTTTTTAAGAGGAAAAGAGGGGCCGTGGTTACTGAGAAGAGAACAGATTAGACTGAGCACAGGGAGCAGCTGCTGCTTAGAAGCGCTGGGCCCCTCCCCCTCCCTCTGTGCTTTTATCAGCCTGAGACAGAAACCACCACAGCCTCTGTGGCTAAAAGCCTAGAACTAGAGAAAAAAATAAATGGGCAGGGATAAAAGAGAAAAACAAAACCCTAACACAGGCAGAGAAAAATAAAAGGCTACTAAATTATGTTTAAATTATGAGTACATAATTTATATATTACTAGAGGCCCAGTGCATGAATTCGTGCATGGGTGGGGTCCGGCTGGCCTGCCCCAATCAGGGCTGATTGGCGGGGCCAGCCAGTTGGGGGGGTCCTGCCCCCTGGCCAAACACCCAGGTAGAGGGGACAATTTGCATATACTAGTATATTCATTCTATATAATAAAAGGCTAATATGCAAATTGTCCCCTCTACGGGGGTGTTCGACCGGGAGTTTGACCAGTTTCTAATCAGGCCTCTCTCTCTTCCTGGCCTCCTGACAGCAGCCTTCTTGCTGGGAGCTCACGTGGCCTTCCCTCTAATACCACTTTATAATTCCCTATTGATCAGGGCCCTCCCTTAAGACCTTATTTAACTTGAATTACCCTTCCAAAAGGTCTTATCTCCAACACAGTCACATTGGGAATTGGGACTTTAACATATGAATTTTTTTAAAAATATATTTTATTGATTTTGTACAAAGAGGGAGATAGTTAGATACATCGATGAGAGAGAGTCATCGATCAGCTGCCTCTTGCACACCCCCCACTGGGATCTGCCCGCAACCAAGGTCCATGCCTTTGACCGGAATCGAACCTGGGACCCTTCAGTCCCCAAGCTGACGCTCTATCCATTGAGCCAAACTGGTCCCAGCAACATATGAATTTTGGGAGGGCACAAAGGTTCAATCCATAATAGGAGCCCCATGGTGGATTGCTACAACATTAATGCTTTGGTCCTATCCATCAGAGCCTCCATACCCAGTATCCAATATGAGGATTACTGACTCATCTCTCAGGCGTAAGGACACCTTCTGAGGCTTATGTGTCCCTTCTGGGTGCCCCCATAATATCCATCCTCCTTCTAATGGCTTATGTTGTCATTAGAGTGCAAGTGTTTGCCTCTTTCACAGATGTCTAACCCACTGTGTACCCCATTAGGAAGTTCTCCAGAGTCTAGAACAGTGGTTGGCAAACTCATGAGTCCACAGAGCCAAATATCAACAGGACAATGATTGAAATTTCTTTGGAGAGCCCAATTTTTTAAACTTAAACTTCTTCTAATGCCACTTCTTCAACCTAGACTCACCCAGGCCGTGGTATTTTGTGGGAGAACCACACTCAAGGGGCCAAAGAGCCGCATGTGGCTCGCGAGCCACAGTTTGCCGACCACGGGTCTAGCACAATGCCTGGCATTACAGAAGGGAACAAAGTTGAAAGACAGAGAAGAAAAAGGCAGACGGAGGGTTTGGGCAGTGTGTGAAGCAGGCAATTTCAACTAAGTGTCATCCCTCTGTCCATGTAAGAAACGTTCAAATCTGTAAAGAATTTTTGTGAGTTTATTTGAGCCAAACTGTCCACAATTACTGGGAAGCAAAATCTCAACAGACTGAAATAATGGCACTTTTGCACCTTATTTTATATACATTACAATCAAAAGAGAAGACTTAAGTGGGTTACACGAAATTCATTGGGGATAGATTAAGAAGAAAAAGCCATGGGGCAACTTCTGGGATTGGTTAAAAAAAAAAGTAATATGACAGACACATCTTTTACATAGGTGGGTACAGAACAGTTAACAATCAACGATTAACAATCATAATGAGAGGATTTATGGTCTCCATTCAGGTGCTTTGGTTGTGTCCAGATGGGTCTGGAAAAGGGGGAGTTACCCTGACATTCCAAAGGTATGTTATGGTAGGTGCAAAAAAAAAAAAAAAAGACAATAGCCAGGCTTAATTAAGGTCAAGACTAACTTTTATCAGGGAAGATTCTAGCCTAGGACATGACTACCTGCTGTAAACGGCTTTTATTTTTAAAGTTTTAATTTCAGACCATCCTTGGTGGTCATTTTAGGTCCACAGTGTGCAAGGCAGCCTTCCAGGCCTTCCCTGAGCTTGTCAGGTTAGTCTGTGGCCCTTTTTATCCACACCTGGTTGAATTCTGAGAGGGTCCTACTTAATGTCCTTTTAAGTCTAAGTGTTAATGCCTTTATTCTTCCGGGAGATAGTTCATAGCTTGTACCTTGTCTCTCTCCTGCTTCCTATTTGGCAATTTTGCTATTAAATATCTGCGGAGCCCGGCCAGTGCGGCTCAGTGGTTGAGCATCAACCAATGGACCAATATTGTATCCCTGGTCAAGGCACATCCCTGGGTTGCAGGCTAGATCCCAGTAGGGGGCGTGTGGGAGGCAGACCATGGATGTTTCTCAACATCGATGTTTCTCTCACTCTCCCTTCCTCTCTGAAATCAATAAAAACATATATATATATATATATATATATATATATATTTTAAATATATTTTATTGATTTTGTACAGAGAGGAAGGGAGAGAGATAGAGAGCTAGAAACATCAATGAGAGTCATCGATCAGCTGCCTCCTGCACACCCCCCACCGGGGATATGCCTGCAACCAAGGTACATGCCCTTGACCGGAATAGAACCCGGGACCTTTCAGTCCCCAAGCCGACGCTCTATCCATTGAGCCAAACCGGTTTCAGCTAAAAACATATATTTTTTAAGAAATAAAAAATAAATCTGCCCTATCCGGTTTGGCTCAGTGGATAGAGCGTCAGCCTGTGGACTGAATGGTCCCAGGTTCAATTCCGATCAAGGGCATTTACCTTGGTTGCGGGCACATCCCCAGTGGGGTGTGTGCAGGAGGCAGCTGATCAATGTTTCTCTCTCATCGATGTTTCTAACTCCCTATCCCTCTCCCTTCCTCTCTGTAAAATATCAATAACATATATATTTTTAGAAAAGAAATACAAAAATCTGTCGAGACCGGTTTGGCTCAAGGATAGAGCGTCGGCTTGGGGACTGAGGGGTCCCGGGTTCGATTCCGGTCAAGGGCATGTACCTTGGGTGCGGGCATATCCCCAGTAGGGGGTGTGCAAGAGGCAGCTGATCGATGACTCTCTCTCATTGATGTTTCTAACTCTCTATCTCTCTCTCTTCCCCTCTGTACAAAATCAATAAAATATATTTAAAAAAAAAAAAAAGAAATACAAAAATCTGCTTAAGTTACTCTGTTTTTGCTTTATTCTATAATTCAACGTGTTTTGTTTGGCCGTATTTTGGGGGTAAAATTTAAAAACTGGCATACTTCACGGATAAAAAAGAAAACATTTTCAGGTTTTTAAAAAATATATTTTATTGATTTTTTTACAGAGAGGAAGAGAGAGGGATAGTTAGAAACATCTATTAGAGAGAATCATCGATTAGCTACCCCCTGCACACCCCCACTGGGGATGTGCCCGCAACCAAGGCACATGCCCTTGACCAGAATCGAACCTGGGACCTTTCAGTCCGCAGGACGACACTCTATTCACTGAGCCAAACCGGTTTCGGCGATTTTCAGCTTTTTTTTTTTTTTTTTTTTTTTTTTAAGGAGAAATAAATACAGGATTTTAATAAAGAAAAGGAAGAAGCTCTGGCATCACAGGGCCACCTTCTTGCGTGACCACAATCAGTGGGAACCACAGCTTGGCTTCTCACTCAGGGGCTGTACACGTCCCTGGAGGCATCGGAGTTTGCGACCCCTTTTCCTGATAATGACAATTTACAGGCAGAGCCCGCCGTTACTAGGAAGTGAAGAGGAGAGAGCGTCCGAGGCTCCCACGGAGGATCAGAACCTCTGCCTGTGGGAACCGGCAAGCCTCAGGCCCTCCCCAAACCCGGGGTTCCCAATCCCACCGCCGTCCGTGGTCCCGCCGCCTGTTTTGGGCGAAGAGCCTTTCCCAACACTAGAAATCACAACAAAAACAGAGCCCCCAACCAGCACCGGAAGCCGGGGGTTTAACTGTAGTCACCTGACCCGACAGTCTGAGTGGTGATTGGGTGTCGGGGACACGTGATTTCTCAGCACCGCGCAGCGGCCCCTCCCCGGAAGCTCACGGGGGCGGGGCCAGGTACCACGGCGCGACGGGATTGGCCGGCTGTCTCGGGACGCATCCAATCGGAACCGGCCGAGTTCTGGCGCGAAGTGCGCTGGCGTGAGGCGCACGGGCTGAGGAGCCGGCGCGGGGAGTTCGGACCGTGGCGCCTCCAGCTCCGAGCCTGAGGGAGAGGTGAGTGCGGCCCGCCCCGGCCCGGCTCGGCTTCCCGGCCCTGCTGGAGAGGGAAGGCCGCGCGGGCTCCTCCATTGCTCGGTCCGCTGAGCCCTGTCTTTTCGCGGGCAGCTTGGGAGAGGTCATGACCCAGACGGTTCCCTGAGAGAAAACAGGCCCGGGGCGCAGGCGAGCTGTGCGGGGGTCGCCCCGGGCGTCCTCGTTGGGGTGGACCCGTGCCCACCGCGGCGTCTGCCTCCTCAGCGGCCTCACCGGCGAGGCCCGGCCCCGTTCCCTCCTGAGGAGAAAGCCGAACGCCGCGCTGTCCTGTGGGCTTCTGTCCTCGAGCCCGGCTGCCGGGTGCTGGGTGTGTGCTGTGTGCCCGGGGCGTGGCACCCGTCGTCTGACCATTGCAGCTTCGCCAAACCCCAGCTCAGGGGGGCGGGGCGGGTGCCCGGGTTCGCGTCCCGCCTCTGTCACGTCCCAGCTGCTGCTGCTGCTGCTGCTGCTTCTTCTTCTTCTTCTTCTTCTTCTATTTAAAATATATTTTATTGATTTTTAAAAATATATTTTATTGATTTTGTACAGAGAGGAAGGGAGAGAGATAGAAAGCTAGAAATATCGATGAGAGAGAGTCAACGATCAGCTGCCTCTTGCACACCCCCTACCGGGGATGTGCCCGCAACCAAGGTCCATGCCCTTGACCGGAATCGAACCCGGGACCCTTCAGTCCCCAAGCCGACGCTCTACCCACTGAGCCAACCGATCTCGGCTATTTTATTGATTTTTTACAGGGAGGAAGGAAAAGAGAGAGCTAGAAACATCGATGAGAGAGGGTCATCCATCAGCTGCCTCTTGCATACGCCCTACCGGGGATATGCCCGCAACCAAGGTACATGCCCTTGACCGAAATCGAACCTGGGACCCTTCAGTCCGCAAGCCGACGCTCTATCCATTGAGCCAAACCGGTCTCGGCTATTATATTGATTTTTTTTTTGTACAGAGAAGGAAAAGTGATAGAGAGTTAGAAACATCGATGAGAGAGAATCATCCATCAGCTGCCTCCTGCACACCCCCCACGGGGGATGTGCCCGCAACCGAGGTACATGCCCTTGACCGGAATCGAACCTGGAAAACTTTCAGTCCGCAGGCTGACCCTCTAACCACTGAGCCACACCGGTTTCAGCACGTCCTAGCTTCTGTGACTCCGCCGTTACCTCAACTGCATGCCTCGGTTTCCTTCCTGTGGGGGAAAGGACCCCTTCTACATGGTTTTGTTTTGGGTCAGGATTCAGGGATTTCGTAAATGCGGTAAGTGCTTCCAGGAGTATCTGGTGCATAGACTCGGAGCAGTGGGTCACATTGCCCTCCTGCAGCATCGGAAGCGCAAAGGTTGTCTCTGCTCCAAGGGCTTTGGGGGAGAATTTGAACTAAGAGGTTGACTCCAAAGCATCTTCCTCAATATCAGGCCCTTGGGTGTTTTCAAAACCCGGGCCACCTGCCGAAGCCGGTGTGGCTCAGTGGATAGTGCGTTGTTGGTCTGCAGACTGAAGGGTCACAGGTTCGATTCCGGTCAAGGGCATGTACCTTGGTTGCGGGCACATCCCCGGTAGGGGGTGTGCAGGAGGCAGCTGGTCGATGTTTCTCATCGATGTTTCTAGCTCTCTATCCCACTCCCTTCCTCTCTGTAAAAAATCAATAAAATATATTTAAAAACAAACAAACAAGCCTGGACCACCTGACTGCCTGAGATGGAGGAGGCGCCTGCCAGCTCCCGGTGCCACCTGGGTAGATGGCACTCCGGTGCCCCTGTCCCATCTGAGGAGCTGTCATGGGGGAGACTGTGTGAGAGATCGATCAGAAATTGAGAAGGGGCCGAGACTGGTTTGGCTCAGTGGATAGAGCGTCGGCCTGCGGACTGAAGGGTCCCGGGTTCGATTCCGGTCAGGGGCATATACTTTGGTTGCGGGCACATCCCCAGGGGGGGGGGGCGTGCAGGAGGCAGCTGATCGATGTTTCTCTCTCATCGATGTTTCTAACTCTCTATTCCTTTCTCTTCCTCTCTGTTAAAAATCAATAAAATATATATTTTTTAAAAATTGAGAAGGGGAGGCAGGTGTTCTGTGGGGGAAGAGCAAATAGAAGGAAAATGCACCAGCATGTTAGCTGAACGGCTGTCAGGAAGTAGTTTGAAGTCCCCGGGGAGGAGAATTTCTGGAGAGGTGGCTGTTGTCTTCATGGTACTGATGAGGAAACCCAGAGTTAAAATGCTGCTTAAAGACCCGAGTGTTAGGTGTATCATAAAGTAACAACATGCAGGGAAATTACACCCACTTTAGAATAGTCAGTATGAGCCGAGACCGGTTTGGCTCAATGGGTAGAGCGTTGGCTTGGGGACTGAAGGGACCCGGGTTCGATTCTGGTCAAGGGCATGTACCTTGGTTGCGGGCATATCCCCAGTGGGGGGTGTGCAAGAGGCAGCTGATCCATGACTCCCTCATCGATGTTTCTACCTTTCTATCTCCCTTCCTCTCTGTACAAAATCAATAAAAAAATATATTTTAAAAAAAAAAAAAAGAATAGTCAGTATGATCTATGAAAAGGGAGGGAAGGGAACACGATAAGGGGAGTCAGTGAAAGTTTAAATATATTTGAGCCCTGGCTGGGTTTGCTCAGTGGTTAGAGCGTCTTCCTGCAGACCGAAGGGTCGAGGGGGCTGGGTAGGGGTGTGTGCTGGAGGCAACCAGTTGATGTGTCTCTCATTTCCATGTTTCTTTCCACCCTCATTCCTCCATTTCATTCTTTAGAATTCAGTGGGAAAATTACCCGTGGGTAACGATCAAAATAAAATAAATAATATATTTGAAATGTTTTATACTTTTTAAGAGGGAAATAGGATAAAGATTAACTTCTTAAATTTGGTTGGTAGTTACATGGTTATTCTATTTTCTGTATGCTTGAAATATTTTAAAACTTTAAGTATATTATATAAATAAATACAAATATATACATTCGTGAGCTGGGTGTAGGGGGGTGTCCCCCAGCCCACCTGCACCCTTGCACATTCCGGACTCCTTGGAGGATAAGCCTGCAGACCTATATCCCCTGAGGGGTCCTTTGTGCAGAATGGAGGCGGGAGAGGCTCCCACCACCGCTGCTGCACTCGCCAGCCATCAGTCTTGGCTTCTGGCTGAGCGGTGCTCCCCCTGTGGGAGCACACTGACCACCAGGGGGCAGCTCCTGCATTGAGTGTCTTCCCCCTGGTGGTCAGTGCACGTCATAGCAACTGGTTGTTCCACTGTACGGTCGATTTGCATATTAGGATTTTATTATATAGGATATGTTAACTAGAATTACATTGATTATATATTAATTTTAGTACATATATATTCTTTATTTTTTTCTGTATGTTTCTTTTATGGGAAGAAAAGCTAGAACAAAGAGGTTCAGAGAAATTGCAAACTACTCTTCTCGGGAACTAAATGCTGAAAGCCACTGTCGGTCTTCATTGCACAAGTCTGTTGCCCAGATAGTGCATTGACTACCTTCCACCCTTCTTGGGAAGTTCTACTTCTTTCAAGCTTCTTTTATATTTCTAAACGTAATAAGTTTAATTGCTTTGTACTCTTAGGCCTGATGCTGTTTGCTTCTGTTACAACCAGTTCTCTTTCTTCTTCTTTTTTTTTTTTTTTAGTCCTCACCTGAGGATATTTTTCCATTGATTTTTAGAGTGGAAGGGAGGGGAGAGAAAGAAACAATAGTTTTTGGAGAGACACATCTATTGCACCCACCCTGACCAGCCGGGAATCAGGCCTGCAATTGAGGTACATGCTGTTACTGGAATCGAATCCGTGACCTTCCAGTGCACCGGCTGATGCTCTAACCTCTGAGCCAAACCAGCCAGCACTAGTTCTCGTTCTTGTTTCTGGGATCCCACTTTGATTTAGATTTGGTCCTGATAATTTTTAACTTTTTTTTTGTCAGAGATTTGAGGTACTTAATAATTTTCTATTTTACCCAGCAATATTCTAGAGCTGTGGTCGGCAAATTGTGGCTCTTGAGCCACATGTGGGGAGTGTGCAGGAGGCAGCTGGTCGATGTCTCTCTCTCATCAATATTTCTAGCTCTCTATTTCTCTCTCTTCCTCTCTGTAAAAAAAAAAAATCAATAAAATATATATTTTTAAAAAATTGGCTCTCAAAAGAAATTTCAATCATTGTCCTGTTGATATTTCGCTCTGTTGACTAATGAGTTTGTTGACCACTGGGCTAGAGCAACTGTCAACAATCCTTTTCTGTAAAGGGCTAGATAGTAAATATTTAGGTTTTGCCGACTCAACATTCTCTGTCATAACTACTCATCTGTGGTGCTGAGGTAGCCAAGGGCAGTATATGAACAAATGGGCATAGCTGTGTTTCAGTAAAACTTTATTTACAAACACAGGCTGCAGGCCAGATTTGGCCCATGTCATCGTTTGCCACTTGTTGACCCTAGAGTATATGGCTTATTGATTAGCATTTGTTAAATATTGATTCTTTGCCCTGTTTTGTTGTTTCTGTCTATACATTAAACATGTTTTGGAGACTAGGCTTTTATTTTTGTAATATAATTTTTATTGTTGATAGTATTACGATATCTCCCGTTTCTCCCTTCCTCCCAGCCCCTACTACCACCCCCAGGTTTTCATTTAAATTATTACATGTAATATGATTATAATTCTAAATGCTAGTTCCCACTGCAGTGTTATTTAGTATTCTTGTATTGTGCTTTTGCCTATGAATTTCAGAAGCATTTTTGTAAAATATTCTTCTGGTGTTCCAGCTGGATTTTTGTTAAACTCATAAATTAACAAATAATGAAGTTGTCCAAGAGGCTCCTTACACTATCTTCATATTTTTGGATTCTTTTTTCTTTTTTGGGTTGCTTGTTCTTTGCTTCTTTGTATTTTAAATCTTTGACTTGATTCTTGCGATCCTCTAGTCTGCTGTTGGATCTTTGTATAATATTTGTTATTTCAGTCAGCGGATGCTTTATTTCTAGTTGGTTCTTTTTCGCTAAATTTATCGGCCTTTTCTAGAAAATTATTTAAAAACCTTATAACAGTGGTTTTGAACTCTATATCCAGTTGTTTATTTTCCTCCATTTCTTTCATTTGTGATCTGTTTCTTTGTCTCCGCATTTTGGCTGCTTCCCTGAGTTGATAGAGTGGCTTTGTGTGCGAGGTGTCCTATACGCCCAGTGGCTCAGCCTCCCCAGTTACCTGAGGTGGACACTCTTGGTGCACCCCTTTGTGGGCTGTGCGCACAGTCTTGTAGTTAAGCCTTGATTGCTGTTGGTTTCACTAGGAGGAATTGACCTCCAGCCCAACTGGCTGTGAGGATCAGCTGTGTCTATGCTGGGAGAACTTCTGTGCTGGAGACACCCTTATGGGGCAGGACTTGCTTCAGTGGGGGTTTGGTGCTCTCTCGAGTCTGCCCCCTGAGTGTGTACCTTATGGATCTGAGGAGTTGTAATCTGGATGGTCCTGCTCTGACCCCTGGGTACACTGGCTCTTGGATCTCCAAGGAGGTGCTAATTTAGCCTCTGCCTGAGGCCACCCAGCAGGAGCTACAGAAAGATCTACAGATTCCTCTTTTTTGTTTGAGTTTTAGATTTTGCCCAGATGTGAGGCCCAGCTGTGAGGCAATGCAAGCTGCTGTGGGGCTTGGGCCTTCTTTTGGATGTCCTGGGTCTCTCTGACTCAGCTGCAATTTCTTAGGTAAGTTTAGATTTCAAAGGACCAGGCCATTCATATGCAAAAGCCTCTGTGCTCCTGGCAGAGCAAACAGCAATGTCTTCTCATCAGCCCTGCCCTAAGCTCTCAGTATCCCTTGGTAATCGCTGCAAGCACCTCAGAGAGAAAGCTGCCCTTGATTTCTGCCCACTGCCAGACAGTCCAGTTTCTCCCCGTATGAGTGTGGGTCCCCAGGGTCTCACCTGGAGCTGGAGTTCAGAGCAGTCAGGAGCTTGTGTCTCCCTCCCGATTGAGAAAGAGCTGGGTCCTCAGTTGCCAGCCCTTTCCGCACGTGTGCCTCCGTATCTCTGCACTTCGCTTCCTCAGTGACTCTGAGTCACAGATTACTTTTCTCTTTCCCTCTAGTTGTAGAATTTCCATCATCCAGCCTTCCTGTGCTCTGGATGACGTCCATTTTGTCTTTTAGTTGTGGTTTTGAAGTTGTTGTGTAAGGCAGCAAGTTCAGGTGTTTACCTAGGCCACCATTTGGTTTCTCCTGAATTCCTTTTAAAAATTGTATTTTCTAGTTAGTTATTATTACCACAGGAGAATGCATTCGAGTTTTGTGGGTTTATATTTTATTTAACCACTTTACTAAAGTTTTAATTACCTATTATTACGACTGGATTGTGTTGGTAACCTAATTGTCTACAAGTCATGATATTCATGTTTCTTCTTTTCTAGTATTTTCCTTTTTGAATATTTTTGCACCAGCAAGAATGTTCAATCTGAGAGTGAAAATAAAAGAACAGTATTGTTTTTTTTGCCTATATTTTTAATAGATTCACCCCTATTGTAAAATGTAAGATACATATTGTGTCTGTTAGGTATCTATTAGAAATGGTTTGAGTTTCATCAGATGTTTTCTCAAAAATGCATTGATAATATATACTGTGTGATTCCATATATACAAATATCAAGAGGTTCAAGAAGAGGCCCTGGCTGGTGTGGCTCAATTGGTTGGAGTGTTGTCCTGTACACCAAAAGGTGGCAGGTTCGATTCCTGGTTGCAGGTTCAGTCGCCGGTCGGGGTGCATGTGGGAGGCAACCAATCAATTTTTCTCACATGGAGGTATTTCCCTCCCTCCACCCTCACTTCATCTCTCCTTCTTAAATCATAAAAGAAAAGTTCTTTTTTAAAAAGTTCGCAAGTAGGGCCGGGACCGGTTTGGCTCAGTGGATAGAACGTCGGCCTGTGGACTGAAGGGTCCTGGGTTCGATTCCGGTCGGGGGCATGTACATTGGTTGCGGGCACATCCCCAATTGGGGGGGGGGTGGGTGCGGGAGGCAGCTGGTCAATGTTCCTCTCTCATTGACATTTCTGGCTCTCTGTCCCTCTTCCTTCCTCTCTGTGGAAAATCAATATAATATATATATTTTTTAAAAGTTCGCAAGTAGGCAAAACTAATCTATAGTGATAAAGTCAGGTAGTGGTTCCATCTGGGGTATATTAACTGGGAAAGGCCACAAGAAAGCATTCTGGGGTGCCAGGAATGTTCTATACCTTGATTTGGATGCTGTTTGCATAGTTAGACACATTAAGCGAAACCATATTGAGCCATTTAAAATTAGTGTACTTTATTGCTAGTATGCTTTACCCTGATAGGAATGTTTTTAAAATTTATTGATCAGATTATATTGATTTTTACTGCTTAAACTGTAAACATGATATATTAGTGGTTTCACTTAATGTTAAACCAGCTTTACCTTTCTGTGATTAGTCATAGTTGAGACATATGTTACTTAACGTTTTTATTCTTTCATTTAATAAATATTTAATGCTAGGTGCTTAGACATGCTATGGGTTATAAAACCCATAATGGCCCATTTTTGCATAGTGTTTACAATCTAGGAGAAGAAATACCAACTAAATAATTACAAAAGTGAATAGAATTGCAACTACAATAAAAACTGCAATTGAGAGGCATTTCTTATTATAAGAGTATATTATTGGGGTATTTTTTTTTTTTTATCAAACACTTATATATTGGTGCCTACTTGTGCCAGATACTATTATTCTAAGCACTTTACATATGAGGTGGGTAGGCATTGTATAGATGAGGAATCTGAGATAGAGAGGTTTAATAATGTCCAAGGGCATTTAGCTAATAAGTGGTAGAGCCACAAATACATAGGCTACAAATCCATGTATTTTGTTTGCTCTTAACCACCTTTATGTGACCACATAAAAATGGAGTTTTCCTTAAGGAAGTAATGGTTAGATCCACCATTGGAGGATGGAGGATGAGTAGGAATGAATTGTTAAGAGAGTCTGAAAGAAGGCTCATGTGTTAAGAAGGAGCATATAATCAACTTGGTCATATGCTAAGACCGTGCTCGGCAAACTGCGGCTCTTTGGCCCTTTGAGTGTGGCTCTTCCACAAAATACCACAGCCTGGGCGAGTCTATGTTGAAGAAGTGGCGTTAGAAGAAGTTTAAGTTAAAAAAAAATTGGCTCTCAAAAGAAATTTCAAGTTGATATTTGGCTCTGTTGACTAATGAGTTTGCCAACCCCTGTGCTAAGCCATCAGGAGAGAGAATTGATTGAAAAACGGTGTTGTAATAAGTAATATGGAGATCAATCATTAGTGACCACCCCCCCATTAAGAGTTTTAGCATTGTGCCGAAACCGGTTTGGCTCAGTGGTAGAGCATCTGTCTGCAGACTGAAGGGTCCCAGGTTCCATTCCAGTCAAGGGCATGTACCTTGGTTGCGGGCACATCTCCAGTAGGGGGTGTGCAGGAAGCAACTGGTCGATGTTTCTCTCTCTCTATCTCTGTTCCTTCCTCTCTGTGGAAAATCAATTTTATATATAAAACTGTGATCAGGGTAGTGGAGACCCATCACTTCCTTTAGATTGTGACCAGAATCTGACCCACATTGCTAAGAACCACTGCCAACTAACAAACAGTTCAATGTGTAGTATTTTAATTATCACTTTAAAAATAGTTTCACTTTATAATGTTGGGATTTTTTCCCTCCACTCCAGTTTTATTAAGATCATATTCTAAACTTTGTAAATTTTGCTTACATTTTTCTTACTAATTTGTTTTATTAACTTGTGCTTCCACTTTGAAAATCTCCACTGTTTAAAATCTCTACTTTTTTTGTATATATTATATTTTTCTTTATGACAGTTTGTATTCTCATCAACATTTTTAAAAGACATTGTATCTTCCTCATTTTATCCCTGCCAAAATACCTACTTGTTTTAGAATCATGAGAGGCTAATTTTAGAAGGAAACATGGAAATTTTCTAGCCCAGCCTTCTTATTTTAGAAATGAGGACGCTGGAGAGAGTCGATGAATTTTTCAAAGCCACACAGTGAATTTGTGGCATAATTGACCAAAGAACCTGGGTTCTTGGTACACTTCTCATTTCTCTTGGTCAAGTGATACTGACCTTCTTACAATTCTGCTCCTTTGTATTATTTTTCTTTGCATGTTAAAGAGTTTGGGCCATGCAAATTAAATATAGTTTGGGCTTTTTATCGCTTTACAATAACTTTTTATTTGTTCCCATTGATTTGAAAAAGAAAGATAGCTCCGCCAGAGTGGCTCAGCGGTTGAGCATTGACTTATGAAACAAGGGGGTCATGGTTTGATTCCCGGTCAGGAAATCAAGGGGGTTGCGGGCTCAATCCCCAGTGGGGGGTGTGCTGGAGGCAGCCAATCAATGATTCTCTCTCATCATTGATATTTCTCTCTCTCCCTTCTCTGAAATCAATAAAAGTATTTTTTTTTAAAAGAAGATAGAATGGGAAAGGAGTTATAACTATCAGCTAAAATGAAAATTCTTTGCTATCCTTAGATTTTGGCTGTCCTGTCTTCTTGTTACCACCTATCCTCCCCCCAGTAACTTGAAGGTAGCTCAAGCTGTACATTATCTCAGGCAATAGCTCAGCAAATATCACAGTTTGTTCTACAAGGTATTCTTCAAGAATACTTCTATGCCGAAGTCATTTTGGCTCAGTGGATAGAGCGTCGGCCTGCGGACTGAAGGGTCCTGGGTTCGATTCCAGTCAAGGGCATGTACCTTGGTTGTGGGCACATCCCCAGTGGGGGGTATGCAGGAGATGGCTGATAGATGGTTCTCTCTCATCGATGTTTCTAACTCTCTATCCCTCTTCCTTCCTCTCTGTAAAAAATCAATAAAATATATTTTGTAAAAAAGAATACTTCTATGCTTGGTAAAAGTATTCTTTCATCTTGAAACTAGATAATTATAAAATGTGGTGTCTTGCTGGGAAACCATTGCTTTCATGGATGGTGGTCTTCCTTCTTTTCCCAATTTACCCTTTGGGCATAGAATTCAATTATTCACTTGTCCTTTGGGTTTTCAGTATGCTTTGATTATTTTCTACCACACTCTCTGTCTAGTTTCTATTTATTCTCCCAGCCCAGGCCAGGTGTCATTTTTCTGCAAGCCCTTTCCTAATTATCCCTTCCCTTAATGTCCTTTGTGCTTATTTTAGCATTGGGGGAAACCAGGTCATTTTGCTATTCAAGTGAGTGTTGGTTAAAGATTATATAGTTCAAATGTAACCAGTTATAAATGTCAAAACAGTTTACTGCTCAAAAAATGCCTCATTGCCGCAACCGGTTTGGCTCAGTGGATAGAGCGTTGGCCTGTGGACTGAAAGGTCTCAGGTTCGATTCCGGTCAAGGGCATGTACCTTGGTTGCGGGCACATCCCCGGTAAGGGGGTGTGCCAGAGGCAGCTGGTCGATGATTCTCTCTCATTGATGTCTCTAGCTCTCTATCCCTCTCCCTTGCTTTCTGTAACAAATTAATAAAAAATATATTTTTTAAAAAATGCCTCATTACTTTGGGCACAATTGAAACAGTGCTCCATCCTCTCTGTCCCCCCCCCCCCCCAATATTGTGATTCATGCAAAGCACATGACTGTACTGATATTTCCCCCCTCTCTTTTTAGGATCATGGCTGCTGTTCCTCAAAATAATCTCCAGGAGCAACTGGAGCGTCATTCAGCCAGAAAACTTACCAACAAATTAAATCTTTCAAAACCCAAATCTTCGTAAGTATTTTGGCTGTTTTGTCGTTATACATACAGTATCATACAGATGAGACATCTGCTCTTTCAACCCTTTCATTGTATAGATGGGGAAAGGAAGCTGTGAGGTCAGTGGTTTTCCCACTTTGCAAGTTAATGGTAGAACATGTGTTAGCGGCCCCAAGTAATAAATTGTTCAGCACTTTTGCACAGTTCCTGGCACATAACACTTTGCTCAGTAAATATTTGTTGAATGACTTAATAATGATTCTTTTTGTAAATTTAGGCAAATAGATATTTTTTATGTATTTTAATATAATTTTATGTATTTCCCAAAAACAATTTATAAAGAAAATATAGCTCTGTAGTCCTGTTCTTTCCTCCAAGATACACTCCAAACAGCTAATGATATCTAATAATTTATAGTCCTTATTGTACCCTTACCAAGTTCTAGGTGCCTGGCTTTAAGGTCACCGTTGACCTTTACGTTTGCTAAGATATATACAGGATTCTTACTTCTTTAAATCTCACTATTGCGAGCAGTTTTTTACATTTCCCCCCCCATAAAACTTGGATCAGAGTAGCAACAAGTAGCCACATTTGAGTCTTTTCTCTTCTTCACTTATGCCATCCCTTCCCTCTGGATGACTACGAACTACAAGCCCAAGAAATAAAGTAGTGGGAATGGCCTGGATACTCTCAAAACTGAATAATTAGCCCTGAGTAGGAACGATCAGAGCATACAAATATACTTTAACTCGCCTTATAAATTTTAAAATCGGAAAGGGGGGTAGCAGGTAAGTTATATAAATTAGTAAAAAATTGCTGGGTTTGTTAACAACTCATCTAATTCAAGTATTTCCTTTTTCCAGCTGTTTCACTTTTAAAAAGAAAATACCTTCAGCCAACAACGTGTCTGTGACCTGTGTGGCAGTAGCAAAAACGCCTGTGTTGAGTGATAAAGATGTTAATGTTGCCGAGGACTTCTCCTTCACTGACACTTTACCTCGTACCGGGAGCCCGCAGACAAGGATCGGTGCCTTTAAAAATGCTGCTGCAGGACAGCAAGCCAAGAGAATCGGTTCAAAACCGTTCTCGCCAGAACCGTTGCCGATTCCGAGGGAAGTTTCCCTTGCTGCGCAGAGCACGCCGAGTAGAAAGGAATTCCGTGATGCCACTTTCAAGAAATTAGAATATAGTTCTTCATCGGATTGGGATGACATGGATGACTTCGATACTTCCGGAAATTCAAAGGCATCTATTACCCCACTCCGAAATCACTCTGTACGACTAAGCACTGCCCAGAAATGTAAAAAGTCTAAGAGAAACGCCTTGAAAGCACAGCTTCAAAAGGAAAACACAGTACAGGTTGATCTGACTACTCCTTCCTCTGAATGCAAGCAAGTGGATTTGACTAAGGAGCAGAAGGCGGACTCCGAATGGCTGAGCGGCGGTGTGATTTGTATTGACGATGGCCCCAGTTCCGGAGAGCTTACACATGAAGATACTCAGAATAGTCGCTCTTTAAGAACTCATTTGGGAGAGGAAAGAGGTAAAAATGATTCTATTTTCATTTCGGTCTATCGATTGTATTCGTTCATCCAAAGCTAGGTCTTGGAACAGTAGCAAATGTGATATAGCTTTTGCCCTTCAGATCTTTAGAGGTGTTGATTGAACAATCTGTTGGCCACATGCTTGAGGCAAATATACTGATGAAATGAAAGACTTGATTCTGCTAATAATCTCTGATTTTTACATATGAAAAAAGTAAGGCCCATAGAGGTTAAATGGTCCATTGGCTGGTAAGTGGTAGAATTGGGAAGTGAATTAAGCCTTTCTTATATAATTATAATTCCTTTATGGTCTGCTGCCACTGACTATTGCTGTATAATATCTGATCATGCTATTAAAGTATAAATTGCATTCAGATTATTTTCTGCTTAGGTCTCATCGTTGTAGCTAAGATTAGCCATATAGGGAAGTACCTACCTTATAAAACAGCTGCAAATGTAAGACTAAAATTTTTAAAAATATATTTTTTATTGATTTTTTACAGTGAGGAAGGGAGAGGGAGAGAGCTAGAAATATTAATGAGAAAGAGACATCAACCAGCTGCCTCCTGCACACCCCCTACCAGGGATGTGCCCGTAACCAAGGTACATGCCTTTGACCGGAATCGAACCTGGGACCTTTCAGTCTGCAGGCTGATGCTCTATCCACTGAGCCACACCAGTTTCGGCCTAAATTTTTTTTTTTTTTTAATATATTTTATTGATTTTTACAGATAGGAAAGGAGAGAGATAGAGAGCTAGAAACGTCACGTTGATGAGAGAGAAACATCGACCAGCTGCCTCTTGCACACCCCCCACCGGGGATGTGCCCGCAACCAACGTACATGCTCCTGACCGGAATCGAACCCGGGACCTTTCAGTCCGCAGACCGACGTTCTACCACTGAGCCAAACCAGTTTCGGCTTGGCCTAAAATTTTTAAACACCTGAGTCCTGTAGGGTGAGAGAGGACCAGAAAGTGATTGATAATAACCAGAGCTATAATCTAATCAAATGTGTTGCTGTTTATGAAGAGAAAATTTGGTAAAATGTAAACTAAAGAGTAACAATGGGCATTGTGTTTTCCCTCATGGTCAGGAGAGAGATTGAATCTGGTAGACCTAAGTCACTAGGAAGCTTTTGTGATAAAGTAAAAATAGCTTGTGCAAACAATAGTGTTTGTAAAATGATCAGACTCATTATTTAAATATGAGTAAAAAATAGAAAAACAGAAGTGCTAGTGCCAAGTAGGAGTTTCATAATTTAGCAGTCATGAAAATCCTTAAGCAGATCTTTGGCCTCAATCCAGTATTCGTTGGACTTACTCCAATTGACTCAATAATAATTTATGAAAAAACAAGCTGACATTAAGGTGGGAAATGAGAGGGCTCACGGAGTGGGGCTAGTGTTTATGACTTGCCTGAAGCACTCGCTATGCAATGCTCAGACCCTGCTCTTTCTGTCTCATTAATGATTGAAATAACCTATGTCATCAACTGTCTACTTTAGATAACAGTGAGAAGGAAAAACACTTGGAAGACACTGAATTCCAGTCAGTGGAGATATCTCCATGTGCTGAGCTTGATGAAGATGATTATGATATCGATTTTATTCCACCTTCTCCAGAAGAAATAACGAATTCTGCCTCTTCTTCCTCTCTGAAATGCTTTAGGTAAAATAGCTAATTCATAGCATTAGTGTTTGCATTTGAGGTATCTGAAATACTTTAATTTAGTTATGCACTATCATTTTTGTATAATTGCATGCTCTGCACAGTTTATTTTATATCTAAATGAAAACTTGAAAAAATTCCTAGTAATACATTTGATTTAGTTGGTGGTATGCTAAAGCTCTAAAGTTCCAGCCTTTTGTTTTAATCCTACAGAATAGAATTGACATTGTATTTGACATTCACTGAATTTTATTACATTAGGGATATGATTGTGGTTAATTGGTAGTGTTATGGGGAAAAAATACATAGTCCACACAGATCATCCAAAGCTTAAAATACAAATTAATAATTATTGTTATCTTCATCCTCATCCCAGTCTAAATCATAGTCCAGTTAAGTGGTAGATTATATGCTACATTTGTAACCAATATTTTGATAAGAACTAGATCTCTAGAGTGTATTAGCTTAATTAGAGAAGGAAGACAGGAAGGAGGTGTTTGTGTGCATAATCAAGTTTCTCCGGGTTTATGTTTTAACAGGTGTGTTGGGATGTTTAGAGACAGGAAAGGTGGAAGCATGATTATTATTTGATGACAAAACTAAAAAACTATCAGCTGCTCTCGCCTCTTCTCCTTCCCGATAGGAATTCAGACAGAATTGCACAAAGTAAGAACTGACCAGGAGTTCAGAGAGAGTCTGGATTCTAAGTCAGTAGCATCAGGTAGCAGGTGAAGCAGCTGAGGCCTAGGGAGGAGCAGGGGGTGGTCCAGGATGATAAATTAATGGCAATGGAGAGAAGATCCAGCATAGTGCTATTTCCTGGCTTTTTGTTTGTTCATTTATAAAGTGTGTGTTGCACAAATAACACTGTAACCACTTATCAGGATTCTTGTAATCTCAACATCTGAACAAACCAAACATTTTCTTTATTCGTGTTTGGTTTGGTTTTGTTTTCTGCATGTGTATGATTTTTGCTTCGCTGTAATCAACATCTAATTATACTTGTTATTCTGCTTTTTTAAAAAATTTATTGATTTAAGAGAGAGAGAAACGTTGATTTGTTGTTCCACTTATTTTTTTTTAAATTATATTTTTATTGACTTCAGAGAGGAAGGGAGAGGGAGCGAGAGATAGGAACATCAATGATGAGAGAGAATTGTTGACTAACTGCCTTCTGCACGCCCCCACTAGGATTGAGCTCGCAGCCCAGGCATATGCCCTGACTGGGAATTGGACCGTGACTTCCTGGTTCATAGGTCAGTGCTCAACCACTGAGCCACATCAGCCAGGCTTGTTCTACTTTATTTATGCATTCATTGGCTGATACTTGAGTGTGCCCTGACCTGGGATCAAACCTGCAACCTTGGTGTATGGGGTCAGCTCTCTAACCAGCTGAGCTACCCTACCAAGGCCTCTGCTTCTTTTCTCTTAGTATTATTTTTTAAATATTTTCTGTATTGTTATGTAGTCTTTATTCTTATTCCATTTAATGGCTATATAATTTATTGAGTTTTCATACCATAATTAACTTTACCCAGGACTTCAGTATTTGGAAATGGGTTATTTCCAAGGTTGATTCTCTCTGTACATTTTTCCATTGCAACCTCATATACACATTTGTGTATATTCTAAAACAAATAGAATGTTCACAGATCATGCTTAATATGCAAAGGACACTTAAATTTTATTACCTTTTATTGTGTTTTAAAACGCTGGTTATAACTTCTGAATTCGCTTCAGAAGTGTAATGGTCAGGTAATATATAACAGAAAAGAGAAACATGTTTTTGTACCCCCTTCTTCTCTGTAAAAAAAGTCAATAAAATATATTTAATAAAAGAAGAAGAAAAAACACCACTTGCTGGAGAAATCAGAAAAATAGCACTTGAGCTGGGCCTAGAAGAACAGGTGCGATTTGGATAGGAAGAGATTGGAATGGTTTTTTCATAGACGAGCAGAGGCTGAATTTCTGAAATAGCCAACACAGGACTTATGTGAAGAATATAAGTCATAAAAAAAATTTTTAAAAAAAAGTAAGTCATGCACTGTGATTGGACCCTGGGGTTTTTGAAAGGACATAATTGGAGCCGAAAACCGGTGTGGCTCAGTGGATAGAGCGTTGGCCTGTGGATTGAAGGGTCCCAGGTTCGATTCCTGTCAAGGGCATGTACCTTGGTTGCGGGCACATCCCCAGTAGGGGGTGTGCAAGAGGCAGCTAATAGATGATTCTTCTCTCTTCAATGTTTCTAACTCTCTATCCCTCTCTCTTCCTCTCTGTAAAAAAATCAATAAAATATTAAAAAAAAAAAAAGAAAGAAAGAAAGAAAGAAAGGACGTAAGAAAGAAAGAAAGAAAGAAAGAAAGAAAGAAAGAAAGAAAGAAAGAAAGGACATAATTGGAGACAAAGTTGAAAAGTTCTCCTGGGCCAGAAGATGAATGACTTTGAGGGCCAGCTAAAGAGGTTTTAGAATAGAGAAGATACAAAAATATGCTTCTTTTTCTGTACATATTGTCTGACCAGCTGTGCAACATATTAGAGGGAAAATCATGTACTCTCTATATTGACTGGTTGTATGTTTTTGAACTTGTAGTATGTTAAAGGAGCTTGACACCTGTGACAGAAAGAAGGATGGACTGAGCACTCCAGAGGACTTGTCAAAACCAGAGAAAATGCCTCTTCAGAAATCTAACCAAGAAACTAGCAGAGACTGTGATGGTACACAAAGTATTTTAGACATGTCATGTATTTTAATCGCTTACTTTTGGAAACCAAGCAAGATTGTATTTTTACCTGTGACTGTATAGCATAACATGGCAAATTCTAGTTCCTTATATAGAATCATCCCTCCCTGCTCATTGGTTAGCCAGCATGTGCTCAGACAACTTGTAAACTCACGTTCTCACAAGGTAATTCATTCTTTTTAAAAAATATATATATATTATTGATTTTTTACAGAGAGGAAGAGAGAGGAATAGAAAGTTAGAAACATTGATGAGAGACAATTATCGATCAGCTGCCTCCTGCACACCCCCTACTAGGGATGCGCCCACAACCAAGGTACATGCCCTTGACCGGAATTGAACCCGGGACCCTTCACTCCGCAGACTGATGCTCTATCACTGAGCCAAACCGGTTTTGGCGGTAATTCATTCTTTAATTTGAAAATGCTACTTGTTAGAAAATTTTTTTACGTTAAACCAAAATTTGCTTTCCCATAACTTTATTAATCTTTGTGAAGTAAGTCTGAAGCTCCCAGAAGTTTTTTGTGTGTTTTTAAGGGTACATATTATTAGATCTTTTAGCTCTTATCTATAGATACTGGTTTCTAGACATCCTCCTAGTTTCTCCTTGTAAAGACTCTGGGTTTGGGTCTTAAAGTTTAATGCTTTTTTGTTTGTGGGATTTGTTTCTTAATTCATTAAAACGTTTTCTATCAAATATCTAGTAGAAATAATCCAGTCTATCTAATAAAAACCTAGTGGTTGTAACGCTGTAACAACCAAAGACCGGTCACCAGGAGGTGACTTGACGCTGCATCCTGCATCAGCGGAATTTGACTCTGGGTCCCGCGAGATTTCACGCCCTGAGCCCCTAGTGGTACTATAAGACTGAAAAACAGCAGTCTCCTTTCTCCTAATTTCTACTTCCCAGAGGTTCCTTCAGTCTAGAAATTTGTATCCTTCTATTCTGGAAGGTTTTCTAGTATTTCCTTTTATTTTCTACTTTTTTCTTTTAACTCTTTCTGGACTTCCCTTATTTGGATGTTAGGGTTCCATTATCTATTTTCCTGTTTTCCATTTCTTGCTTCTCTGCTTTCTGGAGGATTTCCTCAATTTTATCTTGAACTCTTCTGTGGAATTTTTCATTTTTTATCAAATCCATTTCCAAGAGCTTCTTCTCGTCTCTGAATATTTCTGTAGCACATTCTATTCTTCTTTGATGGATGTTGTACATACTGTGTGCCTAGAGATCTCTGTTGTTTTTGTTTGCTCCAAAATTTTTCTTTTTAATTTAAGTGCTTTACAATATATTTTTTAAAAATATATTTTATTGATTTTTTTACAGAGAGGAAGGGAGAGGGATAGAGAGCTACAAACATCGATGAAGAGAGAAACATCAACCAGCTGCCTTCTGCACAACCCCTACTGGGGATGTGCCCACAACCGATGTACATGCTCTTGACTGGAATCGAACCTGGGACCTTTCAGTCCGCAGTCCGACGCTCTGTCCACTGAGCCAAACCGGTTTCGGCTACAATGTTAACTGATTTAATCCTTACAAAGGATCTTTATGTTAGTTTCTATTATCCTCATTTTACAAATAAGGAGTGATGACACATGGTCTTAGAAGTAGCCAGCAGCAGAGGTAGGATTTGAACCCAGCAGCCTTGAAGCTCTTGAGTTTACACTGATGGCCTCTGCACTGTAATGTATCTGCATCATTAAGTTTCAGAATGATTGGCAAGGACAGGGTCAAGAACGGAGCCCTACAGAATGTTGTTAGAGGCCCCCTGTCAGCTGACATCAGTCCATTCATCACCACTTTTCTGTTTGTTTGTTTGTTGTTGTTGTTTTTTTTAATATATTTTATTGATTTTTTACAGAGAGGAAGGGAGAGGGATAGAGAGCTAGAAACGTCGATGAGAGAAAAACGTCGACCAGCTGCCTCTTGCACACCCCCGACCGGGGATGTGCCCACAACCAAGGTACATGCCCCTGACCGGAATCGAACCAGGGACCCCCCAGTCTGCAGACCGACGCTCTACCGCTGAGCCAAACCTGTTTCGGCGCCACTTCTTGTTTAACTCTGCTTTCAGACCATGTTTCTTTCCCTTTTCCCTGGGGTTGCAAAAACCTTGGTCATATGACTCCCGAAGTTCAAGGTCTGAGACACCATGAGGAAATGAATGGGACATTGGCTCCGGTGTGACACAGACCTGAAATACAAACCTGTCTTATCCCACTCCTACCTGTGTGCTTTGGCAAACTGGTTAAGCTTCTTTGGACTCAGTTTCTATAAAACGGTGAAAATAATATTTAACTTGCCAAGTAGTTTTCCAGTAAAGTAACGCTGTAGGACTTCAATAAATGGTAGCTATTGTTATCTGCCAGTCTAGTGATCCTTTCAAAGCACCTAGAGCGTTAAGATTGGCTGGTTTATTTTTATGAACTCTTGCTAACTCTATAATTGTTTCCTCTCTCTGGAGCTCACAGAGCAGCTGTTTGATAACGTGTTCTATAATTTTGTACTAAATCAGCATCAAGATCATTGGCTTGTTGGTTTTGGCATTCACTTGACAGTTTTTTTGAACATTAGAACAGTGTTTGCTTGTCTTCACTCTTCCATCAACGAGATGCTTCAGGTATCATGGAAATCTTGTTTGCAGTTTGCCTTTGTATTCTGAAGTGTCATCTGTCTAGATAAGAAGACTTGAGCTTCTCTCCAATGGCTACACCTCTCTCTGAGCTGTCTTGGTTTTCATTTTCTTCAGACCATTATTTACTTTCCTCTTTCTAAACTCATGCCCGCCCTGACCAGTTTGGCTCAGTGGATAGAGTGTCAGCCTGCAGACTGAAGGGTCCCAGGTTCGATTCCGGTCAAGGGCATGTACCTTGGTTGCAGGCACATCCCCAGTGGGGGGTGTGCAAGAGTCAACTGATTGATGATTCTCTCTCATGGATGTTTCTAACTCTCTATCCCTCTATCTTCCTCTCTGTAAAAAATCAATAAAATATATATATATTTTGTACGGACATGGTGAGATTTACACCTGAAGTTAGTAAAAAAATCATAGTAAATCGATAAAACTTTATCTTCTCATGGCCTTGGTTATCCTAAGAGAAATATTAATATTAACATGAAATTAAATAACATTATTACAGGTTCTCATGATGTACAATTAGAGACAATCTGATTTCCTATTATTTCACGGGCAGATGATAGTATAAAGTTGTTCATTTTGTTTTGAAATGACTTCAGATTTTACACACATGACTTTGAAAAACGTGTCTTTTTTGTTTTCAAGGTACAATGCTAACACCATCATTACTTTGCAGGTAGACAGGTGAGTGTGCAGCAGCAGCTTATCCAAGTGATGGACCGCATCTGTAGCTTAGTTGATACTATTCCTGATGATGAACTGAAAGCTCTGGATTGTGGGACCGATCTGCTTCAGCAGCGAAACATAAGGTACCTTGATTTTTTTCTCCGTCTGGAGTGTATCTGACTGCATTGCCACCACTCTGTATCAGAAAGTAGGATAGATTGTCACTGTGTTTTAAATTTATTTACTTTTTCAAACTGTTCATTTAGTATTTTATCCAAATTTTATTTTTATTTATTTATTTATTTAAAATATATTTTATTGATTTTACACAGAGAGGAATTGAGAGGGATAGAGAGTTAGAAACATTAACCAGCTGCCTCTTGCACATCCCCCACTTGGGATGTGCCCACAACCAAGGTACGTGCCCTTGACCAGAATTGAACCTGGGACCTTTCGGTCCGCAGGCCGACGCTCTATCCACTGAGCCAAACCGGTTTCGGCAAGTATTTTATCCAAATTTTAAAAAACATATGTATTTTATTGATTTTTTTTTACAGAGAGGAAGGGAGAGGGACAGAGAGCTAGAAACATCGATGAGAGAGAAACATCCATCAGCTGCCTCCTGCACACCCCCCACTGGGAATGTGCCCGCAACCAAGGTATGTGCCCTTGATTTTGAGGAATCGAACCTGGGATCCTTCAGTCTGCAGGCTGACGCTCTATCCACTGAGCCAAACCGGCTTCGGCGATTTTATCCAAATTTTTGAAATTGGAAAAAAGGGGATGTCTTTTGCCACAGCTTGGGATGAGAACTGACGATCTACTTTTGGGGCCTGCCGTGGTAACTCCTCACGCTTACTGTGGTGTTGTGTGTGTTCTCTTCAGAAGGAAACTCCTGGCTGACGCAGATTTTAACCCAACTGATGCCAGAGTTCTTGGCTCCGTGTGGAGGTGCAGGCCTGAGGCGCTTGGCAACGTCACAGAGGACATGGCATCCGTTTCCTTGCCTTCTGCATCTTCAAAGGGCGGTTCCTACCCTACAGGGAGTTCTGACGAGTTCAATTTTCCCTCCAATTCCATTTCTTCGGGGGGATGTTCGGTGACCACCCCAGGAAAGACAGGATTCTCGGTCACCAAGAAGGATCTCTTCGAAAGACCGTTACTGAATCCCCGTTTACAGAAGTCCTTTGTGAGTAGCAGCTGGGCCGAAACACCGAGGACAGAAAAAAGAAACGAGAGCTCTCGTTTTCCAGGAAATGTTCTTACAAGCACGGCTGTGAAAGATCAGAATAAACATACTGTGTCAACAGGTGCCTTCGAGAGAGAAATCCAGGCCTCCTGTGACATTGATACCTTTGACATAGATGACTTAGACGACGATGATGAGTGGGAAAGTATAATGCAGGACTTGGCAACCAACAAGTCTTCCACAGCCGCCTACCCACCTATTAAGGAAGGCCGGCCCGTGAAATCGGTATCACAGAGGGTTTCTCCAGCCAAGACAGACTGCCTTCCTGTGACGTCTGCTCAAAATAAAAACTTCTCAGGGTCCACTCAGAAATGTAAGTGTCTATTTTAGAATTCTGACTTGATGAGAACTGATCAGGTATTCAGGTAGAGAAATGTTTATGTCTCAAAATATTAACATACAGGGCAGTGGAAGACAGATTTGAAGTAGCATTTCTTTTTTTAATTTATCGTTTATTATTTTATTATTATTATTTTTTTAAATATATTTTATTAATTTTTTACAGAGAGGAAGAGAGAGGGATAGAGAGTAAGAAACATCCATTAGTTGCTTCTTGCACACCCCCTACTGGGGATGTGCCCGCAACCAAGGTACATGCCCTTGACCGGAATCGAACCTGGGACCCTTTAGTCCTCAGGCTGACGCTCTATCCACTGAGCCAAACCGGTTTCGGCTATATATATATATATTTTTTAAACTTGAATGTTGAAAGTATTACATGTGTCTCCTTCTCCCCCCTCCCCCCTGTTGACCCCTTCCAGCCTGCTGCCCCCTGCCTCAGGCCTTCACCAGCCTATAGTCTGTGCCCACGGCTTATGCATATATGCACACAGGGTCTTTGGTTTATTTATTACCTTCCACCCACCCACCTTCCCCCATCTTGTCTTCCCTTCAAGATTCTGCACTCTGTCCATGCTTCCATGTCTCTGGATCCACTCAGGTCGTCAGTTTATTTTGTTCATTAGATTCCACATAGGAGTGAGATCATGTGAAACTTGTCTTTCTCTGACTGACTTGTTTCACTTAGCGTGATGCTCTCATGCTGCCTCAGAGGGTAAGAGATTCTTCTTTTTCTTTTTAAAAAAATATATTTTATTGATTTTTTACAGAGAGGAAGAGAGAAGGATAGAGAGTTAGAAATATTGATGAGAGAGAGGCATCAATCAGCTGCCTCTTGCACACCCCCTACTGGAGATGTGCCTGCAACCAAGGTACATGTCCTTGACCGGAATCGAACCCGGGACCTTTCAGTCCACAGGCCAACACTATCCACTGAGCCAAACCAGTTTCGGCAAGATTCTTCTTTTTCACTCCTGCATAGTACTCCGTGGTATAAATATACCACAGCTTTTTTATCCACTCATTTCCTGATGGGCTGTTTCCAGATCTTAGCTGTTGTAAATTGTGTGAAGTCACATTTCTGAAATCAATCAAATTGTTTCTTTTGGCCTAGACTCCTTTTAATTAACTCAATAACTATGTATTGAGTGCCTGCTATGTGCGTGTTCTGCTCTAGATTCTGGTAATAGATAAACGATGAATAGCTCCTGCCCTCTTGCTGCTCACAGTTTAGTGAGGGAAGTTTTTGGAGGAATGAAGCCAGCCACCGTAAAGGCTGCAGAGAAGAGCCAAAATTAATCTTAAAATCTCCCATCAACCCTATAAAGTTACCGCAAAGTGTCTTGTTTTACTGAAACAGGTTTAGGTGTACAGCATTGTATAAAGTACAGCCTTCTCTATCTTTGTTATGGACGACCTAACACCACGAAGGTGGTTCTTACATAGTTACACTGCTGACCTTTCAAATAACCTAATGGATTTATTTTCGTAGGCTGTTAGGACGTGTCACACTTGACGTTCGCAATTACCTTGAGATAGTTGAGCGTTGGGGTTGGTGTCCCTGCCAAGGCTGGCGTGAGCTCCAGTTCCCTGAGTTGAACCACAGTTGCGCCGGCGCGGAGGGAGAGCAGGGGGCACACGTGAGTGGCATTGTGGAAGGAGAATCAGGAAGCTAAGTTGCCTGAGCTTTCTGACTGGGAGATTGGGGAAGTGTGACACCGCTGACAGAAAGAGGGGAGTCAGGAGACAGGAAGACTGAGGAAGGCTATTTCAAGACTTGTTGAGCTTCCAGTTTTGCTAAGTCGTTTAGGTAGAGATGTCTTGCAGACAACTGAAATGCATACAGGACTGGAACTTAAGGAGTGGATCCGTCAGTTCTCATGCCTTCTGTGCAGGTGGTGATGCTGAAGATCACAGGGCTAGGAAAATTCCAGAAAAGAGCCCAGCCCCAAGTGTCTGAAAGACCCCCAAATGTTAGGGGCAGGTAGAGGAAGTGGAACCAAGAGAGGGAATCTAAATCCACACTTGCCTTGTCAAGAGAGAAGAGGAAGGAGGCAACAGAGAGAGGGAGTGCTTTAGAAAAAATCAAGGAAAGACCTGAACTTGGCCCTTAGCAAGTCTTTGGTGGCTTTGACACTTGTATGGAAGGATATCGGTACATGGTTAAAGAAGGAATTTGCTGCTGAAACCGGTTTGGCTCAATGGATAGAGCGTCGGTCTGCGGACTGAAGGGTCCCAGGTTCGATTCCGGTCAAGGGCATGTACCTTGGTTGTGGGCACATCCCCAGTGGGGTGTGTGCAGGAGGCAGCTGGTCGATGTTTCTCTCTCATCGATGTTTCTAGCTCTCTATCCCTCTCCCTTCCTCTCTGTAAAATATCAATTAAAAAAAAAAATATATATATATATATATATATATAAAGAAGGAATTTGCTGTAGGGAAAGGGATATCAATGATACGCAGGGCAAAGGGTAAACGCTAAAGAAAACTGACTTGTGACATTAACGCACTGCTTTTTCTTAACCTTATTTTCTTAGACCTGTTGGCACAAAATGCACCACCCAGAAATCTGAATCACGAGCACTTCCAAAGTCTTAATTTTCCTCACACGAAAGAAATGATGAAGATTTTCCACAAAAAATTTGGTCTCCATCACTTCCGAACTAATCAGCTAGAGGCGATCAATGCCGCGCTGCTTGGCGAAGACTGTTTTATCTTAATGCCCACTGGTATGTATTTTTAGATACGAGCTGGCAGGAATCCATCGGCAGATGTGAAATGAAAGCCCTTTAATAGAAGTAAAAGAGAACATCGGCACAGTATTTCTATCATCTACGGGCCTCTAAACCTCCCGTGCCAGAGTAAGAAAGTGGATTACCTCATACCCTCTGTTCTAGTTGTTGACACGAAGACATTTATAGCCCTTTAAGATTTTCATCTCAAAGCTGGTTGCGTTTAACCGATATAGAATTTCTCTTGGGGAATTTTCCCCCCCCTCTTTTTCTAGTCTAAATTAGTCTTGAACATGAATAAAAATGTAGGACTAAGATAGAGATGTGACCATTTCTGGCGGTTGATTTGTGACGGTCTCGTGTTCTCTGGTGGTTAAAACCATCAGCTCCAGCCGAAACCGGTTTGCCTCAGTGGATAGAGCATCGGTCTGCGGACCGAAAGGTCCCAGGTTCGATTCCGATCAAGGGCATGTACCTTGGTTGCGGGCATATCCCCGGTAGGCAGTGCAAGAGGCAGCTGGTCGATGTTTCTCTCTCATCGACGATGTTTCTAGCTCTCTATGTCTCTCCCTTCCTCTCTGTAAGAAAAATCAATAAAACATATTTTAAAAAGAAGAAGAAGAAGAAAAAAGAAAAAGAAGCAAACATCAGCTCCGGAGTGGTGGCCCGGGCTGAAGCACAGCCCTGCCATTTACTAGCGGGGTGACCTTGACCAAGGCACCTCATTCCTCGGACCCCACACGTGCAGCGGGGATAATGACAACCTGCCTCTCGGAGTGTGATGAGAATTAAATGAAAGGCATTTAGCATAGCTCTTTCTTGGCCTGCCTTGAAGAGATCCAGGACTTTTCATTGTGCTATAAACGTTTATAGCAGCTGTTCGATGATTTATAGTCATCCGAGGCAGAGTATTAAATAAGCAGTTAGGATAAGAACCACGGGGAGTCTGGAGTTTCGGTCCTGGCACATGTAACCTTCCCCCGGGCCGTCTTATTGCCACCATGGTTTAATAGTATTTTCTGGCTCTCTGGATTTTTTTTCAAACTGGTTTTAAAATGTAGGTGATGTGTGATTAATAACCATTTACTGTTTCATTAACTTTGTTTAATCTGTGCTCTGTGTCCACTCCAAGTTGGTACTCCAAAACTAAAGCAGGAAAGGACCCTGGGTCGTCTACTGGTTTTGGGGGGGCTTTCCATGGTCCTTCGGGGTTTCGAGGGGGTGTTTGTTGTTGTTGTTGTTAATCCTCACCCAAGAAAATTTTAAAAAATATATATTTTATTGATTTTTTTACAGAGAGGAAAGGAGAGGGATAGAGAGTTAGAAACACTGATGAGAGAGAATCATCGATCAGCTGCCTCTTGCACTGGGGATGTGCCCGCAACCCAGGTACATGCCCTTGACCGGAATCGAACCCGGGACCCTTCAGTCCACAGGCTGACACTCCATCCACTGAGCCAAACCACTTTCGGCTCAAGGAAATGTTTTTCATTGGTTTTTATACAGAATGGAAGGGAGAGAAACACATCGATTGGTTGCCTCTTGCACACACCCCAACCGGTCTAGAATCGAACCTGCAACCTAGGTGTGTGCCCTTGACTAGAAATCAAGCACTCAGCCCTTCAATGTGAGGCCCAACGCTCTAACCATTAAGCAAAACTGGCCAGGGCTCAAGGGAGTATTTTAATGTGTCCTTCCACTCCAATTTAACCTCTTGGTATTTGTGTGTGTGTGTGTGTAGTTTAATGTGTCCTTCCACTCCAATTTAACCTCTTGGTATTTGTGTGTGTGTGTGTGTGTGTGTGTAGTTTATTTCCAATAAAATTTGTAAGCTACTGATCTAGTACATATTGGAGGTTTTAAAGTTGAGGCATAGCAAGATTAACTGGCATGTCTAAGTCACATAATCTACTGAGGGGTGGAACCGAAACTAGAACTCAGTTTCCTGGTCTTGCCTTGACATTTACACATACAGACCAAAGAGAAATTTACTTACTACACTTGCAGAAAAGATGGGCTGTTTTGTTTAAAAAAATGAAATAAAAAATCAAAGTCCTAGAAAGTGCCTGGCACAAATTTGTATTATTAGCGGGCTGATGAAGGTGAACATTAGGGATTAATCATTTCAGTTACGGTTGAATGTGTACTGATTGTCTTGCCATTTTGAATTTGAATGGAGAGAGATTCCATCCCAGCCCCACCCTTCTGTCTCAAAAGAAATCTATTTCTCTTCATCCTCTGTCAATGCACACAAATAGGGTTCTGCCCTGTACTTCAAAGGAACATTGGGAATATTATCCTATGGGCAGGAGTACAAGGAGTATTCATACTAGTTGTTTAACAAAATGAGATTCTAGAAGTGCCCTCCGGATCATCAAAGAAATACTAAACCCATGTTAACTGTAGGTTTTAGTGTTCTGTATTTTATCACATTTTAACTTTAAAAAAAAAATACATATTTTATTGATTTTTTTACAGAGAGGAAGAGAGAGGGATAGAGAGTTAGAAACATCGATGAGAGAGAAACATCGACCAGCTGCCTCTTGCACACCCCCCACTGGGGATGTGCCCGCAACCAAGGTACATGCCCTTGACCGGAATCGAACCTGAGATCTTTCAGTCTGCAGGCTGACGCTCTATCCACTGAGCCACACCGGTTTCGGCCACATTTTAACTCTTTAAAATGAAATCCTATATACTAAAGAGCTAATATGCTAATTAGACCAAACAGCAGAACGACCATCCAGACGACCTTCCGGTCGAAGCCAGGCTGCCAGGGAAGGCTGGGTCCTGGATGCCAGAGAGAAGCAGCGCTGGCAGCCGGGGGAAGGAAGGCCTACCCTTGCATGAATTTCGTGCATGGGGCCTCTAGTATTATATAATAATTATTTTAATCCTAGTATCATAACTAGAGTGCCTCTTATACTGCATTTGAATTTCCCAACTAGACTTAAAGCAATTCTATTGCATTTAAGTTTTCCACCCCGATTCTTGCTTTTGCTGTCATATGTAACTACGTGAGATGTCCTGAAAGATAATCCTTACACATATAAGTAATCTAAGAATTTCGGCTCATTTGAATATGGCAAGTTGTTGGCGCCAGGGGGAATATCACTTGGTATGCTATTAATGAATTTATTTTATTTATTTATTTTAAAAAATATATTTTATTGCCAAAACCGGTTTGGCTCAGTGGATAGAGCGTCAGCCTGCGGACTGAAAGGTCCCGAGTTCGATTCCGGTCAAGGGCACGTACCTTGGTTGTGGGCACATCCCCAGGGTCGATGTATCTCTCTCATCGATGTTTCTAACTCTATCCCTCTCAATTCCTCTTGTGTAAAGATCAATAAAATATATTAAAATATATATATATATTTTATTGATTTTCCACAGAGAGGAAGGAAGAAGGATAGAGAGCTAGAAACGTCGATGAGAGAAAAACATGGATCAGCTGCCTCCTGCACACCCCCCGCCAGGGATGTGCCCACAACCAAGGTACATGCCCCTTGACCGGAATCGAACCTGGGACTTTTCAGTCCACAGACCGACGCTCTATCCACTGAGCCAAACCGGTTTCAGCTAATGGATTACTTTAAATATTGTGTGTGGTTTACTTTGTAACTTTTGCCTTCCTGCTCTCAAGATAGGACCTGACAGATACTGCTTCGTCACTTCTCTTTCAGGAGGCGGGAAGAGTCTGTGCTACCAGCTCCCTGCCTGCGTTTCTCCTGGGGTCACCATTGTCATTTCCCCGCTGAGGTCCCTTATCGTAGATCAGGTCCAGAAGCTGACTTCATTGGATGTAAGTTAAAAACAGAATCCTTCCAATTACAATAAAAAAGCTAATAAAAATATAACTTAAGCCGAGACCGGTTTGGCTCAATGGATAGAGCGTCGGCTTGGGGACTGAAGGGTCCCGGGTTCGATTCCGGTGAAGGGCATGTACCTTGGTTGCGGGCATATCCCCAGTAGGGGGTGTGCAAGAGGCAGCTGATCAATGACTCTCTCTCATCGATGTTTCTAACTCTCTATCCCTCTCTCTTCCTCTCTGTACAAAATCAATAAAATATATATTTTAAAAATATATATATAACTTAAAAATAATTATGCTTTAGTGCTCTGGGCTGCCTTTTTAGTTAATAGTTTGAGAATTATAAGAACGAAGTACAGCTATTACGTTAAGTTGTACATTTAAGCTCACGTCTGAAAATTCTCATACAGATAACCTTCTGCGGTTCAAATCTGATTTTCTAGGCGAATGTATTTTTTTTTATATATATTTTATTGATTTTGTACAGAGAGGAAGGGAGAGAGATAGAGAGTTAGAAACATCGATGAGAGAGAGTCATCGATCAGCTGCCTCTTGCACACCCCCCACTGGGGATATGCCCGCAACCAAGGTACAGGCCCTTGACCCGCAACCAAGGTACATGCCCTCGACCGGAATCGAACCCGGGACCCCTCAGTTCCCAAGCCGACGCTCTATCCATTGAGCCAAACCAGTCTCGGCTAGGCGAATGTATTTTAGTAAGAACTTTTAACTTGTACTTTGCTGATGTAAAACATTTTTATTTGATATGAAAGGAGTTGTTTTTGATTTTGATTTTATTACTGCCAGGTCAGCATAGTTTTTTACCTTACTCCCTGAACATCTGAAAATGCACGCACATGCATGTGCCCACACAGGTGTCCTTTTTCCTCCTGGCTGAGATTATAATAGTATATGAATTCATTCTACCAAACCCTGCATATTGTGGTCAAACAGAATTACTTTCAGTGTTATGAGCCACTACCTTTTTCTGTTTTTTTTTAAAATTTTATTTTGTTTTATTTTTTATGTTGGATTTTCTTTTTTTCTGACTTCGGAGAGGAAGAGAGATAGAAACATCAATGATGAGAATCTTTGATCAGTTGCCTCCTGTACCCTTGACCGGAATTGAACCTGGGACCCTTCAGTCTGCAGGCTGAAGTTCTGTCTGCTGAGCCAAACTGGCTAGGGTATCGCTACCTTTTTCAACAAGACCGCTGCTTTGATTTTTCTTCCAAAGGATGTCCTAGTGCAGTGATGATAGCTATTGTTAAGACAGTCCTGATGTTATGGCCCTTGCATCATTGTTACACATTAAAACCCTAATTACACATTTAGCTAAAAAAGAATGCAGCTGTACATTAGGACTGGATCTTTTTATATTACTCACAAACATGAAAAGCAAAGGAAGTAAAGGAAAGTAAAAAAAAGAAGTAGTAAATAATGAGAAGAATATTTTAAATTATAGTTAATAAGGGTTTTAAAAAAATGTCCTATGTGGTTTTTTGTTATTTTTATTACATTGAGATTATCTTTCCTCTGGTAGGTTTGGCATGTAACTTGTAAAATACTTATAAAAGCTAAGAGTAAATATAAGGTTAAGTCAGATTAATGTGTAAAATTTACACTGTTTGCTTTTTTAATACTTAGATTCCAGCTACATATCTGACAGGTGATAAGACTGACTCAGAAGCTACAAGTATCTACCTCCAGTTATCAAAAAAAGACCCCATTATAAAACTTCTGTATGTTACTCCAGAGAAGGTTTGTATTTTATCATTATTTTAAAACATGACATTAGAGCTGTGTTAGTAAAACGAGTCAGTTCTCCCTCTTGAGTATGGAAAAATCCATCTTTCCCTCCTCTCTTTCTCTCCTTTATTACTCACATAGAAGACTTTCTTCTGCTCATCAAGCGTGTGGACGTTTTTTCCTTACACCAAGCAATTCTTAGGACTCTGGCCGATTGTCCCTAATTTAACTCAATTCTGACATTGCCTACCCAGAGATAGTGTCAGATCCCACAGGTTAAGGGCTCAGTCCAGCTGAAACCGGTTTGGCTCAGTGGATAGAGCGTCGGCCTATGGACTGAAAGGTCCCAGGTTCAATTCTAGTCAAGGGCATGTACATTGGTTGTGGGCACATCCCCAGTAGGGGGTGTGCAGGAGGCAGCCAATCGATGTTTCTAGCTCTCTATCCCTCTCCCTCTCTGTAAAAAATCAATTATATATATATATATATATATATATATATTTTTTTTTTTTTTTTTTAAAGGGGCTCAGTCCAACACTATTGTTCCTACCCCACTTCAGATGCCAGTCATAAGTAGTTGGTTCCCATCCAGGTCACTCATAACTTCTCTCTGATTTGGCTCTAAGTCAGAAGGTCTTATAACTCCCTTCTCAGTTCCCATTCATTTGCTATTAGCGGCCCGTAGCACTCAGGGCGGTGCTTAAGTTTACGTTTACTAAGGGGCATGAGAAAGGTACAGACGAACAGCCAGATGAAGAAAAATGCTGGGTGAGGTCTGGGGAGGTCCAGAGCACAGGAGCCTCTGCCCTCATGCAGTTGGGGGTCTCACCCTCCTGGTGTGGGTGTGTTTGCCAACCTGGGAACTCTGAATCGCATACTTTGGGGATCTGATTTAGGCTTTCCCATGTAGGCACAGTCAATTATTAGGTCTGTTTCTAGCCCCTCTCCCCTGTCTGGAGGATCGGGAGTGGTGATGCATATTCCAAGGTTCTAATGGCTTGGTCTTAGACAAGGTCCCCCTCCCCCAGATTCAACTCTGGAGTAAAAAGACGCTCCAGCATTCTTATCACTTAAGAAATTGTAAGAATTTCAGGGGCTCTGAGCCAGGCACTGGGATGGAGACCAATATATTTTTTTCCATTCTCTCCTAAAAGCTCCCTAGAATACCTACATTTTTCAGTTTTGACATATTTCTGATATATAGTATAGTGCAAGGATTCCTGTGTGACTTTTTTTACCCAGAAACTTCAAATGTAACTTTTACTGTGATTGCTTTATCATTCTATTTTTTTTGATATTTGAAAGTAAGTTGTAGACATGATATATTCTTTTTTTTTCTTTTTTTAAAATATTTTTTATTGATTTTGTACAGAGAGGAAGGGAGAGAGATAGAGAGTTAGAAACATCGATGAGAGAGAGTCATCGATCAGCTGCCTCTTGCACACTCCCTACTGGGGATGTGCCCGCAACCAAGGTACATGCCCTTGACCGGAATCAAACCCGGGACCCTTCAGTCCCCAAGCCGACTCTATCCATTGAGCCAAACCGGTCTCGGCTCTTTTTTACCTTAAATACTTCACCATGCATTTCCTAAAAACAAGGAATTCTCTCGCATACCAGGATAGTGATCAAAATCAGAAAGTTTCCATTGATACATTGTTATTTAGTCTATGAACTTCAGTTTCACTAGTTGTCCTAATAATGTCCGTTATAGCAAAAGACATTCCTAGATTATGCATTGCATTTAATTGTCATGTCTCTTGAATAATTTGTCTTCCATGATTTTGACACTTTTTCCCCCCAACATGGAGAGGGAGAGAGAGCTAGAAGCATCAGTGATGAGAGAGAATCATTGATTGGCTGCTTCCTGCACGCTCTCCACTGGGGATCGAGCCTGCAACCCCGGGATCCTTGACTGAGAGACACTTTAGTCCGCAGTTTGTCGCTCTGTCCACTGAGCCAAACCAGCTAGGTGATTTTGACAGTTGAAGAGTGAAGGCCAGTTATTTTGAGAACCGTCCCTAAATTTGAGTTTATCTTATGTTTCCTCGTGATTAAAGTTATTCATCTTGGCAGGAACTTCAGAAGCTGTGATAAGTTCTCATGCATCCTACCAGGAGGCAATTGATGTCAAGTTCATTCTATTCTTGGTGATGTTAGTTAACCTAATCACCTAGATAAGATGATGTCTGCCAGACTTCTTCACTGTAAAATTACTTTTTTTCATCAGACGTTTGCCTAATAGTTTTATCATCCATTGATGATTCCCCTTTAGCTATTACTATAATGACTGCCAAATGATGATTTTTCTAATTATTGGGCATTTTACTACAACAAAGAGATTTCCCTTTTACCTTCATATTTACTTACATTAATATTAACTTATGGAATTTTAACTTATATAGTAGGCTAGCATCTATTTTTAAAAATATATATTTTATTTATTTTTTACAGAGAGGAAGGGAGAGAGATAGAGAGCTAGAAACGTTGATGAGAGAGTAACATCCACCAGCTGCCTCTTGCACACCCCCTACCGGGGATGTGCCCGCAACCAAGGCACATGCCCTTGACTGGAATCGAACCCGGGACCTTTCAGTCCGCAGACGGACACTCTACCATTGAGCCATACCGGTTTCGGCTAGCATCTATTTTTGTTATGTAATTTAATGTTCCAATTTGGCCAGTGGGAGATCTTCATCTAACTGGCCTCTGTGTCCTTTCTGTGTCCTTTTTTAATTTTATTTTTAATATTTTATTGATTTTTTACAGATAGGAAAGGAGAGAGATAGAGAGCTAGAAACATCGATGATGAGAGAAACATCGACCAGCTGCCTCCTGCACACTCCCGACCGGATATGTGCCCGCAAACAATGTACATGCCCTTGGCCGGAATTGAACCTGGGACCCCTCAGTCCGCAGACCAACGCTCTGTCCACTGAGCCAACCCGGTTTCGGCCACTGTGTCCTTTTGACATGTCTGTTAAGTTGTGGATGCCAAATGTGGTCGTTAATACTAGGATGTCATTGCTTTTAGGTCCTATCATGGACAGAGCTATGAAATACATACATACATACAAATATGTGTATATGTGTGTGTGTGTGTATCCCCCTCCCCAAGTAACAAGCATGCAAGTAACATATCCATAGCACATTTCCCAGTGGGCCCTCAATTATACTCAGATCCAAAGTTTTACAGCCACTGACCTGATACATAACTGTTTGCTAAACATTCTAAAATGTCTCTGTTATTTTCTATCACTTCTGCTAATTCTCTTCATATAATGGAATAAGAACCAGTCTTCTCTGAAGGTTTTAATGGAGCTTAAGTTGTAGTGGAACTTAAAGACAACAGAATCCTTGAGGCGATGAGATGTTTAAATGTGTTTAAGTGGCCGAAACCGGTGTGGCTCAATGGATAGAGTGTCAGCCTGCAGACTGAAAGGTCCCAGGTTCGATTCCAGTCAAGGGCATGTGCCTTGGTTGCGGGCATATCCCCAGAAGTGGGTGTGCAAGAGGCAGCTGATCGATGATTCTCTCTCATCGATGTTTCTAACTCTCTCTTCCTCTCTGTAAAAAAAATCAATAAAATATATTAAAAATAATAATATAAATAAATAAATGTGTTTAAGTGTCTAATTAATCCATTTCTATCCTAGGTCTGTGCCAGTAACAGGCTGATCTCTACTCTGGAGAATCTGTACGAGAGGAAGCTCTTGGCACGGTTCGTTATTGATGAAGCACACTGTGTCAGCCAGGTAAATACTACTCTTTATGTCTTGAAATATTGATAAATATATACCACCAACAGTATATGTGTTTTCAAAACCAAAGCGAGAGAAAATATCGAGTGCATTATCCCGTTTCACTGAAGCATGTTCTATTTCACTGAAGGTGGCTCTGAATGCGGAGAGCAGTATTCGCTTTGTATACAGGAAAGATTCAAATGGTCTGAAAAGTGTTTGTTTTTTTTCTCAACCAGTGGGGACACGATTTCCGTCAGGATTACAAAAGAATGAACATGCTTCGCCAGAAGTTTCCCTCCGTGCCGGTGATGGCGCTCACTGCCACAGCCAACCCCAGGGTGCAGAAGGACATCCTCACTCAGCTGAAGATCCTCAGGCCTCAAGTGTAAGTGGTTGAAAGCCCTGCATGTCACACCCTGGGGCCATGGTTGGCGGCGTGCTGCACGTTAAATCTGCGGAGCTTTGACAGTCCCAGTGCCCGGGTTGTGCTGACGCCAATTAGCTCAGAATTTAGGGCCTGAGAGCCAGAAGGTTTTTAAAAATCCCCAAGGGAGCCATCCTTTTCCTGGGATGGCTTTACGGTCCAATCAGTGTGTATAAGGGCAGTACTGCTAAGGCCGTTAAAAAGGAAAATCCCCAGTGATTACAATAGATAGAATTTGGGAACTAGGGCCCTAAAGGCTTTTCTTCATTTACTGAAATGAAAACTCTCTCTCGTGTCCTATTTTGTAAGGAGGGATAAAGTGCATGCTGTTCCTGGTAGCCGTGGTCTCGTCCCAGTAATAAATTAGCTTTTATTTACCTAATTTTAGCTCTCGTACATCCTAGCCCCGTGGTCGGCAAACTACGGCTCGCGAGCCACATGCGGCTCTTTGGCCCCTTGAGTGTGGCTCTTCCACAAAATACCCCGGCCTAGGCGAGTCTGTGTTGAAGAAGTGGTGTTAGAAGAAGTTTAAGTTTAAAAAATGTGGCTCTTCAAAGAAATTTCAACCGTTGTACGGTTTATGTTTGGCCCTGTAGGCTAGTGAGTTTGCCGACCCCTGGCCTAGAGTATACTTCATGAGATGAACCAATGACCCTGCTTTGTCCTTTCCTCGGAAGTCCCAGTGACACCCATAATGTGGGAAATAGAAAATAGTCCGGAAACTATGTCTAACAGCTTTTTTTGCTTTGTTTCCATCTCAACAGCAAAAGGGCTTCTTATTGGCACCAAATCCATGATTATTCAATAATAAAAACAACAATAGTAAAATGCCCCACATATCTAGGCTGTACTGGATTAGTTTGTACCTCTGCATGAGTTTGTAGACACGGGTGCATTCTCTGGTAGGTTCATCCACTCAGCAAATATCTACTTAACAGCTATTGTGGACCAAGGTTAAAATATTTTTTCCTTCCAATTTGTTAATGAGTGTTTGAGGCTGAGGAAGCCTGAAGGAATGACTAATATACTGGGGTGAGTTGTTTGGTTTTTTTTAAAATATATTTTATTGATTTTACACAGAGAGGAATTGAGAGGGACAGAGAGTTAGAAATGTCGATGAGAGAGAAACATCGACCAGCCGCCTCTTGCACACCCCCCACTGGGGATGTGCCCGCAACCAAGGTACATGCCCTTGACCGGAATCGAACCCGGGACCTTTCAGTCCGCAGGCCGACGCTCTACCACTGAGCCAAACCGGTCCCGGCTGTTTTTTTTTTTTTTTAAGTACACCTTTTGTTCGTTTGGAAATAAAGAGAATAAGCTGGCTCTATAAATATGGTACCCAGTAAAAACAATAGCAGCATCTCTCAGCGGGTTATGAGAACTGGAAGTGCCACATGAAGGAAATGAGGGGACCTGAGATTAAAGTAGATCCAAAGACCTTTGCAGTCTAAACTGATGTGTTTTTGTTTTTGTTTTTGTTGAACCTTGCCCGGGGATATTTTTCACCCCCATTGATTTCTAAAGGGAGTGGAAGCGAGAGAGGGAGAGGGGATAGAGAGAAATATCAGTCTGTCCTGGATTGGGCCTGCAAGCTACGTACATGCCCTTGACTGGGAATTGAACTTGGACCCTTTGGTCCTTGGGCTGGCGCTCTTACCATTGAGCAATCGGGCCAGGGCTAAACTAGCATTCTTGAGAGCAAGAATTTCCAAGTACTCAGAGATTTTTTTGTGTGTGATCTCACTTGCAGAGGGGAGTTTGTATAAAATTGGGGAGAAATATATTTTGCTTCCATAATTGATAAACATTGCATGATAGTTAAGGTGTCATACTTTAGGTTTTAGTGAATAACCTACATACTAGGAATTTGCTTCTACAAGTACTACATTGGTCTCTGAAAGCTTTTTCTTTTTTTAGATAGGCAATATTTTTAGCTTTTCCACCTCAATTTATGCCAGAAGCAACCTACTGTTCTTTTTGATCAGTAATATTCATTTTCCAGATGCCCGGCAATTAAATCATATAAGTTCAGTTTAATTCACCTTTTCTAATATATATATATATTGATTTCAGAGAGGAAGGGAGTGGGGAGAGAGGTAGAAACATCAATGATGAGAGAGAATCATTGATCGGCTGCCTCTTACACACCCCACACTGTGTGGATCAAGCCTCCAACCTAGGCATGTGTCCTGACAGGGAATCGAACTGTGACCTTCTCGTTCCTAGGTCGACCCTCAGCCACTGAGCCACACCGGCTGGGCTCAGTTCACCTTTGAATAACATTTTGTTAGGTATAGAATTAGTCGTTTTGCTGGAGTAAACATTGCACAAATATATTTAGAAGCAGGCACCTTTAATATCCTTTCCTCGCAGTGTGAGGAGATCTCCTTGCAGAAGCAATAGATTATACATTTTCTGAGTCTAGCATGTGGTGCCCGGTACATAATTGGCACTTCTTAAGAATGAATAAATGAAGCATACGGAGGATGGATTTGGGTAAATGTGGGTAAAATGTGAAAATTTGGGCAAGTCTGTGGACTCTCTAATATATCTGGCACTTCTATATTTGGGAAGATTTAAATCTCTTAGTGGAAGTAAAAAAAATTTTAATGAACACTTTCTGACACATTTTTCTCTGCTCTTTTCTACCAATAAGCCCTTCGTTTGCATTCAATTTGCCCAACTGCTGATGTGTCATGACCCTGAAGAAGGCAGTTTTCCAAAGGTTTGGAGCCATGTCCCCATGCTCCTCTCCTTATGCTGGTCTATGATATTATCCTTCCTCTTTGGGAAATACTAGAATGGATAATACATTTTTCCTTTCCCTTAAGACCTGAGAAATACGAACTGAGAAAGAGACAGATATATGGAGAGTTAATACAATAATTTTTTAAAATATATTTTATTAATTTTTTACAGAAAGGAAGAGAGAGGGATAGAGAGTTAGAAACATCGATGAGAGAATCATCCATCAGCTTCCTCTTACACACCCCCCACTGGGGATGTGCCCGCAATCAAGGTACATGCCCTTGACCGGAATCAAACCCGGGACCTTTCAGTTCGCAGGCCGACGCTCTATCCACTGACCCAAACCGGTTTCGGCTCAGCACCCTTTAAATTCTCTCCAAATTGCAGAGTGAAGTAAGTGGTGGTTAGAAGTGTAAATTATTACTGCGGGAACTCAGAAAAGCCAGATTAACTACAACCCAAAGTAACAACTATTAATGAAGAGGGGTCAGACAGAGTTTTATAAAGGAAGGGGGTTTGGTAGGATGAGTGGTCTTTTAAAAAATTAAATATCTGAATTGAGTTATAATGTCTATACCTAAAAATTCACCTATTTAAAGTATGTAATTCTGTGATTTTTAAAATGTTTCCGGAATCAAACCCAGGACCCTTTGGTCCCCAGGTTAACACTCTACCACTGAGCCAAACTGGCTAGGGCACGCATGAAGTATGGTTATTTACTGTAGCAGACTTATATGCGAAAAATATGTTTATATATTAAGAATTGTTTTTAAATTCCTTATATCAATTTTTTTTTTCCAAATTGAATTACTGTAATTATTAGTAGCACATAACTGATTGGAATAGTTTACAAGTATATATATATTTTAAAGTTTAATGTGTTTCAGTAGCAGACTTACAGGAATAGCATTGAACACAGACCACATTTAAAACACGTGCTTGCATGTAGAAGACAAGTTTGTAGCACGTTAGAAAAGTAGAGTGAATGGATGCAATCTCCTTTATTATAAAAATGCTACAAACACCATTTAGTTGCCATCAATAAGAAATTTACTTGTTTTTAAAAAATCCAAAGGTTGGCCTTGTCCAGAAAAATTAAAGTTGAACTGCTGAAACTTGTTCGCTGAAACATTTTCACTTGCATGAATGCTTGATGTCCCAGCGTTTACATTAAAAAAATTTACACACAAATGAAAATGGAAAAACTGCCATACCCAATTTCTGTTCCCTATTTTCCACTTGTAGTCATATATCTAGGTACCTTTTAATCCCATGGAAAGAAAATATCTAACATTCAAAACCTCTAATAACAGGAAGATGAGAATTTTTTTAAAAGAATGAAATAGCCCTAGCTGGTTTAGCTCTGTGGGCTACGAACTGAAAGGTCCCAGGTCTGATTCCGGTCAAGGGCACATGCCTGGGTTGTGGGTTCGATCCTGCAGGAGGCAGCTGATCCATGATTCTCTCTCATCATGGATGTTTCTATCTCTCCCTCTTCCTTCCTCTCTGAAACGAATAAGAATATTAAAATATATATATAATGAGATAGTTCCCATCATAGTGGGTTCTTAAGCGCATCCTCCATGTTTGCAGTGTGTTGGGTGGGTATCCTCTGGCATAATTGCTGCACATCTGGGATGGATAGCCTGGTGTCTTCCAAAAGGCCAACCAGATAGGCTTCCTGCCTCCTGCGGAGCACCAGAGAGCTGCACGCTGGACGCACACATCTGTTTTGAAGTCCTGAGCAGTTTCTCCCGCCACACGCTGAAAGGGAAGTTGGTGACTCAGAAGTTCAGTGGGCTTCGGAGAGGGTCTAAATTCACAGAGTGCCACAGCACCAGGCCTGTAACGATAGGTTTCTTTGTCCCTGCCGTATAGGGCACACTCTCGGTAGCCAGTTGCTCCGATGGCACGTTACCACGGGTTCATTTGTGGGCAGTGCATTTGGTAAGCGCCATGGTGTAGAGAACTCCTCCCTTAGCCCCCCTTCTCCTTGGACTGGAACCCTAGTGCTAGAGGCTGGCTGGCATTGATGACGGCAGCGTGCTGATGGCTGTGAACACAGTTCAAATATATTTTTTTAATTTTTTTTTTTTTTTATATATATATATATTTGCCGAGGCCGGTTTGGCTCAATGGATGGAGCTTCGGCTTGCAGACTGAAGGGTCCCGGGTTCGATTCCGGTCAGGGGCATGAGCCTTGGTTGTGGGCACAAGTCCAGTGGAGGGTGAGCAGGAGGCAGCTGATCAATGTTTCTCTCTCGTCGATGTTTCTAGTTCTCTATCCTTCTCCCTTCCTCTCTATAAAAATCAATAAGATTTTAGCCGGGACCGGTTTGGCTCAATGGATAGAGCGTCGGCTTGGGGACTGAAGGGTCCCGGGTTCGATTCCGGTCAAGGGCATGTACCTTGGTTGCGGGCATATACCCAGTAGGGGGTGTGCAAGAGGCAGCTGATCGATGACTCTCTCTCATCGATGTTTCTAACTCTCTATCTCTCTCCCTTCCTCTCTGTACAAAATCAATAAAATATATTTAAAAAAAAAAAAAAAAATTAAAAATCAATAAGATTTTAAAAAAATAAATAAATAACAAAATAAAAAATATATATTTTATTGTTTTTTTTACAGAGTGGAAGGGAGAAAAAGAGAGTTAGAAACATCGATGAGAGAGAAACATCGATCAGCTGCCTCCTGCACACCCCCAACTGGGGATGTGCCCGCAACCAAGGTACATGCCCTTGACCGGAATTGAACCTGGGACCTCTCATTCTGCAGGCCGACGCTCTGTCCACTGAGGCAAACCGGTCAGGGCTACTTTTAAATTTCTTAAGCATAAATTTTAATTGAGAATGTGTAACTTAATAAAGATAGGATTTTTCCTTCCCTCCAGTGAGTTCATATATCCTTGGATGAATTCAGTTGGCTCCAATTTATTTATATAATTGATTTCAGAGAGGAAGAAAGAGTGAGAAAATAGAAAGAGTGAGATGAGAAAGAATCATAGATTGGCTGCCTCCTACAAGCCCCATGTACTCTGTCAGAGCACTGAACCTCCTGGTTCATAGTTCGATACTCAACTACTGTGCCACGCTGGCTGGTGGCTTACCGGTAAGTTTCTTTTTTATAGATGTAAGCATTGAAAAACATTGCTCGCAGAAATGTGGATGGGAATGGAAAGCAATTTATTGTAGTAATAACACTCAATTATTTGCATTCCTTCTGACACAAATGCCAACATTACATAATGATCTGTCATGAAAAATTATTTTTAATGATATTTCAACAACTCAATTAAGTCCTCCACATTTTGTTGAAAGCAAAGATTTATAAACCATGTGGCTGGCAAAATAAGTCCGATCATTAGTTACTCACTGCTTTTTCTGGGAAATAGACCCTAAAAAATGCCTTCCCAGGATTTACCCAATTGCTGTTTCACAAAAATAAACCTTATATCTAATTTATTCTGAAGACCATTCCTAATCTATATTTGACATATTTTTATTTTATTCTGTAACATGCTTTTAAATTAGTTTTGTCAAAACTTTGTGACTACTGTTAGTTCTTTCAAATAATGGGAAATGACTACCATGTAACCTGATTGGCAAATCCAGTTTTCATTGCCAAACCAATCAGCTGCATTAGACTTATTTTCTTAAATATAAAAAAAGAAAATTTGTCTGTTTATAATTCACATAAACTAGTACATATCCTCAAGGCAAATATTTCAGTTCCAAAAACAACAAGAGCTAAGCACAAATTGTAAAATCACATGAGTTTGACACCCTGGACCTAATAATATTTTTTATTTTTTATGACAACAACTCCCTTAGTGAAATGCAATGAAATCCAAACTTCTTTTTTAAATCATGTCTTTATTAAGATATAATTGACACGCCATAAAATTCACCCATTTAAAGGTTAGAATTTATTTGTTTGTTTGTTTTTAAATGTATTTTATTGATTTTTTACAGAGAGGAAGAGAGAGGAATAGTTAGAAACATCGATGAGAGAGAATCATTGATCAGCTGCCCCCTGCACAACCCGTACTGGGGATGTGCCCGCAACCAATGTACATGCCCTTGACCGGAATCGAACCTGGGACCTTTCAGCCCACAGGCCGACGCTCTATCCACTGAGCCACACCGGTTTTGGCTAAAGGTTAGAATTTAGTAGCATTTTTTGAATGTTCACAGAATTATCCAGCCATCTCCCACATCTAAATTCAGAACGTTTTGCCGAAACCGGTTTAGCTCAATGGATAGAGCGTCGGCTTGGGGACTGAAGGGACCCGGGTTCGATTCCGGTCAAGGGCATGTACCTTGGTTGCGGGCAGATCCCCAGTAGGGGGTGTGCAAGAGGCAACTGACCGATGACTCTCTCTCATCGATGTTTCTAGCTCTCTCTCTCTCTCCCTTCCTCTCGGTACAAAATCAATAAAATATATTTTAAAAATAAATAAATAAATTCAGAACGTTTTCATCATCCAGAAAAGAAACCTCAATGCTTCTAAGCAGTCACTCCCCATCACTTAGCATAATGTTCCCAAGGGACTTCCGCGTTGTAGCCTATGGCAATCCTTCCTTCATTTTTATGGCTGAATAGTCTTCCATTCTGGGGGCATTCCGCATTTCAGTCCCCCGTTTATCAATTGATGAGCACCGCCTCTAACTATAGTATCGTAATTCCAAACATGCTGTTTTCCAGCGGGCCCCGTCACATTTGTTCTGTGTAATAAAATCAGAGAGACTTATCTTCTTCGTTTTAACAAATTGTGGGAATGCTGCTTTTGGTTAGCGGCCCATCTGCTGAAGTTTAGCCGTCTATTTGCCGTGGAGATACTTGTTTTGGCTTTAATTGGATTTGAGATCTGCAGCTTTCTGTCCTAATATGATGTCATTTTCTTATTTTTAGCAAAAGTAGTCTGTCTGACTAAATTAGTAAACATTTCTCTGTGCCACAAATAAAAATTTCAGATTTTATGCCAAATGTTTTTAAGGTATCAGCTTTATTGAGATATAATGTGCATACCATTCAATTTACCTATTTAAAGTGTATCATTCAGAGGTTTTTAGTAGTCAGGGTTGTGCAGTCATCACCACAATCAATTTTAGAATGTTTTCCTCAGCCTGCAAAAGCACCCATATCCATTAGTAGTCAATCCCATTTTCCCCTCCCACCCCTGATAGCCTGCGGCAAGCACCACTCTACCTTCTGTCTTTAGATTTTCCTGTTCTGGATATATATATATATATATACATATATAAAAGCATAATATGCAAATCAACCAGGCGGCGAAACAACCAGTTGGCTATGATATGCACTGACCACTAGGGGTCTGTCCCCAGCCTGGGGATCGGGGATGGGTAGCTGCAGGCAACCAGGGACCTCTAGACTCATATAAGGAGAATCATCCAATACGGCTTCTTTCATGTAGCATAATGTTTTCAAAGTTTATTGCTGAAGAATATCCCATTGTTATGGGTATGTCACATTTTATTTATTCACTAGTGTCCCTGGCACGAAATTCGTGCACGAAATTCATGCACGGGCTGGGGGGAGGGAGTGTCCCCCAGCCCAGCCTGCACCCTCTCCAATCTGGGATCCCTCTCGCAATCCAGGCCAATGGCTCCTAACCACTCACCTCCTGCTCGCCTGCTTGCCCCTAACTGTCCCCCTAACCCCCAACCCTCTCCCCCCCTCCCGCTGGCCTGCTCTCCCCTAACTACCTCTGCTTCAGTCCTGCCACCATGGCTTTGTCTAGGAGGATGTTCAAAAGGTCTCCCAGCCTAATTAGCATATTATCCTTTTATTAGTATAGATTGGTCAACATCGGTGTACCTTTTTTGGCTGTTATGAGTAATGCTGTTGTGAACATTCACATACAGGTTTTTATGCGGACTGTATTTTCCTGACTCTCAGATATAGACAGCAGGAATGGAATTGTTGGGTTGTGTGCTAACTCAAATGAGTGACTTCCTGGTGCATGGGATGATGCTCAAACCACTAAGCCATACTGGCCAGGCCTGAGCAATTTTTTAAATCTATTTTATTTTTTAAAATATATTTTATTGATTTTTTTACAGAGAGGAAGAGAGAGGGATAGAGAGCTAGAAACATCGATGAGAGAGAGAATAATCGATCAGCTGCCTCTTGCACATCCCCAGTAGGGACATGCCCTTGACCGGAATCGAACCCGGGACCCTTTAGTCCACAGGCTGACGCTCTCTATCCACTGAGCCAAACCAGTTTCGGCAGCAATTTTTTTTAATGCTGTAATTTTATCAAGACTGCAGTTCTTTTTGCTGTGGCAATGATTGTAAGTCATGAACAGAGAACAATCAAATTAGCCCTTGAATATATCAGACTTTTATCTGCCCCCTTCTTTGCCACAATCTGCTTGCTACACGTGGTTCTGCCATTTCTAGCACTACCGGAAAGCTCTGAGCGTCTTGTACAAGTGACATAAGAGGGATGGTTTTGACTCAGAGTAATGCATTCTCTGACCGTTTTCAGGGACGAAGGAAGAAGCACGGTCATAAAGTGAAAACCATCTTCACTCCCACCACCTTCCTCTGTATCTGAAACCAGAACATTCCAATAGAGGCTGAAATACTTTATTCCTGATGTCATACTCTGGCCTTCACAGAACTATGTAAAACACTTAACAAACATGAAACTTCACCAACGGTTTCTGTTTCTGACTAAAAGAAGTTTTACCTATACCCATACTGGACTTTTTTTTTTTTTTTAATGCCCTAGCGGTGTTTGCATCCAACAGTGCACGGTGTAAAGTTCAGAATGAGTCAAAAGTAGGGTTCGTTTGTTTGTTTTTAGAAAGTGAAAGGACAGTTGTAAAAGGAAAAAAAAAAAATGGTGCAGGAGAAACTAGCAGGATGCCTGGTCTGCAGGCGCATTCTCAGATCAGTCTTTTAGCAAAAGTTACACGTGACAATGGAGAATGGAGCCGAAGCCGGTTTGGCTCAGTGGATAGAGCGTCGGCCTGCGGACTGAAAGGTCCCGGGTTCGATTCCGGTCAAGGGCACATACCTTGGTTGCGGGCACATCCCCAGTGAGGGGTGTGCAGGAGGCAGCTGATGGATGTTTCTCTCTCATCGATGTTTCTAACTCTCTTTCCCTCTCCCTTCCTCTCTGTAAAAGATCAACAAAATATATATTTTAAAAATCTTTATAAAAAAAAAATAAATAAAACTAAGCAACGTTTATCCTACCAATGGCAACAAATCCTGGACCCAGCTTGGATTTAGATACAGAAAGAGAGAGCCAGTGGTTGCCTCCCTCTGATCTCCACACCCTTGAATAGCAGCCTCCTCACCATCAGCCGAGGCGCTGGGAGGTCTCTGTGCTCTAAATCCCACTTGTCCTTCCCGCGGAGATGTTGGAACCTGGGGCAGCGCAGGGTCCCCGCAGGGCGCGGATCCTATAACGGTTCTTTAGCTGTAAAAGCTTTGACACAACAATTTTGGCAGAAGGGAAAGCCAGAATGGAAGCGATGAGAAGAAGCTGAGTGTGTAGGAAGTCGGTTGGGAGCAGGTGTCTCGCCACTGTAGGGAGAGAAAGGTGGGGTGCCGGCAGCAGGGCAGTATTGGGGTCAGGGGAAGCTTTTGTTGTTTTTAGGATCGGTGATCTTAGAACGTATTCCGAGAAAAAAGAGAAGCGTTCACAGAAGAGACTGAAGTGCAAGAGGAGATAACGGAGAGGAAGAGCTTCCTGAGGAAGTGGGGTGCCAAGGGCAGAGGCCAGAGAGAGCAGGGCACGTCTGTTCTCAGCATCACCCACATTCTCTTGGGGGCACAGAGCCCAAGGCCAATGGTCCACGCTCCTTTGGTTGCCCGGCAATTAGCTCCTCGTGGACACAGTCAAAATTTGGGGACACTGGTGGCTGAAAATGTATGTTTTCTCTTACGATTTTCTTTTCTTTTTTAAAAAAATATATTTTATTGATTTTTTTACAGAGAGGAAGGGAGAGGGATAGAGAGCCAGAAACATTGATGAGAGAGAAACATTGATCAGCTGCCTCTTGCACACCCCCCACCGGGGATGTGCCCACAACCAAGGTACGTGCCCTTGACCGGAATTGAACCCGGGACCCTTCAGTCCGCAGGCCGACACTCTATCCACTGAGCCAAATTGGTTTTGGCTGATTTTCTTTTTATATATATATTTCTCCTATGTAATAAAGAGGTAATATGCAAATTGACCCTCATGCCCTCATAAGCTAGCTGCCTACGACCAGGCTGGCAGGGGGGTTAGTAAGGGACAACCAAACAACTGAACAAGCAGGCTGCATGGGGTGACCAGACCAGCAGGGGGGCATTTGGGGGTGACCAGGTCAGCAGCGGGGGGGAGGGGGGCCCAGCAAGGGATGAGCAGGCCAGCGGGGGGCAGGCAGTTAGGAGCAAGCACGCAGCAGGAAGGGGGGAATGGGGGGCGACCTGGCTGGCAGAGGGAGACAGGGGCGACCAGGCCAGAAGTAGGGGCAGTTAGGAACCATCAGGCCAGCCCGCAGAGGCAGTGAGGGGTGATCAGGCCGGCAGGCAGGTGAGCAATTAAGAGCTAGTGGCCCAGAATTATGAGAGGGATGTCCTCCAAGGGATCCTGGATTGGAGAGGGTGCAGGCTGGACTGAGGGGACCACCCCTCTCCCCCCACCACCATGAACGAATTCCGTGCACTGGGCCTCTAGTATATATTTTTTCTTATTTTTATTTCAAAGAGGATGGGAAAGGGAGAGAGAGAGAGAGAGAGAGAGAAACATCAATGATGAGAGAATCATCATGGCTTGGCTTCCTCCTGCATGCCCTCCTGCATGTGCTGTGACCAGGAATCGAACCGCAGCCTCCTGGTTTATAGGTCGATGCTTAACCACTGAGCCACACTGGCTGGACTGATTTCCTTAATCTTTTAAATAATGTTTTAGCCCTCTCTGCTCTTGTCATCTTCATCGTGGAGACTGGGTTCTCGGCTTACCTGCACGTGTTCTCTACAGTCCTTCTAACTCCTTGTCATCCAGTCCCACAGACACTCCCTCCTTGTCACCATGCATCTCACTAACTCACCCTCCAGCGCTCTGTTCTATGATGTAAGCTGCTAGTGGCAGTATTCAATTTAACACAATAATCAGGCTTGCTCTGTGGAAAATCAGCATTTAATTTTTGAAGGTGGCTAAAGCGATATTTTCTCACTGTAACAAAATTTTACGTTTGGGATTTCTTTTAGGTTTACCATGAGCTTTAACAGACATAATCTGAAATACTACGTGCTCCCCAAAAAGCCAAAAAAGGTAGCCTTCGATTGCTTGGAATGGATCAGCAAGCATCACCCACGTGAGTACAGCCATGTGATGAATTATGTCTAGAAGTAATCAGTACATGTCTTTTTTTTTTTTTAAATATATTTTATTGATTTTGTACATAGAGGGAGGGAGAGAGATAGAGAGTCAGAAACATCGATGAGAGAGAATCATCGATCAGCTGCCTCCTGCACACCCCCTACTGGGGATGTGCCCGCAACCAAGGCACATGCCCTTGACCGGAATCGAACATGGGACCCTTCAGTCCGCAGGCTGACGCTCTATCCACTGAGCCACACCGGTTTCGGCCTTGCTTGAATTCTTCTACCTACTTTAAGAAGGTTATGGAGGTCTATTGATGTCTCATATGTTTCAAAGAACATGGTATAGATTGTGCTGTTATTTATGTTACAACTCCTCATTTCTTGGCAGATGACTCGGGGATAATTTACTGCCTCTCCAGGCGGGAATGTGACACGATGGCTGACACCTTACAGAAGAATGGTCTCCCTGCTCTTGCCTATCACGCTGGCCTCAGTGACTCTGCCAGGGACGAAGTGCAGCACAAGTGGATCAACCAGGATGGCTGTCAGGTGACGTTTTTAAAGATAAACAAGTAATTTTTTTATAGCATCTAAGCAAACTTGCTTAAATGAAAATGGTTTTTACCATAAGTAGTACACATCAAAATAAGACTGAAATAGAAAGAAATGTTTTTGAAGACTTATAAAGTTGCTCTTTCTTAAATTAAAAAAAAAAAAAATTTTATTGAGATTAATTCAAGACCATAAAATTCACCCTTTCAAAAAAAGTTTACAAGTCAGTGGTTTTAGTGTAGTCACAAGATTATGCAGCCATCACCATTAATTCTCGAGCATTTCATCATCCTAAAAAGAAACCCCATATCCGTTAGCAGCCACCCCTCATCCCCCCAACCCTCCATTCCCTGGTAACCATTAATCTATCAGCTACTATTAATCTGTCTCTATAGATTTTCCTATTCTGGACATCTCATAGAAATGATTCAATTTCTGTCAAGGGCATGTACCTTGGTTGCAGGCACATCCCCAGTGGGGGGTGTACAGGAGGCAGCTGATGGATGTTTCTCTCTCATCGATGCTTCTAACTCTCTATCCCCCTCCCTTCCTCTCTGTAAAAAATTAATAAAATATATATTTTTAAAAAATTGGTTAAACATTTTTTTTTTAATCGAATTGTTTTCTACTCTCAGACGAGCTAATCTTTACAGTCAGGGGACAGCCTTGGTCTTGTTGGATTTGTGAATTAGGATAAAACTTGGTTGTTTTTCTTCACCAAGAAACTATTATAGCTTGAAGTAATGCAACACAAAAATCAGAAGGAAGTAACTAAACAAAACCAGTTTGCCAGGTAAAGGCTTGCGGAAAGAGCTGGCTGTCATCTGTGGCCTTGAGTCATGTATCCGCCCAACCTGGGTTCTTGGAACCTTGGTGACCACACCCTGTGGGCTTGTGGGCGGGGCCATCTTGATCCGGGTCTATCTGCTCTCCACCCCTAGAGGCTACCAGAGACTTCCTCTTTCCTAGGATGTTTACTTTTGATCAAAGTGCCAGATGTTTAGCCGAAACCGGTTTGGCTCCATGGATAGAGCGTTGGCCTGCAGACTGAAGGGTCCCAGGTTCGATTCCGGTCAAGGGCATGCACCTTGGTTGTGGGCACATCCCCAGTGGGGGGTGTGCAGGAGGCAGCTGATCGATGATTCTCTCTCATCGATGTTTCTAACTCTCTATCCCTCTCTCTTCCTCTCTGTAAAAAACCAATAAAATATATATATTTTTTAAAGTGCCATAAATTTAGATGGACCAGCACGCTGCTGCCCTTCCCAGCCTGGTGAATGTCCTTGTCCCCATTTGCCCTCCGCCTGCTCCGCAGGTTGCAGTTCCCTTCTCTGGTTACTGAGATCGCGTCATTAGCCTCATTCTGGCTGCCAGATAGTTCATTTGCTTTTAAAATGCCACTTTTGTGGTAGCAATTAATTTTTTTTAAATAGCCTTATTTATATAGCGTAATTTTTGCCTGGAGATAAACGATGTTTTTGTCTGGGTTACATAGGCCTTAAATTTGCAAAGGAAATGGATACTCTTGAAGGTGATTTTTCACTAGACGCTGATTTATCTATCAAGCTCCTGAAATTTAACTATCGCCTTGCTTCCACTAAGTAATTTGCATAGGCCAAGATCGAGGGTCTCCAGTCTTTTTTTTGTCTTTTTTTTTTTTTTTTTTTTTTTGGTATAAGCAACTCAGACTTTTACTCACACGAGTTTCGGTAAAAACTTCACGTTTTGACTGAGATTCACTGTTGAGTAAAAGAAGCTGATGTATGATCAGCTGCTGTCACTGGGAGAACGGATGGTCTACACCGAACAGGTGAATCATCAGAGAAGCTGGCAGCAGTGACCTCGACGCTCAAGCCCTGAGCTGCTGAGCAGCACGTTTCTCATCACTGGCCTGGACACCCTGGCAGTGTGCGGGGCTCTCACACCACCTTATCAAGAACACGCGAGAACAACCAGCGACAGCACGCTGAGAGGTGGCTGCTTATTGATTCTGGCTCCCGCAGGTGACAATACCAAGCCGCTCAAGAAAATGCCTGCCCCATCGAGAATCTCTTTACTTTCTTGGATCTTAATAAAACTGCAAATTGCCAATATGGAAATCTCCCTTTAGTTGTGCTAAATAATGGGACCAAGTTAAGATACTAGATTGTTGCCTAGAGTGCATTTGAAAACAAATTAGAAGAGAAAGCGTTTGGGAGCGTCTGTTATAAAAATGACGGTTTTAATGCATTTTGAGGCTAATAGGCTTTGGCTCTCACTTCAGGTTATCTGTGCGACGATTGCATTTGGGATGGGGATTGACAAGCCTGACGTGCGATTTGTGATCCACGCGTCTCTCCCTAAATCCGTGGAGGGTTACTACCAAGAGTCCGGCCGAGCTGGAAGAGACGGGGAAATCTCTCACTGCCTGCTTTTCTATACCTACCATGACGTGACCAGACTGAAGAGGCTTATCCTCAGTAAGTCCCCCTTCCGTCTCGCGATAGTGGTATCCTACTTCTGGCGTTGTGGTACTTTTGGTCTAGTTACAGAAAAATAGAAGTGCTTATATAAATACGGGAGGGGTTTTTTTTTTAATTTTTAAAAAATTTTATTTATTTTTTTTACAGAGAGGAAGGGAGAGAGATAGAGAGCAAGAAACGTCGATGAGAGAGAAACATCGACCAGCTGCCTCTTGCACACCCCTACCGGGGATGTGCCCACAACCAACGTACATGCCCCTGACCGGAATCGAACCTGGGACCTTTCAGTCTGCAGACCGACGCTCTACCACTGAGCCAAACCGGTTTTGGCATAAATATGGGAGTTTTTAATATGTGCATAACATGCAAATCATCATTGAGAATAATAAAGATTTATATCTTCAGGGATGCCCATAAATATTCCATTAATTATAATATAGAATGTCACGTTGATATGAAATGCTATTAATAATTATTTCACTTAATATTTAAAGTCACATGAATGTATTAGAAATATTTCTGTGATATTCTCTTTTGTTTTTCTACTCTAATAAGTCTTTTTTGCTATGTTCTTCATTTCTTTTAGTGGAAAAAGATGGAAATCATCATACAAGAGAGACTCACTTTAATAATTTGTATAGTATGGTACATTACTGTGAAAATATAACAGAATGCAGGCGAATACAGCTTTTGGCTTACTTTGGTGAAATTGGATTTAACCCTGAGTTTTGTAAGAAACACCTAGAAGTCTCTTGTGATAATTGCTGTCAAGCAAAGGTAAAATGGGGAAAAAAATATTCTCCTCTTGATATAAAAAAGTTAGATGAAAGATGGATTTAAGAATTACTTTTCCCATCTTCTTGAGATAAGCCTTCTCAATCAATAAAACTATCTTTGCTACAAAAAAAAAAAGTTAGATGAAAATAGTGGCCCCTAAGGAATTAAATGGAAAGATTGCTTCCTTCCCATAGTCATTTGGAATGGAACATTTTAATATTCTGTGGGATATCTTTAGAATTAGAAGCCCTTAAAAACATACTGGACCTACCCAGAATACTGGGGTTATTATATACGTGCACTAGTAATTATAGGATACTTTAAAAACATCATTATACAAAAAAATCCAAAATGAACGAGTACAATATTTTCAATTCAACTCTAATCTATATTTAAAGATCTCACTCTCAAAAGAGTTGTGATAACTGGAGTCCTGTGTGTGTGAATTCAGATCAGTCAGATGATTCTATAAATTGATTTTTTTTTTTTAAACTATGAAGAGTAGTGGCAATAACTTCTAGTTGAGTTTGCTATCATTTGTCCTAAAAATAACCTTGGGAGATTGTCAAATGCAGGCACTTGATTGCACCTATTATGGTAATGCTGTGTTCTCATGTCTACAGTGTATAGAGCATTCATTTTCTCATTTGATACGTTACTTTCAATGTCTGGGTAAGCCGCTGGGGATTCACAAAAGAGCATGGGGGAGGGCTCGTTCATAGCCTGGAGGGGAGACAGACCTATGTGTGATCAGTGTGGTTACAGCCAGACATGCAGCACTAGACAGAGCAGAGGTGGCTGAGTCCCTCCTGGGGCGCAGTCTGGATTCATGGCCATCTCCACCCACCGCACCCAACTCTGTAGACATTGCTAATCAGAGCACTCGATTCACCAAATATTTATTGAGGGCCTGCTCTGTGACAGGCGCTTATACCCCTGAAGATTTCACCTGCCCTTAGGCCTTTAAATAACATCTATACGTTAAACACACCCCCAAATTTATATGCATCGCCATGTAAATTTGGGATACATTACGGAACAAAACATAAAGGCCCCTGCCCTCGAGGGTCTCACATTCCAGCAGAAGGAGGCTGAGTACAAACAATACACATGACGAGCACATGTTAAGGGGTAAGGGCTGTGGTGGAAAGCCCAGCATTATCAGGAGGCAGGACTGATGGGTGGGATGCAGGACGCAGTATTGGATAAGGTGGCCCAGACAAGTCCTATTGTGAAGGTGACGCCTGAGCAAAACCTTGAAGAAGAGAGTTGGCTGAGCAGCCCTCTGGATGTTGGCATTCCTGGCTGAAGCCAAGAACAACAGCCCTCAGGTAGGGGCAGGCTGGTGCGTTTGGGGGATTGAAAAGGTGCCCACGTGGTGGGCAGGGCTGGGAGTCAGGAAAGAGGTCGTGGCAGGCCAGAGCGGCAGCTGCAGGGCTGAGTCACTCGAAGCACAGAGGGATCCTCAGCGAAGATCTTTGGGTCAGGCAGTCTGGCCGGAAGCATCAGGAATTCCGTTTGGGGCGTATTGGGTTAGATATGTCCATTCGATCCAGAAATTCTAAAAAAGAGGCTGGCGATGCATATAAATTTGGGGGTGTTTAACTTATAGATGTTATTTAAAGACATAAGAGCATATGAAATCTTCAGGGGTATAAGTTTATAGACAGAAGAGGAGAAAACCAACGTTTGAGTTCCGGGACATTAAGAGATCAAGACCAAGAAAGAACTAGTGAGATAAGAGAGAAACCAAAGAAACTAAGTGTTCCAGGGCGGAGTGCGTAATTAGTGATCTATGCTGCTGCTAAGCCAAGTGCAGTTAGGACTGAGAATTCACCATTGGATTAGGACTTTTTTTTTTAATATATTTTTTATTGATTTTTTTTTTTTTTTTTTTTTTTTTTTTTTTTTTTTTACAGAGAGAAAGGGAGAGGGATAGAGTGTTAGAAACATCAATGAGAGAGAATCATCAATCAGCTGCCTCTTGCACACCCCCCTCCGGGGATGTGCCCGCAACCAATGTACATGCCTTTGACCGGAATCGAACCTGGCACCCTCCAGTCTGCAGACCAATGCTCTATCCACTGATCCAATCCGGTTTCAGCTAGATTAGGACTTTAGACTTCACCATTGCCCCTGCAGAAACCACGGTGACCGTGACCTGACTAGTTTCAGTAGGGTGGCGCAAAATTGGAGGCAGTGAATAATATATAAGACCCTTTCCAGTTTTGTTTGAAAGACGAACAGAGAAATGAAACAGTAACTGGAATGGGAAAATTCCAGAAAAGACGGGAGAAATAGACCTTTGAGTGCGGATAGGAATTTGGCTCCAGAGGATGACAATTTGGTGTATAAGAATGGGAAAGAATTAATGAAGCAATTTGTTTGTTTGTTCTTTTTAAATATATTTTATTGATTTTTTTTTATTTTTTTTTTTTTACCGAGAGGAAGGGGAAGGGATAGAGAGTTAGAAACATCAATGAGAAACATTGATCAGCTGCCTATTGCACACCCCTCACTGCGGATGCGCAACCAAGGTACATGCCCTTGACCGGAATCGAACCTGGGACCCTTGAGTCTGCAGGCTGATGCTCTATCCACTGAGCCAAACCAGTCAGAGCTGAAGCAATGTTCTTGAGTAGGCAGAGGGGATGGGATCTAGAGTATAAGGAGAGAGATTGGCTTCAGACGGGAGCTTGGGTAGTTCAGCTATAACAGGCGGAAGGATGAGAAAATGCGGCAGGTGCTGACAGATCTGTAACGGAGAAAGTTTGTGAAATCTTTCCTGGTTGCTTCAGCTTTCTCAAGTAGGAAGCAGGGTCGTCAGCTGACAGGACAAGAGAAGGGACTGGACAGAAAGGAGAGAGTAAAACAGTCGTCTAAGACGGGTCAGTAAACTTTATCTTAAGAGGCCAGAGAGTAAATATTTTAAGCCTTTGGGCCTTAGACTCACGGCCTCTGTCACAACTACTACTCGGCTCTGCTATTTTTAACCCGAAGCAGACATAAGCAATAAGTGCATTGGCTGTCCGTGGCTATGTTCCAGTAAAATTGGATTTACAAAAGCAGGCGGTATAGCTCACGGACTGTAGTTTGCCGACTGCCGTCCTAAGAGAACGGACGAGTGATGGACTAAGGATGCATGGAAATGACCTGGCAGCGTTAAGCGTCCAGTTGAGGTTTGTGGCCATGTATTGGAAGTGCAAACAGCCCAAACCGGTTTGGCTCAGTGGATAGAGTGTTGGCCTGCGGACCGAAAGGTCCTGGGTTCGATTCCGGTCAAGGGCATGTACCTTGGTTGCGGGCACATCCCCGGTCGGGTGTGTGCAGGAGGCAGCTGGTCGACGTTTCTAGCTCTCTATCTCTCTCCCTTCCTTTCTGTGAAAAATCAATAAAATATATTTTTTTAAAAAGAAAGAAAGTGCGAACAGTCAACATGGTTGTCTGTGTGAGTGTTTCTCCAGCCACGTTCAGCTACAGAAGTGCAGACATGGATGGTGGAGCATTGCATATAATGTGTCCTGTCAGGCAGTGTGATGACATGGCCTAAGGACAAAGGAATTGAGGGCGAATGAAAGGCAGTATGATAGTGATGGTCTATGGCAGCGGTCGGCAAACTCCTTAGTCCACAGAGCCAAATATCAACAGCACAACGGTTGACATTTCTTTGGAGAGCCACATTTTTTAAACTTCTTCTAACGCCACATCTTCAAAATAGACTCGCCCAGGCCGTGGTATTTTGTGGGAGAGCCACACTCAAGGGGCCAAAGAGCCGCATGTGGCTCGCGAGCCACAGTTTGCCCACCGCGGGTCTATGGCATTCAAGCTGAGTTAGGCGAACATCTGAGGATGAGGATTGTTGGGTGCCAGATGAGGAGAGCTGGAAAGACAGGAGGCGTGGCCACGGGGGTGAGTTGCTGACTTACGTGGAGGACAGCGTACCCGGAGCGGAGGAGATCAAGGAGCTGAAGGCCGAGGTGCGGGAGGGTCGCCTCTCCTAGTGGCCATGAAGCAAGGCAGGGATGATGTCGGAGAGAGTGCCAGGGCACTTTTTCCCCGATGATTCTAGACAGAGCCTCAGAACCACTGCCAAGTGCTCGTGTAAGGCGAGAAACCTGTTCCTCCTCGGGTTGTTGAAATGTGGCAGATGAAAAAGGATTAGAAGACAGGGAGCTGCCGAAACCAGTTTGGCTCAGTGGATAGAGCGTCGGCCTGCGGACTGAAGGGTCTCAGGTTCGATTCCGGTCAAGGGCATGTACCTTGGTTGCGGGCACATCCCCGGTAGGGGGTGTGCAAGAGGCAGCTGATCTATGATTCTCTCTCATCGATGTTTCTAACGCTCTATCCCTCTCTCTTCCTCTCTGTAAAAAATCAATTAAAAAAAAATATATATATATATATATGTATGTATGTATAAAGGGGAGTTGCATGTGCAGAGGCACAGAGCAGAAGCACGACACAGCTTAGGAGACACGCAGGTGGTTAGATTGCTCGTTTGGAGAACCAGCGGAGAGAGCATATGGTAATGGGGGCTTTGGAAAGTGGGCAGCGTTTGGAGTCAGCCAAGGGGAAGATGAGAAAGGGAACTGACAGGAGGTAATAAAGAAGATAGACTGTGGCATCAAAGACCCAAAAGAGATGGGAAACTCATCATTGTGCATGTTTTTCATCTCAGAAGTCACCAGCCAGTACCTAACGGGCCACTATTCAGGGGTTCTGAAGGGTATTTTTGTTTTCTAAGAATGTTCTTACCTCGAGAGTACTGTCAGGTCATTGAAAGACAAGATGTATATGTCTGCGAAGCAGTAATAAAATAGATGGAGTGCTGACTGTTCTAGACACAAGGTTAATATAAGAACTCGGGAAAGAATGAACATGCAAAACTTCCTTAGATTTTGGTGTGGAAAGGGTTAATTTATGACATTACTAGTTAGTAAACCCTAGCAATCTAAGGTCTCGTCTTAATTATCATAGAAAGTAATCTCTTTTTATCCATAGGATTATAAGACACGAGATGTGACTGACGATGTGAAAAATATTGTAAGATTTGTCCAAGAACATAGTTCATCTCAAGGAATGGGAAACAGAAAACATGTCGGTCCCTGTGGGAGATTCACCATGAATATGCTGGTTGACATCTTCTTGGGTAAGTGATCTGTTTTCTTGATTTGCGTTATATCGCCGAAACTGGTGTGGCTCAGTGGATAGAGCATCGGCCTGCAGACTGAAAGGTTCCGGGTTCAATTCCGGTCCAGGGCATTTACCTTGGTTGCGGGCACATCTCCAATAGGCGGTGTGCAAGAGGCAGCTGATCGATGTTTCTCTGTCCTCAATGTTTCTGACTCTCTATTCCTCTCTCTTCCTCTCTGTAAAAAAATCAATAAAATATATTTTTTAAAAATTTTGCATTATATCAATTGATGTTGAACATCTAAAGAATTCTCTTGTCTGTTTTCTTATAGAAGTGAAGGGCTTCAGGATAAAACCTTTTTCGACTAAGAAAATCGGTTTTTATGAATTATGCTGACTCGTTTTTCCAGAAAGAAACACTTTATGGTGTGTGTTTTTAAAATTGAGTTTTAGAGAGGAAGGGAGAAAGAGAGAAACATTGATCACTGTCTCCTGTATGCAACCTGGACTGGGGATCGAGCCCACAATCTGGATTCAAACCGGCTTGTCAGTGCACGGGACGGCCTGCAACCTGGGCAGTGTGCCGACCAGGAACTGAGCTTTGACCTTCTAGTTCATAGAACAATGCGCAACCACTGAACCACACTGGCTGAGCTTTTTAAAATATATTCATTCATTTATTTTAATCTTCACCTGAAGATATTTATTTTTTTTAAATATATTTTTTCTTTATTTCAGAGAGGAAGGGAGAGGGAGAGAGAAGCATCAAAGATGCAAGGGAATCATTGATTGGCCCCTCCACTGGGGGATGAGTCCATAACCTGGGCATGTGCCCTTGCCTGGAATCGAACCTGGGACCCTTCAGTCTGCATGCTGACACTCTATCCACTGAGCCAAACCAGCTAGGTCTTTTTTTTTTTTTTTTTTTTTAAGAGAGAGATAGAGTCGGGAGAGAGGGAGAGAGAAAGAGAAACATCAGTGTGATTGGTTGCCTCCCACATGTGCCCCAGTCGGGACCAGGGATCGAACCCACAATCCTGGTACACGCCCTTGACCCCGCGACCTTTTGGTGTGCGGGGCCAACATTCTAACCACTTAGCAACACTGGCCAGGGTGGAAAGGAAATATTTAATTGATGGCAGTGAAAAACACAAATGTTCCTTCTCAACCAAAGAGGGAGAAAGGGGCTTAGAAACTTGAGGGGAAAAATTACACAGGAGACCTAAGATGATATGTAAATCAGAGGAAATTGTCGCATGATTTTGAGTAATTGATAAAATCTACCAAAAAAAATAATCCATTTGCCTGAATGCCGTAAACATCCTCCTTCGGGTTGCACAAGAGGCACAGCATGCCAAGTGGGAAAGGAAACTTATTAACTGTTGATTAGCTACAACACATGGCATCAACATATAGACTGAAATATGGTTAGAGAACAGGACAGGATGTATATGTTCATCTTGATGTAAAAGTACATAAATAGATAAAAATGAAAGAAGAGTACACTGAAGGTTTGAGATACTAATTTACATAGAAGGGAGAGAGGGTCGAAGATTCTATCTAAAGTTACAGAAATATTGCCAAAACCGGTTTGGCTCAGTGGTAGAGCGTTGGTCTGCGGACTGAAAGGTCCCGGGTTCGATTCCGGTCAGGGGCATGTACCTTGGTTGTGGGCACATCCCCAGTGGGGGGGTTTGCAGGGGGCAGCTGATTGATGTTTCTCTCTCATCGATGTTTCTAACTTTCTATTCTTCTACCTTCCTCTCTGTAAAAAATCAATAAAATATATCAAAAATAAAAAAAATAAAGTTACAGAAATATTAAATAGATGAAACAGTATTATAGCGAAATTTGGGGCAGGATAAAGTGAAGGGGGTGGCATAAAGGAGATGAAGCCTCTCTTTCGTAGTTGGGGGTTCATCAGGTAAATGTCAGGTGGTGACCTGCTAGAGCAGGGGTCGGGGGGACCCTTTTTCTGCCAAGGGCCATTTGGATATTTACAGCATCACTTGAAGGCCATTCAAATTTATCTGCTTAAAAAGTAGCCTGCTCTATTTGGGCAAACATTTAATTAGCTCACCCTAATGCCTGGGCAGGGCCAGACCCAAGGACTCTGTGTGCCTTATGCAGATCAGGCCAGATGGTCCCCGGGCAAGGGTTAGGGTTCCGGTGGAGGTAACCACAAGAGCTGAAAACAAAAGCTGTTTAGAAAGTGAATCCCTTAAAGAAGGGAAGTGGGAGGGGAGGGGAGGGTGGGGCAGAGGAATTAAATGCTTTTAATTATAAACCCTTCTGTACTATATAGTCTCTTTTTCCCAGATAGCACATTAATTAAATATATAAACAATTAAGAGGTTCCTTCATTAAAAAAAAATCAATAGCCTGGATTGGAGTGAGAGGAGGAGTTGCTCAGTTTCTCAGCTTTTTCCTCTGGACCGGCTCTTTCCTCTGGACAAAAGCAGCTTCAGTGCCAACTGTTCCCTTTTAGGGTTCTTGCCTTCTCCTAGTTTGGACCTCAGGGAACAAAGGATTGCAGATAAAACAACTTATTATAAGAGTTATATATGATCACTATATTGCAATATGTAGAAAACTGGAAAGAATACAAATAACCCCAGAAAAAACTGCTGATATTTTAATGTGTTTGCTCACAATCACATATTTATCATATTGTACGTATAATTGAACATTTTTATATAATCACTAGGTGCCCGTTGCAGGAAGATTCCTGCAAAAACAGGGCTTCCCGCAGGCTTCCCTCCACCATCTCCTCCACCCCGACCCCCACACTTTTCCCTCCTGCCACCGCCACTCACCGAGGCCATGCTTTCCCTCTCTCTTCCTTCTATGCTGTCTTCAGTCTTCACTCCCCCCTCCCTCCCTCCCTCAGCATATGCAAATTAAACATCATCTTTGTTGGGTTAATTTGCATACTCACTCTGATTGGCTGTGGGTATAGCGAAGGTACGGTCAATTAGCATTTTTCTTTTTTATTAGTGTAGGTATGTAAGCATTTTCTTATTTTTTATTTTAAGGTAAGTTTTAATAATTTATATCTTGTCATAGTAATGATGCATTCCACTTAACCAGACCTGCCCACAAATGAGCTCTATTAGAGCGTTATGGTGTGCCTACATTTACCAATGTAACTTTTTTTCCCCTTCTCACCAGGGAGTAAGAGTGCAAAAATTCAGTCAGGGATATTTGGAAAGGGGTCTTCATATTCACGGCACAATGCTGAAAGGCTTTTTAAAAAGCTGATACTCGACAAGATCTTGGATGAAGACTTATTTATCAATGCCAACGACCAGCCCATTGCCTATGTGATGCTTGGAAGTAAAGCGCAAGCTTTACTGAATGGGTATTTGAAGGTACGGCATTTGAAATGTTGATTTTATTTTTATAATATCATTTTATTATTTCGGTGAGTAGACAATAACATATTACTGCAAATTAAAACTCTCTTTTCCAAATTAAACTCTCTTTTCCAAAACTTGTGGGTACTGAACTTATTTCTACTATCTTATATGAACATATTGTGTTCCTCTTAATTTGCAAAGAGACCTTAAAATGGAACCCAAGTAATACAATAACTATCAAAGTGAACTTAATGGATTATCAGATCACTAAATCACCACATATTTACTAAACTGACATTTGTCAAGAAGTAATTCTGGCCGAAACCAGTTTGGCTCAATGGATAGAGCGTCGGCCTGCAGACTGAAAGGTCCCAGGTTCGATTCCAGTCAAGGGCATGTGCCTTGCTTGCGGGCACATCCCCAGTGGGGGGTGTGCAGGAGGCAGCTGATCGATGATTCTCTCTCATTGATGTTTCTAATTCTCTATCCCTCTCTCTTCCTCTCTGTAAAAAATCAATAAAATATTTTTTTAATAAAAGAAAAGAAAAAGAAGAAGTAATTCTGTACTAGGCACTGGGGGTACAAAGATGGAGAATGCACAGCCCGTTCCCAAAGGGCTTACTATCCACTTGGCATAAAAGAAGTATCCCCCCCAAAAAAATGCAATGAAGCTTTAAATAAAGCCCCTATGTTGATGCAAGTGCGCGTGCATGCACGCGCACACACACGCACACACACACACACACACACACACTCACTCACTCCTATGATTTCTCTCTCTCTCTTCTCACTCACAGGTTGACTTCATGGAGACGGAAAATTCCAGCCGTATCAAGAAACAAAAAGCCTTAGTGACGAAGGTTTCCCAGCGGGAAGAGGTGGTTAAGAAGTGTCTTGGAGAACTCACAGAAGTGTGCAAATCTCTGGGGAAAGTCTTTGGCGTCCATTACTTCAATATCTTCAACACGGTCACCCTCAAGAAGCTTGCAGGTAGGCGTGCGTGAGCCTTCTGCTCCGTGGCATCAGTTAATAGGCCTAAGGTTAGCCTTGCTAAGGAACTTGCTAAGTGCATAAATGTATCTCGGGCTTTTGTATCACTCTTATTCAATCTCTAAATGAAAGCCCAGAGAAGCCATTTGAACTTATTCTTGAGACACTTTCTCCCCATGCTGGATGTTAGACTATGGATAATTGCAGTCTCTAATACCAGATGTTCCTTATGATTATGTGTCCATTTGTGCCTGCCTTTATGAGATCTAGCTGTGTTATTATAATGATGTCTCTGCAATGAGGAGCCAAGTTCCTCATGAAAAGAAACGATGTGTTATGCTCCTTTGAATCCGGATCAGGCACTCTTCTGTGTCTTCGGTTAATAAATGCCCTGAGTTATTGCCAAAGCTCCAGATAGCTCCACCAGAATTCTAATGGCAAAGCCCTTGGAAAATAAGGTGTTACATCGGTGACTAACTAGTAGTGTGCGTTACCTTCCTAAAGTCCCATCACCATCACCTTCTCTCTCCTCCATTCCCGTTCCTAGCACCATAGGTCATTGTGGTACTTCATCAACTCTAAGACGCCATCTACTTTAAGACACTGCTATTTTATGAGCTATTGAGAAAGAAAAATTCTGCTAATTAAACCGGAACACAGCGCTTTTTGTTGAAAATCACTTTGACTTTTTCTGCTTGTACATGAAAAATGCATAAAATTAAAGTGAGTTGATTTAGGTACTTGTAAAAATTCACATTCAAAGCCTGACTTCCAAATTATATGTGTGTGTGTGTGTGTGTGTGTGTGTGTGTGTATGTGTATATATATATATATTTTTTTTTTTTTTTAAATATGTATTTTATTGATTTTTTTACAGAGAGAAGGGAGAGAGATAGAGAGTTAGAAACATCGATGAGAGAGAAACATTGATCAGCTGCCTCCTGCACACCCCCTACCGGGGATGTGCCTGCAACCAACGTATGTGCCCTTGACCGGAACCGAACCTGGGACCTTTCAGTCTGCAGGCCGACGCTCTATCCACTGAGCCAACTGGTTCCAGCCAGAATTATTTTTGAATCAGTTTCCCATATCTTTGTTTTTCCCGAGTGTCATTGAGAATGTTAGTGACAACAGCCTTTTTTAGTGTATTCCACTATTTTCCCATCACTCATTCCGGTTCGGTGGTCGTGGTTTCTTGGCGATACCACAGACTGCCAGCAGAAGGCTGGACATCCTCAGCGGCAAATTCTCTTTCAGCCGTGGAAGCATTGAAACTTATGCTTATCAATGCCAGGTTTATCCCCCATGACTCCGTTTCTGGGTTTTCTGCATTCACAATTGCTTTTCAGTCTAATCTCAGCCTAGTTGTCTTGTAGACGTTTTCTGTGGCAAATGAGGAACCGGCCCTGGGGTCACGCCGTGGCCGTGCCAGCAGTGCCCATGGCTGTGACTAAGCCCTCACGGGCACAGGCAGCAGCCGCCACTGCACAGCTACCATTCAGCCGTCAGCACTTGTCAGACCGACCTTGACCTCAGGAAAGTCAACGGTGAATAAGTGCCTTAGAGTTGATGAAATACAGTCTTCTGTTCCTAGGCTCTTAGTGTAGTTTTCTAACTGGTCTCCTTACCTGCAGATATGAACATGATGTACATTTTAATCTTTCAAAACCTCTGTTAGCCCTGACCGGTTTGGCTCAATGGTTAGAGCGCCGGCCTGCGGACTGAAGGGTCCGGGGTTTGATTCTGGACAAGGGCATGTACCTTGGTTGCGGGCACATCCCCAGTGTGTGTGGGGGGGTGAGGGGGGGATGTGTGTGTGCAGGAGGCAGCTGATAGATGTTTCTAGCTTTCTATCCCTCTCTCTTCCCCTCTGTAAAAAATCAATAAAATATATATATATTTTTAAAAATCCTCTGTTGCCAAAACCGGTTTGGCTCAGTGGATAGAGCGTCGGCCTGCGGACTGAAAGGTCCGGGGTTCAATTCCAGTCAAGGGCATGTACTTTGGTTGCAGGCACATCCCCAGAAGGGAGAGTGCAAGAGGCAGCTGATCGGTGATTCTCTCTCATCAATGTTTCTAGCTCTCTATCCGTCTCTCTTCCTCTTTGTAAAAAAATCAATAAAATATATATTTTTTAAAAAAACAAAAAACACCTCTGTTAAAACGCCAACAGCTCTCCAGGTAAAGTACAAAGTCTATCAAGGATCTGCATTTCTACTTGCCTTTCCCACTTCATCTCCCACCAACGCCCTCTATAAACCTTCTAGTCTGTCCCAAAGGTCTGTTCCTTTTCCTCTAAACATAGAAATGATGTGAAAATCGAAGATTTGAAATCCACCCTTTGCTGAAGTCTATGTAGGAATTGTTACTCCCTCACTCCCCGTAGCCAGTGCATCAATGACTCCTACAGACCAGCCTCCCAAATGCATCCAGATCCATCTCTTCTTCATCCCTGCTGCTACATCCTAATTTGCAACATCCTCGCTTGCCTCTCAGTGCCTCCCTCTGGGCTCCTAGTTTCTGCTCTTCCCCTTACAATCCATCTTCCACAGTGATTTTCTAGAGTGATCTTTAAAATGACAGGCTCGTCCGGCTATGAGACTGACGTACCATCTGTGTGCAGAGGACTCAACAGCCTACTTGTTAAAATCACATTCCCCGCTTCACCCCGCAGACAGAAAGACAGGAGGAAGAATGGGTTTGGGTTGGGGCCGTGTAAGAACTCAGTTACGGGCCCTGGCTGGTGTGGCTCAGTGGATAGAGGGTTGGCTTGTGGACTGAAGGGTCCTGGATTCGATTCTGGTCAAGGACATATGCCAGGATTGAAGGCGTGATCCCTAATAGGGGGTATGCAGGAGGCAACTGATCAATGATTCTCTCATCATTGATGTTTCTATCTCTCCCTCTCCTTTCCTCTCTGAAATCAACATATATATATATATATATATTTTTTTTTTTTTTTTTATTTTTTTTTTTAATTCTTATAAAAAAAAAAAAAAGAATTCAGCCGAAAACGGTTTGGCTCAGTGGATAGAGCATCGGCCTGCGGATTGAAAGGTCCCGGGTTCGATCCCGCACATGCCTTGGTTGCGGGCACATCCCCAGTAGGGGTGTGCAAGAGGCAGCTGGTCGATGTTTCTCTCTCATCGACATTTCTAACTCTCTATCCCTCTCAATTCCTCTCTGTGTAAAATCAATAAAAAATATATTTAAAATAAATAAATAAATAAAAAATAAAAAAATAAAAGAATTCAGTTACGGTCTTTTTGAGTTGGATATACAAGTCTGGAGCACAAGGGAGAAGTCAGAGCCGGAAACATGAATGTGGTCATTCTCCTAAATAACCTTTATTGTGAGAAGATAGCAAAGTCTGCTTAAACTCTTTGGCACGGCGCACAGATCCTCCCCGGTTGCCCTGGTTACCCCGTGTCCTTTGCTCTCCCTCCCTCTCAGCCCTGACCGAACGCACCTTTGCTGCTGGAATTGGGTGATGGGCTCCTGCCCTCGGGGTCTCCTGCTGCCTCTGTCGGCAGCAACTGCCTGTCAGAAAAGTGGCCCGTGTGCACAGCGCTCTGCATTTGGCTGGCACGTACCAAGCACGTGCTGAATGGGTGGGTGGGCACAAACCCAGTGGGTTTCCTGTTGGCGGTCATTTAAATTCCTGCTTTTATGTTCCTTCGCAGAATCGTTATCTTCCGATCCCGAGGTTTTGCTTCAAATTGATGGCGTCACCGAAGATAAACTGGAAAAATACGGTGCAGAAGTGATTGCAGTGTTACAGAAGTACTCCGAGCTGCCAGGTTCAGTATACAGCCAAATGCGCGTTTTCTGAAAGCCTGCCTTCATGTTAAGCGGTGCACCTCACCGGATTAAGTCTCCGCGGTTTCCGGGTGTGTTCATGCTTCGGACACCTTGCCACCCTGATGCTTAAGTGCCCAGGGCACCGTTCGGTGGTGTGCCAGGCACCTCTTACAGGACACTGATGCTTAGGCCCCGTGCGGGATGCCAACTGCCAAACGTGCTCCTAGGATCCAAAGGAGGACCTTTGAGCCCAGAGGTTGCTGGTTCTGTTCAGGCAAATACCTGGGGAACTCGGGGCATGTCGCAGTGGTCGGCACCCTGCGGCTCTCCAGCCACATGCGGCTCTTTGGCCCCTTGAGTGTGGCTCTTCCACAAAAAATACCACGGCCTGGGCGAGTCTATTTGGAAGAAGTGGCATCAGAAGAAGTTTAAGTTTAAGAAATGTGGCTCTACAAAGAAATGTCAACCGTTGTACGGTTGATGTTTGGCTCTATTGACTAAAGAGTTTGCCGACCGCTGGGCTAGTGCAGCTCCCAGGCCTGCCACCATCCCGCTCTGTGGTCCTTGGCAGTCACACATAACCTTGTGTGCTTCAGTTTCCTTATCTGCGGAAGGAACATGTTGTCTGGAACGCGTGTCTGCAGATAAAATGGAGGAGTGGAGTTTAAATACTTTGGGAAATGAGCATGGAATTGTAGCGCTAGATCATCTTATTGTAAGCTATTGAAAGAATCTGCCCGAGTCGTGCATCACTAGCAGGTGTTGCCAGAGGTTACATCAGGCCTGTCACGAAGCATCTCTCATTAGGAAGCATCTCCCATCACTCCTGAGCCATAGAAAGCACTGGCTAAGATAAAGTGCCCAGGCGTCCTGCGACGTTTTAAAAAAAAGTCCCAATTTTTCTTTCAAAAAAATCGGGACTTTTTTTTAAAACGCCTTTTTTAACAAATTGTTAAAAATTGGGACGTCTGGTCACCTTAGGCTAAAAGGAAATGGAGAGCAAAAGAAGATGCAGGAGACAGGACACGTGCAGAAGTCTTATGGCCTCCTCCAGCATGCTGCCATGTGATAAGACACGGCAGGCAGGCCAAGTTCAACGTCTTTCCTGTTTCTGTAAGGGATCTCGGTAGGGGTTTCTTTTCCAGGCTAATGGAAAAGTCAACAGGCTGAGAAAGGAGTGAGCATGTGTTTCAAGTTCTGTCTGTTCCTGATTGTTTTTCATTTATTAACAAAATGCCGCAGAATAAGGTTTTCATACAGTCCTCAGCATCGTAATTACCCCATTAAAGGCCTTGCTTGGACAATAATGGCTGTCCCTCGGTGGGAAATTCATGTTTGTTTACTGCAGTAACTTGTTGGGAAGGGTTTTTCCCACATGAGACAGCCTGGTGGTAATTGCTGCCACTATTGAGGGACAGGCACTGTGCCAAGAGCTTTGTTTTGTATCGCTCAGTCCTCACGACGCCCATTTTATTTTATTAATATATTTTATTGATTTTTCACAGAGAGGAAGGGAGAGGGATAGAGAGCTAGAAACATCGATGAGAGAGGGACATCGACCAGCTGCCTCCTGCACACCCCCCACCGGGGATGTACCCGCAGCCAATGTACATGCCCTTGACTGGAATCGAACCCGGGACCTTTCAGTCCGCAGGCCGACGCTCTATCCACTGAGCCACACCGGCTTCAGCACAACGCCCACTTTACAGGAGGAAATGGATGAGGCCTTTTCATATCCTGTCTGTGGGAACCAGTTTTGGAAGGACAAGGTCCATCCTGTCCTTTTTACCAGGCAGCGAGGTAGCCTAGGGGTGAACCAAACGAGCCAGGAAACACCGTCCTTCAGAAAACGGAGGAATGCATTTATTTGTCTGTGGGGGTTTCATGTTCTTTCCGTGTGTTGGGGTGCCAATACCTGTGGAAGTTACCATTTCTTTGTGTGCTGCTTTGTGTTATCCATTTGCCACATGGGATGTGAAGTGTTCTCCAAAACAAAGAGGTGTTTTTGTCTCTGAAGAGTAAGATATGGCCTAGAAATTTCTGACACTCACTAAGGAACTGTTGTTCAGAAGTGAGGTACAGCCAAAACCAGTTTAGCTCAGTGGATAGAGTGTCGACCTATGGACTAAAAGGTCCCAGGTTCGATTCCGGTCAAGGGCATGTTGGTTGCGGGCACATCCCCAGTGGGGGGTGTGCAGGAGGCAGCTGGTCGATGTTTCTCTCTCATCGATGTTTCTAGCTCTCTCTCTCTCTCAGTGAAAAATCAATAAAATATATAAAAAATTTAAAAAAAAGAAGTGAGGTACAGAGCATAGTTTATGCTTCTCTTATATTGGGTTATATTTTCAGCATATGTAAGTTGATAAATAAAATTTATCTTTTATATAGCACATCATACTTTTAAAAGATCTTAACAGGATTAACTGCCCAAATAGTAACAGGTGTAAGTCAGACACACAGGATAGGAACTAAGCCTGAAGTCTCTCTAGTGGAGTTAAAGAATATCACAGATTTTTTAAAAAATATATATTTTTATTGATTTCAGAGAGGAAAGGAGAGGGGGAGAAAGAGAGAAAGAAACATCAATGATGAGAGAGGATCATTGATCAGCTGCCTCCTACACGGCCCACATTAGGGATCGAGCTTGCAACCTGAACATATGCCCCCACTGGGAATCGAACAGTGGGCCTCCTGGTTCATAGGTTGATGCCCAACCACTGAGCAACACTGGCCAGGCTCACTAATTTTTAAAAAATAAATTCTTATCCTCTGCCTTTAAAAAAATAAATTGCCCCTGAGAACTTTGGGGCTTTGTGAAATTAAAGAAAAAGAAATGTTTAGCTCCTGCGGAATTGTCAAACCCTCGTGGCAAGAAGACACCGGGAAAGCAGGTAGGTGCCAGCTGCAGGGTGTGTGTTGTGCATGTCCGTTTAGAGAAACGACACTGGCCCCGCAGGCATCGCCAGTAAATGTCTGCGTTGTCCGTTTGCAGTTGAGGACAGCTCCCCGCAAATAAGCCCGTCCAGCAGCAGAAGCGCCGCTAGAAATGACTCGGAGGAGTGCGACGAGGAAACACCTATATCTTCTCGCTACTTTGCAAATAAAACCAAAAATGAGAGAAAGAGGAAAAGGATGCCAGCCTGCCAAAGGCCTAAAAGGAGAAAAACTGGTTTCGGTGATTTCAAGACAAAAGGGTAAGTTCTGCAACCCAGGGCATGGGGGGGGGGGGGGGTGAGGGGGGGTCCGAAAGCGCAGCTGCTTCGCTTTCCTTCGAAGCATTTGATAAAACAAGCCGTTGTTAAATGCTGCTTGATCCAGCGTTCGCTTTAGCTTTCATTTTCTTTCTTTATTTTTTAACATTTTTATTGATTTCAGAGACGAAGGGAGAGGGAGAGAGAGAGATAGAAACATCAGTGATGAGAGAGAATCATCAATCGGCTGCCTCCTGCACGCCCCACACTGGGGATCGAGCCCGCAACCGGGGCACGTCCCCCGGCTGGGAATCCAACCGCAACGTCCTGGTTCAAGGTCAACACTTAGCCACTGAGCCGTGCCAGCCGGGCTGCTTTCGTTTTTAAAAAGACTCTACTCCTACGTCGATTATCACTGAAACTTTCTAATTGGCAAAAACTCCAGTTTTGACTTGAACTTTTTTTTTTTAATATATTTTATTGATTTTACACAGAGAGGAATTGAGAGGGACAGAGAGTTAGAAACATCGATGAGAGAGAATCATCGATCAGCTGCCTCCTGCACACCCCCTACCGGGGATGTGCCTGCAACCAAGGTACATGCCCTTGATCGGAATCGAACCTGGGACCTTTCAGTCTGCAGGCTGACGCTCTATCCACTGAGCCAAACCGGTCCCGGTTGACTTGAACTTAGAAAAAAAAAAATTTTTATAATTGCTCTTCTTAAGAGTCTTTTCCACCTAAAAGACTACAAATCATAGACTAGCTGAATGAACAGAAACCTTTGTTTCCTCCTTACTTTTTTTTTTTTTTAATATACTTTATTGACTTTTTATAGACAGGAAGAGAGAAGGACAGAGAGTCAGAAACATCCATCAGCTGCCTCCTGCACATCCCCCACTGGGGATGTGCCCGCAACCAATGTCCATGCCCTTGACCGGAATCGAACCCGGGACTTTTCAGTCCGCAGGCCGACGCTCTATCCACTGAGCCATACCGGTTTCGGCTCCTCCTTCCTTTTATGATTCTGTCGGTACTTGCTCTGCCACTCACATTGCCGCAGAGTCTACAGGCCTCCATCTGGAGGCCCTGCACACTCCCTGCCATTCATTCTGGCAAAGCCAGCCTCCCAGTCCGCAGGGCAGCAGGGCCGAGTCCACAGCAGGAAAATCCAAAGGTCAGGCACGCCAGGCTACGAGAGACCGCGCGGATGGCCTCCATCCTCCCTTCCCCGCATGCGCCTGCCCCCAGGCTGGGACCCATCTGCTCTGGGCGCGGTCAGCACACCAACGGGGAACAGAGGTGGTATTGTCAGGTGCTGGGTGGTGATCTGGGCAGCGTTCTTATTTCTTCCTAATCGCACTGCTTCGCACAGCCCCCTCCCTGTCTCCTGCAAGGACACTGTCCGTTCTCACCAGGAGAGTAAGGTCTGGCAGGATCCTGACCATCCCCTCAGTCTAGATGGCCGCCTCCCACATAACTGCCTGTGGTCACAGAGATGCTTGCAGGAAAGGGAAAGAAGCCCTCGGTAAATTTCTGGAAGCCGCCGAAACCGGTGTGGCTCAGTGGATAGAGCGTCGGCCTGCGGACTGAAAAGTCCCGGGTTCGATTCCGGTCAAGGGCATGTACCTTGGTTGCGGGCACATCCCCAGTGGGGGGTGTGCAAGAGGCAGCTGATCGATGATTCTCTCTCATCGATGTTTCTAACTCTCTACCCTCTCTCTTCCTCTCTGTAAAAAATCAATAAAATTATTTTTAAAAAATTATTTTCTGGAAGCTGTTGTTTTTCTTTGTAACTCTCTTCCTTCTGGGTAATAAAAAAACAAATGGTTTTTTTGTTTTGTTTTTTTTTTTGAGGGAAGAAAGGGGAAGGCAAATGTAACCGAACTGTCACTTTCTCATTAAGTCTCTAAACAAAACATCTTGCCTGTGCTAATTATTCTGCCAGGATACAGAAATGAAAAGCATTCGTAAATGTTAGTTCAATTTTGCGGTTTTGCATGCGCAAGTGACCAGCAGATGTTCCTCAGTGGGGACATTTTCTTTTCTTCACGTATCCCTTCGTTTTGGGAAATACTCGTTTCCTCAGGAGCCCACACAGAGTCATAGAGTCCTTAAAAGGCGTGTGGCCCAGCCCCCGGGGGCGTATGATGAGGAAAGCAAGGCCCGTGGGAGGCTTCCGCCAGGTCGTACCAGCCTGGACATGGCTCGCCCACGCTTGCCAGGAGTTTTTTGTTGTTGTTTTTTTAATCCTAACCCAAGTATATTTTTCCTTTTTTTTTTAGAGAGCGAGAGAGCGGGCCGAAACCGGTGCGGCTCAGTGGATAGTGCGTCGGCCTGCGGCCTGAAGGGTCCCGGGTTCGATGTGCCTTGGTTGCGGGCACATCCCCAGTTGCGGGGCGTGCAAGAGGCAGCTAGTCGATGATTCTCTCTCATCGATGTTTCTAAATCTATCCCTCTCCCTTCCTCTCTGTAAAAAAATCAGTAACATATATTTTTAAAGAGAGAGAGAGAGTGGAAGAGCGAGGGAAAGATAGAAAGAAATATCGATGTGAGAGAAACACATCAGTTGGTTGCCTCCTGCACGAGCTCTGGCCAGGGCCCAGGCTGGAGATGAGTCTGCAGCCGAGGTACTTGCCCTTGACCGGAATCGAACCCAGGACCTTTCGGTTCTCAGGCCGACGCTCTGTCCATTGCACCAAACCAGCGAGGGCCCAGGGCATTTTCATTTCTACCTGGGAGGACCTTAGCAATGGTTGTGGTTTCATTTTTACTTGTCAGACAAAACAAAGCGTATTTTAAGTGATCATCGGCTCCGTCATTTAGCTTTCACAACTTTGGTCTATAAGAGTGAAATACTTGCCGAAACCGGTTTGGCTCAGTGGATAGATCGTCAGCCTGTGGACTGGAGGGTCCCAGGTTCCATTCCGGTCAAGGGCATGTCCCTTGGTTGCGGGCATATCCCCGGTAGGGGGTGTGCAGGAGGCAACTGGTCGATGTTTCTAGCTCTCTGTCCCTCTCCCTTCCTCTCTGTAAAAAAAATCAATAAAATATATTTTTTAAAAAGAAGAAGAAGAAGAGTGAAGCACTTTGCCCTGTGGCCTAGAACCTGATCTCATAAGAAGTCAGAAAGCTCAGTCAGTTCCAAAGCCAGGCCCCGTTTGGATGCTGGTTTTTAATTAGCCTGTGTGTCTCTGATGGGATTCTTCTTTGATATCCCTAGAGCCCAAAACCGGTACGTTTTGTTGCCCTTCTTTTATCTTTGTCACGGCCTCTTTGTGTCCGCGCCTCCTTCTCCTCATTTCCCCGGAGCCTCCGAAAGACTCCCTCCCGTTCCACTGCTCACCTGGTGGAAGTCCCTGCACAAATGGCAGAGCACACATGGCTCTCCGCCAGGGTCCTTAACTCTGCACCCTACCGGAACTCTGCCACTTGAGAAGAACACACGACGACGGCGTTTCGTTCCCGAGTTGTGTGCCCAGCTCCCTAAGGGGGAGTCACGTGGATGGGCTGCGGGAGGTGGATGGAGGCTGCTGGCGGCAGATGCATTCTGGAAATCAACAGAAGCAGCAGGGTCCTCGCTCTGGACTCCATTCCTCCGCAGGAAATGTGCATAGGGAAACCCAGACTGCCGCCCCACCCGGTTGGCACATCTCTGCCAGTACTGTGGTCAGGCTGCCCCTGGAGCAAGAGTTTCACGATGTTGAAAAACCACTCTTCCCCTAGTCCCACCAGAATTACCACACACCGGTAGCCCCCGATCCGGAGGCCCCTTGCCAGCCAGCCCCCCCCCCCCCACCTCCCCGGTGCTGCCGCTGTGGAATCCGTGTCGGGCATGAACTCGGCCTGGTAACAAAGCAGCAGGAAATACTCATGTAAGAAAAAGGCTTCCAGAGAGAATGCTGCCCGCTGTTACCCTTGTAAACACACGGCCCCGCGGGGGGGTTTTAATTTGCTTATTTATTTTACCTTTTATTGGGGGCGGGAGGGAGGAGGGAAGAAGAGCTGTTGTCTTCAGGGAAGTGAGGTGCTTGAGGGACTTTGGAATTGGCTGCGGCCAGGGCTTGCTTCTTCCTTGACTGTAAAGGCAGCGAGTGGGAGGTCCAAGAGCACAGGTCTGGGAGCGCAGGCGATCCAGCGCGCTGCCGGCGACGTGGCGGTGACAGAGCCGTGCCAGACCCGAGCCCTCACAGGCCTCCCCGGGGAACCACATCTGCAGCCTTCCCCTGGCTGGGGCTGGGCAGGAAGAGGCTTGGCTCAGCTCTGCCTGCCTGCCTGCCTGCCTGCCACGCCTCCATCCACCCAGCCACCTTTCTCTGGACTGTGCAATTCCAGAGCGTATTAACCAGGCATTTGGGGCCTTAAAACAAGGTATCCGTGCCGAGACCGGTGTGGCTCAGTGGACAGAGCGTCAGCCTGCGGACTGAAAGGTCCCGGGTTCGATTCCGGTCAAGGGCATGTACCTTGGTTGCGGGCACATCCCCAGTAGGGGATGTGCGAGAGGCAGCTGATCGATGATTCTCTCTCATCGATGTTTCTAACTCTCTATCCCTCTCCCTTCCTCTCTGTAAAAAAAAAAAAAAAATCAAAATATATATTTTTTAAAAAAACACAACAATAACAACAACAACAACAAAACACAAGGTACCCATGCTTTTCTTCCATGATCAGAATAGATCTGGGCTCCGTTGTCCCGAGGGAGGAGTCTGGTTATCAGCTATGAAAGGTGAAGTTGGAGAGAAGGCACATGATTTGGCCTCGAGTCCCAGAATTCAGAAACGGTCCTTGACATTTTAGGGAGATAAATTTGTTCTGGAGAACAGCAGAGTCCTTGAATTGTAAATCAAACTGACCTTACCCGCGGCTTTAGAGGCAGAGAGACCGGTAAGGCCAAAGAAAATCGTGGGTTATCGCCGAAACCGTTTTTGGCTCAGTGGATAGAGCGTCGGCCTGCGGACTGAAAAGTCCCGAGTTCGATTCCAGTCAAGGGCATGCACCTTGGTTGCCGGCACATCCCCAGTAGGGGGCGTGCAAGAGGCAGCTGATCGATGTTTCTAACTCTCTTATCTCCCTTCCTCTCTAAAAAATCAACAAAATGTATTTTTTTTTAAAAGAAAAGAAAAAGAAAATCGTGGGTTATGTAGCTCTTTCAGGTTAAGAGGGAAAAAAAGACTTTTTGGGGGGTTTTATATAACATTTCCATTTTCTTTGTCGTGTTTTAGGAGATCCACCACATGCAGAAAGGTATCTCCTAAGATTCAGTCCTCCAGCATCCCCAGGCCAACATCAACGGCACGTGGTCCTCAGGCGGCGGCCGGAATCGGTAGAAAACTGGGGATTATGGCTCCACCAAAGCCTGTGAACAGACCCTTCCTCAGGCCTACGTTTGCCTTTTCCTAACAACCTCCGTGTACAGAGATCTTGTTTCTGGTCTGTCAGCATCTGACCATCTGTGAACATAAAGCTGTTACTTTTGTTATGCCGTGTATAATTTTTACCCGTATCTATTAATGTTTCAATAAATGCTTGGGGTGACAGTTCTATTTTTGAAGTAAACATTTTCTTTTGAATAAGCATGATTTGCTGCCGCTGCAAGCCTTGTGGCTGCTGATTTCTGAGAACCTCTGAAGCGGCAGCTGAATCATCTCAGGGAGAGAAATTCGAAGCTCGCATGAAACACGGAAGCCGAAGGAAAAGACACGCATGGGTCGCTGTAAAACTTTCCGTAGAAGACATTAAAAAAATTAGAAACCGAGAAAATAGAAAAGAAAAAAAAATTATGACAAAGGAGAGCAATCCCTGCAATATACAAAGAGCACTTCTAAATCAAGAAAAGACAGACTGCCGAAACCGGTTTGGCTCAGTGGATAGAGCGTCGGCCTGTGAACTGGAAGGTCCCGGGTTCGATTCCGGTCAAGGGCATGTACCTTGGTTACAGGCACATCCCCAGTCAGGGGTGTGCAGGAGGCAGCTGATCGATGATTCTCTCTCATCGATGTTTTAACTCTCTATCCCTTTCTCTTCCTCGCTATGAAAAATCAATAAAATATATTTTAAAAGAAAGAAAGAAAGGACAGACCAGTAGGGAAAAGGGAGTGAGTAGGCTCTCAGAAGAAGAAGAAATAAAAATAGCCCACCAATATGCGGGAAATGTTCAATCTGCCTCGTTATAAAAATATAAAGCAGCACAATAGGTTGCCATGTTTTTGCCCGTGGAATTGTTAGCACTGAATAATACCCCCATGTCTGGGAACAACAAGAAAATGGTCAGACATCCTGTTGGTGAGATATGTTAAATGTCGGTGCAGTCCTTCGGTATTAGGGGGGGGCCTTACCTTACAAGACCCTTTATTCATAGCTGGTTGGCCAGAACGTCTTTAAGTGGAATTTGGCACCTCTTATCGGAGCTCCAGTGTTCCATTTTTGGAGAAATCCTGTTTCTGAGCTGTAGGTAACTGCACTGTCCCACTTCTTGACCGGAGTCAAGAGGGTGGAGCTGGGGAGGTCCTGATTGGACCGAAGATGTTAAGGCCAATCACCTGGAGCCTTGTGGCCTCTGCCCAGAGACTCAGTATTGGGGTACACCCTGCACCCACCTTCAGGGACCACCCTTGGAGCTGCACACCTGCTGACTGCCACAGGGGGCCTGAGTTTGACACAGTTAACGGAGGAGCCTGGCTAGACCGGAGTCTGCTGAGGGCTGTGCCCTGACATTTTTCAAGAAACCAACCTTCCAGCAAGTCCTGGCAAATGGCCAGAAGATCTTATCGGAGTGAGGAAAGGAAGAAAATGGAGGGCAAAGTAGCTGGCAGACGAGGCCGCTGAGATAATGTCCCCCGTGTGAGACCGCCTTGCAGAGGTGGCGGTGCCCAAGGACATCTGGCAGGAGGTCATACCCTCCCACCGACAGCGGTGCTGGCTTCGAGGGGTCGGGAGCAGCCCCCTGCACAGAGCTGATGGCACAGATGTTGAGTCACTTCCCGGCTCTGACCTCACTCGTTCCTGTATGAAGGACCTCATCTGCCTGGACAGCGGAGACTGCTGTCCCTTAAGGGGTGTCCACTCTGCCTCTAGGGGCTCTCAGGCCAGGGGGAGCCCCAAGTGATAGAGAGCAGAGGCTTTGAGCGGCCAGCACTACCCACAGCACTGTCACCTCCATCTTTCATCCCACCCCCCAGGACAGAGCCAGCTTATCCCCACCCTCCGGCAGGAATCCGCGGCCTGGAGACCTTTGACGGGGATCAAATGGCAGTGCCAAGCCCAGCACCCAGCTCTTTTTAATAATTGGGACAGGCTCTTCAATCCTTGCAGGCACAGGAAACACAGATCATCCATCCCCTGGAGAACTGGGGGCGATCACAGGAAGACCGAAGCGCATTGACTTGCCCTGACCAAAGCACAGATGGTCAGCCACAGAGATGGTGACCGCAAAGCCGCTCCAGGCCGGGCCCCGGGCAGGGCCCCTTGTGGGTGCAAAGGTCACCACGTGGGAAGAGGGGAGGGGCCAAGTCCACCAGGGGCTTCCAGCCTAGGACTGTTCACTGGCCCACCCTCATCATCACCCTCTGGAGTTCACTGGGAGGACTGGGATTTATATATATATATATATATATATATATATATATATATATATATAATTGATTTTTTACAGAGAGGAAGGGAGAGGGATAGGGAGTTAGAAACCTCAATGAGAGAGAAACATCAATCAGCTGCCTCCTGCACACCCCCCACTGGGGATGTGCCCGCAACTAACCTACATGCCCTTGACCGGAATCGAACCTGGGTCCTTTCAGTCTGCAGGCCGACGCTCTAGCCACTGAGCCAAACCATCCCCGGCAGGACTGGAATTTGACTCGAGCCCTACACACCTTCTCCACCACAGGAACTCACTCTGGAGAGCTGACAGGTCCTTGCTTTTACCCCCAGGGACGGGGGACCCATTGCCTCGTGGGGAAGAGGAGAAGCATGGACAGCTGCTCCATGCCAAGGGCTGTTCTAGGAACTTTCGCATCATTCACTTCCTCCTCTTTCCCTCCCCCTCTCCCCGCCCCAACAGCCCTGGGAGGCAAGCACTGGATATTGGCCTCTTTAATTTTTTTTTGCAAAAAAACAGTTCAGAGAGGTTATGTAATTGCCCATACCCACACAGCTAGGAAGCGGTAGTAAGTAGGGTAACAACCTACATCCCTGTTTGCCCTCAAGAGCCCCGTTGTCTTCTGCTACCCTGGTGGAATAGCTAAGACAGTCCCTTTTCATCCTCACAAGTCCTCCGTCTGGACAAGATAAGGAACCCAAGTCTGTGCTGCTTCCCCAGACCATCCAACCTCCTCTCCCACCCCCGTTTTTCCCCTCCAGAGCCCCAGGGACCCCTTGCTCAGCACTGCAGGCCCCGGGGGCAGCTTCAGCATTCTGCAGCCCAGCTGAGCTGCGGTTTTTCCCCAGAAGAGGAAGCGGGGGCTGTGGTCCAGGCCCCTTTGCGCTTCATAAGAAACGGCTGCTTCTCCTTCCGCAGCTGGGAGCCGCTCAGAGGCCCGCCCTGTCTGGGAGGTTCCCAGAGTCCGGACCCTCCAGCTCGAAGCAGCAGCCACGGGGTTCACCGAGCCCCAGGCTCCTGCCTTGGCAGAGGACAGTGGCCTGTGGATGGAATCCACTAGATGCTGCAGCAGCCACTGCTCCTCTGCAGCAGCCGTGTCCTCCGTGTGGCCTCCCAGGGTTCAGAGAGGCAGGCTAGTGGGGTGTGCCTGGCCCCATCAGGGGCTTCAGTCCGTGGACTCAGCCCTTGGTTGCTGCGAGGCAAGGATTCCATTTCTGCATCTGAGCAGGGCCCCACCTAAGTTGCTAGGAAAAAGTTAGCTTTTATTTTATTTATTTATTTATTTATTTACTTACTTACTTACTTACTTTAATATATTTTATTGAGTTTTTACAGAGAGGAAGAGAGAGGGATAGCCGAAACTGGTTTGGCTCAATGGATAGAGCGTCCGCTTGGGGACTGAAAGGTCCTGGGTTCGATTCCAGTCAAGGGCATGTACCTTGGTTGTGGGCATATCCTCAGTGGGGGGTGTGCAAGAGGCAGCTGATCGATGACTCTCATTGATGTTTCTAACTCTCTCTCCCTTCCTCTCTGTACAAAATCAGTAAAATATATTTTTTTTAAAAAAGGAGAGAGAGAGAGGGATAGAGAGCTAGAAACATCGATGAGAGAGAAACATCGATCAGCTGCCCCCTGCACACCCCCTACTGGGGATGTGCACGCAACCAAGGTACATGCCCTTGACTGGAATCGAACCTGGGACCCCTCAGTCCACAGGCCAACGCTCTATCCATTGAGCCACACCGGTTTCGGCTAAAGTTAGCCTTTAGAAGGCCCTCATTTCCCTGTTCTTCCCAGAACGGCTTTCCTCAGTGAGACCCGTGTTCTCCGTTGGCAGGAGAGGAAGGAGGGAGGGAGCACGCTCCCAGGGAACGGGCCCCTGTTCGGGTCGCTGCAGAGAGGACAGGACTAGAAGGTAGACAGAGCCCCCGGGAGAGGAGGCACCCCCCAGGCAGGGCTGGGGGCCAGAGGCTGGGTCCCTGTGGCCTGCAGGTGTGGCAGATGGGGTGTTGGCGTCACCACAGCGTCGTTTTACCTCCCACAGAAGATTCAGTGACCAGATGGCCCCTAGGCCTGCTCCTGTTCAGGATGCAGTTCAGCCCAGCTGTCTGTCCCCAAGGGTCCCCCACGCAGGCCGCAGGCATCCCGCAGCCTGTCCTGGCCCCGTGTGCTCAGTCTCTGCCAGGAACCTCGAGGCCCCGCGTTGATCAGATCCTGGGAGAACTCACCGCTTCCCGTGGGGACCCTTCGCGGGACAGAGAACAGCCATGAGCCTCAGTGGTGACCCTCACTGCAGTCAGGAAGGGTCTGAAGAGCTTCCGTTAACAGACTTTGAAAATTTCAACCTGCCCTGGCTGGTTTGGCTCAGTGGATAGAGCGTCGGCCTGCGGACTGAAGGGTCCCAGATTCAATTCCAGTCGGGGACACATGCCCGAGTTTCAGGCTCAATCCCCAGTGTGGGGCATGCAGGAGGCAGCCGATGGATTCTCTCTCATCATGGAGGTTTCTATCTCTCCCTCTCCCTTCCTCTCTGAAATCAATTTAAAAAATAAATTTTCTGCCGAGACCGGTCTGGCTCAATGGATAGAGCGTCGGCTTGGGGACTGAGAGGTCCCGGGTTCGATTCCGGTCAAGGGCATGTACCTTGGTTGCGGGCATATCCCCAAGTAGGGGGTGTGCAAGAGGCAGCTGATCGATGACTCTCTCTCATCGATGTTTCTAACTCTCTATCTCTCTCACTTCCTCTCTGTACAAAATCAATAAAATATATTTTTTAAAAAATAATAATTAAAAATAAATAAATAAATAAATTTTCTGCCAAAACCGGTTTGGCTCAATGGATAGAGCGTTCAGTCTGTGGACTCAAAGGTCCCAGGTTTGATTCCGGTCAAGGGCATGTACATTGGTTGCAGACACATCCCCGGTTGAGGGGAAGGGGAGGGTGTGTGCAGGAGGCAGCTAGTCGATGTTTCTCTCTCATTGATGTTTCTAACTCTCTATCCCTCTCTCTCCCTCTCTGTAAAAAAATCAATAAAATATATTTTTAAATAAAAAAAATAAAATAAAAATAAATAAATGTTCTTTTTTAAAGAAATCTCAACCTGCAAAGAAGCCCTTCTGAGAAACAGGCCTATCTATGGTTGGAGTCTTGCTCGCACCCAGCACCCTCAGGCCGTGAGCCTTTCGTGACCCGGGAGGCAGTAACCCCGCTAACCTCAAGACAGAAGCGTGAGCGTCTGCGGCGGCCGTGGTTTGACAGTTCGTGCCAGACACCAGGCCGCCCACGTGAGCCCCACTGCGACGCGCCGCCTGCATGACTGTGAGCAGAGACCACGCGCCGTCTGTCCCCGGCGTCCCCGGCGCCCAGCCCAGCCCCCCTGCTCCTTCCCATCCAGCTGAGCGACCTTTGCAAGCTCAGGCCTCTCCAAGCCTCGATGCAATGAACATCATGCCAGCTCCCTGCCCCCCAAAGTGGTTGTGGGCACTCTTGTGGTCGGATTCTCCCATCAGCCTTTGGTGGCCAGGACACGGAGACCCAGGCCTAGCCCTGGTCCTCTGGGGGGAGGCCACAGCCAGCGAGGGCCACAGCCAATGCTCTAAACACCCCAGGAGAAGAGCAGAAGTGCTATTGGGTGTAAGGCCCCAGCTGAGACGTTTGCGACGCAGAAGCAAGACACGGAATCCAGGCCATTGCATGGGGGAAAGGTTTTAGTCTGCGCTCCCAGGCGAAGCTCGCTGGTCCAAGGGTGGGCCAGGGAACCTGGAGCCAAAAAGCTCAATAGGTACTTCTTTTATACAGCTGTTTAGGGAGGGGAGGGGGAGGGCATGAGAGCTGTGGAATTCCTGCCTCGGGCCAGGGGTCTAGGAAGGCCAGCTAGCCAGCTATCTTTGTCACCATCCACCTCGCAGATGCTTGCATTGGCTCTGGGCTTCTCCCCTGCCTGGACCTAACATTGGGGAGTTGGAGTGCAGTGGGACCCCCCCCCCTGCTGAGACCCAGTCCGGGGTCTGGGAGTCACAGGAAGTGAAGCTGGAGCCTGGGAGGAGTTGAGAACAGAGGAGACCTCAGGGGAAAGGGAAGTGCAGAGGGAAAGGGCTGGAGGCAGGAGGGAGCAGGGCCCGTGAGGGGACCGCCTAGGGCTCAGGAGGCAGGAGGGGGCAGATGAGCCTGAGGAATGTGGCCTGGTCCCCAGGGGAGGCCCCAAAACAGGCAAGACAAGGTCTGATCTGAGCAATTAGAGAAATTGCTCTGAACCGGGTCACCGAGGAATTAAAGAGGGTGGGGCTGGTCACCTGCGAGCAGGCAGCTGGCCCTCATTTGTCTCATTAGTCCAGCAGCCCTCAGGGTAACAGGTGACAGGAATGGACAGATTCCCCCCGGCCAGGGAAGGGAAATGGGGGAGCGTGGGGCTGTATCATGCTTTGAAGACACCCCAAAAGGCGATGTTCCTCAGCAGTGAGACCAGCAGTCCCTGCCCCCCTCACAATCATGAGAACGTATTGTGCCTGAGTGGTCCTGAGTGGTCCAGGTCCTGTCTCAGCCCCGTGGACAGAGGATCTGCTACAACAGTGTTTCCCAAACTTCTCTCACGATGAGAATCCCCTGGTGGAGTTGTTAAAATACAGATTCCCGAATCCCAACTAAGAAGTGCTAAACTAGAATTTTTGGGAACATATAGGTAAAATTGTATACTTAACTAGTGCTCTAAGCTAAACTAGAATTTTTGGGAACATATAGGTAAAATTGTATACTTAAGCTTAGAGCACTAATTTTAGCTATGTAGTGCTAAATTTTTGTTCCCAAAAATTCTAGTTTAGCATTTCTTAGTTGGGATTCAGGAATCTGTATTTTAACAACTCCGCCAGGTGATTCTCATAGGTGTGTGTGTGTGTGTGTGTGTGTGTGTGTGTGTTGATGTTTTGGGTTATCGCCGTCTTATTCTCAGAAATCCCGGTTCCCCCATTTACTCATCTGGAGGTGCTAAGACCTGCACAATCCCCAGCTTTGGTTCTTTCCAGCTCCCTGGTCTCCTTTGTCCCTGGTGTCCACTCCCGTGGGGGGGGAAGGCTTTGGGGGAGACCAAGATGCATCCCGGGGGTGAAACTCCAACTTCAGTCCTTTCTACCCGTGCAGAGCTTCCCATTCCTCGCCGAGAGGGCAGAGGCCTAGGCAGCTGCTTTAACAGGGTCTGCGGTGGGGCCTGAGGGCCCGCGCTCCTAACAATTTCCTGCTGATGCTGCTGCAGCCGGCCTCGGCCCACGTTTTCAGAGCCACCGGCCTCAGCAGAGCAAGGGGACCAGGTGGCAGCCCTCAGGGTGAGTGCAAACCTGGGCTCCCGGGAGTTTTCGCTTTGGGCCTTGGGACGGTGCCTCCCATGATGGCTAAGCCGCCTCCCTCCGCAGCCGGTGAGACGGAACTGTCTGCGAGGTGTTTAAGGATGTGGAGCAGGCTTGCTCGGTGGGAGCCATTCGCAGGGAAGGGTCTGGTGCCACGAGAAAGGCAGGGCTCTCAAGCCGCTTCCAGCAGCAGCAGCAGCAGCAGCAGTGTGCCTCTTAAAGGGACACGCGGCCACAGGAAGTGGAAGCCTCCCCTCCCTGCAGGCGCGTTGCTGAGTGAACTGGAGGCAGGCGCGGGTCTGTCGGAATGAGTGTAAGCTGACATTTCCCAGGCCTCGCCAGCCTGTGGGGTCAAACGGGGTCATATCACCCCCCCCAAACTCGTCTGAGAGTGGAGTTCTGTCTCTCTGCCAGGCCAGGCAAATGCCACATCATGATATGATCCCTGACGGGGCGTGGGGTGCCAATGTGTTAGAGAGGCTTTCCAGAAAAACATCTTTCTTTCTTTCTTTTTTTTTTTTATTCCTCGCCCAAGGATATTTGATTTTTAGAGAGAGTGGGGAAGAGAGAGGGAAAGACAGTGAGAAACATCTATTTGAGAGAAACACATCAATTAGTTGTCTCCTGCACACAACCCTAACTAGAACCCAGGCAGGCCTGGGAGGAGCCTGAAACCAAGGTGTGTACCCTTGACCGGAATCGAACCCGGGACCCTTTGGTCTGCAGGCCTACACTCTCCACTGAGCCATATCATCTAGGGCTGGAAAAACATGTCTTTGTGTGTGTTTACTTAAAGCCTGCCCTCTACCTGGATCCAATAGGACCCAGCTACCCAACCAGGAACAAAAGTCTCAGATCAGCAGGGGGCCAGCCTCCCCGAGCTCTGAGTGCCCCAAGTTCATAGGCAGAAGGACTATGGCTCTGCAGAGTGTCTGAGGGTGAAGGCCAGTGGAGTCGACTTACTGTGTAAGTTACTTAACTTCTCTGTTCCTCAGAGATCATGATAGCATAACCTTATGGCATTGGTTTGAAGCATTTAGCAAGACACCGAGTAGTCAGCTTGTAGCACAGTGCCTGCCTCTCTCTGACCATGAGCTGTTGTTATAGCGTAGTCTGACTCTCCATATTAGTTGTTGGTTGCACGTATTTGTGCAGAAGTTGACTGGTGAGTGAACTGGACATAGTTTTCACTCATTGGGTTCATCATTCTCGAATTCATCCTTTTATAAGATCTCTCTTAGAATCGGAACTGGTTTGGCTCAGTGGATAGAGCCTTCGGACTCAAGAGTCTCAGGTTCAATGCCAGTCAAGGGCACATACGTTGGTTGCGGGCACATCCCCAATAGGGATGTGCAGGAGGCAGCTGATGAATGTTTCTCTCTCATCGATGTTTCTAACTCTCTATCCCTCTCCCTTCCTCTCTGTAAAAAATCAATAAAATATGTATTTTTTTAAAATCTCTCTTAGAAAAAGAAGCCCCCTTCAGGGCCATACCCAGCTATCAAACCATCATAAGCATCTAGATTCCAGAGACTGGCAAATGATACTCCCATCCAGACCCCTGGGTGATCAAAAGATAGGCATGAGCCAAAACCGGTTTGGCTCAGTGGATAGAGCATCGGTCTGCGGACTGAAAGGTCCCAGGTTCGATTCCGGTCAAGGGCATGTACATTGGCTGTGGGCACATCCCCGGTAGGGGGTGTGCAGGAGGCAGCTGGTCGGGGTTTCTCTCTCATCGACATTTCTGGCTCTCTATCTCTCTCCCTTCCTCTCTGTAAAAAATCAATAAAATATATTAATTAAAAAAAAAAAAAGATAGGCATGAGAGGGTGTATAAACCCTTAAATTGTATGCACTGGTTATGTGTGTCTATGCAGGTTTCTGGAAGAGGGGCCACGGCTTTCGTTACACTGGCCCCACCAGGTTCCCTGGACGGTGCAGCCACGCCCACAAATACAAGGGCCTTTCCAAAAACCGAGATACCGAGCCAAAGATGGGAGCAGCTCCGATCTACCTCTCCTCCCGTGAGGGCCAGGCTTTCTCCAACACGCGGAGGGAACGTAACCCAAGAAAAACGGTGAGCGCAAATTAGAAAGTGTAAAGCCTGCGGCAAAAAAAACGTGATGACAATTAGCCGTAATAACAAACTGTCTGCAATGTTGTCAGGGAGATAAGACTCGTGGATCTGTGAGCAGACCTGCCCCAGCACAGACCCAGCGAATGGCGTGCTGGGCGGGGCGGCCTTAGAGGCCAAGAATCAGAGGTGGAAGGGCGTGTGGAGTCCATGGTGCGGCTCCTGCAGAAATGGCCAAAGGACTTGCAGAATGGGTGAGTCCAGGCCCTGTTGCTTCTAGCTTCTCTTAGCCTTCCTTTATTTTTAATAAATGTATGTACCAGAGGCCTGATGCACAAAGATTCATGCAAGAATGGGCTTTCCGCCGAGACCAGTTTGGCTCAATGGATAGAGCGTCGGCTTGGGGACTGACGGGTCCCGGGTTCGATTCCGGTCAGGGGCATGTACCTTGGTTGCGGGCATATCCCCAGTGGGGGGTGTGCAAGAGGCAGCTGATCGATGACTCTCTCTCATTGATGTTTCTGACTCTCTGTCTCTCTCCCTTTCTCTCTGTACAAAATCAATAAAATATATTAAAAAAAAAGAAAAAGAAAAGAAAAAAAAGAATGGGCTTTCCTTCCCCTGGCTGCCAGCACCACCTTTGCTCCAGCCGGAACCACCCGGAGGCCCAGAGTGGCTGGGGTGGTGCTGAATGCCTGCGTCATCACCGTGGCCATTTTTTTTGTTGTGTTAATTTGCATACTCACTCCTGATTGGCTGGTGGGTGTCATGAAGGTATGGTCAATTTGCATCTTTTTCTTCTATTAGTGTAGATTTATATTTTATTGATTTCAGTGGAGAAAGGAAAGGGAGAGAAATTGAAACATTAATGATAAGAGAGAATCACAGATCCGCTGCCTCCTGCACACCCCACAGTGGGGATTGAGCTCATAATCTGGGCATGTGCCCTGACCAGGAATTGAACTTTGACCTCCTGGTTCATAGGTCCCAGGTTTGATTACGGTCAAGGGCACATACCTTGATTTCAGGCACATCCCCAGTCGGAGGTATACAGGAGGCAGCTGATCGATGTTTCTCTCTCATTGATGTTTCTAACTCTCTATCCCTCTCCCTTCCTCTCTGTAAAAAATCAATAAAGTATAGTTTTTAAAAAATGAAATATCAGCTTTGTGCCAGTGGTGAGGTTCCTTTTCTCAACTCCTCACAAAAATCTCCAATGGACTCTTTCTCGGTATCTGGTGGAATGGCTCTGTTTCGAGCCCGGGGCCTCTGTTACTGATCGCTGGTGCTGCTTGCATGCCTCTTCAGGAAATACTCCCACCGCACCTGTGGAGAGAGCCCTTTGTTTTTCTTGAGGCAGCTGGGGCGTGCAGGGCCCTGAGATGAGCAAGAGATGGACCCATTAAGGGTTTGTTACGGGCTTCCTGGTATCTGTCACTGGGCTAATGGTGCAGAATGAGGACACAGCCAGGGGCTGACAATACCCAGAACACCCCCAGCAGCCTGGCCCCGCGCCATGAGGGCCCCAGCCCAGGCCTCTCATCAGAGATCCATCTTCACTGCCCAGTCACGGCCCAAACTGCTCTGCAGCCCCGTCCCTGGGGAGATGGGGGCCCTCCCTGACCCAACCCCTCTCCAGTGCTAGCCCCACATCCCCCACTTTCCTTTTTCTTTTTTTTAAAAATATATTTCTATTGATTTCATAGAGGAAAGGAGAGGGAGAGAGAGAGAAACATCAATGATGAGAGGGAATCATTGATGGGCTGCCTCCCGCACGCCCCACTCTGGGGATCAAGACTGTAACCCGGGCATGTGCCCTGACCGGGAATCGAACCGTGACCTCCTGGTTCATAGGCTGACGTTCAACCTCTGAGCCACGCTGACCGGGCGCCCCCACTTTTCTGATGCCGCTTTCTAAACAGGATGGCTCCATTGCCACCTGGCCGAAGGCCATCACCAGGCCCGCCTCGTGCTAAGAGCAGGGCTGCCGGGCAATGGGGTGAGGCAGGCATGAGGGGAGGTGGGGTCATTCCTCCGGGGAGTGTTCAGCTTAGTGGTTGCCTCCTGTCTGGCCACGCCCCAGTGTGGGCTCAAAATTCCCTAGGGGCGGGGCTCCAACCGTGTCCTCTTTCCGAGACCCAGAGGTGAGAGGCCTTCCTGCCGAGGGGTTAGGGTACGCTGATCCTCCGTCTCCAGCTCTGGGGTCTGGCATTTCCAGCCCTTTGAGCCCGTCTGTGGCTAATCTGCTGTGTGATCTTGGGCAAGTCACTTCCCCTCTCTGGGCCTCACCAATAGGATGACTGGTCCCATTTGCCCGCCCGCCCCGGACATTCCAGAGCTGTGAGATGTTCCGAGTCAGGTCATCCCTTTAATCGGACAAAAATGCAAATGGCTCTGGCAGATGACTCAGCAGTCCCCAGCCCAGAGGCTGCACACCCACACTGCTCTGGGGCTGGAGGGACAGGCCCCACCCGGAATCACAAGATCAGAATCTCTCTGGGCCTCTGGAGGAGCAGCACCTGGGGATGTGCATTTTTGTTTTGTTTTTAAATGTATTTTTATTGATTTCAGAGAGGAAGGGAGAGGGGGAGAGATAGAAACATCAGTGCTGACAGAGACCCATTGATCGGCTGCCTCTTGCACACCCCACTACTGGGGATCGAGCCCACAACCCTGGGCACATGCCCTTGACCAGAATCAAACCCAGGACCTTTCAGTCCGCAGGCCGGTGCTCTGCCTACTGAGCCAAACCAGCTCGGGCAAGATGTGCAGTTGTAAGAGGCCGCCTAGCAGAAGAGTACAGACTTCAGAAAGCAGATTGAGCCCTGACCGGTTTGGCTCAGTGGATAGAGCATTGGCCTGCGGACTTGGGGGGTCCCAGGTTCGATTCCCATCAAGAGCATGTACCTTGGTTGCAGGCACATCCCGAGTAGGGGGTGAGCAGGAGGCAGCTGATCGATGTTTCTCTCTCATCAATGTTTCTGACTCTCTATCCCTCTCCCTTCCTCTCTGTAAAAAAAAATCAATAAAATATATTTTAAAAAAAAGAAGAAGAAGGCAGAGTGAGGGGAGAACATGCTCTCCCTATCTCAGTACCTGGCATGGCGAGTCACAATGATAAATTGTTTATGAAAAGAATGTGCTAATGAACCAGGAGACAGTTTCCACAGCGGTGGCCTCCAGGGCCCTCCGTCCGCCCGGTCCTGGCCGCTCTGTAGGCGAGTAGGACACACTGCCCGCTGGACAGGGGTTTTGGGGAGCAGAGTGTGTCGGGGATGGCAGGCGAGCGAAGACCTGCGGACCCCAGCTAGGGTGGCCTCGGCGGGTGGCTCTCCTCTCCCCGCCTCCGGGACATCGGAGGGGAACGGAGTCTGGTTCCTGTATCAGAATGAGTAGGGTGTCTGCAGGAGTTGCCACATTAACGGAGCGAAATGGAAAGGACATGCAAGGCCACCCGCCAACTGCCAGGAAAGAGAAGGAAATCACATGAAGGCACGAGTTGGAAGGGATCAAAAGCAGCTTCCTCGAAACGAATGGCTTCAGGATAGAGAGAGACAAGTTAACAAGAGTATGCATTAGACTTAAGAAGAGACGGTTTAAAAAATAACGTCAGGCCAAAACCGGTGTGGCTCAGTGGATAGAGCTTCGGCCTGCGGACTGAAGGGTCCCAGGTTTGATTCCGGTCAGGGGCGTGTAGTACCTTGGTTGCGGGCACATCCCCAGCAGGGGGTGTGCAAGAGGCAGCTGATCGATGACTCTCTCTCATCGATGTTTCTAGCTCTCTATCCTTCTCTCTTCCTCTCTGTAAAAAAAAATCAATAAAATATATATACTTTAAAAAAAAATAACATCAGGTCAAAACTGGTGTGGCTCAGTGGATAGAGCATCGGCCTGTAGACTGAAGGGTCCTGGGTTCGATTCTGGTCAAGGGCACATGCTCTGGTTGCGGGCTCGATCCCCAGTAGGGGGCATGCAGGAGGCAGCCGATCAATGATTCTGTCTCTTCATTGATGTTTCTATTTCTCCCTCTCTCTTCCTCTCTGAAATCAATAAAACTGTGTTTTAAAATATATATATTTATATATATTTGGACCTACTTACCTTTCTCTCTACCTAACCCTCTCTCCCTCTCCATAGTGCTCTGTGGAAATGACAGTCGGCCAATGTTAACGCTGCATGAAGCATCTACTCTGGATGAAGCATCTACTCTGAGCCAGGGAGGCCCAGGCTTTGGGAAGACGGCAGAGAACAGAACAGATAAAAATCCACCTCAGGAAGCGGCTTTCTAAGAGGTAGGGATGTGTTGCTTCCTTCTTTGTACTTTTCTATATTGCTTGTTTTGTTTGAGAGTTGAGCATGTATCATTTTTATAAAAACAATGTTCACTACTTTCATACACACACAGATGATTGTTCCAAACAGCCAGAACCACTACATTTTAAGCTGTATATGTCATTGATACCTCCGTGTAAATACCTTTTCAAAAAGATAGCATTTGTCTGCTTGAAGCGCCTCTCACTGTCATCCTTTGAAAAGAGATAAAAACCGCCTGAGCTGGTGTGGCTCAGAGGACAGAGCGCTGGCCTGTGGACTGAAGGGTCCTGGGTTCAATTCTAGTCAAGGCACATGCCTGGGTTTCAGGCTTGATCCTCAGTGTGGGGTGTGCAGGAGGCAGCCAATCAATGATTCGCTCTCATCTTTGATGTTTCTGTCTCTCTCTCCATCTCCCTTCCTCTCTGAACTATATATATATATATATATATATATATATATATATATATAGTAAAATCACAACTGTCATATATACATAAAGTGAATATGTGTTAAAGAATTTATTATAATCCTAAATTGGTGAGAGAACCAAGCAGATATTATCGAATGTGAAGAACAGACACACTTATTGATCTGGAATATTGAAATGAATGTGCAAATGGAGGCAAAACTGGGGAGGAGGAGTCAGTTGGTTTTCCATAGGACAGCTCAGAATCTGCAGTCTATAGACAAGAATGGTTTGGCGTCGGCCTGCATACTGAAGGGTCCCAGGTTCGATTCTGGTCAAGGGCATGTACCTTGGTTGCAGGCACATCCTCAGTAGGGGGTGTGCAGGAGGCAGCTGATCGATGTTTCTCTCTCATCGAAGTTTCTATCGCTCTCCCTTCCTCTCTGTAAAAAATCAATAAAATATATATTTTTTAAAAATATGTATCCCTTCTCTCTCTCCCAATTTTTTTTTTTTTTGGGGGGGGTGGGCAACCAAAATTTTTGGTTGGCCTTGCTTCGGCGAGGCTTAAGAAAAAAAACACAAAAAAAAACGTACCCTGTGAGCGCCTGGGTCAGGATGCTGTGTGCCGCCTCAGCGCTCCTGTGGCCTCGGATCAGTCCCCTAACGTCCCCACAACCCACCGCCGCCCTCCGTGATGTGGAGCCAGAGAGGGAACGTGCTCCTCGATGCTGCTGGGACGATTTAGTGAGGCGTTGAGAGGGGAACGCTTAGCACAGAGCCTGGGACAGCGTGTACCCAATAAATGTCAGCCGTGAGAGCACAAGGTACCACTTATTACTGCCTCCTCTCGCCTGACCCTTGCCACAGCCCTGAGGCCGGGGGAGGAAGAGGAGGCAGAGGAGGATAGAAACCATGGGAGGCGAAGTCCCTGGCCCCAGGCCTTAGAGCCGGCAAGTGGCCCAAGTCCTTGGACCAGGCTCAAGGCCCTAAGAAGAAGCCAGCCAAGGGCTTGGCATGGAGGAGGTGCTGGATAAAGACTATTTTTTCTTTCTTTTCTTTTTTTTTTTATATATATATATATTTTATTGACTTTTTACAGAGAGGAAGGGAGAGGAATAGAGAGTTAGAAACATCAATGAGAGAGAAACATCGATCAGCTGCCTCCTGCACACCCCCCACTAGGGATGCGCCCGCAACCAAGGCACCTGCCCTGGACCGGAATTGAACCCGGGACCTTTCAGTCGCAGGCCGACGCTCTATCCACTGAGCCAAACTGGTTTCAGCTAGAATGTATTTCTTCGCTCCTGCCCTTCTCCCTCCTTCCCTTTCAGCCAACAGCCATGCCGGGCCCCCATCTGAGGGTCACCTCTGGCCAGAGCTAAGGTGGGGATGGACAGTGCTAGAGGCCAAGGCTCCCATTTGCTTGGGCAGGGCAAGATGTAGGCTAGACCCGACCTCCATCCCAGCCGAGGTCCTCCCTTCCTCCTCTTCCTCCTCTTCGTCATGCCACACCCTCTGAGTGTTCCCTCAATTGTTTGGGGATGTGAGAACCCAGGGGTCCCTCCTCTTCAGCCATGACAGGGCTCCGCCCTCAAAACACAGAAGGGGCCAAAACCGGTGTGGCTCAATAGATAGAGCATCAGCCCGCGGACTGAAGGATCCCAGGTTTGATTCCGGTCAGGGGCATGGACCTTGGTTGCGGGCACATCCCCGGTAGGGGGTGTGCAAGAGACAGCTGATCGATGATTCTCTCTCATCGATGTTTCTAACGCTCTATCCCTCTCCTTTCCTCTCTATAAAAACTCAATAAAATATATTTAAAAAACAAAATACAGGAGGGGCTTAAAATCAGTATTGAGCCCATGCATGAAGGAAGGAAGCCGGCGTCCTGGGGCTTGAGGAGGCCTGCCAGGCCACCTGAGGCTGCCCACAGGATAAACACAGCGCCCCCTCCAGGCCTGACCGAAAACGCAGGCCCGCTCACTGAAATGACTCGGCTCCAGCGCCCAGATGCAGTCCCCATGTTCTATGAACTAAAGGTGTTTTCCTAACGGCTCGTGGGGATGAGCAGGCATTGTCTGTCACCAGCACCATAATCTGGTCCAAAACGCAGGTCTGAGCCCCCGGCCACTGAGGCTGTAAGCTCAAGGCGGGGCCTCCTTCATGCCCAGGGTAAGCCAGCTCCTTGCAAATAGCACAGACCCCCAAAGTGACACAGAGACTCCCCCAGGCCACTTCCTTCACGGGGGACCTGAGTCTGTCCTCCTCCCCAGAGGCCTGTGGGCCTGCACGCCGACCGTGAGTCGGGGTCCTGGGACCAAGAATCTGGGGCCCACCATCATCAGTTTGGCTCAGTGAATAGAGCGTCGGCCTATGGACTCAAGGGTTCCAGGTTCGATTCCGGTCAAGGGCACATCCCCAGTAGGGGGTGTGCAGGAGGCAGCTGATGAATGATTCTCTCTCATCGATGTTTCTAACTCCCTATCCCTCTCTCTTCCTCTCTGTAAAAAAAGAAAGAAAGAAAGAAAGAATCTGGGACCCAACAGGGAGCCAGGGGCAGGGTGGGGAGGAACCGCCATCCAGGCAGGGAAGATGCCCCTCCCCCCCACCAGCAATGACAGTCATTCTTGGGGACCGTGACCCAGATGCACTAAAAGAGCTAAATTGTGAAACAGGGGTGGTGCTTCATCCTCCTGAAGACTCAGGAGTAAGGGCTGCAGGGAAGTGGGCGGCAGTGCCCTCACTCACCACCACCCGCCCCCAACTCTTCATTTACCCTTTCAGTCCTTTATTTTTTTATTTGTTCATTTTTTACAGAGAGGAAGGGAGAGGGCGAGAGAGTTAGAAACATCGATGAGAGAGAGACATCCATCAGCTGCCTCCTGTACGCCCGCCCCCCACTGGGGATGTGCCTGCAACCAAGGTACATGCCCTTGACCGGAATCGAACCTGGGACCTTTCAGTCCGCAGGCCGACGCTCTCTCCGCTGACCATACCGCTTAGGGCTATACTGAAACTTTTTAAAGAAATGAAGCATGCCAAAACCGGTTTGGCTCAGTGGTGGAGCGTTGGTCTGCGGACTGAAGGGTCCCAGGTTCGATTCCGGTCAAGGGCCTGTACGTTGGTTGCGGGCACATCCCCAGTGGGGGGTGTGCAAGAGGCAGCTGGTCAGTGTTTCTCTCTCATTGACGTTTCTAGCTCTCTATCTCTATCCCTTCCTCTCTGTAAAAAATCAATAAAAATATATTAAAAAAAAAAAAAAAGTAATGAAGCAGACCCACTTGGGCATCCGGCTATAAAGAGATGAGATGAACAGAAGAAGGGCCCAGGGGCAGAACTGTGCACCGATGAGAACTTGCTCTATGGCAGTCATCACCAACCGGTGAGGAAAAGACCCGCTCTTATAAACGGTATTAAAACAAGCGGCGATCCATATGGAGGAAGTAAAATTAGATCCCCACCTACGCCCACACACATCTCCAGGTGCACTCAAGGCTTACACGTGACGAACAAAATTTAACACATTGAGAAGAAAATCTAGGAGAATATCTTGATGGCCTCGGGGATAAGGAATGATTTTTTAAATAAATTTCTTGTTCGTTACAATAGGCATGACAAAAATGCATGTCGCAAGTGTGCAGCTCAGTGAAATTTCACCATCTGAAAAGAGAATCCAAATGCAATACATACAACCAGCGGGAGTTTAGTTTCCAGAATATGTGAAGAATATCTGCCGATCAAGAAGAAAGACAAAGGACCCAAAAGCTAATCATAAGTTATGAATAAGCACCTCATAGGAAAAGAGACCCAGTTTGGCTCAGTGGATTGAGAATCAGCCTGTGGACTGAAGGGTCCCGGGTTCGATTCCCGTCAAGGGCACATGCCCAGGTTATGGCTCGATCCCCGGTGGAGAGTGTGCAGGAGGCAGCCAATCCTTGATTCTCTCTCATCATTGATGTTTCTCTCTTCCCTCTCCCTTTCTTTCTGAAATCAATAAAAATAAATTTAAAAGAAACCCAGATGGCCAATAGTCATATAAGAAGAGGTATCAGTGAAATGTAAATTAAAAGAACAAGAGATTGCCGAAACTGGTTTGGCTCAGTGGATAGAGCATCGGCCTGCGGACTGAAAGGTCCCAGGTTCGATTCCGGTCAAGGGCATGTACCTTGGTTGTGGGCACATCCCCGGGAGGGGGTGTGCAGAGGCAGTTGATTGATGTTTCTCTCTCATCAATATTTCTAGTTATCTATCCCTCTCCCTTTGTAAAAAAAATCGAAATATATTTTTTTAAAAAAAGAGGAAGCTGATGCCACCACTTGGACCCCGGCCTTAACCATGCTGGGACGCTGGGTGGAGTGGCACAAGGTGGCACCTTGCCGGGTTGGAGGTGAGCATATCTGTGACTCTAGGTCTTCTTTCTCCAGGTACCAACTCTCACAGGAGTGCCCCCGGAGGGGAACTGGACACACGGCTGAATTCTGACTCGGTCACAGTCATGCAATGGAGATGGCCTGGCGAGTAAACACAACAAACGTGAGTAGTCAAGCCTTGGCTCAGTGGATTTGGCTCAGTGGATAGAGCACCGGCCTGCGGACTGAAGGGTCCCAGGTTCACTTCCGGTCCGGGGCAATGAGACCGGAAGGTCTCAGGAAGAATTATCCCGTCTCCCCCCCAAAATGCCCAGAGCATCCTCCATGGAACAGCTGTGCAGCTCTCTGATCTCTGCAGCAAAGGCAGCGAAGAAGGAAGGGCTGGGTTGGTGCTCAGGTCCATGCACAGGCAGATGCTGGGGTGCCCTAAAGATCTAGAGGCTGCAGAGGAGGCGCTCAGAAACCATCAGAGGGGGAGAGGGGGACCTGCTGGACCTGTGGCCGAGGCCTGAGAGGAGGCACTTGCAAAGAACAGCCGCCGCAGCCCGGGAGGCGGACGCACGTGGGACAGCGTCGCTGCTCGCTCTCGCCGTCCTCAGAGCTTCTTGCCTCTCCGGTGCCTGCCTGGCACTCGAGGGCTGCCCAGTGTGCCCTGCCACATCCGACAGTGTCACGCCCTATCTCTCCGTCAGCCCCCAGGGGGACCCTGACTCAGCAGGCTCGGCAGGGCCGGGCAGAGGAAGTGGGGAAAACGTCACTGCAGCTCGTCACCACGTCCGTCCATCTGGCCGGGTTCCCGGCAGGCAGGGAGTCAAACTCCCCCACCCCGTGGGCGTGGGCCAAAGCCACAGCTCCGCCCGTGGGCCAGCCACGTGGCTGCGGGCCCTGGGGACGGGAGAAGCCTGGATCTGACACACACACACACACACACACACACACACACACACACCGCCTCAGGTCTGCTCCTCAAAGAGAGCCAGTGGCTCAGTGGCTGTGCATCGACCTATGAACCAGGAGGTCACGGTTCGATTCCCGGTCAGGAAACCTTCCCCGGATTGGGGGCTCCATCCCCAGTAGGGGGCATGCAGGAGGCAGCTGACCGACAATTCTCATCATTGATGTTTCTATCCCTTTCCCTTCCTCCCCGAAGTCAAAAAGATATATATATTCATTCCTAATTTCCTGACTAGGCAAATTGCTTTCAAAATAAAAGAGAGAGCGCCCTAATCCCTTCTGCCCTTCCCCAGACTCAGGAGAAATCCGCGTTCTCCCCTCCAAACGTGGCCACGTTCTGGTGACTGCCGAGCCGGCGTGAGATGGAGGGGTTCCCACGGGAAGGCGAGGGTCACGGGCGGGGTTCTGAGAGCCGGGAAGAAGCCCTCAGGCCCTTCCTGCTGCCCTCCCTCAACACCTGGCGTGCGCGGGGCACTGTGCCAAGCATTTGATAGCGTTAGTTCATCCCATGCTTATGACATACGACATATTCGCAGGGGAGGTGTCACTGCCCACATGCGACGGATGAGGAAACCGAGGCTTGGCCAAGTTCAGCCACGGGTTAGCTTCCTCGTTGATGGATCAGGCGTCTGAGGCTGACCCGCCCCACATGGGGACCACACAGCAAGGCTTGTCTCCCTGGGCTGGGCCTGGCTGATCGGTCGGAGGACATTTGTCCTGGACAGAGGCCAGGCACTAAGGCTCGAATGGACATGTTGGGCCAGCAGCCAGGGTCCAGGCGCCAGGCCTCCCCGACGTTGAGCCCAGAATGTGGAGATTTTATAAGGTCAACCCCAAGTACCCGGGGCCTTTACACTCACCACTTGTTGACACGCAGGGCTAGAACAGCGCCTTCCCATTGGGTGTGTGGGCATGGCTCACACACGTGCTCTGTGTCTCGTAGACCCGTTGGTTGGCAAACTGCGGCTCGCGAGCCCCATGGGGCTCTTTGGCCCCTTGAGTGTGGCTCTTCCACAAAATACCACGGCCTGGGCGAGTCTGTTTGGATGGAGCGGCGTTAGAAGGAGTTTAAGTTTAAAAATTTTGGCTCTCAGTCGTTGTCCTGTTGATATTTGGCTCTGTGGACTCATGAGTTTGCCGACCGCTGTCTTTAGACCAACATCCAGTCATAGGCGACAGCTTCTGGGCCAGGCGTGGAAAGAGCAGAGCTCCAGGCCCAGCTTCCCCCGCCACCCCTGCCTGACCCGGGCCAGGTCTCACTGTCTCCCTGAGCCTCGGTCTGCCTGTCTGAGGAAGCCTAACCCTGTGATTCCCAAAGGGCGGAGAAGGCGGAGACACCCTTCTCCCTTTGTTAAATATATTTTTATTGATGTCAGAGAGGAAGGGAGAGGGAGGAGAAAAAGATAGCTGTAGAAACATCAAGGATGAGAGAGGATCATGGATCAGCTGCCCCCCCAACATCCCCACTGGGGATCGAGCCTGCAACCCAGGCACGTGCCCTGCCCGGGAATCGAACCTGCCACCTCTTGGTTCCTGGGTCCACACTCAACCGCCGAGCCACACCCTGCTGGGCTGGAGACGCATTTCTTTTGTTCCACCCTCAGCGAGGTCTCTTGCACCACAAATAGCCATTGCATCTCGCCTCCCGTGCAAATGCTGGTAGGTTCTAGGTTCGTCGTCGGGAAGGCTGGGGAGAAGGATGCCACAGCGGTTTGGTGATGGATTAGCCATGCCTGTCATGGGCCGGGACTGAGGGGTGGTGGATACGTGTGTCGTGCGTTTACCGTAACTGCGATCCCCCAAGCTTGCCGTCCGAAGTGAGCCCTCAGGGAGTTCCCCGGATGCTCCCCAGAGATAAGGTGCCCCAGTAACCCCATTTCTGTGAAGGCCGAGTCCTTGGAGAAATTACGCAGCCGCTGAGCAGGGGGGTTTTACATCAGTTCAGGCCTCGCTTAGCCACTTCCTGTTCCAGATAACCGGCTCCAGTGGCTGCTCTGGGGTTTATCTGTGAGGTCACAGCTGCTGCCTCGAGGCCTCCAATTCTCCTGTCGGAGAACAGCGCTCACAGGCTGCCTGCTTTCCTGGCAGTGCCCCCGCTTCTAAATGCCCCCATTACCCAAATGCCCCCCCCCGCGCCCCGCCCCGTGACCCATTCTCCGCTGACATGCAAACGTAGACCTGGTTTATGGGGCCCGAGGTGGCAGCTGCGTTCTCAGGGCAGAGAGCCCCAAGTCCCTCTAACGATGGAATACCAGACATTGTGGAGGGTCCGCGGGGACGCCTCGGAGGCCGCGGGGGCGGCCTGGCATTCCTCAGATCGGCCAGGCTGCTGAGTGTCCAGGTCGGCCTGACCCCGCCTGGCACTGTTTTGCCAGCCCTGAGCAGGTCTCTGCTGTGCTTCCTCCTGGGACAGACTGGCTCGGTCCTGATGGGCGATCCCACTCCACCCTTCTCCCCAAGCTTTCTGGGTCAAAGGGCTCCCCACCCAGAGGGCCGAGGCCCAAGGGGAAAAAGCCCTGTGCTGGCCATTGGCTCTAAATCACAGAGAACGCCCTGGCCGGTTTGGCTCAATGGTTAGAGCGTCGGGCTGCAGACTGAAGGGTTTTTGATTCCGGTCAAGGGCTCATGCCTGGGTTGTGGGCTCCATCCTCAATAGGGGGGCGGGGGGGTCGTGCAGGAGGCGGCCGATCAATTATTTTTCTTTCATCTTTGATGTTCCTATCTCTCCCTCTTCCTCCCTCTCTGAAACCAGTGAAAACATACATGGAAGTAAATCACAGAGAATGACTCGGGGTGGTGGGGAACATTTTTCAGGATCCCAGCATTTTCCTGAGAGAAGGAAACCCATCTCCACCCGGTGCACCCGTCCTTCCCACAACCCCCTCGCCAAATGGACGTTCAGCTTCCACTTAAATGGCTCAGTTGGGAGGGCTGGAAATTCTAGGCATTCCTCTTTTTTTAAAAAAAAATATATATTTTTATTGATTTCAGAGAGGGAGAGAAACATCCATGATGAGAGAGAATCATGGATCGGCTGCCTCTTGCACACCCCCTTACCGGGACCGAGCCCACATCCCCGGCATGTGCCCTTGACCGGAATCGAACCTGGGACCCTTCAGTCCGCAGGCCGACGCTCTACCCACTGAGCCACACCGGCTATAGCCATCGTATGGCTTTTGTCATGCAAGAAGCCAACTTTTATTTTTTTTCCAACGGGAAAGAGTTGGATTCTAGTAGAAGCTCAAACCCAAACAAAAAGAAAACCCAAATCCAGTCCCAAAGGGTCAGGGTAGCTGGGTCTTTTAGGATCAATTGTATCGATCCAGGAAAACGGAAACCAGAATGACTCGGCTTCCCAGGGCACAGTGGGGGTGCGAGCGGGGAGGGGAGGGTGTCAGCATTCTCAGGCCTGGACCTGAGGAAGGGGGCGGAGTGGGCATGGACTGGTGCCCTCGCCTGCCCGCTTAGGCCAGTGAGTGGCTCCCAGGGCCAGTCTTTGGCCGGGTCCAGGCGTTCGTTACGTGAACCTTCATGTGAGCCAGGCCCCTGGGGGCCAAACCCCCACCCTGGGTGGCCGTCCAGGAGGTCACCACTGGGCCTTCACGTTCCGTACCCAACCATCGATAAGCCCGCTGACCAGGAAGCGCAGGCCACTCCGATGTGCTCCTCGGAGCTAGCCTAGGCGGTGACAGGGAACAAGCCAGCGGGCAGCAGCAGGGGTGGGGGTGGGCGATGAGGAGGCAGGGCAGGGGTGGAGGGAGGCGGCCGGCCACAGGGCAGCCGGGCAGGGACCGCGGGAGAGGACGTTCAGAACTCCCAGTCCCTCGCCAGGAGCGAACAAAAGTCATTGTTACGGTCACGGACACAGATCCTTATCTCCTAAGTGGTATATTTTGGCGTGTGCATGTTTATTCTCTTTGATGTTGGAAGAGAGCAGGCGGGGTCACGTGGCCAGGCTTGGCACACTCTCACCCAGAACGGGCGCCGGGAAAGAGTTGGAGGCCAGGCCCTAACAAGGACCGGGAGTCCCACACTCCCCTCTTCACCCTCTGCCCGAGATGCCAAGCATCCTGCCCAGGGCCCGCCCCGCACGGCACAGTAATGGACGGTCAGCCAGTAATGGCCAGGACCCGAGGGCCAGGGAGGTCCCTGCCCCAGCCACCAGCCCTTGGCATGGTCACTGGGGTCAGCCGGATACGGGTCCACCTTCTGGCAGTGCCACGTTCTGAACACGCGCCCTTCACAAGTTCTTTAGTTTTGTTCATCCTCACCTGAGGATATTTTTCCACTGATGTTTAAAAAAAAAAAAATTATATATATATATTTTATTATTGATTTCAGAGAGGAAGGAAGAGGATCAAACCTACAACTGAGTCACGTGCCCTTGACCGGAATCAAGCCTCGGACCCTTCCGTCCACAGGCTGATGCTCTATCCACTGAGCCTTGGCAAGTTCTTTATTTTATTTTCATATATTTTTATTGACTTCGGAGAGGAAGGGAGAGGGAGAGAGAGAGATAGAAACATCAGTGATGAGCCGGCACCGGTTTGGCTCAGTGGTAGAGCGTCGATCTGCGAACTGAAGGGTCCCGGGTTCGATTCCGGTCAAGGGCATGGACCTTGGTTGCGGGCACATCCCCAGTAAGGGGTGTGCAGGAGGCAGCTGGTCGATGATTCTCTCTCATCGACGTTTCTAACTCTCTATCCCTCTCTCTTCCTCTCTGTGAAAAATCAATAAAAAAATATAATTAAAAAAAAAAAAAGAAACATCAGTGATGAGAGAGAGAATCATGGATCGGCTGCCTCCTGCACGCCCCCTACTGGGGATCAAGCCGGCAACCCAGGCACGTGCCCTTGGCCAGAATCAAACACGGGACCCTTCAGCCCGCAGGCCGACGCTCTATCCACTGAGCCACACCGGTCAGAACATTGGCAAGTCCTTTCATCTGTGACCCGGGTGTGCTTTATAGGGTTGTTTGTAGGATTACATAAGACCGCGCCTGGGACGCACTCAGCCCAGTCCGGCCAAAGAGCGGGTTCCGAGTGACTGTTGCCATCGCGCTTACCTTCATCATCGCCGCTGCCGGCGTGACCACCTCACCATCCACTGTTGACACAGGATTTCACTGCCCGCGCGTGCGTCTGTGTGGATGATTTGTGTTGGCACCGGGCGGCCCTTTGTAATTGCTGCTGGCTCCCGGGAGAGGAGCAGAGGCGGGCTTAATGGGTAAACGATGTGGGGAAGCCAAGAGGAGCCAAGGGATGGCACAGCCAGCCCCCGCTGTGCAAACAGGCGTGTCGCGGCCATTCAGAGAGAGGAAAGGAGCGGGGGAACTGAGTCACCCCGCCCGGCACGCGGCAGCACCCACAGGCCCGGCACGTTCCACAGGGCCCACCCCCCCCCCTCACCCCGCTCTCGTTGGCCAGCCCCGTCCGTGTCCCCGTGTGCGGCAGTTTGGTCTCAGCCAAACAGCATCCTCCTTCCCATTGAATGAATTGTGTTGGGTTTGTCATTTTGTTTGTTTTTACGGTGTCAGTTTCTCTAGAAAGTGTGGCTAAGTAAAAATTAAAATTAAAAAAAAAAACAAAAAAAAAACAGCTTAGCCGAAACCGGTGTGGCTCAGTGGATAGAGCGTCAGCTTGCGGATTGAAGGGTCCCAGGTTCGATTCTGGTCAGGGGCATGTACCTTGGTTTCGGCGCATCCTCAGTGCGGGGGGGATCGGAGGGTGGGTGCAGGAAGCAGCTGATCAAAGTTTTTAACTCTCTATCCCTCGCCCTTCCTCTCTGTAAAATATCAATAAAGTATGTTTTAAAAGGTAAATTAATGCCCGGCTGGCGTGGCTCAGTGGTTGAGCATCACCCTATGAACCAGGAGGCCATGGTTCGATTCCCGGTCAGGGCACAGGCCCCAGTTGCGGGCTCCATCCTCAGTGGGAAGCAGCCCATCTATGATTCCTTCTCATCATTGATGTTTCTATCTCTCTATCTCTCCCTTCCTCTCTGAAATCAGTAAAAATATATTTTTTTTGTTGTTTTAAAAAAGATAAATTTGCCAAAACCGGTTTGGCTCAGTGGATAGAGCGTCAGTCTGCGGACAGAAAGGTCTCGGGTTCAATTCCGGTCAGGGGCATGTACCTCGGTTGCGGGCACATCCCCAGTAGGGGGTGTGCAAGAGGCAGCTGGTCGATGTTTCTCTCTCATCGACGTTTCTAGCTCTCTGTCTCTCTCCCTTCCTCTCTGTAAAAAAAAAAAAAAAAAAAAAAAAAAAAAAAAAAAAAATCAATAAAATATATTAAAAAAAAAAAAGATAAATTTATGAAATTCTCCAAAAACCTTCCACTGCTCTGAGAATTTAATTCAACATCCTGACCGGGCTGCCACATGCTCCATCCAGGCTCTCGTCCTCGTCCACCCCTCTCCCCACCTCTCCCCGCCCCCCCCCCCCGCCCCCTCCACACGCTTTGAGCGGTGTCTGCTCTCCGAGTGCACGAACTCACGTGCCAGGCCTGCTGTGGACGCCCTCTCGTCTCACCTCAAATATCACTTCCTCCCTGGCGCCTTCCCTGACCGCCCAAGGGACTGTCCCGGGCATAACGGCATCACCCTCTTTACGATTTTCCCCCAGAATGCCTCTGAGGAACTGAACTTTCTCTGATGAGCTGGTTTATGGTGCTGCCCTCTGCCTCCCTCCCCACCCCTAGAGCCATGGGGGGCGGGGGGGGGGTCCCCCGCACCCGGCGGGCTCTCTGTCAGCGTCTGAGAGGTGAGTGAATGGACTGCCTGGTGCACCGTCCACCCCCCACATAACATATCCCCATAGCAAGCCCTCTTTTTTTATTCTTTTTTAAATATATTTTATTGATATATATATATATATATATATATATATATATATATATTTTTTTTTTTTTTTTTTACAGAGAGGAAGGGAGAGGATAGAGAGAAACATCATTCAGCCACTTCCTGCACACCTCCTAATGGGGATGCGCCTGCAACCAAGGTACATGCCCTTGACTGGAATCGAACCTGGGACCTTTCAGTCCGCAGGCCGATGCTCTATCCACTGAGCCACACCAGCTAGGGCCCAAGCCCTCTTCTTGCTCCTTAAGCCTCCCTCGGGCTCCTGGGAACGTCGGTGGAGGTCTCCTTCAGCTAAAAAAGCACTCCCCCGTCCGTGAGAGGCCCTCACCGCTGGCCACCCACGGCGCTCTCACCTGGCATGACTGGCACCCTCTCCGCCAAGGGCAGCCCCTTGGGCACCAGCCGTACTGGCACCGTTCACGGGCGGGTGGCTCCGGGCGGACCGCTCCCCAGGTGTTCGCACCGCTGAGCCCAGGGATTGGCTGACGTTCCCCCCGAGCAATGTAGGCCTATCACTTCCAGAATAATTTCTTCCTTCCCTGGCAGCCTGTAGGTTTGTTATGTTATTTTCCCCAGACCCTGATCACAGCGCCCCAGGCAAGTGAGTTGATAACGTTATCCGATGGAGGAGAAAACTTGCCAATGCTGCGTTTAGCCACGGGCAGACTCGCTGGCTTCATGAGGGGGGGGAGGCCTGGACTCAGAGTGCACCCCTTTCGCTCCTCTTTCGCATCAGCCCTCTGAAGGCCCAGTCATTTTCTCCTGTTTCTCTTTTTCTTTTTTAAAAATGTATTTTATTGATTTTTTTTGCAGAGAGGAAGAGATGTGCCCGCAACCAATGTACATACCCTTGATCGGAATCGAACCCGGGACAACTTCAGTCCGCAGGCCGACGCTCCATCCACTAGAGCCACACCGGTTTCGGCTCGCTTTTCTTTTGAAATAGCGCAGTAACCCCCACCCAAGACACACCGCCTTTATCTGGCCCACTGCAGAAATGGGCTGCCCGAGCTGGTTGGGCTCAGTGGACAGAACATACCACAGTGGCAGGCTGCTTCCCAGCCGGAGCCCCGGTGTGTGTATGTAAGGGTAGGGGTTCGCGTGTAGGAGGCAACCAATCAATGTGTTTCTCTCACATCGATGTTTCTCTCTGCCTTTCCCTCTCTCTCCCATTCTCCCTGAAAACCAATGGGAAAATGTCCTCAGATGAGGATTAACAAAACAAGCCAAAACCGGTTTGGCTCAGCGGTAGAGCGTCGGTCTGCGGACTGAAAGGTCCCAGGTTCAATTCCGGTCAGGGCCATGTACACTGGTTGCGGGCACATCCCCAGTAGGGGGTGTGCAAGAGGCAGCTGGTGGATGTTTCTCTCTCATCGATGTTTCTAGCTCTCTTTCTCTCTCCCTTCCTCTCTGTAAAAAATTAATAAAATATATTTTTAAAAAAACAAAAAACAAGAAAACTCTAAAAGGAAATTAAAAAAAGGACACGAACTATGCCATGTTAGTAAATTTTCAAAATACTATCTTTCAGGCACCAACTCTTGGGTCAAATATATTTTATATAAACAGCCTTGCTGAGGTGTGATTGACACGCCGTACACTGACATGTTTACCGTGTCCAGCTTGATCCGTGTTGACGTCCCCGTACACCCGTGAAGCCACCACCAGCCTCCAGATAACGAGCGTATCCATCATCCCCAAGGGGCTCCTTCCGCCCCTCGGCCCTCCCTCCCCTCCGCCCGCCGATCCGCCTTCCAAAGGCACATTTGATACGGATCTGCCTTACCCGCTTCCCCACCCTGCACACAGGGCGATGGGCCCGATTGTTCCCGCCCTGGCTCGGCGCGATCGTTAACGTTACTGAGAGCCGTGTCCTCAGATGTCGGTCGGGGAGAGGCGAAGGCTGTTTGCCGTGCGCGCTAAATGGCCCCATTGTTGCCCTGCCATGCCTGGCAGTTTGGGGTTTGGGAGTTTCTCCCTCGCTGCCAGCTATCTCGGGCGGCAGCGGAATTCCCAGAGGACCACTCCTGGGGCCTGAGGCGCGGGCTGCCCAGCCCCACCTCCTCCGCGCCATTCCCACTCCTCCCTCCCCACCAGTGGTCCTTTTGCGCCCCCCCCTCCCCCGGGACACTTGGCAATGCCTGGGAGACATGGTTGGTTGTTCTGATGGCGGTGGGAGTGCCGCTGGCACCTCCCAAGTGTTGAGAGACGGGGGTGTTGCTAAACATGCTACGCGCACAGGACGCCCCCCCCCCCTCCCCGAGGAAAAAAAAACAGTGATCCAGTCCAGGATGGAAGAGTGCTGAGGTTGAGAAACCCCTTCCAGGTGCCAGAACTCGCCGGGAAAGGGCACAAGAAGTCACGACAAATTGGCTGCTTTGCTTTTCTGGATCAAGAGGGAGGAGCCCTGGCTGGTGTGGCTCAGTGGGTAGAGCGTCGACCTGTGGACTGAAGGGTCCCCGTGATGATTCCGGTCAAGGGCACATGTCCAGGTTGTGGGCCCGGTCCCCGGTAGGGGGCGTGCAGGAGGCAGCCGATCCATGATTCTTTCTCATCATTGATGTTTCTCTCTCTCTCTTTCTCTCCCTCTCTCTCTTCCTCTCTAAAATAAATAAAAATATATATATTTTTTAACAAGGGAGAAGGTAGCCGAAACCGGTTTGGCTCAGTGGATAGAGCGTCAGCCTGAGGACTCAAGGGTCCCAGGTTCAATTCCGATCAAGGGCATGTGCCTTGGTTGCAGGCACATCCCAGTAAGGGGTTGTACAGGAGGCAACTGATTGATGTTTCTAACTCTCTTTCTTTCTGTAAAAAATCAATTATATATATATATATATATATATATATGTGTTTTTTTTATTATTATCTTTTTTTTTTTTTTTAAGGGAGAAGGCAGAGGTTTATTGGAGCTGCAAGGCCACACAGTAAGACAGTGTCAGGAAGACCTCACCTGCCTCAGTTTCCCCCTTCCAGGCGCTGGCTTCCAAGGATTCGCTCTGAGGGACTCAGCTTGAAGCACCAGGGCCCAGCACCCAGTAGGTGCTCAATGAATGTCTATCCGATTGTTTCATTGCACCCAACACACCTACTCGGTGCCCGGTCCTGGGGAGCAGTGTCTAGACGTTGGTGGCAAGGCAGGAGACCGGGAAGGGAGCCTTTAAACGGGCCAGCGGGCGTGGGGTGGGCAGAGCCCGCCCAAGGAAAGATAAGTGCGACCCACCCCAGTTACCGGGAACAGGAGGGCCCGCAGGGATGGGATCCTGGCCCAGCGATCCAGCTATTTCACCACCGGGTCCCTTCTGGCTCCTCCCCCCCGCCCACAGGCACCCTTCTGCTTGTCATATAAAGGAGACTTTCCCGAAGCGGTTCAGCCAGAACTGGCAAGGCCCTGCCCCGGTTGGGGTGGGAGGAGCCTGGCTGTTGCCCAGCAGCGCTCAGGAGGGACTCCAGGTGTCGGGAGCTGGATGGATGGTGAGGTATGGGCATGCTTTCTTCCAGTCTGCACGACTTCCAAGGTTTTATTGCTTTATTATAACTTACTGTAGACCAGCGGCCGCCCACCTCTCAGACCTCACAGACCACCAGTTGGCGACCCCTGCTGTAGACGCTCCCGAAAACGCATGCAAGCAAAAAGAAAGCTCACAGATCCCACCCTTTCAGAGAAAACCATTTTTAAATATATATATTTCATTGATTTTTTACAGAGATGAAGGGAGAGGGATAGAGAGAAACAACGACCCGCAACCAGTGTACATGCCCTTGGCCGGAATCGAACCTGGGACCTCTCAGTCTGTAGACTGACAGTCTATCCACTGAGCCAAACCGGCTTCGGCGAACACCATTTTGTTGTGTGGCCTTCTATGCAAGTATGAAGGTGATATAGACATTTTTAATATATGTGTATATTAAAATATATATATATATATATATATATTTTTTAATTGATTTCAGAGAGGAAGGGAGAGGGAGAGAGAAACATCAGTGATGAGAGAGAATCATCGATGGGCTGCCTGGCATAGATTCCTGATTTGGAATCGAACCGTGACCTCCTAGTTCCTAGGTTGATGCTCAGCCACGGAACATTTTTATGAAAACCAGGGGTGGGTGCTGCTACCAGAAGCTTGAGGTGCCGGAGAGGGAGGAGGAGGTTTTGAGAGGAGGGGACCACCCGAGAGCACACCACAGGAACACTGGCAGTGCCCGGGGTGGTGAGTGTGATCGGGTGGGTTTAGCTGGGTGCTCGCTCTACAGAATCTCCCCAAATCCGGAGAAAAAGAGGCCTCGCAGGCTGGGTACCTCTCTCCCGGGTCTCTGCAGGAAAGATGAGAAACTCCCTCACAGCCTTCCTTCCTTTGGGCCTTCACTAACCATCATGCCCTGCTTCTCCCCACAGGTGGTCACCCCTCCGGTTTGCCAGGCTTCTGTGACACGGTGCCCCATCCTACTGACCTCTATGTCCGACTGATCAAGCGGGATCCGCAGGTCAGTACCGCTCCCACAGCCCCAGGTCCGGACTCCTGGACTCCGGGGGGAGTTAACGTCCTACACGAGCATGTCAAACTCAAAGGCTAACACGGGCCAAACAAATGAGGCATTCGGCCCGAGGGCCAGTGAGTTTGACATGCTTGTCCTAGGGCCTTAAGGCCTCCGATACAGATATCGGATACCAGATGGGAGTGACAAAGAGAGAAATACCTGCCCACGGGATTGGCTCCAGTGAGATATAGAACCCGGCTGGCTATCTGCTAGCAGTTGAAGCCAGCTGGGACTCCCTGCAAAGGGGTTTCGAGGAGAGTGGCCGTAACCTCAGAACTGGGGTAAAACACAACCCCCTGCGAAACCCTGGGTGAAGCCGGGACAGGTGCTCACTTGCTCAGTCCGAGCCTCCCCCCTCCCTCCGGCAATGCACCTTTGAGCAGCACCGGTTCAGGATTTCAGCTCTAAGTGCCACAGGCAGGCCTCAGGGGCCAGGCTTGGAGGATCTGGGACATTCAGTGCTGCCTCTTCCTTCACCCCCAGACCCCCCGAGGCTCCCCTGGGGACCAGCCACCCGGATGGGGGGGGCGCCTGGAGGCGGCCAGTGCTGCTTTCTCTCCAGCTTGACCTTCGATGTCAGAGGGCCACTGGGAAGGACACTGGGAGACTGACTCCCAGGCGAGATGGGGCCAGCCCTGGCCTAGTTTCCCCTCAATGGGGTTCTCTTGCTCAGACGAAGGAAGAACCGTTGACTCACTTCCTGCCTCGCTGGGTCTGACAGCAGGAGTATTGTTCCCACGGACAGCGGCGGCTGCTGCTCGTGGGGCTACCCCAGGTCGGCCCCTGCCAGCCAGTGCCTTGTTGGGGGGCGTCCCCACTCCCAGACTTCTCCCCCAGCTAAGCTTTCGGAACCCCTCCTTCTTCGCCAAGTTTCCATTTTTTTTTTTATTTTTTTTTTTGCAGACTTTGTAAGGATGCCCGTACGGTACCTTATCCTGTTAACTGAATATTATCTCCATTTTTAAAATTAATTTATTAAAAAATACCCAAGGAGCCGAAACCGGTGTGGCTCAGTGGATAGAGCGTCGGCCTGCGGACTGAAAGGTCCCAGGTTCGATTCCGGTCAAGGGCATGTGCCTTGGTTGCAGGCACATCCTCGGTGGGGGGTGTGCAGGAGGCAGCTGATGGATGTTTCTCTCTCATCGATGTATCTAACTATCTATCCTTTTCCCTTTCTCTCTGTAAAAAATCAATAAAATATCTTTAAAAAAAAAATACCCAAGGATATTTTTTCATTGATTTTTTTTAGAGAGAGTGGAAGGCAAGGACAGAGACAGAGAGAGAAGCTCCCCCGACCAGGGTCACAAGGATCAAGCCTGCTCTCGAGGTACGTGGACATGCCCTTGTGCCCTTGACCAGAATCGAACCCGGGACCCTTCAGCCCGCAGTCCGACCGTCAAGCCGGCTAGGGCTATTATCTCCATTTTAGAGGGGTAAATTGAGGCTTTAGCGGCGATTGTGTGTCTAAGGTGGCGCAAAACAACACAGCGAGGGTTTGAACCCAGGTCTGCTGATTGCGTGTCACAGGGTGAGTCCTTAGGAATGCCACTGAAGCTCTCTGGCCCCCGTTTTGTTCCGTGGAAAATGTAGTGAATGCAGAAAGCTACCTGACGGAGCCTGGCCTGTGTGGCTCAGTGGTCGGTTTGATTCCTGGTCAGGGCAGATGCCTGGGTTGTGGGCTCGATCCCCCTTGAGGGGGGGGGGGGCATCAATGATTCTCTCTCATCATTGATGTTTCTATCCCTCTCCCTTTCTCTCTCTGAAATCAATAAAAACCATATATATACACACATATATACATATATATATATACAGATATATGTGTATATATTAAAGATATCTATAGGAAAATGTATTAATTACATCTACCTCATAGGGCTTGTAGTGAGGGAGAAACAAGTTACATGGAAAAGAGCATATTTTATTGATTTTTTTTTTTTACAGAGAGGGAGAGGGATAAAGAGTTAGAAACATCGATCAGCTGCCTCCCTTCACACCCCCTACCGGGGATGTGCCCGCAACCAAGGTCCATGCCCTTGACCGGACCCTTCAGTCCGCAGGCCGACGCTCTATCCACTGAGCCACACCGGTGGGTAACCTGGGCCCTGTTCATTTTTTTGTCCTTAGCCCCAAACCTGTGTTGAGGAGGCCCCTGGACAGGACTGTGCCGCCCGCCAGGTTATCTCACAGTTCACAGGAAGGGATGGGCAGACTGCTCGGCGACCTTGGAATAACCCAGCCTGCGGAGCTCTTGGCCACAGTCCCCCCTCTTTTCTCTCTCTCTCAGCTCAGATGGGGCGGCCTGGCCAAGTGGCACAGACGTTTTCTAGGGCAGGGACCCAGGGGGAGAGCCCAGCTGGCTGGCACCGTTGCAAAGGACAGGGATCTAGGCTCTGCCCCAGGCCCCCGCGGCCTACCGGCCAGCTGGTTTCGGGACTCGGGACAAGTTATTTAAACGTCAGTCTCCTTATCTGCACAATGGGATTAGCGTCAGCTTGAAAGGATTATGTGGGTTAAATAATGTACATAAAGAGGGAGATAATGCAAAGTGGCGGGCGGGCCCGGTGCCCATCTGGGGATTCCTGGAAAAGGCGGTGGGCTTCTCATTCAGCTCTTATCCACCTGTCTGTATACAGATAACAGGTTCAAAGCAGATCCTGGCACCCTGAACCGGAGGTCCGAGGCTTGCCGCCTACTGTGCAGTCCGATCCCAGGTGGGGAGCAGTCAGAGCTCACACACACAGGCAGGAGTGCCCCAGGCCGCCTACCCTCGGTCAGCTCAAACTCACAGCTCAGCGGAAACCGGTGTGGCTCAGTGGATAGAGCGTCGGCCTAAGGACTGAGGGGTCCCAGGTTCGATTCTGGCCAAGGGCATGTGCCTTGGTTGTGGGCACATCCCCATTAGGGGGTGTGCGGGAGGCAGCTGATCGATGATTCTCTCTCATCGATGTTTCTAGCTCTCTGTCCCTCTCTGTAAAAAAAACCAAAATATATTTAAAACAAAAACAAAAAACAACAACAACAAAAAAAAAAACCCTCGCGGCTCAGGAGTGGCAAGTGGGGGGGCGGGGGTATGTGAGGGCCGGTTCCCCCCACAATCCAGCCGCCTCCGGGCTCCCAGACGAACTCCTCCAGCCCTGCCCGGCCCAGGCCCAGGGTTTGCAGGTCCCGGCGCCTCCGGCCGGAGGCGCCCGCGGCGCGGAGAGCGGAGCCGGGGCGCCGGGGCGCGGGGGCAGCGGGGGGCCCGGGGGCTGCCCCCGGAGCCCGCGATGGCGTGGCGATCGCCGAGCCCGTCTCCTCCCCGCCATCCCGGGGAGGCTGCAGGGCCTCGGCCGGGGGCCGGGCGGCCCGGGCGGCGGCGGGGCGGCCCGGAGCGCGGAGGTGGCGCCGCGCGGGGGGAGGGGCGCGGCGGCGGCGGCGGAGGAGGCGGCGGCGGAGGAGGCGGCGGCGGAGGAGGAGGAGCCGGGGCCGCCGCAGCCGCTGACAGCGGCCGGAGTAAACAAGCCGCCGCGCCGCCCGCGGCCCGGCCGCTGCTCCCCTCCCCTCCCCCGCCCTGCGCGCCGGGGCCCGAGCCCCGGCCGAGCCCTGCCCTCCTCGCCGCCGCCGCCGCCGCCGCCGCCCGCCCGCCCGCCCGCCTCCGCGCGGTGACGCCGCTGCCGGGCGCGGGGAGCGCGGGGAGCGCGCGGAGCTCAGGCCCCGCCGCCCCGCCGGGCTCTCCGCTCGGCCGAGGGCGCCCGAGCCCGCCGCGGCGATCGCCGGGGAAAAGTTTCCCCGCCCGGGCTCCCCGAGGTAAGCGGCGATCGTGCGGGGGGCCTGGGAGCCGGGGAGCCGCGGGCCGGGCCGCGCTGGAGAGGCGGCCCCCTCCCCCGGGCGCGCGCGCGCGGGGCCCGGCCTGGCGGCGGCGGTACTTTTCCGCTGGGGCCGGGCGAGCCCTCTGACCCCGGGAGCGAGCGCCGCGGGGCCGCCGGGGCGGGCTGGGGAGGGGATTCCAGAGGCGCCGGCGGCCCCCCTCCTCCCGCCCCGCCGCCGGGCCCCTGGGGCCGCCCCCGGCTCGCCGCCTCCGCGCCGGGGCTGGAGGAGGAGGAGCTGCTGCTGGGGGGCGGGGGGTGGACCCGGCTTGGCCTGGCCTCGCCCCGCCCGCCCCGCACACCTGGGCAGCCGGAGACTCAGGTGCGGGACCCGCGGCGACCGGAGGTAGGTGCTGGGCTGCCTCCCGCCGAGGCCTGGCCGCCCCGGACGGAGGGGAGGCCTGCCTGCCTGCCTGCCTGCCTGCCTGGCTGGCTGGCTGCGGGACAGGTCTGACAGCCGGCGGTCAGGTCGGGACCTGCTCTCCCAACGTCCCTGCTTCCTCTTCCCCCTGGCTCCGGCCCGGCTTTCCCGGGAGTTGGGAGGAAGGGAGGGTGTTGGAATTCTCTGGGACGTGGACACCGGCGATGTGGCCTAGCCGGGGCCGGGCAGCTGTGGCCAGGTGTGGACACGGCCAGGAGAGGCGTTGAGCCTGAGCCTGCTCAGTCCCAAGTGGCCCCAGGGCTACTATCTGACTTATCTGCCACGCTTGGGCTTCCACGTGTAAGATTTGATGATTTGATTTCTCACCTCTCCCTCCCCCGCTTCAAGGATTCTGTGGCTTTAGAAAGAAAGAAAAAAAAAAAAAGTTTGAAAAATCTCTTGGCTAGCAGTTTTCACCACCGAGGAAACTGAGGCTCAGAGAGAGGAAGTGACTTATCTAAGATCACACAGCACAAGAGTGAGCGGAGCAGGGCCTGGCGGTCACCATTTCAGGGGAGCCCTGGCAGTGTGTGTAACAGGACCTGGCCTGGTGGGAGAGACCGGAAGGAGAGCCGGGATCAGGTTTCCCCGGGCAGCCCGGCCCGCGCCAGACCCCCAGCGCCGGGCAGACAGCGGCCGGACCCGACCCGGGGGCAGGTTCGGTGTGGGTGCCTCGGAGGGGCTGTCCGTTTCCAGGGATTCCCGGGGCCGGGAAAAGGGAGATCACAGCCGCCAGGAAGAGCCCCCCACGGCTCGCTCTCTCCGGCCACAGCCTGGAGCCGGAGTCCCATGTGAGAGGGCATCACGGGAGGCTAGAAACAGCACGAACTGGGACTCAGCATGAGTCAGAGTCTGGGGTGGGGGTTGGGGCGGGGAGAGAAGCCCATTCATTCATTGTTCTCAGCGCCTGCTCTTTTGGGAAATGGGGGCGCCCCCCCGGCTCCCTCCGGGATGCTGAGGCAGGGCTGTCTGGGGGGGGGGGCAGAAGAGGGGTGTCGGGGCTCTGTGGAAGCCAAACCCCCCCTTTCTGTGGTCCCCGCGGCGAGCACGCCCTTGCTTGGGGACTGTTCGTCAGCCCTGTTTTCTTTCCGGGTGCTGCAAGGTAATTAAATAGTTGGTTAATCACCTCTAACGCCTAGCAGCTGCCGCTCGCTCCCTCGCTCGCTCGCTCGCTCCATCCCCGGTCGGCCGGAACTTGGGCGCGACCCAAATGAACCCCGTCTGAGGGTGGGGGTCCCAGCAGCAGGCCTCCCAGCGCTGTGGTCGGGGTTGGGGGTGACTTTGGGCCACACCTGGACCCCGGGAGGCAGCTATCCTGGTGGCCAGGCGGGGAGAAGAGGCCCCTCTCCCACCTGTCCCCAGAACCCCAATATCCCCTGTGAATATTGGGGTCCCTTCGCCTCCTGGGGGGTCTGGCTGTCCGGCCATTGCTTATTAGACCAGCTTTCTGGAACCTGGAGCCTGAGTCTGTGGCTCCTGAGCCTGCCCCGGGAGCCGTTTGGACTTTGACCCTCCCTGGTGAGGAGCTGGGTGGTGGACGCCGCCTGCCATCAGCTGTCAGGTTATTTTAGTGTGAACTGAAAATACGCCAGGAATAGCCCGAGGCCCCCCGGCCTGGCCTGCGTGGTGGGGCTGCCACAGGGGCGGCAGCGTAGCCCAGGACAGAGGCCGGTCTTGGCTGAGGGCAGCCCTGGAGAGGCGATGGGTTCTCGGGGGTGAGCCCTTGGGGAGCAGGGATCTTCTGGCAGAGTGGCCTCCTGAGGTGCTGGGCCTTGGGAGGGCATCCTGGGCCCCGTGGCACCGAGAGAGGACACCTTCAGCAGCCCCACAGGGACCTCCCCCAGCTCCCACCCCCACCCCCCAAGTGGCTGGCTTCTGGGTACTTAGGGGCCCTCTGCGGGGACAGTTATGTGGCCCTGGGCAGAGAGGTCCCCCCTGTCTGTTTGCCGAAGGAGGAAAAACAACACGGGGCCTATTGATTCAGCCTCACCTTGGTGCCCCTGGCCCGGCAGCCAGTGTTTGCCCTGGCTGCCCGCTTGCCTTGCCGGGATTGCGAAAGTCTGGTGGGCGTGGGAGGAGCAGAGGCGGGTGGCTGCTGGCGACCTCCAGGCCCAGGGGGAAGAAGGAATCTGGGCCCTTGACTTTGATGTCGGCCGAGGGTCCATGGAGATCCCTGCCCTTACCGCCCCCCGCCAAACCCCGCTCCCACGTGAGCTCATCAGTATTTCTCCCTCTTTGCAAGGTACTCGGGGGGCTGGGGCTGCTGTGCCGAACCAGGAAACCCCAGGGAACTTGGTAGAAACTTTAAAACGCCAACATTTTTATTCCTTTATAAAAAAAAACATACCTGGCAATTTGGGAAAGCGAAAACGGTGACACAAAGGAGAAAACACGGTTCCTCGTCGTCCTCCCCATTTTGAGAGGCGCATTGTTAACGTTTCAGCGTGTGTCTGCCAGACTTTGTGTTGTGTGGCTCTCTATAAACATACGTGTTGTATAAATAGTTTTCCCGAAGACAAAATGGAATCGCTTGTGCACGCTGCTCTGTAGCCCATCCTGTTCGGCCCCGATTCCGGCGAGCGTTTATGCGGCTGTGCTCATCCCCAGTGACTCAAGCCTCGGTGTTCTCCCGTCCCACTTGCGTGTTCTTGCGTGGAGAGAGGCTCGGAGCTGCGTGTGTGTGTGTGTGTGTGTGTGTGTGAAGGGGTCCGTCTGCCTGCCTTGCCAGCTGACCTTGGGGGCTGGTGTTCACGCCTCTTCCCCCGAGGCCACGCCCGGAGGCCTGCACGGGTGGATAAGCAGCTTGAGCCCGTGGCTGTGCGGGGCTCACTCTCTCCCCCTTCCTTTCCTCCCTTGTCCCTCCCAGAGCCTGCAGCCCGCGTCCTCCCACCACAGCCCTGCCCGTCTCGGCCCCATGCCCCCGCCAGCCAGCCCCGGGCCACAGGCAGAGCGTCGTCCTCAGCACGTGGGAGCCGCGGCCCTGTGACCAGGCCGAGGAGGCGAGGGCTCTGCGGTCCCAGTCCCCTCTCCCCCCATGGAGCTGAGGCCCTGGTTGCTATGGGTGATAGCAGCAGCGGGACCCCTGGTCCTGCTGGCGGCTGATGCCCAGGGCCAGCAGGTCTTCACCAACACCTGGGCCGTGCACATCTCCGGAGGCCCGGCCGTGGCCGACCGCCTGGCACGCAAGCATGGCTTCTTCAACCAGGGCCAGGTAGGTGTTCTTACTGCCAGGACCTTGGGGGGGCGGGACGGGGGCGGTGAGGGCAGGGCTCTGGCACTGGGGCACGTTCCCAGCTTGCCCTGCCCCTGGGCTTCTGGCCTCGGTTGCTCCGAGGACCCGTGTGTCCCAGGCCGGGGCTGCCCCCCTCGGCCCTCTGCACCTTCTTGCTGCATCCTGGGCAGGTGCCCCGCCACGCCCTGCCAGGGTGTGGCTCCCCGGAAGCCCGGTGCCCACCCCACCCCACCCCCCACCTCCCCGGGGACTGGCAGATGGACAGCCCCGCTCCCCCTCCCCGCTCGGTTGCAGATCTTCGGCGACTATTACCACTTCTGGCACCGGGCCGTGACCAAGCGCTCCCTATCGCCTCACCGCCTGCGGCACAGCCGGCTGCAGAGGGAGCCCCAAGTGAGTGCCGCCCGGCCCCTCCCGCCCCGCCCTTTCCTTCCTCCCCCTCCTCCTCCTCCGGCACCCACACCCCCGCTCGTGCACCCACACCGGCTCCCTCGCCCCTGTCCTCGCAGGTCCAGTGGCTGGAGCAGCAGGTGGCCAAGCGGCGGACCAAGCGCGACCTGTACCTGGAGCCCACAGACCCCAAGTTCCCCCAGCAGTGGTACCTGGTGCGTGACTGCCTGGGCTCGGGGCCCCCCTCATTCTTCCTCTTTCTGTCTGCTGAGCAGCCTCCACTCAGAGGTGTGTGGGGTGCCCTCCCAGAGGTGTGCGTGTGTCTGTTTGTTTCTTTAAGGCAAACCATACTTTTTATTATGACTATTATTTTAATATATATTTTATGGATTTTTTACAGAGAGGAAGAGAGAGAAACATCGATGAGAGAGAGGCATCGACCAGCTGCCTCTTGCACACCCCCCCCACTGGGGATGTGCAACCAAGTAATAATATATTTTATCGATTCTTTTTTTTTTACAGAGAGAAAGGAAGAGGGAGAGAAAGTTAGAACCATTGATCAGCTGCCCCCTGCACACCACCCACTGGGGATGTGCCCACAACCAAGGCACATGCCCCTGACCGGAATCGAACCTAGGACCCCACAGTCCTCAGGCCATCGCTCTATCCACTGAGCCACACCGGTTTCGGCAAACATACTTTTTTTTTTCTTTTTTTTTTAAAGTATGTTTTTATTGATTTCAGAGAGGAAGGGAGAGATAGAAACATCAGTGATGAGCGAGAATCATTGATCGGCTGCCTCCTGCACCACCCCAGCTGGGGCTCGAGCCCACAACCCAGGCATTGACTGGGAATCGAACCCAGTGCCCTTCAGTGCTCAGGCTGACGCTCTATCCACTGAGCCACACCGGCCAGGGCTCCCAGAGGTTGGTTTTTGTTGTTGTTGTTATATATTTTATTGATTTTTTTTTTTTTTTTTTTTTTTACAGAGAGGGATAGAGTTAGAAACACCAATGAGAGAGAATCATTGATCAGCTACCTCCTGCCCCCCTCCCCCCCCCACCTAGGGATGTGCCCGCAACCAAGGCACATGCCCCTGACCGGAATCGAACCCGGGACCTTCCAGTCCGCAGGCCGACGCTCTATCCACTGAGCCACACCGGCCGGGGCTCCCGGAGTCCTTTAACGCTTCCGTGGCGCCCCGACAGCCAGCTGCGCCACCGTTACGGGAGCGGCCGTGGGCGGAGGAGGCGGCGCTGGGACGGTGAAGGGACCCTCGCGTCGCCCCCCGTTCACCACGTCTCCTAAGCGCGGGGGGCCGGGGGCGGGTGTCCCCACAGTCGGGCGTCACGCAGCGGGACCTGAATGTGAAGGAGGCCTGGGCGCAGGGCTACACGGGGCGTGGCATCGTGGTCTCCATCCTGGACGATGGCATCGAGAAGAACCACCCGGACTTGGCAGGCAACTATGTGAGCAGGCGGGGGCGGGGGCCGCGCTGCCCGCGGGGGCGTCCGGGGCAGTCCTCCCCGTCCCCCCCACCCCCCGGCCCGCCCGCTGGGCCGCCCCCGACGGCCGCCGTGTCTACCCCCCCCCCAGGACCCGGGCGCCAGCTTCGACGTCAACGACCAGGACCCCGACCCGCAGCCCCGGTACACGCAGATGAACGACAACAGGTCAGAAGCCGCGGCCCCGGGCCTCTGCCCCCCTCCTCCCCGTGCAGGCGCGTGCTCCCCTCCCTGACGCGTGTGTCCCTCCTGCCGTCCGTCCGTCCGGGGCCTGCCGGGGCCCTGAGGGAGCGTCTGGCCACAGCCCAGGCGGAGGGGGGGGCAGGGGCCTGCGCTCACACGTGGGGCCGGGGTCATGGGTCACGGGTCATGGGTCACGGGTCACGGGTCACGGGTCACGGGTGGAGGGGCTCGGTGACCTTTCTGCCCTGCCCGCCACTGACGCTGCGCTCTCGCCCCGGCAGGCATGGTACCCGGTGTGCAGGCGAGGTGGCCGCCGTGGCCAACAACGGCGTCTGCGGCGTGGGGGTGGCCTACAACGCCCGCATTGGAGGTGGGTGTCGGCCTGGGGGCTCCCCCTGTTTTTTGGGGGGTCCCTCCGGGTAGGGTTTTTCTCTGTCCATTTTCCCACCTGGGACGGCTCTTAGCGACTCAGAGAGCCGAGCCCCCAGGGCTGGAGGCCCTGGGCCGGGGTGGGTGAGTGTCTCTTAGCAGGAGTCTCCCTCCTTCCTCACCATCCGTTCCGAGTCCTTACGTGGGGACCCAGAGCCTGATCCAGAACGGTCTCTCCCTCCCCTCTCCCCGGGTCTGATCTTTGAGAGAAGAGGCAGGTGCGGGAGTTCGGGCTCCATCCGGGTCTCCCTGCGCAGCCTCTCTCCTCCCTGCCCACCTCCGGGTGCAGGGCGGGGTGCTCCGGGTGCAGGGCCGGGGTGCTCCGGGTGCAGGGCGGGGGTGCTCCGGGTGCAGGGCGGGGGTGCTCCGGGTGCAGGGCGGGGTGCTCCGGGTGCAGGGCGGGGGTGCTCCGGGTGCAGGGCGGGGGTGCTCCGGGTGCAGGGCGGGGGTGCTCCGGGTGCAGGGCCGGGGTGCTCCGGGTGCAGGGCGGGGGTGCTCCGGGTGCAGGGCGGGGGTGCTCCGGGTGCAGGGCGGGGGTGCTCCGGGTGCAGGGCGGGGGTGCTCCCGGTGCAGGGCGGCGGTGCTCCGGGTGCAGGGCGGGGTGCTCCGGGTGCAGGGCGGGGGTGCTCCGGGTGCCCCCGGCAGCGGGACCCATGCAGCCTCCCTCCCCCCCTTGTGGCCAGGGGTGCGCATGCTGGATGGTGAGGTGACAGACGCGGTCGAGGCACGCTCGCTGGGCCTGAACCCCAACCACATCCACATCTACAGCGCCAGCTGGGGCCCCGAGGACGACGGCAAGACGGTGGACGGGCCGGCGCGCCTCGCCGAGGAGGCCTTCTTCCGGGGCGTCAGCCAGGTGAGGGCGCTCTGCCCCCCTCCGCCCTCTCCCTCCTGCTTTCTGTTTGTTTGCTTTGGGGCTCAATTAAAAATAATAATAATAATAATAATTATATATATATATATATATATATATATATATTTTATTGATTTTTTACAGAGAGGAAGGGAGAGAGATAGAGAGAAACATCCATCAGCTGCCTCTCGCACACCCCCCACTGGGGATGTGCCCGCAACCAGAGTACGTGCCCTTGATCGGAATCGAACCCGGGACCCTTCAGTCTGCAGGCCGACGCTCTATCCACTGAGCCACACCGGTTTTGGCTGGGGCTCCATTTTAGTTGTACACAGAGCATGTTTATTAAAATGTTAGGAGACTAGAAGGACAGAAAAAGAGAAAAAGCAAATTAAAATCACCCATCATGCCACACACACACACACACACACACCCCCGGAACCGCCACTCTGAGCCTCTGGTGGTCCAGGTGTCCTGTTGGTCTGTGCACGGACGGACGGATGGATGGACGGACAGACATCCGGGCGTGTTTACCGAGTAACCCACCAGGGGGCCCCGGGGCGGCGGGCAGGGCAGGGCAGGAGGTCTCTGAGAAGGAGGCCCCAGCCTTCCCCGTCTCCAGCTGCGTCTCTTCCCGCCAAGCCCTCTCCCTCCCTCCCTCCCAAGGCCCGTTCCCCAGTGACCCCGCCCCCCCCCTGTCCACAGGGCCGCGGGGGGCTGGGCTCCATCTTCGTCTGGGCCTCGGGGAACGGGGGCCGGGAGCACGACAGCTGCAACTGCGACGGCTACACCAACAGCATCTACACGCTGTCCATCAGCAGCGCCACGCAGTTCGGCAACGTGCCCTGGTACAGCGAGGCCTGCTCCTCCACGCTGGCCACGACCTACAGCAGCGGCAACCAGAACGAGAAGCAGATTGTGAGTCTCGCCCGCGGGCGCCGGGGAGCGGGCCGCCTGCCAGCTCTGCCCAGACCCATCTGCCTTCCCCCCTCCCCCCCGCACGCCCGTGCACGCGGCTGGTGGCAGTGGCTCCTGCATCCTGCTGTGGGGGTCGGGCGGGGGGGGGGGGGCTCGCTCAGACTCCTGGGGGCCGTGGAGCCGTGGGGGGAAGTGCAGACTCTTCCTAAAAACAGTCGGGCTTTTTTTTTTGTTGTTTTTTAAGTGTATTCTTTTTTAAAAAAATATATATTTTATTGATTTTTTACAGAGAGGAAAGGAGAGGGACAGAGAGCTAGAAACATCGATGAGAGAGAAACATCGACCAGCTGCCTCCTGCACGCCCCCCACCGGGAATGTGCCCACAGTCAAGGTACATGCCCTTGACTGGAATCGAACCTGGGACCTTTCAGTCCGCAGACTGACGCTCTATCCACTGAGCCAAACCGGTTTCGGCTCGTTCTTTTCTTTTTTTTCCTTTTCTTTTTAAATATATTTTTATTGATTTTTTTACAGAGAGGAAGGGAGAGGGGTAGAGAGCTAGAAACATCGATGAGAGAGAAACATCGACCAGCTGCCTCCTGCACACCCCCTACCGGGGCTGTGTCCGCAACCAAGGTACATGCCCTTGACCGGAATCGAACCCGGGACCTTTCAGTCCGCAGGCCGACCCTCTCTATCCACTGAGCCAAACCGGTCTCGGCTCGTTTTCTTTTCTTTCTAAGTGTATTCTTTTAATTGATTTCAGCGAGGAAAGGAAAGGGAGGAAGAGAGAGAGAAACATCAGTGATGAGAGAGAATCACGGATCGGCTGCCTCCTGCACGCCCCCCCCCCCGGAGATGGAGGCTGCCCGTGCCCTCGATCAGAATCGAACCCGGGACCCCCCTCAGTCCCGAGGCTGACTCTCCATCCACTGAGCCACACCGGCCAGGGCCAATCGTTGCTCTTAATGGTCTCCGACCCCTGGTGCAATCCCCGTGTTCCCTGGGAGGCTGGGCGAGAGTCCAGCATTGGCCTGTCCCCAGCAGGGCAGCCCTGGGACGCGGACTGGCCCTGGCTCACCACCCCCCCCTCTCCCCCCCCCCCCCCCCGTGGGCTCAGGGCCTGTCGGAGAGGGAGGGCAGGCAGGCGGCCGCTCTGGCCTCCACCCACCCCGCGCCCAACGCCCCCGCTGCCCCCGCAGGTGACCACTGACTTGCGGCAGAAGTGCACCGAGTCTCACACGGGCACCTCGGCCTCTGCCCCCCTGGCCGCTGGCATCATCGCTCTCACCCTGGAGGCCAAGTAAGCGGCGGGAGCGGAAGGGGGATCGCTCGCGCGGCGCCCCCTGCAGGGCAGCCCCGTGCCTCCGGCGCCCGGGGACCCAGCCCCGCCTCCCCCTCCCTCCCTTTTGCAGTAAGAACCTCACCTGGCGGGACATGCAGCACCTGGTGGTGCAGACCTCGAAGCCAGCACACCTCAACGCGAACGACTGGGCCACCAATGGGGTGGGCCGGAAAGGTGAGGACGGGGTGGCCCGGCGGGCCGGATTGGGGGCCAGCGGGGGGGGTGGGGGGGCCACTCTGTGCTGACCCCACCTCCCCTCCCCCACAGTGAGCCACTCCTACGGCTACGGGCTGCTGGACGCCGGCGCCATGGTGGCCTTGGCCCAGAACTGGACCACGGTGGCCCCCCAGCGCAAGTGCACCGTCGACATCCTCGCCGAGCCCCGGTGAGGCCTGGGGCTTGGCCGGGGGGCGGGGGGGGCGGCCCTCGGGCCCCTCCGGGCTCAGCTGAGGGACCCCCCACCCTGCACTCTCTGCTCAGGGACATCGGGAAGCGGCTGGAGGTCCGGAAGACGGTGACCGCCTGCCGGGGCGAGGCCGGCCACGTCACGCGGCTGGAGCACGCGCAGGCCCGCCTCACGCTGTCTTACAACCGCCGGGGCGACCTGGCCATCCACCTGGTCAGCCCCATGGGCACCCGCTCCACTCTGCTGGCCGCCAGGTGCCTGCCCCGCCCCCTGCCCGGCCTATCCTCCCCTCGGGCCCACACGCATTCGTTCGCTCACTCGTTCATCCGCTCATTCACTCCCCTAGTCCTCCTGGTCACCGAGTGCGCCCGCTGCTGGCGTTCTGGCCGGGACGGTTTTGTCCTGGGGGGACCGTCCTTATTGCAGGAATCCCTGATCCCACCCACCAAATGCCACGTCTGTGTGCCTCCCCCGGCACACACGTTTCCAGAAACTTCCGGTTAAGAATACGTGGCCGAACGGGAGCCAGGGCCAGCAGGCATCGCCAGCCCTGCGGCGGGGGGAGGGTGTGCGGTGGGTTTGGGGTTTGGGGCTTGGGGCTCCCGGCTGGGGTTCCCCCCGGGCTTGAGACGGCTGTGTGCACCCCGCCCTCCCCCCCACCCCCACCCCAGGCCACACGACTACTCGGCAGATGGGTTCAACGACTGGGCCTTCATGACAACGCACTCCTGGGACGAGGACCCCTCTGGCGAGTGGGTCCTGGAGATTGAGAACACCAGCGAAGCGAACAACTACGGTACAGGGGGCGCTCGAGGGCGGGGGGTGCAGCGGGAGAGCCGGGGTCCCCGTGGGGTCCCCGTGCCGCTCACCCTGGCCTCCCCCTCCCCCCCCGCCGGAATAGGTACGCTGACCAAGTTCACCCTCGTGCTGTATGGCACGGCGCCCGAGGGGCCGCCCACGCCGCCCGAGAGCAGCGGCTGCAAGACGCTCACGTCCAGCCAGGCCTGTGTGGGTCAGTGATGGGCGCTGCCGGGTTTGGGGCCCGAGGCTCGGGGGACACGGGGTTGTTCCAGGAGAAAAAGGGGGGCCTGAGGGGATGCTGCATCCCGCGGGGCGGCAGCGCTGGGGCCGGGAGCTCCGGGGGCCGGTCCCGGGCCTCACCCGCCGCCCCTCCCGCCGGCAGTGTGCGAGGAAGGCTTCTCCCTGCACGAGAAGAGCTGCGTCCAGCACTGCCCCGACGGCTTCGCCCCGCAAGTCCTCAGCACGCACTACAGCGCCGAGAACGACGTGGAGCCCATCCGCGCCAGCGTCTGCGCCCCCTGCCACCCGTCCTGCGCCACGTGCCGGGGGCCGGCGTCCACAGACTGCCTCAGCTGCACCGGCCACTTCTTCCTGGACCCCGTGGAGCAGGTGTGCTCCCGGCAGAGCCAGAGCAGCCGCGAGTCCCCTAAGCAGCCGCCGCCGCCCAGCCCGCCGGCCCCCCAGGAGGCGGAGGCGGAGGCGGAGCCGCGGCCCCGGGCCGGCCTGCTGCCCTCGCACCTGCCCGAGGTGGTGGCCGGCCTCAGCTGCGCCTTCATCGTCCTGGTCTTCGTCACCGTCTTCCTGGTCCTGCAGCTGCGCTCCGGCTTCAGCTTCCGGGGGGTCAAGGTGTACACCATGGACCGCGGCCTCATCTCCTACAAGGGGCTGCCCCCCGAGGCCTGGCAGGAGTGCCCGTCGGACTCGGAGGAGGACGAGGGCCGGGGCGAGAGGACCACCTTCATCAGGGACCAGAGCGTCCTCTGACGAGCGCCCGCCGCCGGGCCCATCCCCTCCTCGGGCACTTTTTAATTCACCAAAGTATTTTTGTATCTCGGGACTGGGCTCGGGGAGCAGGGGTGGCTTCCCACCTCGCTCCTGGGCCTCCTGGCTGCCTGAGGCGGGGGGCCCAGGGCCAGCGGGGGGGCAGGGGAGGGCCCCCCACACGCGCACCCTCCGCGCCCTCTCCGCGAGGGGAGGAGCGACACCTTACGGACAGCTCCCCGAGCTCGTCCAGGCCTCAGCCGGCGGTCCCCGCGGGGCAGAGAGGGGGTGAGGCCCTCCCCCCGGGGTTCCTGGCCCGGCCGCAGCTCTGGCTTCTCCCGTCCCTCTAAAGCAATAACGGTCCCCAAGCAGGCAGCAGGGAGGCTGACCCAGGGACACGGGAAGGAGGCGGCCACCTTTTCAAGGGCTTGAGCATCCCCGACACCGCCCCCACCTCCGATGAGCCTCGGGCAGAAGCAGTGATGGAAGGAAGGAAGGAAGGGACCAAGGCGAGGCAGGTGCTTCCAGAGTGCGTGTGCGCGCACACGTGTGTGTGTGTGTGCGTGCACGCGCGCGCTCGCACATATGTGTGTGTGTGTGTGTGTGTCTCTGCTCACCACAGCTGGCTGCCCGCTGAGCGAGGCCGGCCCAGCCCAGCCCCCCACGCCGGCGGCCTGACCACCCCCCTCTCCTGCCGGGACCACGTCCCTGTTTTTTCTGAGCCCGGGGCCGCCCGGCCTGTGGGCACTCAGTCCCGGAGCCCCCGGGTGGGTGTCGGGGAGGGACGGTGGCCCAGCCGGCCTCCCCCCGCCTCCCATCCAATGCTGCTTTCCCCTGTGGGGATCTCAGGGGCCGTTTGAGGATATATATATATATATATATATATATGTTTATATATATATATATTTTCACTCTGTGATTATTTCACTTTAGATGCTGATTTTTTTTTTTTTTTGTATTTTTTTAATGGGGGCAGCAGCCGGACCACCATCTCCCCACACCCACTTCTCCACCCTCTGCTGCCCCCCCCAGCTGCTCTGACACCAGAGGTGTGTGTGTGGGGGGGCTGCAGCAGGTTGCTGGGTGGGGAGTATGGTGTAGCTGAGCCCCAAGTTCTGAGGAGGCTGCCCGGGGGGCGGGGGGGGTCCTTGGAGAAATGGGGGTTGCGGTAGGAAGGGCGACGGGTGTCCCGTCTCAGATGGGACCTGCCGTGCCGCGCCGAGGGCTCACGGGTCACCGGTTCTCTTAAGTGCCAGGGGCGGGCAGGCGGCGCCGTGCCCCCTCCCACACTGTGCCCTGGTGGAGAAAGCACTGTCCCGGCCCGCCCCCTGCCCCCCCCCGAGTTCCGCTCTTCTGACGTGCCTTTTGCACCCCTCCCACTAGGACAATCAGTCCCCTTCTGTTCGGGAGCCCTCTTCTGTCTCACCCCGAACCCCCTCCTGGCACCCAAGCCACCTGCCCAGGGGTGCCCGCCCCCCGCCCCCCCCCCCCCCCGTGGTCAGCCCGGCTGGTTTTGTAAGATACTGGGTTGGTCCACAGTGATTCTTTTTTTTTTTTTCTTCCTTGTAATTTAAACAGGCCCAGCATTGTTGGTTCTATTTAATGGACACAGATAACGTTAGAAGTTTTAAAAAGTGATTAAACTTGCATACCTATGCAATCGAGACCTGGTCTCTGGTGTGGTGGTACCGTTCTTCGCGGGGGGCGGGGGGATCAGCTGCCCGGCGTGATGTCCCGAGTGCCTCCATGTCGGGGCGCCAGGGCCTGTCTGCTGAGGGGTTCCAGGGCCTCCATTGGGGAGCAGAGGGGTCTCGAAGGAGCCAGCACCCCATCCCACGGGCCTGGTGGTCAGCAGGGGGCGCCCCGTTGCTCAGGGTCTCCCCCGGCTGGGAGAAGTGGCCTGGCCCCCAGCTGTAGGGCAGGGCGGAGGAGGTGTAGGGACCAGGAAGGCCAGCGTGCTCTTACTGGGGAGACCCTGAGTCCCAGCTGGGTGAACCCTACTCCCCTCCCAGCCCCAGCCCCAGGTCTCCCTGGGACAGGAAGCTCCTGCCTGGGGCAGGGGAGTGGGCATTGGGCCATCGGGACCTGTGCTGGCAAGCAGGCCTCTCCTTGGTAGATTTCCTGGGAAGTCTTACGTGCACGGAGCCTGCCCCTGAGGGCCCCTGGGGTGGGGAGTCCCTGGACTGCTCCCCGTTACTCTTCCTTCCGGCCACTGGGCAGCTGCTAGGACTGCCCACCTGCCCCGGGACTCCCAGGCTCAGGGGCCCAGCGCCTGCCCGCAGCCTCTCCCAGTGCCCGCCCCTCCTGGGCACCCTGGGGCCACCCTCCGCCCCCACCCCCAGGCCCTGGGGATCGCCGGCCCAGGCTGCCCTCTGCAGGGCTATTCTTCCCCGGCCCCTCCTCCCTTCCGTTTCCTCTGGGGCCGGAGCTGGGGCCGTGCAGGAGGGTCTGGCAGGCATGGGGACTACTGCCCGCCCCTTCCCCTCAGCGGGCCCGCCCCGGGGCCTGAGCCAACTGAAACCGCTGGAGGAGGAAGCACCGAATCAGGAACTGGCCAGTCGGCCGGGCCTAAGCCAGCCAGCCCTCGTCGCCCCCTGGAGCAGCTGCCCAAGCCGTGCGTGAGTGGGAGCTCCCAGCCAGGAGGCAGGCGGAGGGGGGGTGGGGGATGGCCCCGGAGCAGCGGCTGGGGCTCAGCAGGCAGGGAAGAGACTTGATCAGGACCGGGTGGGGCAGGAGTGGGTGCAGGGGCAGGGCCCGGCCTGTGGCTACCTGGGGCACCTGCTGGGTGGGAGAGCTTGGCCCTACCAAGGGCCCAGGGTGCATGCGCCGCTATAATGGGTGCTGGGGGCGGGGGTGGGGGTGGGGGTGGGGAAGGGCCCAGGGAGGAGATCCCTCCTGGTGGCTTTGCTCCAGGACTGGGGAGCGGGTCCCTGGCCCCAGGCCTAGCCCTGGCACAGGGGAAGCAGAGAGAGTCCGTCCCCAGCTAGGTGGCGTTGGTACCTAGCTCCCACCCTCCTTCCTCCTGCCTGCCTGCAGCTTCTCTTGGTCCTCACCCCCCAGGCCTCCCGGTCCTACTCCTCCGGCGGCCTCTCCTTCCCTTCTCTGTCCCCAGACCAGCGCCATGGGCTTCTCCTCGGAGCTGTGCAGCGCGCAGGGCCACGGGGCCCTGCAGCAGATGCAGGAGGCCGAGCTGCGGCTGCTGGAGGGCATGAGAAAATGGATGGCCCAGCGGGTCAAGAGCGACCGGGAGTACGCGGGACTGCTGCACCACATGACCCCGCAGGACGGCGGGGCCCAGAACCGGCCCGGCTCCGACAGCCCCATCAGCCAGGTGGGCTCCTACGGGGGCCTGGGCCTCCTCGCCCCCTCCCTGCTCCCTCCCGAGGGATTCCTGTGGGCTCCAGGGTTATCTGCTCCCGAATGCCCCTGGGGAGGGTGAGAGAGGGGGCAGCCACAGTCCCCTCCCCATGACCCCTTCCCCCCTGTAGTCCTGGGCAGAGATCACCAGCCAGACGGAGGGCCTGAGCCGGTTGCTGAGGCAGCATGCGGAAGATCTGAACTCGGGGCCCCTGAGCAAGCTGAGCCTGCTCATCGGGGTGCGCCAGCAGCTGCGCAAGACCTACAGCGAGCAGTGGCAGCAGCTGCAGCAGGAGCTCACCAAGGTGGGTGGGTGTCAGTCGCCTGGGCCTCTCTCTGCCCGGACTCGGAGCTGAGAGGGCCGGCTTCTGCACAACGGCCCCTGGATTCACAGGGAAGTGGAAGTCCTGACCGCAGGCCTGGCCCCCGCAGCTTCCTTTCCCGCCCGGTGTGCTGCCTCGCCGGCCTTCCTGTGCGTTTTCTGTCACTCCGGAGTGCTGGGAGTTCAAGGACGAGTGGTCCCACCATTGCCTGGGGTGCGCTGGACACCAGCTGGCTCTGGGGCAGGGAGAGGAGAGAGGCTAGCCTGTCTGTCCTTGTCCTGGGGGGGGATTCCTCCCAGGGCCCAAGAGACACCACAAGGTGGATACAGAGGGTAAAGACTGTGGCCCTGACTAATTTGGCTCAGTGGATAGAGCGTCGGCCTGCGGACTGAAGGGTCCCGGGTTCGATTCTGGTCAAGGGCATGTACCTTGGTTGCGGCCACATCCCCAGTGGGGGGCGGTGTGCAGGAGGCAGCTGATCGATGGTTCTCTCTCATCGATGTTTCTAACTCTTTATCCCTCTCTCTTCCTCTCTGTAAAAAAATCAATAAAATATATTTATTTTTTTAAAAAAGAAAGAAAGAAAGAAAAAGACGGGGGCTGTGAAGTCAGCCTGCCTGCATTTGAATCCAGTCCAGCTCCTCCATCTGTTGATCTATCTCCCAGCCCCTGGCACTGTTGATCAACCTGCAACCCGGGCAGGTGCCCTTGACCGGAATCAAACCCGGGACCCTTCTGTCCACAGGCCGACGCTCTGTCCACTGAGCCAAACCAGCTAGGATGCCACAAGTATTTTTAGAATTGCAATACCTGACAGTTTAGTCAGGGACACTGACCTCTTTCCCTTAGATTGTCAAGTAAAAAAAAAAAAAAATTACAACAACCAACACAACAGCAGCTATCCGGCGTGGATGCCTTGTCTGGAACCATAAATATTTAAGTCATGTAATGGGGTGTGTCTTGCTGGTCATGTCACATAATAAGGTTGTGTCTGACTAGTTAATTCTTGGTACCAGAAATCCTTATATACAAATATAGACACCTGATTTTTTTTCCCCTCCTTTTCTTGGCACCTGATTTTTTTTTAAAGTCACTTTGGAGCAAGAGGGCAGGTAATTACTTTTTTAAATCCTCATCCGAGGATATTTTCCCATTTGTTTTTAGAGAGAGCAGAAGAGAGAAGGAAAGACAGAAAGAAATATCATCAATGGGATTGAAATACATCAATTGGTTGCCTCTGGCACATGCCCCAACCAGCTAACGGAGGTGTATGCCCTTGACCGAAATTGAACCCGGCACTCTTCAGTCCGCAGGCCGACACTATCCACTGAGCCACACCAGCTAGGGCAGTAATTACTGCTTTTTATTAGTAGTAGCAGTACTTTGTAAGTCAATCAAAATTACCCCTCTTTCTTTTGTCAGACCGGCAAAAATATATTCATCGGTGTGCCGCAGAATTTTGGTGATGAGTTAATGTGTGCCACGAGATGAAAAAGGTTGAAATTGCTGTTCTAGTTCCATGTACCAGTCAGGTCCCCCTGTACCACCCCCTTCTACCAGCGCAAAAGCCAGTCTTGTTATGGTCCCACAGCGGCCCCTGGTGGCCAGTGTCAACCCACTTCTCTCTCTCTCCCCGAAAGCTTATCTACAAACAGGGTTAGCCAGCCCTGACTGGTTTGGCTCAATGGATAGAGCATCAGCCCACAGACTGAAGGGTCCCGGGCTTAATTCCAGTCAAGGGTTCATGCCTGGGTTCGCAGGCTTGATCCCCAGTAGTGGACATGCAGGAGGTAGCCGATCAAGGATTCTCTCTCACCATTGATGTTTCTATCTCTCTCTCCCTTCTCCCTTCGTCTCTGAAATCAATAAAAATATATTAACAATAATAAAATAAAATGTCCACCAGCTGGCCCTCCCTCGAAGGAAAAGGCTCAGTTACAGACGGGGAAACTGAAGCTCAGAGAGGCTGGAACTGGCCCAACAGCATCGCAGTATCTCAGCAGGGGAACTGGGATGAGAACTCTGGTCTCCACCATCCAGTGTTCCTGCCATCTTGCAGGACTCCGTGCAAAATGAAAATGTGGGGCCCTGTCATTCACCCTGCAGACTCCTTTATTTATGCTGATTTTTTTTTCTTTTCTTTTCTTTTTAGCATTTTTATAGGAATTTCTTTTTTTATTTTTATTTTTATTTTTTTAAATATATTTTTATTGATTTTGTACAGAGAGAAAGGGAGAGAGATAGAGAGCTAGAAACATCGATGAGAGAGTCATCGATTAGCTGCCTCCTGCACACCCCCTACCAGGGATGTGCCCGCAACCAAGGTACATGCCCTTGACCGGAATCGAACCCGGGACCCTTCAGTCCCCAAGCCGACGCTCTATCCATTGAGCCAAACCGGTCTTGGCGGAATTTCTTTTTTTTAAATCTTTATTGTTGAAAGTATTACATATATCCCCTTTCACCCCTGCCCCCCATTGACCCCTTCTAGCTCGTCCCCTGCCCCAGTCCCTCATCACCCCATTGTCTGTGTCCATGGGCTAGGCATATATGCTTTCCAAGTTTTGTCAAAGAATTATTGCTTTTTTTAAAATATATATTTTATTGATTTTTTACAGAGAGGAAGGGAGAGCCATAGAGAGTTAGAAACATCGATGAGAGAGAAACATCCATCAGCTGCCTCCTGCACACCCCCTTCTAGGGATGTGCCTGCAACCAAGGTACATGCCCTAGATTGGAATCGAACCTGGGACCCTTCAGTCCGCAGGCCGATGCTCTATCCACTGAGCCACACCGGTTTCGGCTGTCTTGTCGAAGGATTACTGATCATTTCAGGGTGGCATTCAGCGGCGAACGTTCCTCAGTGTGCAGCTCTGTGTGCCTGCAGCTGGGCCTGCTGCCCCCGGATACCCCTTTGGGCTGAGAAGGGGCCGGTTGTAACCTACCCCGTCCTCTCCCTGCCTCCCCAGGGGCTGTCCTCAGCCCGGCTCCTCTGCCGTCACCTCGGCCGCAGAGGGCAGGCCCGGAAGGCCCTCCAGCGCTTCCCGGGGTGAGGGGGGAGGGTGGCCTTGGATTTGCTGCCCTGGGGAGCTGCTGGCCACACCGCCTCTTCTCTCTCCCCAGACCCACAGCCAGGACATCGAGAAGCTGAAGAGCCAGTACCGAGTCCTGGCGCGGGACAGTGCCCAGGCCCGGCGCAAGTACCAGGAGGCCAGCAAAGGTGTGTGTGTGTGTGTGTGTGTGTGTGTGGCTTCCCTGGGACCCGCCCCCAGGTGCCCGTGTGTGTGTGTGTGTGTGTGTGTGTGTGTGTGTGTGGCTTCCCTGGGACCTGCCCCCAGGTGCCCGGGGAACTGGGAGGGCTGCTCGGGCCCCTGTGCTGTCACTCACACCCTGTTTCCTTTCCCTCCGGCAGACAAGGACCGCGACAAGGCCAAGGACAAGTACGTGCGCAGCCTGTGGAAGCTCTTCGCGCATCACAACCGCTACGTGCTGGGCGTGCGGGCCGCGCAGCTGCACCACCAGCACCACCACCAGCTCATGCTGCCCGGCCTGCTCCAGTCGCTGCAGGACCTGCACCAGGAGATGGCGTGCATCCTGTGAGCCCCGGGACCCCCGCCCCGCCCCGCCCCGGCCCCCTCACCCCGGCCCGGCCCCCTCACCCCCCCACCGTGCTCGGGAGCAGGGTCCGGAGTCTTCAGTCCTGCACAGTGATGGTTGTAGAATCACACCGGACAGGCCTCGGGCGGAGGGTTGGAGCCGTTCAATTTATATCTGAATTAACAGTATCCCAGGGCCACTTATTCCAGCGTTTGTTGTATATACATATATATATTTTAATATATTTTGATTTTTTTAAAATATTTTTTATTGATTTTTTTATAGAGAGGAGAGAGATGGATAGAGAGTTAGAAACATCAACCAGCTGCCTCCTGCACACCCCCCACTGGGGATGTGTCCACAAACAAGGTACATGCCCTTGACCGGAATCGAACCTGGGACCCTTCAGTCCACAGACCGACGATCTATCCACTGAGCCAAACAGGTTTTGGCTATTTTTTTATTTTTTTTTTTTTTAACAGAGAGGAAGGAGGGGAGAGAGAGAAAGAGAGTTAGAAACATTGATGAGAGAAAACATCGATCAGCTGCCTCTTACACATCCCCTCCTGGGGATGTGCCCGCAACCAAGGTCCATGCCCTTGACCGGAATCGAACCCGGGACCCTTCAAGTCCACAGGCCGATGCTCTATCCACTGAGCCAAACTGGTTTTGGCTATAGCTCACTTTTTTTTTTTTTAAATGTATTTTTATTGATTTCAGAAAGGAAGGGAGAGGGAGAGAGAGAGAGAGAGAAACATCAAGGATGACAGACAATCATGGATCGGCTGCCTCCCACACGCCCCCTCCTGGGGAATGCCCTTGATTGGAATCGAACCCGGGACCCTTCAAGTCCGCAGGCCGACGCTCTGTCCGCTGAGCCGCACCGGCTAGGACCGTAGCTCACTTTGAACTGGCACGTTCCTCATCGCGTGTGCCGCACACCCTGCACAGTCTCACTGGCCCCCCGTCCCCACTCCCGGCACCCCCCTTTCACACAAACAGAGGGCAAAGGTCAGGAGGGGGTCCGTCGTTGGCCTTATGGACTGGTCATCTGGCTGGGAAAGGAGGAGGTAGGAGGGGGCTCAACCCCACCGCTGACTCCCAACCCGGAGTCGACCCCCCCCCCCCCCCCCCCGCCCCCAGCTTCCCGGCCTTGCCCAGGCCCGAGGCCCGGCTGACCCGGGTCCCGTCCCGGGGGTGGGTAGGAAGGAGATCCTGCAGGAATACCTGGAGATCAGCAGCTTGGTGCAGGAGGAGGTGGTGGCCATCCACCAGGAGATGGCCGCAGCCGCCGCCCGCATCCAGCCCGAGGCCGAGTACCAGGCCTTCCTGCAGCAGTACGGGTACGCCCTCCCTCCTCGCCCTGCCCGGCCCCGCCCCCCGGGGCTGCTGGCCTGCCCCCTGATGGGGCCCTGTGTCCCCCTCCCCCGCCCCGTCCCCCCGCAGGTCCCCCCCTGATGTCCCGCCCTGCGTCACCTTCGATGAGTCGCTGCTCGAGGAGGGCGAAGCGCTGGAGCCCGGGGAGCTGCAGCTGAACGAGCTGACGGTGGAGAGCGTGCAGCATGCGTGGGTGCCCGGCACGGGGCGGGCGCTGTCCACACAGCAGGGGCGGCTGCTTGCCTGGCCCTGCAGGGGGCATCCTGGCCCTGCAAGGGGGCATCCTGGACCTGCAAGGGGGTGTCCGAGGGGCGGTTCCCAGGCTCCAGCCCTGCCCTTCCTTCTGGCACAGGCTGACCTCGGTGACCGAGGAGCTGGCCGTGGCCACCCAGCGGGTGCTCAGCCGGGAGGAGGCGGTCACGCAGCTGCAGCGGGAGCTCCGGCACGAGGAGCAGGCCGTCCACCCGCGGCAGCGGTGAGCGGTCCCACCGACCGACAGCAGCTCCCACCCCCTCCCTCCCTCTGCCGGCCGCTGCTGCAGGCTGAGCCCTCCCTCTTTCTCTCTCACTCTCTCTCTCTCCCCCCTGCCCCTCCACCGGCCTGCCTCCAGGGTTTACCTGCTGAGCAAGCGGCAGGTGCTGCAGGAGGAGCTGCAGGGCCTGCAGGTGGCGCTGTGCGGCCAGGCCAAGCTGCAGGCCCAGCAGGAGCTGCTGCAGGCCAAGCTGGAGCGCCTGGGCCCCAGGGAGCCCCCGTGCGTCCCCCTGCTGCAGGATGACCGCCACTCCACATCCTCCTCGGTGAGCCTTCCTCCCCCCACCCACCCACCCACGGGGCCGCCCCGCAGGCCTGCCCCGGCCGAGCTCCTCACTGTCGCCCTCCCCCTCCCTCCCCAAGCCTGGCCACCCGCTGACGTCTGTCCCTGGCCCCAGGAGCCGGAGCGGGAAGGCGGAAGGACGCCCACCCTGGAGATCCTGAAGAGCCACATCTCGGGAATCTTCCGCCCCAAGTTCTCGGTGAGTGAGGGAGCGAGCGAGCGAGGCCTGGCCGGCCGCCCGCGCCTCTGCCTGCCCCTTTCTCCGAGGGGGTGGGCCGGCCAGGGTCCCTGAGATGCCCCCTAAGCTAAGGTGATCAGACATCCCGCTTTTGGCGGGACAGTCCCGATTTTTAACAATTTGTGCCCTGTCCCCCGGTGTTTTAAAAAAGTCCCAATTTTTGGCCGAAACCAGTTTGGCTCAGTGGATAGAGCGTCGGCCTGCGGACTGAAAGGTCCCAGGTTCGATTTCGGTCAAGGGCATGGACCTTGGTTGCGGGCACATCCCCGGTAGGGGGCGTGCAAGAGGCAGCTGATCGATGATTCTCTGTCATCGATGTTTCTAACTCTCTATCCCTCTCTCTTCCTCTCTGTAAAAAAGCAAGAAAATATATTTTAAAAAATAAGTGAAAAATAAAAATTAAAAAGTCCCAATTTTTGGAAAGATTCTTTTAAATCTTTTGGACTTTTTTTTTTCAGAGAGGATAGAAAGCTAGAAACATCGATGAGAGAGAAACATCAATCAGCTGCTTCCTGCACACCCCCCACTGGGGATGTGCCCGCAACCAGTGCACATGCCCCTGACCGGAATCGAACCCGGGACCCTACAATCCGCAGACTGACGTTCTATCCACTGAGCCACACCGGTTTCGGCTCTTTTGTACTTTTTTTTAAAAACACCGCAGGACGCGGGACAAATGGTTAAAAATCGGGACCTTCCCGCCCAAAGCGGGACGTCTGGTCACCTTACCCTAAGCCCCTCCCACATGGTGTCTGAGTGGTCTCCGGATTTTGCCCAAGAAGAGAGAAGGCTCTGCCCAGGCTGCTTTTATTGGGTGTCCGGGCGTAGGTGTCTGCCGATTCTGCCAGCCCCTCTCCCCTTCCTTCTGCCTTGGTTACCTCACTAGCTCTTTCTGCTTTGGGCGGGAGGGAGAGGGGGTATGGGGCTGTGGCCTGGTGAAAAAGGCAAAAGCATGCATGGTGCAGGGCCAGCCAGTCCGGCTTCCCACCGCAGCTCTGCCCGGAGCGAGCCGAGCCCGGCGCCAACCTCAGCAGCCTGCCCTGGGCCACGCGGACGGCTCTGCCCGCGCCCGCCCGGGGTGGTTTGGGGAGACCGAGGGGCACACACGTGAGACAGACTCCCTGCTGACCCTCAGCCGGCCTCGTGGTCACTCCCTCCTCGCTCTCCCTCCCCCCCCCCCGCCCCCCGCCCCTCCGCAGCTCCCCCCGCCGCTGCAGCTGGTTCCCGAGGTGCAGAAGCCCCTGCACGAGCAGCTGTGGTACCACGGCGCCATCCCGCGGGCAGAGGTGACGGAGCTGCTGACGCAGTCCGGCGACTTCCTGGTGCGGGAGAGCCAGGGCAAGCAGGACTACGTGCTGTCTGTGCTGTGGGAGGGCCAGCCCCGGCACTTCATCATCCAGTCCGCCGACGTGAGTGCGCCCCCCGCCCGCCCGCCCGGCGCCAGGGGACGGCCTCGCCACGGCGGGAGGGGTGCCCACTGAGACCCCCCACTTCCTGCCGCCAAAGAGGCTTAGGCCCTCAGGGCGGGTTCCCCCCGAAGGAGGGGAGCAGGCATATCGGGGACCTGGAGGTTATGCCTTCCTTCTTTTTTTTTTTAAAAAAAAATATAGCTGAGACCGGTTTGGCTCAATGGATAGAGTGTCGGCTTGGGGACTGAAAGGTCCCGGGTTCGATTCTGGTCAAGGGCATGTACCTTGGTTGCGGGCACATCCCCAGTAGGTGGTGTATAAGAGGCAGCTGGTCGATGACTTCTCTCATCGATGTTTCTAGCTCTCTATCCCTCTCCCTTCCTCTCTGTACAAAATCAATAAAATATATTTTAAAATATATATATATATATATATTTTATTGATTTTTTACAGAGAGGAGAAGAGAGGGATAGAGAGCTAGAAACATCCATGAGAGAGAAACATCTGTCAGCTGCCTCCTGCACACCCCCTACTGGGTATGTGCCCGCAACCAAGGGTCATGCCCTTGACCGAAATCGAACCTGGGACCTTTCAGTCTGCAGGCCGACACTCTATCCACTGAGCCACACCGGTTTCGGCCTCTTTTATTTTTATTTTTTAACACATTTTTATTGATTTCAGCAAAGACGGGGAGAGGGAGAGAGAGAAAGAAACATCCATGATGAGAGAGAATCATGGATCGGCTGCCTCCTGAGTGCCCCATCCTGGGGATCGAGCCCACAACCCAGGCCTGTGCCCTGACGGGGAATCGAACCCTGACCTCCTGGTTCCTAGGTCAACGCTCAACCCCTGAGCCATGCCTTCCTGTGGTATCTCTGCCTTTCGTCCTGGGCAGACCCTACTGCTCCCCCCGCCCTCCCCGCTCCCCGCCCCAGGGATCAGGTCCCCTCAGCAGTGGAAGCTGCTGACCCAGGACCCCCTGCCCCCCCAGAACATGTACCGCCTGGAAGGCGACGGCTTTCCCAGCATTCCCTTGCTCATCGACCACCTGCTGCGCTCCCAGCAGCCTCTCACCAAGAAGAGCGGCGTTGTCCTGAGCCGGGCTGTGCCCAAGGTAAGCTGCACCACACCACACCATACACACACACACACACACACACACACACACACACACACCGACAGCAGGTCTGGGGAGCAGGGGAACCAGGGCAGGAGGGCCCTGTTAGCTCCCCCGTCTCTGGTCTCCGTACAGGGCAGCCACCTGCTGCATTTGCAAGGTCAAGGCCACTCCCACCCACAAGGTGGCGCTCTCCCAGCCCCTCCCTGGTCCCCGAAGTTGTCCCAGTGGGATCCTGACAGGGCCCAACCCCCAGTTTACAGACTCACACACCGAGGCGCCAGGACATGCCAGGTGGAGCCGTGGGGAGAGGTGTTCAGTCTCCGCAGGGCCCAGCACCCTCCCCTTCACTAGCTGACACCCCCCCTTCCTTCCCCAGGACAAGTGGGCGCTGAACCACGAGGACCTGGTGCTGGGTGAGCAGATCGGGCGGGTGAGTTGAGCGCCCGCGGCCTCCGGAATGCCTGCGTTGTCCCACTTCCTCCCAGCCCCTGTTCCCCCACCCCCAGCCCCTGTGAGTCACACCGAGGCCCCCCGTCCCGGAGCTCCTCGGCCTCCATCTCTCTCTGATCCTCAGCGTGGACCCTGCTCCCCGCCCAGCCACCGCCGTGCACCATTCTGCAGGAAACGGGGAAGGTCCCTGCTGCTGGCACCACCCCCCCCATACCAGCCCCTACCCCCCCACACACACACCTCACAGGCCCTGCCACCCCACCCCATAGGGCCCCTGCCTTCCCCCCCTCCGCCCCCCGGAGCTCTGCTGTGAGGGGACATACATCGTGTTCCGGGAGCTATCAAACACTTGCCTAGGAAAGAAGGCAGTTTCCTAAAGATCACAGGCTTTTCCAGCCCAAGGAAAGCGACTTTTGCTATTTTTGTTGTGTGTTTTTTTAAAAAATATATATATATATTTTTATTTATCTCAGAGAGGAAGGGAGAGGGAGAGAGAGAGAGAGAGAGACATCGATGATGAGCCTCCTACACACCCCGCATTGGGGATGGAGCCTGCAACCCCGGGCATGAGCCCTGACCGGGAACCAAACCGGGACCTCCTGGTTCACAGGTCGGTGCCCAACCACTGAGCCACACCAGCCGGGCGGAACGTGGCTTTTGGGTGGTCCACGTCACTTCTTTCTAGTGCACATGCTAGAGGTGACATTCTCGGCCTGTCCCCTGTGCATTCCCTCGGTCCCCCAGCTGGGGGTCAACGAGAGAGCCGGATGGGGCGCTGAGGGCAGGGCGGGCCGGGGGAGGGGGGACCGGAAGGGCTGTCCCCCGAGAGGATGGCCTGGAACCCAGCGCCGTTGGTGCAGGGGAACTTCGGCGAGGTGTTCAGCGGGCGCCTGCGCGTGGACAACACCCTGGTGGCCGTGAAGTCCTGTCGGGAGACGCTGCCGCCGGACCTCAAGGCCAAGTTCCTGCAGGAAGCCAGGTAGGGGGCGGCACGGCGGCCCCCGCGGTGGCTCACGCGAGGGCTTCCTCTCCCTGCGCACGGTGGCATAGAGAGCTTGACTTCCGTGGTGTCATGTCACCCCCACCCCTGCAACCAGGGCAGAGGGGTTGGGGCTCGGTGACCCCCCCACCCCCGAGGTCACATGTCCAGGCCTCCCGACCTCATAAGCCACGTTCGCTCTTCTGCTGCCCTTTCCCGCCCTCCCTGAGGCTCCCTGGGGTTCCCTGGGGCTCCCTGGGGTTCCTGGGGTCCCTGGGGCTCCCTGGGGTCCCTGGGGCTCCCTGGGGCTGGGGCAGGATGGATCAGCCCCCACGGTGAGAGCCTAAGCAGCGGTGTCCCCCCAGGATCCTGAAGCAGTACAGCCACCCCAACATCGTGCGTCTCATCGGCGTGTGCACCCAGAAGCAGCCCATCTACATCGTCATGGAGCTGGTGCAGGGTGAGCCCAGGGCCCGCTCCCCCAGGGCAGGGACCTCCGCCCCCTGGGTCTCCCCCGCCTCCTGCCCCCCCCCCCTCGTCCCCCTGCCCTGCAAGGAGGCTCAGCAAGGCTTCCCCCACCCACCCCCAGGGGGCGACTTCCTGACCTTCCTCCGGACAGAGGGAGCCCGGCTCCGGATGAAGACGCTGCTGCAGATGGTGGGGGACGCGGCCGCCGGCATGGAGTACCTGGAGAGCAAGGGCTGCATCCACCGGTGAGCGAGCGAGCGAGCGAGTGGGGAGCGCCCTCAGGCTGCCCTCCGCGTAGCCCCCCGGGGGCCAGGCTGTGCTGCCACCCAGCACCCCTTGTTCACCGGCAGGTCCGGCTCCAGCGCTGGGGCTCGCCTCTCCCGTAGAGCATGAGTCCCAGAAAGCATTCTTTCTTTTTTTTAAAAAATATATTTTATTGACTTTTTTACAGAGAGGAAGGGAGAAGGATAGAGAGTTAGAAATCAATGAGAGAGAATCATCCATCAGCTGCCTCTTGCACACCCCCTACTGGGGATGTGCCAGCAACTAAGGTACATGCCCTTGACCGGAATCGAACCCGGGACCTTTCAGTCTGCAGGCCGACGCTCTATCCACTGAGGCACACCGGTTTCAGCTTTTTTTTTTTTTTTTTTTTTTTTAATAATGTATTTTACTGATCATTTACAGAGAGAAAGGGAGAGGGATAGAAAGATAGAAACATCGATCAGCTGTCTCCTGCACACCTCCCACTGGGGATGTGCCCGCAACCCAGGCATGTGCCCTTGTCCGGAATCGAACCCGGGACCCCTCCATCCGCAGGCCAACGCTCTATCCACTGAGCCGCTCCAGCCGGGGCAGAGAGCAGCCTTTGTTCCTGGGTGTGTCTCGGGGTGGGGGAGGCAGGTCAGGCAGGCGGCAGGGGTCAGCGTGGATGGCGGCTGAGGGAGCCCCTATCCTGCTCCCCCCCCCCAGGGACCTGGCCGCCCGGAACTGCCTGGTCACGGAGAAGAACGTCCTGAAGATCAGCGACTTCGGCATGTCCCGGGAGGAGGAGGACGGCATCTACGCCGCCTCGGGGGGTCTCCGGCAGGTCCCCGTGAAGTGGACGGCGCCCGAGGCCCTTAACTACGGTGAGCTCCCGGCACGGGCAGGGGGGGGAGGGGGGGGCGGGGGTTGGGCCGTTCTGACGGACGACGGCTGCGGGCGGGTCCCCCTCACGCCTCCCGCCCCCCGGCAGGCCGCTACTCCTCCGAGAGCGACGTCTGGAGCTTCGGCATCTTGCTCTGGGAGGCCTTCAGCCTGGGGGCCTCCCCGTACCCCAACCTCAGCAACCAGCAGACTCGGGAGTTCATAGAAAAGGGTAAGGCACCCCGCTGCGTGACACCAGCCATGCGGCCACGCTTTTGGGTGTGTGTTTTTTTGTTTGTTTTGTTTTGTTTTAAATATATTTCATTGATTTTGTACAGAGAGGAAGGAAGAGAGACAGAGAGCTAGAAACATCAGTGAGAGAGAGTCATCGATCAGCTGCCTCCTGTATACCTCCCCTACTGGGGATGTGCCCGCAACCAAGGCACATGCCCTTTGCCAGAATCGAACCCGGGACCCTTCAGTCCCCAAGCCGATGCTCTATCCATTGAGCCAAACCGGTCTCGGCTTGTTTTGTTTTTTAAAGATATTTGTATTGAGTTTTAGAGAGAGAAGAAGGGAGAGGGAGTGAGAGAGAAACATCAGTGGTGAGAGAGAATCATGCATCAGCTGCCTCCTACTGGAGATGGAGCCCGCAACCCGTGCCTGTGCCCTGACCGGGAATCGAACGGGGACCTCCTGGTTCATAGGAAGGTGCTCAACCACTGAGCCCCGCCGGCCGGGCCCGAGTTTTTGCGTCTATGCTGCAGGGGGACTCCCCCGGGTCCCCTCGCCTTCCGTCCGTCTCACTGGGGCGGAATAAGATCAGTCCGTCCCGTAGCTGCCATTGCGCAGGCCCGGCAGGTGAGGCGGGGGACGAATATGCCCCTTTCGCAGAAGGAAAAACTGAGGCTTGCAGAGGTCATACAGCTTGCACACAGTAGGGCTGCAATCAGGGCCGCTGCGTCCTCACGAGAGAGAGGGGCCCCTTGAAGAGCGGCACGGTTTACTCCGTTCCCATTGCTCACGGGTTGCCCCCGGGGGCTGCGAGGGGACCTCAGCCTCCCCCGCCTCCCCCTCACACCCGGGTGCCGTGCTCGCCCTCACAGGGGGCCGCCTGCCCTGCCCCGAGCTGTGCCCGGACGCCGTGTTCCGGCTCATGGAGCAGTGCTGGGCCTACGAGCCGGGGGAGCGGCCCAGCTTCAGCACCATCTACCAGGAGCTGCAGAGCATCCGGAAGCGGCATCGGTGAGGCCGGCCCGCGGCCTCTGCCCGGGGCATCGTGCCTCCTTCCCAGCTCACACAGCGTGGGGGCTCCTCACAGCTCTGGACTCCAGCCGTCCCCCGCGCGGTGGGGATGCGGCCCCCGTGTCTGCTGAGCCTCCGTGCTCCTGCCAGGGGCCCCTCCTCTTCCAAGCAGAAATAATAAACCACTTGTGCCCGCCTAGTGCTCTTGGCATGTGCGCTCCCCTGGAGGGCAGAACCCACGGGGTTCGAGGGGCCCGTGAGGAGGTCGGTGTGGCGTCCAGGTCTGGAGACGCAGACGCAAAGAGAGGCTGGCGCGTGAGGCCTGAACGTCAGGAGCTCTCTCGGGAATGTGAGAGAGCCGCTGGCACTGCTGATGTGTGCATCCGTCACGTGAGATTGGGGGGAAGAGGAGCGGGTTGGGGGCAGAGAGAGCTTCCCTCAGAGACCGCCGTGGCTGCAGGGAGAGAAATTGCTTCTCAGAGTTCCTCTCTCTCACAAACTTCCCGAGCGGTGGGGTACAGAGCCTGCCCCGCCTCCCTTGAGTCCCCCTGAGATCCACAAAATGATCTGACACGGAACCAGCAGCACCGGTGAAGGCCCAGCAGAGGAGGAGTCTGAACACACTGAGAAGCATAAGCAGGAAAGATGTAAAGAAGAACTAGCCCTGACCAGTGTGGCTCAGTGGATAGAACATCGGCCTGTGGACTCAAGGGTCCCAGGTTCGATTCCGATCAAGGGCAAGTACCTTGGTTGCGGGCACATCCCCAGTAGGGGGTGTGCAGGAGGCAGCTGATGGATGTTTCTCTCGCATCGATGTTTCTGACTCTTTATCCCTCTCCCTTCCTCTCTGTAAAAAAAAATCAATAAAAATATATGTTAAAAAAAAAAAGATAGAAGCAGAACTTTGAGGCCAAATGGCCATCCCCCAAGACGGTTTAGGAAATAGTTGACATCTCTTGTCAAAGACATAAAAGACCTAGGACTTCTTTCAACAAGAGGAAGCGAGTCCACGTGTGACTACGTGGAAGTGTTAAAAGAAGTCAAACCCCGTCTTCGTTGGAAGTGGGAGAAAGCAGAACTGAAGAGCTTATGCTTCTGAGTCGGATGTGGCAGCTCCGTGCCGGCCACCGCGCTCATTGCAACAAGGAGGACGAGACAAGATGACAACCACCATTTCTTAAAGAGAACGGAGAGCGTTAGGAGATGTAAGAACCCGATGAACTCCAATGTCAAGGAGGAAAGGGCCCTACCCAGGGGGTTACTCACTCTGAGACATTCCAGGACCAGAATGGCCCCAACCAGAGAGACTGTACTGAGAAATGGAGCAGCGAGCCGTTTCTGTGCTATGGATTGGGCCCAAGAGGAGCCTAAAACTGCAAAGCCAGTTTTCCCCCGGGTTCTGGAGCCCCTGGGGCCATTGAAAAGGGGCTGGGCTGGGAAGACCAGTCCCACAGCCTTGCAGAATTTAGAGGGGGAAAGCTGAAACAGATGACCCCCCTCCCCCTTAAGAGATTGGCCAGGTCTTGAACCTATGGATTGGGAGGCCGAAGAACTAACCCTAGAATCTCTGAAGAGCAGAGTTTGAAAGCCGAGAGAGACGGAAACTCTCTCAGGTTTTTGACCCCAAGTCCAAGAGGGCCACTCCTAAGGGATAGAGACAATCCAGGGGAGGACTGAGACTCACAGAGCTGTGACTCGGCCCCAACTTAGCTCAGTGCTTGACTGCTGACTACCACAGGAACGAGAAAAATATCTCCAGGTGGCTAGCTCCTCGGGGTTGGGAGGTGTGGGTCATGGAGAAGAAAGGAATAGCATAAGCTGAAGTTCCTAACCTTTTTCTTCATAAAAAAAAAAAGGGTTTTAAATTGATTTTAGAGAGGAAAGGAGAGGGGGAGAGAGAGAAACATCAATGATGAGGATGAATCATTGATCAGCTGCCTTGTGCACTCCCCCTATTGGGGATGGAGCCTATAACCTGGGCATTTGCCCTTGGCCAGAATCGAACCTGGGACCCTTTAAGTCTGCAAGCCGACGCTCTATCCACGGAGCCAAACCACCTAGGGCTCCCTACCCTTTTACACCCAATATGCAGCATGCAAACAAAAATTATGAAATGTGCGCCCCCAAAAAAGATAAAAATGGGGCCAACACCTAAGAGAAAACATAAACAACAGAAGCAAGACCACAGATGATCTAGATATTGGAGTTGAGAAAGATTTTAAAAAACTATGGTTAATTTGTTAAATGGGGTTGGCGGGGGGTGGTGGACAAAATAGATGGAAATATGGAGACTTTTAACAGGATTATAATTTACTTAGAATCGAAAGGAGCAGGTAGAACTGAAAAATGCCATCCCCCAAATTACAAACTCATTGCATGGGTTTCATGAAAAATAAAGGAGAAAGTCACACTTCTAGAGACTGAAGACAGATTTAGTGAACTTGAAGATAGATTAATAGAAGGTATCTAAATTGAAGTAGAGAAAGAGAGAAACACACACACACACAAAAAAAAAAGAACAAGAATGTCTAGGGATGGGGGGAGGAAGCAGCCTAAGGCACAGATGGGACTTCATTATATGAGTGATCGGAGTTCCAGAAGGAGAAAGAGAAGTTAGGACCAGAATAAACTGACAATGACTCCAACAGGAATAAGAAAGACCACGGATACACACAGCAACACTGATCTTTGAATCTCAAAGATGTTGAGAACAGAAGTCAGACATGTTTGAATCTCACTTATGAAATCTCGCGCACACACACACACACACACAAGTCAGACGTGAAGGAGTGCATACTTGCAATCCCATTTCATGAAGTTCAAGAACAGGCAAAAAGTAAGCAATAGAGAAGTGAACGTAGTGGTTATGTCTGAGGGGCACTGCTGATGGGAAGGGGGGTGGAATTAATGGAGATATTCATTGCAGTATGATTTATTCTGCTTCAAAATTACGAAGCTCTGCCCGGCCGGTGTGGCTCTGTGGATAGAGCGTTGGCCTGCGGACTGAAGGGTCCCAGGTTTTATTCCAGTCAAGGGCAGGTACCTTGGTTTCGGGCACATCCCCAGTGGGGAGAGTGCAGGATGCAGCTGATCCATGTTTCTCCCTATCCCTCTCCCTTCCTCTCTGTAAAAAAAAAAAATAATAATAATAATAATAAAATAAAATAAAATATATATTTTTAAAATAATAGTTTTAAAAATACCAAAATGAGAAAACGCAGATGCCCAGTAAAAGGAGAATCACCCACACAATTCTATGATGTTTTAGTCGTTGGGTGTGTTGTGGGGTCAAACCCGGGAGTCAAAATAAGACCACTGGAGGCTGCTAATTGATTATTTAAAAAAAAAAAAAAAAAGCAGGCAAGGATTTATTGAACTGGCCAGGACCACCGTGAGAGCACCACTCGAATGTGGAGTCCACACTCACGACCGCACCATTCCAAGTGTAGGCAGCCCTTTCAAAGGTCTAAACCATAAAAAATTTCCTTCGTTCTAAATTCTAAATGCTGGGAACAGCCCGCAGGGTCCTTCCCAGCCACATCCTGCTGGACGTTGGAATGTGGCCCTGCCTTGCGAAAGCAGACAGTACAGGAGCAGAACCGAGCCAAGGTGATCTCTAAAGGTTATCTGCAGTGTCTGTAACTCCTGGAGCTACTGAGTGTCTGTAACTCCTGGAGCTACGGGGAATCCATCTCCCGTGGTCCTGGTCCACAGGCTCAGGAAAACTGCCTTAGCCTTCAGGTCTCTATCTGGAAGCTGAGATAACTACCCTATTGTTGAAGCAAGTCAGCGAGTGCCCCAGCCAGAATAGCAGGGTTAAAATTCAAACAGCATGCCAAAGCCGGTTTGGCTCAGTGGATAGAGCTACGGCCTGCGGACTGAAGGGTCCCGGGTTCGATTCCAGTCAAGGGCATGTACCTTGGTTGCGGGCACATCCCCGGTGAGGGGTGTGCAGGAGGCAGCTGGTCGATGTTTCTCTCTCATCGATGTTTCTGGCTCTCTATTCTTCTCCCTTCCTCTCTGTAAAAAAATCAATAAAATACATTTTAAAATAAAATAAAATGCAAACAGCAGTTTGTACCCAAGTATGGTTGCTCCCGTACTTCAGGTGGCCAGCTGCGAAAGGACAGTGGCGCGCACAGGAGGCAGCACCCCCGGGCCCTGAAAAAGTAGCATCCCCGCGAGGTTCTCTGGAGCGGAGCCGGCGGGCGGGTGCATCCAAGGAGGGATGCCCCCTCCGCTCTTTGCACCTAACGGTTCCGCTCTCCTGCGCGCCGGCGCCGGGCCGGGCCTGCGCCTGCGCACTGCGGCGGGACTCGGGGCGGAAGGGAGGCGCGGGGCTGCTTCCGCCCCGCACGCAGCTCCGCCCTCGGCCGCTGGAGGAAGGGCCGGGCGGGCGCGGGGGAGCGCGCCGGCGGCCCTGGCCCCGCGGGAGCGCGGCTGCGGCGCGCGGAGGAGTCGCGGTGACGGGAGGGCGGGCGGCCGCCTTCCCTGCGCCGCTGCCAGGCGCGGGGCCGCCACCCTCGGGGATGCGGGGGGCAGCGCCAGGCCCGCGGGGCCCGGAGCGGCGCGAGGCCGGCCGCGGACGGTAATGCCCGCCGGGGCGGACGCGGGGGAGGGTCCTGCGGGGCCCTAGGGGGTCGGAGGCGGCCGACACCCTGCATCCGGGCAACTGTCTCGGACCCGGGACCGGCAGAGTGGAGGGGATGAGGCGGCTCCGGGGCTGGCGGACCCGGCGCAGGTGCCTGCCTGCCTGCCTGCCTGCCTCCCGGGTGAACCCGCCCGTGTGTCTCTCTCCAGCTCCACCCCCTTTGGCCCGGAGCCAGCCCCCCAAAGGCTAAAAATACTGCCCGGAGGCCTCTGAGCGGAGTCCAGTCGGCTAAGTGGGGCCGGAGGCACCGGCCACAGCGCTCCCGGGCGGCCAGCGGCCTCTCTGCACGGAGCAGGCAAGTGGGGGGCCTGTGGAGGGTGGGGGTGGGGGGGGCAGCGGGCGGGCGCTGGTCGCCCCAAGTTAACCTTGCAATCCAATCCAGCCTGTCCACTCCCTCCCCAGGGTGGGGGGATCCCCTCAGCATCCATCACTGCCGGCCTCCCAGGGGGTCCCCTACTTGCTGCCCAAGCAGAGCGTGCAAGCGACCCCCTGCGGCATCAGAACTAAACGGGGAAAGGGCGAGAGGACTCGGTCTGTGGGAGACACAGAAGCTGCTTGTTTTTGAAATCCATTCTGTGATTTCAGGGAGAAAGAAGGCTTTCCTGTAAGTCTCTCTGGGTCTTTTAAATCCGAATAGATAGTAGCTGTTTTATTCCTCTGGCACCAGACCCACGTGGTCACGGAGCCTGGGTAGCCAGCCCACCCCCCCATCAGCTCTCGGGGAGGCTGGTTGTCATCAGGAGGTTGCACGGTGACCTCTGGAGTCAGAGCTGGGAAGTTTGGTATCTCACGTGTTTGGTTTTTTTTATAGCCTCAGCTGGGGTGGAGAGAGATTCTGCTTCTCCCCAGGGGAGAGCTGCTCTCCTGAGGCGCGTGAGGCAAGACCAGCCTCGGCTAACAAGTCTGTGTCTCGGCAGAGAGAGTAAGATCCCGCTGGGGTGGGTGAGGGCGCACCCTCAGCGCTGGGACTCCCTGCTCCTTACTCTTCTCGAGAGCTGGACAAACGTAGGTGCTTCTCTCTTCTGCGAGCGTCCAGTTCCTGTGTAGAGGAGCTGGGGATTAAGAAACGAAAGAAAGAAAAGAGACCAGACACGGAGATAGAAAAAGCTGGGAGCCAGGTGGGATGCCGTCCTCTCTGATGGAGGAGACAGGGACCCAGAGCCAGACGAGGCAAGTTTATTTTATATACCCCCAAATACCAGGGGGTTATCACCAGAACTTAGGATCAAAGGAGCTTATGTGTTATTCTTGAGTAGGCTCCAGCATACCTGGATGCTTGACTGGATTATAAAAAAATATATATATATTTTATTGATTGTTTACAGAGAGGAAGAGAGAGGGATAGAGAATTAGAAACATCAATCTGCTGCCTCCTGCACACCCCCTACTGGGGATTTGCCCGCAACCAAGGTACATGCCCTTGACCGGAATCAAACCTGGGATCCTTGAGTCGGCAGGCCGATGCGCTGTCCACTGAGCCACACCGGTTAGGGCTTGACTGGATTTACATATCAAAGTCCCACTGCCCGGACCCCTGGGTAAAGGTAAGAGTCCGTACTGATAACACATCTGCCTTTTTGGTGAATGTGTATCTAAGACACAGCTTTTGCCTGTCCCCTCGGAATCAGCTGACAATAATTTAAGGAAACGCCCATAACAGTCTGTGTCTCAGCCAAGAGAGTAAGATCCTGCCGAAACCGGCTTGGCTCAATGGATAGAGCGCCAGCTTGGGGACTGAAGGGCCCCGGGTTCAATTTCGGTCAAGGGCATGTATGTACCTTGGTTGCGGGCATATCCCCAGTAGGGGCTGTGCAAGAGGCAGCTGATCGAGGACTCTCTCTCATCGATGTTTCTAACTCTCTATCTCTCTCCCTTCCTCTCTGTACAAAATCAATAAAATATGCCGAAACCGGTTTGGCTCAGTGGTAGAGTGTCTGTCTGCGGACTGAAAGGTCCCAGATTCGATTCCAGTCAAGGGCATGTGCCTTGGTTTCGGGCACATCCCCGGTAGGGTGTGAGCAAGAGGCAGCTGGTCGATGTTTCTCTCTCATCGATGTTTCTAGCTCTCTGTCTCTCTCCCTTCCTCTCTGTAAAAAATCAATAAAATATATATATTTTAAAAATCAATAAAATATATTAAAAAGAGAGAGAGAGAGAGTAAAATCCCCTGAGGTGAGTCGGGCAAACAGATGTCCCTTGGGAGCAGCTCTTGGGATCTCATCGGAGCATCGGGGTGGCACGATCCCCAAAGGAATGTCGGCTGGGGAGCTGAACGCGCGCCCCTCCCTCCTCCAGGTGCGCGCGCAGGCCAGGATGAAGCTGAAGAAGCAGGTGACCGTGTGCGGGGCCGCCGTCTTCTGTGTGGCCGTCTTCTCCCTCTACCTCATGCTGGACCGCGTGCAGCACGACCCCACCCGGCACCAGAACGGCGGGAACTTCCCCCGGGTGAGCGCGCCCGGCGCACGAGGTCCACGCCGACCGGCGTCAGGGCGCAGCGCCCATCTGAGACAGGAACGTTCATCTCAGGACAAGAACATTCCTTCCCCGGGGCAGCTTTTCGAGGAGGAGGAGGAGGAGGGGGAAATGGCATGATGGTCTGCTGCTCTCTTAGAAGTTGTTGTTTTTTTGTTTTGTTTTTTATATAATATATTTTATTGATTTTGTACAGAGAGGAAGGGAGAGAGATAGAGAGTCAGAAACATTGATGAGGGAGAGTCATCGATCAGCTGCCTCTTGCACACCCCCCACTGGGGATACGCCCGCAACCAAGGTACATGCCCTTGACCGGAATCGAACCTGGGTCCCTCAGTCCCCAAGCCGACGCTCTATCCATTGAGCCAAAACAGTCTCGGCTGGAGTTTGTTTTTTTGTTGTTTTTTTAAAATAATTGCTTTTTTACAGGGAGGAATAGAGAGTCAGAAACATCGATCAGCTGCCTCTCACACACACACACACCCCCCCACACTGGGAATGTGCTCGCCACCAAAGTACATGCCCTTGACCGGAATCGAACTTGGGACCCTTCAGTCCTCAGGCTGACGCTCTGTCCACTGAGCCAAACTGGTTTTGGCTGTCTTGAGACTTGTTTATTTTTATATATTTGTACTGATTTCAGAGAGGAAGGGAAAGAGAGAGAGAGAAAAACATCGACGATGAGAGTCACGGATCGGCTGCCTCCCGCACGCCCCCTACTGGGAATCGAGCCCGCAACCCAGGCGTGTGCCCTTGGGCGGAATTGAACCTGGGAGCTTTCGCAAGCCGATGCTCTATCCACTGAGCCACACCGGCTAGGGCGGTCTGGGGGATTCCTGGCAGCTGTTGCGAACGGATGGCACCGGAGCCCAGATGCAGTCCTCGTGGGCACGTGATAGGCATGTGGGACGAAACCCCGGCCTCTCGGAGCTGGAGGGCGAGGGTGCTCCCAGCCCACGTGGATCGCAGTCCTCCCGGGGTGTTCCCACCTCGTCCCTTACCCGGCCAGAGCCGCGGCCCCGTCGGCTCGTGGCCCTGCCTTCCCCGGGGCAGGCCGGCGCGGAGGGTGACTGCGCTCTGCTTTTCCGGCAGAGCCAAATTTCCGTGCTGCAGAACCGCATCGAGCAGCTGGAGCAGCTGCTGGAGGAGAACCACGAGATCATCAGCCACATCAAGGAGTCGGTGCTGGAGCTGACGGCCAACGCCGAGGGCGCGCCCGGCCTGCTGCCCTACTACACGGCCAACGGCTCCTGGGTGGTGCCGCCCGAGCCCCGGCCCAGCTTCTTCTCCGTCTCCCCCCAAGACTGCCAGTTTGCCCTGGGGGGCCGGGGCCAGAAGCCGGGGCTGCAGGTAAGAGCCGGAGCGGGGACACACACACACACACACACACACACACACACACGGGGCGGGGCGGACGGACGGACGGACGGACGGACACACCCTCCGGGGCCGGAGGGGCCCCGCTGAGCCGCCGGCGCCTGCCCCGCAGATGCAGGCCGTGGCGGGGGAGCTGCCCTTCGACAACGTGGACGGCGGCGTGTGGAAGCAGGGCTTCGACATCTCCTACGGCCCCCACGACTGGGACGCCGAGGACCTGCAGGTGTTCGTGGTGCCGCACTCCCACAACGACCCGGGTGAGGGCCGGCGCCCCCTGCCGGCGGGGGCGGACGGGCTTCTTTTTCCAGAGAGGAAGGGAGAGGGATAGAGAGCTAGAAACATCGACCGGCTGCCTCCCGCACACCCCCCACCGGGGGTGTGCCCGCAGCCAAGGTCCATGCCCTGGACCGGAATCGAACCTGGGACTCTTCTGTCCGCAGGCCAACACTCTGTTCACCGAGCCAAACCAGGCTTGCTTTAAAAAAACAAACAAACATATATATATATATATATATGTATATGTAAATATATATATATATATATATATTATTGATTTTTTTACAGAGAGTAAGAGAGAGAGATAGTTAGAAACATTGATGAGAGAGAGAGAAATATCGATCAGCTGCTTCTTGCACGCCCCCTACCGGGGATGTGCCTGTAACCAAGGTCCATGCCCTTCACCGGAATCAAAGCTGGGACCTTTCAGTCCGCGGGCCGACCCTCTATCCACTGGGCCAAATCAGTCAGGGCGGACTTGCTTTTTAAAAAATATATTTTTTTATTGATTTAAGAGAGGGAGAGAGAGTGATGCGCGGGAATCATGGATCAGCTGCCTCCTGCACCCGCCACCCCGAGGACTGAGCCTGAAACCTGGGCCTGTGCCCTGACCGGGAATCGAACCGTCGCCTCCCGGTTCACAGGTGGCCGCTCCCCCAGGGGCCGCGCCGGCCGGGCCCAGCGGGCTCTGTGGTGGCCGGGGGAGGGGGAGGCGGCGCAGGAAGGGTTGGCATCCTCAGGGCGCCCGTGCCGCTCGCTCCGCAGGCTGGATCAAGACCTTCGACAAGTACTACGCGGAGCAGACCCAGCACATCCTCAACAGCATGGTGACCAAGCTGCAGGAGGACCCGCGGCGGCGCTTCCTCTGGGCCGAGGTCTCCTTCTTCGCCAAGTGGTGGGACAACATCAGCGCCCAGAAGAAGGCCGCCGTACGGAGGCCAGTGCCCGTCCCCGCGGCCCGGGGGGGGGGATTCCCCAAAGCTGTGGTCCCGCTGGCAGGAGAGGGAGGGGGGGCTGTCCCCTGGCCCAGGAGGGGGGGGCGGGATTCCCTAAAGCTGTGGTCCCGCTGTGGCAGGAGAGGCGAGGGGGCGCAGGGCAGGGGTGAGGCGTGATGGTGAAAGGGCCCAGATGAGGTGGGAGGGGCTGAGATGAGGTGGGAGGGGCCTGGGTGAGGTGGGAGGGGCTAAGAATGAGGCAGGAGGGGCGTAGGTGAGGTGGGAGGGGCTGATAATGAGGCAGGAGGGGCCTAAGTGAGGCGGGAGGGGCTGAGATGAAATGGGAGGGGCTAAACTAGGTGGGAGGGGCTAAAACGAGGCAGGGCCATGATGAAATGGGAGGGGCTGAGGATGAGGTGGGAGGGGCCTGGATGAGGTGGGCGGGCCCAGGTGAGATGGGAGGAAGGGGTTGTAGGGTCTCTGTGTGAGGAGAAGTCAGAGTTCTGTGAGCACAGGGAAGAGAAAGCCAGGAGCCAGGCCCCTGGACGCTCAGGCGGCGTCCAGAGGTCAGCAGGACAGGGCCAGCAGGGGCGCTGGCCGGCGGGAAAGGAGGCCACGTCTGTCCCCTTGGTCCCCGGTTTGTGTGAGCTGGCTCAGTGAGGCCAGTGCGCCCAGGTCCCGGACTGGGCAGATACCCCCCCCCATGCCCACCCCGCACCCCACACCCCGCTGAGTGTGAGTCCTTCCCTGCAGGCTGGTGGGCAGCGGGCAGCTGGAGATCGCGACGGGAGGCTGGGTGATGCCCGACGAGGCCAACTCCCATTACTTCGCCCTCATCGACCAGCTCATCGAGGGCCACCAGTGGCTGGAGAAGAACCTCGGTGAGGCTGGGCCGGAGCGTGGCTGGGGCTGTGAGGTGCCGGGTGGGCAGGTGGTGGTGCTTTGTGCGCCAATTCCCCCGCCCCGGGCCCGGGTGGTGGCAGGGAGGGAGCTGGGCCAGGCCCGGGAGGCCGGCGGCGGGTGTTGAGGGCTCTGGCTTCCGTCCCCCTGCCCAGGCATGGCCCCGCGCTCGGGCTGGGCCGTGGACCCCTTCGGCCACAGCCCCACCATGGCCTACCTGCTGCGCCGTGCCAACCTGACCAGCATGCTGATCCAGAGGGTGCACTACGCCATCAAGAAGCACTTCGCTGCCACCCACAGCCTGGAGTTCATGTGGAGGCAGAGCTGGGGTAAGGCCGGGGAGGGTGGGGGCGACGGTGGGAAGGCCGGGGCCTCAGGACGGGTCCCGGAGCCGCTCTGTCCCTCCGGGCAGGTGGTGATCACGCGGAGCCGTGTGCCTCTGAGCCTTCCCTGCGTCCTGACCTCGGCCTGCCCGTCCTCTGAGCCTCTCCGTCCTCCCCTTTTTTTTTTAATCCTTTCCCGAAGATACTTTTCCATTGATTTTCAGAGAGAACGGGAGAGAGAGGGAGAGACAGAGAGAAACATCGATGTGAGAGAAGCACATCGATGGGTTGCCTCCTGCACGAGCCACGATCAGGGCCGGCGCCGGGGCGGAGCCTGCAACCCGGGTGCATGCCGTTCGACCGGGATCGAGCCCACAGGCCGGTGTGCTAGCCATTGAGCCACACGGGCCAGGGCCGAGCCTCCCCCGTTCCCGGCTCCCGACTCCGACACCGCCGGCCGGCCGGGGCCCGACTGACTGCCCGCCGTGTCCCCCGCAGACGCGGACTCGAGCACGGACATCCTCTGCCACATGATGCCCTTCTACAGCTACGACGTGCCCCACACCTGCGGCCCGGACCCCAAGATCTGCTGCCAGTTCGACTTCAAACGCCTGCCCGGCGGGCGCATCAACTGCCCCTGGAAGGTGCCCCCTCGCGCTATCACGGAGGCCAACGTGGCCGAGAGGTGCGCCCGCCCGCCCGCCCGCCCGCCCGCCTTACCCCAGCCCGGCCCGCTGCGGGGGCTTCCCACGAGGCCCCCCGGGGGAGTGGAGCGGCCCGCGTGGCCGCCTTTCCTAAGGGAGCACGTCCCCCTTGGTCCTCACAATCGATCTGTCAGAGCCACGTGACTGGCTCGGGGGGAAATACTTCCCAGATTCACACAGTTCTTCCCAACCTTCGGCCCCGACATGACCTCAGGCAGCCGGGACCCGCCGTGTCCCGGAACCCCCCCCTCAGAGGTGCGGGGGGTGCCGCCCAGCAGCCACCAGCCCCCCAGAAAGCGGGCTCGTTCCCTCTGGGACCGGCACCGGGGACCCCGAGAACGTCGCGGTGGCTGAAATGGCCCCCGGGGAGCGTGCAGGTGAAGAGGGATCAGAGACGGCCATTTAGCCAGGACCAGTCCGGCCTCGCGAATCCAACAGGCTGGACTGGTTTTCAGGTTGTGGCCTCCGGTTTCCGTGACGTCCATCCAGCGGTGGAAGCGCACGTGACCAGAGGGAGAGAAAGGGGTCCTTTGTTTCCAGATCCAGAACACACACCAGGGCTCGGGCTACGGAGGCAGGACTTTCCTTTTATTATTGCTTTTAGTTAAAGAAACGTTATTATTGCCAAAACCGGTGTGGCTCAGTGGCTACAGCGTCGGCCTGCGGACTGAAAGGTCCCGGGTTCGATTCCTGTCAAGGGCATGGACCTTGGTTGCGGGCACATCCCCAGGAGGGGGTGTGCAGGAGGCAGCTGATCGATGATTCTCTCTCAAAATTGATGTTTCTTTTTTAAAATATATTTTTATTGATGTTTTACAGAGAGGAAGAGAGAGGGATAGAGTCAGAAACATCGATGAGAGAAAATCATCAACCAGCTGCCTCTTACACACCCCCTACTGAGGATGTGCCCACGACCAAGGTACGTGCCCCTGATTGGAACAGAACCTGGGACCCTTCAGTCCGCAGGCCGATGCTCTATCCATTGAGCCACACCGGTTTCGGCAAAATTGATGTTTCTAACTCTCTATCCCTCTCCCTTCCTCTCTGTAAAAACTCAATAAAATATATTTGAAAAAAGAAACATCGATGAGAGAGAAACATTGACCAGTCGCCTCCCACACACCCCCTACTGGGGATGTGCCGGCAACCAAGGTCCATGCCCTTGACCGGAATCGATCCCGGGACCCTTCAGTCCGCAGGCCGACGCTCTATCCGCTGAGCCACACCGGTTTCGGCTGGTTAGGGCCTTTGGTGTGTCTGAAGGAGGATCACGGGCAGGAGGACTGGTCTGTTGTGTGTGGGGTCAGGAGACGGAAGCCATCCCTGCAGCCCGGCCCAGGCCAGGCCTCTCTCTTCTGGTCAGCACCGCGGAGAGCGCTGGGCTCCAGGCCGGATCCTACCCGGAGGCGGGCACCTGCCGACCAGGGGGCCCCCCATCCGGGGGCTCCGCTCAACCTCCACCCTCCCCGCAGGGCGGCGCTGCTCCTGGACCAGTACCGCAAGAAGTCCCGGCTCTTCCGCACCAACGTGCTGCTGGTGCCGCTGGGCGACGACTTCCGCTACGACAAGCCGCAGGAGTGGGACGCGCAGTTCCTCAACTACCAGCGGCTCTTCGACTTCTTCAACGGCCAGCCCGGCCTGCGCGTGCGGGTGAGCCCGCCTGCCCGCCCTCCCCCGCCCCCGCCCGCGGCTCCCTCTCCCTCCTCTCCTTTTCTTTTTTCTTTTTTTAAACAGGCTAAGCCATTTATTGAGTCCCCACATGGCTCAGGGACAGTGACCCCGGAGATGGACTCTGTGCTATTTACACAGCTCTCCCGTGGCCACCTGGGGCAGGACCCGGGCGACTGGAGAGCTTTCTGTTTCTTTTGTTTCTTTTCTCTCTTAATACATTTTATTACACAGAGGAAGGGAGAGGGTAGAGAGTTAGAAACATCGATGAGAGAGAATCATCCATCAGCTGCCTCCTGCACACCCCCTACCGGGGATGTGCCTGCAACCAAGGTACACGCCCTTGACCGGAATCGAACCCGGGACCCTTCAGTCCGCAGGCCGACTCTCTACCCACTGAGCCAAACAGGCTAGGGCCATACTTTGGTTTTTTATTATTATTTTATTTTATTTTATTTTATTTTATTTTTTTCAAATATATTTCACTGATCCTGTACAGAGAGGAAGGGAGACGGAGAGAAACATCGATGAGAGAGAGTCATGGATCAGCCGCCTCTTGCACACCACCCACCGGGGATGTGCCCGCAACCAGAATACATGCCCCCGACCGGAATCGAACCCGGGACCCCCCAGTCCCCAAGCCGACGCTCTATCCACTGAGCCACACCGGCCCCGGCTGTTTTTTTTTTATTTTTTATTTTTTATGTTAATTTTTTAAAATACATTTTTATTCATTTCAGAGAGGAGGGCAGCTGGAAAGAGAGAGAGAAACATCAACGATGAGGGAGAGTCATGGATCGGCTGCCTCCTGCACACCCCCTACTGGGGACTGAGCCCACAACTCGGGCCTGTGCCCGTGACCGGGATCGAACCTGAGACCATTCAGACCGCAGGCTGGTGCTCTATCCACTGAGTGACCCGGGTAGAACCATATATATATGTTTTTTTTAAGTAAACTTTTTATTGTTGATAATGTAATAGATACTTCCCCTTCTTTACCGCCATCCTCCCAACCCTTAACCCCCACCCCCCCTCAGGTCTTCCCTACCCTATTGCCCGATTCCATGGGCTGTGCATATAAGTATGTAAGTTCTCCGGTTTGTCTCTCCTCGTCCCCCCAACCCCACATCGAGCTGTGTCAGGCCGTCCCGTGCCTCCTGTTGTGCTGGTGTCAATTCATTCTGTTCATTCGATTGCGCAGAGAAGCGAGGTCGTGCGGTGTTTGTCTTCCTCCTCTCCCAGAATTCCCTGCCAGGCCCCCAGCCGGGGCGTGGGGCCGGAGGGTGGCAGGGACAGGGCCCGCGCAGGCGCCGCGGCCCTGAGGGGACGGCTTTCGGGGTCCCCGCAGGCCCAGTTTGGCACCCTCTCCGACTACTTCGACGCCCTGTACAAGAGGACGGGGGTGGAGCCGGGGGCCCCACCCCCGGGGTTCCCCGTGCTGAGCGGAGACTTCTTCTCCTACGCCGACCGCGAGGACCATTACTGGACCGGCTACTACACCTCCCGGCCCTTCTACAAGAGCCTGGACCGCGTCCTGGAGGCCCACCTGCGGTGAGCTGGCGGGGGGGCCCTGCAGGCCTGCGGGCAGGCGGGCGGACGGTCGGACGGACAGGCAGACGGACGGGCGGGCGGGCGGGCGGGCGCTGACTCCCCTCTCCGCACAGCGGGGCGGAGATCCTCTACAGCCTGGCAGCCGCTCACGCCCGCCGCTCCGGCCTGGCCAGCCAGTACCCGCTCTCCAACTTCGCCCTCCTGACCGAGGCCCGGCGCACCCTGGGGCTCTTCCAGCACCACGACGCCATCACCGGCACCGCCAAGGAGGCCGTGGTGGTGGACTACGGCGTCAGGTGCGGCCCCGTCCCCCCACGACCCCAGAGAAAGGCCGCCCGGAGCCGCGTCCCGCAGGCGCATGGACAGCGTGTGGTCCTGTCCCCACGGTCCCTCTCCGTCCCCCAGGCTGCTGCGCTCCCTGGTCAGCCTGAAGCAGGTCATCATCAACGCCGCCCACTACCTGGTGCTGGGCGACAAGGAGGCCTACCGCTTCGACCCCGAGGCGCCCTTCCTGCAGATGGTGAGTCCCGTCCTGCCCGCTCGGGCCCCGAGAGCAGGGGACGAGGGTCTGTCCCCTTCCCCTGCCCTGTCCGGGGGTGAGTGCAGCTGGACACGGGAGGGGAGGCGGCAGGGTGCTGCCTCAGGCCGAGCCCCACGATGGCTGTTCCCTGCCCATCATTTTTTAAATACATTTTTTTTTATTGATTTCAGAGAGGAAGGGAGAGGGGGAGAGAGAGAAACATCCATGATGAGGGAGAATCACCGATCTGCTGCCTCCTGCACCCCCCGCCCCCCTACCGGGGATCGAGCCTGCAACCTGGGCATGTGCCCTCGACTGGGAATCGAACCTGGGACCCTTCAGTCCACAGGCTGACGCTCTATCCATTGGGCCACACCAGCTAGGGCCTTCCCACCGTTTAATTCCAGGATGACACCCGCTTAAACCATGACGCCCTGCCAGAGCCCACGCTGATCCAGCTGGACGCCTCGCCCAGGTGAGCCGGACCAGGCTGTGCCCAGGGCGGAGCCGCTCCCTGACCCCCCCACCCCCCCCACCGCCCCCATACCCGCCCCCACACCTGCCCCAGGCGCAGAGGCCTGCTGGCCAGCTCCCCTTCCGCCTGCAGGTACGTGGTGCTCTTCAACCCGCTGGACCAGGAGCGGCTCAGCGTGGTGACCCTGCTGGTCAGCTCGCCCCGGGTGCGCGTCCTGTCGGACGAGGGCCAGCCCCTGGCCGTGCAGCTCAGCCCGCACTGGAGGTCCGCCACCGACATGGTCCCCGACGTCTACCAGGTGACCCCTGCCCTCCTGGCCTCTGTCCCCCGCACCGGCCTCCGCCCGCCTCCGCCCTCCCCCGCCCTCCCCGGGGTGGGGACGGGGCCTGCGGGAGGAATTGCCCACAGGAAGGCGAGGTCTGGACTAGCCCTGGGGAGAGTGGCTTTGTGTTGCCTGTCGCTCGTTCTTTCAGCAAGAGATTCTTTTTTTTTCTTTTTTTTTTAATTTGTTTTAAATAGCAATATTTACTTTTTTATTTTTATTGGTTTCAGAAAGGGAGAGATATATAGAAACATCGATGATGCCCTGACTGGTTTGGCTCAGTGGATAGAGCGTCGGCCTGCGGACTCAAGGGTCCCGGGTTCGATGCCGGTCGAGGGCATGTACCTTGGTTGCGGGCACATCCCCAGTAGGGGGTGTGAAGGAGGCAGCTGATTGATATTTCTATCTCCTCCGTGTTTCTAACTATCCTTCTCCCTTCCTCTCTGTAAAAAATCAATAAAATATATTTAAAAAAAAGAAAAAGAAACATCAATGGTGAGAGAGAATCGTGGATCGGCTGCCTCCTGCGTGCCCTGCATGCCCCCTTCAGGGGATGGAGCCTGCAACCTGGGCATGAGCTCTGACCGGGAGTCAAACACCAGACCCTTCCGTGTGCAGGCCAGTGCTCTATCCACTGAGCCAAACTGGCCAGGGCTCAGCAAACCTCAGCACGGGGTTGCCACTTCATAGTTTGTCCAGTGTCAGTTGAGATTCATAACAGCCTGACGGGGACAGTAACACCTCCTCCCCTTGCGGGGGAGGGACGGAGGCCCCAGCCCCCGATCCCCAGGCCTGCGCCCCCACTGACGCCGGCTGTGCCTCCCCCCCGCCCGCCCCCTGTGCCGTAGGTGTCTGTGCCCGTCCGCCTGCCGGCGCTGGGCCTGGGCGTGCTGCAGCTGCAGGCCGGCCTGGATGCCCGCCGCACGCTGCCCTCCTCCGTGCGCGTCTACCTGCAGGGCCGCGCGCTGGCCGTCAGCCGGCACGAGGCCTTCCCCCTCCGCGTCAGCGCCTCGGGCCCCGGCGACTTCGCCCTCAGCAACCGCTACCTGCAGGCCCGGTTCTCAGGCCCCAGCGGGCTCCTCAAGGTGAGGCCCGGGGGCGGGGGCGGGGGGCGGGGCCGGGGCCGCCATCGGCTGGCGGGGGGCGGTCCGCGCCCTCCCAGGGGGCAGGCCTGACATGCCGGCGTGGGGCCTGGGGTCAGGGCTGTGTTTCTCGGCAGAGCGTCCAGAGGGCGGACGAGGAGCGGGAGCAGCGCGTGGACATGCAGTTCTTGGTCTACGGCACCCGCACGTCCAAGGACAAGAGCGGCGCCTACCTCTTCCTGCCCGACGGCGAGGCCCAGGTACCCGAGGGGCACGGGGACCCCCCCGGGCGCAGGAGAGCTGGGCCTGGCTGCCTCTGAGAGGTGGGGGGGAGGGGCGAGGGGCTCACGGGGAGGGGGGGGGAGGGGGGGGACCCTGGGCTGGTGTGTGTCCCCCCCCTTTGCTCCGTGCCGGGCTCAGTGCCGCCGCTCGTTGCCAGCCCTACGTCCCCAAGGAGCCCCCCGTGCTGCGCATCACCGAGGGCCCCTTCTTCTCGGAGGTGGCCGCGTTCTACGAGCACGTCCACCAGGTGGTCCGGCTCTACAACCTGCCAGGTGCGCCCCGGCGGAGGCGGGGGGGAGGAGGGGGCGGGCGGAAGGGGAGGCAGGGCTGGGGCTTCACTGACTCCGGGCAGAAAGGTTGTCAGGGAGAGACGCCTATCGGGGTGGCCCGGCCCGCCCAGCCGCCACCCGCCTCGCTCGGCCTCACAGGCTCCCTCTGTGCCGGGCCAGGCGTGGAGGGGCTGTCGCTGGACGTGTCCTCGCTGGTGGACATCCGGGACTACGTCAACAAGGAGCTGGCGCTGCGCATCCAGACCGACATCGACAGCCAGGGCGCCTTCTTCACCGACCTCAACGGCTTCCAGGTGAGGCCGGGCCGAGTTCGGCCCCGTCAGAGGCACGGGGGTGGGGTCAGGGGCGTCCCCGACGGAGAAGGGGAGCCAGGCGAGAGGCCAGGGACCCCTCAGACGGGGGATCCCCGGGACCGCTGGCCGTGCCCACAGGTGCAGCCGCGGCGGTACCTGCGCAAGCTACCCCTGCAGGCCAACTTCTACCCCATGCCCGTCATGGCCTACATCCAGGACGCCCAGAACCGGCTCACGCTGCACACGGCGCAGGCCCTCGGCGTCTCCAGCCTCCGCGACGGTGAGTGGGAGCAGGAGCCGCGTGGGGGTGAAGGCCCCAGAGCCTCTCCGCTCTAGTCCCCCCTCTCCTTCCAGTTCACACCCACACACACACTACCCCACTCCGTCCTGTCCCCCATTCGATAGGGGTGAGCCATTACAGCTGCCAGTCACAGGTGCCTCTGTCACCCACCCCCAGTGGGGGCGCCTGGGGGGCCCCTCAAAAGCCATCAGAATATCGAACAGTGATTCTCTTTTTAAAGAAAAAAAAATTGCCCTAACCGGTCTGGCTCAGTGGATAGAGCGTCGGTCTGCAGACTCAAGGGTCCCGGGTTCGATTCTGGTCAAGGGCATGTGCCTTGGTTGTGGGCACATCCCCAGTGGGGGGTGTGCAGGAGGCAGCTGATTGATGTTTCTCTCTTATCAATGTTTCTAACTCTATCCTTCTCCCTTCCTCTCTGTAAAAAAATCAAAACATATTTAAAAAGAAGAAAGAAAAAAAGATTTTTAATTGATGTCAGAGAAGAAGGGAGAGGGAGAGAGAGATAGAAGCATCAGTGATAAGACAGAAGCATGGATCAGCTCCCTCCTGCACACCTCCTACTCAGAATCGAGCCTGCAACCGGGCATGTGCCCTGACCGGGAATCGAACCCGGGACTTCTCAGTCCATGGGCCAGTTCAATCCACTGGGCCACCACAGCCGGGCTGAACGTGGCTTCTCAGCCCGGGTGTGCAGTCCCCTCTGGCCGGGGATGGGAGAGGGACCGTTGGGAAGGGCATTGGTGTTGGAATGAATTATTTAGCAAAGGAGAAAAAGACATACTGTCTTCCTATTCATGGTCATTAAAAATGAGAATGATACTTTTTTTTTAAGGGAGAGAGACAGAGAGCTAGAAATGTCGATGAGAGAGAAACCTCAACCAGCTGCCTCTTGCACATCCCCCACTGGGAATGTGCCCGCAACCAAAGTACATGCCCTTAGTTGGAATCAAACCTGGGACCTTTCAATCCGCAGGCTGACACTCCATCCACTGAGCCAAACTGGTTAGGGCTGTTTTATTTATTTATTTGTATTCATTTGCGAGGGGGAAAGGGGAGAGAGAAAAAGAAAAAAACAAACATATTAATTCTTTCTATCACTTATCTGTGCATTCATCGATTGATTGTTGTCTGTTCCCTGGCCGGGGATTGAGCCACAGCCTGGGCACGTCGGGATGACGCTCTGAACAGCCGTCCAGCCAGGGTCTAAGAAATGGCTGTTTTATATGCCAGGAGGCTGTTTTAGGCTTTTTGGCCACCTTTCTGTGATTGCCTGGTGAAGGAAGACTGCGACTGCGGGACCTCCCACATCAGAACCAGGGCTGGGAGCGGGGAGAGGCGGAGGGCCGTGTGTGTGGGAAAACCCTCCAGGGGGTCTTCAAAAAGCAGGCGCTGGGTGGGGGGGAGGCGTGGGAAAACCCTCCCCCCAGCAACACCTGAGCGAGCCCAGGCCATCTCTGCTGTCTCTCTTCCCCTGGGCAACCCCGAGGACCCGTCCTCCCAGCCTCCGCCTGGCTGTCCTCCCGCACCCCTCCTGCCCGGGAGCCACGGGGCAGGGCCGAGGTCTGCCAGGCCTCAACTCTGATGCCCTACTCTGTGAGACCAGCCCTTCAGGGACCCCCCCCCCCCCCCCAGCTCTTGTCCCAGGGCTTCTCTCCCGCCCAGTGACTCAGCTTCCGGCCCCCCCACCCCCACCCCCACCCCGGCTCCCCCCGGGCTCTGTGGCCGCTCCCCGGGCTCTGTGCCCGCTCCCCGGGCTCTGTGCCCGCTCCCCAGGCTCTGCGGCCGCTCCCCGGGCTCTGCGGCCGCTCCCCGGGCTCTGTGCCCGCTCCCCGGGCTCTGCGGCCGCTCCCCCCGGCTCTGTGGCCGCTCCCCGGGCTCTGTGGCCGGGCTCTGCGGCCGCTCCCCGGGCTCTGCGGCCGCTCCCCCGGGCTCTGCGGCCGCTCCCCGGGCTCTGCGGCCGCCCCCCGGGCTCTGTGCCTGCTCCCCCGGGCTCTGTGGCCGCTCCCCCGGGCTCTGTGGCCGCCCCCCGGGCTCTGCGGCCGCTCCCTGGGCTCTGTGCCCGCTCCCCCGGGCCCTGTGGCCGCTCCCCGGGCTCTGTGGCCGCTCCCCGGGCTCTGTGGCCGCCCCCCGGGCTCTGTGGCCGCTCCCCCGGCTCTGTGGCCGCTCCCCGGGCTCTGCGGCCGCTCCCCCGGCTCTGTGGCCGCTCCCCGGGCTCTGTGGCCGCTCCCCCGGCTCTGTGCCCGCTCCCCGGGCTCTGTGGCCGCTCCCCGGGCTCTGTGCCCGCCCCCCGGGCTCTGTGGCCGGGCTCTGTGGCCGCTCCCCGGGCTCTGTGGCCGGGCTCTGTGGCCGCTCCCCGGGCTCTGTGGCCGGGCTCTGTGGCCGCTCCCCCGGGCTCTGTGCCCGCTCCCCGGGCTCTGTGGCCGCTCCCCGGGCTCTGTGCCCGCTCCCCGGGCTCTGTGGCCGCTCCCCGGGCTCTGTGCCCGCTCCCCGGGCTCTGTGGCCGCTCCCTGGGCTCTGTGCCCGCCCCCCGGGCTCTGTGGCCGGGCTCTGTGGCCGCTCCCCGGGCTCTGTGGCCGCTCCCCCGGGCACTGTGGCCGCTCTGTGCCCGCTCCCCGGGCTCTGTGGCCGCTCCCCGGGCTCTGTGGCCGCTCCCCGGGCTCTGTGGCCGCTCCCCTGGGCTCTGTGGCCGCTCCCCTGAGGCCACCGCGCGCCCGGGACTCACCGTGCTCCCGCAGGCCAGCTGGAGGTGATCCTGGACCGGCGGCTGATGCAGGACGACAACCGCGGCCTGGGCCAGGGCCTCAAGGACAACAAGCGCACCCGCAACCACTTCCGCCTCCTGCTGGAGCGCCGCGCCCTGGGCAGCCAGGTGAGGGCGCTTTGTGTTCTGTTAGTTTGTTTGTTTATTTATTTTATGCGCTTCTTATTTATTCCAGAGAGGAAGAGGGGGAGAGAAGCATCCATCGTGGGAGAGAATTATTGATCGGCTGCCTCCTGCACGCCCCACACGGGGCACTGAGCCCGCAGCCCGGGCCTGTGCCCTGACCGGGAATCGAACCGTGGCCTCCTGGGTTGTAGGTCAGGGCTCACCCACTGAGCCACGCTGGCCGGCAAGGAGCCCTTTCCCAGTGGCGTGCGGTGGGAAGTGGTCCTGGAGCCAGAACCCCTGCATCCAGACCCATCAGGGAAGTCTCTCCAGAGGAACTGGCCTGGTTGTATTTCTTCTTTTTTTAAAAATAATATGTTTTATTGATTTTTTACAGAGAGGAAGGGAGAGGGAGAGAGAGTTAGAAACATCCATGAGAGAGAAACATCTATCAGCGGCCTCTTGCACACCCCCTACTGGGGATGTGCCCGCAACCAAGGTACATGCCCTTGACTGGAATCGAACCCAGGACCCTTCAGTCCGCAGGCCAACACTTTATCCACTGAGTCAAACTGGTTTTGGCTGGCCTGGCTGTATTTCATCCTCACCGTCACCCTCACCCTGCTCTGTCCCCTCACCCGCATCTCGGGCCCATCTTGCAGGTGCCAGACGGCCACTCCACCAGCTACCCGTCCCTCCTCAGTCACCTGACCTCCGTGTACCTCAACGCCCCGGTGCTCGCCCTGCCCGTGGCCAAGCGGCAGCCCCCGGCGCCCAGCCTGCGCCCGTTCCAGCCTCTGGCTTCCTCGCTGCCCTGTGACTTCCACCTGCTCAACCTGCGCACGCTCCAGGCCGAGGTGAGGATGCGCCCCGCCCGGACCTCCGGGACCAGTCCCGCCTGTCCTCACCCGCTCCTCTGTCCCAGCACCCCTTCAGGCAGAGGTGCTGCTGCACCTGTGAGTCCGGGGAGCACCTGTGAGTCCGGGGAGCACCTGTGAGCCCCGGGGAGCACCTGTGAGCCCCCCCGGGGAGCCCCTGTGAGCCCCGGAGAGCTTCTGCGAGCTCCTGGGGAGAACCTGTGAGCCCCGGGGAGACCCTGTGAGCCCAGGGAGCACCTGTGAGCCCCCCCGGGTAGCCCCTGTGAGCCCCGGGGAGCCCCTGTGAGCTCCTGGCAGCACCTGTGAGCCGGGGAGAGCTTCTGTGAGCTCCTGGGGAGCACCTGTGAGCCCCGGGGAGACCCTGTGAGCCCAGGGAGCACCTGTGAGCCCGGGGAGCACTTGTGAGCCTGGGGAGCACCTGTGAGTCCCCCGGGAGCACCTGTGAGCCCCCCAGGAGAACCAGTGAGTCCCCCGGGAGCAGCTATGAGCCCTAGGGAGCACCTGTGAGCCCCCCGGGAGAACCTGTGAGCCCCTTGGGAGCACCTGTGAGCCCCGGGGAGCCCCTGTGAGCCCCGGGGAGCACCTGTGAGTCCCCTGGGAGCACCTGTGAGTCCCCGGGGAGCACCTGTGAGCCCCGGGGAGCACCTGTGAGCCCCGGGGAGCATCTGTGAGCCCCGGGGAGCACCTGTGTGTGAGCTCGGGGAACCCCTGGGGAGCACCTGTGAACCCCGGGGAGCACCTGCGAGCTCGGGGAGCACCTGTGAGCCCGTGGGAGCACCTGTGAGCTCGGGGAGCATCTGCGAGCTCGGGGAGCACCTGTGAGCCCCCCAGGGAACACCTGTGAGCTCAGGGAACACCGCCCCCGGGAGAACCTGTGAGCCCGGGGAGCAGCTGTGAGCCCCCCAGGGAACACCTGTGAGCTCAGGGAGTACCTGTGAACCCCGGGGAGCATCTGTGAGCCCGCGGGAGCACCTGTGAGCCCGCGGGAGCACCTGTGAGCCCGCGGGAGCACCTGTGAGCTCGGGGAGCACCTGCGAGCTTGGGGAGCACCTACCTCACTGCCTGGTGCCGTCTGTCACAGGATGAGCCCTCCTTGCCCTCGGCAGAAGCCGCACTCATCCTGCACCGCAAAGGCTTCGACTGCGGCCTTGAGGCCAAGAACTTGGGCTTCAACTGCACCACCAGCCAAGGCAAGGTGAGCAGGGCCCGGCGAGGGAGGGCCGAGGAGCGGAGGCGGGGGGGAGGGGGGGGCTGCGGTGAGGTCAGGCAGCGGTCGGCGGGGGGCGGGGGCAGGGGTCGCTGGGTATTTTAGAAAAGTGGAAGCTGCTGACATTTGTTTTCTAAGCTACGGAGGCCCGGTGGGGCAAGTTCTAGACAAGGATAACTGTTCTAGCTGGACCACTGCTCATGAGTAGGGATGTCCATCAGACACAGAAATTAAAAACAACAGCACCCCGGCCGGTGTGGCTCAGCGGACCGAGCGCGGCCTGCGGACCCAAGGGCCCCTCCCGGGCTCAGTTCCGGATATCTGAATATCTGATATATTCCGGAATATCTGAACTGCAGGCTCCTCCCCAGCTCGGACCCTGTTCTGGGCTCATGCAGGAGGCAACCCATTGATGTGTTTCTCTCACATCCATGTTTCTTTTCTATTCTCCCTAAAAAAACAAAAATCAATGGTAGAGGATTAACAAAAAACAAACACAAAAAAAACCCCAAAACCATCAAACTGTATTTGTTGTTTAAGCCGGCACCCACAAATGCCTCAGAAGGGGACTGAGACATGGTCCCTGTCCCCCAAGAGCTCCCCGCAGCCGTCCCGACCTCAGGTCCAAGGTCAGGCTCGGGCCGAGCACATCCTGTGAGCCTGAGCCTGAGCCTGGGGCAGACGCGCCTGTGTTCGCGGGCACAGCGCCGCTGGCGGGCACGGCAGGCATTGGAGGAAGAGCCGCCCCCCTGGCGGGTCAGCACCCAACACCCCCTCCCCCCCTCTCCGCGCAGGTGGCCCTGGGGAGCCTCTTCCACGGCCTGGACGTGGGCTTCCTGCAGCCGACCTCGCTGACGCTGCTGTACCCGCTGGCCTCGCCCTCCAACAGCACGGACGTCTCCCTGGAGCCCATGGAGGTGGCCACCTTCCGCCTGCGCCTGGGCTAGGGCCCCGTGGCCGGAGGGGAAGCCGTCCTCAGAGACGCCGCCGCCGGCATCAGGTGGGGCGGACCAGCCGCACGGGGCCCCCGTCCCCATCGGCCTCTCAGAACTGGCAGACTGCGCCCGGCCCGCTTCCTGTGTGCTGTGGCTTCCGTGGGCCGGGCGGCCAGGGCAGACGCCGGGGAGCCCCAGGAGAGAAGGCCCCGGTCAGAACGGGCAGGACCCGCCCCGGCTTTGGGGTGAATGGCCGCCCCGTAGGGCACTGGCTCAGGCGCCCATCCTTTTCCCGAAATGGGATGGAGGAGGATCAAGAGAGGTGGGGGAGGCTGGAGGGGTCACCTCCAGCCTCAGGGTCGCTGGTCCTGGGGGATCCTGTATCCCGGGGTGACGAGCAGGAGCAGAGGGTGCTGGGAGGAGGGGATGGGCCCGGAGCTGGCAGCGGGTGGAGGAGCAGGAGGACTCCCGCTCCCTGTGAGGGAGCACTCCGAGTGCTCCCTGCCCGCACGCCCTGGCGAGGGGCTGCAGCGTGGCGGAGGGGCGCCCCGGAGGCCCTCGTGGCCGGAGGTCAGGACACTTCGGGTGCAAAATCCCCAGCTCAGGCGGGGTGCCTGGTCTGTGTGTGATCTGGGGAATGGTGGCCAGGGCGTGGGGGCACTCCCCACTGGGGACTCCTCTCTGGCTCCTGTCCTCCCCGCCAGCCCCTTCCTGCCCCTTCCAGCCATGGGGGCTGTGACTCGGTGCATCTCCACGATGCCCTGAGCCTGGGCTGGCGTCTCCGGAAGCATCCGGGTCCTGGCCCGGGGACCAGGGACGTGTGGGTGACCCCGTGGCTGCTCACCAGCCTTCCTCTCAGCTTCCATCAATAGAGAGCCTTTTGTGATAGTCTCTATAGATGCAAAACGGCATTTGGCAGAATTTACGATCTCTCCCCTATTAAAACTCTTCAGATTAGAAAGAGACGGGTTTCTCTGGGCAAAGGTCTCTGAGAAACCAACAGGTTATGGCGTCCTAAAGGGGCCGACTCCGGCATTCAGGTTCAAGCCGGAAACTGGCCGAGGGCTCCCGTTACTGGGGCAGTCCCGGCCCGGCCGACCCCGCAGCGGGCAGACGGCGGAGAAGAGAAAGTGGCAGTTGTCCTTGGTAGACGGTAGGAGGGCCGACCTGTAAAATCTGAGTGTGTCCGTGGAAGGCCGACTGGCAGTTTCCTGTAAGTGACCCAAATGACACACATCCATTTCCTGTATAGATTCTGGCTCTCTCCATCCAGCCCGTCCGTTCATGCTGTCCCCGTGATTTGGGTACTTCTTGGAATGTGGCAGGCTCTAAAGTTCACCTGGAAGAGTAAATGTTTGAGAGTACGAAGCGAATCTGAGTCCTGATGAGTCCGGGGTGCGCCGTGCTGGGGCGGGGGAGGGGGGGCAGCCGGCACCTGTCCTTGGGAACTCCCCAAAGGACGCTCAAGCGACCGCAGTTCAGCGCGTGTCGCCTGGAGTGGGAGCAGCCAGTGGACCGGGGGGGACGTGCGCAGACCGGATATTTGGGGATTTAGGATAAAAGGGGTATTTTAATAAAGTTAAACTATAAAATTCCTGAAGAAAATACAGGAAATTTTCAAACCTCTGGTATGGAAAGGCCCGTTATAAACATGACAGGAAACCCCAGAGGGTCATAATAATAAGGGAAATGATATAATGAGGGGAAAGAAAGATTTTACCACGAAATATCCAGGGTTTCTGTATGACGGAAGATATCAGGGTTAAAATGCAAAGGACAGGTTTGGGAGACAATATTTGCCCTAGCCTGTTTAGCTCAGTGGATAGAGCATCAGCCTGCCAGACCCAAGGGTCCCGGGTTCGATTCCGGTCCAGGGCACATAACCTCAGTTGCAGGCTCCTCCCCGGCCCGGGCCTTGGTCAGAGCTCATGCAGAAGGCAACCCATCCATGTGTTTCTCTCACAGGAATGTTTCTCTCTGTCTTTTCCCTCTCTCTTCCATTCTCCCTAAAAATCAGTGGAAAAATACCCTCAGGTGGGGATTAACAAAATAAATAAGTGGGTGAGTACCATTATTTTAGGGGAAAGCTTGCCGTGGGGCCCTTAGGGAGAGCCACTGGGCCTGCTAAGCTGCTACCTGAAGTTTCGGGGAGACAGCGGAGTTCTTCAGGCCACCTGAAAGGTCCCAGGTTCGATTCCCGTCAAGGGCGTGTATCTTGGTTGCGGGCACATCCCCAGTCGGGGGTGTGCAGGAGGCAGCTGATCGATGCTTCTGACTCTCTATCCCTCTCCCATCCTCTCTGTAAAAAATTAATAAAATATATTTAAAAAAAAACACACAAAACTGGAACCAGGACCTAACGCAGAAGCAGCTTCAAGCACTGGGAATGGTAGAGTCCTGTTCCTCCCTGCACCTCTCCATCCACCTCCCACCATCCTGTTTCCATGAAGAAGGGAGAGCTGGCCCAGCTGGTGTGGCTCAGTGGTTGAGTGTTGACCTATGAACCAGGAGGTCAACGGTTCGATTCCCGGTCAGGGCACATGCCCAGGTGGGGCATGTAGGAGGCAGCTGATCAGGGATTCTCATCATTGATGTTTCTATCTCTTCCTCTCCCTTCCTCTTGAAATCAATGAAAACATATTAAAAAAAGAAGGGAGGGCCCTGACCGGTTTGGTGTGCCTGCAACCAAGGTACATGCCCTTGACTGGAATCGAACCCGGGACCCTTCAGCCTGCAGGCAAACACACTCATTATCCACTGAGCCAAACCGATTAGGGGTGTTTAAATTTTTTTAATTAAAAAAAAAAAGTACCTTCTATATTGGCTCCGGTCAAACAGTTTATCTAAGGAGTCTTAGACTCACAGTCCAAATCCACTAGCTAGTTCAGACTTGCTCGTTACTCTGTCCAGTGGTTAGAATGACCAGGATTGAGATCACTCTTGTCTGGTTACGGGGCCCAGCACCATGGCAGACCCAGAGAGGGCTGGTCCTGATTCTGTCACTATGTGATCTATTTAATATTTAATGAGTCTTCTCACATCTCTGAGCTTTTTAAAAAAATATATTTTTACTGATCTCAGAGAGAGAGAGAGAGAGAGAAACATCAATGATGAGAATCATTGATCAGCTGCCTCCTGCACGCCCTATTGCAGATCAAGCTTGCAACATGGGCATATGCCCTTAACTGGAATCGAACCCAGGACCCTTCAGTCCGAAGGCTGACGCTCTATCCACAGAGCCAACCCTGCTTGGGCATCTCCGAGCTTCTTATTCTCTAGAATGAGAGTAATCCCTGCCCTCCCCAGCCCAATCATCTGATTATTTATAAAGAACATGACATAACACGTGAGGTTTGTACAACCTCAAGTACCTCGTGATGGTCTCTATATTTTCATTCTGAAGGAACAGAAGGCGTTTTTGTTTGTAAAATATCCTGAAACTTAATTTGAAACCACTTAAAACTGCAGAATTGTTTTTAAAATTTGGTAAATAATGTTTTAAAATATTGTAATCCCATCCCCTGAAAAAACTAAAACAAAACAAAAAAACAGCCGAAACTGGTTTGGCTCAGTGGATAAAGCGTCGGCCTGCGGTCTGAAAGGTCCCGGGTTCGATTCCGGTCAAGGGCATGGACCTTGGCTGCGGACACATCCCCAGTAGGGGGTGTGCAAGAGGCAGCTGATCGATGATTCTCTCTCATTGATGTTTCTAACTATCTCTCCTTTCCTCTCTGTAAAAAGTCAACAAAATATATTTAACAAAACAAAAAAAAAAACCACACACACAATAATCCTCAATCTCTAAAAGGTACTGCACCTGGCACTGCCTTAAGAGGTAAGAGGATTACACTGAACTTGTGAACTTGATTGGTTTTTCAGGGACTGTCCGGAAACTCATTTCCTTTTTGTTAATCCTCACCAGAGGTTATATTTCCCCCCATTGATTTTCTTTTTTTTAATCCTCACTCAAGGATATTTTTCCATTAATTTTTTTTTTTTTAAGAGGGAGTGGGGGTGGGAGAGAAATTGTGATGGAAGAGAGCCACAATAATTGTTTGCCTCTCACACAGGGGATCAAACCTGCTCTTTTAAAAAAATTTAATCAATTTTTTTCCATTGATTTTTAGAGTGGAAGAGACAGAGAAACACCAATATGAAAGAGGCATATCAGTCCTGGCTCAGCGGATAGAGCATCAGCCTGCGGACCGAAGGGTCCCAGGTTCGATTCCCAATCAGGGGCACATGCCCAGGTTTCGGGCTCGATCCCCAGTAGGGGGCGTGCAGGAGGCAGCCGACGGGTGATTCTCTCTCATCATGGATGTCTCCCTCTCCCTTTCCCTTCCTCTCTGAGATCAATAAAAATATATTTTTTTTAAAAAAGAAAGAGAAATATCAATTGGTTGCCTCCAGCATACCCCTTCCCCGCCCCCCTCAACCTTCCAAATCAGGGCGGGGAGCCTGCAACCTGGGCATGTGTCCTTGATCAGAATGGAAACTGGGACCCTTCAACCAGCCAGGGCAAACCTGCCATTCTTGAACGGAATCGAACCTATTATCCTCCTGGAGGCGGATCAAGGCTCTAACCATGGCAAAACTCATTTCCTTTTATTTATTTATTTATTTTATTTTATTTTAAAAATATATTTTATTGATATTTTACAGAGAGGAGGAAGGGAGAGAGAGAGAGAGAGAGAGCTAGAAACGTCAATGAGGGAGAAACATCAACCAGCTGCCTCCTGCACACCCCCTACCGGGGATGTGCCTGCAACCAAGGTACATGCCCTTGACCGGAATCGAACCTGGGACCTTTTAGTCCACAGACGGACGCTCTACCACTGAGCCAATCCGGTTTTGGCAAAACTCATTTCCTTTTAAAGTCATCATTTTGTTGCCCTTTGCCTTCCCCCCACCCCTCCCCCCCCCGCAGAGAGCGCGCTGGGCCTGCTTTGGGTGGAAAACCATCCTGGCCCAGAAAGAAGTGGCTGTGAGCTAAGGGCCCCCCAAGTGCACCCTTTCCAAGGGGTCCCTAAACTTCAGCGGCTCCTTAGACCCCAAAACCCCTGGTGCGATAGGCCCGCCCCCGCAACGCACGCGCCACTCACAGCGCCGCAGCCGCCAGGTCCCGCCCACCCGGGCTAGGTGGGCGGGGCCGCTTCCGGAGCAACCGAAAGTCCCTGTAGCTTAGCAACCGGGTGACAGGCTGCGCCGCGGGCCTATCCTGTGGCTGGGCCGGAGCTTGGAGCGAGCCGGCGGCCAATCGCCTCTCCCAAGGAGGACTCCCCCCATTCACGGAGCATCCGTCGGGCTGCTTCAAACACGTCGCGCCGCGGGGCCCTGGGAACTCACCGCCTTTCTCACCGACAGGAAACCGGGCCGAGGTGAAGGCCCTCGACCCCAGGGACCTGGCTCAGGGCGGGAATCCCACCTGCGGGTTCCCCATTCCAGCGTCTGGGGGAGGAGCAGCAGCTCAGACTTGACCGGAAATGCTTTATTTCCCAAAAATGACTTTGAAACGAGCGTCCATCGAAGCCCAAGTTCACCAGAGATCCCACTTTTGCAAAAAAAAAAAAAAAAAGGCAAGCAGACCCAAGGCCTGCAGGGCAGTGGATGCATCAGACGCGGACGGGGTGCGGCCGACCCCCACCATCCGGGCTCAGTTTACTTGGCAGGAGAACCCTCAGGCTGAGAAATGTTTTGGGGGCCCCTGGGCTGAGTGAACCGCGAAGGGTCCAGAAGGCGCCCAAAGGCTGGAGAACGAGTCCGATGAGGCTGGAGTCTGCGATGCCGGCTCCGGGCGGGCTCCGGGCTGCGCTCACAGGGCCAGCCCCCGCTCCCTGAACAGCTGCTTCAGCGCCTCTTCCAGCTGCGGGTTCGTGCCCTGAAGCCCCTTCACCACCTGCGCCGCCCACTCGAAGTATTCCTGGACCCGGTGCTCCGACCAGCCTGCGAGTGAACGGACAGAGGACGGCTCGTGCAATGGCAGCACGGACAGAAAACGGACTCGTGCAACGGACAGAGAACGGACTCGTGCAACGGACAGAAAACGGACTCGTGCAACGGACAGAAAACGGACTCGTGCAACGGACAGAGAACGGACTCGTGCAACGGACAGAGAACGGACTCGTGCAACGGACAGAAAACGGACTCGTGCAACGGACAGAAAACGGACTCGTGCAACGGACAGAGAATGGCTCGTGCAACAGACAGAAAACGGACTCGTGCAACGGACAGAGAACGGACTCGTGCAACGGACAGAAAACGGACTCGTGCAACGGACAGAGAATGGCTCGTGCAACAGACAGAAAACGGACTCGTGCAACGGACAGAGAACGGACTCGTGCAACGGACAGAGAACGGACTCGTGCAACGGACAGAAAACGGACTCTTGCAACGGACAGAAAGCGGACTCGTGCAACGGACAGAAAAAGGCTCTAGCAACGGACAGAAAGCGGACTCGTGCAACGGACAGAAAACGGACTCGTGCAACGGACAGAGAACGGACTCGTGCAACGGACAGAGAACGGACTCGTGCAACGGACAGAAAACGGACTCGTGCAACGGACAGAGAACGGACTCGTGCAACGGACAGAAAACGGACTCGTGCAACGGACAGAGAACGGACTCGTGCAACGGACAGAAAACGGACTCGTGCAACGGACAGAGAACGGCTCGTGCAACGGACAGAGAACGGCTCGTGCAACGGACAGAAAACGGACTCGTGCAACGGACAGAGAACGGCTCGTGCAACGGACAGAGAACGGCTGGTGCAATGGCTCTGCCCACTTCCCGGAGGGCTCGGTGGCGGGCCTTGCCCTGAAGTCCCCCCTGGGGCCCAGCTCCTCGGTGTTTTTGCCCGATGCGGGCAGATCAGTGTGGGCATTCGTTTAGGGAAATGGACCAGAACGCCCAGGAGGCTGTCCCCCTCCTCCTCACCCCCCTCCCCCCTTCCCCTCCATGGGGACGGAGCCACCTGGGCCTCCAGAAGATGGGCCCTCCCTGGCCCCTCGGAGCAGGTGAGGGGAGAGAGGGGAGGGGCCCCTACCCGTCGGGGTGCAGCGGTTCAGGTCCCTCAGGTTGTACAGCTTGTCCGCCAGCTTCACCAGCTTCGCCCCCGGGCTGCTGAGGGGGGCGTGCTCCACCTGCAGCCGCTTCCTCTCCAGCTTGGGCAGCGTCTTGTCGTCCGTCACCTCCTCCACCAGCCGCCGCACCCGCGCCCCGAAGCGCAGCTCCAGCTCGTCCAGGGTGGTGTCCGTGTCCTCCACCGTGTCATGGAGCAGGGCGGCCTGGGGACAGGCCCCCGCTCAGCCCGGTGGCGCCAGCCGGGGCCGGGGGTGGGGTGGGGGGGGGTGTCCAGGGCTGAATGGGGGGGCGGAGGCTTTACCTGTAACACCGCAATGTCCGTGATCCCCGCCTCGTGGGTCAGGATCCGAGCCACCCCTGCCGGGCAAGGCAGGAAATCAGACCGGATTGAGGGAGGGAGGGTGTGGAGGGGGGGGGGGGTGTCCCAGCCCGCGGGTGCTGCTGGGGTTTTCTGGAGCCAGAGGGGGCCCCTCACTCACGGGGTGTCCTCGGACCTGTCCTGCACTCTGAGTGTCCATCGTGCACAGGGAACAGCCATGCACCCCCCACACCTACACCCCACACCCCAGATTGTTGGAGGCGTCATCATCCCCAATGTGTGGTGCAGAGTGGGTGCTCCATGAGGTGCACGATCCCACCCACCCCGTCCTCCTCCCCCCCCCTCCCCCCCGCCCCGCGCCGCCGAGGTTCCTCCCGGGGCTGCGCGCCCACCGATGGGGTGGTTGATGTATGGGGTCCCTTCCGGGTCCATCCGCCGCTGCCTCCGGTGCTTGTGAGCCGCGAAGTCGGCGGCTTCCAGCAGCTGCGCCACCTCCGAGCCCATCGCGCCGGTGGGGCCAACGGCTGGGGGTTCCGAGAGAGAAGCTGACGGAGCGCCACAGCGCCCCCTGGCGCCGCGGAGGCCGCGGGGATGGCGGAATGTCGTCCAGAAGAGCTTCCCCTCGGGGGTGCCGCTCTGGTGGGTTGTGGGGGGCCGGGGGTGGGCAGCCCCCGGTTCGAGAACACGCCCTGGGGCTCTGAGGCCACACGGTGTGCGGATTCCAGGGCTCGAAGGCACAGGTGGCTGTGACGGAGGCGGCAGGGCAGTTAGGCCTCACCAACCTCAAGGTCAGAGCCAGCTTTTCCCAGGAGGGACTTCTGACCCCGCCAGGAAGACAGTCTCCAGCTTATCCATGCTCTGGAAAATTCCCAAAGCGCTCTAAAAATAACTCTCCCTGCAGGGCCGGGCCTGGTTGCTATGGGCACGGACCAGAAGACCGACCGACCGAGCCTAGGGCCTGACCTTCTGGAAATGGGAGCCTTTGCTGGGAGCCCTGCTGAGATTCAGGCTCCCAGCCAGCAGTGATAACTGTCTTTATTTTATTTTTAAATATATATATATCTTTATTGGTTTCAGAGAGGAAGGGAGAAGGAGAGAGATAGAACCATCAATGATGAGAGCGAATCATTGATTGGCTGCCTTCTGCACGTCCCCTACTGGGTTCGAGCCCGTAACCCAGGCATGTGCCCTTGGCCATAATCGAACCTGGGACCCTTTAGTCCGCAAGCTGACGCTCTATCCATTGAGCTAAACCAGCCAGGGCTCTTTTTTTTTTCTTCTTTTTCTTTTTAAGTTAGTGATTAACATTGGAGTTGCTGATTTGTTAAAAAATATATTTTTATTTTTATTGATTTCAGAGAGGAAGAGAAAGGAAGAGAGAGATAGAAACATCCATGATGAGAGAGGATCATTGATAGGCTGCCTCCTGCACGCCCCCCCTCAGGGGATTCGGTCTGCAACCCAGGGCCTGTGCCCTTGACCGGGAATGGAACCGTGACCTCCTGGTTCCCAGGTGGACGCTCGATCACTGAGCCATGCTGGCTATCACAGGAACTGTCTGCTTTTCTCTCAGGTGCCAGGACAAAATTTGCATTTCTTGTGCCATAAGGATTCGTGCTTCAGTCCCCGGGCACTGACTATGGGCGCTGGGGTGATGTGTGTTGCCACTGCTGTGATTCCGGTCAAGGGCATGTACCTGGGTTGCGGGCACATCCCCAGTAGGAGGTGTGCAGGAGGCAGCTGATTGATGTTTCTCATCGATGTTTCTAGCTCTCTATCCCTCTCTCCCTTCCTCTCTGTAAAAAATCAATAAAAATATATATATATTTTTTAAAAAGGAACTCCCAAGTGTGCTTGACCTCTCTTTAAAAAAAAAAAAAAAAAAAGAGAGAGAGAGAGAGAGAGAGAGAGAAGAAGTCCTTCTCAGGGGAAGGGTTAAGAGCACCTGCAGGCTGCAGGGGCTCCAGATGCCCCTGGGCTGACCTGTCCACTCCTCAGCCTCAGCCCATCCCCAGCCCCAAAGCCACGGGTACACTGGGGCTCTAAATTCCGGGACAGGAGGCTTGTAGCTTACAAACTAGTGGAGAGACAGACAGACCTCACACCTAAAATCACGAAAACACACGGATTGCAAATTCAATTCGATGAAGAAAAAGTTCCGGGGCCCGGAAAGCAGGTAACAGGAGCCATGCACACGTTGTGGGGGCGAGGGTCAAGGATATTACACACATGATAGCCGGGGGTTGCAATCCTGAATCTTCCCGTGGATGGCTTCAGGGCACCTGTGAGCCCCTGAATTAGTAGTGTTGACAGCTTCTGCATTTAATCCGGGGAGGGGCCAGATTCCTCCGAACTCGCACCTCTCGCCTGGCCAGTGGCTGCCCTAGTGAGAGCCAGCCTCCCGGCACTGTCTCCTCTCCCGCGGGCCTCCACAGGCTGCTGCTCGTGACCTTGGTGACCGCGGACCTCCTGCACGCTGACCTCGGTCGGGGCCGGGGCCCGAACCAGGGCCGCCGCGCTTCTTTCTCCGCGCGCCCCCTGCAGGCCTCGGTGGGAACAGCCGAGGCTCGCCCCCCCCCCGGCTCCTCTGCGCATGCGGAGGCGGCCGGGCGCCCCGCCCCTTTCCACCCTGCGCGCGCGCGCGCACCACGTCGCCTCTGACGTCAGTAGGGCGTCCGCCGCAGAGACCGCGTCGGCGCGCGCCCCCTGCAGGTCTCGGTGGGAACAAACGAGGCGCGCCCCCGGCTCCTCTGCGCATGCGGAGCCGGCCGGGCGCCCCGCCCCTTTCCTCCCGGCGGGCGCGCGCGCACGACGTCGCCTCTGACGTCAGGAGGGCGTGGTCCCCTCACAGCGGATTCCGGAGCCTGGACTCCGCCCGCCTCAGAGTCCGCGAGGCGGCGCGCCCCCGGGGAGCCCTGCGCGATGACGGTGAGTGGTCCTGGGGCACCCCAACCCCGGCCACCGCCCCGGGGACCCCCCCAAACCCGGCCACCGCCCCGGGGACCCACCCCCAAACCCGGCCACCGCCCCGGGGACCCCCCCAAACCCGGCCACCGCCCCGGGGACCCCCCCAAACCCGGCCACCGTCCTGGGGGAGGGTGGTGAGGGTGGGTGTGCCCATCCCCCGCGCCTGCACCCCTTCGCACCTGCTCGGACCACTCCCTTCTCACCTGACTTGGCCCTCCTTGTTGGGGGGCTGGTCCCCGACCCCCCCAAACCCCAAGCCGCACGCCGACCTTTGCACCGCCCCCCTCCGCAGGCCAGCTCCGTGGAGCAGCTGCGGAAGGAGGGCAACGAGCTGTTCAAATGCGGGGACTACGAGGGCGCCCTGGCGGCCTACACGCAGGCCCTGGATCTGGGGGCTGCGACGCCCCAGGACCAGGCCATTCTGCACCGGAACCGGGCCGCCTGCCACCTTAAGCTGGTGAGGGAGCCCCCCTTTCCCCCCACACACACTCTCTCTGCTCTTCCCCCCCGGGGCCTGCCGGTCCGCCTTGCATATCTCGCCGCTGCGTGGGGGGCCCTGACTGGACATTCACCTGTGGGGTGTCTTTTTAAAAATATATATATATTTTTATTGATTTTTTCACAGAGAGGAATGGTAAGGGATAGAGAGATAGAAACATCGATGAGAGAGATACATCGATCTGCTGCCCCTGCACACCCCCTACTGGGGATGCGCCCGCAACCAAGGTCCATGCCCCCAACCGGAATCGAACCTGGGACCCTTCAGTCTGCAGGCTGATGCTCTATCCACTGAGCAAAACTGTCTTTTGGGGCCTGCGGGTAGTAGGGAGCCCCGTGATTCTGGAGAACAACTCTGATGCTCTTTTTTTGTGTGTGTGTGTGTAATATATTTTATTGATTTTTTTACAGAGAGGAAGGGAGAGGGAGAGAGAGCCAGAAACATCGATGAGAGAGAAACATCGACCGGCTGCCTCCTGCACACCCACCCCTGGGAATGTGCCTGAAACCAATGCACATGCCCCTGACCGGAATCGAACCTGGGACCCTTCAGTCCGCAGGCCGACGCTCTATTCGCTGAGCCAAACTGGTTTTGGCTTATAGATTTTTTACAGAGAGGAAGGGAGAGAGAGAGTGAGTTAGAAACATCGATGAGAGAGAGAGACATTGACCAGTTGCCTCCTGCACACCACCTGTTAGGGATGTGCCCGCCACCAAGGTCCATGCTCTTGACCGGAATCGAACCCGGGACCTTTGCGTCCGCAGGCTGATGCTCTATCCACTGAGCCACACCGGTTTCGGCTGATGCTCTTTTTTTTTGTTTTTTTTCCTTTTGCAGGAGGATTACAGCAAAGCAGAAACCGAGGCCTCCAAAGGTAGAGACACGTGCCCTGTGTGTGTGGAGGGGGCCGTGGGGCTTCGGTGATGGGCCAGGCTCTGGGACCACTGCGCCATCACCACCTCCTCCTCTCTGCTCCCTCCCCCCTGAAGCGCACCTGCCTTCTGTCCCACTTCCTCCGGCCTTTCCTTTTCTGCAGCTACCCTCACCTTCTCTGAGGCTGGAGTGCTGAGCCCCCCCAAGCGTCCCCCCGCCACCTTCCTCTGGCCCTCGAGACCTGGGGGCCTCCCGGGCGCTGACCGCGCTCCCGTTTGTGCTCAGCGATCGCCCAGGACGGCGGGGACGTCAAGGCGCTGTTCCGGCGGAGCCAGGCCCTGGAGAAGCTGGGCCGCCTGGACCAGGCCGCCCTGGACCTGCAGCGCTGCGTGAGCCTGGAGCCCAGGAACAGAGCGTTCCAGGAGGCCCTGCGCAGCCTGGCGGGCCAGATCCAGGAGAAGGTGCGTGTGAGGGAGGGGTGTGGGGAGCACGGGGGGCGGAGGGACCCCGGTGAAGGGGTGCGGGGCGGCGGCGGAAGGAAATAGTTCTGCACAGTCGCGGGACAGCGTGCCAGCTTAGGGAACGATGCTCAGCCTCGCCAGCGGGTAGGGAAATGCAAACTAAAATAAAGGCAAGGGCCAAAACCAGTGTGGCTCAGTGGATAGAGCATCATCAGCCTGTAGACTGAAAGGTCCCGGGTTGGATTCCGTTCAAGGACATGTACCTTGGTTGCGGGCACATCCCCGGTAGGGGGCTTGCAGGAAGCAGCTGGATTGATGTTTCTAACTCTCTTTCCCTCCCTGTAAAAAAAAAAACAAAAAAAAAACCAAAAAAAAACATATTAAAAAAAATAACATAAAATACCGGCAAGGTGCTGACTTCTCGTAGGTCTGTCTGGCACTACTTACTTATTTTTATTTTTATTTAAAAAATATATATTTAATTGATTGTTCCAGAGAGGAAGGGAGAGGGATAGAGAGTTAGAAATATCAATGAAAAAGAAACATCGATCAACTGCCTCCTGCACACCCCCCACTGGGGATGTGCCCGCAACCAGGGTACGTGCCCTTGACCGGAATCGAACCTGGGACCCGTCAGTCCGAAGGCTGACGCCCTAACCACTGTGCTACACCGGTTTCGGCTCGGCATCTCTCTTAAAACAGTAAATAAGCAGGTGCGGTGCCCCAGCGTGTTTACCTGTCGCACCTAACGCCTTCCCGGTGTACACGAGCTGGCGTGTGTGTTTATGGCAGCCTCGTCGGTCTCAGCGGAAACCCGGAGCTCGCCTAAACGCCCGGCGGTGGGGGGATGGCTGACTGCGCTGGGCGGCGGCCTACCTGGCAATTACCGAGAGCAGAGAGTAGGTGCCTCCACACGCGTAGACACGGGAGGCTGACGCTTAAATGGAAAAAAGGGAAACATGCAATCACACAGGATGATGTCATTTGTGTTAAACTGTTTTCCCCCCCGTACGCACCCAAGAACATGCCATATTTTTTTCTGCACGTACACTTGGGTATGTAAGTAGGGAGAAAAATAATTTTAAAAATACACATCAAAATGTTACCAGGGCGACCTCCAGAGCCCTGTGGTGAGCAGAATCAGGGAGCTCCTGGCTGGGCGGGAACGGGTGCTGTGACTGATGAGTCATGTTCGCCGTGGGTGCCAGAGGGCAGGGAGCCAGGACCGTGGGGAGGGAGAGTCCTGGGGTGATCTTAATCGTTCAGATTATTTTATTTTATAAAATAACATTTTATTGATTTTTCACAGAGAGGAGGGAGAGGGATAGAGAGTTAGAAACATCGATCAGCTGCCTCCTGCACACCCCTTACTGGGGATGTGCCTGCAACCAAGGTCCATGCCCTTGACCGGAATCGAACCTGGGACCCTTCAGTCTGCAGGCCGGCGCTCTAACCATTGAGCCACACCGGTCAGGGCTGTTCAGATTATTTAAAAAAAAAAACCTCCAAAGGAGGACACTCTGCCCTCACCAGCTGCTGGCTCCCAGCAGAGATGGCGCCGCTGGGAGGGGTGGGCTCTGTCTGAGAGGATGTCTCCCTCCCTGTGGCACTGCCCTCCGCACGGGGCCGCCCCTGCTGCCCAAGCGGGAAGCCGGTCAGGAGGAAAATGGCTGCGGGGAGTTGGGGAGAAGCTGCCAGGCGAGTCCCTTCCTGCCCATGGGAGCGGGAGCGGGTGCCAGCCCAAACCCTGGCACCCTCGCCCGGCCTCCCCCCGGCGGGAGCCAGGCCTGGGAGGGGCCGAGAGAACAGAGGGGCCGTGTGTGTGTGTGTGTGTGTGTGTGTCCCTCTCTGTGTGAGTGTCTGTGTGTGTGTGTGTGTCTGTGTGTTTCTCTCTGTGTGAGTGTTTCTGTGTGTGTGTGTGTGTGTGTGTCTGTGTGTTTCTCTGTGTGTGTGTGTGTGTGTCTGTGTGTTTCTGTGTGAGTGTCTCTGTGTGTGTCTGTGTGTTTCTCTGTGTGTGTTTCTGTGTGTCTGTGTGTTTCTCTGTGTGTGTGTGTGTGTCTGTGTTTCTCTGTGTGTGAATGTTTCTCTGTGTGTGTGTGTGTGTGTGTCTGTGTGTGTGTGTGTCTGTGTGTTTCTGTGTGAGTGTCTCTGTGTGTGTCTGTGTGTTTCTCTGTGTGTGTTTCTGTGTGTGTGTGTGTCTGTCTCTCTGTATGTGTGTGTCTGTGTGTTTCTCTGTGTGTGTGTGTGTCTGTGTGTCTGTGTGTTTCTCTGTGTGTGAATGTTTCTCTGTGTGTGTGTGTGTCTGTGTGTCTGTGTGTCTGTGTGTTTCTCTGTGTGTGAATGTTTCTCTGTGTGTGTGTGTGTGTGTGTGTCTGTGTTTCTCTGTGTGTGAGTGTGTGTCTGTCTCTCTGTCTGTGTGTGTGTCTGTGTTTCTCTCTGTGTGAGTGTCTCTGTGTGTGTGTCTGTGTGTTTCTCTCTGTGTGTGTGTGTGTCTGTGCGTCTGTGCGTCTGTCTGTGTCTGGCCCACAGCGGTGATGGCCCACGCCGTCGCCCTGATGCAGGTGCGGTACATGTCCTCCACGGAGGCCAAGGTGGAGCAGATGTTTCAGATCCTGCTGGACCCCGAGGAGAAGGGCACCGAGAAGAAGCAGAAGGTGAGGGGCCGGGCCGCGGGAGAGCTGGACTTCGGGGGGCTGCCCTGCTGAGCGCCCTGCGTGCTGGGCTCCACCCAGAAGCCCCCGGGGCCCCCGTTCCTGCCAGGGGCTCGGACCCCACATTCTCTACCTACAGCCCCGAGAGCGGCTCTTCCCCGCTTACGAAGGGGCCCGGCCGGTGTGGCTCAGTGGTTGAGGTTCGATTCCCGGTCAGGGCCCAGGCCCAGGGTTTGGGCTCGATCCCAAGTGAGGGGTGTGCAGGAGGCAGTATATCAGTGATTCCCTCTCATCATTGATGTTTCTCTCTCCCTCTCCCTCTCCCTTCCTCTCTGAAATCAATGAAAATATATGTTAAAAATTCAGAGAGAAGAACAAACCAAAGAGGTGCACTGAGGTTGGTCGAGGTTCAATGTGTAGCCAGGGTCACAGCCGGGCCGGAGCGCGGGCCGGAGCGCGGGCCTCTGCCTGCCCGGCCCTGAGTGTGTGTGTGTGTTGTGTGCGTGTATGTGTGTGTGCGTGCGTGTGTGCATGTATGTGTGCGTGCGCGTGCTGAGTCCGTGCCCCCGCGCCCCCTGCAGGCCTCCCAGAACCTGGTGGTGCTGGCCCGGGAGGAGGCGGGGGCCGAGAAGATCTTCCGGAGCAACGGCGTGCCGCTGCTGCAGCGCCTGCTGGACACGGGCGAGGCCGACCTCATGCTGGCCGCGCTGCGCACGCTGGTCGGCATCTGCTCCGAGCACCAGTCGCGGGTACGTTGGGGGGGTCTGCCGACAGCCCTCCCTCCGTCCGTGCATCCGTCCCTCCATCCATCCGTTCGTCTATTCCTCCATCCGTCCCTCCATCCGTTCGTCCATCCATCCGTTCCTCCGTCCCTCCATCCGTCCCTCCATCCGTCCCTCCATCCGTCCCTCTGTCCATTCATCCGTTCCTCCATCCGTCCCTCCATCCCTCCGTCTCTCTATCCATCCGTCCCTCCCTCCTTTCCTCCGTCCCTCCCTCCGTCTGTCCCTCCCTCTGTCCTTCTATCCATCCGTCCCTCTATTCATTCGTCCCTCCTTCTGTCCCTCCCTCCGTCCCTCCGTCCGTCCCTGCGTCTGTCCATCCATTCCTCCATCCGTCCCTCCCTCTGTCCCTCCCTCCGTCCCTCCGTCTGTCCCTCCGTCCGTCCATCCGTCCCTCCATCCGTCCATCCTTCCTTCTACCCCTCGCCGTACTCCGAAGGCAGCTTGAGGCAGAGAACACGGAGGCCTGTGAGAGGGGAGGAGGGTAGAACCCGGCTCACAAAGGCCAACATGACGCGGGCCGCCTGGAGCCGGGAAAGGGCAAAGCCACCCGCCGACAGCGGTGCCTGCTCTGGCCTCGGAGCGTGGCCGGGCGCCCCTGCAGCTGCTCACGGAGAGGCCGGCTGGTCCGAGACCCCGGGCACCCCTCCTCCCGCGAGCACCGCCCGGCGTCGCCCGGGGGTCCTCCCGCGGGAGGTGGTCAGCGATGTCCCCCCGGTGTCCCTGCCCCCCAGACAGAGACCAGATCAGAGGGGCCTGTCACTCAGCCGCCTCCCGGCGCAGACACGTCGGGGGGCACGTCCTGCCCGGGCCGGGCGGGGAGGCCGGCCCCCGGGGACGGGGAGGATCCCCAGCCAGCGCGCTGTGCTCTCTCCGCAGACGGTGGCCACGCTGAGCGTGCTGGGGACGCGGCGGGTGGTCTCCGTCCTGGGCGTGGAGAGCCAGGCCGTGTCGCTGGCCGCCTGCCACCTGCTGCAGGTGATGTTTGACGCCCTCAAGGAAGGCGTGAAGAAGGGCTTCCGGGGCAAAGAGGGCGCCATCATCGTGGGTGAGCGGAGGCGGGGCCCTGGGGGGCCGGGGCTGGGCCGCCAGGCCTTCTGGGAAGGTGGCTGGTGGCTGTTTCCTGCCACGTCCCGAGCAGCCAGGGGCCAGTGGGGAAGCTGGAGCCCAGCCCAGGGGTCAGGATGGGGTCCCCTCCCTCTCTTTTAATTTAATTTTAAATATATTTTATTGATTTTTTTTTTTTTTTTTTTTACAGAGAGGAAGAGAGAGGGATAGAGAGTTGTGTGTGTGTTTTTTTTAAAATATATATTTTATTGATTTTTACAGAGAGGAAGGGAGAGGGATAGAGAGTGAGAAACATCGATGAGAGAGAAACATCCATCAGCTGCCTCCTGCACGCCCCCCCACTGGGGATGTGCCCGCAACCAAGATCCATGCCCTTGACTGGAATTGAACTCGGGACCTTTCAATCTGCAGGCCGATGCTCCAACACTGAGCCAAACCGGCTTCGGCAAAGATATTTTGATTGGTTTCAGAGAGGAAGGGAGAGAGAGAGAGAGAGAAACATCAATGATGGGAATATCATGAACCAGCTGCCTCCTGCATGCCCCACACTGGGAATGGAGCCCACCACCCGGGCCCGTGCCCTGACCGGGAATCGAACCCTGACCTCCTGGTTCAACCCCTGAGCCACGCCGGCCGGGCCCCCTTGCTCTTCGTCTCTGGCCTCTTGGGAAAGTTCAGAGGTCACTCAGGGCTGGGCCGCCGGGTAACCTCAGGTCTTCTCGCTGGCAGACCCCGGCCGGGAGCTGAAGGTCCTCATCGGCAGCCTGCTGGAGCTGCTGGCCGAGCCGGGCGTCTCGGCACAGGGCCGGGACCACGCGCTGGGCCTGCTCATCAAGGCCGTGCCCCGCAAGTCTCCCAAGGACCCCGACAACAGCCTGACCCTCTGGGTCATCGACCAAGGTAGGTGGCGCTGCTTCAGAGAGCCGGGACCGAGCCCACGGGGCCTCTCGCCAGCCCCGGGTCTGCCCCGAGCGCAGCCCGGGGTCTGTGCCCAGCCTTCGGGCACCCTGAGGCAGACCCTCCAGCTGGCACTGTGCCCACGCACGCACCCCGGGCATGTCCGCCAGCAGGTTTCCGGGAGGCGGGACCCACTCTGTGTCTGAAGGCTGTTCAGGGAGCGCGTACTGCTTCTGTGCTCAGGGAGGAGGGGAGAGGGAGTGAGACAGAGAAGCAGCAATGATGAGAGAGAACCATGGAGCGGCTGCCTCCTGCACGCCCCACACTGGGGATGGAGCCTGCAACCCAGGCCTGTGCCCTGACCGGGAATCGAACCCAGGACCCTTCAGTTTGCAGGCCAACGCTCTATCCACTGAGCCAACCAGCTAAGGCTGTGATTGCCATTTTTTCCCTTCAGTTTTTATTTTTTAAATACATATATATATAATATATATTAATAATTTTTAATATACATGTATTTTAGCCGAAACTGGTTTGGCTCAGTGGCTAGAGCGTCAGCCTGCGGACTGAAGGGTCCCGGGTTCGATTCCGGTCAAGGGACATGTACATTGGTTGTGGGCACATCCCCAGTAGGGGGTGTGCAAGAGGCAGCTGATCGATGATTCTCTCTCATCGATGTTTCTAGCTCTCTATCCCTCTCCCTTCCTTTCTGTAAGAAATCAATAAAATATATTTAAAAAAATAACAAATAGATAAATAAATAAAACACACGGGCGTCTTCTCAGGTCTGAAGAAGATCCTGGCGGTGGGGGGTGCTGTGCAGGAGGCGCCGGGGGAGCTCGCCGTGACCGCCAACAGCCGCATGAGCGCCTCCATCCTGCTCAGCAAGCTCTTCGATGACCTCAAGTGCGACGCCGAGAGAGAGAACTTCCACCGCCTGTGCGAGAACTACATCAGGCGAGCAGGCGCCCTCCCCACCGGCCCGGCCGGCTCTGGCTCCCGGGGGGTGGGAGAGGGACAGGGGGGCAATGAAAGGCTTTCCACTCGGGCAGTGGCTGGGGGAGGCCCCACAGGGGCCCTGTGTCCGGGCCCACGCCTGTCCCCACGGGGACTCTCTTCCTCAGTTCTCTGCGAAGCCGCCTCACGCCCAGACTCGGCGTTCACTGGGCACATGCTGTCTCTCTCTGAACACAGCAGTGCCACGTGCCAGTTCTCTCTCTCTCTCTCTCTTTTTTTAACAATTAAGAAAAATATATTTGGCCCTAGCCAGATTGGCTCAGTGGATAGAGTGTCGGCCTGCGGACTGAAGGGTCCCGGGTTCGATTCCGATCAAGGGGCATGTACCTTGGTTGCGGGCACATCCCCGGTAGGGGGTGTGCAGGAGGCAGCTGAGTCAATGTTCCTAGCTCTCTGTCTCTCTCCCTTCCTCTCTGTAAAAAGTCAATAAAATATATTAAAGTAAAAAAAGAAGAAAAAAGAAAAGAAAAATATGTTTGTATCGATGTCAGAGAGAAGGCAGAGGGAGAGAGAGAGAGAGAGAAACATCCATGATGAGAGAGACTCATGGATCGGCTGCCTCCTGCACGCCCCTCACGGGGATGGAACTGGCAACCCGGGCACGTGCCCTCGGCCAGATCAAACCTGGGACCTTCTAGACCGAGTCTCTACCCACTGAGCCGAACGGTTAGGGCTGTCCTGCTCTTAAGGAGCTTACAGATGAGAAGACTCGACAGATGATGAAAGAGGGACGGTTTCAGCCAAAACCGGTTTGGCTCAGCGGTAGAGCGTCGGCCTGCGGACTGAAAGGTCCCGGGTTCGATTCCGGTCAAAGGGCATGTACGTCGGTTGCGGGCATATCCCCGGTAGGGGGTGTGCAAGAGGCAACTGGCCGATGTTTCTCTCTCATTGACGTTTCTAGCTCTCTCTCTCTCTCTCCCTTCCTCTCTATAAAAAAGTCAATAAAATATATGTTAAAAGGAAAAAAAAAAAGAGAAAGAAAGAGGGACCGTTTCAGATGTCACCGGGCACAGGAGACGGGCAGGGCGGCGTGGGCAGAAGGCGGGAAATGGCCACTGTCCCGGCCCCGGCGGGAAGGAGGGAGGGTCCCCGCGCGGGGCTCGGCGTGACGGCCGCCCCTGCGCCCGCAGGAGCTGGTTTGAGGACCAGGGGCTGGCCAGGAAGCTGCGGGCCATCCAGACGGTGAGCTGCCTCCTGCAGGGCCCGTGCGACGCGGGCAACCGGGCGCTGGAGCTGGGCGGCGTGATGGAGAGCGTCATCGCCCTGTGCGCCTCGGAGCGGGAGGAGGAGCAGCTGGTGGCCGTGGAGGCCCTCATCCACGCGGCCGGCAAGGCCAAGCGCGCCTCCTTCATCACGGCCAACGGCGTCTCGCTGCTCAAGGACCTGTACAAGCGCAGCGAGAAGGACAGCATCCGCATTCGGGCACTGGTGGTGAGGCGGGGACCGCCGGGCAGGGTCCCCCCGCCGGCGTCTCGGGGTGCAGCCCCAGCTCCCGCTCGGGGATCTGCAGGGCGGGTCAGGCCAGAGGCACGGGCCCGGCCTCCTCGCCGAGGGCCCAGAGCAGCAGAGAGGGCCAGTGTGTCCGCCTCTCTCTGCCCAGGCGTGTGTCCTGTGGCCTCCCGATCTCACCTCCTGCTGCCGGATGCCCCGGGGGGCGGCCTGGCGGGGGGCACGGCCTCCGAGAGCCTGGCAGGGGGTGCAGCTGCCCAGCTCGGCCTCCGCCCCCGGAGGCCCACCGGCCCTTGCCCCTCTCCCCCCAGGGCCTCTGCAAGCTCGGCTCGGCCGGGGGGACGGACTTCAGCATGAAGCAGTTTGCCGAAGGCTCCACCCTCAAGCTGGCCAAGCAGTGTCGCAAGTGAGTGGCCTGGCGCGCTCTGGCCCCGCCTCTCGGCCTGCCCTCCCGAGGGGCCTGGGAGGGGCTGGGGTCTCCCCCGGGTACCCCCCTGGTTTTGTCCTGTGAGCTGCTTCCTGTCTTTTTCTTTTTTTTTTAAAATATATTTTATTGATTTTTTACAGAGAGAAATAGAGAGATAGAAACATGGATGAGAGAGAATCATCGACCAGCTGCCTCCTGCACGCCCCCTGCTGGGGATGTGCCCGCAGCCAAGGTCCATGCCCTTGACCGGAATCGAACCCGGGACCTTTCAGTCCGCAGGCCGACGCTCTATCCGCTGAGCCACACCGGTCTCGGCTGCTTCCCGTCTCGAGCAGGTGCCCCAGCCCCTGGCACCCCCTCCCTCCCATCCTGGTTGTCTGACGGCTGTCCCGGCCCGGCCCGTCCCCAGGTGGCTGTGCAACGACCAGATCGACGCGGGCACGCGGCGCTGGGCCGTGGAGGGCCTGGCCTACCTCACCTTCGACGCCGACGTGAAGGAGGAGTTCGTGGAGGACCAGGCGGCCCTGAAGGCCCTGTTCCAGCTCAGCCAGGTAGCCCGGCGCCGTGCTCACCGGAGGCCAGCCGGCTTCCCGGCGCTCATGGCCCAGGGAGGGCGGGCTGGCAGCTGGCGTGGCCCCGCCGTGTGGGGTCCGGGGTGGTGTGGGGTCCGGGGTGGTCCCGCTGTGAGGGGTCGGGGTGGTCCCGCTGTGGGGTCCGGGGTGGTCCCGCCGTGAGGGGTCGGGGTGGTCCCGCTGTGTGGGGTCGGGGTGGTCCCGCTGTGTGGGGTCGGGGTGGTCCCGCTGTGGGGGGTCGGGGTGGTCCCGCTGTGAGGGGTCGGGGTGGTCCCGCTGTGGGGTCGGGGTGGTCCCGCTGTGGGGTCGGGGTGGTCCCGCTGTGGGGTCGGGGTGGTCCCGCTGTGTGGGGTCGGGGTAGTCCCGCTGTGTGGTGTGGGCAGACTGGCCGCCCCACAGTGTGGAAATGATGACCTGTCCAGCGGAGTTGGGGTCATGTGCTGGAGCTCCGTCTGGAGCCAGGCTGGGCCCGGGCGTGTCCCCTCATTCATGCTGGCGCCACGCAGCGCAGCCAGGGGCCGGGCTGGGGTTCTGGGCGCGGGCGGCCCTGGTGTCAGCGCCGCTCTGCCCCCCTCCCCCCTCCCACCTCCACCCCGCAGTCCGAGGAGCGCTCCGTGCTCTTCGCCGTGGCCTCCGCGCTGGTGAACTGCACCAACAGCTACGACTACGAGGAGCCCGACCCCAAGATGGTGGAGCTGGCCAAGTACGCCAAGCAGCACGTGCCCGAGCAGCACCCCAAGGTGAGGCCGGGAGGAGCTGGGGGAGGCGTTTCCCGGGGCACCCACAGCAGGCCAGCCTCTCCTTAGGGGCTTTCTCCCCTGTTTGCATGTCCGCCCGCCCGCACCATGAGGGGGTCCCCTCTCCCCGGCTAACGAGCCGCCGCCTTCCCCAGGACAAGCCGCGCTTCGTGCGGGCCCGGGTCAAGAAGCTGCTGGCCGCGGGCGTGGTGTCCGCCATGACGTGCATGGTGAAGACCGAGAGCCCCGTGATGACCAGCTCCTGCCGGGAGCTGCTGTCCAGGTGAGCCGGCGCCGCCCGGGGGAGCGGGGCCCGGGCCGTGGCCTCGGGGGGCAGGGGCGCTGCTCGGCCGCCCCCTCCCCCGAGCCCGCCCCCCACCGCCGCCTTCTCCCCGCAGGGTCTTCCTGGCTCTGGTGGAGGAGGCGGAGGACCGCGGCACGGTGGTGGCCCAGGGCGGGGGCAAGGTGAGCCGTCCGCCCTCGCTCCCGGGTCTGCCCTGCAAAGCCCGGCTCCTGGTCAGTGTCAGATGTGGAGCAAAAGGCATTCTAACGGGCCCTGGCCAGCCCGGCTCCGGGGACAGAGCGTGGGCCCGCGGACTGAAGGGTCCCGGGTTTGCTTCCCGTCAAGGGCACAGGCCCGGGTTGTGGGCTCGGTCCCCAGCAGGGGGCGAGCAGGAGGCAGCCGATCAGCGATTCTCTCATCATTGGTGTTTCTTTCTCTCTCCCCCTCTCCCTTTTTCTCAGAAATTAAAGAAAGAGCATTGTAAACTGGGGGGGGGGGGGGAGAGAGGTCCTGCTGCTGAGTGGGTGATGCTGAGGGGCTGGGCCTCCTGTGAAGATGCTGAGTCAGCCTTTCCCTGTGTCCTGGACCTCCTTAGCCCGCTGCCCGGCACAGCCATGTCCAGCCCTCAAATGGTGTTTCAGGAAGTGCTGGGTGGCCTAATGGGACCTCAGAGCCCCGTGATCGGCAAGCCTCTGGGGGGTGCAGAGTGGGAGGGGGTGGGGAGAGCAGTGAGGGCGCGCAGTAGGGCCTCGGGGCCTGGCAGTTCGGGCCTCAGGCCGGGCTCGCCGTGACCCCCGAGGGCCTGTCCCCGCAGGCTCTGCTCCCGCTGGCCCTGGAGGGCACGGACGTGGGGCAGACGAAGGCGGCCCAGGCCCTCGCCAAGCTCACCATCACCTCCAACCCCGAGATGACCTTTCCGGGAGAGCGGGTGCGTGTCCGCCCCGGCCTGGCCCCACCCCCCGCTGGGCCCTGGCGGCCTCTGACCCGCGGTGGCGGCTCCTCAGGGCCCACAGGACGTGGGCGGGGCGGGCAGCCTGCTGCGGAGGCGGGGTGGTGGTTGGGGGGGGGGTGGGGGGTGGTGGGTGGGTGGGGGGGGGTCCGTGGGCTGGCGGGGCTGGGCCGGTCGCCCTGACGGCGGGGGGCCACGTCCCAGGTCTATGAGGTGGTCCGGCCCCTCGTGTCCTTGCTGCACCTCAACTGCTCAGGCCTGCAGAACTTCGAGGCGCTCATGGCTCTCACCAACCTGGCGGGGATCAGTGAGAGGCTGCGGTAAGGGGACTCCTCCTCGGGGTGCGGCCTGGGCGGGGCTTCAGGGCTCAGGTTACCCCCAGGGAAGCACCTCACCGTTTGGAAAGCAGTCTTTTTATTTGTCATTTTATTGATTTTCCTTTACAGAGAGGAAGGGAGAGGGATAGAGAGTTAGAAACATCAATGAGAGAAACATCGATCTGCTGCCTCCTGCACTCCCCCTTCTGGGGATGTGCCCGCAACCAAGGTCCATGCCCTTGACCGGAATCGAACCCGGGACCTTTCAGTCTGCAGGCCAACGCTCTATCCACTGAGCCACACCGGTTAGGGCTGGAAAGCAGTCTTTGTCCTTGTATATGAGAGCCCTCTTCCATGCAGCTGAGGGGATAGTTCCATGAGGTCAGGGTTCTCGGCTGTGGCCTGGCCTGTTGGGCTCAGCGGATGGAGTGTCAGCCTGCAGCCCTGAGGGTCCCGGGGTTTGATTCCGATCAAGGGCAATCTCAGGTGCAGGCCTGTTCCCCGGCCCCAGTGTGGGAGGCAAACAATCGATGTGTCTCTCTTACATCGATGTTTCTCTCTCTGTCTCTCCCTCTCCTTTCCACTCTCTCTAAAAAAAAAAAAAAATCTAAAATATCTTTGGGTGAGGATTAATGAAAAGAAGAAGAAAAAAAAGGGTATTGGCCATAACTGCAGGTTCCAGAGTCAACTGCCTGGGTTCGAATCCTGGCTTCTCTGGTTACTGGCGTGTAACCTCAACCAAGTTACTTAATCACCCCATGCCTCGGTCTCCCCTCTGTGAAACGGGATGGCTTGTAGTGCCTGCCTCGTCGAATCGTGGTGAAAAGAATCCAACGAGAAAGAACATCTGAAAAGCTCTTAGCACGAAGGTGCCTGGCTCCCAGCGATGTGCCCGGTGGACACGTATTAGCCCGGTGGACACGTATTATGCCCGGCTCGCTCCGCAAAGTAGTCATGCCAGCAGGGGGCGTGGGGAGGCTGAGGTCAGACAGCCCGAGGGCCAGGTCCGGGCTAGGGCTCGGTGGCCGTGCCAGCAGCGCCATCGCCCCCGCCGTTGGCCCTGAACTCCTCACCCAGAGCCTTTCCCACGGGCCCACGCGAGCTCCCTCCCAGGCCCGGTGAGACGGTTGGTAGCCGCTGCCGTTCGCACCTGGTGCCGGAGGGTGGCGGTGGCGGGCGCTTTGACGGCGCCAACCCGCCCGCCCCCGACCCCGCAGGCAGAAGATCCTGAAGGAGAAGGCCGTGCCCATGATCGAGGGCTACATGTTCGAGGACCACGAGCTGATCCGCCGGGCGGCCACGGAGTGCATGTGCAACTTGGCCATGAGCAAGGAGGTGAGGCGCGCCCCGGGCGGCACGGGGTGGGGGGTGGGGCGGCAGGGGGCGGGGCAGGCGGCCCGTGCTGAGCGGGCCTCGCCCCCCTCCCTGTTCTGGCCGCAGGTGCAGGACCTCTTCGAGGCCGAGGGCAACGACCGCCTGAAGCTGCTGGTGCTGTACAGCGGGGAGGAGGACGAGCTGCTGCGGCGGGCGGCGGCCGGCGGCCTGGCCATGCTCACCTCCCTGCGGCCCTCCCTGTGCAGCCGCATCCCCCAGGTGGTCAGTGCCTCTCCGGGGGGCGGAGGGGGGGCGGCTGTGCCCCCCGCCGGGCTCTGCCGGTGGCCCGGAGCTCACCCGGCCGTCCCCCGCAGACCACGCACTGGCTGGAGATCCTGCAGGCCCTGCTCCTGAGCCCCAGCCAGGAGCTGCAGCACCGGGGCGCCGCGGTGGTGCAGAACATGGTGGAGGCCTCGCGGGAGGCGGCCGCGGCCCTGATGGAGAGCGAGGTGCTGGAGATCCTGTCCGTGCTGGCCAAGGGCGCCGAGGGCCCCGTCTCCAAGGCGGCCGCGGCGTGCCTGCGGAAAGCCGTGGAATATGGGCTCATCAAGCCCAACCGGGACGGGGAGTGAGGGGCTGTGGGCGCCACCGCGCTTCGCACGCAGCCCAGGGGACCAGCAGCCGGGGGACCAGCAGCCGGGGGACCAGCAGCCAGGGGGGCTGGGCTGCCCTCTGAAGCCCTCTGTCCTAAGTCAGGGGCCACACTCCACAGCCCTGCTGCACCAGCACTACCTCCGGCCTCACGCAGACACTGGCACAGACGGGGTGGGGGCGCACTGCTCACCCAGCCGGGGCTCCCGCAGCCAGCGGCACGTCCTCACAGGCAGCATCACCGAGCCGCTAGCAGGACTGCCCGCCCCAAATAAAAGCGTGTGGAACTCAAGCGCGTGCCCTGTCCGTGGCCTGGAGGAAGGCCGGCTGCGAGTCCGGCTCTGGAGCGGGAGCTGGTGGGCCCAGTGCCGGGGGAGCCACTCTGCTAAGGAACCCCATGGTTTCCCCATCCCGGGCCAGTGGGTCGCTGCTTAATCCCGTTGGAGGCTCAGGAGCTAAGCCTGGAATCGAACCAATACACAAAGGGACGGGTTTGGGGTACAGACTCCCGGATGCTGGCCTGGACTCAGCGGCCACGCTCAGCGCTGGGGCTCGGGTGGGCGTGTCCCCGGGCTGTTCCTCCCGCCCCTGGGCCGGCGGGCCACGCCCAGCCGAAGCTCATTGGCTCATCGGGATCGATGACAAGTCTCGGAGCCAATGGGAGGTTTGGCGGCGGAGGCGCCCGCCTACTGCAGCTGCTTCCGGTCGGGCAGCAGTCCAGCCGGCGTGAGGGAGCCTGGGCGGTGGGGTGCTCCCTCCCCCGGGTCGCTGCTCGCCACCCTTTCATCTCCGGTCCTTAGGGAGCCCCCTGGGCTTCCAGTGTGTGCTCCGCGGCGGCCGGGACCCACGCCCACCGGAGGTTCGAGCACTTAGCAGCTTGGGACCGACCGCAGGCACCGAGGTGAGCACCGCCTGGGCGCTGACGTCACAGCCGTGCGACAGCCAATGGGCGCCTCGCCCGGCGCGGGCTTTCCTAGCTGCCCCCCCTGCGCCGTCCGCAGGCCCCGGGCAGGTGACCCCTTCCTGGGTGCCGCCTGCGCCCCGGCCTTATCCTGGGTTCTGCCCCCCGGGGGGCTGCCTGAGGGGATGGAGGGCACCGGGGTGGACCCGGAAGGGGTTAGGGACCCAGGTCCGAGGCTAGGAGCTTTGGTCTCAGGGGAGACCCAGGATCCGATCCCAAAGTTCTGATCACGCTGCACGGAAAAGGCGGGGTGCTGCTGTAAACCCTGGATGCCTGTCTTCTCCACCGATGTGTGGGCTCCTTGGGACAGACAGCCGTCCCTCTCGGGCCAGAGTCAAAGGATCAATACATGGGTGCGGAATGAATAAAAGACTAGGTGGGGTCCAGTTGAGGATGTGCTTATAGACGACCCTACAAGCACCCGGTCGTTTTCATCTATTCGAAGGGCTGGATGGAATGGTTGTGGCAGCCCTCGAACCCTTTATGTGCATCCAGTCCACAAAAGGGGTACAAATATCCCACACACACACACCCCACCTCCGCCTTTGCCAAACCGAAGAAACGGAATTGAGCCCAGAGAGCTTAAGCATAGCTGAGGACACAGGCCCTGCCAGCTGCAGAAGCGAACATGTGAACCCCGGGATTGAGGAGGGAGGGAGGACGGGAGGACGGGAGGACTGACTGTCTCCCTGTGGCTTACAGCTCAGATCCTCGTCCAAGGCCCGAGGAAGAGGGCGCTTAAAGCCCGTGGGCCCACTTTGTGGGACGCTGAGCTTGCTTGAGCCAAAAGGGAGGACAGGGACATGGCCCCACTGCACGCAGCTCGGAGTCCTCCCGAACCTGGTGGGACCTGAGCCGAGGCTCGGCTCCGCGGACGTGTGGAATGGCCGCCGTCCCGCTCTGCGGTCAGCGGGGTGGTGCTCTCCCCTCTCACAGGTCCAGCCAAGCGCCGCCTGCGAGCGAGGTTCCAGTCCCGGCGCCTGCCCAACCGGGTGGCGGCCAGCAGAGGGCGCCCGCGGGCATGGCCGAGGAGCGCCCCGGGTCCTGGTTCGGCTTCGGTTTCTGCGGCTTCGGGCAGGCGCTGGGCTCGGGCCGCGGGCGCCAGGTGCTCAGCCCCGAGCCGCTGCGCGTGCCGGACGCGGGCACCGACATCTGCGACATCCGCAGCGTGAGCGCCGCCTGGAGCTACACCGCCATCGTGAGCCGTGAGCGCCCGGTCCCTTTCCCGGCCTGCCCCTCAGGCCCCGCCCACTCCAACTCCGGCCACGCCCACCCAACGTCAGCCCCCGCCCCCGCTATGTGTCCCCGCCTCCTGTCCAACCCGCCCCCTAAAGGCCCCGCCCCCTAAAGGCCCCGACGCTGTACGTGTCCCCGCCTCCTGTTCACCTGCTCTCCTCCCGGCCCCGCCCCTCCCTCCTGGCCCCGCCCCCGTTATGTGTCCCCGCCTCCTGTCCAACCCGCCCCCTTCAAGGCCCCGCCCCCTAAAGGCCCCGACGCTGCACGTGGCCCCGCCTCCTGCTCACCTGCTCTCCTCCAGGCCCCGCCCCCGTTATGTGTCCCCGCCTCCTGTCCAATTCGCTCCTCTCTCGGCCCCGCCTCTCCAACCTGGCCCCGCCCCCTAGGGCCCGCCTCCTGCTCCTCTCCAGGACCCGCTTCCTCCCTCCAGGCCCCGCCCCTGCACGTGTCCCCGCCTCCTTACCTGCCCGGGCGCTGACGTCGGCCCAGTTCAGCCAATCCGCTCCCCTCCAGGCCTAGCCCCTCCCTCCAGGCCCCGGCCCCGCACGTGTCCCCGCCCCCTCAGCCCGCCCTTCCCTCAGGTGCGGGGCGGCTGCTGCTGTCGGGCTCGGCGCGGGGCGCGGCGGACGGCTGCCGGGACGCGTGGGCCTCGGAGACGCTGCTCGCGGTGCTGCGCGACGGGCCGGGGGGGCCCGGGCCCGGGGCCGAGCTGCAGGCCTGGGCGCCCGGCGCGGCGCTGCGCGGGGAGCCCCTGTGGGCCCGGCGCGCGGGGCCGGAGGAGGCCGGGCGGGAAGACGCCGGGGCGGCCTGTGAGACCCGGGCCGGGCCGCTGCCGCTGCTGCCGGGCGCGCGCGCCCACCTGAGCCCGCGGCCGCCGCTCTGCCGGCCTCTGGGCCCCGCGCTGCGGGCGCGGCGGCTGGCGCTGGGCGCGGAGCACGCGCTGCTGCTGGACGCGGCGGGCCAGGTGCTGTCCTGGGGCGGCGGCAGGTGAGTGGCCGCGGGCGGCGGGGGGGGGCCGGTGCGCCGGCGCTGACGGGCCCCTCGCGCAGGCACGGGCAGCTGGGCCACGGGACGCTGGAGGCGGAGCCCGCGCCGCGGCTGCTGGAGGCGCTGCAGGGCCTGCGCGTGGCCGCGGTGGCCGCGGGCGGCTGGCACTCCGTGTGTGTGAGCGGTGAGTGACGGGGTGCGGGGGTTTGGGGGGGCCTCGCCAGTCCTCCCTGCAGGCTCATCCCTCACCCTCCTCTCCCAGGTTTTGGGGGGCCCAGCCAGTCCTCCCTGCAGGCTCATCCCACACCCTCCTCTCCCAGGTTTTGGGGGGCCCAGCCAGTCCTCCCTGCAGGCTCCTCCCACGTCCCCCTCTCCCAGGCTTTGGGGGGCCCAGCCAGTCCTCCCTGCAAGCTCATCCCACACTCTCCTCTCCCAGGTTTTGGGGGGCCCAGCAGTCCTCCCTGCAGGCTCCTCCCACGTCCCCCTCTCCCAGGTTTTGGGGGGCCCAGCCAGTCCTCCCTGCAGGCTTATCCCACACCCTCCTCTCCCAGGTTTTGGGGGTCCCAGCCAGTCCTCCCGGCAAGCTCATCCCACACCCTCATCTCCCAGGTTTTGGGGGGCCCAGCCAGTCCTGCTTGCAAGCTCATCCTGCGTCCTCCTCTCCCAGGTTTTTTGGGGACCTAGCCAGTCCTCCTTGCAGGCTCATCCCGCATCCTCCTCTCCCAGGTTTTTGGGGGCCCGGCCAGTCCTCCCTGCCAGCTCACCCCACGTCAGTCAGCTCGGTCATTAACGACCCCAAAGCCTCTCGAACTGAGCTCCTCGGCCACTGCCCTCGCCCGCTCCCACTTCTGGCTTCTGTCGGGGTGTCACCACCCTGTCCGTCCGCCTCCAGCTGGGGCTGTCTTTCTGAAACGCCCCCTCAGGATGCCCGGCTGGTGTGGCTCAGTGGTTGAGTGCCGACCTGTGAACCAGGAGGTCATGATTAGATTAGATTCCCCTGTCCCGGCACCTACCTACCCCGGTTGTGGGCTCGAACTCCATCCCCGGTGTGGGGTGTGCAGGAGGCAGCCGATCAGTGATTTTTTTTTCTCATCGATGTTTTTACCTCTGTCCTACTCCCTTCCTCTCTGAAAAAAAAAGAAATTAAAAAAGTACAGTAATTAAAAAAAAGATTAAATGGAAAAACATCCTTGGGTGAAGGTTAACAACAACAATAATAATAAAAATAAAAACCAATGGAGGTGAGGATTAACAAAAAAAACCCCCAAAAATAAAGAAGAAAGAGCAGTGTCACCTGCAGGCACCTTAGGGGAAGGGACCCTGTTAGGACAAGCCGTTGCCCTAGAGCCGTGGTCAGCAAACTGCGGCTCTCGAGCCACAAGCGGCTCTTTGGCCCCTTGAGGGTGGCTCTTCCACAAAATACCACGGCCTGGGCGAGTCTGTTTTGAAGAAGTGGCATGAGAAGACCTTTAAATTTTAAAAGTGTGGCTCTCCGAAGAAATTTCAATCGTCGTGCTGTTGCTATTTGGCTCTGTGGACGAATGAGTTTGCCGACCACTGGGCTCAGTGGATAGAGCGTCGGCCTGGGGACTGAAGGGTCCCCGGGTTCAATTCCGGTCAAGGGCACATGCCGGTGTTGCGGGCTCGATCCCCAGTGGGGGGCGTGCAGGAGGCAGCCGATCCATGATTCTCATCATGGCTGTTTCTGTAAATTAATAAAATAAAAAAAATTTTTTTTTTCAAATAAAAAAGATAGACACTGCGGTTCCTGGGCTGCTGGCTGGGGCAGGGCTGGCCTCAGTCGTCCCCAGAGAGCTAGGGGGGTGGAGAGGGGTGTGTGTGGAGAGATGCCAGGGGCCGAGGAGGCGGCGGGGATCCACAGCCTGTCTAACGGGCCCCTCTTCTCTCTCAGAGACGGGCGACATCTATGTCTGGGGCTGGAACGAGTCGGGGCAGCTGGCCCTGCCCGCCAGAGGCCTGGCGGAGGACAGACAGACAGATGCAGGGGAAGGTGAGTCTCAGCTGTTTTTTATTTTTTTTATTTTTTATTTTATTTTTTTAAAATATATTTTATTGATTTTATACAGAGAGGAAGGGAGAGAGATAGAGAGCTAGAAACATCGATGAGAGAGAGTCATCGATCAGCTGCCTCCTGCACACCCCCTACCGGGGATATGCCTGCAACCAAGGTACATGCCCTTGACCGTAATCGAACCCGGGACCTTTCAGTCCCCAAGCCGATGCTCTATCCACTGAGCCAAACCGGTCCCGGCTGTTTTTTTTTTTAATGATTGATTGATTGATTGATTGATTTTAGAGGAGAGGAAGGGGGAGAGAAACATCGTTTTGTTCTGTTTACTTATGCATTTATTGATTGATTTTTTTTTTTTAAGTAAGTTTTTATTGATTTCAGAGGAAGGGAGAGGGAGAGATGGAAACGTCAGTGAGAGAAGCATCATTGGTCGGCTGCCTCCCGCATGCCCCCTCCTGGGAATCAAGCCCACAGCCTGGACCTGTGCCCTGATCGGGAATTGAACCGTTCCCAGGTGGATGCTCAATCATGAGTCGCACTAGCTGGGCTGTTGGCTGATTCTTTTTTTTTTTTTGTTGTTCCCCATTGGTTGTTTTTTTTTTAAATTTAATAAATCTTTATTGTTCAGATTATTACAATAGTTCCTCCTTTTCCCCCCATAGCTCCCCTCCACCTGGTTCCCACTCCACCCTCTGCCCTTACCTGCCCCCCACTGTCCACATGCATAGGTGTGCGATTTTTGTCCAGTCTCTTCCTGCACCCCCACACCCCTTTCCCCCCGAGAATTATCAGTCCACTCCCTTTATATGCCCCTGGTTTTACTGTATTCACCAGCTTATTCTGTTCCTCAGATTTTTAATTCACTTGATTTTTTGGGCTCACTTGTTGAGAAATCAGCTGACAATCGTATGGGTGTTCGCTTGTAGGTAGTTAACGGTTTTTGGCTTGCTGCTTGTAAGATTCTCTCTTTGTCTTTTTAATTATGATGTGTCTTGGTGTGGTCCTCTTTGGATTCCTTTTGTTTGGGGTTTTGTGCGCTTCCTAGATTTGTAAGTCTATTTTTTTCACCCGGTGGGGGAAGTTTTCAGTCATTATTTTTTCAAATAGGTTTTTAGTATCTTGCTCTTTCCCTTCTTCTGGCACCCACATAATTCGGATGTTGGTACGCTTGAAGTTGTCCCAAAGGCTTCTTACGCTATCTTCAACTTTTTTCTTTTCTGGTTGAGTGTTTTTGCTTCTTTGTATTTCAAATCTTTGACTCGATTCTTGTGTTCCTGTTGGGTCTTTGGATAATATTTTTTATTCCAGTCAGTGTATGTTTAATTTCTCGTTGAGCCTTTTTCATGTCCTTGAGGGTCTCACTAAATTTATTGGCCTTTTCTAGGAAATTATTGAAAAACCTTATAACTGTGGTTTTGAACTCTATATCCAGTCGTTTATTTTCCTCCATTTCTTTCGTTTGTGATCTGTTACTTTGTCTCTGCATTTTTGCTGCTTCTCTGAGTTGGTAGGGTGCCTAGGTGTCCTCTATGGCCCAGTGGGTCAGCCTCCCCAGTCACCTGAGGTGGACACCCTTTTTAAAAATATATATATTTTATTGATTTTTTTTACAGAGAGGAAGGGAGAGAGATAGAGAGCTAGAAACGTTGATGAGAGAGAAACATCGACCAGCTGCCTCCTGCATACCCCCTACCGGGGATGTCCCCCGCAATCAAGGTACATGCCCTTGACCGGAATCAAACCCAGGACCTTTCAGTCCGCAGACCAACGCTCTACCACTGAGCCAAACCGGTTTCGGCGAGGTGGACACTCTTGGTGCGGCCCTTTGTGGTCTGTGTGTATAGCTTTGGTGTAGTTAAGCCTTGATTGTTGTTGGTATCACTGGGAGGTCATTGTCTATGTGTAACGGCTGTGTCTACGCCGGGAGACCTTCTGTATTGGAGATAGCCTTATAGGACCAGACTTGCAAAATTGCAAAAGCCTCTGTGCTCAGCTTGGATGGGGCGGAGTCTCAGGGCTGAGCAGACAGCCTTGGCTTCCCGTCAGGCCTGCCCTTGTGTGCTTGCCTTCTGCCTTCTGCGGCTCTCCTGAGTTTCTGCCTGACAGTCCAGATTCCCCCAGGCTCGCCCGGAACTGGGGTTCAGTGCATTTGGAACTGGGGTTCAGTGCAGTCGGGGGGTTCCTTCTCTCTCCCGCCAGAGAAAGCCAGCCAGGCACTCAGCCGCCCTTCCTCTCTGCACGTGTGTCTCCGTACCTCAGCCCTTTGCAGCTCCTCTGATTCTCTGTGAGCTTTCCTCTTTCCTTCCTAATTGTAGAATTCCCGCTCAGCCGGCCTTCCCGTGGTTCTGGACGATGTCCGTTCTGCCTTTTGGTTGTAGTTTTGAAACTGCTGTGCGAGGCAGCAGATTAGGTACTTACCTACGCCGCCTTCTTTGTTTCTGTTCCCCATTGGCGGGTTCTTGTGTGCGCGCTGTCTCTGCCAGGGAACGAACCCGCTAACCTTGGCGTTTGGGGACGATGCTCTGAGAGTCTAACCAGCCAAGCTACCCTACCCGGCCAGGGGAGTCTGAGCTCCTGGCTCCCACACGTGTCCGTCCGTCCTTCCCGGCTCCAGGCCACAGGCCGGCCTGAGAGCGTGCGGCGCTCGGAAGGGACACGGGGCACCTGGGGGCCCAGGACACACGGGGCCGCGGCCCTTAGGGGAGGGCGTGCCGAGGCCGAGGCCCACGCCCCGCGCACGGCCGCACTCCGGGGGCGGCAGACCCGGGTCAGCCCTCGCTCCCTCCTCGCTCTGCCCTCTTCAAGCCCCCCCTGCGCTGGAGGAAGACGGAGCCGGGGCGGAGGGGCCCGCGGGGCCTGAGGACGCGGCCGCCGCCCCCTTCATCGCCGTGCAGCCCTTCCCGGCCCTCCTGGACCTGCCCCCGGGCGCCGACACGGCCGCCGCCAGCTGCGGGTCCCGGCACACCGCCGTGCTGACGCGTGAGTGCCCGAGGGCGGGGCAGGTGTCAGTCCCCTCTGTCTGGCGGCTGCGGGGCTGGCGTCCCCTAGGAGGCCTCCCTCCGTCCTACCGTCCGGCTGCAGAGGTCTCTGGAGGCTGGGCTGGCGGCCTCCGGTCACCAGGCAGCAGCGCCCGCCCCGTCCGGCTGCAGAGGCCTGGGCTCGGGAGCTGGGAGGGGCAGGCCGCAGGCCGGCCTGGGGGAGGCCGGTTCTGGGGCAGGTCCTTGGCCAGCCGAGGGGGGTTGGCTGGTTAGAAAGAGCCGAGCCCGCCCCCCGGTGGACGTTGTGGGCTCAGGCTGCGGGCTGGCCGGTGGGACGGCCACGGAGCCGGGCAGCACGCTGACCGCCCGCCCTTCGGTTGCAGGGACCGGGGAGCTCTACACCTGGGGCTGGGGTAAGTCCGCTCGGCCGGGACCTTACGCCGCGGGGCGGGGGCCGGGGCGGGGCCGGCGGAGGAGCCGGCTCTGGAACAGGCTGGGCACTGGGCTCAGACGCTGCTGCTTCCCGTCGGCCTTTCTTCTCCTTCTCCCCAAGTGTTTCCTGTTTATGTATGTACCAGCGGCCGGTGCATGAAGTTAGTGCTCTGAGGGGGAGGGGGGTCCCCTCAGCCTGGCCTGGGCCCTCTTGCAGCCCAGCACCCCTCCCTCCTTACGCCGCCGCTGCTGCTCTGGCCAGCCGTGAGCCTGGCTTCTGGCGGGCGGTGCTCCCCATGTGGGAGGACACAGTCTTCAATGTCTGCCCCCTGGTGGTCTGTGCACGTCACAGCAGCCAGTCGTTCCACCATTTGGTCGATTTGCATATTAGGTTTTTATTATATGGGATATAGACGTTTTCCCATTGATTTTTAGAGAGAGGGAAAGACAGAGAAACATCGATGTGAAAGGAACATGTCGATTGGTTGCCTCCTGACCGGGGCCCGGGCCGGGGAGAAGCCTGCAACCGAGGTCCGTGCCCTTGACTGGAATCAAACCCGGGACGCTTCAGTCCGCAGGCTGACGCCCTACCCACTGAGCCACACCGGCCAGGGCCCCGCCGGCCTTTCTGGAGAGCCGTTTGTCTCAGGGGACACCTTGTGGCCTGGCACGGGGCTCGGAGCCCCCGGGGACCCGAGAGGCAGCTGGCCGGAGGCCGCGGGTGCCGGCTGGGGGGCGGCCCGGGCGGGCGTCCTGCCTGGCGGGGGGGGCCCGGGGAAGGCCCTCGGAGCGGACGGCCACGGGTCCCGTCTCCCGGCAGGCAAGTACGGACAGCTCGGCCACGGGGACACGGCCAGCCGGGACCGGCCCCGCCGGGTGGAGCACTTTGTGCGTGAGCAGCTCCGCGTCACGGCGGTGAGCTGCGGGCCCTGGAACACCTACGTGTGCGCCGTGGGGCCGGGGAGGAGCTGAGCTGCGGCCCCGGAGCACCTACGCGCACGGTGGGGCCGGGGAGGAGCTGAGCTGCGGCCCCGGAGCACCTACGCGCGCGGTGGGGCCGGGGAGGAGCTGAGCTGCGGGCCCTGGAGCACCTGCGCGCGCGGTGGAGCCCGGGAGGAGCTGAGCTGCGGGCCCTGGAGCACCTACGCGCGCGGTGGAGCCGGGGAGGAGCTGAGCTGCGGACCCTGGAGCACCTACGCGCGCGGTGGGGCCGGGGAGAAGCTGAGCTGCGGCCCTGGAGCACCTGCGCGTGCGGTGGGGCCGGGGAGGAGCTGAGCTGCGGCCCCGGAGCACCTGCGCGCGCGGTGGGGCCGGGGAGAAGCTGAGCTGCGGCCCCGGAGCACCTACGCGCGCGGTGGAGCCGGGGAGAAGCTGACGGAGCGGGCAGCACAGCAGAGTCAGAGCCAACGCCTGGGAGGCCCCGCTGGGCCCGCCTCCCCCTCGCCCTCGCCCAGCTGGGCCTTTCCCCACTCCCCCTCCGACCAGAGTGCTCAGCGTGGTCCTCGGTGGGAAACACCCGGAGAGCTTTGGACACGGGGCCCAGGCCAGCATCGGAGGCCCCGAGACCAGCCCGGCCGGCCGGCCGGCGCAGCGGCTGAGTGTTGACTGAACCAGGAGGTCTGGGTTCCGTTCCGGTTGGGGATGTGCCCAAGCTGTGAACTCCATCCCCAGGGGGGCGTGCAGGAGGCAGCCGATCCGCGATTCTCATCCTGGATCTTTCTGTCTCTCTCTTCCACTGTGAAAGCAATAAAAATATGCTAACAAACGAACGTGTGCCGAAACCGGTGTGGCTCAGTGGATAGAGAGTCGGTCTGTGGACTGAGGGGTCCCGGGTTCGATTCCGGTCAGGGGCATGGACCTTCCTTGTGGGCACATCCCCTGTGCGGGGTGTGCAAGAGGCAGCTGATCGATGATTCTCTCTCATTGATGTTTTTAACTCTGTATCCCTTCTCCTCCTCTCTGTACAAAATCAATAAAATATATATATTTTTAAAAACACAATGTTAATTCTTCCTATCCATGAACACAGTATATGCTGCTATTTGTGTCTTCAATTTATAAAAACAAAAAACAAACGTGAAATCAGAACCTCGAGTCCCGTGTCACCGTCGTCTGTGTCCGTGTGTATGTGTCCCGTTCCCCCCCCACCCCCCCCCCGTGGTTTTCGGCAGTGCCAGGATTGGCCCCACTGGGTCACCTCCCAGGCGTCTGCTCTTATTGAGAGTGTGCCCCCTGTGTGCGCCCGGTACCACACCGTGCCTTTCGCCTGATCTTGGACTCGAGGTAAATGCATTCACTCTGTGTGCGCGCTTCTGTGTCTCATATTTTTATTCAGCAACATCTGGCCTCCCATTGAGGAGCGAGTGTGCCTCAGTTACATCTTCTTTGGTTGACGGTCATTTCACCTGTTGTTTTTTGATTAGTCTTATATTCATGCACACAAGCCCTTGGGTGGATCTCTCCCCCTTCCCCCCACCCTCCCCTGCCTTCCCTCTGAGGTCCGACAGTCGGATCGCTGCTTCTCTGTCTCTGGGTCTGCGTTTGTGCATCCGTCTATGTTGTCCATTATTTCCTCTAGATGGGTGAGATCATGTGATCCAAGAAATACCCTTGTAAGAACGGAAACTGAGACAAGCCATATTATGGTTATGCTGAGAGGCCAGTGAATCAGTCTGTAGCGAGTTCCTTTCTGGGCCAACAGTTCTTTCTGAGTCCCAGTTTCCATGTCAAACAGTTCCTCATGTGTATCCATGTCAGCCGTGCTATGTCAGATCCGGTGGGCGGACACATGGTGGTGATGCAGGTCCGACCGTCTCTGGTTTGGACATCCCTCAGCGACACGCAGCTGCTGTCTGCTGGTATGGCAAGGCATCGTTGTTTGTTGGCTGAAATGACCGCCCTCATGGGGGGAGGGCGTCTCTCAGTCCGGGTCTGCCTTTCCCTGCTGCTCAGCGGTGCGGAGCGCCACCTGCTGGCACGTGTGCACCGGCCATGTGCGTGTCTCTGGGGAGACGGCGCTCGGCCCTCTCCCCCGTGTTGCCTCCGGCCGGCTGGAGGTTGAGCGTTAGGAGCTGTGCACGTACCGTCTGGCCATGGACCCCTTGTCAGATACGTGACTTAATGTATTTCCCCCGACGTGCGGGCTGGCTTTTTACTGTTGATCGTGTCACTTGATGTAAAAAAAACTTAATTTCGTTACGTCCGGGTCATGTACGCCTCTGTGTTTCCCAGTTTAACGTATGAGGTCATAGGGTTAGGCCGCTGGTCCACTTGGAGTTCATGGTTTGTTCGCTTTGGGGCTTGGTGACCGGGACGCTTATCGAAGCCGGACAGGGACAGGAGAGCAGGAGAGCCTGTGCCCGAGGAGAGGGTTTGGGGGGCCGGGCCGCTGCCCCCGGCTCCCCCGGGACCCTGGAGTTTAGGGCTGCATGCCTGTGGGGCGTCAGGGGAGGGGAAGGCGCCGGTGTGCCCGGGAGGGAGAGCGCCCCAGGGAACTGAGGGAGAAGCTTTGAGGCGAGTGTCCACGCTCTTTGCTGCTGGTGGATGGCCAGCTGCCCAGCACCTTTGGTGAAGAGCCTGTCCTTGCCCTTTGGACGGCCTTGCACAGTCACCACTAGGGGGCAGCCCTCGCCGGTTTGGCTCAGTGGTTAGGGCATCGGCCCCTGCGCCAGAGGGACTTGGGTTCCATTCCAATCACTGGTTCCATCCCCAGTCCAGAGGGGTGAGTGAGGGACATCGATGTTTCACTCTCCTTTCCTCCCTCCCCCTTCCACTCTCTCCAGAACTCGGTGGAAAATATCCTCAGCGCAGCTGGGGTGGCTCAGTGGTGGAGCATTGGCCCAGACACCACGAGGTCCCTGGTTTGATTCCTGCTCAGGGCACATGCCCGGGTTGTGGGATCCATCCCCAGTGGGGAGCATGCAGATCGATGTTGATGATTCTCTCTCATTGATGCTTCTGTTTCTCTCCCTTTCCTCCTACCTCTCTCTCTAAAATCAATAAAAATGAAAAAAAAAAAAAAGATTTAAAAACATCTTTAGGGTGAGGAGAAACCAAAGAGAAAAAGGAGTGGGTTTATTCCTGGGCTCTTCATTTCATTCTTTTCATCTTTATGTCTGTTGTTAGGCCATGGTCCCTGGTTTGATTACTCTAGCTTTGTCGTAGGTTTTAGAGTCAGAAAGTGTGAATCTTCCAGCTCTGCTCTGCTTTTCCAAGATTGTTTTGGCTGTTGGGATCCCTTGCAATTCCATATCAACCTGATGACCTGCTTTTCATTTTTTGGGGGGGGAAAGAGAAAAGAAAAAGTCAGTAAAAAGAGAAAAGAAAAAGAAAGTCGGTGGGATGCGGATAGAGATTTTATTGAATCTACAGGTCAGTTTGGGGAGTATTACCATCTTAATTAAATTAAGTCTTCCACTCTGTGACGATGTCAATTTATTTAGTTTAATTTTATTTACTTTAATTTCTTCAAGCAATTATGTGTAGTTTTCAGTGTACAGGTCTTTTATCATCTCCTTGGTTAAATTTATTCCTAAGTGTTTATTCTTTCGGACACCATTGTAAATGGAATTGTTTCCTTAATTTCATTTTGGATCATTATTACTAACATATAGAAATACAGTTGATTTTGTGTGTGTGTTGATCTTGTATCCTATAACTTTGCTGAATTTATTAGCTCAAATAGTTTTTCTTGGTAGATTCATTAGGATTTTCTATAGGGTGTCCTCCAAAAAAGGTAGTATACATACTTTGAATGATTATAAAATCAGTGTTAACATACAGTTCATTTTCAAAATTTAAAAGAATTTACAGAAATGAATAATTTTCTCTATGTATCCCCATAAAAATCTAGTGACACTTTTGGATAAATTGTCTCTGTTCAAAGTTTTGGTATCAGTCTGGCTTCCCCCATTCTTCCAAATCAGTTAACCCTGAAAACTAGTACAGATTGAGTTATCAGCTGTTATGGAGTGTATGCATTTTTGAAGAACGCCCTGTATAAAATCACTGCAGGCCCCACGCAGGAAATTTGTGCAAGGGGCTCGGCCTTCACAGCCCTGACCAAGTGGGCCCTACCCTAGAGATGCAAGGATGGCTCAACTTACCGAAACCCATTACCTTCTCAGGACAGAGGGGGGAGCAGACGCCAGCGCCCTCTCATGGTGAAAACACTCACAAACCAGCACGAGAACAGAACTTCCTCAACACGACAAAAGGCATTTTCTGGCTTCGTCCGGAAGGACATCCGGAAGGCCGTTTGGCTGTCCGGTCTAATTAGCATATCATGCTTTTATTAGTGTAGATGTCTGTGTGAATAGACATAGCTTTTCCTGTCTCATTGGGACGCCCGTGTTTATCTCGATGCCTCTTCCTGTCTCATTGGGACACCCGTGTTTATCTGTGTTGGTAACTGGGCTGGTAGACCTTCCGGTGCAGGGCTGGATGGACATGGGACAGTGGGCCTCCTTGCCTTGCTTCTGATCTCAGGGGGCCGAGCCCCGAGGACGGGGTTAGCTGTGGGCTTTTGAAAATGCCTTTTGTCCTGTTGAGGAAGTTCTGCTCTCGTGCTGGTTTGTGAGCGTTTTCAGCATGAGAGGGCGCTGGCGTCTGTAATGGGTTTCGGTAGGTTGAGCCATCCTTGCATCTGTAGGGTGGGGCCCACTTGCTCAGGGCCTGTATCCTTTGAATGCTCTGCTGGACGCTGTTTGCTGGTGTTTTGTTGAGGCTTTTTGCCTTTCTACTTATAAGGGTTATTGTTGTGTTTTCTTGTGATATCTTTGTCAAGTTATGGCATCAAGATAATGCTGGCCTTTGAGAACAAATTAGGGAGTGTTCCCTCTTCAATTTTTAAAAATTTACATACTTATTCTTTTGCTTTTTTACTTTAGTTATTTTTAAAATGTATTTTTATTGACTTCAGAGAGGAAGGGAGGAGAAATAGAAACAATGATGAGAATCATCGATCAGCTGCCTATTGGGGACTTGACTACCAAGCCACACCAGCCAGGCTTCAGTGTTTTGGGAGAATTTGAAAAGTATTGGTGTTATTTTTTTAAAATGTTTGGTAAAATTCACTAGGGAAGCCATCTGGTCCTGGGTTATTTTTGTTGTGAGGGTTTGAGTACTGATTCAAGCTTCTTACAGTTCTATTCAGATTTCCTTTTATTATCATCACTCTTATTGATTTTAGAGAAACATCTACTTTGTTATAAGTTATTTTTTTAAATGGCTTAGTGTTTGAGTGACTATATAACAGATCACACAGTGATTCATTACTGCACACACTGGGCGGGAAAGTGTGGAGTATTCCTGTTATACACCTGGTTGGGACAGAGAGAATGAAAATCTAGCATTTAGATGGTTGAAGAAATTCTCATTTAAAGTTTGGGCATGTCTAAAAAGACAATCAGTACCTTATTTATGTGGTTCTGGATCGAAAGGAAAGACTATTTTGACGTGTGTTATAATTTCAGATATAAGTATTCCTACCACAGCTGACAGGGAGGGCTGACTTAATGCACTGCGGACCAGAAGTTTTATTGCTGGCTTTACGCAGTGGCCAGGGGAGTGTCTGTTGCCAAAACGTTTACATAAATGTTAGAGGCACACTTTAAAACGACCTTGCACTTTGAAGTTACTTATTACATGTTCTTACAAGCTAGTGTCCTTTAAAAAAATATATATTTTATTGATTTTTTTTTTACAGAGAGGAAGGGAGAGAGATAGAGCTAGAAATGTCGATGAGAGAGAAACATCGACCAGCTGCCTCCTGCACACCCCCCACTGGGGATGTGCCCGCAACCCAGGTCCATGCCCTTGACCGGAATCGAACCCGGGACCCTTCAGTCCGCAGACCAATGCTCTATCACTGAGCCAAACCGGTTTCAGCGAAGCTAGTATCCTTTTAAAGTATCCTTGTGATTGGCCACAAACCTTAAAAACATGAGGATTCTCGTAATCAGTGCAGTGTGTTAAACACGATTGGGACTAGATCTTTCGCCTTTTGATTCAGTTTTTGACTTTTATTTGTATGCTGTGAGGTACATTCAGGTTTGGGGTGCCTATGTCTTTTTATCATGAATTCTACCTTGTGGGGGTGCAGGAGTCCCCCGGCCGCTCTCCGTGGTGCTGATCGCTCCCCACCCGGGGCATTTGGGCTCCTCTGTCTTGGTAACACGTGTGCAGTGGGTAACACGTTCACAGCGCTGTGAGCGGGCTGGACGGTGACTTTAGCTCCACGTCCACACTGGCTTTCTGCTCTGTGGACACCGCCCACACAGTCCTCCTTCCTCCCTCGTGGGGGGTGGGCAGCGGGAGGGGAGCTGTGGGAAGTGGTGGCTGCCAGGCTGGGGGGCTGAGGCCACCGCGCTGTGCCCCAGGGCAGCCCCAACAGGAGCTGTGAGCAACCCCACCCCATCCAGGGCCCCCAAGGGTCTCCCCTCCGGGCGGCCGCCCCCAGCGCGTCGTGGGGCTGGGCTGTCAGCTTGGAGAGAGGAGGAGGAGGACAGGAGAGTCTGGAGGAGGTCAGAAGTCAAAGGTCAGACGCCAGGGTTGAGGACCTGAGGGGAGACCACAGGGCTGGGTCTGGGCCGGGACTGGAACCTCTGCTCTGCTCTCCATCCTGGCTGCAGGGCCGAGGCCTCCCTGGAGGCGGTGCTCGGGCCAGGGCTCCCGGATGGGCAGGAGCCGAGGGTCACTGCGCTGGTGGGTGGCAGGCTGGGACAGGAACAGAGGTGCCCGCAGGCTCTCAGCACCGCCCCCTGCAGGCCTGGTGTGCTGATCCCGAAGCCCCACCCCGAGATGGAGGCGAAGGAGGGGAGTTGGGTGGGGGAGGAGGCGGGAAGGGGTGCCGGTGCAGGGGAGCTGCCCCCCGGGGACGCCCATGCGGGTGCGTGTGAGTGCGTCGAGGCTGGAGGCGGGGCGGGCGATGTGGCCACAGGGCGCCCCGCACTGGCAGAGGGTGGGACTGGCCCGTGTCCTCCCCAGGAAGGGCTGGCTCCGTCCCAGCCCCAGCCCCTGCCGCCTGGTCCTCAGGGTCCTGGGCGGGGCTGGGGGCTCAGGACCTGCTGGGTCTGCCCGGGGGGGAGGGGGGGGGCAGAGCGCTGCTGGTCTCGGGGGCGTTTCACATGCGCAGGAGCCAGCGTGTACCCGCGTGAGGCACATCGTACAGGGAGTTACAGGGACCGAGGGAGGGCCGGCGAGCTGAGCCTGGCCGTGTGGCCGAGGGGGCGGCTGTCTGGACTGGCATCCCGCCCTGCAGGGCATGCGAGGGTCTGCAGTGGCCAGGGTGTGTCCGGGTGACCGTCAGGGAGCGTCTGTGCACATCACGCCCGCCGGGGGGGGGGCCCAGCAGAGCTCACCCCCGAGAGCAGGGAGCGAGGGAGAAGGCGGGGAACTCCCTCGGGCCCGCAGCCTGGCTGCCCCCTGCACTGGCTGACCCTCACCGGGCCTCAGTCTCCCTTTGGGGGAGCAGATGCTGGCGGACAGGATTAGCGGCGTCCCTGGCATTGGGGAGCGGGGCGCATTGGGGAGCGGGGCGCACAGCCCAGCACCTGTCTGCAGGAGCAGCTGCGTTCTCCTAGGAGAAAGTTGAGGCAGGTGAGCACACGTGTGCCCACCCCGGGAGGCAGAGGGGCTGCTGGGGGCGCTGCCTGTGGGATGGAGGCAGAGGGGAGACGGTGTTGCCCTCTGCCCTGTGTGCCCCCATAGGGCCCCTCTCCCACCACAGCCAGGCCCCATTATTTGGGGGCTCCCCACTGGGGGCTCCCCACAGGCGACCGTGACCACGCGTGGTCCCGGGCCGCACAGCCCAGCTGCGGCCATAAAAGGAACAGCTGCGCCCTCGTGTGGCCGGCCGCGCAGGTGCGGGCGGGTCGTGCTGCCGCCGGAGGGCGCGGGGCTGGACCCGGAGCTCGGCCTCCACAAGATGCGCGTCCTGGGGGACTCTGAGCTCGAGGGGGTGTGTCGGCTGCCGGACCGGTCCCCTCCGGGGGCCGGAGACGGGGGCCCCGGGTCCGAGGAGGCCCCGTCCCGGAGGCCGCCCAGCTGGGGCTCCCGGAAGAGGCTGCTGCCCCCCGAGGACACGGGGTGTGAAGCCAAGAGGGCCTGTGAGCCGCGGGGAGAGGCCCCGGAGGCCGGGGGCCAGGCCTGGTCTCCAGGCGACGGCGAGCCGTGGGTTCTGGGTGAGTGACCCCGGGGCCTGGGGGCGGGTGGGGGGGTGGGCCCGGGGCGCGCTGACCGCCTCCCCTCGCAGGCTCCACGCCCCCTCCTGGCCGCGCCGGGCGCAGCGGCCTCTCCGCCCACGGCCTCCAGGCCCTGACCCAGTCCCCGCTGCTGCTCCCCGGGAGGACGCCCGCCGCCCGGGTAAGCCGTGGGCCGCCCTCCCCGTCCCGGGCTCCGGGGCCCGGGTGCGGGCAGCTTTGCAGGGGGCGAAGGGGCAGCGATGTGCGCAGTGCCACCCAGGGAACCGGTCCTACCAGGCACTTGGGGTCCTGAAGGCGGCGGCAGGCGTGTGCACCGTGTCTGCTGGTTTCTCAACAGAAACCATGCAGACCAGGCGGGAGTGGCAAGAACCATTCCAAGTGAATAGTGAGTGCCACAGCCATCCCTCTACCCAGCAATGCTATCCCTCAGAATGGAAGGTCAGATAAGAGCTTCACAGATAAAAAAAAAGTAAAGCTAACAAGAAGAAGGTAAAGACAAAAATTATGAACAAATACTTAGATATCAAGTGAATCTAAAATCAAGTGAATAAAAAATCTGATGAGCAGAATACACTGGTGAACATAAATCAGGGGCATAGAGAGGAAATGGATTGAATTCTTGGGGGGAAGGGGTGTGGGGGTGCTGGAAGAGACTGGACAAAAATCTACACCTGTGGATGGGTGCGGTGGGAACCAGGAGGAGGAGAGCTATTGGGGGGGGGGAGAGGAACAATTGTAATAATCTGAACGATAAAGATTTATTAAAATTAAATCTTTCCCAATCTCCCCAGGTCCCTGTGCCCATAAGACACGGCCGTCCCGAGGCCAGAGGTGGAGGAGGGAGCGGCAGGATCCGCTTCGGAGGGACAGGCCAGTTCCCGCTGGCTGTCCGCTGAGGCAGGACTCCTTCTCGGTGGACGAACACGGCCCCGTACCCCTCAGGCCCGGCCCCCAAGGCCGCTGTGGACGGCAGCGGGTTCCCCTGCAGCTAGGTCAGGCCCGGCTGGTGATCCGCCGCTACCGCAGGTCCTGTGGAGGCGCAGGGGGAGGATGAGGCGCAGGGGAGAGGAGCTTGGGGTGGGGGTGGGGGGGCGCACAGGGGAGGGGGGCAATACTGTCTTGGTGTACACGCTCTGCGCCCTTACAGTATACACACCCTGCTCCCAGCGTACGGCACCCCGTGTGGCCACACCGATGAGGACACAGTGGTCACCGCGTCCGTAGGAGCCCGGACCGGCTTCAGCGGGGTCTCCTGCCCGATGAGAGCACGTCGCTCCGAGAGACCAGCCCCTGACCGCTCTGCTGTGTGGGCCTGAGCCAGCTGCGCCCGCCCGCCTGTCCTTCAGTGCGCTTCGCCGGTGGCCTTTGCCGGAGCCAGGACCCACTAGAAGCGGTAGATACACCTGTGTGAGCGCACACTGAGTCTGTATGTGTGTCATGTGTTCCGGTTCGGCTCAGCTGTCTAGACACTGAAGCACCAGGGGGCAGGCCGTGATTGCTGACTCCTGGTCACCTGCCCTTGTCTGCTGAGTGTAGGCACATAATTAATTGGGGCATGATCGGGACCATTGGCATAGTGGGCAGGACTCCAAAACCGATTTCCCTGCAGTGCAGGCAGATAAGTATTTAAAATCGGCACAAACACTCGTGTTTCGGCCGGAGTGTAAGGGGTTAACCTGGCACCAACCAAGAGAACTGGTCCCTGAGGACACGGGTCAGAGGTCACCCACGCGAGGGTCCTCGCCGCCTCTGCGCGGAGCCCGTTGGCGATTGCACCAGCGGCCTGTTCCCGCCCAGAGACTCGACATCGGAGCATGTCGCCTACGTTTGGTCCAAAACCGAAACTCCCCTTCACATTCAAGGACTTCAAATTAGGGAAACCGAAAGGAAAGGAAAATGAAGAATAAGTTTACAGCAGAGCCGAACTTATGAACAGCATTTTGAAGCAGCCGTAACAACTCCCAGAAAGCACACACCGCACAGGAACACACCGCATACACAGGATCCTGTCCGTCTGGTAGGTTCGGACCAAGACTCAGTCTCACTCAGCACCAGGCAGAAAGTTAAAAATACTTTTAACAAGCTTTTCAAAAGAAACGACCTACCTAGCCTAACAAACCACCAGGAAGCAATGCTGAGGCCAAATATAAAACCAGACAGCCCCGGCCTCAACCAAAACATAGCAGATCCTAACAATCTGATCCAATAACTGAATAGGCGCCACCACAGGAGCAGCAGGAATATTACTGCAGTAATAGGTTCATAACTTATTAGGTATGGACATCCTACAACATTATTCTGTCACATTTCCCACACCCAGGCTACATAACATCAAAACTTTCCTCACTGCACTGCACCTACCTCCATTAACACTGCCAGAACCAAATACACATTCATTCACACCCCAATACCCTCTAAATGGGGACATGAGGATGTAACCAAAGCACTTAAACTTCTGGAAGAAGATATAACAGAACCAGGCAGATCACACATTTATAACAGCCCATCTGGCCTGTGGAAAAGCCTAACGGCACCCACACGATCACCAGGGACTATCGCAGCCTGAATCAGGCCTCACCAAATGGATGGCTGCCTGCCTGACGCACAAGAAGTAATCGATCTATCCAGACAGACAACCCGGGGTTTATGGCAACTGATCTCAGACATTTGCTTTGCAGTACCTGTAGCTGAACAACCCAGACCCTTTACCACATTTATACAGCAAGGCAAACACCAATTCTAAAGACTCCCACAGGGACACACAAACTGTCCCACCATCGCACACAACCTACTCGCTAACAACATGGACCCCACAAAACACAAATCCACAATCATACAATACACAGTGACATTCTCCTCTAGAACCTGACCTATAGTCACTAGTAACACACCTGAGATCACAAGGCTGGACAGTTAATCCAGCCCCCAGACACCACAACAGCAATTTCCGGCTCCACTGGAGCTCTGGAGGCAGGAACATGCCGAACTAAGTAACAGATAAATCACTAAACTTAAAAAGCCCAACCAACGAAAAAGCAGCACAACAATTAATGGGACTTTTGTTCTTACAGATCTCATTACACTACCTGTACTTGAAAATTTCACCAATCCTTTCCTCCAAATTAATAACAACCCTAAATTTGGTAAAATAGCTCCCATATGCTTCATTGCATTTATCCCAAATGGCAACCAGTCCAACATAGAAAATTTATATTACTTATATATATATATATATATATATATATTTTTTTTTTTTATTTTTTTTTGAGAAAATTTATTTAAACAAAAGATGACTTGGATTGAATTCTTGGAGCATACGTTGAACTTCTTACTGTTCTCAATTGCTTTCATGCCACGGAAAAAAAACCCTCCTCAAGTCTTACGGCTTCTCCAGGCACACACTGTCAAACAATATGAATATTAAATAAAAAATATCCCAACCCACATTTTGGGGATTTTGGGAAACCTCACCATACTACATTTCCCAGGAGTCATATCCAATACACACACATCACTTAAAGACAAACCCATTTACTCTCTAATGGATCTCACCTCTGTAACACCCCAGCAATCAGAGCATGCATTGCCGCCAGTCTCACTGACATACCCGTCTTCCAGCTTTCCCCACACACACCCTGGACGCCCCACCGTGAACACCTACGCTGCCCTCAGACACTCTGCTAGGCCCGGAGGAGACCCCTCCACTCGGGGAGACGTTTCATGGTCAAGAGGAAACTACAAATCTCCAGCCTCCCCCTTACAGGCCTTACAGGCCTACGCCCCGTATATCCGTACCGGTGGCTGTGTCTCTAACCCCAGTTCACGAGCCCAAACTCCCCTACCTACTCCAGACGTATCAGACCTCTGCTCCTTCCTTCAATTCTCTCCCCACCAACCCGTATTCTTACGGCCCATCCCCATCGCCTCCTGGACCAACTTCTCTGTTCCTTCAAGTTCACCACTGCAACATCCTGGACACCCCGATTCACCCAGGAGCCCCACCACATGTGCCAATCCCCTCAAACAGGATCAGACCTACTATCGCCTCTAACCCTGACCTGACACACCAGTCATGTGTAAATACTCAGGGTCCCTCACAGACTCTAAAACCTGTGGCACGGTGCTACAATTACGGAGCGAACATTAGTCCAACAAACACGCACAGACTCCCAGGAACACCAACAACGCGTGCTCCACTACAGGGATGACACATGGAGCGAACTGCGGAAATATCACACACCGAACATGCCCGCGCCGCGCCAGCCCGGGGAATGGAAAGTCCCAGGTTCCATTCCATCCCAGGGCACCTGCCTGGGCTGCGGCCTGGTCCCCAGCAGGTGTGTGCAGGAGGCAGCCCATCGCCGATCCTCATCACTGATGTTTCTGTATCTCGCTCCATCTCCCTTCCTCTCTGAAATCAATAAAGAAATATGTATTTAAAAAACAAATAAAAATACACCAAACTTCAAAACTCTACACGTAATGAAGTCTTACACCTTCTATCTAGAAATTTCAATTCATCTATGAATTAGCAATCCAAACCCAACAACTAAACCCGTCTCTGCCTACTTCATGCTGAGCCTTCCTTCTTCCCCGAAATGCCCTCGTGAATTCACACCTCACAGCTACGTCGCTGCCACCGCTTCAACTACCCCCTTCTCGGCACCCATGCAGCCCTACACCCCAGAAACCCTCACCTGTAACTTAGGCCACTGTTATTTCTTCCCCTGCTTTGTGAATGTCACATCATACGACCACACCGCCAATTGTGACCCTCCTCTTGATTCTTCTACCGTTTCCCCGAAAATAAGTGCCTTATATTAATTTTTTTCTCCCAAAGTTGCGCTAGGTCTTATTTTCAGGGGATGTCTTATCTTTCCATGCGTTAGGTCTTATTTTCGGAGGATGTCTTATTTTCGGGGAGACACGGTAGTAACTGCACCCTTCTGTCTCACACCATGAATATTCCATATCTTAATCACACCCAATATTCCTCCTGTGTTGAAAGAACTTCCCTATAGTTCATCCCTCTGTACCTGTCCGTTCTCTATCTCCCGGAGCATCACCCCGCCCCCGGTTCCATGACCACCACCATTTCTACATTAAAACAACTCCAGAAACGCCCTGGGGACGCCCTCAGGAAAGCCGTGGACCGCCTGCTCCTGACACCCAGCAGCACGACCCTCACCCAGCGCGGGCCCGGCCGCCTCGATAAACACTGACTCCGGGACCAGCGCCACTTCAGGAGGACCGGACCGTGTACCCACAGGAATCTTAACCCCCATCACATCCGAACAGGATGGAACCCCCTCACCTCTGCTGGCGAACACTGAGACCACCTTATTTCTCTTAGCCATTCTCTCCCTCCTCAGACTTCCGCTGCAGAAAGAATAAACTGATCTTGGCCTCGGGTCCCCTCCATACATGTCCCTCGGGGACCACCGGGTGGAATGTTAAAATAATGTAACCGCTCTAATGTGTGAGGTAATTATTGTGTGAGATGTTTGCTGTATGGAACCCCAATACTCTAACTTCCAACATTGATGAACACCCCGCAGTCCTGATGTACAAGCTCTGCGCCCTTCAAGTGTGAAGGCCCTGCTCCCAGCACAAGGCGCACCGTCAGCCCATGCTGATGCGGACAGTGGTCACCGCGTCTATGTAAGCCCGGACCGGCTTCAGCGGGTCTCCTGCCCGTTGCTGAGACCGGCCCTGACGCTCCGCTGTGTGGGCCTGAGTCAGCGCGGCCGCCCGCCGCTGTCCTCATCGTCCGTCCTTCGGTGCGCCTCGCCCGGTGGCCTTTGCCGGAGCCAGGACCCACCAGAAGCGGTAAATACACCTGTGAGAGCACAGAGTCTGTGTGTGTGTCATGTGTTCCGGTTCGGCTCAGCAGCAGGGGGCAGGCCGTGACTGCCCTTGTCCACGGAGTGTAGGCACATGACTAATGGGGCACAATCGGGACAGGAACAGGCGGAGGCGCAGACAGACGGCAGCAGGAGGATGGGCCTCGTGGTTTGGCTCAACGATAGAGCATCAGCCTGCGGACCGCAGGGCCCGAGGATCCGCTTCGGAGGGACTGAGGCAGGACCCTCTGCTGGACGGCACGGCCCGTACCTGTCAGGCCCGGCCCCCAGGCGCTGCCGGCTACAGCGGGCTCCTCCCGGGGCTCAGGCCGTGCTGCCCCGCGCTCCCCAGGGGTCTGTCCGTTTTATGAACTCCCGGCCAGCGTCCCTGGGAGAGAGAGAGGAGTCATATAAACAAGATCAGACTCGAACCCGGTGCCACAGAGATACGCCAGCCATCAGGCGAGAACACTGACAGCCCTGATGCCACCGAACTCAATGCCCAGATCAGTGGTCGGCAAACTCAGTCCACGGCCAAATACTGAAACAATTGAAATTCCTTTGCAGAGCCACATTTTTTTAAACTTAAACTTCTTCTAACGCCACTTCTTCAAAATAGACTCGCCCAGGCCGTGGTATCTTGTGGAAGAGCCACACTCAAGGGGCCAAAGAGCCGCAGTTTGCCGACCATGGGCCTGGAAGAAATAGATACGTCCTTAGAAATACAGAACCTTCTTCAACTGAATCAGGAAGAGCGGGAAGTCTAAACAGATCAGCAGTGGGGAAACTGAAGTAAAACACAAAAACACGTAAGAACTGTCCCAGGCCCAGCCAATGTGGCTCAGTGGTTAAGCCCATGAACCAGGTCGCGGTTCCACTCCCGGTCAGAGCACAGCGGGGCTGTGGCTGGAGCCTCAGGAGGGGGCGTGCAGGAGGCAGCTGGTCAGTGATTCTCCCTCTCCCCTGGCGGACAGATTAGCACGGCCCCTCCGGAGCCCGGTCCTCACAAACCCGGGAGTGCCCTGTAATTAGCGTCAATGTCACCGAAATGCCCACACGGCCCACGGCAACCTACAGATTCAACAGAGCCACCACCTAATGCCAACAGCACATCCCAGGCCTACAGCAAACACCACACGCACTTCTAGGGAGCTCTCCCTCGGGCGCCCCCAGCGCTGCTCGCTCCAAGCCCTGCCTGCACCCCCCCTTGTAATAACCAGTCCTTTATAAATTGACGGCCAGAACATCGCCGCTGTCATTACAACTCACTGCGCGTCCCCCAGCCCGCTGGGCCATTCCCCCCCAGCCCTCACACGCCCCTTGGAGGCAATGCCAACGCCACCCCCGCCTCACAGACGGGAGCCGGGGAGCCTCAGGCGCGTGGCCACGTCACCAGCGGACACGCTCCCCTGGAGGCGCTCACTCAGAGCCCCCCCCTCCCCCCCCCGGGCCACTGCGGGGCAGAGCGGCTCCTGACCTCGGAGGGATGGGGGGGGGGGGGGGGGTGTCAACGCTCAGAGCATCCTCTGTGCCCGGCCTGGGCCACAATGCAGTCCTACCGGCAGAGGGCACGGCTCTCGTCACTGCAATAAGGCCCGCCTCCGCCCTGCCCGCCTCCTACCACACACACACACACACACACATACACACCCACACACACATACACACCCACCCACACCCCACACACCCACACCCACACACATACACACACACACACATACACACACACACATACCCACCCACACACACATACACACCCACACCCACCCACACCCACACCCACACACACACACACCCCACACCCACACACACATACCCACCCACACACACATACACACCCACCCACACCCCACACACCCACACCCACACACACACCCACACACACACACACACATGCTGAGATTTCCAGTCTCTGCCTTGTCACATCACACCCCGCCTCATCTTCAAAAGGGTCAACAGATCTTGCCTGGCCAGTGTGGGTCAGTGATTGAGCATCAACTTAGGAACCAGGAGGTCACGGTTCCAATCCCAGTCAGGGCACATGCCCAGGTTGCAGGCTCAATCCCAGGTGGGGGTCCTGTGAAGGCAGCTGATCAATGATTCTCTCACTATTGATGTTTCTAACTCCCTCTCTATCTCTGAAATCAATATATATATTCATTCCAAGACCCCCCCCACCCCCAGAATAGTACCAAACTCTCTCTGTGTGTGTGTGTGTGTGTGTGTACACGTTTTTCCTTATATATACATACATACCTATGATGAAGTGTAATTTATAAATTAAGCACAGTAAGAGATTAGCAACACCACCTAACAATGAAATAAGAATTATAGCCCCAGCTGGTGTGGCTCAGTGGGTAAAGCATCGGCCTGCAGACTGAAGGGTCCCAGGTTTGATTCCGGTCGAGGGCACATGCCCAGGCAGCCGATCCATGATTCTCTCTCCTTATGGATGTTTCTATCTCTCTCTCCCTCTTCTTTCCTCTCTGAAATCAATAAAAAAGATATTATAAAAACAAAAATGCAAACGCCACCTTAAACCGGCCCCATAAGAGGCTCCGGTGGTCCTCGAGATTCTAACCGTCACAGGGCTGGTGGCGTCATGCTAAACTATAAGGCCACAGTACGGAAAGCAGCATGGTACTGGAATAAAAATAAGACCCTTCACCCATGGAACGGAATACAGAGCCCAGAAATAAACCACGCCTCTACGGTCAATTAATAAATGGCAAAGAAGGCAAGAACATGCAACGGAGCAAAGACAGTCTCTTCAATAAACGGTGTTGGAAAATTGAACGAACGTGCAAGAAAATGAAATGAGACCAACTTCTCCCACCAAACACAATAAACTCAGAATGCATTAAAGCCATGTGAGATCGAAACCATGACACTTTTGAAAAATGTAGGCAGTAAGAGAGTGCTCATTGCATTTGCTTCATAACCAACAAGTCTAACCGTGTCCCTCCCCTTTAACTCCCTTCCCGGGCCCGCACTTCCCATCTCTCCCGCCCAGCCTGCTGCATCCTCGGAGGAGGCCTTGTTTCTGACCATGCTGGGCACCCACCCTCCCTGCCTCTGGGCCTTGGCACATGCGAAGATTGCTTTCTCTGCTTTCACTCTGCCCCACCCCGGACCCTGTCTGTTCTCCACCCAAAAGCCACACTGATTCAGCCCCATAAAGCAGACCACCTTACTCCCTGCCTCAAAACCCAGTGGGTTCCCACTGCTACGCAGCCAGCACCCGAAGCCTGCCCACGCCTGAGCCCCGGTGACCGAGCCCAGCCTCCTCTTAGATCTCATCGGTGCTCCTCACCGCGATGCGCTCCTCACTGCGCTGTGCTCCTGGCACCAGCGGTCCCTCCGCCCACTGAGGGAAGCCAGCCACCTCCCCTCCGTCCCGGCTCGCTGTGCCCCTGCCTCTAACCCTCCCCCAGCTGCTTGCCCCTAAGTGTCACCGCACTGGACTGGCCTTCTCTAACCTCAGCTACCGCAGCCCCCGCCCCACGCAGGCGCCATTTTCCGCACAGCACTTACCGCCGCCTGGGGGCGCTCCTGCTGGTCTGAGCCGGACGGCAGGGGCTGTGTGCGGATCTTCAGATGGCGGATTCCGGGGTCAGCAGATGCCTGTTGACTTGGTGGGGAAGTGAATGTGCATGCCAATGACAGACACACATGTACACAGGCTAACACTCACGGCTCCCTCTGACCCCCAAGGTGGCCGCTGTACCTCTTTGCACTCAGCTCCTGCACTGAGAGGCCTAAGGTATAAACATTTCACCCCACAACATGGATAGGTGTACACACACACACACACGGTTTTCTGCAACATCTTACCTTCCCACCAGCAGCACAGACCCTGACTTCCTTCGCCAGGACGAGCCTCACTGCCCCGTTATTTGTTCTTTTTTCCTAGCCTGCCCCCCGCCGCTCTGGCTTTTGCCACTTCTACAGCTTCTGCAAGAATCCACTAATCCCAGGCCACTACTGTGCCTCTTCGGGGATCACGTCCGAAGTTAGAGAGATGGCTCACACTCTACTGGACACCTGTAACTAACAACGTTCAATGTCAAATGCAACCGAAACAGACAAATGACTTAAAAATAACACATTAAAACTAAACCTATACTTTTCATTTCTTTTAAAATAAAAAAGCCACACAGCTTCACCCTATAAAACCTAGTCCTATTTATGCCAAATACCAACGAAATTACAAGTTTCCTAACGTTAACTCATCCCTTTATACCTCAAGACTTAGGCTCTTTTTCTCTCACAATCCTTTTTTGATCAGCCTGGCCAGCTAGCCCCATTGGCTGCAGCTTCAATCATCCCAATACACCAACGTGGCTGGCTCAATCCCCAGTGGGGCACATACAAGAATGCAAAAATAGCCCAAACCTGTGTGGCTCAGTGGATAGAGCATCGGCCTGCGGACTGAAGGGTCCGATTCCGGTCAAGGGCATGTACCTTGGTTGCGGGCACATCCCCAGTGGGGGGTGTACAGGAGGCAGCTGATCAACATTTCTCTCTCATCGATGTTTCTAAGTCTCTATCCCTCTCCCTTCTCTGTAAAAAATCAATAAGATATATTAAAAAAAAAAAAAAAAAAAAAAAAAAAAGGCCGAAACCGGTTTGGCTCAGTGGATAGAGCATTGGCCTGTGGACTGAAAGGTCCTGGGCTCGATTCCGGCCAAGGGCATGTACATTGGTTGCGGGCACATCCCTGGTGGGGAGTGTGCAAGAGGCAGCTGGTCAATGTTTCTCTCTCATCGACGTCTCTAGCTCTCTATCTCTCTCCCTTCCTCTCTGTAAAAAATCAATAAAATATATTTTTTTTAAAAATTACACAAATAGGTGGAACCACAAATTGATGTTTCTCTCTCTCTCTCAATCCCTTCTCGCTCCCCCCCTAAAATAAAAACAGAAAACATTTTTAAGTCCTTTTTATCAGATGAAGAGATGCTCTTCACTTACACATGCACAAAACACTAAGTATTACAAAAAGAAATTTCCAAGGAGAAGAAGAAACGTCCGCTTTCCACAGACCAAAGCGACTAAAACCTTATTTGGGGAATTTGGAAAACACACCCTATCGTTTTTGTAATCTTGCAGCATACACACTGCTTTATTGTTAAAAATACATATTTTACAACAGGACAAGTATACACAGATAAGACAGCAGGACCCCGCGTCAGCCCGAGCCACACTCGACGCCTCTGGGAACCATTTAGTGCTCGGGCAGCGGGCTGCGGGGAGCAGGAATAAATAATAGTGCTTCGGCGAGAATCGTAGTGACCAGTAGGGGAGTAGCTCGGGATGGGGCCCCACTGGGTGCAGAGCAGCGGGAACAGTGGCCCAGGACTGACATGTGCAAACTTCTAGATCCCAACAAAGTGCCTGAGGACCCGCCAGGCTGTGATGGGCTTCAGCCCCTAAGCCAGGCCGTGGTAGCGGGCGGCCCAGGGTTTCCAGCACGCCCGGCCGGGAGAGGAAGGAGAGCCGCCAGGCAGGCACAGGAAGCACGGCTGGCTGGCCAGGGCGTCTCAGGGATGGATGTGGGTTGAATTGAGGATTCGGAACGTAGCGTCAGAATTGGAGGCCTTTGAAAGTTCTCGCTGTGGGAAGATAAGCACCGTCAGTGCAACATCCCCGTTCATGCACGCCCGCCCTCCTCAGCTCGGGTTAGGTGTCAGCGTGAGGCCCTGCGGGCCGCTGCTCTGCCCCGGTGCAGAGCACAGGCTGTTAGGACGAACGGAGGCACGCTGAGCGCCGTTCTATTAGTCACAGGTTAAGCACGTGACCACCCGCAGCCAGTCCACCCGTTAAACCCACGGGAGAGAGATCCCTCTGAGTTGCTGAGCTGGGTTGGCACCAAGCTCTGGCGTCTAGGCCTCTATAAAACCAGGGCCAGACCACATATCTACCAATCCCTGGGGCGGAGGGCCTGTAACCTGGTGATCTGGTCTCATGCTGGAGCACATGGTACAGAGGAGAGCGCACAGAGGACCTTGACCAGGACAGGAGTTAGTAGCGGTTAGTCTCCTGGCTGCAGTGCCGCCCCTCACAGCCACCAAAACCACACGCACCTCCTGACGCCTGACCCCGGGAGCAGGGACAGGTGCGCCCCCAGTGGGTGACATGGGGCTTGACTGAGCAAGCCCAAGAGAGACGCCTGGACCCTCGGCCCAGAATTCAGCGAGCCAGAGCGCACCCAGGGAGAACCACAGCCGTCATGTGACTTGAAAGAAGTGCCAGAACAGGAAGCTGACGCCAGGGCGCAGAGTGAGCCGTAGCCATGGACAGCGGGGCCATTCTCCATCTCCCAGCAGGAAGCGAGCTGGCACCCGGGCCAGTAACCCCGAGGGGAGGGCAGCCACATCCCTCAGCAGGAAGACACAGAGAAGAAGGCACACCCTCCGTAAAGGGCACTGCAGGAAGTGCTGGCAAACGTGGAGGCCACAGGAGCTGGAGAGCATTCTGGGAAATGACTCTCCCAAGGCCTCACGTACGCTTTAGCAGCTCACTGGGATAGGAACAGGCAAAGGCAAGGAAATGGCGTTGGCCAGCCCAGAGCGGACAGACAGGGGGCACCAGCCGGAGGGTTAGTAAGGCACATACTCCAGGAGAGCATCACGTAGGCCGAGCACCTCATTCTAAGCAGCACACAGCTGGGGCTCCCCTCCCAGGCCACGGGCTGCTGTTCTTTCCAGCACGTGGGGGGCCTCTGACGTCACCATGGGGACGGTGAAAGCTTCCTGTTGTGAATACAGCGATACAAAAACTACGCCTGACTCTACGGGGGGCTGAGAATCCAATTCCGTCTGCACGCGATTTCTGGTTAATCGGCAGGTAGGGGTGCAGGAATGAGCCGGGGGCTGCTTATGCCGTCTGCCTCGGGAACGCCGGCCTCCTTTGTGAAAAGGCCTGTGGCTGCACAGCGGACGCTTCCTGGTTAGTGTAGCCCCGTGCCCAGATCGGATGAAGCCAGCAGATGACAGACCGGGTTGAGGAAGGGACGCGGGACATGCAGGGGCTGCCATACAGACCTGAAGCCCACGAGTGGAGCTGTCAGAGAGGGACGGATCCTTCTAAGGACAGAGAATTAAGACAATTACCAAGAACTCCACCAAGAGAGCACCAGCGCCTCCTGCAGCCAGGGAGAGGTATTTCTTAAGCAGAAGGATCCAGGTTACATGTCTGCTTGCTGCTGTCAACTTCCTATGTACCCCCTCCAGAACCGGCCCACCCCGGGCCACGGTCAAGGCGGGAAAGGGATTCTCAGCCTCCAAAACGCTGTCCCAGCTAAGAGCCTGGGCCCGTGGTGAGACACCCACGGCCCCAGCTGTGTGCTCCCAGAGACTGGCAGATAGAGAAAAGGTCAATTACCGCAAACTCAGAATAGGTGCTGGCAACAGAGTTAATGCTGAGGTTGTGCTGGGCGGGGGCCGAGCCCGGGTACCCACCGCTCAGCAGGCTGCCATTGAGCTCCACGTTCTCCTTGTCGGCTCCGCAGCGACCAGCACGGGGGTTTTTCTTCCCTGAGCAGGTGGCGGTGAGGACTGGCTGCAGGGAAAGGGGAGACCGGAATGGCGCTCTTATAATGGCCACACTCACACACACACTCACTATACCATCTCAGTATCACTCATGCGTCGGTAATCCGATACAGCACTTCTGATGTAAAGAACAAACAATAAAAAAAGTCTTGCCCAAACCGGTTTGGCTCAGTGGATAGAGCGTCGGCCTGCAGACTGAAGGGTCCTGGGTTCGATTCCGGTCAAGGGCATGTACCTTGGATGCGGGCACATCCCCAGTAAAGGATGTGCAGAAGGCAGCTGATTGATGATTCTCTCTCATCGATGTTTCTAACTATCTATCCCTCTCTCTTCCTCTCTGTAAAAAATCAATAAAATATATATTTTAAAAACACACACACACACAAAAAAACTCAATGATTTTCAGAACACCTATCTTGGCATCATCTGTAAAACACATTACTGCACAGACTCCCCACCTGCTCCTTAAGAAGGGGACCTGACTGCCTACTGACCCCGTGTCAGGGCTGATACCATGTGCAGGGCCCGTGCTCAGCAGCCACGGAAGCCCTGGCTCTGAACGGAGCCTGTGAGACCCCCAGGTCTCTCCAGGGCTCCCCCATGACACTAGTGGGGCTCAGCATGTCCACGCTCTTTCTTTCTCTCATTCGGTTCTAGATGAACCAGCTTGCAGCTGCCACCTGCAGCATCTCAGTGATAACTGAGTCCGGGGGTCTTAGAAACTGGGACCAGCAGGCAGGCTGGTGCTGGGGACGGGCTGCACGCAGAACGTACTAACCTTGCTGCCAGAAGGTGGGAGTCGAGACACGGGGGAGCGGTAGACTGTTCCCCCAAAGGCAGGCCGGATGCTGCTGTTGGCCGTGGCATTGGACATGGTGGTGGTGTTCAGCTGAGGAGAACCGAGAGGTTACTCATTCAGGTAACATGCTCAGCCATCCAGCCCCAGACTCAGAGAAAGGATCTGGGCAGCACACTAACGAAGAGGTGTTTCCATAAAGAGCTTTGAAGAAACTTGTGAAAAGTGTTCAACGCCTATTTATGTATAGTACATGGAACTATAAAATGGCATAATCACCCATTTCTAAAATTAGAGAGACAGACACCTATCATATGACCCAGCCCAGGAGAAAGGAAAGCACAGCTCCACACAGAGACTCAGACATAAATATTTATAGCAGCTTTGTCTGCAATAGCAAACAACCAGAAACAAGCCAAAATATTCACGGATAGGCGGATAGATAGGCCAATCTCGGTGAAATCATACAGTGGATACTGCTCAACAGGAAGTATGACCTTCTGATGCATGCGACACCATGATCAATCTCTCCAAATTACGCTAAATGAAAGAAATTATGGGCCAAAACTGGTTTGGCTCAGTGGCTTGCAGACTGAAGGGTCCCGGGTTTGATCCCGGTCAAGGGCATGTACCTTGGCTGCAGGCACATCCCCAGTAGGAGGTGTGCAGGAGGCAGCTGATGGATGTTTCTCTCTCATCGATGTTTCTAGCTCTCTATCCCTCTCCCTTCTTCTCTGTAAAAAAAATCAATAAAACATATCTTAAAAAAGTAATAAAAAATTAAAATTAAAATGGTTTTTATATATTATAAATCTCAAATGGACTCAACGGAAAGTCTCCAAAGACGCTCCCCATCCCTGCGGGACAATCTCTGCCGGAGAGATGGCGAGAGCCGCCTGGCCCGCCGCCGCCCGCCCTCCCCACCAGGGGCTGGGGCCTCCTTACCCGGCGCACTTTGCCGGGGGTGGTGGGCGTCATCCCTCGCCGCTTGGGGGTCCTGGGAGTGCTGCCGTACAGCATCTCCGCCTCCGTCTGCTTCTTGTTCTTCAGTTGCTGTGTGACAGTCAGAGCGACAGTGACACATCCGGGAGAGAGGTCTGGGCGGCTGGCATGACCCCCCCTCCCTCTTCCCGAACGGGGCCACGTACCCGTTCCTGCTTGGCTCGCTCTTTCTCTAACCGATGCATCTCCCACTGCTCAGCCACATACTCCATGAACTTCTGCCCGTGGACCACAAATGCTGTCGAGTGTTTCTGTTCCCACATTTCAATCTGGGCCTTCAACTCCTCTTCCAGCTGAGACCAGACACAAGCACATGTTATTTTATTTTATTTTTTAAATATATTTTATTGATTTTTTACAGAGAGGACTACTTCCCAGCGCCCCGTTTCCTCATCTGCAAAAAGGGGAAGCACTTGGAAATAATACCTGGCCCTTCGTTCAGTAAATACTATTATTATTGTTATTATTATTATTATTAAGATAGGGAAGATACTTGAGCCCACAGAACTTGCTCAGATAAAGAGCTTGCTCTCTGTTATCGGCTGAACGGCCTGACATACAGCCCAGTGTTCCTTATCCTTTGAAAGAGAAGCTTGGGGCAAATGGTTCAAAGCAGAGTCCACAAGAAGTGAGGTATTCTGTAGCCAAGCACCAACCACTGCCACTATTACCTTCGGGAGTGTTTTTTGGAGCCTGGCTCGCTGCTTCTCCTCCTTCAGGAGATTTCCTCCGCGATTTGTAAACCGACTTGGATCAGAGGCCTTTCTCTGTGGAAATACATGTGAATCAGAGTAAACCCTGGGCCCCATCGCTTCTGCCAGGACTCCTTGCTGTCATACCCGGATGTGGATTATTAACCCACGGTACGCCATAAGCATCTGTAGATGCAGGTGGCAGACCTTCCCCACATGCCTCACTTTCCCTAAGCGATCTCCCTAGGTCCGCAGGCCGACGCTCTACCCACTGAGCCACACCGGCCAGGGCAAGGCCGTGCTTTAATACTTCGTTGTCCTCTGAGGGAAACAGGAAGCGAGGGCAGTACCTCAAACTCCAGGAAAAGCCTCCAGCTTTCTTCCCACTTCTGCACGCCCTCGAAAAGCTCTCTGTGGACCTCGAAGTAGTTTCTCAGCCGCACCACCTCAGCGTCGTGGGCCTGGAGCAGGCCTTCGGTGTAGTCCTCTGCAAGACAGAAGCCCAGGGGGTTTCAAAAATCCCTCCAGCATTTAGCATCTTACTTTCTAGCCCCTCACTCCCGAAGCTGGAACTAGACTATTCTTCACTATAGTGAGAATGCTCCATGCGTAAGTATACATTGTGGATAATAGGAATCGGGTTTGTCATGAGCCTGGAGGGACCAGGGAGTGAGGACCGAAAGTGGGGACTAAAATGACTAAGATTCGCAGACCCCTGTGTCATCTCTCGCCTGCTCTCTTCCTTTCATATCTTTCGTTTCCACCCTGCTCAGGGTGGTGCGGGTCACAGAACATGTCCCCAATGCGGGATTCAGTAGGTAACCTCGTCTTTATACTCAGTTCAGGTCAGACCAGAATTCTCTGGGCTCCGGGGTCAGACTCTGTGGCCTTAAATGGGAGCGCTGCCCTCTGCCCGCTGTGCCTCTGCTTCAAGATGCTCAAAATTTATGCACCTTTGTGTCCTCATCCCTTCACTGGAGATTGAGATATTACTGCTAAGGGTTTGCCACTGCACCTGGCATACACCAAGCGCTGATAAACTTGAGCGTCACAACCACAGGCTACAGTGCTAAGCTGCTTCGGAGATCAAGATATCCCTTATCTCCCAGAAGCCTCTGCAAATGCTCTGATGCAGGAATGGCAACTCATGGTGAAGGCCTGAAAAGGCAGTTTTATCTGCTCAGCAGAGGGGACACTTCCTGGTGAACACCTGCACTTCCTTACAAGCGCATGTAAGTATGAGGGCCAGAGCTCCGGCACGGACCGTCATAGTACGCGGCGAAGGCCTGTCTCTGCTCCTGGCTGCAGAAACACTGGTCCCAGTACTTGGCCAGCTCCACGCGTGTCGCCTCAATCACTTTCTTCATGTTTTGCATTTTCAGTTCCTCCAAGCGATCCACTTCCAATTGCAGCTGAAACGCAGATATCTGGTCAAGGTGCTTGTTCTACATTACATTCAGAGCTTTGCAAAAATTTTCCATTTTTATTTATTTTTGTTAATCCTCACCCAAGGATATATATTTTTTTAATATATTTTTATTGATTTCAGAGAGAAAGGGAGAGGGAGCGAGAGACAGAAACATCAATGATGAGTGAGAATCATTGACTGGCTGCCTCCTGCACACCTCCTAACGGGGACTAAGCCTCCTAATGGCATGTGCCCTTGACTGGAATTGAACTTGGGGGAGCCTTCAATCCACAGGCCATACTGGTTAGGGCCAAGGATATTTTCCATCTTTTTTTTTTTTTTTTTTTAGAGAGAGTGAAAGGAAGAGGGAAAGACAAGAGAGAAACATTGATGTGAGAGAAACACATCGATGGGCTGCCTCCTGCACGAGCTCCGATGAGGCCCGGGCCGGGGAGGAGCCTACAACCGAGGTCCATGCTCTTGACCGGAACCAAACCGGGACCCTTTGGTTCGCAGGCCGTCGCTCTATCTGCTGAGCCAATCTGGCTAGGGCAAAATTTTCCTTTTTAAATAAAGTTATTGCACAAAATCACTGAGGTAAGTGGACACTCTCACAAGGCTATCAAAGGAGCCAGAAACTAAGAAAGGTGCAGAAAGATAAACGGTAACTGGGTTGCTGCCACCTTTTTCTGACGCTGGCTTTAAAATAGACTTGCTCGCCTGGCCAGTGTGCTCAGTGGTTAGAGCGTTAGCCTGTGCACCGAAGGGTCTGATTTGATTCCTGGTCAAATGCAGGTACCTGGGTTGCTGGTTTGATCCCCACTCTGTCAGGGTGCACGTGAAGGCAACTAATTCATGTGTCTCTATCACATCAATGTTTCTCTCCCTGTCTTCCACTCTCTCTAAAAACCAATGGAGAAAATAGACTTGGGTGAGGATTAACAACAACAAGAGACTTGTTCAAGGCAGACCTTGGTAAAGACATGAGATCACACACAAAAATGCCTTAGGGCCCTAACCACAGTGGATATAGCAACAGCCTGTGGACTGAAGGGTCCCGGGTTTGATTCTGGTCAAGGGGATGTGCATTGGTTGCAGGTACATCCCCAGTGGGGAATGTGCAGGAGGCAGCTGGTCGATGTTTCTAGCTCTCTATCCCTCTCCCTTCCTCTCTGTAAAAAAAAAATCAATCAATCAATAAAATATTTTTTAAAAATGCCTGCAGAGACTACGCACCCACACCCTAGGGGTTTCCTACCGCTTTCTTGACTCTGGCCTTCGACCCAGTCATGGCCATGGCCTCAACGGCTTCTCTCTCCTCCTCGGGTATCTGCAGCCTGTCCCACAGCTCCCGGATCTGAGCACGCAGCCCCTCACACTCTTCTTCGTTCTGTGACTTCCGCACTTCCAGCTGCGGAGGGAGAGACGGTGGTTACCGCGAAGGCAGCAGCCGAGGCTAGCCCTCTGGCTTCCCAGAAAGCAGTATCTGGGCCCATGCAGAGTAAGTACTGTTGTCAGACTGCGAAGAGGTGTTTTCATGACTTCTGAACACAAACTGTAAGCCTGTCATTTACAGCAGGATCTCACACCCCAAGAATTAGGATGCAAATTTTGAAATAAAATTTTTTTCTAATGGAGGAGGGTAATAGGGGAAAAAAGAGGGACATCTGTAATAATCTCAACAATAAAGATTAAATTTTTTTTTCAATTAAACACTAATTCAATGACTATTATTTCACCCACCATTTCAATTTCATATTCTTAGAGCTACATATATATATTTTTTCTTTAAAAAAAATCATGTTTGTATGTATGGGGGGGGGCAATGTTAAAATATGTACACAGATAATAATTGAATTAAAAAGTAAATAAATAATAAAAAATCATGTTTGTATATCATATACTATCTTTTACATTGTTTTTTTGTTTGTTTTTCATATACTATCTTCATCCTCCCTCCCTCATTCTCTTAACCTACACTGGGTCCTAAAATACACTGCAGGGGAAAAACTGTCCCTTTTTTTCAAATTGCTGGATTCGATGGAGATGAGATCGCAGGCCATATTCGAATAGCCGTTACCTGCTGTAGCAACTTCTGTAGCGCTGCAATGTTTTCCAAAGACAGACAAAAGGCATCTTCGTCTTCGCACACCACGTCTCTCTCGAAACTTGTGTCTGGGGTGTGATCTAACTCTTCCATGCACAGTATGATCTGTCTTTTGATGGTGACAAACTCCTCACGCCGAGACGCCTGTAGAATCGAATGATCAGAGGACGCCCACAGGGAAGTCACACTGACTTTTAGGAAGTATGGAGGCGAGGGGGGTACCTTTGTTTCCCTCAGAGCGGCCAGATGCTGTCTGAACTGGTTCAGCTCTTCCAGGCTGGGAACAGCATCGCTGTCGATGTCATAGGGCGGCATGCAGAGCACTTCGCACAGCTCTTGATCCTGTTCCGTGAGCAGCTTCAGTTCCCGCTTCCTGTCCTTTTTCTGCTTGCGCATGAGCTCCACCTGAGTGCGCAGGTCTTTCTCCAGCTGCAAGATGGTCGGCTCGCCTTCCTCCTGGAGGAGAGGATGTACCATTGTTACAAGTCCCAAGTGCATTTCCTCAAAGGGAGAGTAGGACGACTTACAAATGAATAAGTCCACGGCACAGTATCATCTCTGCCTAACTTGTCCTGAGAGTTAAAAATAAAAAGTTGAGCCGAAACCGGTGTGGCTCAGTGGACAGAGCGTCAGCCTGCGGACTGAAAGGTCCCGGGTTTGATTCCGGTCAAGGGCATGTACCTTGGTTGCGGGCACATCCCCAGGAGGGGGTGTGCAAGAGGCAGCTGATGGATGACTCTCTCTCATCGATGTTTCTGACTCTCTGTCCCTCTCTCTTCCTCTCTGTAAAAAATCAATAAAATATATTAAAAAAAATAAAATAAAATTAAAAAGTTGTAGTATATGCCTCACAGACTGATAGCAAGAGGAAATGTTTTAGACTAAAGTACTGCCAACACTCATAGGGGATTCACTCTGGCAAGCTGTCCCTCCTGGGAGCACAGCCACGCCTCTCCCTCGGGGGGCGTCTCCGGACTCCGAGTGCCCTGGAGACTTACAATCAGGGGAGCGAAGGGCAGGGTCTTGCCCCGGGCCAACCCCCTGCACCTGTCTCCATGGCCCCCTTTTCTCTAACTTCCCTAAACAGCTCCAACGAGACTCTCTCCTATTTCTTCTATCCTAGGCCCTTCCTTGTTCTGCTGTCCCAGCTTTAATAAACAAACTCTCAAAAAAAGAAATTAGCTGCTTCACCTCTCAACAGGGCAACTCTTTATGCCAGTAAAAATGACTGCTGGGCTCTAGCTGGTGTGGCTCAGTGGCTAGAGCGTCGGGCTGGGAACCGAAAGGTCCCAGGTTCGATTCTGATCAAGGGTACATGACCAGGTTGTGGGCTTGATCCCCAGTGGGGGACTTGCAGGATGCAGCCGATCCGTGATTCTCTCTCCTCATGGGTGTTTCTCTCCCTCTTCCTTCCTCTCTGAAATCAATAATAAATAAATAAAGAATGACTGCTGGAACCGGTTGGCTAGGCAGCACATTCCCCCCCTTCTCGTGTCCAGGACCACCCTGATCCAGAAACCCTCCGCTGAGCCCCAAGGCAAAGCTCCTGCCCCAATCTCAGACCCGAACGGGAGCCCAGACGCTGTGTACCTGAAATGGCTCAACATGCAGCTCGCTGCACAGGACAGCCAGCTCCTTCTGACAGTTGCCGATGCTTTTAATGAGCCTCGCCTTCAGACTCTCCTCTTCAGCAATCATCATGTCCAGGAGGTCCTGCCAGAGAGAAGACAGCCCCATAAAATCTGGAACTAAAGGGGGGGGAGGGACCCCCAAACAACAAGTAACACCAAAACACCAATCATTTCAAAAATGTAAGACCCACGTCCTCCTGCAGAGGCACCAGCACGAAGCTCACCTTGATATGCTTGTGCACCACCTGAGTTCTCTGTAACCGCTGGTCCTCGGGAATCCCAATCAGCTCCCATATCTCCCGAAGGTGACTCAGGGCTTTCTGGAGACACAGTATGGAATCCTCCGCAATCACCTCACTGGAAAGCAAACGGGAGACCAGCTGTGAGCCCCCACCTCTGACACACCAGGAGAAATACCTGGCTGGTTGCTCAGTGGTTAGAGCATTGCACCACAGATCAAAGAGCCTCAGGTTCAATCCCCTTTATTCCCAGGCAAGGGCACAGGATACACCTCGGCTGAAGGCTGGATCCCTGGTCCTGGTCAGGGTATGTGAATGGGAGGTAACCAAGTGATGTTTCTCTTTCACATCAATGTTCTTCTCCCTCTCCCCTCCTCTTCATTCTCTCTCTCTCTCTCTCTCTCTCTCTCTCTCTCTCTCGGGGAAGGGGGGGGCTGTCCTGCACTAGAGATTGAGGTGTAGAGCAAGCATGTCAAACAGCCCACAGGTTGCATGCCTCATTTGACCCATGTTAGCCTTTGAGTTTGACATGCTTAGGATCTACCTAATATATAGGCACAAACCCCAAACAGAAAGTCACATGGAGACAAATTAACAAACCCCAAAAGAGAATTTTCCAGAAGAAGAGATAAATGAAGCAGAGATAAGAAATTTATCTGAATCAGCCGAGACCGGTTTGGCTCAATGGATAGAGCGTCAGCTTGGGGACCGAAGGGACCAGGGTTTGATTCCAGTCAAGGGCATGTACCTTGGTTGCGGGCATATCCCCAGTAGGGGGTGTGCAAGAGGCAGCTGATCGATGACTCTCTCTCATCGATGTTTCTAGCTCTCTCTCTCTCTCTCCCTTCCTCTCTGTACAAAATCAATAAAATATATATTTAAAAAAGAAGAAATTTATCTGAATCAGAGTTCAGAATAATGATGGTAAAAATGCTCAACAACATGAAAAAAGACATACTGGCAGTAACAATGGAAAAAGTACAGTCTGAGATAAAGAATGACATAACAAATAAAGAACACAGTGGAAGGAATACACAGCAGATTAGGGGAAGCTGAGGATCAAATTAATGAATTAGAAGACAGAGTTGAAAATATTACTCAATCAGAGAACCAAAAAGAAAAAACAGGAGAGCTTAAGGAAGCTGAGGGACAATGTGAAATGTAACAATATTAGAATAGCAGGCATGCCAGAGGAGGCAGAAAGGGAGACAGACAGAGAGAAAGTGTTTGAAAAATAATGGCAGAAAACCTGCCTAACCTGGTAAAGGAAAAAGCCACATCAGTGCAGGAGGCACAGAGAACCGTAAACAAGAAGAACCCAAACAGGCCCACACCCAGACACATCATAATTCAAATCCAAAAAGTAAAGACAAGAGCAGCTAAAAGGCAGCAAGAGAATGTTACCTATAAAGGACTTCCCATAAGGCTGACAGCAAACAAACAAACTCACCAGAAACTCAATAGGCCAGAGGAAATGGCATGAAGTACTCAACATAAAGGAAAGCAAGGATCTGAGACCAAGATTACTATATCCAGCAAGGCTATCATTCAACTAAGGAACTTCCCAGACAAAAAAAAGGTTAAAGGAGTTCACCACCACCAAGCCAGCATTACAAGAAACGCTAAAAGGATTGCTGTAATGAGAACAGAGAGAGAAACCTAGCCATACAGAATTAAAATGGCAATAAATAAGTACCTCTCAATAATAAACCTAAGTGTAAACAGATTACATGCTCCAATCAAAAGGTGTAGGGTAGCTGAGTAGATACAAAAACATGACACAACTATATGCTGTCTCCAAGAGACATACCTCAAAACAAAAGACACACACAGGATTAGAGTGAAGGGATAGGAAATTTTTTCCCATGCAAAAGGAAAAAAAAAAAAAAAAAAGCTGGAGTAGCAATACTCATATCTGACAAAATATACTTTAAAATGAGCCGAAACCAGTGTGGCTCAATGGATAGAGCATTGGCTTGGGGACTGAAAGGTCCCAGGTTCGATTCTTGGTTGTGGGCATATCCCCAATGGGGGTGTGCAAGAGGCAGCTGATCGATGACTCTCTCTCATTAATGTTTCTAACTCTCTTATCTCTCTCTTCCTCTCTGTACAAAATCAATAAAATATATTTAAAAAATAGTAATAAAATAAAATGAAGGCCATCACAAGAGACAACAAAGGTCACCACATAATACTAAAGGGATCCATCTAACAAGAGGATATAACCCTGGTAAATATAAATGCACCCAATGGAGGCACACCTAAATATATATATAAAAAAAAACTTCTAGAGGATTTTAATGGAGAAATTGACAATAATACAGTCATAGTAGGGGACTTTTAACACCCTTCTGACTTCACTGGATAGATCTTCCAGACAAAAACTTAACAAGGAAACAGCGACTCTAAACGACACAATGGATCACACGGATTTAATTGACATTTATAGAACATTTCTCCCCAATGCAGCAGAATATACATTCTTCTCAAGAGCACATGGATCATTCACAAAGATAGACCTCATGTTAGAACACAAAACAAGCCTCTGTAAGTTCAAGATGGTATCATAGTAGAATAAAACCAACTACAGTAAAAACGCCCCAAAGCATCTAAAACATGGAGACTAAATAGCATGTTATTAAACAATGAATGGTTACCAATGAGATCAAGAAAAAGTAAAAAACTTCCTGAAAACAAATGAAAATGGAACACATAACAGCTCCAAATCTCTGGGACACAGCAAAAGCAGCGCCCTGAGGGAAGTTCATAGCACTACAGGAATTCCTCAAAACAAACCAACAGGCAATAAACTATTTAACCCTACGACTTAAAGAACTAGAAAGAGAATAATAAGAAAAGCCCAGAGCAAGTAGAAGGAAATAGTAAAGATTGGAGCAGAAATAAGTACCATAGAGACTAAAAAAAAAATAGTAATAAAATAAAAATCCGTGAAACCAAGGGCTGGTTCTTTGAAAGGATAAACAGAATTGATAAACCATTTGTCAGCCTCATCAAGAAACAGAGAGAGAGGACCAAATAAATAAATAAAACCAGAAAATGAAGTGGAGAAGTAACACTGACACCACAGAAATCCAAAGGACTGTGAGCAAACACTATGAACAACTACATGCCAACGAGGTGGACAATGTGGACGAAAATACAATCTTCCAAAACTAAATCACCAAGAATTAAAAAAAAACCTGGATAGGCCAGTAACAACTGATGAAATAGAAGCAGAAATAAAAAATCTCCACCAAACAAAAGCCCAGGTCTGGACGGCTTCATAGGGGAGTTTTACCAAACATTCAAAGAAGAACTCACACCAATAATTCTCAAACTATTTCAGAAAATCTAAGAGGAAGAAGGAACACTCCAAACTCTTTTTATGAGGCCAGCATTATCCTAATTTCAAAACCAGATAAAGACACTGCAAAGAAAGAGAATTACAGGCCAATATCCCTAATGAACACAGATGCTAAAGTCCTCAATAACACACTAACAAATCGCATCCAGCAATATCAGTCATACACCATGATCAAGTGGGATTTAGTCCAGGGGTGCAAGGCTGGTACAATACCTGCAAATCAATAAATGTGATACATCACATAAACAAATTGAAAGACAAAAATCACATGACCATGTCAATAGACGCAGAAAAAGCATTCGACAAAATCCAACACGCATTTTTGATAAAAAGTCTCAGCAAAGTGGGAACGGAGAGAGCATTATCACAACATGATAAAGGCCATATATGACAAATTTACAGCCAACATCATACTCAATGGGCAAAACTAAAACCATTCCCCTTAAGAACACCATCAAGAAGGGATGCCCCCTCTCCCCACTCCTGTGTGACATCATATTGGAAGTGCTAGACATAGCATAGCGATCAGATAGGAAGAAGAAATAAAAGGAATCCAAGTTGGAAAAGTACAACTGTCATTATTCGCAGATGACATAACATTGTACATAGAAAACCCCAAAGACTCCATCAAAAAATTACTGGAGCCGAAGCCGGTGTGGCTCAGTGGATAGAGCATCGGCCTGCGGACTCAAGAGTCCCGGGTTCGATTCCGGTCAGGGGCATGGACCTTGGTTGCGGGCATATTCCTGGTACGGGGTGTGCAGGAGGCAGCTGATCGATGTTTCTGACTTTTTAAAAAAATATATATATTTTATTGATTTTTCACAGAGAGGAAGGGAGAGGGATAGAGAGTTAGAAACATCGATGAGAGAGAATCATCGATCAGCTGCCTCTTGCACACCCCCTACCAGGGATGTGCCCGCAACCAAGGTACATGCCCTTGACCGGAATCGAACCCGGGACCTTTCAGGTCACAGGCCGACGCTCTATCCACTGAGCCAAACTGGCCTCGGCTATTTCTGACTTTCTATCCCTCTCCCTTCCTCTCTGTAAAAAGTCAATAAAATATATATGTTTTTAAAAATTACTAGACTTAATAAATGACTTCAGCAATGTAGCAGGATACAAAATTAACACCCAGAACTCTATGGCTTTTTTATACACCAACAATGAACTCACAGGAAGAGAAACTTTAAAAAAAAATCCCATTTACCGTTGAAACAAAAAAATTAAGATACCAAGAATAAACTTAACTAAGGAGGTAAAAGACCTGTTTTTGGAAAACAATAGGACGTTAAAAAAAAAAAAAGATAGAGGAAGACATAAACAAATGGAAGAATACAACGTGTTCATGGGTTATTAAAATGTCCATACTACCCAAAGCAACCTATAGATTCAGTGCAATCCCCATTAAGATACTGCTGGAAACAGATCATTGTCCCACTAGCAGAAAGGAGTGGACAAGGAACGGGAAAACTGGTTAATCTTGGAAGCTCTGGAAGGTCAGAGCTAATCACTCACTGTTTAGCTAAGACTTTTGTAGCCAAAGCAGCCTGGACCTGTTAGTCCTGTGTAAATTCTTGCTGATTGGCTATGATTGGAATTGCCTGCCTAAAGGCTATGGGTGCACCCCATAATCTTAAAAAAAGGGATGGCAAGGCCAGCGTGGGTTGTAGTCCTCTCTTGGGCTTCCACCTGACCCCCAATTCCCAAATTAATACATTTCTAGTTTCTTTCATTGTGTGCGGCCTCCTACAGAACCCGAACCCTGAACCTGAACCCTGAAGCACGCGGGACGTGAGAGGGGTTCCCACAAGATACTGATGCAATATTTCACAGATCCAGAACAAACCCTCCAAAAGTTCATCTGGAATAAAAAAACACCCTGACTAGCCCTGACTGGTGTGGCTCAGTGGCTAGAGCTCGGCCTGCGGACTGGAGGGTCCCGGGTTCGATTTCAGTCAAGGGCATGGACCTTGGTTTCGGGCACATCCCCATAAAAATCTTAGAAGAATCCATAGGCATTCAGACATATGTCGTAGCAATAACTTTACATATACTCCTAAGGCAAGGGAAAACTAAGGAGAAAATAAACAAATAAAACGCTTCTGCACAGCAAAGAAACCATCAACAAAACAACAAGAAAGCCTTCGGGAGGGGAGAACACATTTGCCAACGTTATACCCGATAAAGGTTTAATCTCCAGTATTTATAGGGAACTCACACAACTTAACAAAAGGAAGATTAACAACCCAATAAAAATATGGGCAAAGAACTTAAGACACTTTGCGAAAGAGGAAGTACAGAAGGCCAAGAGACGTATGCAAACATGCTCAAAGTCTCTAATCATGCCGAAACCGGTTTGGCTCAGTGGATAGAGTGTCGGCTTGGGGACTGAAAGGTCCCGGGTTCGATCCCAGTAGGGGGTGTGCAAGAGGCAGCTGATCGATGACTCTCATCGATGTTTCTAACTCCTATCTCTCTCCCTTCCTCTCTGTACAAAATCAATAAAATATATATTTTAAAAAAAGTCACTAATCATCTGAGAGAGGCAAATCAAAATGACAATGAAATGACACCTGTCAAAATGGCTACCATCAAACGAGTGCTGACGATGCAGGGACAGAGGAAGCCTCGGGCACTGCTGGTGGGCACGCAGTTAAAACAGTATGGACTTCCTTAAAACAATTAAGGATGGAACTCCCGTTTGACCCAGTGATTCCACTTCTGGGAATGGATCCCCCCAAATTGGAAACACAGATCAGAAAGGACATAAACACCCCTCTGCTCGCAGGGGGCTGCCCGGCCCAGCGCAGGGGCCGGGGGGGGGGGGGGGGGGGGGGGGGGGAGGGCAGGGGGGGGAGGAGACAGGGTGTGAGCAGCACCTGGAGGGACGCAGGTGGTTTGGCGCATCGGGGCCGGCCATTGGCCACACCTGCTGCCGCCGGCTCAGAGCCAGGTGGGGCTCTGGCCCCTTCAGGGCTGGGGGGGCCTCGCAGGCCCTAGAGGGAAGCCGGGAAAGAAGGAACCCCCCCGCACCCCGATCACACCCCCACACCCACAGCAGGAGCCCAGGGAGCAGTACCCCCGCTGCAGGGGGAGGGGGGGCGCTGCAGGGGCAGATGCGGCCAGGGAGAGCAGGTGAATGGACGCACCTGGGTGAGGGGCGTGGCTGGGAAGAGACCAAAGGAGAGCAGCTCCCCGCTCCCCGGGCCCACCCACAGCCACTGCAAAGCTGGGTGCCAGGCGCTGGGTGCCAGGCGGTGCCCGGAGTAGCCTGCGGGGCTGGGCGCTGAGGCCTGGCCCGCCCCGCCGTCCGCGGCCCAGGGGACGTCCCCTGGGAGCAGAGCCAGCGCCCAGAACATCGGGCTCAGAGCCCCAAGGAGAGGAGAGGACCTGCTTGCTTTAATATCAAATTATCGTGTAACTTTCATTTTATTCATTTATATTATTTTTAAAGTACACTTTTTTAAATTAGCCTTATGCATGTCTTCTTACTGAAATATATATATATATATACATATATACATATACCTTTTAAAATTAGCCTTATGCATGTCTTCTTATGAAATATATATATAAAACTTTTTAAAAGAGAAATGCATGATGCATTTTTGCATGTGAAAGTAGTTTTATTTATTTTAAAAATATATTTATTGATTTTTTACAGAGAGGAAGAGAGAGGGATAGAGAGTTAGAAACATCCATGACAGAGAATCATCGATCAGCTGCCTCTTGCACACCCCCCACTGGGGATGTGCCCGCAACCAAGGTCCATGCCCTTGGCCGGAATCGAACCCGGGACCCTTCAGTCCGCAGGCCGACGCTCTATCCATTAAGACACACCGGTTTCGGCTATAATATATAACTTTTAAAAATAGCCTTACCCATGTCTTCTTATTGAAATAATAAGACGTGGATAAGGCCAATTTAAAAAAAAATATATACACACACACACACACACACACATTTCAATAAGACATTGATAAGGCTAATTTAAAAAGTTATATATTTTTTTATTTATATATGTATAAATTTAAAATTATATCTATATATATAATTTCAGAGAGGAAGGGTGAGGGACAGAGAGAGAGAAACATCCATGAAGACAGACCATCACCGACCGGCCGCTTCCTGCACGGCCCGCCCTGGGGAGGGATGGAGCCCCCGCACCCGGGGCAGGTGCCCTTGGCCGGGGAATCGAACCCGGGACCGGCGCCCAGGCCGACGCCCTACTATCCGCCCCGCCAAACCGGCGAGGGCGGGAACGTTTATCTTCAAAGGCGAGAAGCCACGTTCCCCTCCGGCCCCAAGTCCCAGGCCGGTCCGTGACCGGGTGACGCCGAGGGTCCCGACCGACACCCCCCCACCCCCCCCCCGCCCCGTCCGGCCTCCTCCCGCCGCCCCGAGTCGTTAAAACGACCGGAAGGGGAACCCCACACGGAGTTCCTTCACTTGCGCGGACCCCAAGCTCCCTTTCCCTTCAAGTCCGACGACACGGAGCCCGAGGAACGGAGACAACACGGGCGTCCGGGTCCGGGGCGGCCGCCGCCCCGCCGGGCCCGCTCCCCGCGCGTCGCCCGCCGCCGCCGGCCCTGCCCGGCCGCGCCCCGGCCTCGCCCGAGCGCGGGCCGAGGTGACACCCTCTGGAAGCCCCGCACCCGGGACGGGCGTCCCCGACTCCCCCACAACAGCCCGCACCTTCTCCTCATGACGGAAGTCTCCCGGCCACCGGACGGCGAGGTGCCCCGACCCGAGCGCCGCGACCCGCTCCCGACACCGAGGGCTCGCACGGGATCTGCCAACTTCGCGAGCCGTTAGGCACCCGCGGGATTTCAAACCAAGCACCGTGGCGGGAACGGGCCTGCGATTGGTGCGCCGGCCTGTCGCTCCTCGCGAAACCCCGCCCCCACGCTCCCAGAGGAGTGTCGCGAGAGCTCGGACTAGGGGCTGCGGGGATGCGAAGCTTGGGTTCGCCACGCTCGAGGGCGGGACGCTTTCCTCGCTCGGCCACTGGGGGCGCTCTGGAGTAGCCGGCCCTGCCCCAACCCTGGGGCGGTTTTGTTTTGAATTTTTTTTTAAAAAATATATCTTATTGATTTTTCACAGAGAGGAAGGGAGAGAGATAGAGAGTTAGAAACATCGATGAGAGAGAGTCATCAATCAGCTGCCTCTTGCACAACCCCCAAGGGGGATATGCCCCCTCTTGCACAACCCCCACGGGGAATATGCCCGCAACCGAGATACATGCCCTTGACCGGAATCGAACCCGGGATCTTTCAGTCCCCAAGCCGACGCTCTATCCATTTAGCCAAACCGTTCTCGGCTGAATTTTTTGTTTGTTTGTTTAATCCTCACCACAGGATATTTTTTTAAATTGATTTTTATTTATTTTTATATATTTTTTTACCTTTTTTAAAATTAAATTATTATCTGTGTAAAATTGATTTTTAAAGGGGACAAATGCAATACTTTCAACAACAAAGATTGAATTAAAAATAAATTGATTTTTTTGCCCCGGCTGGTTTGGCTTAGTGGATAGAGCGTCTCAGCCAGCGGACTGAGGACGGGTCCCAGGTTCGATTCCAGCCAGGGGCGCATGCCTGAGTTGCAGGCTCGGTCCCCAGTGGGGGTTGTGCAGGAGGCAGCTGGTCAGTGATTCTCTCTCATCGTTGATGTTTCCATATCTCTCTCCCTCTCCCTTCCTCTCTGAAATCAATAAAGAAATATTATTTAAAAAATAAAAATAATAAATTGAGTTTTTAGAGAGAAGGGAAACAGCTCACATAGGGCACCGGACAGGGGATCAAACCTGCATTCTAGGCTGTGCCCTGACTGTGAATGGAACCCACCCACAATCTTTTGGGTGTACCATACAAGCTCTAACTGAGCCACCAACCAGGGCTGTTTCTTACTATTTTTATTTATTGCGAGCTAGAGAAACGTGGATTGTTCCACTTATCTGTGCATTCATTCGTTGCTTCTTGTGGGTGCCCTGAACAGAGATCCAACCACACCCTGGCATATGGGGACTAAGCTCTAGCCAACTGAGATGCCAACCAGGCCTCCCTGCAGGTTTGATGTCAAGTGCATCAGCGAGCCGACTGCCCAGGCGCTGCCCATAAACGCTTCCCTCCCCCCGCAGCTGGGTGTGGCCGGAGCCCGTTACTAGAAAGGGCTGGTGCCTTGCTTCCCTAGATCCTCTGAGCAGCGAGCCTGGGAACTGATCTTTGGAGGCAATATTCCCCGGATGTAGGAAAAAGTGCCCTAAGGGCCAGGAACTTTCTAGACCAGTGATCCCCTTTAATAACCACGATTCCATTCAGTGAATATGAACCCCATTTTACAAAGCCAGGGAACTGTGTCAAAAAGGTTTATCAGCCGGGACCGGTTTGGCTCAGCGGATAGAGCGTCGGCTTGGGGACTGAAGGGTCCCGGGTTCGATTCCGGTCAGGGGCATGTACCTTGGTTGCGGGCACATCCCCGGTGCGGTGTGTGCAAGAGGCAGCTGATCGATGATTCTCTCTCATTGATGTTTCTAACTCTCTATCCCTCTCTCTTCCTCTCTGTGAAAAATCGATAAAATAAATTTTAAAAAAAGGTTTATCAATCACTTTTCATCAGTGATTTTTGGTTGCACAATATCCTGGCATGTGGATATCTCATAATTCAGCTATTTTGTGTTGATGGGTACTTAAACTGCAGTTTTTACAAACAAATGTCTTCAGACATAAATCTTTGCATCACGTACTGTCCGAAGGTTGACTCCTACAAGTGTAACTACTGAACACTCTTTCCAGAGAGGTTTAGCTATTCACTAGAGGCCCAGTGCATGAAATTCGTGCACAGGTAGGGTCCCGAGGCCTGGCCAATGATCAGGGCCCAGCCGGGACCTTTCTTTGTTCCGCCCCCTAGCGGTCAGCGCACGTCATAGAAGGCGCTCAAACTCCTGGTCCGTAGAAATCCCGAGGGGATAATTTGCATGTTAGCCTTTTATTATATAGCAGTGGTCCGCAAACTCATTAGTCCACAGAGCCAAATACCAACAGGACAACGATTGAAATGTCTTTGGAGAGCCACATTTTTTAACCTTAAACTTCTAACGCCACTTCTTCAGAATAGACACACTCAAGGGGCCAAAGAGCTGCATGTGGCTCATAGAGCCCCAGTTTGCCGACCACTGGGGAAGGGCAACAGACACATTTTGATGCGTAAGGAGTCGCAAAGAATTTTAGAAATGGAAGGATGCTTACTGATCATCGATCTGATCCATCTCCTCATTTTATGGTTCAGCAAAGGGCGAGTCTCCAGGGAGGCCCAAAGCAGGCCCAGAGCCACGAGGGTCCAGTCCACCGAGCACGTGAAACCCCCCCGGGAAGTCCACTGTGCTTCCCGAGCAAAGATGGAAGAGCTGGTCCAGCACAAAACAACGTGACATTGAACGGAGAGGCTTTATTTACAAGGGGACTCCAACGGGATATAGCGAAACATGTCTTGCTCATGTTTTCTCCGCATGGGCTGTACATCATCACCAAAACAGGAAAACATCCTTGGGCAGGTGACCCCCTCCTCTGCTGTGTCCCCTCAATCCCAAACAAGTCCCGCTGCCCAGCCCCGAGCAGGGTGGCTGGTGGGGGAGGGGGGTGGGGGGACACGGACTCGGCGGCTGCGCCCCCTCCTGGAGCCCTCGGGGAGCGTGTCCGCGGGCAGCGTCAGGCTTTCACCTCGCTCATGGCCTCCATGAGGCGGGCGCTGTTGGTCATGGCTGTCGTCAGGAAGATGAACCTGTAGCCTGAGGGGCCGAGAGCGCCAGCCAGGTGAGCACGGGCAGATCGGTGGCCCCCACCACGGGCCACGCTACGTAGAACCCCCCCGCCACAGCCCGGGCTGGATCCGAGAACCAGTGCCCAGGCCCCGAGGGGTCGGTGCCACGCTCTGGGCACGGCGACTGGCCACACCCTGGACCTGGGCTTCTAACCCTCCAGACCACAGCAGGTGCTGCCCGGAGGGCAGCAGAGAACCTTCCAGAGTGCTGTCCTTTGCAGCCCGGAGCCCGTCCACGGACCTGCTGTCACCCTCCCGTGCCCGCTCACCTTTCTCTCTGCCCAGGAACCGCAGGGCGGAGAGCTCGGAGAAGGTGCAGCCCCCAAGGAACACGACCAGGATGAGGCGCAGGGACTCGCTGGGAGCCTTGTCGTCCTTGGTCCCACCTGTGGAGAGCAGACCAGACTCTCTCTTTCTCTCTTTTTAAATATATTTTATTAATTTTTTACAGAGAGGAAGAGAGAGGGATAGAGAGCTAGAAACATCGAGAGAGAATCATCGATCAGCTGCCTCCTGCACACCCCCCCACCGGGGATGGGCCTGCAACCAAGGTACATGCCCTTGACCGGAATCGAACCCGGGACCTCTCAGTGCACAGGCCGACGCTCTATCCACTGAGCCAAACCGGTCTTGGCTTTTAAATATATTTTATTACTTTTTTTACAGTGAGGAAGGGAGAGGGATAGAGAGCTAGAAACATCGATGAGAGAGAAACATCCATCAGCTGCCTCCTGCACACCCCCCACCGGGGATGTGCCTGCAACCAAGGTACATGCCCTTGACCGGAATCGAACCAGTCCGCAGGCCGACGCTCTATCCACTAAGCCAAACCGGTTTCGGCACTCTCTCTCTCTCTCTCTTTTTTTTTTTCCCCATTGATTTTTAGGGAGAGAAGAATAGAGAGGGAAAGACTGAGAAAAACACACCGATGGGTTGCCTCTTGCATGAGCCCCGACCATGGCCCGGGCCGGGGAGGAGCCTACAACTGAGGTACATGCCCTTGACCGGACTCGAACCGGGGACCCTTGGGTCGTAGGCCAAGGCTCTATCCACTGAGCCACACCGGCCAGGGCCAGGCTCAGCCCTTGCCTGGCCCGCTGGCACCAGGGACGTGTCCAGCCGCCTGTGGCCGCCCGCCCGCCCGCTGCCGGGTTCACGCACCTGTGAAGGCCAGCTCGCTGCAGTTGAGCAGCCGCAGCACCTCCTCCAGGCCCTGCCAGCTCCTCCGCTCCAGCACCTGGGGAGGAGGCACGAGAGTGAGTTTCAGGTCTAAGACAGGACGGGCTTTATTATTTATTTTTTAAAATATTGTTCCTGTTTTCAGAGATGGAGAGAGAGAGAGAAACATCAGTGATGAGAGAGAATCATGGAGCGGCGGCCTTCTGCACGCCCCTCACTGGGGATCAAGCCTGCAACCTGGGCACATGCCCTTGACCGGAATCAAACCCGGGACCCTTCCATCCGCAGGCCGATGCTCTATCCACTGGGCCAAACAGGCTAGGGCTGTGGTCACCAAACGGCGGCTCGCGAGCCACATGCGGCTCTTGGGCCCCTTGAGTGTGGCTCTTCCGCAAAATACCACAGCCTGGGTGAGTGTTTTGAAGAAATGGCATTGGAAGTTTAAGTTTAAAAAATTTGGCTCTCTAGCCGAGACCGGTTTGGCTCAATGGATAGAGCATTGGCTTGGAGACTGAAGGATCCCGGGTTCGATTCCCGTCGGGGGCATGTACCTTGGTTGTGGGCATATCCCCAGTAGGGGGTGTGCAAGAGGCAGCTGATCAATGACTCTCTCTCATCGATGTTTCTAAGTCTCTATCTCTCTCCCTTCCTCTCTGTACAAAATCAATAAAATATATATTTTTAATAAATTTGGCTCTCCAAAGAAATTTCAATCGTTGTCCTGTTGGTATTTGGCTCTGTTGACTAATGAATTTTGAAGGGTTTAACATTTTTAAAAAATATATTTTATTGATTTTTTACCGAGAGGAAGGGAAAGGGATAAAGAGTTAGAAATATCGATGAGGGAAAAATATCCACCAGCTGCCTCCTGCACACCCCCCACTGGGGATGTGCCCGCAACCAAGGTACATGCCCTTGACCGGAATCGAACCCGGGACCCTTGAGTCCGCAGGCCGATGCTCTATCCACTGAGCCAAATCGGTTAGGGCCCAACCATCCCATTTCTTGCTTGTTGGCAGGACAGTCAAAACTTAGGACAGACCAGGGACCAGCAGAGAGCAGAGAGAGAGACCCGCCTGCGAGTGAGGGTCCCGCGTGCTCACCTGCTCGATGACGCGGCAGCTGAGGGGCACGTAGGCGCCGCTGAAGACGTACGCCATGTCGCGGGGCACCTTCAGGTCGTACTCGCCGTCCATGCGCGGGATCTAGAGGGCAAAGCGAGTGGCAGCTCAGCGCTCCAGGCGTTTACAGGCTCAGAGAGGAGAAACATCTTCCTTCTCATCGATGTTTCTAGCTCTCTATCCCTCTCCCTTCCTCTCTGTGAAAAATCAATCAATAAATATATATATATATATATAAATAAAAGCTGCAGCCGGGACCGGTTTGGCTCAATGGATAGAGCGTCGGCTTGGGGACTGAAGGGTCCTGGGTTCGATTCCGGTCAAGGGCATGTACCTTGGTTGCGGGCATATCCCCAGTAGGGGGTGTGCAAGAGGCAGCTGATCAATGACTCTCTCTCATCGATGTTTCTAACTCTCTATCTCTCTCCCTTCCTCTCTGTACAAAATCAATAAAATATATTAAAAAAAAAAAAAAGCTGCAAAGTTTTTTTTGTTGTTTTGTTTTTTAAATATATTTTATTGATTTTTTACAGATAGGAAGAGAGGGGATAGATAGCTAGAAACATCGATGAGAGAGGAACATCGACCAGCAGCCTCCTGCACCACCCTCCCCCCGACTGGGGATGTGCCTGCAACCAAGACACATGCCCTTGACGGGAATCGAACCCGGGACCTTTCAGTCCGCAGGCCAATGCTCTATCCATTGAGCCACACCGGTTTCGGCTGCTGCAAAGGTTTTCGTGGCCTCAAAGCGCTCCACCAAGGACTGAACCGGCACCCCCACCCCTGCTCATCCCCGCTCCACGTACCAAATTCAGCTTCTTGCTGATGGCCCGGAAGTTGCTCCTCTTGGCCAGAGAACTGAAGGCATCCGTGATCTTTCCTGGGGAAGAAATCTGGGCTGGGTTTTATCTAAGTCAATGGATCCATGAAACTGCCACATGGGATTTCATTCCGGAAATGGCAGCCCCTAAGTAGCCGGACCCATCGCATCTCTAAGCGGTTCATCCACAATTCCCTGGATCTCGTGAGACATTCCCCACCCTCTCCCACCCCCCTCCCTCGATGTTTCTAGCTCTATATTTTATTGATTTTTACAGACAGGAAGAGAGAGGGATAGAGAGCTAGAAACATCGATGAGAGAGAATCACCGACCAGCTGCCTCCTGCACACCCCCCACTGGGAATGTGCCCGCAACCAAGGAACATGCCCTTGACCGGAACCGAACCTGGGACCTTCCTGTCCGCAGGCCGACGCTCTATCCACTGAGCCAAACCAGTTTTGGCTATATATATATATATATATATATATATACACATTATATATACATATATATGTATGTATATTTTTTTAAAATTAAAAAAAATAGCTTAGCACATGGTTTGCGTCCAATAGCCAGGAACAGCTCCCCCTAGTGGACGTGCCGGGAATGACAGTAACAGTAGAAATCACACTGTGCTTCTGGCTCCCCTCTCTCCAGGGGTGCTGCCCGTGGGGAAGAGTAGGGGAAGGGTTCCCATGCCCCGCGCTCACCCGCAGCCTTGTCCGTCACCAGCTTGCTCACTTTACTCTCCACAGCGGTGAGGGTCTCCCCAGGGGCCTGCTCGGTCAGGAGCCCCGCCCGCCGCAGGTTGGAGAAGGTCAGCAGGTGCTCGGGGCCATAGCTCTGCAGGAAATGCAGGGGAGTCCGTACTGAGCGCCCAGCAGGGGTCTGGCACTGCTCCATGACTCGGAGGCGAGGGCGGTAAGGGAGGTGAGGGATGGGGGGGTCGCGCAGTCTATGCATACTTGTTCATGTAAAAGGTTTTCTTTTCTTTTTATTTTTTAAATATATTTTATTGATTTTTTTTTTACAGAGAGGAAGGGAGAGGGATAGAGAGCTAGAAACATTGATGAGAGAGAATCATCAATCAGCTGCCTCCTGCACACCCCCTACCGGGGATGTGCCCACAACCAATGTACATGCCCTTGACCGGAATCGAACCTGGGACCATCCAGTCCGCAGGCTGATGCTCTATCCACTGAGCCAAACCGGTTTCGGCGTAAAAGGTTTTCTTAACAGAAATATCCAAACACCAAGCCCAGAAGAAGAAAAGCATATGAAACTCTTAAAGCCCAGGCCGAAACCGGTGTGGCTCAGTGGATAGAGCGTCGGCCTGCGGCCTGAAAGGCCCCGGGTTCGATTCCGGTCAAGGGCACGTACCTTGGTTGCGGGCACATCCCCGGTAGGGGGTGTGCAGGAGGCAGCTGGTCGATGATTCTCTTTCATCGATGTTTCTAGCTCTCTATTATATTCTTAAAGCCCAGAGAAAGCTACTGACAGGAGGACGCGGGGGAGGCTTCACAGATGAAATACGACGTGACAGAGAGACCTGGGAGGAAGCCTGTCAATGCCCCACAAGGTGCCAAAGTGAGGGAGAGTGGGGGCGAGGTCTCAGCCCCTGGTCCAGTAGCTGAACTGTTCAGTGTTCCTGGCACCAGCCACCGCCGTGAGAACCGGATGTGGGGAGGGGAGGGTGTCTGCTGAAGGGTGACTACCCTGAGAACCTCTGAGAGGAAGGCCAGATGGAGACAGCTGGGGACAGGGACAGGAAAGGAGCCGTTCCTTTTTTTTTAAAATATATTTTTTATTGAATTTTTACAGAGAGGAAGGGAGAGAGATAGAGAGCTAGAAACGTCGATGAGAGAGAAACATCAATCAGCTGCCTCTTGCACACCCCCTACTGGGGATGTGCCCGCAACCAATGTACATGCCCTTGACCGGAATCGAACCCAGGACTCCTCAGTCCACAGACCGATGCTCTACCAGTGAGCCAAACCGGTTTCGGCAGGAGCTGTTCCTTCTTGTGCCTTGTTCAAAAATGTCCCATGAGCCCCAGCCGGTGTGGCTCAGCAGATAGAGCGTCAGCCCGCAGAATGAAAGGTCCCAGGCTCACTTCCGGTCAAGGGCACATGCCCGGGGTTGCGGGCTCAACCCCCAGTACAGGTTGCAGCCAATCAATGGTTCTCTCTCATCATTGATGTTTCTCTCTCTCTCTCTCTCTCTCTCTCTCTCTCCCGTCCCCTTCCTCTCTGAAATCAATATAAATATATATATTTTAAAACGTCCAATGAGCCGAAACCGGTTTGGCTCAGTGGATAGAGCGTTGGCCTGCAGACTGAAAGGTCCCAGGTTCGATTCCGGTCAAGGGCATGTACCTTGGTTGCGGGCACATCCCCGGTGGGGGGTGTGCAGGAGGCAGCTGATCGATGATTCTCTCTCATCAGTGTTTCTAACTCTCTATCCCTCTCTCTTCCTCTCTGTAAAAAATCAATCAAAATATATATTTAAAAAAAAAAAATGACCAATGAGCTCCCTCCATAAAGTTCCTCACAAAGACATTCTTTTGAAACCCTGGCTGGTTAGCTATTGGTCAATGCCATCCCGATACACCAAGGTTGTGGGTTCGACCCCGGTCAGGACACACACAAGAAGCAACCAATGAATGCATAAATAAGCGAAACAATAAATCGATGTTTCTCTCTGTCTCTCTCCCCCCACCTGCTCCCCAACTCCTCTCTTGCTAACATCAACACATTTAAGAAGACATTCTTCTGGCCTTACCTGTAGGTACTGTGTTTTCAGGGATCGGTAATCCTTGGGGATCAAACCTGAGGGTAAGGGGAGACAAGAAACGTTCGTGAGCCAAAACCGGTGTGGCTCAGTGGTTAGAGCGTTGGTCTGCGGACTGAAAGGTCCCAGGTTCGATTCCGGGCAAGGCCATGTACTTTGGTTGTGGGCACATCCCCAGTGGGGGTGTGCAGGAGGCAGCTGGTCGATGTTTCTGTCTCTCTATCCCTCTCCCTTCCTCTCTGTAAAAAAATCAATAAAATATATTTTAAAAAAAAGAAAAAAGAAAAGAAACGTTCATGAGCCAGCTAAGATGTCCTAAAATATACAACCAAACCAACCAACTAACTAACCCTCTTCCCCCAAGACACGCTGGACCAGAAGGAATGATTCAGGAAAGGATGTTAACCTTGCATCCTACACAGATGATTCTGATCTAGGGCACGTTACAGCTTGATCCCCAGTAGGCGTGTCCAGGAGGCAGCTGATCCATGATTCTCTCTCATCATTGATGCTTCTATCTCTCCCTCTCCTCTAGGAAATCAATAAAAAATATATTTTTAAAAATTAGCCAAAACCGGTTTGGCTCAGTGGATAGAGCGTCGGCCTGCGGACTGAAAGGTCCCAGGTTCGATTCCGGTCAAGGGCATGTACCTTGGTCCTGCGGGCATATCCTCAGTGGGGGGTGTGCAGGAGGCAGCTGGTCGATGTTTCTAACTCTCTATCCCTCTCTCTTCCTCTCTGTTAAAAATCAATAAAAAATATATATATTTTTAAAATTTAATCCTTGCCAAAACTGGTTTGGCTCAGTGGATAGAGTGTCAGTCTGCGGACTGAAGGGTCCCAGGTTCGATTCCGGTCAAGGCCATGTACCTTGGTTCCAGGCACATCCCCAGTAGGGAGCGTGCAGGAGGCAGCTGGTAGATGTTTCTCTCCATCGACGTTTCTAGCTCTCTATCTCTCTCTCTTCCTCTCTGTAAAAAATCAATAAAATATATATATTTTTAAAAAATGTAATCCTCCAAAATTACAGGGAAGTGTCCTGTCCGCTAGACATTTATTCCTGTCGGTCACGATGACGTCCTCTATCCTATGGCACAGATCTGACCGGCATCTCCGGTCCTGGGGGCTCACCGTTCTCGGTGATGGATAAGAGGCACATGAGGCGAAGGCTTTCTATGGGCGACACCTGCAACGGGAAGAAAGAGCCGAGGAGGTTCAAGTTTCACAGGTTCAAGTTCGTCCTCCTCTCCTCTTCCTCCCGGCCGGCCGGGCAGCCGCCCACCTGCCGGTCGATGTGCTCCTCGATGTAGCTCGTGCTGTCTCGGATGCTGAAGCCCTCCAGCAGCGCTGCGGGTAACCAGAGGGCGGGCAGCCTGTTACCGGGAGCGGCGCTAAGGGGCATCTGTCTCCCCATCTCCTTCTCCGTCCTGGGACAAGGGGCCCCCAGGCGTCTAACAGGAACCCCAGTGGGCTGGGAAGAGCCGGGGCGCGGCTCCCCAGGGTGGGGGGGGGCTGGGAGCCGGCCGGCCGGCAGTCACCGTGCTCGGTCTTGATGAGCTCCTGGAAGTCCTGCTTGGTTTTCTTCTTCATGATGGACTCGCAGGCCCCGATGTCTGCGGAGAGGACAGAGCCACCTGACGTACTCCTGGCTCCACAAGGACAGCCCTCTATTGTCCCGAAGAATAAAGGCCTCGCCCTGGCCGGTGTGGCTCAGTGGATAGAGCGTCGGCCTGCGGACTGAAGGGCCCCAGGTTCTATCTTCAAGGGCACAGGCCTGGGCTGTGGGCTCCATCCCCAGTAGGGGGCCTCCTGGAGGCAGCTGACCAATGATTCTCTCTCATCACTGATGTTTCTATTTCTCTCTCCCTCTGCCTTCCTCTCGGAAATCAATATATATATATTTAATTAGCCTGCTCTATTTGGTCAAACATTTAACTCACTCACCCCTAAGGCCTGGGCAGGGCCAGATCCAGTGATTTCACAGTTTATACAGCCCGCGGGCCGGACGCGCCCCACCCCGGCTTTAGACCAAACAAGAGCATCATCTGCCAGGTGGACAGGGATCCCCTCTCCGGAGGCAGATGTCCCCTCACATACCCCTCCCCAGCCCCCAACCCCACCCCTTAACCCCCAACCCCCGCCCCCTGCCCCCAGCTCCCCAGCCCCCAACCCCACCCTTTAACCCCCAACCCCCGCCCCCTGCCCCCAGCTCCCCAGCCCCCAACCCCACCCTTTAACCCCCAACCCCCACCCCTGCCCCCAGCTCCCTAGCCCCCAGCCCTCAGCTCCCACAGCCCCCAGCCCCCAGCCCTCAGCTCCCCCATCCCCCACCCCCCATCCCCCAGCCCTCAGCTCCCCCAGCCCCCAGCCCTCAGCTCCCCCATCCCCCACCCCCCAGCCCCCAGCCCTCAGCTCCCCCAGCCCCCAGCCCTCAGCTCCCCAGCCCCCAGCTCCCCAGCCCCCAGCCCCCAGCCCCCAGCTCCCCAGCCCCCAGCTCCCCAGCCCCCAGCCCTCAGCTCCCCCAGCCCCCAGCCCTCAGCTCCCCAGCCCCCAGCTCCCCAGCTCCCCAGCCCCCAGCCCCCCAGCCCCCAGCTCCCCAGCCCCCCAGCCCTTAGCTCCCCCAGCCCCCAGCCCCCCAGCCCCCAGCTCCCCAGCCCCCAGCCCCCCAGCCCCCAGCCCCCCAGCCCTTAGCTCCCCCAGCCCCCAGCCCCCAGCTCCCAGCCCCCAGCCCCAGCCTCCAGCTCCCCAGCCCCCAGCCCCCAGCTCCCAGCCCCCAGCCCCCAGCTCCCAGCCCCCAGCCCCCAGCCCCAGCCCCCAGCTCCCAGCCCCCAGCTCCCAGCCCCCAGCTCCCAGCCCCCAGCCCCCAGCCCTCAGCTCCCCCAGCCCCCAGCCCCCAGCTCCCAGCCCCCAGCCCCCAGCCCTCAGCTCCCCCAGCCCCCAGCCCCCAGCTCCCAGCCCCCAGCCCCCAGCCCCCAGCCGAAACCTACGCAGACTCAGCAGGCGGTGCTCCTGCTTCAGGCCCTTCAGCTCCTGGGACACGAAGTTCTTCATCTGCTTGATGTCCATGCCTCTGCGGCGCTGCGAGCAAGCCCCAAGGTCACCGCCGCCCGCCCAAGGTCACCACCACGCTCCCTGGGTCCCCGCCGACCCGGGAAGAAGGCTGGGACCCGCCCTGGTCTCGGAGGGCTGGCCGAGGGGCGGCGGCCTCGGGGAGGCGCCGGGGAGGCGGAACCGGGGGCCGGGGCCCGAGCCTCACGTCGTACTGAGCCTGCAGGTTCCGGGCCTTCTGGCTCAGGAAGCCGAAGACGTTGGAGAAGTGCTCGTTGCGGATCTCATGGAACACCTGTGTGGGGAGCGGGACGGGGAGGACGTCTGTGCACACCGCGCCCGGCCCCTCCTCCCTCCTCCAGGTCGGACAGCCCGGGAAGGGTGCTCAGTGCTTCCAGCAAGAGGAAGAGGAGAGCCCTGGCCGGTGTGGCTCGGCGGATAGAGCGTCGGCCTGCGGACTGCGGGGACCCGGGTTCGATTCCGGTCAAGGGCATGTGCCTTGGTTGCGGGCACATCCCCAGAGGGGGGTGTGCAGGTAGCAGCTGATTGATGTTTCTCTCTCATCGATGTTTTCATTTTTTTTTAAAATATATTTTTATTGATTTTTTTACAGAAAGGAAGAGAGAGGGATAGTTAGAAACATCGATGAGAGAGAATCATCGATCAGCTGCTTCCTGCACACACCATACTGGGGATGTGCCCGCAACCAAGGTACATGCCCTTGACCGGAATTGAACCTGGGACCCTTAAGTCCCCAGGCTGACGCTTTATCCACTGAGCCAAACCGGCTACGGCTATCTGTCTTTTTTAATCAATCAATCAATCAATTTAGATTTTTATTAATTCTCTCTCGAGGATATTTTCCCACTGACTTTAGGAAGAGTGAAAGGAAGGAGGAGAGACAGAGCGAAACATCGATGGCTGAGTGACACCCTAACCCTCCTGCAGGTGGGGGAATCAAGCCTGCAACCGAGGCAGATGCCCTTGACCGGATTCAACCCCGGGGATGTGCCCGCAGCCAAGGTACATGCCCCTGACCGGCATCGAACCCGGGACCCTTCAGTCCGCAGGCCGACGCTCTAGCCACTGAGCCACACCGGCCAGGGCCTGGGGGATGCTCTCCCCCGGTGGGGGTCCCTCCGTCCTGGGGACTCAGCTTCCCCTCCCAGGGCGGTGTGCCCCCGCCGAGTGGGAGCAGCGCCCGGGAACCCCTGCCAGCACCCACACCCGCACCCACCTTGTCGTCAGCGTTAAGCAGCACCTTCAGGCTCCTCTCGGAGGAGGTGACTTCCGGGCCAAAGTCGACGCTCCCTTAGAGAACAGAGGGGCGGGGGTGAGGGGCTCCCCGGGGGCCGCCCCGCCCAGTGCTGCCCTTAGAGAGACTCAGTTCTCTCTCTTTTAAAAAAAAACACATATTTTATTGATTTTTTACAGAGAGATAGAGAGCTAGAAACGTCGATGAGAGAGAAACATCGACCAGCTGCCTCTTGCACACCCCCTACCGGGGACGTGCCCGCAACCAATGTACATGCCCCTGACTTGAATCGAACCCGGGACCCTTCAGTCCGCAGGCCGACACTCTCCCACTGAGCCACACCGGTTTCGGCTGACGCCGCAGCTTCTCTCGGCGCCCGGGTGCCCCTGCCAGCCCCGTGCCAGGCGGGAAGCCCAGGGGCCACTCACCACACTTGATGCGGAAGGTGTCGTCCACCAGCCCCTCGTAAACCACCTGGGAGCACAGCGCCGTCACGAAGTCCACGTCTGCAAGCCAGAGCCCCGGCCGTGAGGGCCCCCGGATGCGCGCCAGTGACTTCCCCAGGCCCCGCCACCGCGGCGCGCCCGGCCCGGCCCGAGGGTCCCGTCCGGGCCACCGCGGCTCCCCCGTTCCCGCTGCTTCGGGGCCAGAGGCAGAGGGGCGGCGGCAGGAGTTACCTCTGTCCAGGAGGAAGATGTGGCCAATTTCCGGCTTCCGGCCTTTGGTCTCGCCGTCCTCCTCCTCCTCCAGGTTCCTCCACAGTTCATGTGACATCTGCCAGGGACCGAGACATTTTTATTTTATTTTTAAAATATTTTACTGATTTTTTTTACAGAGAGGAAGAGAGAGGGATAGAGAGCTAGAAACATCGATGAGAGAGAAACATCGACCAGCTGCCTCTTGCACGCCCCCTACTGGGGATGTGCCCGCAACCAAGGTACATGCCCTTGACCGGAATCGAACCTGGGACCTTTCAGTCCGCAGACCGACGCTCTATCCAGTGAGCCACACCGATTTCAGCCCAAGACATTCTCCCCCCCCAAAAAAAAAAAATTCTTAATTTTTTTTGGTTTAATTATACTTTTAGACTATATATCTTTTTTATTGATTTCAGAGAGAGGAAGGGAGAGGATGAGGGAGAGAGAAAAAGATAGATAGATAGATAGATAGATAGATAGATAGATAGAGAGAGAGAGAAACATCAATGATGAGAGAGGATTATTGATAGGCTGCCTCCTGGCACGCCCCACACTGGGGATGGAGCCTACAACCCGGGCTTGTGCCCTGACTGGGAATTGAACAGTCACCTCCTGGTTCATAGGTCAATGGTCAACGACTGAGCCACAATTATGCTTTTTTATTTTGAGATAATTTATAGATTCCAATTGTAAGGAATACAAGACATTCTTGTCCTGACCAGGTAGCTCAGTGGGCTAGAGCTGAGGTTTGCCACTCTATTGACTAATGAGTTTGCCAACCACTGGGCTAGAGCATCGTCTCAATAATGCCGAGGTTGTGGGTTCGACCAATGACCCAATGGAGTACCAAAAAGATGTTTCTCTTTCTCTCAAATCAACAAACCAAAAGGAAGAGAGAGAGAGAGAGAGAGAGCCCTAACCGGTGTGGCTCAGTGGATAGAGCGTCGGCCTGTGGACTGAAAGGTCCCAGGTTCGATCCCGGTCAAGGGCATGTACCTTGGTTGCAGGCACATCCCCAGTAGGGGGTGTGCGGGAGGCAGCTGATCGATGTCTCTCACTCATCGATGTTTCTAACTCTCTATTCCTCTCCCTTCCTCTCTGTAAAAAGTCAATAAAATATATTAAAAAATATAAAGAGAGAAAGAGACATTCTTAATTTTGTGTTCCTCCTGTAGTCCCGTATCTACAGAAGCCAACCCCTTCCTGTGGGACTTACTGAGACAGATCTAGTTGTGCCCCTAAAAGAGAGGAGCTGGCCGGGACTGGTTTGGCTCAGTGGATAGAGCGTCGGCCTGCGGACTGAAAGGTCCCGGATCCGATTCCGGTCAAGGGCATGTACCTTCGTTGCGGGCGCATCCCCAGTAGGGGGTGTGCAAGAGGCAGCTGATCGATGATTCTCTCTCATTGATGTTTCTAACTCTCTATCCCTCTCTCTTCCTCTCTGTGAAAAATCAATAAAATATATTAAAAAAAAATATGTACACAGATAATAATTTAAAAAAATAAAATAAAGCCGAGACCGGTTTGGCTCAATGGATAGAGCGTCGGCTTGGGGACTGAAGGGACCCGGGTTCGATTCCGGTCAAGGGCATGTACTTTGGTTGCGGGCATATCCCCAGTGGGGGGTGTGCAGGAGGCAGCTGATCGATGACTCTCTTTCATCGATGTTTCTGGCTTTCTATCTCTCTCCCTTCTTCTCTGTACAAAATCAATAAAATATATTAAAAAAATAATAAATAAATAAAATAAATTAATTAAATAAAATTAAAAAAATAAAAGAGAGGAGCTGATAATTAACAACATCACCTGCTCAGGCCCCGTCTGTTCCTATCCCTCCCGTCCATCCCCATTCCAAATATGAAGAGATTCAGGAATGCTGCTCGGCCTGTGTGGCTCAGTGGTTGAGTGCCAATCTATAAACCAGAAGGTCCTGGTTCGATTCCCATTAGGGGCTCATGCCTGGGTTTTGGACTTGATCCCCCGTGTGGGATGTGCAGAAGGCAGCCGATCCTAGATTCTCTCTCATCAATGAAGTTTCTATCTCTCTGCCCCTTCCTCTATAAAATCAATAAAAATATACATTGAGCCAGGACTGGTTTGGCTCAATGGATAGAGCATCGGCTTGGGGACTGAAGGGTCCCGGGTTCGATTCCGGTCAAGGGCATGTACCTTGGTTGCGGGCATATCCCCGGTAGGGGGTGTGCAAGAGGCATCTGATCGATGACTCTCTCTCATCGATGTTTCTAACTCTCTATCTCTCTCCCTTCCTCTCTGTTTAAAATCAATAAAATATATTAAAAAAAAAATATATATATATATATATATACATTGAACAAAAAGAGATTCAGGAATGTTGCCTTAGAGGCACTAGCTTTGGCGTCTCTGTTAGCCACACCAGCTCCCATCTCTGAGGCCTATGTTGCAACAGTGAAAGCCAGGGAGAGAAGTTACCTCTTGTCACAGATGCCCGGACAGAGGACAGCCCATGCTGGGGGAGAAGGGGGGGGAACAGGCCCTGCCTGCGCTCACCTTGGCGCACCTGCCAATCCCGTAGCAGTTAGGAAAGGGGCCATAGAGCGTGCTGAGGAGGTGCAGGGCCTGGGCCACCGTGTTGATCCAACGCTGGTCTCCTTCCTGCGGGGACCACAGGGGCCACAAAGGTGGGGGTCAGCCCGACAGACCCATCAGGATGGTGCTGGCCCTGGAACCCTGGGGCAGAGGCAGGGCGTGGGGAATGCTAGAAAGGGTTCATTTTGCCCGGACCGGTGTGGCTCAGTGGACAGAGCGTTGGCCTGCAGACTGAGGGGTCCCGGGTTCGATTCCGGTCAAGGGCATGTAGCTTGGTTGCGGGCACATCCCCAGTGGGGGGTGTGCAGGAGGCAGCTGATCGATGATTCTCTCTCATCGATGTTTCTAACTCTCTCCCCCTCTCCCTTCCTCTCTGTAAAAAAAATCAATATATTTTAGAAAAAAGAAAAGGAAGAGTCCATTTTGACTGGCCCCAAAGGACACAATCAGTGGCATTCAATCTCCCAATCACTCTCATGCATAATAAAATGACGGGACTGCCCCAGCTAGTTTTGGCTCAGTGGATAGAGCATTGGTCTGCAGACTGAAGGGTCCCTGGTTCGATTCCAGTCAAGGGCACATGCTTGTGTTTTGGGCTGGATCCCCAGTGTGGGGTGTGCAAGAGGCAGCCGAACAATGATATTTCTCATCATGGATGTTTCTCTCTCTCTCTCTCCCTCTCCCTTCCTCTCTGAAATCAATAAAAATATATTTAATAAACAAATTAAGTAAGTAAATAAAATGTTTTTAAAAAAATCAGGGGATTTGCCAAAACCGGTTTGGCTCAGTGGTAGAGCGTCGGTCTGCGGACTAAAAGGTCCCAGGTTCGATTCCGGTCAAGGGCATGTACCTTGGTTGCGGGCACATCCCCGGTAGGGGGTGTGCAAGAGGCAGCTGATTGATGTTTCTCTCTCATTGACGTTTCTGGCTTTCTCTATCTCTCTCCCTTCCTCACTGTAAGAAGTCAATAAAATATATAAAAATAAATAAATAAATAAATAAAATAAAAAATCAGGGGATTTGCCAAAACCAGTTTGGCTCAGTGGATAGAGCGTCAGCCTGCGGACTGAAGGGTCCCAGTTTTGATCCCAGTCAAGGGCATGTACCTTGGTTGCGGGTACATCCCCAGTGGGGGGGTGGGGGCTGTGCAGGAGACAGCTGGTCCATGTTTCTCTCTCATCGATGTTTCTAGCTCTCTATCCCTCTCTCTTCCTCTCTGTAAAAAATCAATAAAATATATTTTTAAAAAATCACGAGACTTGGATGAAGATGCATCAATATTGCTAGCCCACTGGCCTCCCTGCTTGTCCCCAGCCATTGATGCCAGACCCAAGGGCCCCTGCCTTTACCAGGAAGTAGTCCCTGAAAAATTCAGGGAGCTCCATGCTCAGCAGATCCACGTCCAGAGGCAGCAGAGAGAAGGCCCATTCGTCGCAGCTCACATCTGTGTGGGGACAGAGACCATCGGTTTCCCTGTAGCAGGCACAGGCCTCCACCTGCTGGGGGTGCGCCCACTGGTTGCCCAGAGACGTCTTAGCGCCCCCTGCAGGCCTGCCCTGCACTGAGCATGGCGCTCGGAAGGCGAGCGAGACACAGCCTGGCCCGAGGAGCTCAGTCTGGGGACAGAAGGAGACGTGTACACGACATTCACTCCTGAACTGGCAAATACCAGTGGGGTGGAGACGCGTGCAGGCACTGGGGTGCACAGAGGAGAAGAGAATGAACGTGACCCGTGTCCTGCGGAGACCGTTACGGCCTAGTGGGAGGGATGCAAACAAGGCAGAACTAACTACAGAGAAGCAAACCAGCCTTCCGTGAGCACAAACATCTCAGGGTCTCACCTCTCGCAGGGTGCAGGAGAGACTTCCCTAAAGAAGTGACTTTTAGCCCTGACCGGTGTGCTCAGCGGATAGAGCGTCGGTCTGCGGACTGAAAGGTCCTAGGTTCGATTCCGGTCAAGGCCACGTACCTTGGCTGCGGGCACATTCCCAGTAGGGGGTGTGCAGGAGGCAGCTGGTTGATGTTTCTCTCTCATTGATGTTTCTAACTCCCTATCTCCCTCCCTTCCCCTCTGTAAAAAAAAACTAAAAAATATATATATAAAAAAAAGAAAGAAAAAAGAAGTGACTTTTAGGCTGTGACTCTAAATAAGATGTGGTGGCCCAAACCAGTTTGGCTCAGTGGATAGGGCGTCGGTCTGTGGACTGGGGGGGAGGGGGTGTCTCGGGTTCGATTCCAGGTAGGGGCATGTACATTGGTTGTGAGCACATCCCCGGTAGGAGGTGTGCAGGAGGCAGCTGGTCGGTGTTTCTCTCTCATCGATGTTTCTGGTTCTCAGTCTCTCTCCTTTCCTCTCTGTAAAAAATCAATAAAATATATATATATATTTTTTTTAAAAAGTGACGTTTAGGCCGTGCCTCTAAGATGTGGTGGGTAAAGCGGGTAGGCTGGGGAATATTTCGGACAACAGGAAAAGCACGTGTGGCCTCCCCATGGCTGGAGGGCAGGGAGTGAGGGGAAAGGAGGGGCACGTGACACGTGACAGGCAAAGGGGCCTGGAAGGGACCAGCTGGCAGAGGCGGAGGCCCCCGGTGCAGGGCGCCTGAGGGGGGCGCGTCGCGGGGAGGACGCAGTGAGGGGTACACAGGGGAGGGGAGGCGAGGGCGGAGCAGCTGGCGATTAGCCGCGGTGAGCCCTCGCATCCTCTCCCCTGTCCCCCTACTTCCATTCCCAGGCGCCTCTCCTCCCCGCCGGGCCAGCAGGAAGGAGGCAGGAAGGGGTGGGGACCGGGCGGGGGAAGGCCATGTACCACTCCTCCTCCTGCACACGGGGCCCCTCTCCGCGCCCCCCTCTCCTCTCACCTCCGTAGATGCCCTCCTCCTCCAGCACCATCTCACAGGCGTAAAACTGAAAGGGAAGAGGAGGCCCGTTAGCAAGCACCGCTCCACGCTCCCTCCCTTCGCGGACCGGGACGACACTCACTGACCCGGCCAGAGAGCCCGGGCGACATGGCTCAGTGGTTGAGCGCTGTCGGCCTATGAACCGGAAGGTCATGGTTCGATTCCCGGTAGGGGGCGCAGGCTCAAGGTCAGGCTCAGGTGGCGGGCTCGATCCCCAGTAGGGGACATGCAGGAGGCAGCCGGTCCAGGATTCTCTCTCATCATGGATGTTTCCCTCTCTCCCTCTCCCTTCCTCTCTGAAATCAATAAAAATATATTTTTTTTTTAAAAAGGAAGGAAGGAAGGAAGGAAGGAAGGAAGAAAGGGCACTGGAATCATGGAGCCTAACTTTTTGTTCCCTGAAGAGCTTTTTTTAAAAAAACTAAAATGGATTTATTCTCTTCTTTATTTTTATTTACTTTTTTAAAAAATATATTTTATTGATTTTGTACAGAGAGGAAGGGAGAGATAGAGTTAGAAACATCGATGAGAGAGAGTCTTCGATCAGCTGCCTCTTGCACACCCGCTACTGGGGATTTGCCCACAACCAAGGTCCATGCCCTTGACCGGAATCGAACCCGGGACCTTTCAGTCCCCAAGCTGACGCTCTATCCATTGAGCCAAACCGGTCTCGGCTATTTTTATTTACTTTTAAAAATATATATATTTTATTGATTTTTTACAGAGAGGAAGAGAGAGGGATAGAGAGAGCTAGAAACATCGATGAGAGAGAGTCATCTATCAGCTGCCTCTTGCACACCCCCTACTGGGGATGTGCCCGCAACCAAGGCACATGCCCTTGACTGGAATCGAACCTGGGACCCTTCAGTCTGCAGGCCGATGCTCTATCCACTGAGCCACACCGGCCTTGGCTGTTCCCTGGAAGAGCTTTGCAAAGCAGGCACCTCGGCTGTCACGGGAGGGCCACGCAGAGGCCAGCTCTCCCGGCCCACGGTCTGTATTCGGGGCAGTTTGCTGACAGACGCCCTGCTGCACCATCGGGCCGACCCCAGTGAGACGGGGGCGGGCGGTCGCCGTCACACCTACGCTGCTACTTTATGGAGACGCAGCTGTAGGCCCCGTGCCCCTCCCCCGCCCCTAGCCCTGAGCTGCCTCACGCCTCTGCCACGGGGACCCTCACCCACCTTCTGAGGGCTGAAGATCACTTTGTATTTTCGCGTTCGGCCGGCCAACTTGTCAGCATTGACGAGATCTGCGGGCGGGAGGAACGCGGCCCAGGAGGCCGTGGGCCACGGGTCAGGGTAGAAGCAAGGGAGCAGCGATCCTTTTATTGACTTACCAGAGGCCCAGTGCACGGAGTTCATGCACTGGGGGGGAGGGGGGGGTCCCCTCAGCCCGGCCTGCGCTCTCGCAGTCCTGGAGCCCTTGGGGGGTGTCCGATTGCCATGAAGGCAGGAGAGGCACCTGCCACCGCTGCTGTGCTTGCTAGCGATGAACTTGGCTTCTGTAAGGCGGTGCTCCCCACACGGGAGCACACTGATCACCAGGGGACAGTGCCTGCATGAAGCATCTGCCCCCTGGTGGTCCGTGTGTGTCATAGCGACTGGTCATTCCACGTTTCGGTCAATTTGCATATTAGCCTTTTATTCTATAGGACTTTTATTTATTTTATTTTTTATTTTATTTTATTTTTTTTTTTAATCAATCTTTATTGTTCATATTATTACAAAGGTTCCTCATTTCTTCCCCCCTCCACCAGGTTCCCACCCAACCCTCCGCCCCCTCCCCATCCCCCATTGTCCTCATCCATAGGTGCACAGTTTATGTTCAGTCTCTTCCTCCCTCCCTTTCCTCGATAGTAAATCCCTTTTCAGATAGTAAATCAGTTACTTAGCATTTTCTCATATCAATAATACCTCCACATGCCCAAGGATACACTTCAGACAAAAGACATTTCCAAATAGTTCAACCAACCTCATCCAGGCCCCACCCAAGGCGCTTACAGATCAACACCCAGCGCTATACTAACTCAACACATCCAGATCTAAGCCTTCATCACTTGTTCAGCAGACCCTCAAGTTCCCGCCAAAGTCTCCAGCCATGTCTGAGAGGCAGCCTTGGGGCGGGGGCAGGCGAGGAGCGAGCTGTTTAGGACTTTTATTTTTTTTAAATATATTTTTATTGATTTCAGAGAAGAAGGAAGAGGAAGAGATAGAAACATCAATGATGAGAGAATCATGGATCGGCTGCCTCCTGCACGCCCCCTACTGGGGATGGAGCCTGCAACCCGAGCCTGTGCCCTGACCGGAATTGAACCTGGGATCCTGTTCAGTCTGAAGGCCGGTGCTCTATCCATGGAGCCAAACTGGCCAGGGCTCCTTTTATTTTATTTATTATATATATACATATATAAAATTCAATTTTTACAGAGAGGGAGAGAGAGGGATAGAGAGTTACAAACATCGATGAGAGAGAGACATCGACCAGCTGCCTCTTGCACACCCCCTACTGGGGATGTGCCGGCAACCAAGGTAGCATGCCCTTGACCAGAATCGAACCCGGGACCTTTCAGTCCGCAGGCTGACGCTCTATTCACTGAGCCAAACCGGTTTCGGCTCCTTTCATTTTTTAAAAAAATTCCTTATTGTTGGAAGTATGACATGTGTTTCCTTCCCCGCCATTGACCTCTCCTGGCCTGCTCCTGCCCCCAGCACAGGCCCATACCTCCCTACTGTCTGTGTCCAAGGGAGCAGTTGACCTCGACGTGGTACAGCCAACCCCAACCCCTCTTTCCTTACGAAAGGGTCCCTGTGGCCGAGCCCCTGAGACCCCACCGCCCCAGCCCAGGCGTCGGTGGCACGGCGCACCACGGCATACTCACTGGCTATGTACCGCATGTTCTTGATGCGGGGTCTGACCAGGAAGCACAACCTACGGGGAAGGAGAGCCATGAGGTTGGTGACAGACAGCACCGCCCGAGGAGTCGGAAGCAGCGCCCCACTCGTGCACCATCTGCTGCCCTTGGCCGGCCTCCAGTTCCCAGCCTCGCCACAGGCTCCCCTCCCGACAGCAGGGACACTGTGCTTAGCATAGGACCCCCTCGGGGGAACCCGGACTTCCTGTCCTCCAACAATTCCCAACCTGCCAGGCGAAATAAGATGCACACATGCATAAAGCACCAAGCATGGGTTCATAAACAACACAAGGCCGAAACCGGTGTGGCTCAGTGGATAGAGCGTCGGCCTGCAGACTCAAGGGTCCCAGGTTCGATTCCGGTCAAGGGCATGTACATCGGCTGCGGGCACATCCCCGGTGGGGGGTGTGCAGGAGGCAGCTGGTCGATGTTTCTCTCTCATTGGTGTTTCTAGCTCTCTATCCCGCTACATTCCTCTCTGTAAAAAATAAATTGTATATATTAAAATAATAAATTTAATATATACAATTTACTTAATAATAAATTTAATATATATAATTTATAAAAAATAAATGATATAGCCGGGACCGGTTTGGCTCAGTGGATAGAGCGTCGGCTTGGGGACTGAGGGGTCCCGGGTTTGATTCCGGTCAAGGGCATGTGCCTTGGTTGCGGGCATATCCCCGGTGGGGGGTGTGCAAGAGGCAGCTGATCGATGACTCTCTCTCATCGATGTTTCTGGCTCTCTATCTCTCTTCCTTCCTCTCTGTACAAAATCAATAGGGTGTATTTAAAAAAAAAAATAAAAAAAAAAAAAAATAAATGATATATATTAAAGAAAACATACATTCTTAAAAAAAGAACAAGAAGTTGCCTGGCCAGCGTGGCTCAGTGGTTGAGCGTCGGAACTAGGAGCCTGTAAATCACAGTGCGATTGCCAGTTGGGGGCACATGCCCAGGCTGCAGGCTCAATCCCCAGTGAGGGGTGAGCAGGAAGCAGATGATCCAAGATTCTGTCTCATCACTGATGTTTCTTTCTCTCTCTTCTCCCTTCCTCTCTGAAATTAATAAAAAAAACACATTTAAAAAAAAAATACCAGAAGGTATGTAAAATGCTTTTCTAGCCCTGACTGGTTTAGCTCAGTGGATAGAGCATCGGCCTGCGGACTCAAAGGTCCCGGGTTCAATTCCGGTCAAGGGCATGTACCTTGGTTGCGGGCACATCCCCATTGGGGGGTGTGCAGGAGGCAGCTGATTGATGTTTCTCTCTCATCGATGTTTCTAACTCTCTCTCCCTCTCCCTTTCTCTCTGTAAAAAAATCAATAAAATATATTTTAAAATATATGTATATTTTTAGTGATTTCAGAGGAAGAGAGTGGGAGAGAGAGATACAGAAACATCAATGATGAGAGAGAATCAATGATCAGCTGCCTTCTGCACACCCCCTACTGGGGATTGAGCCTAAAACCCAGGCATGTGCTCTGACCGGGAATCGAACCCTGACCTGCTGGTTCATAGGTCAGCGTTTAACCACTGAGCTCTGCCAGCTGGGCAATGAAAATATTCTCGAAAGCTTCATCAATCTGGGTAGAGGTAGCAGACCGGACAAGAGAGGAGAGCACACGGGAGGGAGGAACTGCAGAAAGGAAGACAGCATAAGGGGCTAAAGCATAACCTCGCCGGAAGCTGTCAAAGGGCAGGGCGGGGGACCGTATTGCAAGCGTTTACGCTGCCAGGTCTCAGCCACAGGCACGTCGAGGGCAAAGGGCAGGGATGTCCCCCTGCCGGGAGCAGAGCTGGGTGCTCCCACACACTCACTGTTCGCTGGAGCTCAGGACTGGCTTGTTCTCCACCTTGTACAGCTTGTCCACTTCGTGTTGCTGCCGAGAGAAGCCAATTAGACAGGGGACACAGAGAGCTTGGAGATTCAGAGCATGGCACAGAATCCGGGAACGTGGGCTCCCTTTCAGGCTAATTCTGGGGATCAACCTGCCTCCCTGACAGCCGTTCACCTGACCTTCCTCAAACTGTCCACGGGAAAACCAAAAAATAAAGCAATTCGAAAAACAACAGACAATAGAATCCGTTCCAACTACCCTCTATTTACCCTACCACGATAGTCACACTTCAGTAATTTGTACTGTTCATCAAAAGAAAAACTGGCCGAAACCGGTTTGGCTCAGTGGATAGAGCATCGGTCTGCGGACTGAAAGGTCCCAGGTTCGATTCCGGTCAAGGGCATGTACCTTGGTTGCGGGCATATCCCCAGTAGGGGGTGTGCAAGAGGCAGCTGATCGATGACTCTCTCTCATCGATGTTTCTAACTCTCTATCTCTCTCCCTTCCTCTCTGTACAAAATCAATAAAATATATTTTTTTAAAAAAGAAAAGAAAAAGAAAAACTGGCCGAAACCAGTGTGGCTCAGTGGATAGAGCGTCGGTCTGAGGACTGAAAGGTCCCAGGTTCGATTCCGGTCAAGGGCATGGACCTTGGTTGCAGGCATATCCCCAGTAGGGGGTGTGCAAGAGGCAGCTGATAGATGACTCTCTCTCATCGATGTTTCTAGCTCTCTCTATCCCTCTCTCTTCCTCTCTGTAAAAAATCAATAAAATATATTTAAAAAATAAAATAAAATAAAGGAAGGAAGGAAGGAAGGAAGGAAGGAAAACTGCTGAGTGAGGAAAGAATCTGTCTGGAGGAATGGGCAGGTACCTTTAGGATGGAGACGCTGGCGATTCGATCCAAAGGGCTCATGAGATCGGCCTCAATGAACAAGTCCTTTTTCCCTGGAAGCTGAAGACACACAGGACCCTGGTTCACTCCGGGGTCACACAGGCTCCCTCGGCTGCCAGCTCACACAGCCACGTGTCTACCAGAACCAGAACCGCTGGAAGGGCACCAGACACCACATATCCCGGCACCTGACTTACTGCTGACATCATATAAACAAACAGTTGACATTTCTCTGTCTACTCACCTATTGCGTCTTCTCATTGTCTGCACCAGCACAAAAATATTTCACCTGCTTTCTTAGGTTAAGTCCTTGTCACTCCGCCCTCCTGGCACATGCCCAGATCCCAGGCTACTCAGGAGGCAGCTGTTCAACGATTCCCTCTCATCATGGATATTTCTGTCTCTCTCTCCCTCTCCCTTCCTCTCTGAAATCAATAAAAATATACAATGAGTGGCCAGATTATGATGATCTTTGAACACATAATAATCTGGCCACTCAGTGCATATCCTACAGAATAAAAGGTTAATATGCAAATTGTCCCCTCGATCAGTTCGACCAATAGGCAGGCCAGCCAACTGCTCATGTCCCCTCCCCCTGGCCAGGCTGGCCGGACCCTACCCATGCACAAATTCATGCACCGGGCCTCTAACACACACACAAACACACACACACACACACACACACACACTGAGTGACCAAATTATTATGCGTTCAGAGATCATAATCTGGCCACTCAGTGTATATATAGTTTTTAAAAAGACACATGGAATGTGTAATAGGATTTTTTTTAATACAAGAAATGAACAGTGTTAACAGAGCTCGAATCTGACGGTACGATTATAAGTGATTTTTTCCCTTTACACAGACAGTCCTAGGGTTACACACCCCTGCTGTCATTCGTTGGCCCCATGATACTCCGTGCAGGGTGGTTTGTGTTTCATATGGCTCCTCCTGGAGAGTGAGCGCCCTAATAACAAAGATGTCTTAACCACCTTCCCAGTGATGCCTGCATTGAAAAAAAAAAAATTGATTTTGCCGAAACCGGTTTGGCTCAATGGAAAAGTGATGGACTTTGGGATAACTGACTAGGAAGAGAATTTAGGGGATTTTCAGGGGTGATGGAAATTATATGTTGGGCCGAAACCGGTTTGGCTCAGTGGATAGAGCGTCAGTCTGCGGACTGAAAGGTCCCGGGTTCGATTCCCGTCAAGGGCATGTGCCTTGGTTGCGGGCACATCCCCAGTAAGGGGGTGTGCAGGAGGCAGCTGATGGATGATTCTCTCTTACCGATGTTTCTAACTCTCTAACCCTCTCTCTTCCTCTCTGTGAAAAATCAACAAAATATATATTATATATAAAAAAGAAAGATCTTCCTTAAAAAAGAAAAAAAATTGATTTCCATGAACTCTCCGCCCAGCTCCCAGGCAGGCAGCTGTGACTGCCCTCTGGTTTTCCTCCCTCCGGTGCTTTATCTTGGGCCTGCCACAGAAGCTCCAAGGACAATACCCTCGACCAAGAAGAACAGGCTCCCAGGGACTTAAAAGAACTCGTGTGTCCGGTGCGCGCCGTCAAGGGCCCGGCGTGGCGGGCGGGCACTGACCTGCTCCAGCAGATAGATGAGCTGGTCTCGGGCCAGCCTCTTGAGCATGGAGAAGTCAGGCAGCTCCGGGGCGTCCGGCCGGTGGTGGAAAGCCATGGCCGCGGTCACCGGAGCCGCGGGGAGTACGACGAGGGTCGCCCTCCGCTCCCCGAAGGCCGGCGGCAGCCCAGGGTGGCTCCTTCAGGGCTGGGCACGGAAGGAGGGGCCCTCCCTCTTCAGCTGCGCCGGAGGAATGAATGGCCACGTCCCGGCCAGACAGCGGCGGCCTTGGGGTACCCTCGCCTCAGGCCCGCCCCCCCACTCCCACCCCTACCCCCCAAGTCCCAACGCGGCACTCCCTGCCCCACTCCGCCGGTGAGCAAGCAGGATTCCGGGCTTCCCTGCTGCAGAGAGAACACCGCCTTCCTGACAGGCACAAGCGACTTCCGGGACTCTCCGGAAGTCCCATTCCCCCGACCGGCGCGCTTTGCGTACCGGGAAGTTGGACGGCGTCCCGGAAGGGACATTTTAAACAAAAGTCAACGCGTCGACGTTCCAGTCTCATTTCTGGCCTGCGGGGAGTGTTCCCACGATAAAACTAGTGGATTTTTTAAAAAATATATATTTTATTGATTTTGTACAGAGAGGAAGGGAGAGAGATAGTTAGAAACATCGATGAGAGAGAGTCATCTCAGCTGCCTCTTGCACACCCCTTACTGGGGATATGCCCGCAACCAAGGTACATGCCCTTGACCAGAATTGAACCTGGGACCCTTCAGTCCCCAAGCTGACGCTCTAGCCATTGAGCCAAACTGGTCCCGGCTAAAACTAGTGTTTTAAGGGCGCATTCCATTCTCCAGGAGCACCCACACGGGTGTTGGGCACTACCTCGAGTTTCTCATCTTCATTAGAATGGGTGAAACCTATTTTAAGGATGAATGAAGGGCGCTGATCATTAGGGATCTTGACTGTCAATCAAACCTACTCCTCTTCAGCTTTGGGCAAGTTAAAGGCTCTCAGGCTTCCGAGCTGCAGAGAGATGCGGACAGATGGAGGTGGAATTGGGTGGAGGTAAGAGGAGAATGCTAACTCCCGCTGACTGCGACCTTTGGCTACCGGAGTTTTGACTCATCCATGCCATTCGTGGGATAATGGGTAAACTGTGGCATGTTCATAAAAGCAAATGCATATATGAAAGCAACCAGAACAAGTATGTCATTTACGTAAGGTTATAGAACAGGCCAAACTAATCTAGGCTGAAAATTTTTCAGAAAAGTGATGGACTTTGGGATAATTGACTAGGAAGAGAATTTAGGGGATTTTCAGGGGTGATGGAAATTATATGTTGGGCCAAAACCGGTTTGGCTCAGTGGTAGAGCGTCCGTCTGCAGACTGAGGGGTCCCAGGTTCGATTCCGGTCCAGGGCATGTACATTGGTTGCAGGCACATCCCCAGTGGGGGGCGTGCAAGAGGCAGCTGGTCGATGTTTCTCTCTCATCGATATTTTTAGCTCTCTCTCTCTCCCTTCCTCTATGTAAAAAATCAATAAAACATATTTAAAAAAATATGTTGGGGGGGGGAGCTTTTGAGAGACATAAGGGATAGAGCTGCTGAACTCACTAATCAATCATCACATCACATCCTTATCTGGTGATAAGAGCATCACCCATTGCCAAAACCTGAGACCTGATCAAGCCTCAAGACCAAGCTATCAATTGGTTCATAGGAAATAGAGGGTAGTGTTATGTTAGAAGACATCATAAGGATGAAATCAAAATGCAGGAAATTTTATGGGATAACCTGTCAAATGGTGAGGGAAATGAAGTGGAAGGGGTAACCACTTTAGAATAAAGAGACTTCTGGAACATGTCAATGTAATGCAATGCTACAGTGTGGACCTTGTTTGGATCCTAATGGGAAGAAATAAACCATAAAAACTATTTTAAAAACCATCAGAAAATGCTATCCGGCTATTAGTGGCAATTAAGGAATTACTAAAATTTAACACATTGTGGATGGGTCACGAGAATTCTTGTTTCATATTAGTGTTTACAAAGTGTCATACTTGAAAAAGATACTGTAAGAACATATAACTTAAAAATGCAATGGGTAATTTTAAAGCATGCCTTTAACATTTATGTAAAAACGCTTTTTGTACTTGTTCAATAGAAATTTATCTGGCCACAGGGTAAAGCTAGCAATAAAACTATTGTTCCGCAGTGTTGTTATAATAATGGCTTATATCTTTGTTAAAAAGGAGTCCTTAGGCCCAGCTGGCATGGCTCAGTGGCTGAGCATTGACCTAAGAACCAGGTCATGGTTCTATTCCCAGTCAGGGCATATGCCCAGGTTGATGGCTTGATCCCATATGGGGTATGCAGAAGGCAGCTGATCAATGATTCTTGCATCATTGATGTCTCTCTCCCCACCTCTGAAATCAATAATGTACTTTTAAGGGTCCTTATGTCTTTGAGATACATCAGTACTTATAAATGAACTACGATGTCTGGACTTTAAGCTGGGGGGAATGTGGGGCAAGTATGAGATAATGAAAAGATTGAGACTGGCCATTTGTTAAATGTAATCTGTGTGATGGGTACACAGTTCACTGCATTACAATTCTCTTCCTACTTTCCTAAGCTTGAAAGATTCTGTAAGATGAAGCAAAAAAACTTTTGTGCCGGGACCGGTTTGGCTCAATGGGTAGAGTGTCGGCTTGGGGACTGAAGGTCCCGGGTTCGATTCCGATCAAGGGCATGTACCTTGGTTGCGGGCACATCCCCAGTGGGGGCTGTGCAAGAGACGGTTGATCGATGACTCTCTCATCGATGTTTCTGGCTCTCTACCTCTCTCCCTTTCTCTCTGTATAAAATCAATAAAATTAAAAAAAAACAACAACAAAAAAAAAACTTTTGTGCTCACTGAGCTCGTCTAGAATTTTACACTGAGTTTCCCCCCACACCTCCCTTTGACTGAATCTCAGCTGCAGAGGCGGAGGCTACCCTAAACAAACAACACATATTACTCCCCCCAAATCTCCCAACTCAGAAACTTAATTCCCTCCTTTTGTCCAGTTTGCCAGGCTCTTGGGCTTAGACTCAGTCTCTGCTGGAGTTTCCTTTGACCTTATCTCCCTCCCAGTGTTTAATGACAATGAACCCTCTTCCTCACCCCTTCCCTAACGCTTCAGATTCACAGGTAAACGCTCCCACCCCACAGAGCACCCATCAACAGACTGCTACATGTCACTTTATTTGCAAAACGAATACAAATGATTAAGCAACTCTACAACTATTAGTGTTCACGAATCAAGAAGTAAATGATGTCAGAAGGAAAACGTTTCAATTCCTCCCAAACTCATATTGCAAATACAACGGACTCCTAACACATGCAACACAGGCTGGTTTCAACATAGAAAGCGTAAACGAGAAGGGTGAGTATTGAGGATCCACATGGGCCAGACCAGGAGCCACGCTACACCCCACCGGTTATTCACGCTGCCCGCATACACGCCCGCCCCGTGAAGTTCACGGTCCCTTGTCAGATTGAAATCCAAGCGGCTCCTTCCGTTTTCAGGCTCATCATTTCCAAGGTGGACAATCCAGACACAGAAATCCGGGCAGCTCAAATATGCTCGCTCAGCTGTGTTTTACGAAGAAAACACCCCCATCAGCCAGGGTCAAGTTCAAATTCTGTACAGGAAGTTCCCGTTGTCGTCAAAGAACTCTCGCCCCCTCTGCACTACCTTGCTGCTGAAGTTCTGGCCATCCAGTTCTCTCGCCTTCAACGCTTCCAGCTCCTTCGCTCTTGGCGATGCATCAAGGTCAGGGCCTCTGGTGCCCTCGTAATCACTGGTGGAGTAATTCTGCCGCTCTCTCTGCTGACCTTGGGCTGCAACAGGCACGAAGCTTTCCTTCTCCAGGCTCTGGACTCCTTTATTCCTTCCCTTCTGTCTCCTCGGGGTGTTTGTACTCGGAGCATTGGGTTCTATCACCCTCAAAGCCATGCTGTGACCTTGGCCTTGGGATGAGGCTGCACCTCCCGACACAGGGCGGCCGGCAGAAAGCAGCTCCCGGGCACCCCCAGGGCCCGGAAGCTGGCGGGGAGAGTGGGCAATCCCAGCTTTCTGAAGGACTTTCTGATCCTGCTTCAGTTTCCTCTCCAAGGTGGGTACAAACCTGCTTCTTAAAACCCTTCTGATCACATCGGTGCTGACGTCAAAGCCTTCAGCCAATCTGGGGACTGACCAGGACTCTGGAAACTCTTCGTGCAAATACCTAGAGGAAAACGAGGCAGTTTTTCAAGTTGTCAAAAAAGTGTCCTATCAGAACAGCGGACAGACATTAGTGATGAATTCGTGAGAAGAGGTGCAAACGTAGGCTGGGTTTTTCATGCCTGCATGCTAACCAATACCCAACCGCTCTTAGGTCACTGTATTTCAACTATTTCCTGCCACTGATCACCGCCCCGGCCCCAGTTAAGTCCTGGAGAATGCATGAAGATGGTCCTTCCCTGTAAAGAACATGCAATCCCCCCTGACCGGTGTGGCTCAGTGGATAGAGCATCGGCCTGCAGACCTCGAGTCAATGTTTTTAACTCTCTATCCCTCTCCCTTCCCCTCTGTAAAAAAAAATCAGTAAAATATATTTTAAAGAACATGCAACCCAGTGGTAGAGACAGATGTAAACATACAATCGCCCTAACCAGTGTGGCTCAGTGGATAGAGCTTTCGCTTGCGGACTGAAAGGTCCCTGGTTTGATTCCGGTCAAGGGCATGTACCTTGGTTGCGGGCACATCCCCAGTGGGAGATGTGCAGGAGGCAGCTGATTGATGTTTATAACTCTCTATTCCTCTCCCTTCCTCTCTGTAAAACAATCAATAAAATGTATTTATATTTACTTATTTATTTTAAAATATATTTTATTGATTGTTTTACTGAGAGGAAAGGAGAGGGATAGAGAGCCAGAAACACCGGTGACAGAGAATCATCAACAGCTGCCTCTTGTACACCCCCTACTGGGGATGTGCCCACAACCAGGGTACATGCCCTTGACCGGAAGGAATTGAACCTGGGACACCCCCCCCCCCAGTCCGCAGACCAATGCTCTATCCATTGAGCCAAACCGGTTTCGGCAATAAAATGTATTTTTAAATGAATAAATAAACTATAGTTAATAAACTATGAATAATTATGACTTCTATAAAACTCTCCTGAAGCGGAAAGATATTAAATGAAAAAAAGTACAGGTAGCATGTATTTATAGTCTTCTACTGTTTGATTAAGGTGAAAACAACACCTATATTCATAATCACTGTATTTGCACAAGGAAACCTGGCAAAAGGCTTAAAAAAAAAACACTATTATGTAAACCATTTTACTCTGTTCTAATTTCAAACCACACATACACACACACACACACAAACAAAAAAACCCCAAAAAGTTTAAAATTTAAAAATTAAAAAAAAAAAAAAAATTCTAAATTAAGTGTTATGGCCTCAGAAAAACGTGCTCAACCATGGAAGCTCTTATCCCTGGATCTTAGGTTAAGAATGTCCCGATTTACTATTTAGGGTTTAAATGTGGTGATGCCTGCAGATTACTCTTCTAGAAATTTAAACAAAATAAACCAACTGTATCACCATGTTAAAAACAAAACAAAAACTATTAAATCAAGATGACGGGATTAACCGTTCTACTGCCTTAAAGAAAATTTAAGCTATAAAAAAATAAAAGGAAATACAAAAACAATACTATCGTGGGCCCCAGGGGCCTGCACACACACACCCCCCTCCCCCCGCAGCGGAGCCGAACCCCAGGGGTCTCACCGGATCTGCCCCATGGCTTCCCTAGTCAGAGTCCTGGGCGGGGGCCCGCGCGGCTCCATTTGCCTCCGAATTTTCTGGAACTGGATGGCTTTTTTCTGTCGTTTCAGGGCGCTGGGGGAGAGAAGCAATGGCAGACGCCATGCGTGGGAGCAACACGGGTGGTGCAAGCGGCTCGGGCTCAGTCACGGGGGCGCCCAGGCCTCGTCTCTTTGTTCTCTGCCTCGGAAATCTAACACCCACCACGGCTGCCCCGAAGCAAGGCGAGCTCTCTAAACGGGCGGAGAAATAAATGCGTCCCTGGCGAAGGGACCCGGGGGTCCCAAAGGAGCCTCTCTGGTCGGGGAAGAAGCAGGGGCCGCTGCGGACGCGGCGGCGGGGCGCCCGGCGCCGAGGGGGGCGCGGCCTGCAGCGCCGGGGCAGCGAGGCCCTGCTTTCAGGCCCAGGGCCCCGGGAGGAGCCGGTACCTCTCCACCTCCTGCAGCTCCCGCTCCTCTGGTTCCCAGTCGGAATCCGGGTCCGGCTCGCGGCCCGGAGACCCCGGGCCTGCCACCCCCCGGGTCGCGAACCCGCAGCGAGACACGACAGCACGGACACGCGCCCCGAGGAGGAGGCTCAGAGCGCGCGCCATGTTGAGCGAGCTGCTTTCAGCGCGAAACCGCGGCGACGCCGGAAGTCTGTGGGCGGGAACCCGGAAGTGACATCACCACGCCGGGCAGAAAGGCGACCAATCAGAGCTAGAAGGGCCCCGTGGCCCGCCCTTTCCGGTGTAAACAAGGGGAGAGATTTCCGGGGACGCGCGAGCCCGAATAAAGGTGGAGGATGCTTCTACAAAACTGCATAAATTTTAATAAAATGACGGGTTCGCTTGCCAAGCGTCAGCCCTTCGTCCCAACGGCGGCGCAGGCCGGCCCGTTCCCCCCACGGCGGCGGGAAGGACTCCGCCTCGGCGATCCTCTGATGACGACAGCCCCTTGCCTTGGGGGCGCTCCGGCCCCGGCCGTACCCCGGGTTCAGACCCGTCTCCTCGCGACTTATCCAGGCTCAGGTTAGAAGGGCGGAGACGAGTGCATGGCCGGCCCTGGCACCTCTTCCTTCACTTTTTAGTCTTTTCTGATCCGAAAATAATCTTGGGGGATTGAAGAATTCTTGGCATCCTACGTCTGGAGCCTTATGCAGACCGGGGTCCTGGCCAAGGCTCTTCCGACTCGAGCTCGGTGGCATTCTTTTGGTGAAAGAGCAACGGTTCAAGGTCCTTTGCCCCTTAGGACACCCGAGGGGGGTTCTCCAGCAGAGGTGGGGCGCTGGGCTTCCGTCCTGCGTTTACCTGTGGTGGCCGATGTCCAGGAGTGCAGTGGCGCTCTGCGTCAGGGATGCCGAGGAAGGGCAGAGGGGGAGGTCCTGGGCCTTGGCTGCTCTGTGCTCAGAACTGATCACAGAGGGCAAGGTGCATTCAGTCCAGGGGTTACTTACCACTCTTTCCCGTTGCAGAAAATAGCCCTGCGTTGGGGTTAAAGAGGATGGCACGGATCCTGCCATGGCTCTGTTTATGGCTTCTAGCCTTCTGCTGGCCTGGCCTTCTGCAGTGGAAACATGGGGGGGGGGCGGGTTCCCCGAGTTGCTACTTTACAACTCTTTCCCCAACTGTTGCCCAAGTACCAACCCAGAGGCATGGCATCCTATGCTAACCCCCTCCAGCGTCTTTTTTCTTTTTAAAAAAATATATTTTATTAATTTTTTACAGAGAGGAAGAGAGAGGGATAGAGAGTTACAGACATTGATGAGAGAGAATCATCTATCAGCTGCCTGCCTCTTGCACACCCCCTACTGGGGATGTGCCCGCTCCCAAGGTACATGCTCTTTGACCGGAATCGAACCCAGGACCTTTCAGTCCTCAGGCCGATCCTCTATCCACTGAGCCAAACTGGTCAGCGTCTTTACCGCCCTGTCCTGTCCCTGGTTTGTGGATGTGTCCATTTCCCTGTGAGGTGACTGCTGGGGGGGGGGGGGAGTGTATTTCTGCTATTTCTATCACCAGATTCTAGTACCTTGGAGGAGGCAAATACATGGGACCACTGCCCCCCCCGCCCCACACACCCACAGTGCCTGCAAGTCCCATCTATCTTCGGGGAGCATCCCGGCTGTGGTGTTTGCTAGTGGAAATGCCCACAAGTCAGAGCTACCGAGGCCAGTTTTGTATACGTACGGTTCGTAAGCCTGAATCTGGCCACGGGGAAGGAGCGCTTTCTAGACTTCTTCGGCGACACCCAACAGGGGCCGTAGCTGGCCGGGTCCCTTGTCCAGTTGAAGGTCCTGGGCTGGAGGTAGCACCCGGACTGGGGCAGGAGGGCAGGGTGGCCTGGCAGCGGCCCTAGGACCCTGGGGATCAGCTCGGGCTGGACGACGTGCAGGAAGCGAGGAGGGTCCTCCTCCTTGTAGGCCCCTCTCAGGAGGACCAGCGGGAACAGGCTCAGAGACGGCAGCTCTTGGCTGCTCAGCCCGTCCTGGTGCGATTTAGGCTGGAGGAGGAGAAGGAGCCTCTTACCGCGTTTCCTGCGAGGCTGGCGGGGAGTGGCGGGAGAAATAGGTAACTGAGCCCTAGCTGGTGTGGCTCAGTGGATAGAGCCCCGGCCAGCACCGACGGAAGGATCTTGGGTTTGAGTCCAGTTGCTGGCTCGATCCCCAGTAGGGGGTGTGCATGCAGGAGGCAGCCCATCAGTGGTTCTCTCACATCATTGATGTTTCTCTCTCTCTCTCTCTCTCCCCCCCTCTCCCTTTCTCTTTGAATCAATAAAAATATATTTTAAAAAGAGAAATAAATAACTGAAAAACCTTCCAGGCCAGAGCCGCTACGGAAGCGGTTACTCCACAAAAACAGGACCCACAGCGTTGCTACTAGCCCAGGGAATGGTGAATGTGGCAGCCATTTCGTTGGCCCAAGACTTTATTTACCTCCCGCTCGCACCACGGCATTGGCCGTGCTAGGGAGGGATTACACGGGAGCCACGGAGGGTGGGGGTTATTGCCAGATGGGAACATAGGTTGTGAGAAGGTTGGGAGCTGCGCTTGGCTGGATACCGATGCTAAAAACAAGCAAGGGAGCTTGGGAGCGGACGTAAAAAAGAACCAAAAGACTGCCCTGGCCGGTGTGGCTCAGTGGCTAGAGCGGCGGCCTGGGGCCTCAAGGGTCCCAGGTTCGGTTCCGGTCAAGGGCATGACCCTGGGTTGTGGCCACATCCCGGTTGAGGGTCTGCAGGAGGCAGCTGATCGATGTTTCTAACTCTCTATCCCTCTCCCTTTCTATAAAAAATAAATAAATAAAAAATAAAAAAATAAAATATATTTTTTAAAAAAAAGAAGAACCAAAAGGCTCCTTCCTAAGACCCAGCATGCACTGCTTCCCCAAGCTCTACTGCCAGAGTACCATCCCATTAGCCTCCTGGGCCGCACGCAGCAGCCGCCAGCACGTGCCCCCTGGCTCCCGCTCCGGGAGGTGCCGTGGCGAGCCCGCACCCGGTGGCTGGGCAGCTTCTTCTGGCTCTGCTGGCTGGCCTGCACGATGTTGGCAATCTGCTCCACGATGCCCAGGCTCCGGATGAGGTTCTCCCTCCGCAGCAGGGCGTTCAGCCGCTCCAGCTCCTCCTGCTCCACGATGGCCTGAGGCCGCATGGTGTCCAGGTCTCCTGGGAGCGGCTACGAGGCACAGGGGAGATGCATGCAGGCTCCTCCCCAGTGAGGAGTCCCGGGCCATCAACACGTCGGTCAACACGTCGACCGCAGGACTAACTCCTGCCCACTCTCCCGCCATCCCTCCCCTGACCCCAGGGCCAGGTTCCCTTTGCTATACCCATTCTCTCACAATCTGTTCTCAAAAGTCAGATTCCAGCCGAAACCGGTTTGGCTCAGGGGATAGATCGTCGGCCTGCGGACTGAAAGGTCCCGGGTTCGATTCCGGTCAAGGGCATGTACATTGGTTGCGGGCACATCCCCAGTAGAGGGTGTACAGGAGGCAGCTGGTCGGTGTTTCTTTCTCATCGAAGTTTCTAGCTCTCTGTCCCTCTCCCTTCCTCTCTATAAAAAAATCAATAAGATATATATATATTTTTTGCCGAAACCGGTTTGGCTCAATGGATAGAGCGTCGGCTTGGGGACTGAAGGGTCCCGGGTTCGATTCCGGTCAGGGGCATGTGCCTTGGTTGCGGGCATATCCCCAGTGGGGGGTGTGCAAGAGGCGGCTGATCGATGACTCTCTCTCATCGATGTTTCTAACTCTCTGTCTCTCTCCCTTCCTCTCTGTACAAAATCAATAAAATATATTAAAAAAAAAAAAAAAAAAAAAAAAAAAAAAAAGATATATATATATTTTTTAAAAGTCAAAATCAGCCGAAACTGGTGTGGCTCAGTGGATAAAGCGTCTGTTGGCCTGCGGACTGAAGGGTCCCGGGTTCGATTCCGGTCAAGGGCATGTACCTTGGTTGCGGGCACATCCCCAGTAGGGGATGTGCAGGAGGCAGCTGATCGATGATTCTCTCTCATCGATGTTTCTAACTCTCTATCCCTCTCTCTTCCTCTCTGTAAAAAATCAATAAAATATATTCTCTGTTTTCTCGAGCGAGGAGCAGAGGACAGCAGATGCCCGTCTCTACTAGTTCCAACCCGTTTCCCTGCAGAAAGGCGAGAGCCACAGAGCCCCTGACACCTTTTGATCCCGCTTCCGGTTCCTGTAAGCCAAGTGGGTGGAGAGGCCCTGGATCCAGGGCCTGGGCTGCCTCTTCTCCCCGGCCGACTCCCCCTGGCTCAGCTCCTTGTTTTCCCTTCGCTTCTTCGACTCTAAGACCTCCCGCTGCTTCTGCTTGAGGCGGATCTCTTCCCGTTGCTGCCTGAACAAGATACAGCGGCTTCAGACACTGGAGAGATTGTGGAGGGGCGGTCACAGGGGGATGGGAAAAGAGGAGGACATTATGATCCGTTTGGGGACTGACGGGGAGAGGAGTGTGGGGCAGATGGGAAACCTACTGAGCCGAACCAGGAAGTCTGACGGGGTTTATAACGCCCTCCCCCTTTGCTCAAGGGCCTGGCACCCTGTCCACCCGGCCGGGGAGCAGCGCAGCTGCAGGAGCCGCCCGCGCCCGCGCGTGGGGAGTAGCACACAGGGAGGAGTACCTGGAGCACTCCTCTCTGGCCTTGGAGGCGGCCGTCTCCTGGAAGAGGGAGCCGCTGTGCTTAAAGAAGGGGGCGTACTTCTCTGTGTCAGGCCCCGGGTAGATCCGCCGGTAGCCCCCGAGGTGGGAGTTCTCGTAGCACTCCTGGTCCTGCAGCGCTGCCTGGGACAGCTCCGTTTGCTCCCGCCTAAGACAGTGGTGGGCGAACTCATGAGTCCACGGGGCCAAATACCAACAGCACGGCGACGGACATTTCTTCGGAGAGCCACATGTTTTACACGTAAGCTTCTTCCAACGCCACTTCCTCAACCCAGACTCGCCCAGGCCATGGTGTTTTGTGGAAGAGCCACACTCATGGGGTTGGGGCCACATCCCCCGTGGGAGGTGTGCAGGTGGCAGCTGACTGGTGTTTCTCTCTCATCGATGTTTCTAACTCTCTATCCCTCTCTCTTCCTCTCTGTAAAAAAAAAAAATCAATAAAAAATATATATTTTTTTAAAAATAAAAAAACAACAACAGCTAATCAAACCACACAAAGCTCCTTTATGAGTGCTAATTATGAAACAGCTCTAACGTTCACTGTTAAGCAGGGTCCAAAGAGCAGGAAAGTTATGCTCCTGTCTGGGCAGTAAAAGGAGAAAAACAACTTGCATCAATACACGTGTGTGCATTAACTGTTTGTGAGAATATAGGCATGAGCCAAGGAACAGTAATGGGCTTGGGGGAAACGGAGTAGCTGGAGGGAGAAGGGCAGGAGACAGGCTAATCGCTGCATCTTATTTTTTTTTAAAATATATTTTATTGATTTTTTTTTTTTTTTACAGAGAGGAAGAGAGGGGTACAGAAAGTCAGAAACATTGATCACGATCAGCTGCCTCTTGCACACCCCCACTGGGGATGTGCCTGCAACCAAGGTCCATGCCCTTGACCGGAACTGAACCTGGGACCTTTCAGTCCGAAGGCCGACGCTCTATCCACTGAGCCACACCGGTTTTGGCAAATCGCTGCATCTTTTGCACTTGAACATACTTGTCTGTGACAGGTGATGTATTATTTATGCAAAAAGTTGTTGTTAATAGCTCATCAGCCCCGGGCCTTCATTCTCAGGAAAGTGATAACGAAGAAGATAAGTGACACAGCTTGCCCGGCGGGCGTGGCTCAGTGGTTGAGTGTTGACTTATGAATCAGGAGGTCACCGTTGGATTCCAGGTCAGGGCACATGCCCGGGTTGCGGGTTCGATCCCCAGCGTGGGGTGTGCAGGAGTTAGCCAATCAATGGTTCTCCCTCATCGATGTTTCTCTCTCTCCCTCTCCCTTCCTTTTTGAAACCAATAAAAAACATATTTTCTGACATGTACACATATTATGTGTCACATAAGGAACCGTTCGACATTGAAATTGGGACTCAAGAGAACTGGTGGCCCAGCATGGAACTCACTACAGACGGATTCATTTGCCTCCCAGCATAACCATTATGGCCTGTCTCATTTTCGGTTCTTATAAGTCTATTTCTTGGATCACATGATCTCACACATCGAGGGGAAATAGCGAACAACATAAACTGATGAACAAAAAACAGACCCCAGACGGGGAAGCATTGATCAGACCATCAAACCTCAGAAGGAAGGCAGGGGAGGGTGGGGGGAAAGAGGGAGAGGTCAACCAAAGGACTTGTGTGCGTGCCTATGTGCCTAACCGGTGGTCACGGACAACAGGGGTGTGGGGGCGTGAGCGGGGAGGGGCTTGGGGCGGGAATAGGGGGATCAGGACAAATAGGTGATACCTTAATCCATAAAGAAATTTAAAAAAATTTTTTAAATAAAAAACCGATGTGTTTTAGAAGTAGTGACATGGACCCGCGGCGTACCTGGCCTCCCGCCGTATCTCCTGGTGGCACTGGAACAGCCGCACTTTGACCCTCCGCTTCTCTTCCTCCATCACCTTCCTCTTGTCACAGCCCCGGAGGTTGGCAAGGATCATGGCATCTAAGAGTAGGGCGTCCTTCACTTCTCGGTCCAGACGCGAGTCCGTGGTGAAGCTTGGAGAGTGGTTCACCTGCCGGGAGGAGCCGTTATCCGCCCCCTTGCTACACCCCCTGAGCAGGTGGCTGTCTCTTGCAGGCCCAACTGGGGGGGAGGGGGGTGCAGCGGGGGGGAGGAGGGGTGCAGGGGGAGGGGGGGAGTCTAGTAGGAGGGTTTAGCAAAGACATCCCCGCCAGCGGCCTCAGCCAAGGAGGCGGGATGCTCTGACTTCCGAGGGAACAGGACTCTGCCACAGGGAGCCCTCTAACCCAGTGGTCGGCAAACCAGGGCTCGCGAGCCACAGGCGGCTCTCTGGCCCCTTGAGTGTGGCTCTTCCACAAAATACCACGGCCTGGGCGAGGCTATGTTGAACAGGTGGCGTTAGAGGAAGTGTAAGTTTAAAAAAATGTGGCTCTCGCCAAAACCAGCGTGGCTCAGTGGATGGAGCATCGGCCTGCGGACTGAAAGGTCTCGGGTTCGATTCCGGTCAAGGGCATGAACCTTGGTTGCAGGCACATCCCCAGTAGGGGGTGTGCAGGAGGCAGCTGGTCGATGATTCTCTCTCATTGATGTTTCTAGCTCTCTATCCCTCTCCCTTCCTCTCTGTAAAAAACTCAATAAAATGTATATTTTTTAAATGTGGCTTTCCAAAGAAATGTCAATCGTTGTACTGCTGATATTTGGCTCTGTGGACTAATGAGTTTGCCGACCACTGCCCTAACACACAGGCTGGTGAGAGCCAGACAGCCTGCCTGTGTCAGTACAATGCCCTAAAAGGCAAGGCTTACAATGAGGAACACATGGATGTCTACGGCGCAGGCAGAGGCCACCAAGATCTGATTCAGGCCAAACCGGTTTGGCTCAGTGGATAGAGCACTGGTCTGTGGACTGAAGGGTCCCAGGTTCGATTCCGGTCAGGGGCATGTACCTTGGTTGCAGGCACATCCCCAGTCGGGGGTGTGCAGGAGGCAGCTGGTCGATGATTCTCTCTCATTGATGTTTCTAGCTCTCTATCCCCCTCCCTTCCTCTCTGTGAAAAATCAATATATTTAAAAATAAAAATTCAAAAGATCTGGCCAAAACCAGTTTGGCTCAGTGGATAGAGCGTCGGTCTGTGGACTGAAGGGTCCCGGGTTCGATTCCGGTCAGGGGCATGTACCTTGGTTGCAGGCACATCCCCAGTGGGGGGTGTGCAGGAGGCAGCTGGTCGATGCATCTCTCTCATCGATGTTTCTAGCTCTCTATCCCTCTCTCTTCCTCTCTGTAAAAAATCAATAAAATATTTAAAAAAAAATAAAAAATAAAAAAATAAAATAAAAATAAAAATAAAAAAGATCTGATTCAGCAGGTCCAAAGCACAGAGATCTTATCCCTGGTGCTCACCTCCCTAACTCCGCCCCTCCCCGTGTCGCTGTATCCCCCTTCTCTGTTCCGCCACCTGAGTGTCTGCTAGCCCCCAGCGTCCGGTCCGAGGGGGACCTGGGTTTTGGGAAAAGCCCGGGAGAGAATCCTCACCTCCAGCAGCCAGGGCTTCAGCTTGTGGTCCAGCAAGATGTCAAAACCAAGGATCTCAAAACAGGCACAAGTCCCTCCATTGAGATGCTGGGGGAAGCAGGTGCGGTAGTTGTGACGGAGGATGGAGTGGGCCGAGATGATGGTCTTGATGATGATGTCCTCGATGTCCCCCCACATCTCTCGGGGGTCGTAGCTGTGTTCTCGCAACCAGGCGTTGAGCGTCGACAGCTTCCTGCGAGGCCCCAGGGCTCAGAGGGGGACCCACGTCCCGGCCCCCGCGGGGCCGGGCTGCAGGCAGGGTTGATATCCCCAAACACTAACCTAACGCCGTGCCCCAGTCCCTTGTGTTTTAAAGGGCCGCTACCAGCCGAAACCGGTGTGGCCCAATGGATAGAGCATCGGCCTGCGGACTAAAAGGTCCCGGGTTCGATTCTGGTCAAGGGCATGTACCTTGGTTGCGGGCACATCCCCAGTAGGGGGTGTGCAAGAGGCAGCTGATTGATGATTCTCTCTCACCAATGTTTCTAACTCTCTATCCCTCTCCCTCTCTGTACAAAATCAATAAAATATATTAAAAAAAAAAAAAAAAAAAAAAGAAAGGTCCCAGGTTCGATTCCGGTCAAGGGCATGTACCTTGGTTGCGGGCATATCCCCAGTAGGGGGTGTGCAAGAGGCAGCTGATGGATGATTCTCTCTCATCGATGTTTCTAACTCTCTATCCCTCTCTCTTCCTCTCTGTAAGAAAAAAATCAATAAAATATATATATATATATTTTTAGGGACCGGTTTGGCTCAGTGGATAGAGCGTCGGCCTGAGGACTGAAAGGTCCCGGGTTCGATTCCGGTCAAGGGGCATGTACCTTGGTTGCGGGCACATCCCCAGTAGGGGGTGTGCAAGAGGCAGCTGATTGATGATTCTCTCTCACCAATGTTTCTAACTCTCTATCCCTCTCCCTCTCTGTAAAAAATAATAAAATATATATAAAAATATATATATATTTTTTAAATAAATAAAAAATAAAGGGCCGCTACCAGCTTGGAGCTAGGTTTGTTGCCCGGGTGGGCCCGCTTGGTGGACGGGCACAGGACAAGGGTCTGCGGAGTTCTCCTGAGCAGCCAGCCGGCCTCAGTTTCCCTCCTGGGCCGCTGAGACAGGCTAAGGGGCAGAGGGAGAAAGTGGAGCGGGGCGTACCTCTTACAGTCAGCCGGCCTCAGTTTCCCTCCTGGGCCGCTGAGACAGGCTAAGGGGCAGAGGGAGAAAGCGGAGCGGGGCGTACCTCTTACTGCCCACAGCATCGTCCTGGACAAAGTTCTCGTTGTGCTTGTTGATGGCGTAGTTGGTCAGGTGCATGCAGACGTCATCCTGGGGTCGGGGAGGGCGGCCTGCGTCTCTCCTCGCCACCCTTCACTGCTCTGAGCACCCCATCCCCTTCCGCCCCCTTCCTCCCCTCTCCCCCCCCCCCCCGCCCCCCGGGACTCCCCATCTCCTGTCCCACTTCCCCGAGGGCTTTCCTGGCAGCCCCCGGGGAAGAAGGGGTGCTGAGGCGCTCACTACCCTGTTTCCCCGAAAATAAGACAAGTGTCTTAAATCAGCCGAAACCGGTTTGGCTCAGTGGATAGAGCGTCGGCTTGGCGACTGAAAGGTCCTGGGTTCGATTCCGGTCAAGGGCATGTGCCTTGGTTGCGGGCACATCCCCAGTAGGGGGTGTGCAAGAGGCAGCTGATGGATGACTCTCTCTCATCAATGCTTCTAACTCTCTCTCTCCCTCCCTTCCTCTCTGTACAAAATCAATAAAATATATTAAAAAAAAAAAAAAAAGACATGTCTTCTATCAATTTTTTCTCCCAAAGTTGTGCTAGGTCTTATTTTCAGGGGAAACACGGTAGCTTCCTTCCTCCTTGCGGGTGAGGAGGACCCACTGGCGTCTCCATGGAGACCTGGGGGCGTCTCCATGGAGACCTGGGGGCGTCTCCATGGAGACCTGGGGGCGTCTCCATGGAGACCTGGGGGCGTCTCCATGGAGACCTGGGGGCGTCTCCATGGAGACCTGGGGGCGTCTCCATGGAGACCTGGGGGCGTCTCCATGGAGACCTGGGGGCACAGGACGGCGGGAGCGGGAGGGCGCCATCTTACCAGGTTGCTGTGGTTGGGCTCCATGTAGGGCATGGTGGCGAAGCGGGCCAGGCCCTCCTCGTACATGAAGATCCGCAGGGGGTCGCAGGACGTGAGCAGCACGTAGATGCGCATGTCGAACTTGAACCCGTCGATGAGGAAGGGCTGGGGGGGGGGGGGGGGCGCGGGCCCGCCGGGGAGAGAGGACAGCAGCGTCGTGAAACGCTCGCTCCGTGTCACGGGAGGCCACGCGTGCTTCAGACACACTGAACTTCCACAGTGACCACGGGACACAGTTATGTCGTTACGCCCCCGGTGACAGGCGAGGAAACTGAGGCACGGGCAGGGTAAGACAGCTGCCCGAACCCAGATGTCTTAAGAAGTGGGAAAAGCTCAGGTTCAAACCCAGGCAGGCTAGCTCTGAGCCAGGGCTCCCCCACATGGCCTCCAAGGTGAGGGGGGAGGAGGCCGGAACCGGTGTGGCTCAGTGGATAGAGCATCGGCCTGCAGACTGAAGGGTCCCGGGTTCGATTCTGGGTCAAGGGCATGTACTTTGGTTGCGGGCACATCCCCAATAGGGGGTGTGCAGGAGGCAGCTGATGGGTGTTTCTCTCTTATCGATGTTTCTAGCTCTCTCTCCTTCTCCCTTCCTCACTGTAAAAAAAAAAAAAATCAATAAAATATATTTAAGCCGAAACCGGTTTGGCTCAGTGGCTAGAGCATCGGTCTGCAGACTGAAAGGTCCCGGGTTCGATTCCGGTCAAGGGCATGTACCTCGATTGCTGGCACATCCCCAGTGGGAGGTGTGCAGGAGGCAGCTGATCGATGACTCTCTCTCATCGATGTTTCTGACTCTCTATCCCTCTCTCTTCCTCTCTGTAAAAAATCAATAAAATATATATTTTTAAAAAAATGATAAGGGGGGAGCGGAGGGGAGCAGGAAAGGCAGGAGCTGGAAACCGGTTTCCTCCCTGGCATGGGAGAGATGGGGTACCCCGATGCCGGCGGTACCCCGATGCTGGTGGTACCCCGATGCCGGCGGAGGGACCGGTGGTCCCGGGGCGCCCCTCACCTTGGAGATGTACTGCTGGCAGATCATATGCTCCCCGATCTTGATCTCCCGGGGGTTCCGGGTGATGAAGATGCCGCGGCCCTGACAGCCGCTGTCGGGCTTGCAGATGAACGTCCGGGTCTTGCGCTGACGGCCGCAGGCGTGGAAGTCCCCGTAGCTGCGTGCGGACCAGATGGGGCGGGTCAGAGGGTCCCGGGGTCCCGGGGACCCCTCCTGCCCTCCGCTCCGCGCTCTTCCTGGAGCCCTCCACCTCAGACCACTCAGCCTCCATCCCGAGATGGTCAAGGTCAAGGTCAAGGCTGCGGCGAGCCCTCCCCGCCCCAGGGCCGCGCTCACTCGGCGGGGAGGCACCAGGTGCGCGGGAAGATGTTGTACTCCCGCGGGTAGATCTTCTGCATGCGCTTCAGGTTCCGGGCCAGCAGGTCTTTGCGGCAGATTTCCGTCATGCCTGGGAAGTGGTTAATTTTCTGAAACAAGAGGCAATTCGTTAAACTCCCCTCCTTCCCCAGAGGAAAGCGGCTGTTCCTGGGGCCTGGGCATCCAGGAGAAGGACTGGGAAGGTCCCAGGTTCGATTCCGGTCAAGGGCATGTGCCTTGGTTGCGGGCACATCCCCAGTAAGGGGTGTGTAGGAGGCAGCTGATGGATGTTTCTCTCTCATCGATGTTTCTATTTTTTTTTTTAATATATATATTATTGATTTTACACAGACAGGAATTGAGAGGGATAGAGAGTTAGAAACGTTGACGAGAGAGAAACATCGACCAGCTGCCTCTTGCACACCCCCTACTGAGGATGTGCCCGCAACCAAGGTACATGCCCTTGACCGGAATCGAACCCGGGACCTTTCAGTCTGCAGGCCGATGCTCTATCCACTGAGCCAAACCGGTCTCGGCTCATCGATGTTTCTAACTCTCTATCCCTCTCTCTTCCTCTCTGTAAAAAATAAAAAATAAATTTAAAAAAAAATAAAAATATGCATGCAGACCCTTTTCAGTTATTTTATTGCTAGCCACCACAAAGACCCAATTAGGTGAACACAAAAATACGATGAAGAGTTAATATTATTCTTGAGGACCCTGGTCTTTCTTTCTTTTTTTTAAAAAAATATATTTTATTGATTTTTTTACAGAGAGGAAGAGAGAGGGACAGAGAGCTAGAAACATGGATGAGAGAGAATCACCGATCAGCTGCCTCTTGCACATTCCCTACTGGGGATGTGCCCGTAACCAAGGTCCATGCCCTTGACAGGAATCTAACCTGGCTGGGACCTTTCGGTCCACAGGCCGACGCTCTATCCACTGAGCCACACCGGCTTCAGCCAACCAGCCGATATGGAGACAGGACGTGCCCAGCAGACACTTCCTCCGATAACAGAACGTCCGGAGACCCAAGAGGAGAGTATTTCCATTGGGGTAGAAGCCCCTGGCCACGGCCTTTCCTGCCCTCTACAGGGGGAATGGCCACAGAGGGACAGCCTCGGGGGGCCGGGCACAGGGCAGGGGTGAGGGGTGAGGAGCAAGTGAGTCATTCTGGGGCCACAGCCCCTTCAGGATCATACCTGAAACCGCTTCATGTCCATGACGCGCTCCAGGGACACGGAGCAGTCGGTCCAGTACACGTTCCACTCCTCGTCCTCCCCGGCCTCCCTCAGGCCGCACATCTGGGCCGCGCGACGCACTGCGGGGAGAGGGAGCGGGTCAGCGAGGCCCGGGCGGGCCCAAGAGGGAGGGAGTCACCTCAGCTCTGCACGCTAGTTGCCAGGGGTCAACTCCAAGTTCGTGAAGCTGTCGGGGGCCCTTCCACACGCCGACAGAGAAAACGAGAGAGTCTGGCTCTCTCTCTCTCTCTCTGTGCCTGTCACTCTCAATCAGGACGGGTTCTAGCCAGCAAAGCTAGCCCTTGGTGGGGATCACACCGGCACCTCACACTCTGGGGAGGGCCCCTTGCACGGAGAGGGAAGAAAGAGATGGCTGACCTAGCGGGGGATTTTTTTAAAAAAATTGCTGAAGCCGCCGAAACCGGTGTGGCTCAGTGGATAGAGCATCGGTCTGTGGACTGAAGGGTCCCAGGTTCAATTCCCGTCAAGGGCATGTACCTTGGTTGCGGGCACATCCCCGGTGGGGGGTGTACAGGAGGCAGCTGGTCGATGTTTCTCATCTCTCATGTTTCTAGCTCTCTATCCCTCTCCCTTCCTCTCTGTAAAAAAATGAATAAAAGATATTTCTAAAAATAAATAAGTAAATTGCTGAAGCCACCTCAAGAGTTTCCTTAAAAAAATGGTTTTAGTTGCATCTCATCCCTGATTAAAAAAAAACAAAAAACCACAAACCCCCCGCACAACCCCTGAAAATTGGCCCTAGTCGATTAGGCTCAGTGGGTAGAGTGTCAACCTGCAGACTGAAGGATCCTGGGTTTGATTCCAGTCAAGGGCACATGCCCAGGTTACAGGCTCGATCCCCAGCAGGGGGTGTGCAGGAGGCAGCCCATCAGTGATTCCCTCTCATCATGGATGCTTTTTTTTCCCTCTCTCTCTCTCTCTCTCTCCCTCTCCCTTCCGCTCTGAAATTAACAAAACTATATTTAAAAAAACAAAACAAACTGAAAAAGGTGGGGGCAATGGTGACTTCCAGTCTTTTTTTTTAAATATATTTTTATCGCCGAAACCGGTTTGGCTCAGTGGATAGAGCGACAGCTTGGGGACTGAAGGGACCTGGGTTCGATTCCGGGCAAGGGCATGTACCTTGGTTGCGGGCACATCCCCAATAGGGGGTGTGTAAGAAGCAGCTGGTCGATGTTTCTCTCTCATTGATGTTTCTAGCTCTCTATCTCTCTCCCTTCCTCTCTGTAAAAAATCAATAAAAAAAAATATATATTTTTAAAATATATTTTATTGATTTTGTATAGAGAGGAAGGGAGAGAGATAGAGAGTTAGAAACATCGATGAGAGAGTCATCTATCAGCTGCCTCCTGCACACCCTCTACTGGGGATATGCCCGCAACCAAGGTACATGCCCTTGCCCGGAATCGAACCCAGGACCTTTCAGTCTGCAGGCCGACGCTCTATCCACTGAGCCACACTGGTCCCGGCTCGACCTTTCTTTTTTTTTTTTTTTCCTTCATGTTAGCTATTGAGGAGAAGCCCACCCTACCGGAAATGAGCTGAACGGTGATGTGTCTCAGCTGCGAGTGGCGGGGCCAGGGCGCTCAGTACAGGCTCCAGCCAGACTCACACCATCCGGGGACTGAGAGGCTGATGGGGGGGGTTGGGGGGGGGTGGGGACCATCCCCAGAGCGACAGCGACAGCAGAGCCGGGCGCTTACCGCTCTCATATCTGCAGTTGGTCAGGTTGATGGCCAGGGCTCTGCGGGGAGGAAGAGCAGCGATCAGGCACGGCGGGAGAGAAGGCGGACCCCTGGCTGTCGGGTGCTCGGATAAGAGACACCCAACAAGCCCACAATGCAGCCCAAACCGGTGTTGCTCAGTGGATAGAGCGTCGGTCTGCGGACTGAAGGGTCCCGGGTTCGATTCCGGTCAAGGGCATATACATTGGTCGTGGGCACATCCCCGGTAGGGGGTGTGCAGGAGGCAGCTGGTTGATGTCTCTCTCTCATCGATGTTTCTAGCTCTCTATCCCTCTCCTTTCCTCTCTGTAAAAATAAATAAAATAGCCAAAACCGGTTTGGCTCAATGGATAGAGCGTCGGCTTAGGGACTGAAGGGACCCGGGTTCGATTCCGGTCAACGGCATGTACATTGGTTGCGGGCACATCCCCAGTAGGGGGTGTGCAAGAGGCAGCTGATCGATGACTCTCTCTCATCAATGTTTCTAGCTCTCTCTCTCCCTTCCTCTCTGTACAAAATCAATAAAATATATTTTAAAAAATTAAAAATAATTAAAAAATATATTAAAAAAAAAAAAAAGTCCACAATGCAGTTCGTTTCCTCCGGAAGCCCCTTGAGGACCCAGATGACATACACATGCTGAGATTCTACGCTGAGCCACCATCATGATCCTTTTTTTCTTTCTTTCTTTTTCTTTTTTTTTTTTAATATATTGATTTTTTTACAGAGAGGAAGAGAGAAGGATAGAGAGTTAGAAACATTAATGAGAGAATCACCGACCAGCTGCCTCTTGCACAGCCCCTACCGGGGATGTGCCCGCAACCAAGGTCCATGCCCTTGACCGGAATCGAACCTGGGACCTTCCAGTCCGCAGGCCGATGCTCTATCCACTGAGCCACACCGGTTTTGGCTACCCTCATGATTCTTAATCTTGTTTTTGTTGTACCAAAAGGGTAAGCAAGCTCCGGTATTCCCTGTCATCCTTCCCAGGCAAAAGGGAAGACCTGGGGTCCCGGCCCAACTGCAAAGGGGAAGCTGGGGCAGGACGGGGGGGTGGGGATGGGGGTGGGGGTGGGCGCTGCTGAGCCGGGCAAGTGAGGGGATTCGGGGCGCTGTTACCTGCGTCTCCGCCTTCTCTTTCTTCTCCTAACCTGTCCGTCCTCTCCGGCACCTGGAGCCCGGGCTGTTTGGGGGATTTTGGTGGCCACAATGGATAAGGCGAGCTCCCTGTCAGCCCTGGAGCGTGCCTGCTGTGTGGGGTCCGGAGAGATGGTAACGTCCCCCTTATCACTCTCCTCCTCCTCCTCCTCCTCTTCATCTTCGCCGGAGTCTTCCTCCGACTCACTGGACTTGGAGGGGCTTCGCTCCATCCTTTAGATTCTGGGGGGGGACAGGGGTGGGGAGGAGATAGACTCAGACTTCCCTCCACGCCCCGGAAGGCCTGCAGGCGTCCACCTCTGAGGACCTTCCTGGTGTGCTAAGGGATTGTGGCTGCTCCTCAGGGACGGGCAGTTTCCAAGCGACCAATGGGGGGGCGGAGGGTTTTGGGGTGCCCCTGACAATGCTGGGTTCGCTGGCAAACCCCAGTCATCCAAGGTCACTCCACACAACACCCTGGAGTGCAGCAGGATCTGAACGGAGCTGCCATCACTTCTTTTGTTTTGCTTTTTGTTTTTGAATGGGAAGCATGGCTGGAGGAGGGTTTGGGGCGCTTTGCTTTTAAAATAGAGCATATGGCCGAAATCGGTTTGGCTCAGCGCATAGAGCCTCGGCCTGAGGACTGAAAGGTCCCAGGTTCGATTCCGGTCAAGGGCGTGTACCTTGGTTGTGGGCACATCCCCAGTAGGGGGTGTGCAGGAGGCAGCTGATCGATGTTTCTAGCTCTCTATCCCTCTCTCTATCTCTCTGTAAAAAAATCAATAAAATATGTTAAAAAATAAAAATAAAAATAGAGCATACGCCCAAAGGTCCGCCAGGCCGGCCTCAGTTTCTCCGTGTGTACACACGGGCCAGGCACCCGCTAGCTAAGTAAGACCTCTCAGGTTCTGACAGCAGAGGAGGAGCCCCCTGTGGACTCTGCCCACCGGGAGTCGCGAGGAGCGTGGAGGGACTACTGAGGAGTCCGCTCCTAGCGGCCTGGGACTGGGCTCAGCTGGTCGCTCATGTCCACCCTTCCTTCCCTGGGCATTGCTGGGCCTCAGGGACCGACCGCCTCCTGGTTTCCTTCCACAGGACGTGCCGTCCCCACTGATCACAAGGGGGCGCCCGTTCCCCGGGGGGGGGGGTCCACTCTTAGCTGCGCGATCCGGCGGGTGGTGGCTCCTTCCGCAAGCGGGCTGCCACCGCCCACTGTCGCCATGGACACGAGTGACCCCCATTGGAGCAGCGTTCTGGGGGCGGGGCCTCCTGGGAGCCACACCCACTCGGCTGCGGGCGTTCTCTGCCCTGGGGAAAGGGAGGGGGCGGGGCTGAGGGGCTGGCTGGCAGTGGAAGGGCCACCTAGCCTGAGGCCCTCTTCCTGTGGCAGCTGACAGACTGCATCATGGGACTTGTAGTCCTTTGGCTTCAATGCCAGTAGGCTCTACCCCACTCCCACCCTTTCCTGTACCACCAGGCTAAGGGCAGAATTTGGCCGACTCTGCTTGCCTTTGTTACATTTATATATATATATATATATATATATATATATATATATATATATATATATAAATATATAAATATAATTATTATTTTTTTTAACAGAGAGGAAGGGAGAAGGATAAAGAGTTAGAAACATCAATGAAAGAGAAGCTGCCTCCTGCACAGCCCCCACTGGGGATGTGCCCGCAACCAAGGTACATGCCCTTGACCGGAATCGAACCTGGGATCTTTCAGTAGTCCGCAGGCCAGTGCTCAACCCACTGAGCCATACCCGTCAGGCTCATTTTTTTCTTTTTTCTTTTGACAAATATCTAGTATTCCAGGCACTGGTCTAGGACCTGAGCCATCATTGCTTGCCTGAATTTCCACCATTCACCAACCTCTTCATTGGATTCTATTCATCCATCCATCCATCCATCCATCCAGTACAGCTAAAGAAGTGGTCGCCAACCTTTCAGACCTTATGGGGACCACCCCCAGTTAGAAACATTGATGAGAGAAAAACATTCATCAGCCGCCTCCTGCACACCCCCTACTGGGGATGTGCCCGCAACCAAGGTACATGCCCCTTGACCAGAATCGAACCCGGGACTCTTCAGTCTGCAGGCCGACGCTCTATCAACTGAGCCACACCGGTTTCGGCAGGAGTTATATACTCTAGATAGTTATATAAAGGCTGGGCATCCCTGGGGCTTGCCCAAGAAGAAAGGAAGAAGCAGATATAGCCAGAACCGGTTTGGCTCAGTGGATAGAGCGTCGGCCTGCGGACTGAAAGGTCCCAGGTTTGATTCCGGTCAAGGGCATGTATCTTGGTTGCGGGCACATTCCCAGTGGGGGGTGTGCAGGAGTCAGCTGGTTGATGTTTCTCTGTCATCAATGTTTCTGACTCTCTGTTCCTTTCCCTTCCTCTCTGTAAAAAAATCAATAAAATATATATATATATATTTTTTTTAAAAAGCAGCAGATACATCCATGAGGGCTCACTCATTCCATTTATTCCAAGGTATCTCCTTGTGAAAGAGACCACTGTTATCAGTTTGTTTGTTTGTTTTTCTTAAATATATTTTATTGATTTTGTACAGAGAGGAAGGGAGATAGTTAGAAACATCAATGAGAGAGAGTCATCGATCAGCTGCCTCTTGCACCCCCCCCCACTGGCGATGTGCCCGCAACCAAGGTACATGCCCTTGACCGGAATCGAACCTGGGACCTTTCAGTCCCCAAGCCGACGCTCTATCCACTGAGCCACACCGGTTTCGGCTGTTATCAGTTCTTGATCCCTCCTCGAGGGAGCCCCCATCACTGCTCCTCCTGAGCTACCAAGGCCACCAGTGCCGCCCGTACCTCCGCCGCCTGCGCTGGGGGCAGCAGGCAGTCCTGGATGAGGGCCAGGGCGGCCGCCTCGGTCAGGCCGCTGAAGTCCTGGGCCGTTTTCACAGGCAGATGCCCGGCCAGCTCGCAGAGGGCCACGTTGAACGCCTCCCCTTCCTTCACGCCGAAGCTGGGCTTGCGGGGCCAAAGGATCACCCGGACTCCCGCGAGGGTCGGGGAGAAGGATGCCTCCCCAGGGGGCGCACCCCGGGTCACAAACACGTTGTGGGCGATCTCGTGGTCCGTCAGATAGTCCGTGGCTCGACACACCCTGCCGATGAGGGATTTCAAACCGGGCCCCGGCCCGCGGGTATAAAAGAGGAAGCCGGGGGCTGGGACGGCCCGGAGCAGGTGCACACGGCCCCCGGGGTCCAGGGGCTCGCTTGGGGCCCCCTCGACGGGCAGCCTGTGGGCCAGGTAATAGCCGTGCAGGTGGAGGTGGTTGACGGAGGCCAAGCCGCCCAGGCTGTTGAACCCGACGCGGAAGCCCGGGTTCGAGCTCAGCAGCACGGCCTCCAGCCCGGCCCGGAGCGCGCCGGGCAGCAGGCGCTGGGGGAGCCCCCGGGCGGGCTCGGGCACCAGCAGCACGTGGCCCCGCTCCAGGGGGCTCACGTTGATCATCACGAGGACATCCCCGTCCTGGGGACCCCCCGGGGGACCGGGGTCCCGGCGGCGCAAACGGAAGAGGACCTCCCCTGGCCGGATTTTGTTGAAGTTAAACTCTTGGGGGTCAAACGGCTGCCTGACGCTCGTGATGTCCTGGGGGCGCCTCCTCCGCACCCCTCGTTCCACGTTCAGCTGAGCCACGAAGCCCACGGGGCCGGGGAGCCTACGGGTCTGCAGCTCCCCCAGGCAGTAGCGGAACAGGCCCAGCTCCATCCGCTGTGTCCAGGCAGCGCAGAGCGCAGAGTCGAAAGGAGACGGAGGAGGCCGTGTGTCCCCGGGGCCGGGCGGGGTCCCCGGCCACTGAACCCCTTCCCGCGTGAGCTCCTTCTGCCCATAGACAAAGTCAGGGACGCCTCGCTCTTCCCAGGCCTCCCGGTTTGGAGGCAGCAAATAGGAAGTTTCATTGGAATCCGCGGAAACAGCCATGGGCCGACCTGAAACAGTCATCAGAGAGGGAAAAACACATGATGCTACCCCATTTCCAGAGATTTTTAAAAATATATATATTTTTAATTGATTTTTTAAATGTATTTTTTTTTATTTTTAACAGAGAGGAAGGGAGAGAGAGAGAGAGAGAGCTAGAAACGTCGATGAGAGAGAAACATCGACCAGCTGCCTCTTGCACACCCCCTACCGGGGATGTGCCCGCAACCAAGGTACATGCCCTTGACCGAATCGAACCCGGGGCCTTTCAGTCCGCAGACTGATGCACTACCACTGAGTCAAACCGGCTTCGGCTTAATTGATTTTTTTTTAAAGAGAGGAAGAGAGAGGGATAGAGAGCCAGAAACATCAATGAGAGAGAAACATCCATCAGCTGCCTCCTGCACACCTTCAACTGGGGATGTGCCTGCAACCAAGGTACATGCCCTTGATCAGAATCGAACTTGGGACCCTTGAATCTGCAGGCCAACTCTCTATCCACTGAGCCACACCGGTTAGGGCCATTTCCAGAGATTTTATTTTTATTTTCAGATAACCTTTACTTGTTCTTCTGGTTACAAAAGTAATATATACCTTTGATAAAATACTTTGAAATACAGGAATGCCTCAAGATCCTTTAGATTAGCATACCTTTTTTGCTGAATTAAAAAATAGCTCAGTGGTTGAGCATCAACCTATGAACCAGGGGGTCAAGGTTCGATTCCCAGTCAGGGCACTGATTGGCTGCCTCCTGCATGCACCCCACTGGAACCCAGGCATGTGGCCTTGACCAGAATCAAACTTGGGACCCTTCAGTCTGCAGGCCCATGCTCTATCCACTGAGCCATACCAGCTAGGGCAGTGGTCGGCAAACTCATTAGTCCACAGAGCCAAATATCAACAGGACAACGATTGACATTTACTCAGCCAATGCCACATATCTGGAGTGCATGCCACCCATAGCTCACCCGGCTTACAGCCTCGTGGGGGGGAAAGCGCCATCACCGGAGCTAATACAAATTGCAAGCAAGACACATGCCGTGCAGGAGAAGCACTGGGAACTCGGCAAGCGTTAAGACAAAGTCCTAATCTGGTCCAGAGACTCAGGGAAGGCTTCCGTGAAGGTAAGCCGGAAGAGGAACTCCTGAATGCCCACGATGGCTAACCCACAGAGGCCCTGAGGAGATGGCAGAGAGAAGCTGACGTCAGATTACAGGGGCCCGAGGGCTTTTGTTTTTTTTTTTTTAAATGACACGCTCACATTTAGGCTTTACACATCAGCAAGCAGATTGCCCTGGAAGAATCAAGAATTAATCCCTACAAGCCCACCTGTCGGTTCTACGTCAGCAAAACGGAAAACGAAAGAAATAACTCATAAGAAGAGATCAACCGAAGGACTTGTGTGCATGCACATAAGCATCACCAATGGACGAAAAACTATGGGAAGGAAGGGCATGTATGGGAGGGGTGGGGTGGGATTGGGAAGGTATGCACACATATAATACCTTAATAAAAAAAAATGAAGGGAAGAAAGAAAGAAAGAAAGAAAGAATGAATGAATGAATGAATCTCACTTCCACTCCTCTCCGCAGCTCGGAGTCCTCGTCCTTTGGAATAGCGCCGTTTCATTCATTCATTCATTCATGCATTGGACACCGGGGCACCTACCTCGCAGGCGCAGCGTGTGGCCCCCGCTGGGTGTGCGGAAACAGCCTCCCACGCAGGAAGGGTGCGGGTTTGTCTGTGGAGGCGACGCGGGGGCTGCCACACGCGAGGCGGGGGGGGGGGGAGGGGAGGGAGGGGAGCCGGGAGGTAACGTCGGGATGCAAACGCCGCCCTCAGGCACAGGGGCAGCGGCGGCCCATGGCCACTCAGAGAATTTTCCAGACTTCCCTGCTGCCCTTCACCAGACCTCAGCCGCCGCCGCCGCCGCTCCCTGCAGGAAAGAAGGACGCTCCGCGCGACCGACCGCCAGCTTCTGCAGCCCCAGCGCGGCAAGGACGCGGCGCCCTCCGCGCATGCGCACCCACCTGCGCGCGCACGCACGCACGCACGCACGCTCTCGCGCGGCCCGCCCCCCCTCCGTCCGCCCCGGAGGCGGGGCCTGCGGTGTAGCCACGCCCCTGGCCACACTGGCCACGCCCCCCGTCTCGCCAGGGACCGCCCAGAGCGGGGACTGGCGGGGAACTCCGGGGCCTCAGGGGCGGTTGCCACGGGGACGGGGCGGGGACGCGCGGCCCGAGGGCGGAAGTGAGAAAGTTGCCGGCTGTCCCGGGAGGAGTTGGCGGAAACACTGTGGCTGCGCGCGGCTCGGCGGCGATGGGGGGCTCCGGCAGCCGCCTGTCCAAGGAGCTGCTGGCCGAGTACCAGGTGCGCGGGGTGCGGCGCGGGGAGCAAGCGCGCGCGCGCGGGGCCTGCGCTCGGGGATCCGGTCCCGGAGCGGGCGGCTTTGGGGGGGTGGGAGGGGGGGGAGGGGGGGAAGGGGCTCGGCCTCCTGGGCGGCCCGCTGACCTCGGTCCTGCCTGCTTTGCCTTCCAGGACCTGACGTTCCTGACCAAGCAGGAGATCCTCCTGTAAGTGCTGATCTGAACCTCACTGCCATCGGGATTCCCCTAGAGACTGGCTTTGGGGGGGGGGGAGGGGGCCGGGGATTAGAGGGGGACTCTGTCTTACCGATGGGGAAACGGAGGCCTCCTGGAGGTCTGCGGCTGAGCCGGAACCCGGAGTCCCCGTGTGCCCCAGCCCTGGAGCCTGCGCTCCGCCCATTCTGGGGGCCCAGCTGTGCTGTCTGCAGCCAAAGCTGGGCGCCCTTTGCGCTCCCATGACTTCTGCATAACAGAACCTCCAGCCCGGGGTCCTTGGGGAGCTTGGTTCCTTCTCCCAACCTTACCTAAATAATACACCTACCCTGGCCAAGCACGGTGCTAAATCAGCCTGAATTACTTACTTTAATGACACAGGGGACAGTGACACAGGTCCGGAGAAGTCTGGCAAATTGCCCAAGACTATGACATCCCCAGAAAGGATTTGAACTGGGGCTGGAACTCCCTTTCCAGCCACCTGCCAGCTTTTTTTTCTTTCTTCTTTTTTAATATCTATTTTATTGATTTTTTACAGAGAGGAAGAGAGAGGGATAGAGCGTTAGAAACATCGATGAGAGAGAATCCTCGATCCGCTGCCTCCTGCGCACCCCACACTGGGTACATGCCCTTAACCGAAATCGAACCTGGGACCTTTCAGTCCGCAGGCCGACGCTCTATCCAGTGAGCCACACCAGTTTCGGCCACCTGCCAGCTTTAAGTGGCCAGGGCTTCTTCCTCTTGGCTAAAGTAATCCCCGTGGCGAGGAGGTGGTGCTGGGGAGGAGAAAGTTCAGGTCAAGGTTAAACTGCTTAAAAGAGAGGGAGGCCTTGAGGGGCAGGAGATCCCTGTGGAGTTTTGCTTAATTTCTCCCAGTTCATCCGAGCCAACTTCTGGCTCCCGGTACACCCCAACGTCTCCACCCCTCCTGGACCTACTGTGCGCTGAAAGGCCCCGGCACACAGTAGGTCTTCAGAAAATTACCCATTGCAAGGACGAACTCCCAGCCTGTATACTGTCTTGTGGCATGGCTCCCGCTGGCTTATCAAGCCTGATAACGCAGAAATTCTCTGGGCGTAGCTTGGCATGGCTTGGGCGCCTCACCTGGTGTGTGACGGGTAATGCACCCGGGAAGGCGGGCCAACAGGCTTTCCTGCTTGTGCCAGAGCCCACAGGCGGTTCTGTGAGCTGCTGCCCCAGGAGCTCCGGAGCATGGAGGAGTCGCTGCAGGCCAGAGTGTCCCTGGAGCAGATCTTCAGTCTTCCAGAGCTCAAGGTGCCAGTTTCCCCAACAACCCCCTTCCCCCCCCAGGGGGGAGGGAATCAGGCAGTCACTGTCCCATTCTGGTCTTTCCTCTGTTTAGCCCTAACGTCCCCGGTGGAATGATCTGGAATGGTGTTTTTCTTTCTTTTTTCTTTTTAAAAAATATATTTTATTGATTTTTTACAGAGAGGAAGAGAGAGGGATAGAGAGTTAGAAACATCGATGGATAGAGCTGCCTCCTGCACACCCCCTACTGGGGATGTGCCCGCAACCAAGGTACATGCCCTTGACCGGAATCGAACCCGGGACCTTTCAGTCCGCAGACCGACGCTCTACCACTGAGCCAAACCGGTTTCGGCTGGAATGGTGTTTTTCAAATCGGGATTCTAGAAACACATCCTTGGCGCGTCAAAAGACATTTGGTCCTTTAAGAGGAGTCCAGTCGCCTTCAAGTTTGCGAAACACCTTTCCAGGGGCTGATGGCCTCCCCTGAGGGCTGTGAAAATGCAAAGGGCGTGGCCTAGTGCCTATAGCAGGTGTTCATTTTAATGAACAAATGAATGAATGTTTATATATTTTATTGATTTCAGGGAGGGAGAGAAAGAGATAGAAACATCAATGAGGAGAATCACTGATCAGCTGCCTCCTGCATGCCCCCTACTGGGGATCTAGCCCGCAACCTGGGCATGGGCTCTTGATTGGAATGGAACCCGGGACCCTTAAGTCCACGGGCTGATGCTCTATCCACTGAGCCACACCAGCTAGGGCTAATTATTGTTTTGTTAATCCTCACCCCAGGATATTTTTCCAATGAATTTTAGGGAGACTGGAAGAGACGGGGAGGGAGAGAGAGAAACATCGATGTGAGAGAAACACATCCATTGGTTGCCTCCTGCATGCGCCTCAACCAGGGGCCTGGGCCAGGGGAGAAGCCTGCAACCAAGGTTCGTGCCCTTGACCAGAATCGAACCCGGGACCCTTTGGTCCCCAGGCGTCGGCTCTATCCACTGACCCTAACAGAATAGAGCACAAACACGTTTAATTAAATGTTCACTTTGGCCGAAACCGGTGTGGCTCAGTGGATAGAGCATCAACCTGCGGACTGAAGGATCCCATGTTTGATTCCGGTCAAGAGCATGTACGTTGGTTGTGGGCACATCCCCGGGGGGAGGGAGGGGTGTGTGTGCAGGAGGCAGCTGATCGATGATTCTCTCTCGTCGATGTTTCTAACTCTTTCTTCCTCTCTGTAATAAATCAATAAAACATATATATTAAAAAAAAAAAGAAAGAAAAGAAAAAGCACTGGTCATTCCCGCCCCTTCCCCCCGCCCCCCCGGAGCCTGCACTCACGGTGCGGGTTCTGGGACCCGTCCCCTCCGGTCCCTGTGGGGTTTGAGTGCGACCCAGGCTGCGTCCTGTGGCGCTGACGGAGGCCCTCTCCCTAGGCCAACCCCTTCCGGGAGCGCATCTGCAGGGTCTTCTCGACCTCCCCAGCCCGAGACAGCCTGAGCTTCGAGGATTTCCTGGACCTCCTGAGCGTGTTCAGCGACACGGCCACGCCGGACATCAAGTCCCACTACGCCTTCCGCATCTTCGGTGAGGACCCGGGGCGGGGGATGGGAGCCCATCGGAGCACAGAGGGCCTTCCCCGGGGTCATCCCGGGGGGGACCCCCCCGTGTCTGCTCTTAGATTTCGATGACGATGGCACCTTGAACAGAGAAGACCTAAGCCAGCTGGTGAACTGCCTCACGGGAGAGGGCGAGGACACCCGGCTCAATGATTCCGAGATGAAGCAGCTTATTGACAATGTAAGGGGATGGGGGGGGGGGGCGGGGGAGGGGGGCGAGCCGGGCCAGGAGCCTAGGGAGGGCCGGGGCCTGACACCCGCCCTTTGCCCAGATCCTGGAAGAGTCGGACATCGACCGGGACGGGACCATCAACCTCTCCGAGTTCCAACACGTTATTTCCCGCTCACCGGACTTTGCCAGGTATGGCTGTCCCGCCGGCAGCATCTGGGTCCAGGCTGTTCTTCTTCTTCTTCTTTTTTTTTTTTTTTAAATATATTTTATTGATTTTTTTTTTTTTTTTTTTTTTTTTTTACAAAGAAGAAGAGAGAAAGAAGGACAGAGAGCTAGACACATCGATGAGTGAGAAACATTGACCAGCTGCCTCCTGCACACCCCCTACCGGGGATGTGCCCGCAACCAAGGCACATGCCCTTGACCGGAATCGAACCTGGGACCTTTTATTTTATTTATTTATTTATTTTTAAATATCCTTTTACTGATTTTTTACAGAGAGAAAGGGAGAGAGATAGAGAGCTAGAAACACCAACCAGCTGCCTCTTGCACACCCCCTACCGGGGATGTGCCCGCAACCAACGTACATGCCTCTGACCGGAATCGAACCCGGGACCTTTCAGTCCGCAGGCTGACGCTATATCCACTGAGCCACACCCGTTTCGGCTAGGATGTTCTTAAAGGGGGTAAAGGGGGTGCTGGGGAAAGCCCCCTCTCACTCCCACCTCCTCTGAATCTCTCAGGGTAGCTCTTCTCCCAAAGGGGACGGACAGACGGGAGACACAGCCCATTCCAAAGGGTCTGGGAGCGGGGGGTTGCATTTGGGTTTAGTGTCCTCACCCTCCTCTTCCAGCACCAAATCAGACTCCCTGTTCTCTCTCGTCCAGCTCCTTCAAGATCGTCCTGTGACAGGAGCCACACAGCCGCTTCCCCCCCAGCCGCCCGTACAGTGACCTTGACACTTGCCGAGCCGTGGCCAAGGTTACGCCTGCGTTGCCAGGGCCGGCCGAGCGGGCCCGGTGGAGCTGGCGCTGTGAAGTCTTGTCCCAGGCATGGAAGGGCGCCCCCCAGCCAGTGCCCCGTCGCCCCTTCTCACCGCCACTGTCACCACTCCGTTTCTACTCATCAGCAATAAAGGTTAAGACGTTTCGATCCCGTGTGCGATCCTGGAAACGCTGGCTAGGAGGAAGGGCTGGACTTCCAGGAGACTTCGGGGGCTGGCAAAGCTCCAGAGAAGGGACCAGCAGGCAGGCAGAGTGTGTCATGGAATAGGGGGGGGGGTCTTTGGGGGAGGGGGGGAACCTGCCGAATCCTGATTGTGGCGGTGGTGACATGAATTTCTCCGTGAACGTTATAGGGCCGTTTACCCAAAGAAAAAAGACCTTACTGTAACCTGGCTGGTGTGGCTCGGTGGTTGAGCATCCACCTATGAACCAGGAGGTCACGGGTTTGCTTTTTTTTTTTTTTTAATATGTTTTATTGATTTTTTTTACAGAGAGGAAGGGAGAGGGATAGAGAGCTAGAAACATCGATGAGAGAGAAATATTGACCAGCTGCCTCCCGCACACCCCCCACTGGGAATGTGCCCGCAGCAGCCAAGGTACATGCCCTTGACCGGAATCGAACCTGGGACCCTTTAGTCCACAGGCCGACGCTCTATCCACTGAGCCACACTGATTTCGGCCAGGAGGTCACGGTTTGATTGTCGGTCAAGGCACATGCTGGGTTGCGGGCTGGATCCCCAGTGTGGGGCGTGCAGGAGGCAACCGATCCATGGGTCTCTCTCATCATCGATGTTTCTCTCTCTCCCTTCCTCTTTGAAATCAATTTTTAAAATATATACATTGACACCTTTAAAAAAAAAAAAAAAAGAATTTACTGTATGAGCATTTTAAAAATAAAAAGAATTTTAAGAGTGAAATAAAAAAACCCTGTTCCCTGTGCCCCGACCCCTGACCCTGGGACCCTTTCTTCGGTCTGCAGGCTGACGCTCTATCCACTGAGCCACACCCACCGAGCCATGGCTCAGGTCAACAGTCCTTTAAGAGGAAGGGCCGCGATTCAATTTCAGATCCTTAGGTTTTATTTAAAATACAAAAAAAAAACAACTGTAAAGTGCATCTGACTTAAAAAAAATATATATAAAACCCACGTAAAGTCAGGCCCTTGTGCCGGGCAGGGTCAAATCCCTTAGATCGGAGGCAGGTAAAGTGTGGGAGTAGTGAAGGAGGGCTGGAGGGGATACAGGACGAGGGAGGGGCGGGGCGGGGGGGGGACACACACACGCGGATTTGAGTCTGGACAGAGGAAGGCAGCCAACGGCAGTCTCTTCCTGGAATTCCGAGGGGAAGGTGAACGTCATCGTCCTGACTCCTGAGCTCACGATGCCTGCTGTCCCGTGGCCACGGCCTGATGCAGGCCGGGAAGGTCCAGAGGTGGCCCGCCCCCAGGGCCCCGTGCGGGCCAGCGTAGCCCTCGGTCCCTGAGGTGACGGGATGGTGGCCATAGCAACCTGGCCCGCGGGCAGGCAGGACCCAGGGGTCCTGAGCCGGCCCCCGGCTCGGCAGCGGCGTAAGTTCCCACCTCTGCCTGCACCCAGCATGGTGGATGCTTCCAGAGAGCCCAAGGCTGGGGGGCTGCGAGCCGGAGCGGCCGTGCTGCCTCACTGTCATTTCACATTCTCAGTGGTTTTCTCTTTTTCTTTTTTTTACACAAAAGGCTCAGCTTATGTAAGGAGCACTGCTCTGCCCGCCGAGGCAGGTGCCCGCTCGTCTTCCCGGGAGCATGGCATCTGGGCCGGAGGGGCCTCACTCCTCGAAGGGCCGCCGGCCGGCTGGCGCCGCCCTCCCCCCCGACCCCCCTGCTCCGGAGGGCTGGGCACAGCGCCGGGCGCCGCCAAGAGCTGGGCACAGTCCGGCCGGCCCCTGTGAGCATCCACGACCCCTCTGGAGGTCGGCTGTCACACCACCGAGTCCCGGATCTCGGAGCCCAGGCGGACCCGGGGCCGGGGGCACACCGGGGACACCTCCGCGAAGCTGTCATGGATGCTGAGCGGCCTCTTCTCGGATTCGGTGAAGGCCTGCGGCCCCGGCGAGTTGTCCGACAGGGCCTGATAGCCACGGTGGTCCGGCAGGATGCTGGGCGGGCCGACGCCGTTGAGCGGCCGGGTCTCGGGGGGCGCCACCACCGGGTGGGTCTTGGGGTGCATGCTGGCGCGCTCCCCCTGCTTCAGGAACAGCTTCATGCCGTCGCGGTGCCGGTAGAGGACGAACAGGATCACCAGCAGGACGACCAGCGCGAACAGCACGCTCATCACCAGGAACTCGGTCCAGTAGGAACGGCCCGCGCTCCGGCCGGCCTTGCCGTGAGCCGGCGCGCTCACCCGCGACGTGTTGATGACGACGGGCCCTCGCCCCTGCCGGCCGGCCGCCGTGTCCAGCACCGCCGGGCAGTAGCTGGCCACCAGCTGCTGGAAGCCCCCCTCCAGCGACCAGCACTGGAACACACCCGGCTCCTGCCGGCTGCCCACCAGCAGCAGGTCGCCTGTGGGCAGCACCCGGCAGGAGGCCGAGCCGTTGACGGGCAGTCCGTCGCGCAGCCAGCGCCGCGTCGCCAGGTTGGAGAGCAGCGGGCAGGCCAAGGTGTTCACCGTGTTGGGCTCCAACGGGACTGGCTCGCATGGCTTCTCGCCTGCGGGCAGGGGAGGCCCAGGCATGAGGCCAAGGAGGGGGGGGGGGCCTGGCGGGCACCACAGCCCCAGCTCACCCGCCTCCCGCTTGGGCAGTGCCCATCATGCCACACAGTGGGACTCCGGGGACTGGGGCTTGCACTCCCCAGGCTGGAGGGTCGAGGACGGGAGGGCGTTTATGGCGGTCGGTGCCTGAATTCGGGAGCCTTCTAAGCCACGGGGCCCCTGCCTCCCTCCATCCCCCGACGGGCACCTTACCTGCTGGAGCAGCCAACCGGGGCTTGACGAAGGAAGCGTTGCAGAGTTCCCTGGCGTTACCCCCCTCGATGTCCTGGACCCACCGCCTGAGGACCAGAGAGAGCCTGGGATAGGCCAGGGTGCCCCGTGCGTCTGCACCCCGTTCCCCAGGGGCAGCTCTGGAGGCAAGGGCCCGGAGCTCAGGAACCACCAGGCCCAGAGCAGGGGGGAAAGGCAGGCCAGCATCTCCCCTGTTCCAAAGTATTTATTTCCAATAAAAGGTACTGTAATACTCCCTAAGAAACAGCAAGGACACCTGGCTCTGTATGAATAAGCTTTATGTGTGTGTCTCTTTAAAAAAAAAAAAAAAAAAATTTTGTTGATTTTTTACAGAGAGCAAGGTAGAGGGATGGAGAGCTAGAAACATCAATGAGAGAGAAACATCAGCCAGCTGCCTCCTGCACACCCCCTATTGGGGATGTGCCCGCAACCAAGGTCCATGCCCTTGACCGGAATCGAACCTGGGACCTTTCAGTCCGCAGGCCGACGCTCTATCCACGGAGCCAAACCGGTTTCGGCTCGGGCCTCTAGTTTTTAAAAAATAACAATTAGCCAAGACTGGTTTGGCTCAATGGATAGAGCGTCGGCTTGGGGACTCAAGGGTCCCGGGTTCGATTCCGGTCAAGGGCATGTACCTTGGTTGCGGGCATATCCCCAGTAGGGGGTGTGCAAGAGGCAGCTGATCGATGACTCTCTCGTCGATGTTTCTAACTCTCTATCTCTCTCCCTTCCTCTCTGTACAAAATCAATAAAATATATATTAAAAAAAAAAATAACAACAATTACACCAAGACAGTGGACGCCAATGAAGCTGCGCGCGGGTGTGTGTGTGTGCGGGGGAGGGGGGGGTTAAGGGGGGTAGAGGGGAGTCTCAGAGGGGCCGGGGAAGGCGCCCCGAGGCCGGGCACAGGGATGGACGTGGGGAAGCCTGCTGGACTCTCACCTGGAGGCCGCCTGCTGGTGGTAGAGGCTGACGTGGCGGCACCGGTTGCCGCTCCAGGCGCAGTAGGGGTCCCGGGCGAGGAGGCAGTCCCCGCAGCTCCGGTACAGGTCGCAGTTGGCCACGGGCACCTGGACCACCCCGGAGTGGGAGGCTGCGTACACCAGGCCCTGCACGGACATGGGGATCAGAGCCAGGGCCGCCCCCCGCAGCCACCCCAGAGCCCCCTTTCCCAGGGCCTCCTCCCAGGCTCCCACTTTTTAAAAAAATACATTTTATTGATTTTTTTTTCTACAGAGAGGAAGGGAGAGGGATAGAGAGCTAGAAACATCGGCCAGCTGCCTCCTGCACACCTCCCACCGGGGATGTGCCCACAACCGAGGTACATGCCCTTGACCGGAATCGAACCTGGGACCCTCCAGTCCACTGAGCCACACTGGTTTCACGCCCCCCTCCCCCACTCCTTTTTAAAAAATTTATTTTTAAATCCTCACCCATGGATATTTTTTCCATTGAGAGTGGGAAGGGGAGAGACAGAGAGAAACATCGATGGGAGAGACGCATCGATTGGTTGCCTCCTGCACGCACCCCGGACCAGGGCCCGCGCCCGGGAGGAGCCGGCAACCAAAGTACGTGCCCTTGACCGGAATCGCACCCGGGCCCCTTCAGTCTGCAGGCCGATGCTCTATCCACTGAGCCAAACAGGCTAGGGTTCGGACACTGACTTTCTAACAGCTTGCCCGCAGAGGGGCACCCCACACGCCTCTGCCTCTGCCGCCCGCTTACCCGGTGGGGGTCCAGGAGCAGGTTCTGCACGGGCTGCCCGGGCGGGAAGATCCGGAGTTCCTCAATGACGTGCACGCCGGAGCCCACGTCCACCGCCTTGTGCAGCCGGCCGTCCTCTGCAGCAAGGACAGTGCTCAGGCCCCGGGCGGAGCCTGTGCCCACGCCCCACGCCCCTCGGCCACCCCCTCCCCCGGCCCCCGGCCTGCCCGGCCGCAGACGCTCACTGGTGCCCAGGAACAGCACGTCGTAGGTGCGGTGCAGGCCGGCCACGCGGTGCACGGCCACGCGCTGGTAGCGGGCCTGCGGCTGCAGCAGCAGCAGGCGGCTGCGGACCTGCCCGTCCATCAGAAAGTGGTCTTTGAGGAAGTTGAGCACGCGGTCGGGGAGCTGCAGGGACGAGCTGATCCGCCTCTCCCGGGTGCTGTTGGTGATGCACTGGAGGAGAAGGTAGTGGCGTGAGGCCAGATCCTGCCGGCCACCCTCGGAGGCCGTGGCACGTCACGAGCAGGTCTGTGGGGGCCGCAGGGCAGAGCCCAGGCTGTGGGCACCACCCCAGGGCCCCGCTGGCCAGGGTCCCTGCTCCGATGCTCCCAGCCCCGAGCAGCACAACCGCACCACCTGCTCTGCGAGCATCCTTTGGCTGGCCAGGGGTCCCAGTGGTACCCACAGTTAGTGCCTCATTCTCTCTGTAAGAGCCCTAACTAGGACTTGGTACCCAGGAGTGACTTAGGGCTGGGGATCAGCACCCAGTAGGGAAAAAAAAAAAAGAAAAAAAAAAAAAAAAAAGCACCCAGAAGACCCAGTAGGGCAATGCTGAGATGTGCTCCACACACCCATGTATGTCCTGGCTCAGGGCTGCTCTGGGGCAGCCCCTCGGGCTGGAAGGAAAGGAGAAAGAACTCCAGCCCGGCCAGTGTGGCTCAGTGGTCGAGCGTCAACTTAAGAAGCAGGAGGTCACGGTTCGATTCCCGGTCAGGGCATATGCCCAGGTGGAAGGCTTGAGCCCCAGTATAAGGCGTGCAGGAGGCGGCCAATCCAGGATACTCTCTTATCATTGATGTTTCTCTCTCTCCCTCTACGTTTGAAATCAATACAAATATTTTTTTTTAAAAGAAGAAAACTTTCTCAGGGCCTGCCCATTTATTACTCAGATAAATAAGGCGCTCACGGCCCAGGGGGAGGCACCGTGAGCACACAAGGACAAAGGTACTATGAATGTCCTGACGGGGACACCCTGCTCCCCTCCTGCCCTCCTTACCCCCCCCATCCCCACCACCACCCTCCCACCCCCAGCTTGGAAGGCATCCCACAGTCATCCCCTGGTCACATCTAACCAGGTGGGACAAGCAGGCCTGGGCTTCTGTGCCCACTTTCTTTTTTTTCCCCTTTTTTCTTTTTAAATATATTTTATTGATTTTTTTTTACAGAGAGAAAAAGAGAGGGATAGAGAGGGTTAGAAACATCGATGAGAGAGAATCACCGATCAGCTGCCTCTTGCACACCCCCCACTGGCGATGTGCCCGCAACCAAGGTACATGCCCTTGACCGGAATCGAACCCGGGACCCTTCAGTCCGCAGGCCGATGCTCTACCCACTGAGCGGCACCGGTTTCAGCTGTCCCCACTTTCGAGGTGAGAAAACAGACGTGACGGACTCGGAGGAGCCCCGTGACCCCAGGCTGGGTGTGAGAGGCCCCGCCCCCCCGGCTCCCCGCCCAGCGCAGGGAGCAGGCCTCACCGAGCCGGGCCGGGGCGTGGGCACCTCGTAGGCCACGGTGTACCACTGCAGCGTCTCGCGGTTCACCGCCTTGTAGAAGCCGTCGAAGGCCCTCTGCACGTCCCTCATGCTGAAGACGCAGACGGCAGAGCCCTCCGTGGTCCCTCGGTGCCTGCAAACGCCGGGGCTCAGGATGAGGCGGGCTCCCCCCGGCCACCCCTCGCCCTAACCCACCTCCCGCCCCGGCCGGGGTCCCGGGGCCCTACCACTGGGACGTGAAGACCCCGTAAAAGAGGGTGTCCCGCCAGTCCTCGGGGCCAGGGCTTAGCGTGAACACGTCCTGCAGCACGTTGAAGGGGAAGCCGTCACCGGGCCGCAGGCACAGCAGCTGGGCCTTCAGGAAGGATGTCCAGCGCTGCTGCAGGATCCGCCCGCCGCCCTCATCGCCCTGCGGGAGGGAGGGAGGGAGAGAGGCTGTTCAGGCGCATGCGTAGTAGGCAGGTCGGGGGCTGGGTGCTCCTCGCTGCCCCCTCCCCAACTGTAGCTGGGAGGGTGGGCAAGCCACAGCCAGGCCAGAGCTCCGCTGAAAATCAAGAAGAACACCCCCCGCCCATCACATCCCCAGTGGGGGGCGTGCAGGAGGCAGCGGATGGATGTTTCTCTCTCATCGGTGTTTCTAGCTCTCTATTCCTCTCCCTTTCTCTCTGTAAAGAAACAAACAAACAAACAAAAATAGCCCTAGCCAGTTTGGCTCAGTGGATAGCGTTTTGTCGGCCTGGGGACTGAAGGGTCCCGGGTTTGATTCCGGTCAAGGGCATGTACCTTGGTTGCGGGCACATCCCCAGTAGGGAGTGTGCGGGAGGCAGCTGATCGATGTTTCTCTCTCATAGATCTTTCTTTTTTAAAAAAATATATTTTTATTGATTTTTTTTTTTACAGAGAGGATAGAGGGAGAGGGATAGAGAGCTAGAAACATTCCATGCGAAAGAGACATCAACCAGCTGCCTCCTGCACACCCCTCATTTTATATATATATATATATATATATATATATAAAATACAGTAAGAGGTATTTTGATTTAAAGGCCCGTGAGCTAAGCCGTTCTCCGGGGAAGTTAAGAGAAGGTCACCGGCCGAAACCGGTGTGGCTCAGTGGATAGAGCATCGGCTTGGGGACTCAAGGGACCCGGGTTCGATTCCGGTCAAGGGCATGTACCTTGGTTGCGGGCACATCCCCAGTAGGGGGCGTGCAAGAGGCAGCTGGTCGATGACTCTCCCACATCGATGTTTCTAACTCTCTATCTCTCTCCCTTCCTCTCTGTACAAAATCAATAAAATATATATTTTTTTTAAAAAAAGAGAGAAGGTCACCGAAGCAGGACCTCCTGGCGCTTCCTGACCCCGGACCGGTGGAGCCTTGCGGGGCTCTGGGCGGCCCCCCTCACCTTGCAGATGCGGGCGATGCGGGACACGATGGTGTTCTCGAAAAACTCGAACTCCTGGCCGCTCTCGCTGAAGAAGAAGTAGATCTTGTCGTCGTCCCCCTGCGCGCTGCCCAGGCTCTCGGGAATGTAGGCCGAGGCCACGAACGCCGGGTCTGCGGGGGCCGGCAGGGAGCACAGAGTCAGCCCGGGAACCCCAAACAGGCGTCCCGGACAGGCGAGGCTCTGTGCTCAGGCCCCTGGGGGGGAGGATGGGGGCGGGGGGAGGAGGGAGAGGAGGACGGGGAGTGCCCTTCCCAGGGCCCCTGGGCCTGCCCTCGGGTGGGCGGTGCGGGGGGGTCTGCACCTTGCAGCCAGTTGAGGGAGCCTTCGGTCTTGATGGGGCGGCGGCTGTGGCTCCGGGAGATGGCCGGGTCGTTCCCCTGGAAGTTGCCGACGGTCCCGGTGTAGAGCTCGCCATCTGCCAAGGACACATTGCCATGGCAACGGGCCTCTCGGCAGGACCTCCTCCCCCCTCCCCCCTCATAGGCCTGCGATGACCCTGGTCCCGCCGACGTCACTCGGGGTGCACAGAGGGGGGAGCAGGAACCCCAGGGCAGCTCAAGGTCCCACCTGCACATCACACACACACACACACACACACGCACACACACACACCACGGAGCCGCCCCAAGGCCATCCGGCTCCCAGTACTCACCAACCATTAGGGCCGTGGACTTGAAATTGGGGTCAAAGGGGCAACGGCCCTTGCCATCTTCCAGGAGAACCTTTCCGGCCTCGTCCTGTGCCAGCGTGAAGTTCTCCACACGCTGTAGGGGCGGGGGGGGGGGGGGGTAGACGGGGGGGAGGAGGTCAGGGGCACACCGGGGCAGGGGTGTGCTCTGCAGGAAAGGCGGGGGATGCTGGGAAAGACAACTCGGAGGGGGAGGGGCTGGGGGCAGAGGTCAGGCAGGCCGTCCTCCCCATCCTAGTGCTCAGGGCACAGTGCCGGCATCGTCTGGCTGTGAGCCCGGCAGTGGGCGCTAGAAGTCCCAGGTGGCAGAGTGGGAGACGAGGCTTAGAAAGATGTGAGCCAGCCCTAGCCGGTGTAAGCCTGTGGACCGAAAGGTCCCGGGTTCGATTCTGGTCAAGGGCACGTGCTCAGGTTGCGGGCTCAATCCCCAGTAAAAAGAGCGCTCAGGAGGCAGCCCATCAATGATTCTCTCTCATCACTGATATTTCTCTCTCTCTCTCTCCTTCTCCCTTCCTCTCTGAAATCAATAAAAATACTACTTTAAAAAAATATTTTTTTAGCCGAAACCGGTTTGGCTCAGTGATAGATCATAGGTCTCTGGACTGAAGGGTCCCGGGTTCGATTCCGGTCAAGGGCATATACATTGGTTGCGGGCACATCCCCGGTGGGGGGTGTGCAGGGGGCAGCTGGTCGATGTTTCTCTCTAATCGACATTTCTAGCTCTCTATCTCTCTCCCTTCCTCTCTGTAGAAAATCAATAAAAATATATATTAAAAAAAATTATTAGATAAAAAAAATTTTTTTAAATTGATTTTTCATAGAGAGGGATAGAGAGTCAGAAACATCAATGAGAGAGAAACGTCGATCAGCCGTCTCCTGCACACCTCCCAATGGGGATGTGCCCACAGCCAAGGTACATGCCCTTGACCGGAATGGAACCCGGGCCCTTTCAGTCCGCAGGCCGATGCTCTATCCACTGAGCCAAACCGGTTTCGGTAAAATACCTTTTAAAAAACAAACAAACAAATAAATAAATAAGTAAATAAAGATGTGAGCCAGGAAGGGACAGTGCCATGATGCAAACCCAGGTATGTCTAATTCCAGGTTGGTGCTCCAAGCCAGAGCCTCCGCTAAGGTGTGGGTGCGGGGTGGGGGTGGGGGCAGAGACACATGGGGGTGAAGGAGTGAGGAGGGTGTACAGGCGGGCTGTAAGGACTCCACACAGCGTGAGCTGTGGGTGCCTGGGTGGTTGCATGCTCTCCTCCTTCAGCTGGGGCTAGGCCAAGGGCTCCTGGGGCCCAGAGCTACCAAGATGCCTCGCTGGGGCCAAAATCGGTGTGGCTCAGTGGATAGAGCGTCGGTCTGCGGACTGAAAGGTCCCGGGTTTGATTCCGGTCAAGGGCATGTACCTTGGTTGCGGGCACATCCCTGGTAGGGGGTGTGCAGGAGGCAGCTGGTCGATGTTTCTCTTTCATTGATGTTTCTAGCTCTCTATCCCTCTCCCTTCCTCTCCAATAAAATATATATATATTTTTTTAAAAAGACACCTTGCTGGGACCCGCCCTACAGCAGGGGGCGGTGCTGGAGAGCAGCTCTCTGGGGGCAGAAACCAGGAATATTTGGGGCCAGAGGGGTGGGGGAATGGGGGGTGGGGACAGGCACTCACGATGTAGGCGCAGAGGGGGCTGAAGGCCCCGGTGCCGCAGGTGAACAGGTGGGTGCTGTTGAGGGGCAGGAGGATCTTGATGTAGTTCTGGCAGTCACGCTGGGGAGAGACAGGGCAGGATGTTAGGCTCAAGCCAGCCACCAGGGGGCACCCCCGACACCCAAGGCCAGGGCTGGGTGGCGGGGGGGAAATGAGGCCTCAAATCAGGGACCACACGCGTGTGTAGGTGGGACCTCGGGGCTCCGCCAGCTCTGTGGTCAGCAGCGTTTAGTTCCGGCTGGGGTCAGGCACGGAAATGCCCCCTCTTGGGCTGCCTTGGCCCCTGAAGGTCCTCACTGCAAACGGATGGTCCCTCCCAGGCCACAGGGGAAGGAAGCCACAGCCCAGAGCAGGAGACCCTGGGCCTGAGGCCCGGCCCCAGGCTCACGGGCAGCCACCGAGAGTGTGTCTAACGTAACGTGACCAGACGTCCCGCTTTTGGCGGGACAGTCCCGATTTCTAACCATGTGTCCCTCGCCCTGCGCCGTTTTAAAAAAGTCCCGATTTTTGGAAAGAAGGCACGACAAGCTAGGGAACGGCGGGAGAACGGGAAGGGAATATACGGTGTTCGGCGTCCCTGTGGCTATGTAGCCAGGATAGGAGTTTTATGTTATTTTTGTTAATTTTATAACGTTACACTTTAATCATAACAAAATAACGGTTGAGAACTGATTACCGAGAACTGCTTATCCACGTTGGCACTGTTGATCAGTAGTGGTTAGAATTGACTCAAATGAGAAATATGCCAAAGAATAAAATAATACTATACATATTTTTTTTTTAATTTATTGTATTTGTAAATGGTACTTAGGTTGACATTTAAAAAAATATATTACAATACTATTTTTTGCGCCGGGACCGGTTTGGCTCAATGGATAGAGCGTCGGCTTGGGGACTGAAAGGTCCCAGGTTCGATTCCGGTCAGGGGCATATACCTTGGTTGCGGGCATATCCCCAGTGGGGGGTGTGCAAGAGGCGGCTGATCGATGACTCTCTCTCGTTGATGTTTCTAACTCTCTATCTCTCTCCCTTCCTCTCTGTACAAAATCAATAAAATATATTTTTAAAAAATACAATTTTTTGCGATCTATGAAAAATTTTGTTGCTCCATATATAGACCAAATTTTTAGTCAAGAACCCCACTCCCCCACCCCACCCCCATCAATGGTGTCCCGCTTTACCGATGTTAAAATCTGGTCACCTTAATCTAATAGAGTCTCCCATCCGCCCTCTGATAGCTCCCTACACCCTTCTCCTCCGAGGTCTCTCCTTTTCCTTCATGGCAACTCCATCCTCTCGGCTGCTGAGGCCCCAAAACTCCCAGCCAGCCTCAAATTCCCACCTGGCACACCGGCATTCCCCATCAGGAGACCCCCACAATGCACCGGGAGTCTGAGCATGTCTCCCTCCCTGGTCCAGGCCCCCGGCACCTCTCCTCCTTCGCTGGTCTCCCTCCCTCTGTCCTCCCATCACTCCTGACACGGGCCGCTCCTCGGCTCGGCCCTCCAGCGGTTCCCCCAAACACCCCACTCACTCCGAGTCAAACCCACAGGCCCGCTCCTCCTCCTCCAGGCGCCCCAAGGTCAGCTCCCTCACCGCCTTCTCCTCTCGGCTCAAATGTCACTCTTTCTGAAGGACGCGTGTAACCTGACTACGTTTCCAGCGGACTGATTTTTTGCTCGCTGTCCTCCTCTTTCACAATGAAGTCTCTCCAGTGTCTAAAAGCACCCGGGCTTTACAAAGCAAGTGCTGCCCAGCGCGTGTGGCTCAATGGTTTGAGCATCGACCTATGATGGAGGCCTGGTCAAGGGCGCATGCCCAAGGTTGTGGGCTGGATCCCCAGTGGGGGGCGTGCAGGCAGCCAATCAATGATTCTCTCTCATCATTGGTATTTCTCTCTCCCTCTCCAAAATCAATTATATATAACTTTTATATATATATGTATATATATATATGTTTATTGATTTCTTACAGAGTGGAAGACAGAGGGATAGAAAGTTAGAAACATCGATGAGATAGAATCACCAATCAGCTGGCTCTTGCACACCCCCTACTGGGGATGTGCCCGCAACCAAAGTCCACGCCCTTGACGGGAATCGAACCTGGGATCCTTCAGTCCACAGGCCGACGCTCTATCCACTGAGCCAAACTGGTTTCGGCTAACTTTTTGTTTTTTTTTTTTTTTTATTAAAGATAATATGTGCTGAATGGAAGAAGTCAGGGATGTCAGCACTTGAACTTGTGTCTTGATCCCAAGTCCAGCCCTCTTTTGCCATCTTCTTAGCTGCTCCTGCTTCACTCAGGCCTCTGGGAATAACGGGGAGTCCTCCAGAAGAACCCCGGGAACTGGATGAGACCCGCACCCACTGGTCTGGCCAAAACCAAACCAGGATCCGTCAGACCTGCCACATCGGGCGCCATCTGCAGAGGGACACGACCGCCGTCCCCACCCAGGGGCTGCTCCTGCCGGAAGCCCACGTCTCCCTGGCACTTCCTTTGTGCTGGTGCCTTATTGGATCCTCGCCCATGGTGGGTGCCGTGAGACAGGCATCACTATCCCCATTTTATTTACTTTTATTTCTCAAATATATTTTTTATTGATTGCAGAAAGGACATATCCCGCACGCATCAAGCCTGCAACCCAGGCATGCACCCTGACCAGGAATTAAACCACGACTTCCCGGTTTAATGCTCAACCACTGAGCCACACCGGCCGGGCTGCTATACCCATTTTACAGATGGGAACACTAAGGCCCGGAGCGGCCAATCTACCGGTGCCAAGACTCAGAGCCAGATCTGGCCACCTCAGAAGGTTTATGCCCCGCCCACCGCAGCAGGCTGCACCTGCTCCCACTCCTGCTTCCGCCCCGGGTCCGGGACCCCCGCCCTCCATCCACGCTGCAGCCCGGGCCGCCGACAGGGGCCGGCTCACCTGCGGGTCCTTGCCCTTGAAGCTGCACTGGTACTTCCTCTCGGCATCTGCGCTCCACAGCAGCTGGGGAACGAGGCAGCAGGTAAGCGCGCATGGAGGGATGGAGGGTCCAACACCCTCCCCACACACACACACCCCACCCCACTCCTTCCCCCTCTCTGTTTGCATCATCCCCGGACCCAGGAGGTCAGTCCTCCAGTTCGCCTTCCCCACTGCCACCCTCTGCCCAGCGTCCCCAACCCCGGGGGCGGGCACCGTCTCTCACCTCCTGGTACTCCCCGCCGGGCAGGAAGCTGGCGCTGCTGTTGAGCGCAAAGAGGGCTTCCCGGGCCCCCACGTACAGGGTCCCCCCGTCGCCGCTCAGCAGAAGGGCTGTGTAGTTGGAGACGTTTTCGGTTTGGAATCTGAAGACGGGTCGCTCCTCAGAGTCTGGGGAGAGGAAGGTGGGCGTTAGCCGGGGGGGGCCACCTCTACCACAAAACCCCGTTTCTAGCCGAAACCGGTGTGGCTCAGTGGATAGAGCGTCGGCCTGCGGATTGAAGGGCCCCAGGTTTGATTCCGGTCAAGGGCACATCCCCGGTGGGGGGCGTGCAAGAGGCAGCTGATCGATGTTTCTCTCTCACTCACTGATGTTTCTAACTCTCTATCCCTCTCTCTTCCTCTCTGTAAAAACAAATCAATAAAATATATTTAAAAAAACAAACAAACAAACAAACAAACAAACAAAAACCCGCTTCTAGAACAGCCAACACAGGCCAGGGAGGCAGGGGTTAGCAAGGGACGGAGGACCAGAGGATCAGGCTTACGGGGAGTCGTGTTCCCGCCTCGCAAACATTATGCAAGAAACAAAGGCACGAAGGTGAACGGAAGAGAATGTAAATTGTATTTTTTTAAAAAATCAAAACAGCCGAAGCCGGTTTGGCTCAGTGGTGGAGCGTCGGCCTGCGGACTGAAAGGTCCCGGGTTCGATTCCGGTCAAGGGCATGTACCTTGGTTGCAGGCACATCCCCGGTACGGGGTGTGCAAGAGGCAGCTGGCCGATGTTTCTCTCTCATCGACGTTTCTGGCTCTCTATCCCTCTCTCTTCCTCTCTCTGTAAAAAATCAATAAAATATATTTTAAAAAATAATAATAAAAAATAAATAAAAAACAAAACAACCTCCATGTCCCCAGCACAGAGGGCTGGGAGTGAAAATCAATCCTCATCCTTCACGGGGCAGAACACAGCAGCTGGTAGAAATGATGCTTTTTTGGAAGCCCCAGAAAAACAAGAGCAATGTTTCATAAGAAAGGCGAGGTCAAACTATCATGAGAACTGCCCTAGCCGGTTTGGCTCAGTGGATAGAGTTGGGACCGAAGGGTTCTGGGTTCGATTCTGGGCCAAGGGCACGTACCTCGCTCGCAGGCTCGTGCAGGAGGCAACCCATCGGTGTGTTTCTCTCACATCGATGTTTCTCTCTGTCTCACCCTCTCTCTTCCACTCTCCCTAAAAATCAATGGAAAAATATCCTTGGGTGAGGATTAAACAAACAAACAAACAAAAATAACATACAAAAAAAACCCCAGCCCTGTCTGGTTTGGCTCAGTGGATAGAGCGTCAGCCTGCGGACTCAGGGGTCTGGGTTCGATTCCGGTCAAGGGCATGCACGTTGGTTGCGGGCACATCCCCAGTGGGAGGTGTGCAAGAGGCAGCTGATGGATGTCTCTCTCTCATCAATGTTTCTAACTCTCTATCTCTCTCTTCCTCTGTAAAAAATCAATAAAATATATTTTAAAAAAATATATATATATATTTTATTGATTTTTTACAGAGAGGAAGGAAGAAAGAGTTAGAAACATTGATGAGAGAGAGACATCCATCAGCTGCCTCTTGCACACCTCCCACTGGAGATCGAGCCCGCAACCAAGGTACCTGCCCTTGACCGGAATCGAACCCGGGACCCTTCAGTCCACAGGCCGACGCTCCATCCACTGAGCCAAACCAGTTTCGGCAATAAAATGTATTTTTTTAAAAAAACAAAAACAAATCAGGAGTTCAGACTCTAGGAGCAGAGAGACCTGGGTTCAAATCCCGCCCCTGGCACGCACGCGCCCTCAGCCACCAGGACAAGCCACTTACCAGCCTCACTTTCCTTATCTGCAAAGTGGGGATAATAGCGCCTCGCCTCACGGGCTTGTTATGAGAAGGGGTGAGATTACGCGTGTAAATAACAACACACGTAATGAGCCCCGTTTGCTGACTGCTGACTCCCAGCGGCGGCGCGCACGCTACCCACCCAGTGCTGGCGCGGCGTCTGGCACACGACCAGCGCTTGCTCGAGAGGATCAAAAACAAAAGCCCAGGGCCCTGCAGGAAAATCCAGCCCGGTGAGCACCTCCGGGGAGCAGGGCGGGGGTGGGGGTGGGGATTGGGGGGGGGCAGGGAGGCGAGGAGCAGCGCCTCCCTCATCCTCTTGCATAATTAAAACTCTGGCGCCCGGCGGTGCCAACCCAGGCCTGCACCTGGTCACACGGAGCCCAGGCCGGTCTCAGGGCATCCGCTCCGGGGGCTGAGAGATGCCAGCCTCACGTGTGTATGTGCGTGTGTGTGCGTGTGATGGTCTGAGTGATGGTCTCCCCCAAGTGGCCAGTGCCCGGATTCCTTCCAGAGTCACAGCCCAGACGTCTGTGCGGGCCCTGCCTGAGCTTGCCCGTGTGAGCGCGTGTGCGTGTGTGCGTGTGTGTGTGTCTGCCTGAGTCCCACCGCAGGACTTGTCCGTGCTTGTGTGCTCGCTCCGGGGTGCTGTTTGTGCAGAGGTGACAGGGACGGGGTGCTCGGGCGCTCGGCTCCCCGGGCATGCTGGCAGATCTTGGGATCACTCTTTAGCTGCTGCGCTGTTTTTTGTTGTTGTTGTTGTTGTTTTAAATATATATATATATTTTTTTTAAATATATATTTTATTGAGTTTTTTTTTACAGAGAGGAAGAGAGAGGGATAGAGAGTTAGAAACATCGATGAGAGACAGTCACCCATCAGCTGCCTCTTGCACACCCCCACCTGGGGATGTGCCCGCAACCAGGGTACATGCCCTTGACCGGAATCGAACCTGGGGCCTTTCAGTCCCCAGGCTGATGCTCTATCCCCTGAGCCAAACTGGTTTCGGCTTAAAAATATTTTTATTGATTTTTTTACAGAGAGGAAGAGAGAGGGATAGAGAGTCAGAAACAACGATGAGAGAGAATCATCCATCAGCTGCCTCTTGCACCGCCCCAGCCCAGTGGGGATGTGCCCACAACACCAAGGTACCTGCCCTTGACCGGAATCGAACCCGGGACCTTTCAGTCCGCAGGCTGACGCTCTATCCACTGAGCCTTGTGTGGTGGCAGGTGAGGAAGGCCCGGCGAGCCTTCCTCACCCGCTAGCTACGAGCAGGTCAGCCCGGCACCGAGAAGGCCAGGCCGAAACCTTTGCGTGCATCCTGCAGACCGGAGCCAGGGGGGAAGGGGGGTGATGGCGGGGGGAGCTGTCCAGGCTCCCCGGAGGCCGGATGGGGGTGACAGGAAGCAGGGCATGTCAGAGACACCGGCGGGGCCCACTCCCCGACTCCGGACCGGTATCAGCAGGAAGTGATGCGGAGACAGCTCAGTCCCCAGCCTCATCCAGAGGCTCACCTGCCCTGTGTGACTCAGCCGGAAGTGAGGAGAGTCTGGAGTGAGCTGGGAATAGGATGGGCACTGCCCACACCCCGGGAGGTCCTGCCCAGGCCAGCAGCAGGGCTGTGACTCAGAGCCCCACCCCACCTTTCTCCTCTCGGTGGCTCCTGGCACCTCCCGGCTGACCTCCACAGGGCCTGGCAGGAGGAGGCCGGCGGCAGGTACCAGCTTCCAGGGCGGGCAGAGCCGGGAAGGGTCCCCAGCAGGGGATGGCAGCCCCTTCTCCCTCAGCTGGAATCTGGGCCCCACAACCGTCCGGGGGAGCCTCCCAGATGCTCAGCGGGCACACCTGCTCCCTAGGACTCACTCTGGACTCTTGGACCCGCGGTGCCAGGGCGGGGGTGCTGACGCAGCGACGGATGAAGGAAGCCAGTGACCTAGACACACGTCCTGCCCGCTGCACCGCCCCGGCGCTGGGCAGGGCAGCCTGCGGGGCCCCAGGCAGGGGGCACACGCTGCCCTCACCAAACCAGAGCCAGGCAGAGCCCCGAACAGGGAAGCGGGCGCTGGGGGGCTGGGCTAAAAGACCTCCCCGTAGAGGTCACCGAGAGAGAGGCAGGAAGGACTAGGATCCCAGCGCACCGCAACCGGCATTCCGGGGCAGATATACAAAGGTCCCTGCTTGCCGAAACCGGTGTGGCTCAGTGGGTAGAGCGTCGGCCTGAGGACTGAAGGGTCCCGGGTTCGATTCCGGTCGAGGGCAGGTACCTTGGTTGCGGGCACATCCCCCGTGGGGAGTGTGCAGGAGGCAGCTGATGGATTTTCCTAACTCTCTAACCCTCTCCCTTCCTCTCTGTAAAAAATCAATAAAATGTATTTAAAAAAAAAAAATAAATAGGTCCCTGTTCTTGCCCCCACCAAGCAGGCCCTGCCAGCACCCCCAGGTGGCCCAGCCCCTCCCAGTCCTCCCTGTGCCCATCTGGCCAGGGCACCCTCACCCACGACTTGTCATGAGCCCCATCACCTGGGAGCCTGCTCTCCCACCTGCCCCCCCAGGACCCTCCTCGGGGGGGCTGACAGCTTCATGACCCCTCTTCTCCTGACGTCTCCTCTTTCCCTAAGAAAATTGGGGGGAAGGGGGGCCCCCGGGCATAAACGCTCCACTTCCCACCGCTCCCTGACTCCTCAGAGCCCGAGCTCTGCACCACTGACCTCTGCCTCACAGAAAGCGGGTTCTTCCTTCAATATTTACCCCCAGAAACATGCGCGCCTCCCCCCTCCCTACCCCCCCTCCCCCCCCCTCCCCCCCGCTTTCTCAGCCACAACCCTTCCGAGACAGAGCCAGCGGCGGCGCCATCTCCATCTCCGACCTCCCCCTCACTGCAGCCAGGCCTCCCCGGGCCCCGCGCACGCACGCCAGGACCCACGGCCAGAGACCGGGCGCCCGGGGGGCACGACCTCCGTGGCACGTGGAGGCCCCCTGTCGTTGGGTGTCTGCCACACCAGCCTCAAGGTCACTTCCTGTCCCCGACACACTCACACCCCTGGGCCACCCTCCCTCCCGCCAAGAGCTAAGGCCCTGCGGCAGCACTTCCTAAGCACGTGGAGTGACCAGCGCCTGGCAAGGTCCTGGCAAGGTCGCCGTGACACAGGCGTCACCACCTGCTTTTTTCAGAGGAGAAGGGCCCAGGCACGAGGCAGGTCACGTGCGCGGGTGCCCGGCTGGAAGAGTGGGGGAGCCGGGCTTCGAACCCGGGCTGCTGGGTCCAGGGCTGTGGTCCGACCATCCTGCATCCTCTCCAGGGTTTGCTTGTTGTTGTTTTTTTAAAAAAATATATGTTTTATTGATATTTTACAGAGAGGAAGGGAGAGGGATAGAGAGTTAGGAACATTGATGACAGAGAAACACCCATCAGCTGCCTCTTGCACACCCCCTACTGGGGATGTGCCCGCAACCAAGGCACATGCCCTTGACCGGAATCAAACCTGGGACCCTTCAGTCTGCAGGCTGACGCTCTATCCACTGAGCCACACCGGTTAGAGCTCCAGGGTTTGCTTTTTTTTTTAAAGTATTTTTTTTTTTTTTTTTTTATTGATTCCAGAGAGAAAAGGGGAGAAGAAAGAGAGAGAAACCTCAATGATGAGAGAGAATCACGGATCGGCTGCCACCCTAGGATCGAGCCCACAACCCGGGCATGTGCCCTGAATGGGAATCGAACTGTGGCCTCCTGGTTCCTGGGTCGATACTCAAACCACTGAGCCGCACTGCCTGGGCTCCAGGGTTCGCTCTTGAATGCCCTTGTGCCCTGGCTCCTGCCCTTGGCCCCGGGGTCCCCGCACCCATGCCCAGTGCTCCACTGACCAGGATGCTGGCAACTCCCAAGGCTCTTCATCCAATCATGTCCTTCCTCCGAAATGCCACTGCGGGGGGCGGGGGGGTCCCTCCCTCCTCCCCCCGCTGCAGCCTGGGGTCTCCGGGCACCACACACCCAGCTGCAGACCTGGCCCTGTCCTTCCTCCCTCCCTCCCTGCCACCCAAGGACATCCAGTCCCCACTCAAATCCTGCCCGTGTTTCCTGCTCAGGGATTGCCAAACGTATTCCCATCACTGTGCCCCAAATCTCCACGGGCCGAGCCCGGCCAGCACCCCCATTTTTCACAGAGAGGAAGAGAGAGATAGAGAGTTAGAAACATCGATGAGAGAGAATCATCGATCAACTGCCTCTTGCACACCCCCTTCCGGGGATGTGCCCGCAACCAAGGTACATGCCCTTGACCGGAATTGAACCCGGGACCTTTCAGTGCGCAGGCCGATGCTCTATCCACTGAGCCGCACCGGTTTTGGCCCCCTCCCGTTTCAACTCAGTGACACCAAGGTCCCATTTCCCCTCTCGGTCTTTGCTCAGGCCCTTCCTTTTTCTTTTAAAAATATTTTTACTGTTTTCAGAGAGGAAGGGAGAGGGAGAGAGAGAGAGAGAAACATCAATGACGGGAGGGGATCATGGATCGGCTGCCTCCTGGCACGCCCCACACCGGGGATCGAACCCGCAACCCGGGCCTGTGCCCTGAATGGGAATCGAACTGTGACCTCCTGGTTCATAGGTCGATGCTCAACCGCTGAGCCACACTAGCCAGGCATGAATGACTTACTCCTGCGCATCGGTCAAGATTCAGTTTCTTCTACTTCCTGAGGCCTTCCTGAGTCCCCAGCTGGGCAAGGGCCCTTCTGTGCGCCCCCATTTACCCTGCACCCCTCCCGGATGCACTGGCCACACAGTGTCCTGATGATGGACTTTCTAGCTATTCCACGAAGCTGACTGTGCCTTGAGGCCCAACTATCTTATTCCTGTTTATAGCTCACTAGAGCCCTGGTGTGCGAAATTCGTGCACTGGTGGGGTTGCTAGGCCTGGCTGGCCATCAGGGCCGATCAGGTTCCCCCCCCCTCCTCCTTTCCTTAGTCTACTGCCACCCACCCCCAGTTCCCCGTCCCAGCCGGGGGTCGGGGTGGGGGAGAGGGGGCCAGCTGCGATCAGGCAATTGGCACCTGCTGGCCGGGGGAGGAACTAGAATGTTGTCCAGCAGGCCCTATCAGCAATTAGGCAGCCCCTGTGTCGGGTGTCTGCCCCCTGGTGGTCAGTGTGTATCATAGCGACTGGTCCTTGTGGTCTTTCTGTCATAACAGTCACTTAGGCTTTTATATATAAAGATCAATATTTGTATCATTTGACCAAATGGTGAGTTCCAAGGAGTTATTCGATTTGATAAACATCTGTTGATTGAATGAATGACTGACAAGAGTCCTAAGTCCCAATTCGGATGCTCTGATCCAGGGAGGCAGCCTGGCCCTAGCAGTTTGGCTCAGTGGATAGAGCACTGGCCTATGAACTGAAGGGTCCCGGGTTTGATTCCCGTCAAGGATACGTGCCTGGGTTGTGGGCTTGATTCCCAGTAGGGGGCATGCAGGAGGCAGCTGATCCATGATTCTCTCTCATCATGGATGTTTCTATCTCTCTTTTCTTCTCCCTTCCTTTCTGAAATCAATTGAAAGATCTTTTTTATTATTTTTTTAAATATATATTTTATTGATTTTGTACAGAGAGGAAGGGAGAGAGATAGAGAGCTAGAAACATCAATGAGAGAGAGTCATCGATCAGCTGCCTCTTGCACAACCCCCACTGGGGATATGCCCGCAACCAAGGAACATGCCCTAGACCGGAATCGAACCCGGGTCCCTTCAGTCCCCAAGCCGACGCTCTATCCATTGAGCCAAACTGGTCTCGGCAAAAGATCTCTTTTTTAAAAGTGGGGGGGCAGTCTGGAGACCCTGAGGCCTCACGCTCACACTACCCCTACTCTGCCCCCCACCCACCCCAAAACACCGATCACGCTGTCCTGGCTGGAGCCCCAGGGTGCAGACGGAAGTGTGACAACTCAAGGCACTACAGGGAGGCAGGAGAGGCCACAGGGACCGGGACGCTCATGCCGAGTCCTGACTTGAATCACCAACCAGCTGTGCAACCCTAGACAGGCGCCTGCCCTCTCTGTGCCAGGAAGACCCAATGCCTGCAGCCCTGCTCGCAGGCTACAGAGTCACCAACAGCCATGCCCCAGCCATGCCGCCCACACCTCAATTGCCTTCCTTCCATACTTGCTGCTAATGGGGTGGGCGCCCGGCTTTGCTAGCCTACCTGGATTTTCTTTTTTTCTTTTTTAATATATTTTATTGATATTTTACAGAGAGGAAGAGAGAGGAATAGAGAGTTAGAAACATCGATGAGAGAGAATCATTCATCAGCTGCCTCTTGCACACCCCCTACTGGGGAGGTGCCCGCAACCCAGGTACATGCCCCTTGACCGGAATCGAACCCGGGACCTCTCAGTCGGCAGACCGACGCTCTATCCACTGAGCCAAACCGGTTTCGGCCGCCACCTGGGTTTTCACAGAAAACATCCCGAGCGTTAAATATCGGTGACCGCTGCAAGTTTTTCGAAAAACACTCGGAGGCCAAACAAAACCCATCTGCCGCTGGCCCTGGCCCGCTGGCCCCGGGGTGCCACGCCTCCCGGAGAGTTTTGCATCCGCCCGCCATGCACCTCCACCAGGCCAAGGCTGCCGGGCTGCTCCTATTTCCGGGGCTGCTCCTATTTCCGACCCGGCAGCACCATCGGGGGCCTCGGCCGGATCTGTGTCCCAACCAGGGTGTGACCTCCATAGAGCTCTTTGCCAGAGGGAAGTGCATAGCTTATCCATTATTCAAGGCTGGGCTAGGTCCCTTGGCTGCCTTTTTTTTTTTTTTTTTTTTTTTTTAAATGTATTTTATTGATTTTTTTTACAGAGAGAAATGGAGAGGGGTAGAGTCAGAAACATCGATGCGAGGGAAAACATCCACCAGCTGCCTCCTGCACACCCCCTACCGGGGATGTGCCCGCAACCAAGGCACATGCCCTTGGCCGGAATCGAACCTGGGACCCTTCCGTCCGCAGGCCGATGCTCTATCCACTGAGCCACACCGGTCTTGGCACCTTTGCTGCTTTTTTGCACATTTGACAGGTGACGGAAGGAATGTGGCTCTCGTGGCAGGCAGCTGTGGCTCAAGGCTTGGCGCCCACCTTTTCTGGCTGTGTGACCATGGCAACGGGAATCGACCTCTCTGAGCCTCGGTTCCCTCCCCTGTGCAAGATGGAACAACGCCATCCCCCCCCCCGCCCCCAAACCCCAGGGCAGCGCCTGGCACACAGTGGGCCATCCTGGGAGGTTTCCTCTCCCTGGCGGGTAGCGTCTGTCTCACAGGATGGACAAGCGGTCCTCTGTTTCTTTTGTTTAATCCTCACCTAAGGATATTTTCACGTTGATTTTTAGAGAGAGTGGAAGGGAGAGGGAAAGACAGAAAGAAACATCGATGTGAGAGAAACACATCCATTGGTTGCCTCCTGCACGCACCCGGACCAGGGCCCCGGGGCCGGGGGAGGAGCCTGCAACCGAGGTTCATGCCCTTGACCGGAATCGAACTCGGGACACTTCGGTCCGCAGGCTGATGCTCTATCCACTGAGCCACACCGGCTAGAGCCACTTGGCCCCCCTTTTAGAAATTCTGATAAAATTAGGTCTCTGTCTACTGTCCCCACCGGAGACCCCCTCGCCAGAGAACACCCCCCACACACTCCAAACCCCATGAGGCCATCAGGATGGGCTTCTCAGAGGACCCACAAGTGCAGACCAGAGAGGTCCCAGGGAGACTGGGTGGAGCAAGATGTCTTTGACAGAAATACTTCCCCTCTCTGAACCTCAGCTGTCTGATCTGTAAAATGGGGGTAACTGCACCTACCATGCAGGTGGATACAGGACAACTAAATAAAGCCTGGGGCCCCCGAAGCTCTATACCTGTTACCCGCCTTCTCCCTTCTCCCGGGGCCTCAGGAGTGACCAAGGAGCCCGGCCGATATGGCTCAGGGATTGCGTGTCGACCTACCCACCAAGAGGTCACGGTTCGATTCCCGGTCATGCCCGGATGTGGGCTCCATCCCTAGTTGGGGGGCCTGCGGGAGGCAGCCAATTGATGAGTGATTCACTCTCCTCATTGATGTTTCTCTCTCTCCCTCTCCCTTCCTCTCTGAAATCAATACAGACATATTTTCAAAAAGTAGAAAAAGAGGGACCAGGGAGAGGATACAGGGTAAGGAGCAGAGAAAAGGCTTGTTGCACCGATACCGGTGTGGCTCAGTGGATAGAGCGTCAGCCTGCGGACTGAAGGGTCCCGGGTTCAATTCCGGTCAAGGGCACGCATGTACCTTGGTTGTGGGCACATCCCCAGTGGGGGGGTGTGCAAGAGGCAGCTGATCGATGTTTCTCTCTCATCGACGTTTCTAGCTCTCTATCTCTCTCCCTTTCTCTCTGAAAAAATCAATAAAATTTAAAAAAAAATCATGTGCTGATTGTATTATATTACATTTGCAAAAAAAAATTATTAAAGAAAAGACTTGGGAAAGGTAGGAGATGGCATGATGGTGCCTCAGGTACATGTGCCAAGACAGCCGCCTCTGAGTAAGCCGCTCTCACCCTGTGCACAGGATAGCGAGCCAGGACCGGGAGGTCAGAACACGAAGAGGTGGGGGCAGGGGCCAGCTGGGAGGGGGGGCGGGCAGCAGGAGTTGCTGAGGGCAGGCCTGCCTGGACCACCTGGACCTCAGGAGTCTTATGTTCTATTTGCTCCTCTCCCCCCTCATCCCCCATGGGAAGGATCATATCAGAGCCCTGTCCACCCATCCTGAATATCCATGGGGATGGTGGGGGGGTGGGGAGGAAGAGGGCACAGGCCCTAAGAAGGGGAAACAGGAAGGAGTGATTGACAACACGACTCCACCCCACCTTGTCTCCAGGCCCCAGGGCCACCCGCCTCTCTAAGTCTGGAGGAGGAGCGAGCAGGTGTGCCCCCAAAATTGTGCAAGCTCAGAGCTCACAGGCAGGTCCACACCCAGCTGAGCGTGGGTCATGCAGAGGGCAGAGTGGAGCCGCAAACTCATCAGTCCACAGAGCCAAGTATCAACAGCACAACGATTGACATTTCTTTGGAGAGCCAACTTTTTTTAAACTTCAGCTTCTTCTAACGCCACTTCTTCCGAATAGCCTCGCCCGGGCCGTGGTATGCTGTGGGAGAGCCACCCTCAAGGGGCCAAAGAGCCGCGGTTTGCCGACCACGGGACTAAATGAAGCATCATCATCTCTGCTTCTCCCCCCCAGGGCCACGGTGAGGAAGACTGCGCCACTTCCTGCCCAGCTGGCGGCCTTGACACCTTGCAGCCCGGCTCAGACAGTGTCTACCCAATGAATGCAATGAATTTCTCGCCAGGCTGGAAATTCCCACCAAGGGGATTGGAGCCGCTGCCTATATATAAATATATGTGTCTGTATATGTGTGTGTGTGTGTGTGTGTGTGTTTGATTTCAGAGAGGAAGGAAAAGAGAGACAGAGAGAGAGAGAGAGAGAGAGAGAGAGAGAGAGGAACATCGATGATGAGAGAGAATCAGTTATCGCCTGCCTCCTGCATGCAGGGGATGGAGCCCACAACCCGGGCATGTGCCCTTGACTGGAATCGAACCAGGGACCCTTCAGTCCACAGGCTGACGCTCTAGCCACTGAGCCACACCAGCCAGGGCTTTTACCGGGGACTCTGCACGTGCCAGATACCGTACCACCCCCGTGAAGCTTCCTGTTGCTATTCCCATCTCGCCAATGTGAAAAGGGGCCTACAGGCGGCGGGAGCACACCGGGCTGCGGTGGCTCAGTGGTTGAGCGTTGACCTAGGCACCCGGAGGCCACGGTTCGATTCCCGGTCAGGGCACGTGCCCGGGTTGTGTGCTCGATCCCCAGTGTGGGGCGTGCAGGAGGCAGCCAATCAATGACTCTCTCTCAACGTTGACGTTTCTCTCTCTCTCTCTCTCTCTCTCTCTCCCCCCCCTTTTTTTTTAAATTAAAAAAAAATAAAAACAAAAACAGCCTGTACTGCTGCAGGCTTCTCACAGCAGACGGACCCTGGGTGCCCACTCCGGGGTCAGAGGCCAAGTGGCTGATTCAATGGGGTTTTGTTCCCGTCTGGTTTGGAAACACGGAGTCCGAGGCTTCCCGGGCAGGCACTCCGGGGCAGGGTGAGAATGAACAGCTCCTTTTAGCTGCCCAAATAAGGGGACCCATTAAGACTTCCCTGAGCCTCTGGAGCCGGGTTTCGTTTCTCTCCCCCGCCCCCCCCCCCCCAGGCTGGCTCACACTCCCCGGCCCTCCTTTCCACTCGGCGTCTCTCCTGCTCCCGACACAGCGGCCCCCTGGGTCCCGCCGGGCCGCCAGCGGAACCCAAATCCCACGCGCGTCCCCAGAGACCGGCCACGTCCTCGGAGGGCCCCGGCCTGCAGGGCTGAGCCTGGAGCCCCCAGGCCCCTCTCCCCATCCTGGCCACGAGCATGCAACCCCCCCTCCTGGCGGCCCCAGGAATCTGATGGACAGTCATGAGGGTCCCACGGGAAGGACGCTCCACGTTAGGGGTTTATGTCAAACCACAGACACAGCCTGCTGTGTCCAGGCATCCAGGCCTTGGGGGGAGCAGGATTGGGAGGGGGGTCAGGAGGGGAGAGCAGATGGCAGGGAAGCGGGTGTGGGCTCTAGCTCCATGCCTTCCTCCCTGTTCTGAGAGGCGGGTGCCCAGGGCCTGGGGCCCGGTGTCTCATGGTCACCATGGTCCTGCCCAGGACGGGCAGGCTGCCAGGAACACCTAACGAGCCCCAAGAGGTGAGGCAGGAAGCCTGGCCAGTCACCGGAGAATTCCCCTCGGGGGCACCCAGCCCTGCAGGACACGCTGCACACAGACGGGAGGGGGAGGGGGCGGGTGGCCAGGGCCAGGAGGAAGCGGGGGGGGGGGGGGGGGGTTTGCGGGCAGTGGTGAGGCTCAGTAAAGCGTGATGCGTGCTCAGCTCACAAGGTCAGGTGCCAGGGAGCCGCTGACCTCTGCCAGGCTTTGTGGGACCAGAACAAGAAGTCCCCTCTGGGCTGACCCAGGCTCAGGGACACGGGGGAGGGTCTACTTCCTCTCCAGGAGTCACAGCTCGGAGGGCGGTGTATGGACTGCATTTCGACCCTTCAGCGGTGCCCCTCAAATGTGTCATCTCGGGGGTCCTTCCAGGGTTAGGATTTTTTTTTTAAAATATATTTTTTATTGATTTTTTTTATAGAGAGGAAGGGAGAGGGATAGAGAGTTAGAAACATCGACGAGAGAGAATCATTGATCATCTGCCTCTTCCACACCCCCCACGGGAGATGTGCCCGCAACCAAGGTCCATGCCCTTGACCGGAATCGAACCCGGGACCCTTCAGTCCGCAGACCGACGCTCTATCCACTGAGCCACACCGGTTTCGGCCCAGGGTTAGGATTTTTAACACGATTTGTGTGTGTGTGTGTGTGCGTGGGGGGATTAATCGTCACTCAAGGATATGTTTCCACTGTTTTTTAGAGCGAGTAGAAGGGGGAGAGGGAGAGGGAGAGGGAGAGAAACATTGATGTGAGAGACACATAGCAACTGGTTGCTTCCCACAAGCACCCTGGCCGGGGCCAGGGACTGAGCCTGCAACTGAGCTCCGTGCCCCTTGGTTGGCATGCCTCCGGCTGGAATGGAACTCGGGACCCTTCAGTCCTCCGGCCGAGGCTCTGTCCAGGAGCGACAGCAGCTGGAGCTGCCATGAATCTGAGGATGACACAGACACGCTGACCACAGCGCCACGCGCCCTGAGCCCCTAGGGGGTGCCGGCGTGAGGCAGCCAAACTGCGGCCTGGTGGTGGTCACGGGGCTGAGGAAGTGGCCAGGTCTCGGAGCCGCGTGGGGAAATCACCCCCAAGTGTCCCAGCTGCTCTCAGAAAAAGCAGGTGCTCTCGGTTCCTTCTCCCGGCTCCCCAACTTAGGTCCCCGGTGGAGCTCCAGAGCGGGTCACAGACCTGGGACCTCTGACATGTCCCTGGGGCCATCCGTACATGGAGTGCCTTTGAGCATCAGTCCCCACCGCCTCTCAAAGCCGAGAGGGTCCGAGAGCAGAAGGGAGCTGTGGCCAGAACAGAGAAACGGCCCGGCTCCGGATACGCGGCGAGCACCCTCACTTACCAAGCTGGAGCACCCGAGGGGCTGCGGTCCAACCACAATGTGCCAGCAGCGCCCCGCCCCGGGCAGAATCGCCCCAGATCTGCAGGACGTGCCAGGCTGGAGTGCCAGGCCGGAGTCGGTGCCCAGCACAACAGCAATGACAGCGAGCACTCCCTGTCCGCTTCCTGGCGCCAAGCCCCAGTCCTAAGGACTTTTCAGATGCAAACGGGGACGGACTCTCCTCCCGGCCCTGTTCTCCCATTTCACAGATGAGGAAATCAAGGCCCGGGGAGGCGAGGCGGCCTGTCCGAGGTCACGTGGCTCCTGCGAGAGGCTGGTTTGCAGCCAGGCCACCTCCTCGGGCACTCCCAGGCCCCGTTTCAAGCTGGGGTGACTCGGGGCCACGGGAGCTGATCCGAGTGCTGATTCTGCACCTCTTTTCCTTCTGCCGACACGGGATCGCTCTTAGGGGTGGGGATGCTATACGCACAGGAAGTCTGTCGCCCGGAATGTGACAGGGTCCTTTATTCTAACTCACGCAGGGTGACAACCGGCGAGGGAAAGGGCTCGGAAAAAACAACACCTATAGACGCAATGCCCACGCGATACACCTGGTTTCACCAGCTCTCCCAGACGACGTAGCTGGAACCGGGGGAGTATTTTTGCAGGCCACTGACCCGGGGCTTGGGGGGGAGGGGCTGGCTGAGTTGCCTGGTTGTAGAAATGGGCTTAGCATCCTAGTGCCTCTGGCTTCAAAGAGAAATCGGAGAAGCAAGCAACCAGCATGAGGGGAGGAGGGGGGGGGGTGTAAGGAGAGGGGAGAGCAGAGGGCTGCAAAGGGAGGGGACCACAGAAGCAGCTGTGAGCTCCAGGGGAGAGAAACTGGTCCAGGAGGATGGTCCTCCTGGCGCACCCAGAGTGCCCCCCTCCCTCGTACGACCCCTCCCAGGTCCTGGGGGGCGGGGGGGATCCCACCGCGACCATTAAGGTGAAGGATGATGGGGCGCCGGCCCTTCCTTCGGTCACTTGGGCTGGAATACCAAACCCCAGTGTTTACGGCCGCCAGCACGGCCCCCTCCCTCCACCCCGCGCTGCCCTGGGGGCGGCACGGCGGCTGGCTCTGGTCAGCATCAAAGACAAGCAGATGCGCGGGCGGACCGGCGGGCAGCCAGCGCCAGGGGTTGGGGGTTGGGGTGTCACCGCCGAAAGGGGACCCTAAAGAGGCGGCAGGGGGTCTCGGATTCCCCCCCCCCCTCGCATGGAAAGAATGGAAGAAAGGAGCCCGCGGCGCCCGCAGCTCCCCTCTCCCGCCCGCCCCCCGCGCGCGGCGCTTTCAAAGGAGGAAGAGGGGTCCCCGCGCCTCCAACGGGCCCCCTGCCCTCCTTTGTCACAGCGCCGCCCGCACGAGGCGCTCGGGGCCGCCTCCCCTCCCCGGGCCCGCGCCCCGCACTCACCCAGCGGCAGGCTGATCCGGGGGACGAGCGCCCAGGTCGCGGGCGGCGGGAGCAGCAGCGGCGGGAGGAGCAGCAGCAGCAGCGGCGGCGGGAGCAGCGGCGGCGGCCGGGTCCCCGGGGCCATCGCGGCGCGCGCGGCTCCGACAGCAACGGCGTCCTCCGGGCTCGGGCTCAGGTGGTTCCACTGGACGCGCGGGCTGCAGTCCCGCCCCCGGACCTGGAGGGGGGGGGGTGGAGGGGGAGGTTGGGGTGCGGGTCACGTGGCCTCCGGGAGCGCGCCCCTCCGACCCCCGCCGCGCGGTCCCGCTGGCCTGGCTCCCGGAGGAAAGCTCTCCCGGGATCGCGGGGCGGAGGGCGGCGCCGGAGGAGGAAGTGGACGGCGTCCGTCCTGCCTCTCCCAGCTCCGCTCCCCGATCCCCGCCCTCCGCCCCTTCCCCCTTCCCCCTTCCCCCTTCCTGGGCGCTGCGGCCGGCCTCGGGGGCGCCAGCTCGGGGCGCGCCTGGAGAGGCCGCGTGCGTCCGGGGATCCCCCCCCCCCTCCCCGGACACCGAGGCGGCTGGATCGGGGGGGGGGCGGGGGGGGGACGCGCAGGGAAGCGGGGGCCACTGATCCCCGCCCCCTACCCACCCTCAGACCCTCCCACCGCCGCCCCGGCCCCTTCCGGCGGCTCCGAGACCCTCGGCGGCGAGCGGGAGGTTTGGGGGAACCTGTGGATCTCTCCATGGGGCGCCCCGTGAGGGTCTTGGCCAGGGTCTTGCCCCCCCCCCCCGCCTTTAAAAAAAATATTTTTTTATTGATTTTTTACAGAGAGGAAGAGAGAGGAATAGAGAGTTAGAAACATTGATGAGAGAGAGTCATCGATCAGCTGCCTCCTGCACACCCCCCACGGGGGATGAGCCTGTAACCAAGGTACATGCCCCTGTCCGGAATCGAACCTGGGACCTTTCAGTCCTCAGGCCGACGACGCTCCATCCACTGAGCTAAACCGGTTTTGGCGGCGAGTTGCTTCTGAAATCAGTTTCTAATTTCTGCTGGGATCCGTCCCCCTGAGGTCCTGGCTGCACCCACACCACTCAGGCCGGTGCCCTGTGTGGGGGGAGGGGGGGTGGTGGTGTCCGCGCTTAGGATTCTGCCCACACGCAGCCAGGACGCGGGTGGGAGGAGCGGTGCAAGATTAATGTACGTGGGATAATAGGATTGAAGACACAGCCAGGGAGGGAGACCTTCGCCACACACCTGCATGCAGCCAGGCAGGAGACAGGACTCCCTGAAGCAGAAGGGATCCGGGAGGCACCCCACTTAGAAGAGGCACAATCCACCACCACCCCCACCCTCACCCCCTATCCTGGTTTCTAACACCCCCTGTATCCCTAAATAAGTCCCAAAACCAATGCAATGGCTCCCTCTCAACATTAAAAAAAAGAAGAAAGAAAAGAAAGAAATACACACAACAGAACGTATCAAACTGCAAAGATCATAAAAAGGAAGAAGAAGAAGAAGAAGAAGAAAAAAAAAAAGGAAAGTAATGTCCTGACCGGTGTGGCTCAATGGATAGAGCGTCGGCCTGCGGACTGAAGGGTCCCGGGTTCGATTCCGGTCAAGGGCATGTGCCTTGGTTGCGGGCACATCCCCGGTGGGAAGTGTGCAGGAGGCAGCTGGTCGGTGTTTCTCTCTCATCTATGTTTCTAACTCTCCCTCTCCCTTCCTCTCTGTAAAATAATAATAAATAATAAAATATTTTTTTTAAAAAAGGAAAAGGAATGCCCTGGTCGGGTTGGCTCAGTGGATAGAGCACTGACTTGCGGACCAAAGAGTCCCGGGTTCGATTCTGGCCAAGGGAGCATATCAGGCTCTCCCCGGAAGCAACCGATCGATGTGTCTCTGTCATATGGACGTTCCTCTTTGTCTTTCTTTTTCTTTTTCTTTTTTAAGTCAATCTTTACTGTTCATATTATTACAAAGGTTCCTCATTTCCTCTCTGTCTTTCCCTCTCTCATCCGCTCTCCCTAAAAAATCAATGGGAAAACACCCTTGGGTGTGGATTAACAAAAAGAAAAAAGGAAAAAAAAAAAAAGGAGAAGAAGTAACATTTGGGAAACGGTTCAACTTTTCCTACGAGCGCCCAGGACCACGGTCAGATGCCATTCTCCCTGTAGTTCCCCTTGAAAGCAGTCCTCAACCCCCCCGGCTAGCCCGTCATTTCCATGGCAGTGGGAACAGCCGCCCCGGGAATGAGCTGCCATCCTGGGAAAGCTCCTCCTCACCCCCCCACCCCCCCACCCCTCTCCCCTACCCCGGCCAAGAGGAGATTCCTCGGAGCCAACACCTTTTGCTCTCACCCCACCCCCGGGGCCGCCGCGTCCTGGGGCCACAGGGCGGCTGTCAGGGTGGGCACCGCAATCACGTGGTCCCCACCGTCCTCTCTTACGGCCGAGCTTCCCCACGTCCCGTGACGTCTGCATCTTTGCCATCCCCACACCCATCTATGGGCGAGGGCCAGGCGACAGGGGCCCCCAAGGAGAAAACAACAAAAAAGAAAAAGAAAAAAGAAAGAGTCTCTCCCACTTGGCATGGCTCAGTGGCTGAGCGCCGACCTATGAACCAAGAGGTTACGGTTCCATTTCCGGTCAGGGCACAGGCCTGGGCTGTGGGCTCGATCCCCAGGGTGGGGCGTGCAGGAGGCAGCCGATCCATGATTCTCTCTCATCGTTGGTGCTTCGATCCCTCTCTTCCTCTCTCTTCCTCCCTGAAATGAACAAAAATATATTTAAGCAAAAAACGGTTTGGCTCAGTGGATAGAGCATTGGCCTGCGGGACTGACAGGTCCCGGGTTCGATTCCGGTCAAGGGCATGTACCTTGGTTGCGGGCACATCCCTAGAGGGGGGTGTGCAAGAGGCAGCTGATGGATGTTTCTCTCTCATCGATGTTTCTAGCTCTCTATCCCTTTCCCTTCCTCTCTGTAAAAAAAAAAAATCAATAAAATATATATATTTTTTTAAATAAAAGAAAATAAGGAGATCTCGGCATCGGACACAGAATTGCACATGGGATGTGGGGAGCACCAAGCACCCCACTTCTAGCCTGGCCAGGCCTTGGACACCACCTCTATCAGTGCCATCCATCCACCCACCTGCAGCCAATAATGCCCAGCCCTCCGGCTCCGCCCCAGGACCTTTGTCCTGGCCACTTCCTCTTCCTGGAGTCTTCTCTCCCAATAGCCACCATGTTGGGTCCCTTCCTCCAAGTCTTAGCTCAAAAATCACTTTTTTTTTTTTTTAATGCTAGGGCATCTGTGTGTGTTCTTTTATTGTTGATAAAGAGGAAGAGAGAGAGAGAAACATCAATGATGACAGAGAACCATTGACTGGCTGCTTCCTGTACACCCCCTACTGAGGATGGAGCCCACAACCCAGGCATGTGCCCTGACTGGGAATCGAATCGTGACCTACTGGTTTCATAGGTTGATACTCAAACCACTGAGCCACACGGGCCAGGCAAAGATCACCTTGAAGAATCCACACTTCCCCCAGTATTCCTCTTAACCTGAGGTTGTTTCTCTTTCTTTCTTTCTTTCTTTCGTTCTTTCTTTTTTCAAGGCACTCCTCAACTAATAACATATTACTGTAGATGATTTGCTTCTTTGTTGTGGTTTTTCTTTTTTAAAAAATATGTTTTATTGATTTTTTACAGAGAGGAAGAGAGAGGGACAGAGAGTTAGAAACATTGATGAGAATCATCGATCAGCTGCCTTCTGCACACACCCTGCTGGGGATGTGCCCGCAACCAAGGTACATGCCCTTGACTGGAATCGAACCTGGGACCTTTCAGTCGCAAGCCGATGCTCTATCCACTGAGCCACACCGGTTTCGGCTGTGGTTTTTCTTGATTGTCTGCCCCCCCCCTCCCCCCCGTCCCCAAAATAATGACTGAGAAGGGCAGGGATTTTTGCTTATCTGCTTGGTAGTTATCCCAAGCCGCCAAAACAGTGCCTGGCAGGTAACAGGCCCTCAAAGAGTGTTGGCTGAATGAATGAATGAATGAATAGATGGATGAAGAATGCAACTTAAGGATCATAGATGCTGCTGGCACCCATCCACCAACAAAGCTATATCACCTTTGGTCCAACAGAGTTCCTTCCAAACATGAAATGATGCAATGTCTTTCTTCAGCCAAAGCACAGCACTTCCTACTAACCTCTTTAAAAAAAAAATAAAAATATATATATATATATATATATATATATTATTGATTTTTTACAGAGAGGAAGGGAGAGAGTTAGAAACATCAGCTGCCTCCTGCACACCCCCTACTGGGGACATGCATGCAACCAAGGTACATGCCCTCGACCGGAATCGAACCTGGGACCTTTCAGTCCACAGGCCGACGCTCTATCCACTGAGCCAAACCGGTTTTGGCCCTGCTGACCTCTTTTAAAGCTATTGGTCCTGGTCCAGATTTCATCCTATGCAGGTCATTCTGAATATCTACTCTATTACGACACGTTTTGCTTTTCCTCCCAGTTTTCAGTCATTTTTAAACTTGATAAGCATTCTTATGCCTTGATTCAAGTCTCTGATAAGAATACGAGGCGAGCCCTAGCCAGTTTGGCTCAGTGGATAGAGCGTCGGCTTGCAGACTGAAGGGTCCCAGGTTCGATTCCGGTCAAGGGCATGTACTTGGGTTACAGGCTCCTCGCTGGACCGGTCCCTGGTCAGGGCTGGTGCAGGAGGCAACCAATCGATGTGTTTCTGTCACATCGATATGTCTCACTGCCTTTTCCTCTCTTTTCCACTCTCGCTAAAAATCAATGGGAAAATATCCTCAGTTGAGGATCAAAAACAAACAAAGAATATTGGATCAGCACACCTAGCACCCAGTTCCTGGTTTCTAACTATCTCTTTCCAATAAAACGTACCAGGTCTGTGGGGAAATGAAAGAGAAAACAAAAAGTAAGCCAGGGATATTTTGTTGGGCCAGAAAGCAAGGAAGTTAAAGACTAATGAGGTTATATCAAAAGGACATATGGGCCAGCTTGTTGACCCAACTTGGGACAAGTTGCGTATCCAAGCCAATGAGGAAATAATGGATTCTAACGCATGCAATGAAAAGCAATCCATCCGTCCACAGTGACATTCAGAGAAACACCGAGGGAGGGAAGGGGCAGAAAGGAAGCTTTCTTGGACAGAAATAAGCCAGGCAATAAATGTAGAAGAAATGATAGAGTTGGAAAATCTAGATTCAAGCAAGGAGCACCACTGGATGCTCAGCCACTGGTGGAAGGTTGTTGGGAAATTGTATTAACAAGATCTCAAAGCCTGTCCCTGCAGGTGGCTCAGTGATTAACAAAGAGGAATTGTACCTCTAAGGGAGGGCTTTGGCTTTATCTATCTATCTATCTATCTAGCTATTATTGATTTTTTACAGAGAGGAAGGGAAAGGGATAGAGAGTTAGAAACATCGATGAGAGAGAATCATCGATCAGCTGCATCCTGCACCCCCCCCCCCCACTGGGGATATGCCCACAACCAAGGTACATGCCCTTGACCGGAATCAAATCTGGGACCCCTCAGTCCACAGGCCGACGCTCTATCCACTGAGCCAAACCAGCCAGGGCGGCTTTCACTATCCTAGCCGAGCAATTTAAATCAGCATCACCAGATCTTTGCCGGGTACCTCAGTTGGTTAGACTCTTCACTATTACAGCATCATCAGCTATGCCAAGGTTTCAGGTGCCAGCCCAGCAAGGGCACATACAAGACTCAACCAGTGAATGCGGGAGTGGAATCAACCCAGGCGTGTGCCCTGGACCCTTCAGTCCGCAGGCCAGCGCTCTCCATGGAGCCAGACCGGCTACGGCTGGCTGCAGCATTTCCTTCTTCCACCTTCTGCCTACGGCTGTCACCTAGGTAGGCACTGGCTAGAGCTTGAATCCCAGCAGCAGGTACCCACTTAAAGGGCAGCAAGGCTGGTCGGCCTTCGTGGCTGCCATGCTTATCCCTGAGGAGGAGAGGCAGGGGCTGAGGGGGCCTCACTGGTGATCAGCCACTCATGGCTGCTCAGATGCTCTAGGACTGTGGTCAGCAAGCTCATTAGTCCCCAGAGCCAAATATCAACAGGACCACGGTGGAAATTTCTTTGGAGAGCCACATGTTTTAAACTTAAACTAGATAGTTAGGTACGTTGTTATGAACTTAATTAGGGTACGTGGTATTTTGTGGAAGAGCCACACTCAAGAGGCCAAAGAGCCACAATTTGCCGACCAGCTCTGGAAGTCTAGTATGTCCTTTAAAAATTTTTAAAATATATATATATTTTTTTATTGACTTTAGAGAGGAAGGAGGAGAGAGAGAGAGAGAGAAACATCAATGATGAGAGAGAACCATTGACCAGCTGCCTCGTGCACGCCCGCCACTGGGGATCAAGCCTGCAACCCAGGCATGTGCCCTGACCGGGAATCGAACCGTGATCCCCTAGTTCAGTGGTCGGCCAACTCATTAGTCAACAGCGTAGGCAAACTGTGGCTCAAGAGCCGCACGTGGCTCTCGAGCCGCAGTTTGCCGACCACTGCCCCAGTTCACTCACCCACTCACCCATACCGGCGGGGTCCAAGGCGGTGGCAAACCCCCTGAGGACAGTGACGGGTCTTCCGTCTTCAAAGCCAAGGACAAAGCTTGGGGACAAAACGAGGGAGCCAGCGGTGGGCCTGGAGCGGAGCCCCCACTGGCGGCCACGGCCGCTGTGAGCCCCATCCTCCGTCTTCCCTTCCTGTGCCAACTGGTCCTCCCCCACGCTGGGAAAACACAGGAGGATGGCGACAGAAAAAAAAACACAAAAACCCCTCCATTCGAGCTGACTTCCTGTAGGCCAGAGCGGTTCCCAAGCCAACACAGCGTCTCCCGCTCCCCTTTGCCCCTCTTGGACCGGGGCGAGACTTTCTCAGCCAGGACGTCCGTGATGTGGATAAAGAGCTCAAAGGGACGGCTTGGAGAGAGAGGACAGAGAGAGATGGAGAGCCGAAACCGGTGTGGCTCAGTAGATAGAGCGTCGGCCTGTGGACTGAAAGGTCCCGGGTTCAATTCCGGTCAAAGGCATGCACCTTGGTTGCGGCTGATGGGGGGTGTGCAGGAGGCGGCTGATGGATGTTTCTCTCTCATTGATGTTTCTAGCTCTCTATCCCTCTCCCTTCCTCTCTGTGAAAAAAAAAATCAATAAAATATATTTTAAAAAAGAAAAAGAAAGAGATGGAGAGTAAAGCAGTACTGCCTCTGTGCACCCCCCCTCTTGCCCCCCGACGGCAAGATGGAGCTGTCATTAAGCCTGTGCCTCCTGCTTCATCCACACACACGCAGCCCTGCCTTCCTCCCCTCCTCCCCCTCCCCTGTCTCTCCCAGGTACCCAGACACACGTGTAAGGACTACAATGTGAGAATGAGCCCTCGCCGGTGTGGCTCAGCGGACAGAACCTAGGCCTGTGAACTGAAGGGTCCTGGGTACGATTCTGGTCAAGGGCACACGCCCGGGCTGCAGGCTCGATCCCCAGTGTGGGGGGGCGTGCAGGAGGCAGCCGATCAATGATTCTCTCATTGTGATGTTTCTATCTCTCTCTCTCTCTCTCTCCCTCTCCCTTCCTCTTGGAAACCAATAAACATATGGAAAAACCCTAGCCAGTTTGGCTCCGTGGATAGAGCATTGGTTTGAGAACCAAAGGGTCCTGGGTTCGAGTCTGGTCAATGGCATGTGCCTCGCGGGATTGGGGCCTGGTTAGGGCTCATGCAGGAAAAAAACCAATCAATGTGTTTCTCTTTCTTTCCCTCTCTCTTATACCGTCCCTAAAAATCAATGGAAAAGTATCTTCAGATGAGGAGAAAGGAAGGAAGGAAGGAAGGAAGGAAGGAAGGAAGGAAGGAAGGAAGGAAGGAAGGAAGGAAAAAGCAGTGTAGTCTCTGTGCCCGACAGTAAGACAAAGTCATCATCAAGTTTGGTCCTCCTGCTCCATCCACACTCCCTCAGCCTCGCCTTCCTCCCCATCCTCACCCTCCTCCCGCCTCTCTCAGGCACACAGACACAATGTAAGGGCTGAAATGGCAGCACGAGAGGTCAAAGGTGCGTAGGAATGCATACAAAAGGCCAAACCAAGCTTGCCTATGGTGGGAGATGCGAGACCAGGGGGCTGGCGCCTTGCTGGCAAACAAGGAAATCCCTCGGAATATTCTATCTCTTGGTCTGGGTACTGTTTTCCCAAGTGTGCACCAATGTTAAAATGCTCCGCGCTGCACGCTTCGGATGTGTGCCTTTTCCTGTATGTGAATGTATGCCTCCTACCTGTTATGATGGGGAAAAAATTTAAAAGGCAAAAAGGTAAACAAACAAGAACATACCCCCCCTGTAGGATCAGGTAGAAGAAAATTAAAAAATGAGAAGAGCCATAGGAAAGGGAGAAAGACTACAATGCTGAAACCGGTTTGGCTCAGTGGTAGAGCGTCGGTCTGCGGACTGAAAGGTCCCAGGTTCGATTCCGGTCAGGGGCATGTACGTTGGTTGCGGGCACATCCCCGGTGTGGGGTGTGCAAGAGGCAGCTGGTCGATGTTTCTCTCTCATCGACATTTCTAGCTCTCTATCTCTCTCCCTTCTTCTCTGTAAAAAATTTAAAAAATTAAAAAATTAAAAAAAAAAGACTATAAGAGCCCTGGCTGATTTGGCTCAGTGGATAGAGCGTCGGCCTGCACTCAAGGGTCCCAGGTTCGATTCCGGTCAAGGGCATGGACCTTGGTTGCGGGCACATCCCCAGTAGGGGGTGTGCAGGATGCAACTGATCGATATTCTCTCTCATCCATGTTTCTCTCTATCCCTCTCCCTTCCTCTTTGTAAAAAATGAATAAAATATATTTTAAAAATGAAAAACGAGTGCTGGGTTTTTTTGTGTGTGTGTGTTTTCTTTTTGTTTGTTTGTTTGTTTTTATAAAAGAAATGCTACCAAGAGAAAGAGAAAATGGACTCAAGGGGAAATAAAAGGGTTAAAAACACAAGGCGCCCAGCAGGCTGTCATGGTTCCGTGGTTGAGCCAGGAGGTCACGGTTCAGTTCCCGGTTGGTCGGGGCACATGCCCTGCGAGGGGCGTGCGGGAGGCAGCCCACCATGATTCTCATCACGATGTTTCTCTCTCTCTCCCTCTCTCCCCTCCTCTCTGAAATCTAAAGAACCCCTGCCCTCTGCCTCGCTAACCTGCTGCGCACACAGGAGAGGGCGGTGAACACAGGCCCGGGCAAGGGCAATCAGTACTCACTAACCTCTGCCCAGGTGGAGGCCAGCCACGAGCCATGGATGGCCTCTGCCAGGTGGTCCCCGGGGCCAGGCCCGCTGCCCCTGTTCCCACCCAGGGCAGCTGGCTCTGTGGCTCCCTCAGCTCTGCCCTGAAAGTCACTGCCTTGTTTGCTGCCCAGCCCAGTGGAGCTTGAACCCAAAGGTCCCACCCTCCCCCCTTCTGAGGCGGCGCCCCGGGTTCTGGTTGGCAAGCTCCCCCTGGCGTGGGCCCAGCCCCCTCGGGCCTTGGCCCCCTGCCTGCCAGGGTCCCCTAGAAGCCTGAGCCCTCCTCTTAAGTCAACCTGCAGCTGCAGCTCCCCGCCCTGCCCTGGCGGGTATCTCCTCCCCAGGGGCTGGGCAGCAGCTCAGCTGAAGCCCGGTACATGCTGATAAGGAAGCTGGCACTCCCCGTGTGTGCTTTTAAACCAGCCAATGGCTTCCAGATCCTGGTGGCTGGCAGCCTCCCCGGGGGCAGTGCCCTCCGCAAGCAGAGGGCATTGCCAGGCCAGCACCAGCACGGCCTCACGCCCCACTGGCAGCTGCTGCTCACCGGGCCTGGCAATGCGCCTGCACGGCCCCATCTCTGCTCCCCCCGAACTGTATGAAACTGTGTGACTCCCCTGCTCGGGTCCCCGTGTTTCCCGCTCTGGGAAGCGATAGAATCCAGGGCTCAGGCACCCTGGTTCTTCCATCAGAGGGAGAAGCTCAAGCCCTAGCCGGTTTGGCTCAGGGGCTAGAGCGTCGGGGCCTGCGGACTGAAGGATCCCGGGTTCGATTCCGGTCAAGGGCACGTGCTCAGGTTGCAGGCTCGATCCCCAGTGTGGGGCGTGCAGGAGGCAGCCGATCCATGATCGTCTCTCATCATGGATGTATCTCTCTCTCTCTTTCTCTCTCTCTCTTTCCCTTCCTCTCTGAAATCAACCTATACTAATAAAAGGGTGATATGCTAATTAGACCAGATAGCCTGGATGTCTTCCAGACAAAGCCATGGTGGCAGGTGCTGAAGCAGAGGTGGGGTTAGGGGCGATCAGGCAGGCAGGCAGAGTGGTTTAGGGGCAATCAGGCCATCAGGGGTGAGTGGTTAGGGGCGATCAGACCGGCAGAGGAGAGCCGTTAGGGGCAATCAGGCAGGCAGGCAGGCAGGTGAGGGATTAGGAGCCAGTGGTCCCAGGTTGCGAGAGGGATGTGGGACATCCCTCAAGGGGTCCCGGATTGGAGAGGGTGCAGGCAGGGCTGAGGGACCTACTCCCCCCACCCCCACCCCAACCCAAACCCCATGCACAAATTTCAAGCACCGGGACTCTAGTAAAAATATTTTTTTAAAAAGAAAAAAAAGGAGAAGCTCGGGACCATCGGTACTTTATGGACTGGGAGCAAAAGCCACACACTGTCTGAGCCACAGCTTCCTCTTCTGAAGGTGGGAACGCCACGGGGCCGTCGGGAGAGCCGCTATGGGTGCGCGGACAGGGATTGGCAGGTGGCGGGCGGACACTCCTCGGGCAGAGCCACGCCATGAGGGTACCAGTTCCCTCCGCACCGCCCCCTCACTTCGGGGCCCAGCCCCGAGGACCCTCCTTCTGGGCCCAGCTGCCTCCTGCTTGCCACCCTCGTGCTGAGCCTGCAACTCTCGCCGCCGGGCGATGAACCAGCCCGCCCAGCTCAGGCCCGGGTGTGCCCGCAAGCGGGCCTGTTCGGGCCTGAGCCGGCCACTCCCTGGGAGGGGATCCCCCGCCCCACGGGGCTGTGGTGCCAGCAGGAGGGTTCAACCTGTCCCTGCCCTGACAGGGTACAACACGCAGCTGCCCCTGCCACTCCCCTGCCCCCGACGCAGGTTCAGGAAGGGCTGTGTGCCCGTGGCCCCAAGCCTGCCGCTCCCGTGGGGGCCAGCAGAGCCCGGGCCCCTGGTCCTGCTGATGCTTGGCACCTGTCCCCCTGAAGGGGCAGCCATCACTGCTCAGTGACTCTCTTTGTCCCGAAACCACCACCACCGCCATTCGCAGGAGGGAGGTGGGTGCTCCAGGCCAGGGGAGGGTGGGGGTAAGGGCCTGGGAGAGAGATCTGGCTTCCAGGCTGGCTTATCGGACACGAGGCCCCTCCTCCATTCCTAGGGTCCCGAGAAATCAGGCATCAATGCCCTCCCCCATTTCCCCACCCCGTTCTTCCTCCTTAAGTCCGTCTCAGAGGCCCAGGCCCTGGCCAGGAAGGTCCCTTCCTCCATGCTGCTGCCTCAGTTCCTTCATTATAGTCCGTAACGGGCCAGCAGAGCAGCGGCCCTGAACCCTTGGGGTGGACTTCGGGGAGCTGGGAACTGAACCCCGAGAGTGATATGCTGTTTAGTGAGAGGGCTCATAGAGGGATCATCTGATTTCAAAACGATCATTGTTGCCCAAACCGGTTTGGCTCAGTGGATAGAGCGTCGGCCTGCGGACTGAAAGGTCCCGGGTTCGATTCCGGTCAAAGGCATATACCTTGGTTGCGGGCACATCCCCAATGGGAAGTGTACAGAAGACAGCTGATCGATGTTTCTCTCTCATCGATGTTTCTGACTCTCTGTCCCTCTCCCTTCCTCTCTGTAAAAAGATCAATAAAATGTTAAAAAAAAAAAAAAAAAAAAAGAAGAAGAAGAAAGAAAGAACTTGCTAAGCTTACATAAGTGCTGACACCAGAGCCCACATAGACACTCTACCAAGAGTTGGGATCTCAACCTGGATTTCGTCTCCAGTTCTAACCATGCTCATCTTGGTAACACAAGCTGCTATTCCTCTCCTCCCTCCCTTCTTCCCATCCTCCCCTTCCTCTTTCATTCACTCCAGGAGGATTGCCGGTGTTCTTGCTGCCTCCTAGGAATTGCTGAAACTGGAGGGGACGGACAGGGTTGCCGCCTTCACAGAGCTTACACTTCAAAAGGATCCCGAGCCGGTGTGGCTCAGTGGATAGAGCGTCGGCCTGTGGACTGAAGGGTCCCGGGCTCGATTCCAGTCAAGGGCACATGCCTGGGTTGCTGACTTGATCCTCAGCGTGGGGCGTGCAGGAGGCCGCCGGTCCATGATTCCCTCTCATCATTGATGTTTCTGTCTCTCTCTCCCTCTCCCTGTCTCTCTGAAATCAACAAGAGGATATTTAAAAGGATCCCTTAGGTTCCTTTTTCCAGAGAACACCAGTTCTTGCCTCATTTTCTTGGATGCCTCATTCATTCCTGCCTCCAGCACAGGTAGGGGCCAGGGCCCACCTGGCAGAGTCCCAGCTCTGCCAGGCCTCCCGGGCGAGTGCTGTTTTCAGCCCATTTCTGGAGTCCGGCTCCCTCTGCACGCCGCTCAAATTTCCACTAGGCACTCATTATGCTGCAGGGAGATGCTCATTTGCACGTCACAGTCCTCTCCCCCCCATCTCTCCCACAAGCTCCCTGAGCGCACACACCCACTGGGCCAGCCTGCCTGGGGTTTTCATTCATCTATTGATTTTTATGTATTTTTTTATTGATTTCAGAGAGGAAGAGAGAGAGAGGGGAATAGAAACATCCATGATGAAAGAGAATCATGGATCGGCTGGCTGCCTCCTGCATGCCCCCCACTGGGGATGTGCCCGCAACCCCGGGCATGTGCCCTGACCAGGAATCGAACCTGGGACCCTTCAGTCCGCAGGCCGATGCTCTATCCACTGAGCCACACCAGCCAGGGCCTGACGGGGGTTTCTCATCTCTGGCCTCCAAGCGCTGAGCTTGCAAATAGCAGGCGCCCCATAAATGCTCTAGCTGACTGTCTCCGATTCCGGCCAAGTGATTCATTCTAGCATTTCTTCCCGGCAGGCAGACCTCTTTCCCCACCTTCCTCTTTTCCTTTTCAAAGGCAAACGCACCGCACTGAGGTGGGTGGGAAGTTCCACTTCCCAGCTGCAGGGCAGCCAAAGCGTTTCTCGTTCATTCCCTCTCAGCGGGGGTTTTTTGGCTTCAGAAGAGAAGGTGTTTTGGGAGCGCTGGGGCATGCTGGGCTCCCAGGGATTTCTGGAAGGCACTCTTCCAAGAGCTGCATGAAAGCAAAGCACCCCCCCTCCCCGCATGGGATCTACACCGGAGAGGGGGGGCCTTCTCAGTCTGAGCTCCCCAACCCCCACCCCCTTCTGGCCTCCTCTCATCTTCATTTCACCCGAGGCTCCAGCCTCCTTCTCTCATCCTTATTTCGCCTGTTGCCAATATCCTGTCTTGATTTATTTTTTAAAATCATATAAAAATATATTTTGTTGTTTTTTTTTACAGAGAGGAAGGGAGAGGGATAGAGAGCTAGAAACGTCGATGAGAGAGAATCATCGACCAGCTGCCTCCTGCACACCCCCTGCTGGGGATGTGCCCGCAACCAAGGTACATGCCCTTGACCGGAATCGAACCTGGGACTCTCCAGTTCGCAGGCTGAAGCTCTATCCACTGAGCCAAACCGGTTTTGGCCTGTCTTTATTTTTAAAAATTTGTTATTTGTTGATTTTAATATATACATGTTATTGATTTCAGAGAGGAAGGGAAAGGGAGAGAGAGACAGAAACATCAATGGAGAGAGAATCATTGATCGGTTGCCTCCGGCACGCCCCCCACTGGGATGGAGCCAGCTACCCAGGCATGTGCCCTTGACCGGAATTGAACCTGCAGGCTTGACGCTCTAACCACTGAGCCAAACCAGCTGGGGCATTGGCCCATCTTTAGATCACCAGTCACCCAGAGCTTGAGTCCCAGGCCACAAGGAGACAAGTTCAAATCCTGACCTTCTCAACTCACTGTGAAGTCATTCCCCCCGGGTCCCCTTTCCCTATGACGGCGTGGGGACCCTTCAGTCCGCAGGCCGAGGCTCTATCCACTGAGCCAAACTGGTTTCAGCTTCCTTGTCTTTAAAAAAAACCACAAATATATATATATATATATATATATATATATATATATATATATATATTATTGACTTCAAAGAGGAAGGGAGAGGGGGAGAGAGAGAGAAACATTAATGATGAGAGAGAATCATTGACCGGCTATCTCCTGCACACCCCTACTGGGGATCGAACCCACAACCCAGGCATGTACCCTTGATCAGAATCGAACCTGGGACCCTTCAGCCCGCAGGCCGACACTCTTGACATATGTGTACCCCTTCTGTAATTTCCGTAATGCTGAGTACCCCTCGTACTCATGAGAATGTAGAATGAGGCGCAGCTAAGCACGGTGCAGTGCGTATCCCCACCAAACTCCGGTGCAATGCGTACCCCCACCAGACTCTTCCCGTACCCCTGGGGGTACACGTACCACACTTTGGGAAACACTGCGGACTGAGCCAAACTGGCTAGGGCCGCTTCCCTGTCTTTAGGGCACTGGAGCCTTACAGGAATTCTCTGATCTGGGGGTCAAAGGGCAGACTCACTTTGGAGGAGAGGAAATGGGAGAGGAGGCTGATGGCTCCTGATGACCCGGGGCTCCTGAGTCCTGTTGCCAGACCACACTGGCTCCAGGTGGGGCCACCAGAGCCCCCTCTTTTCCAGGATCCTAACTTCCTTTCCCTCCTGACCCCTAATCCACCTGTCACTCCGAGAGAAGCCGCGCTGCCTGCAAGCCTAGCTCAGAGGTCACACCCAGGACGATTTCAAGGAGAGGCCCAGGACTTGCCCGGGTTCCAGACCATTTCCCTGCAGGGCCAGGAGCCCTGGCTCTGGATTCCAGTGTGGAGTAGGGGTTGTGGCGTGGGACAGGCTGAAGGGATGGGGCGCGGAGGCCCAGCTGGCCGGGAGAGTGCAGGCCCAGGCTCCTGCGCTGCCCTGCCAACAGGCTCCCCCGGGGGCGGGGGCATCAGAGCGCGCAGGTGGCGGCCACTTGGGGAGACCAGACCCAGAGGCGCGAAATGGGGGCGGGCAATGGGGGCGGGCAGTCCCATCGGCCTCACCCCGGCCCGCCCCCTCCCGTCCAGGCCTCGGCTCCCGCCCACCCTGTCCCCTGGCGCCTACCTGAGCGTCCTGCCCAAGCAACGCGCGACCACCGGGACCACCGGCCACAACGGAAGACCCTCCTCTGCGGCGCGCCCCCTCTTTCTCGGGGTCTCCGGACTCCTCCCCGCGGCCACGCTAGCCCCGAAGCCCTCGCTGGGGGACCCGGAGTGTCCCTGCGAGCACCCTGGCGCTGGCACAGCCTCCCCGGAAACGCAGGGCTGCTGCCAAGCTCCGCCCCGCCTCGCCCGTGTTTACGGGAATGGCCCGGAGGCGCCAGCAGCGCCCCCCCCCTTCTCCCAGCTCCCCCTCACCGCCCCCAACTACCACCCGCCTCCACTCCGGACTGGCTGCTCTCCGCCCATTTCCCCCTCTGGATCTGTACCCAGGACAGCTCTGCGGGCCTGCAAAGTGCAAAGGCTTAGGGGGTATTGTGTGGGGCTGCGCGCTCCCGCCCTGACCCAGGGAAGGATGTCCCTAGCTGGAATCTTAGGACTACTGCCACCTGACTAGCTGTGTTACCTAGGGCGAGCTCCTTAACCTCTCTGGGCCCGCAGATCCTCCGCACAGCGGGTCTCTGGACAGCTGGGGACCTCACAGGTTGCAATTAGGCAGGCACACACCCTGCACGCGGCCAGCTCTCCAAAGCGCAGCGCTGTTGGCGGGGGAGGCAAGTGAGAGCCGGGAGCCACCCTGCACGAAACCACCCACATCTCTGCCCGCCCAGGTTGGGCTGCTGGCCGCGTCCAACTCAGCCTAGGCCCGGGCAGCCGGGACAGTGAAACTGAACGGTTAGAAACATCTAGCATTTATCTTAGTGGCCTCGGTGTGTCCCTCCCTCCCTCCCCGGCTCTGCTATCTTCCAGGAAAGGCACAGCCACTCTCAGGGCGGGTCCTGAAATAACGAGTTTTGGGTGTGTAGGTGGCTGAGCTGGTCCAGCGGCTGGAGGAACCGGAGGCCACAGGCCGGCATCTCCCGGAGTTGGGTGAGGAGCCGCCATACTCCCAGGCAGCGGTGAGCCCTGGCCTGTTTGGCTCAGTGGATAGAGTATTGGCCTATGGACTGAGGGGTCCCGGGTTCGATTCCGGTCAGGGGCACATGCACACATTGTGGGCTTGATCCCCAGTGAGGGGTGTGCGGGAGGCAGCCGATCAATGACTTAAATATATTTTATTGATTTTTTACAGAGAGGAAGGGAGATAGAGAATTAGAAACATCAATCAGCTGCCTCCTGCACACCCCCCACTGGGGATGTGCCCACAACCAAGGTACATGCCCTTGACCGATATCGAACCTGGGACCTTTCAGTCCACAGGCCGGCGCTCTATCCATTGAGCCAAACTGGTTTCAGCAAGAATATATTATTTAAAAAAAAAAAATAGAGGTGATTTTATTTTTATTTTTAAAATATATTTGTATTGACTTCGGAGAGGAAGGGAGAGCGAGAGAGAAACATCAATGATGAGAGGGAATCCCTGACCCGCTGCCTCCTGCCTCCCACACTCTGGGGAATCAAGCCTGAGAGCAGACATACGCTGGGACCAGGAACTGAACCCTGACTTCTTAGTTTATAGGTTGACGCTCAACCACTGAGCCACGCCTGTCCGGCAAAGCGGTGATTTTATTGCCTGTCTACCAAAGTGAACACATATTTACTACAAGAGGGTTGGAAAACAGAAAAGCAATACAAATAACGATTACCCATAATTTCACCCTCCCGGGAGACCACCAGTGTTAGTATTTTCTAAATCTTTTTAAAAGATAAAACGGACATGCAAAGTGCCCAAGTCTTAAGTTGACAGGTGCTAATATTTTAGTGACTACCCTCCTGTCTCTTTTCTACGCAGTTACCCACTTTTTTAGAAAAGGAATTATTTTGCACACAATTGCAACCTTTTCCCGAAGGTGGCAATATATTAGGCATTTTTCCGTAACGTTAAAAATTCTCACACACCTTCATTTTTTTTTTAAATGTCTTTTTCTTAATTTCAGAAAGCAAGGGAAAGGGAGAGATAGAAACATCAATGATGAGGAAGAATCATGGATCGGCTGACCCCTGTAAGACCCATACCCCACACCGGGGATGGAGCCTGCAACCCAGGCATGTGGCCCGACTGGGAATCGAACCGTGACCTTCTGGTTCATAGGGCGACGCTCAACCACTGAGCCACGCCGGCCAGGCTCACGTGCCTTCATTTTTCATGCATTCCAGCAGAGTCATCATACATTCTCAATCGAGTCTCCACGATTAGGCCTTTAACTTGTTTCTAATTATTCATTACGGTCAGTAATGTCCAGATGACCATCCTGTAAGCACTTCCTCAATTATTTCCACTTGCTCCCTGTAATCTTCCTTCCTCTCACGGTCAAACCATTAGTATAGAACAACCGCGCTCATGGCTGTAGTCCAACGTGTCACTTGGGCCAATGACTGTACAAATCACGTGATCGTTTTTTAAAAAGGTTTTTTTTGTTTTTTTAAATATTTTTTATTGATTTTTTTATAGAGAGGAAGGGAGAGAGATACATCGATGAGAGAGAAACATCGACCAGCTGCCTCTTGCACACCCCCTACCGGGGATGTGCCCGCAACTAAGGTACATACATGCCCTGGACCGGACTCGAACCCGGGACCTTTCAGTCCGCAGACTGAAGCTCTACCACTGAGCCAAACCGGTTTTGGCAAAATCACGTGATCGTTTTATTGGCTCTGCCTTCCAAGCAATGCAGGGGAGGTGGGAGGAGAGGGATGAGGGCAGGGGGATGCGCTAGAGTTCATCAAGTCCACGCTCCCACGGAACAGACCCTGTCCTGCTGAGCACAGGCTGCCCAGAGAAGCTCCTGCAATCGAGCTCCCCGCACCCCCTCCCCCTAAATCCCAAGCCCCAGGGGCCTCAGAACTCCGAGGGATTAGGTAACTCCAGTCATTCTGTCTCCAGACCAAGGTTGCTGCCTACAACCTCTCGCCCCTCCTTTCTCCCCATCATCCTTTCTTTCTATCTATATTTATTGAGTTTAGAGAGGAAGGGAGAGGGAGAGAGAGAGAAACATCAATGATGAGAGAGAATCATGGATCCGCTGCCTCCTGCACGCCCCACACTGGAGACTGAGCCTGCTACCCCGGGCATGTGCCCTGACTTGAATCGAACCCTGACCTCCTAGTTCTTAGGTCGATGCTCAGCCACTGAGCCACGCCAGCTGGGCCCCATCATCCTCTCTTCCTTCTTCTCTGTCCGCCCTTTTTTATCCCTTCTCCCTGCCCGCTTTTCCTGCTTCTCCTCCCCCTCCAGCCTCCTTCCAGCCTCCCATTGAATGAAGGGGAAACCTTTTTAATTAATGCACTGAAAAAAGGTCTGATCTTTCATGTTATTGATCCCGCTCCTCCCACCCCCTACCCCACCCCCTTTCCTGGCTGTGGACCGTGGACCGCAGGTGCAAAGGCTGGAGTTAATCACCCTCTCAGTTCACAGCCCCGAGCCGGGCCTCCTGACGAATGTAGCTGCTCATTCCCTTTTATCCTTCTCAACTCTCCCCCCACTCCCTCCCCCACCGGCGGCCACTCCAAGGAGTTCAGTATACTCGCTTTTGTTCCTGTGCGTTCTTGCAAAAGGTGTATCGTATACGTGTATGCCCGTACTTTCCCTTTACCCTTTTGTCTTGACGTAATTATAGATCCACAGAAAGTTAAGGAACAGTATATAGCGTCCCACGGACACTTCATCCAGCTTCCCCCATGGGTGACAGGATAATACTGTAGTTCCAGGCAAAACTAATTGATCGGGATATAATGATAGCATCAACTAGACGACAGACCTCATTCAGTGTCTCCAGTGCTTCCATGCTGTGTGTGTGTGTGTGTGTGTGTGTGTGTGTGTGGTTCTGTACTATTCAATCCCCTGAATATATTTGTGTAACCACCACCACCACAACTGAGATACAGAATGGTGCATTACTGTAGTCACACTTCCTCCATACAGGGTTTCCCATCTCTGTCGTTCTGTCATTTTGATAAAGTTATAGAAATGGGGCCTTTGGAGCTTGGCTAGTCTCACTAATTACAGTGCCCGTGAGCTACAGCCAGGTTCTTTCCTTCTTATTGCCAAGGAGTACCCCCTGGCATCACTATCCCAGAGTGTAACTATCCATGCACTGCTGTCTCCAGTTCAGGGCTGTTACACATGCAGCTGATGTGAACATTCATGTACGGGTGTTTATACGAAAGTACATTTCATTTATTTGGGATATAGGCCCCAGGGATGCCATTGCTAGGTCTTATGGTAAATATATTATATATATTCATATACATATACATACACACACACATATATAATATATATATACATATATATATACACATATATATATCAGAGGCCCAGTGCACGAAATTTGTGCACTCAAGGGGAAAGTTCCCTCAACCCGAATTGTGAGAGGGTGCTGGGCAGATTGAGGGACCCCATCGGTGCACTATCAGAGCCTGGGAGGGATGTGGAAGGGTTCCAGGATATGTCTGGCCCATCTCACTCAGTCCCAGTCGGCCAGACCCAGCAGCAGCAAGCTAACCTACCAGTCAGAGCATCTGCCCCCTGCATGGTGGTCAGTGCATATCGTAGTGAGTGGTTGAGTGGCCTTAGCATATCACTAGCATATTATGCTTTGATTGGTTGAATGGCCAAATGGACAACCGGACACTTAGCATACTAGGCTTTTATGATATTGGTTATATTTTAGTTGATTTCAGAGAGGAAGGGAGAGGGAGAGATAGGAACATCAATGCTGAGAGAGAATCATTGATTGGCTGCCTCTTGCACTGGGGATCAAGCCTATCAGGGCGGCAGGTGCCCTGACCGGGAATCAAACTATAATCTCCTGGTTCACGGCCGATGCCTAACCACTGAGCCGCACCGGCCGGTTACAGGCTTAGTTCTATAAGAAACGGCCACACTCCTTTCCCGAGTGTCTGTACGATGATACATTCCCATCGAGAGTGCACACAAGACCCAGTTTCTCCCCGTCCTTGCCAGCTCTTAGTGTTATCACTGTGGTAGGTGTTAGCCGCCCTGATAGGCAGACAGTGATATCTCACTGTGGTTTCAGCTGGCATCTCCCTGGTGGCTAACTGACGCCGAGCAGCTTTTCGTGGGGCTTGTTTGCCATCTGCGTCTTCTTCTCTGTGGTGAGAAGTCTGTTCGCGCCTTTGGCTCAGTTCCTAAGTGGATTGTTTTGTGTATTTTAATTAATGGCATCTTGTTATATTTCATAGTGGGTTTTATTTGTTTTTGCTTTCCAATCCCTCAGACACATCCGAGTTGCTCTGGGCACATGTAAACTACAGTTTCTAGCTGCTGCACGGGACTCTGAGGGATGCATCGGCCACATTTTACCCATCTGCTCCCCCGGAGAATAGACACTCAAATTCCTACAACTCCCCCTGCAAATTACTCTACAGTGAATGTCTTCTTTGCCTTATGTGTCATGTGAGAATTTCTTTACTATTTAAAGTATTACATTCAGTATTACATATGTCTCCTTTTTCAACCCCAGCCACCCCCATTTCTCAAGAATTTCTTTTTTTTTTAATATTTATTGATTTTTAGAGAGAGGGGCAGAGAAATATATATATAGTGGTCAGTGTGTGTCCTAGTGACCAGTCGTTCCACCATTCATTTGATTTGCATATTAACCTTTTATTATATATGCTAGAGGCCCAGTGCACAAAATTCGTACAGGGGGTGGTGTCCCTCAGCCCAGTCTGCACCCTCTCCAATCTGGGATCCCTCTCACAACCCATGACTGTTGGCTCCCAACTGCTCGCCTGCCTGCCTTCCTGATTGCAACTAACTGCTTCTGCCTGCCAGCCTGACCTGATCACCCCCTAAATACTCCCCTGCCAGACTGATTGATGCCTAACTGCTCCCCTGCCAGCCTGATTGGCCCTAACTGTCCCTCCCTTCAGGCCTATTCACCCCTAACCGCCCTCCCCTGCAGGCTTGATTGCCCCCCAACTGCCCCTGCTGGCCATCTTGTGGTGTCCACATGGGGGCAGCCATCTTGAGTGTTGGAGTGACAGTCAATTTGCATATTACTCTTTTATTAGATAGGATATATTTGTTGTTCCATTTTTTTTATGCATTCATTGGTTAATTCTCTTATGTGCCCTGACCTGGGATTGAATCCACAACTTGGCATATCGGGATGATTCTTTAACCAGCTGAGCAACCCAGCCAGGAGGGAATTTCTTTGAGATTATTTGAGGGATATTTGAAGATTTGCTCTCTGGTCACAGGGCACTCTGTCCACTTGCCAACCAGCTGTGGATTCTTGCACTCTCTCCACTCCTGGCATTATCCAGCTGTCTAATGTTTCCAGACTTAATGATATAAAGTTGTAATATTTTTTTTTAAAAAACCAACTTTAGCCTAGACGCCATAGCTCAGTGGTTGAGTGTCAACCTATGAGGTCATGGTTTGAATTCCTGGTCAGAGCACATGCCCAGGTGACGGGCTTCATCCCCAGTGTGGGGCGTGCAAGAGGCAGCCAATCAATGATTCTCTCTCATCATTGATGTTTCTCTCTCTCTCTCTCTCCTTCTCTGAAGTCAATAACAATATTTTTTAAAAATTAAAAAAATAGAAATCTCTGGGCAGAAATCTTTAATTCTGATTCTAACTGATCAATTTGTGTGTGTGTGTGTGTGTGTGTGTGTGTGTTTTAATCTTATGGTTCGTGTATCTGAACTTTTGTTTAAGAACTTTATTCCTGCCCTAGCTGGTTTGGCTCAGCCTGCAGACTGAAGTCTTGAGTTCAATTTTGGTCAAGGGTGTATGTCTGGGTTGTGGGCTTGATCCCCAATAGGGGGCGTGCAGGAGGAAGCCAATCAATTATTCTCTCATCATTGAGATTTTTTTTTTTCTTTCTCTCCCTCTCCTTTCCTCTTTGAAATAAAAATAAAATACATGTAAAAAGAAGTTTATTCCTGCCCTGAAATCACAGGCGTAGTTAGTCTTCAACATTTTACACTGTTAACGTCATCGTTTTCTGGACACATTTACATTTGAATCCACATGGAGTCCACTTCTTCATGTGCTGATACATTTGGGATCCAGTTTTCTTTCTTTTTTTAAATACATTTTTATTGATTTTTTTACAGAAAGGGAGAGTTAGAAACATCGATGAGAGAGAATCATTGATCAGCTGCCTCTTGCACACCCCCTCCTGGGGATGTGCCCGCAACCAGGGTACATGCCCTTGACCGGAATCGAACCTGGGACCTTTCAGTCCCCAGGCCGACACTCTATCCACTGAGCCAAACCGGTCTCGGTGGGATTCAGTTTTCTTTCTTTCCATAAAGGGAACCACTACTCCCCAGCACCCTATTCCTGTGGGTCTCAAACTTGAGCATCTATCAGAATCACTGGGCTCAACCCAGCGGATTCAGTAGGTCTGGGGTGGGACCCCAAAATGTCCACATCTAAGAAGTCCCCAAGGGAGGAGGGGATGTCACTGATGCGGGTGGAGAAAGCACGCTTGAGAATAATTGCCAGACCAACACCTCTCGCTGCCTCATTGGCACGCTTCCTGCCCATCCCCCACCTTCCCTAGCTCTCTCTGCACATAAGGCCCCGCCCCCTCCTCCTCCTGAAACACCCTCTTCCATCCTCTGGTACACGCCCTGAGGTTGTCCACCCACCTCCTGGCCACGCCCCTGGAGTCACAGAGGCTTGGGCAGGCGACAACCAGTCCTGTCTCCACCTGAGGCCCTGCCAAGGTCTTGGGTGACTGCCTGAAGCATCCTCACAGTAGACGCGCCTACATCAAGTTCCCTGGGTCTCCAATGGCCTCCCCGCTCTGCCTCAACCCCCCTCCCATGTACCATCACTAGTGGTCCATCACCAGGGTTCCAACCTCAGCATCTATCCCTCTGGTTTCCCACGCTACCTCTGACCCTCGTCCTTCACCCATCTCACCCAATGCACTAAGCTGATAGATCCCCCTTCCTCCAGTTGATGGACAGACGTAAACCCCACCTGCGGCCAGACATTCCTGAGCACTGAACCACCAATCAGCACCTGCCAAATACCCTAAGGGCCCGCCCCCCCATTCCTAAGTCCCTAGGTCCCTACTCACCAATCAGCATGCACTGAGTGCCCTAAGCCCCGTCCCCTATCCTCCCCTTAAAAGTAGACACCCCCCCCCCAACCCAGGCCGAAACCGGTGTGGCTCAGTGGATAGAGCGTCAGTCTGTGGACTGAAAGATCCCAGGTTCGATTCCGGTCAAGGGCATGCACATTGGTTGCAGGCCCATCCCCGGTAGGGGGTGTGCAGGAGGCAGCTGGTCGATGATTCTCTCTCATTGATGTTTCTAGCTCTCTATCTCTCTCCCTTCTTCTCTGTAAAAAATCGATAAAATATATATTTAAAAAAATAGACCCCCGGTTTTCTTCCAGCCTCTTTCTTTCTAGAAGTAGCCGGCGGGGGTACCCTTCTCTCCAATAAAGCCTGTATCCTGGCATCCCGGTCTCCGGCAAACTATTTATTTCATCTTTTATAAGCCTTTTCCTCTCTTCAATTCCTCCTGCCCAATGGAGAGTCCACTGTTCATTCCAACAACCCCAGTTCCCTAAACTTCCTCTCCTGTGTGTGTGTGTGTGTGTGTGTGTGTGTGTTGATTTCAGAGAGGAAGGGAGAGAGAGAGAGAGAGAGAGAGAGAGAGAGAGAGTGAGAGAGAGAGAGAAACATCAATGATGAGAGAGAATCATGCATTAGCTGCATCCTGCATGTCCGCCATGGGGGACCCAGTCTGCATCCCAGGCATGTGCCCTTGACCGGAATCGAACCTGGGACCCTTTGGTCCGCAGGCTGACGCTCTGTCCACTGAGCCAAACCAGCTAGGGCTCCGCTGTATCTTCACTGAGCGCCACCGGAAATGAGTGTCCAGGAAGGCACGGGACATACCTATCTGGGTTTCCCCGGCCACATGTCACCAGAGACTGTGCCTAATCAACATATGTAGGATGCCAAAACCGGTTTGGCTCAGTGGTAGAGCGTCGGTCTACGGGCTGAAGGGTCCCGGGTTCAATTCCAGTCAAGGGCATGTACCTTGGTTGCGGGCACATCCCCAGTGGGGGATGTGCAAGAGGCAGCTGGTCGATGATTCTCTCATCGATGTTTCTAACTCTATCCCTCTCCCTTCGTCTCTGTAAAAAAAAAAAAATCAATAAAAATAAAAAAAAGAAATACATCGCTCAGTCAGTCCAAGATGCCGGCTTCGTTCCCCGCTCAGCTTCTCTCTTCTCTCTGGGCCCTCTGTCCCCCTCGCCCAGGCCTCCAGCCCCTGAGACTGGGAACTGAGAAAATGATGCTGGAAGTCTCTGGGCTAAAAGTCTCTTCTGTGCTTCCCTCCCCCGCTCACCCCCACACCTTAGCATGATCCACCTCCCTAGACAACCTACAGGAAAACAGGCCCGACATGTCTCCGTAGGCCCTCGGAAACTGCTCTCTCTCTCTCTCTTTCTCTTTTTAAAAATATATTTTATTGGTTTTTTTCAGAGACGAAGGGAGAGGGATAGAGAGTTAGAAACATCGATCAGCTGCCTCCTGCACACTCCCCAGTGGGTATATGCCTGCAACCAAGATACATGCCCTTGACCGGAATCGAACCTGGGATCCTTGATCCTCGAGTCCAATGCTCTGCCCGCTGAGCCAAACCGGTCAGAGCGGAAACTGCTCTCCCTTGCTTTGCCGTGCTGGCCAGGGCTGCGTGGAAAGGGTTACAGCACTCACAGGGAGCGGGGGCCCTCCCTGACAACTCTTGAGATTCTCCGCAAAAGGTCAGATGTTTCCAGAATCTCAACAGACTGCCTGTGTCTGTTTAAAGAGAAAGACGAGTTCTCGGCCCCCAGCCAGCCCTCGTGGGCACTTCTCCCCGGGTTCTACGGGCACGGGGCCAGATGCCCGGCAGAGAGAGCCTCCCCTCCCCCTCCCGATGGCCCTGGGCAGGCTGCTGGAGTTCTCCAAACCCGGAGCCCCAAGTCCCAGGGCCTGGGGAAGATGGGCACCCCCCAAACAGGGCACAACCCCAACGGTCAGGGCCTGCCATGCACCAGGGGCGATGGGGGAGGGGAGCTCTCTATGGACACTGGATATTTTCAGCTGCAAGGGACTGCATTCTGACCTGTCATTATGGAGATGAGGCTCAGAGGGGGCTGGCTGGGAAGTCTGGGAGAGGATCCCGGAGCCTGGCCCTGGCCAGGGAGCTCAGCTGGTTAGAGCATCATTACGTCCCAAGGTTGCAGGTTTGATCCCCGGTCAGGACACATACAAGAGGCAACCGATGAATGCATCAGTACGTGGAACAACGAATCAGTGTCTCTCACACTCTCTTAAAAATCAATAAATTGCCCTAACTGGTTTGGCTCAGTGGATAGAGCGTCGGCCTGTAGACTGAAGGGTCCCGGGTTCGATTCTGGTCAAGGGCATGTATACCTTGGTTGCGGGCACATCTCCAGTAGAGGGTGTGCAAGAGGCAGCTGATCAATGTTTCTCTGTCATCGATGTTTCTAACTTTCTATCCCTCTCCCTTCCTCTCTGTAAAAAATTAATAAATATATTAAATAAATAAATAAATATTAAAAAATCAATAAATTAGCTCTGGCCAGTAGGTTGGAGTGTAGTCCCATACACCAAAAGGTTTCGGGTTGAATCCCTAGTCAGGGCATAAACCTGGGTTGCAGCTTTGATCTCCAGTATCTTTTTTTAATTTTAATTTTTTTAACAAACATATTTTATTGATTTTTTTTTTTTACAGAGAGGAAGAGAGAGGGATAGAGAGCTAGAAACATCGATGAGAGAGAAACATCAATCAGCTGCCTCTTACACACCCCCTACTGGGGATGTGCCTGCAACCCAGGTACATGCCCTTGACCGGAATCGAACCCGGGACCTTTCAGTCCGCAGGCCGATGCTCTATCCACTGAGCCAAACCAGTTTCGGCGGCCCTCTTATTCTTAAAACCAACTGTTTTGTATGTTACTTTACATAATTCTACCCCATTTAAAAAATAAATACATATATATTGTATTGATTTTTTAGAGAGAGAGGAAGGGAGAGGTAGAGATAGAAACATCGATGAGAGAGGAAACATCCTCTCCTGCACATCCCCCCCCCCAACAGGGGATGTGCCCTGACCAGAAATCAAACCAGTGACCTCTTGGGTCCTGGCTGGACGCCCAACTGCTGAGCCACACCAGCCGGGCTACCCCATTTCTTTATTTTATTTATTTTAAATATGTTTTTATTGATTTCAGAGAGGAAGGGGGAGGGAGAGATAGAAACATAAATGATGCGAGAGAATTATCGATCAGCTGCCTTCTGCATGCTCCCCATCAGGGGATCGAGCTCATAACCCCGGGCACGTACCCTTGACCGAAATAGAACCCGGGACACTTCAGTCTGCAGGCTGACGCTCTAGCCAGAGCCAGACAGGCCAGGGCCCTTCTTTCTTTACATAGCTGCATAGTGTTCTATTCCTCAGATATATACCATAACGTATTAAAACTGACCACTATGGAGAGACTTCTTTATCCACCCTCTAAGCTACGGCTGGACTGTTGCAACATTTATGGGAAAGGAAGTACTGATATTTATTTTCCCGTTTCTGGTTATCTGGCAGTTTACAGCTCAGCGATTAAGAGGGTACACAGATGAATAAGCCAAGCATGCCCGCACCCTTCCCAGGATACACGCATGAGGGGCTGGTGAGTGCTGACGTGTGCATACGTGGAGTTGGGAGCCGGGAGCCGGCCCCGGGGAAAGCAGAGCAGGATAGCACGTATTTACGCAACCTGGGCTCGAATGAACCTATCTCGTAGGTTCAGGCAGATCAGTTAACGGCCTGGAAACTCCGGAGCTCTGAATGAGTTCTGACTCACGGACCGCCAGTCACCCAGAAACGAGTCATCCGCGCTGGTTTTCTCCCAGCTCACGCTGCAGTCTTTGGGAAGAAGGCCTGATGACATTAATCACGATAAGCCTCAAAAACACAGATTGAGGGCCTCTTCCTGTTCCTTTAGTTCTATTTAGGGACTTTTTTCCATTGCTTTTCAAGATGAAAAGTGTTGTGTGTTTTTTCTTCCTGATTATAAAGGAAATGTTTGCTCACTGTAAAAAATAAATAAGTCAGCCCAGCCGGTGTGGCTCAGTGGTTGACGGTCAACCTATGAACCAGGAAGTCAAGGGTTGATTCTGATCCAGGCACAGGCCTGGCTGTGGGCTCGATCCCCGGTGTGGGGTGTGCAGGAGGCAGCCCATCCATGATTCTCTCTCATCACCGATGTTTCTCTCTCTCTCCCTCTCTGAAATCAATTTTTTAAAATATATTTTATTGATTTCTTACAGAGCGGAAGGGAGAGGGATAGAGAGTTAGAAACATCGATGAGAAAGAAACATCCATCAGCTGCCTCCTGCACACCCCCCACTGGGGATGTGCCCACAACCAAGGTCCATGCCCTTGAACGGAATCGAACCTGAGATCTTTCAGTCCGCAGGCCGACGCTCTATCCACTGAGCCAAACCGGTTTCGGCGGAAAGCAATTAAAAATAATAATAATAATAAATCAGACAATGCCAAAATGCATAAAGAAGAGAGTGCAAACCACCCAGAGATGCCACCATTGGCACTTCGGAGCACATCTCTCCAGACTTTCTCTGTGCACGCCCACACCAGCCCGTGGGTAAAGGTGTCAGCCCTCTAGGTTTCTGTCCTCCCGGGGAGGACTGCCGGGTACCCCATCACCCGTGTGTACCTCAGAACATCTCATCTCGTCTCCTCCCTCCTGCTGCCGATCCAGCAAGACTTAATAAACCCTTAATGAGCTTAATAGAGGCGCCTCAACATGGCGTTATGATTCTAACCATTTACTCCGCCGTGAAAGGACTCCGCCTCCCGTGCCATTGGAAGTGAAAGGGATGGGAAGGACGCCCTGCTCCGGTCGGACCAGCTGGTACTGGTTCTATAGCTGAGTTCTAGCCCCGCCTTGGCCACTTTCCCGGCGGGCAAGTCCCTCCCCTCTCTGAGCCCCACCTGCACGCACGAGTGTGAGGGACAACTGTGCAGAGTACTAAGTACTAGGCCCTGAGATTCCACTGGTTGGGCTCAGTGGATGGAGCGTTGGCCTGCAGCAGTGGTCGGCAAACTGCGGCTCTTGAGCCACACGTGGCTCTTTAGCCCCTTGAGGGTGGCTCTTCCACAAAATACCACGTGCGGGCACGCACGGACAGTGCGATTGAAACTTCCTGGCCCATGCGCCAAAGTCGGTGTTCGGCTCTCAAAAGAAATTTCAATCCTTGTCGTGTTGATATTTGGCTTTGTTGACTAATGAGTTTGCCGACCACTGGCCTGCAGGACGGATGGGTCCCGGGTTTGATTCCTATCAAGGGCATGTACCTCGTATGCAGGCTCCTCCCGGCCCTGGGCCCTGGTCTGGTGCAACCCATTAACGTGTTTCTCTCCTATCCATGTTTCTTTTTTTTAAATATAGATATATTTTATTGAGTTTTTACAGAGAGGAAGAGACAGGGATGGAGAGTTAGAAACATCATCCAGCTGCCTTTTGCACACCTCCCACTGGGGATGTGCCGGCAACCAAGGTACGTGCCCTTGACCGGAATCGAACCTGGCACCTTTCAGTCTGCAGGCCGTCGCTCTATCCACTGAGCCACACCGGTCTCGGCTCTCGCATCCATGTTTCTGTCTTTCCCTCTCTCTTCCACTCTCTCTCTCTCTCTCAAAAAAAAAAAAAAAAAAAATCAATGGAAAAATATCCTTCAGTGAGGATTTAAAAAAAGAAAAGAAAGACAGACATGTGGATTGTCTCTCTCTCTCTCTCTCTTTTTTTAAAAAAAAAAATATATTTTATTGATTTTTTGCAGAAAGGAAGAGAGAGGGACAGAGAGTCAGAAACATCCATGAGAGAGAATCATCGATCAGCTGCCTCCTGCACACCCCACACCGGGAATGTGCCCGCAACCAAGGTTCGTGCCCTTTGACCGGAATCGAACCCGGGACCCTTCAGTCTGCAGGCCGACGCTCTATCCACTGAGCCACACCGGTTTCGGCTGGACTGTCTCTCTTAAGGCGTTCCCGTGTCCGACTCGAGTCCTGGAAAGAGCTTGCTTCCTGAGCCCGGGCGCTCCTGACGCCAGTGGCCTGGGGCGGGTGCGTAAGCCTCTGGGAGCTTCACTTTCCTCATCCACTAAGCGGAGCGCCTGGCCTGGCCCTACCCGTCCTGCAGGTCGGCCGGCCGGTGTGAGGCAGCACCTGGGAAAGCGTTCTGGAACTCTCTGCCTTTTCACTTGGGGAAAGCTGCCTCATCACAGCTGTGGGCCGCTGCCCAGCGCAGGGGAGCGTGACGGGAGCACTCGCTGTGACTTCCTCACACGGGGTTTCCAGGGAGGGAGGGAAGGGGTGTCCACCGGAGCGCTGAGTGCCAGGCTCTGCCCTGGGGCTGGGAGTCCGTGGACGGAAAGACAGACATCCCAGAGCTTAGGTGCCGGGGGAGAGTAGGGGAGAGGCAGACAGCACAGAGGGTGACAAACGAGAAACAAGAAACGGCCAGGGGACAGCCAGAGCTTCGTGGAAAGGACAGGCAGGGGCGAGGGCAGAGAGCTTCTCTGAGGGCGTCACACCTGAACGCCAAGGACAGCTGTGCCAACGCCTGGCACACAGCGTTCCGGTGCGAGGGACCGGGGCAGAGGCCCCGAGGCAGGGACACATGCCAGGTCAAGGAGGGGGCGGGGGGAGGCGGGAGGCAGGCCCGGGTTTAAGCAGAGACGACATAGGATCTAGTTGGTGTTGCATTTTTTTTTTAAATATATTTTTTTTTATTGTATGAAATTTTTATTTTATTTTATTGATTTTGTACAGAGAGGAAGGGAGAGAGAGAGAGAGAGTTAGAAACATCGATGAGAGAGAGTCATCGATCACTTGCCTCTTGCACACCCCCGGCCTCTTGCACACCCCCTACCGGGGATATGCCCGCAACCAAGGTACATGCCCCTGACCAGAATCGAACCCAGGACCTTTCAGTCCCCAAGCCAACGCTCTATCCATTGAGCCAAACCGATCTCAGCTGGTGTTGAATTTTTAAAAATATATATTTTATTGATTTTTTACAGAGAGGAAGAGAGAGGGAGAGAGAGTTAGAAACATCGATGAGAGAGAGTCATCGATCAGCTGCCTCTTGCACACCCGCTACCGGGGATGTGCCCGCAACCAAGGTCCATGCCCTTGACCGGAATCGAACCTGGGACCTTTCAGTCCGCAGGCCGACGCTCTATCCACTGAGCCAAACCGGTTTCGGCTGGTGTTGCATTTTATAGGATCCAGTTGGTGTTGCATTAAGGTCGCCCTCCGGACCTGGAGGGCATCGCGCTAAGTGCAATAAGTCCGCCAGAGAAAGACAAGAGGCACAGGATCGCACTCAGATGTGGAATCTTTTAGCAACAAAATAAACTGATGACCGGAGCAGACCCAGAGACATGGAAGCAGAGTGAGGAATGTTGGAGGGAAGGCGGGGGAGGGTGGGTGGGAGGTAATCAACCAAAGACCTTGTATGCATAGATGCATGGCCCATGGACACAGACAGTGGGGTGGTGAGGGCCTGGTGGGGGGTGAGGTGGGAGGGGGTTGGGGTAGGAGGGAGGCGGGCTGGAGGGGGCCCATAGAGGGAAAAAGGGGGACATATGTAATACTTATATATATTATTGATTTTTTACAGAGAGGAAGGGAGAGAGAATTAGAAACATCGATGAGAGAGAAACATCGACCAGCTGCCTCCTGCACACCCACTACTGGGGATGTGCCCGCAACCAAGGTACATGCCCTTGGTCGGAATCGAACCTGGGACCTTTCAGTCCGCGGGCTCTATCCACTGAGCCAAATCGATTTTGGCCATATGTAATACTTTCAACAAGAAATAATTATTTAAAAAACAAAACACCAACAACAAGAAATAGGCTACAGGCAACCAAAGGGGGGGGAACAAAGATCAGCCTCCATTGGGAATACAGGCCGTGTTGGGCATCCCAGGAAAAATTGAGGGCCTGCAAGAGCCAAACGCATGAACCAGCCCCAACGTCGAAACCTACGTGCTAGCAGAACTGAGACGCAGCGTTTACACAGGCAGCTGGTCTGGGGTCACCCTCCCGCTCCGTTCCTGGGCTGGCATGCGGATCCCGGCCTCTGAACCCCGGCCTCTGCCCCCAAGGCCACCCCACCAGGGGAGGACAGGAGGGGGTCCTCACTGAGGCTGCAAGGGCTGGGAGGGGGTCCAGTGCCCGAGGCTTCCTGCGTGGGTCTCGGCTGCATCGCCCAGCCGAAACCTGTGTGGCTCAGTGGATAGAGCGTCAGCCTGCGGACTGAAGGGTCCCGGGTTCGATTCCTGTCAAGGGCATGTACCTTGGTTGCGGGCACATCCCCAGTGGCGGGAGTGCAGGGGGCAGCTGATGGATGTTTCTCTCTCATCGATGTTTCTAGCTCTCTATCCCTCTCCCTTCCTCTCTGTGTAAAAAAAAAAAAAATAATAATAATCAATAAAATATATTTTACAAAAAGAAAATGCATCGCCCAGCTGGGCCTCTTCCGCCCTGCCAGGCCCAGCTCTCCGCCCTCAGCTGGCAGGGGCAGGGAGGAGGGGCGGGTCTCTGGGCCCAGCCAGCGGAGAGAGCAACCTGATCCAGCAGGAAGCGGGCCCGCAGCCAGACAAAGCACCAGCCCAGCACCTGGAGTTTTGTTCCCTTTATTCCTGTGGCGGACTTTCCCAGGCCCCTGCACCTGGGCCTGGCCCCAGCTCCCAGGAGATCTGATAGCCTGGCAGGATGGCCCTGAGGGCGGTCTCGGTCTCTCGTGGTATTATAAGGACAACAACAACAATAACAGCACCCGCCTCGGGCGGGCGCTCTGGCTCCACGCGGGTGTCATTTCGTTTTAACCCTCGCACCTGACCCGTGTGAGGCAAGAACTATCGTCACGCCCATCGCACAGATTGGGAAACAGAGGCACGCCGAGGGACCGTACCCCGGGCGAGGTCACGCAGTATAAGGAAGTAGCAACAGCCTGGGCTTCGGACTCAGCACCCCCGCCCCCGTCCCCCGTCCCCACGTGCCTCTGTGACCTGGGGCACGGCACGCACGTGCGTGTGACCGAGCCTGTCATCTGGTTCTGACCTCAGCGGGCGGCCGTGCAGATGGAAGGATTTGAGGTGCTCACGGCCTCTGGTGCCTGGCTCCCAAGCCTGACACATCTTGCCACCCTCCCCCCCACGTCCCACAGCTCCGTGACCTTAGGCACGTGACTGTCGCTCAGCCTCAGTTTCCTCACCAAAGAAATCATTTCTCTCTCTATATATATATAAAAAGGCCAGCACCCAGGACACGGTAATGACCAGAGTGACCGGTCGCCATGACACCGAGTGCGGCCAGCAAACTGGCCCCCTCGAGGGTGGGGTGGCTGGCTCCACCCCCGATCGTCCCACCCCACCCTGATCGCCCACAGCCCATCCCTCCAGCCAGCTCTGCCCCCATAAGGCCCCCCAGTCCAATCAGGGGCAGGGCACATGAGTGGGTCTCGGGCTCGATCCCTAGGGAGGGCGTGCAGGAAGCAGCTGATTCATGATTCTCTCTCATCATTGGGTTTCAATCTCTTTCTCCTTCTCCTTTCCTCTCTGACATCAATAAAAATATATTTAAAAAAGAAAAGAAGCCCTAACCGGTGTGGCTCAGTGGACAGGGATAAACCATTGGCCTGCGGACTCAAGGGTCCCATGTTTGATTCCGGTCAAGGGCGTGTACCTTGGTTGCGGGCACATCCCCAGTGGGGGGGGGTGCAGGAGGCAGCGGATCGATGTTTCTCTCTTATTGATGTTTCTAACTCTCTATCCCTCTCCCTTCCTCCCTGTAAAAAAAAAAAAAAAAAATCAATAAAATATATTTAAAAAAAATAAAGTCAACTTCACAGAGAAGTTTCTTCCCTTTAAAAACAAAAACAAACAGAAAACATAAGCACACATCTGTTGCGGGGGGTGGGGGGAGGGGGTCCCACTTTTCCAACACTTTGGGGAGCATTTGCTCTTCTCTAGCCTAATGCTGCCGTTCAAAGCAGGGGCTGCCAATCACCCTACATCCCTGTCCCTGGCCACAGTGATTGGTCCAAGGCAATAGCATGTATACAAAAAAAAAAAAAAAAAAAAAGCAAGCTGGGACCGGTTTGACTCAGTGGATAGAGCGTCGGCCTGCGGACTGAAAGGTCCCGGGTTCGATTCCGGTCAAGGGCATGTACCTTCGTTGTGGGCACATCCCCAGTGGGGGGTGTGCAGGAGGCAGCTGATCGATGTTTCTCTCTCATTGATGTTTCTGACTCTCTATCCCTCTCTCTTCCTCTCTGTGAAAAATCAATAATATATATATATATATATATATACACACACACACACACACACACACACACACACACATACACACACGTCTATTGGAGCTTTCCCAGGAGGTAAACATCGGAGCTGGGGACAAGATGAGTGGCAGGAGAGGAGCCATCAGGACTCCCGGATTCCTGTGATCCCTAAGGCAGGCTCCGCCTACCCATCATGCCCTGGTGGTGTGGTTCAATGAACCAATAAATTCCTGTGTATTCATTCCCTGCCTCACCCAACCACCAGGCACTGATGGAATGGCCGTAAACACCACAGAGCAGTAGGAGAGATGTCCCGGGCCGGGCTGGAGGACTTGCCAAGTGAAAGTTTTAAGCAATCAGGTGGTGAGGTCAGACCCAGACAAGCACACCTCATTCGTTCACGTCAACAACCTTGTCACCCAGTCAGGGTATGGCCGTGACCGAGACAGACCACGTCCCTCTCCTCGCTGGGGAGTCATCAGAAGGGACTTCCTGGAGTTGAGAGGCTGGAGGAGGTCACCGAGGGAAGGGACAATGTGTCCAGGCGGAGAAGGGCGGGGGGGGAAAGCATAAACAAGGTCGTGGAGGTATAAGAAGGCAGTGTCCCTGAAGGAACAGACAATGTCTTGTGTCTTCCTAGTGCCTGGGTACCGTGGGCACTCAATAAGTGTTTACTGCCGAAACCGGTGTGGCTCAGTGGATAGAGCGTTGGCCTGCGGACTGAGGGGTCCCGGGTTCGATTCCGGTCAAGGGCATGTACCTTGGTTGCGGGCACATCCCCAGTGGGGGGCGTGCAAGAGGCAGCTGACGGATGACTCTCTCTCATCGATGTTTCTAACTCTCTATCCCTCTCCCTTCCTCCCTGTAAAAAAATAAAAAATAAATAAATATATATATGTTTATTGACCAGCTGGCGTGACTCAGCGGTGAGTACCAACCTATGAACCAGGAGGTCATGGTTCCATTTGCGGTCAGGTCACACCCAGGTTGTGGGCTCGATTCTCAGCCTTTGGATGTGCAGGAGGCAGCCGATCAACGATTCTCTCTCAGTACTGGTATATCAATCTCCCTCTCCCTGTCCCTTCCTCTCTGAAGTCTCTCTCTCTCTCCCTCTATTTCTCTCTCTCTCTCTCTCTCTCTCTCTATATATATATATATATATATATATATAATATATTTTATTGATTTTTTTACAGAGAGGAAGGGAGAGGGATAGAGAGTTAGAAACATCGACGAGAGAGAAACATCGATCAGCTGCCTCCTGCACACCCCCCTCCCCTCCCACTGGGGATGTCCCCGCAACCAAGGTACATGCCCTTGACCGGAATCGAACCCGGGACCCTTCAGTCCGCAGGCCGACGCTCTATCCACTGAGCCAAACCGGTCAGGGCAATAAAAATATATTTTAAAAAAAATGATTAAAAAATAAGTGTTTACTGCCCGTACGAATGAGTGAAAGGATGAACGAATGAATGAGGTCAAGTACGGGTCATCTGGGGGAAAGGCGGGCCACCGGGCTGGGCTGGAGAGGATCTACTTTTAGAGAAGGTGACGCGGAGGAAGGGAGGCTGAAGCCAGGCCACAGAGGACCTCAGTGACAGATGTGGACTTTGCTTGGGCCACATCACAGAGGCCCAGGGCGGGGACGGGCTGGCTTCAGCCTCCCTGTGTGGCCCCCCCATGTCTGTTGTGGTTGCCACACCCAGCCCAGACTCCACCCAGCACCCTAATCAGCGCCACAGCACCCAAGGTCATGCCCCAGACACCACCGCCCTCCTGGCTCCTGGGCCCAGCTGCCAGCGCGGCACTTCTTCCCAGTCTGTAATTTCCATAGGACCTCCTCCCCGGCCTGACCACTCGTGGCCCTCCGCAGACATACACCCGCTGCGGGAGCTGCCGGAATAGCAGAAAAGGTCTGGTGGCCACCCCAACCCTGGGACCTGGGCCTCAGGGAGGGGGTTCAAGTCCCTAGGCTGAGGCTTGGCTCAGCCTGTGTCACCATACTTAGCTCCTTGGTCCAGGACTAGGCAGACGGCGCCCTCTTGTGGCCAGGATCCACCCTGCACCTTGGTCTTTTTGGACACTAAAAATTGGCCTTTAATTTTTATTTATTTATGTTTATTTATTTTTAAATATATTTTATTGATTTTCCACAGAGAGGAAGAGAGAGGGACAAAGAGTCAGAAACATTGACAAGAGAGAATCATCGATCAGCTGCCTCCTGCACACCCCCCACTGAGGATGGGCCCACAACCAAGGTACATGGCCTTGACTGGAATCGAACCTGGGACCCTTTAGTCCACAGGCCGACGCTCTATCCACTGAGCCAAACCAGTTTCGGTTATGTATTGTTTTAGAATATTTTTTTTTATTGACTTAGGAAGAGAGAGAGAGAGAATCATCAATGATGAGAGAGAACCACCGATCGGCTGCCTCCTGCACGCCCCTCAGTGGGGATCGAGCCCGCAACCTCGGTATGTGCAACCCAGGCATATGCCCCTACCACAAATTGAACCGTGACCCACCCTCCTGGCTTATAGGTCGATGCTCAACCATCCAGCCCAGACAGCCTGCTAAAATTTTTTAAAATATATTTTATTGTTTTTTTAGAGAGAGGAAGAGAGAGGGATAGGAAGTTAGAAACATTGATGAGAGAGAATCATCGATCAGCTGCCTCCTGCACACCCCCCACTTGGGATGTGCCCGCAACCAAGGTACATGCCCTTGACCGGAATCAAACCCGGGACCCTTCAGTCTGCAGGCCGACGCTCTATCCACTGAGCCAAACCGGTTTCGGCCAGCCTGTTAAATTTTTTAAAGAAAAAAATATCAGCCCGGCCAAGGCGGCTCAGTGGTTGAGCGTCGACTTATGAACCAGGAGATCACAGGTTCGATTCCCAGTCAGGGCACATGCCCGGGTTGTGAGCTCGATCCCCAGAAAGGGGGTGTACAAGAGGCAGCCGATCCATGATTCTCTCTCCTTGTTGATGTTTTTTTCTCTCTCTCCCTTTCCCTTCCTGTCTGAACTATAAATAAACTCAATAAAAATATATTTTTTTTAAATATATCTTTTGAAAAGCCACGCACACAACTAAATCATTCCAAATAGACAGACTGCTCTGTCAAGGAATCTCAGAGTGAAGACTTTTGGAAAAAGCTGTTTCAGATTTCCCAAGCGAATTTTTCTGACTGATTTCTCGGAACACGTATATGCGGAGGCAGAAGAAGGAGGTGTCTGGACACGGCTGTCTTAGGGACTTGCCGGCTCCATGAAAGGGTCTCTCTGGGTCAGACAGTTCCAAGCAGTGACGCCACTCCTGCCACTTTGTCATTATAATAGCTCCATCAAGGGCAAGTAGATGCCTCCTGGGCTAAACGAAATGTCCAAGCAGAGGAATGTAGACATTCCTGGGCTCTGAACATGCAGCTTTAAAAAAAAAAATAAATAAATAAATAAATAAATAAATATATATATATATTATTGTTTTTTTTTACAGAGATGAAGAGAAAGGGATAGAGAGTCAGAAACATCGATGAGAGGGAATCATCGATCAGCTGTCTCCTGCACACACACACCACCCCCCCACCCCCCACTGGGGATGTGCCCTCAACCAAGGTCCATGCCCTTGCCAGGAATCGAACCCGGGACCTTTCAGTCCGCAGGCCGACGCTCTTATCCACTGAACCAAACCGGTTTCGGCTGAACACGCAGCTTTTCACCTCCCCCGTGTTTGTTTACCGTGGGGGCCCGCCCAGGAGTGGCTGGTGATGGGGACGCATTTACAAGCATTTCTGTCTGCGTTACGTAACGCCACGCCCTGTTTACATTCTCGTGGGTGGTGGTGTGTGTCTGTGTGGGGGGAGGATGGCGAGTCCAACACGGCCGACCCGAGACAGATTCCGATCTCGGGGGCCTGGTTGCACCTTAGACACAACACCCACGCGTGACACGACCTGCAGACAACCACAGATCGACGGCAGCGTAAACGCAACAGGCATGTGCCAAGGGCAAGAGCCAGGGTGGGTGGGAGGCTGGCGGCGGGATGCTTGCTGCAAACAGAGCTTGAGAGGAGCCTGGGAGTGGGCCAGGCCCACGGACGGAGGCCTTCCGGGGGCTGGAGCGATGCCAAGGAGGAAGCCAGCATCTGCCCATCTTTGGAGTCGCATCCATTCTTGCCCCTCAGCACGGAGGCCCGTCAAAGGTGCATGCCCGGGTTGCAGGTTTGATCCCCAGTAGGGGGCGTGCAGGAGGCAGCCAATCCAGGATTCTCTCTCATCATTGATGTTTCTATGTGTCTCTCCCTCTCCCTTCCTCTCTGGAATCAATTTTTTAAAAATATAAAAAATAACAACACACAAACAACAAACATTGCGGGGGATGAAGAGATGAAGAGAAAGGGATAGAGAGTCAGAAACATCGATGAGAGGGAATCTCATCGGGGCCCCCTTGTACACCTCTCACTGCCCCTAGCACAGTGGGCAGCGAACTCATTAGTCAACAGAGCCAAATATCAACAGTACAATGACTGAAATTTCTTTTGAGAGCCACATTTATTTAGATATATTTCTTTTAATTGATTTTTTTACAGAGAGTAAGGGAGAGGGACAGAGAGTTAGAGACATTGATGAGAGAGAAACGCCTTCTGCACACCTCCTACTGGGGATGTGCCCGCAACCAAGGTACACGCCCTTGACCAGAACTGAACCTGGGACCCTTCAGTCGGCAGGCCAATGCTCTAGCCACTGAGCCAAACCGGTTTCAGCGAGAGCCAACTTTTTAATTTTTATTTATTTATTTATTTATTTATTTATTTATTTTTTAAATCAATCTTTATTGTTCATATTATTACAAAGGTTCCTCATTTCTTCCCCCCTCCACCAGGTTCCCACCCCACCCTCCACCCCCTCCCCATCCCCCATTGTCCTCATCCATAGGTGCACAGTTTATGTTCAGTCTCTTCCTCCCTCCCTTTCCTCGATAGCAAATCCCTTTTCAGATAGTAAATCAGTTACTTAGCATTTTCTCATATCAATAATATCTCCACATGCGCAATGATACACTTCAGACAAAAGACATTTCCAAATAGGTCAACCAACCTCATCCAGGCCCCACCCAAGGCGCTTACAGATCAACACCCAGCGCTATACTAACTCAATACATCCAGATCTAAGCCTTCATCACTTGGTTCAGCAGACCCTCAAGTTCCCGCCAAAGTCTCCAGCCATGTCTGAGAGGCAGCCTTGGGGCGGGGGCAGGCGAGGAGCGAGCTGTTTCGGGCCTGGCTGCTCCGGGCCTGGCCTCTGTTGGAGAGCCAACTTTTTAAAACTTAAACTTCTTCTAACACAGACTCTCGCAGGCCGTGGTATTTTGCGGAAGAGCCACACTCCAGGGGCCAAAGAGCTGCATGTGGCTCGCGAGCAGCAGTGTGCCGACCAAAGCCCTAGCAGACCTAAGGCTGTGTACGTTGGGGCATCCAGGTACCCCTTGCCAGTACCACCTCAGTTGAGGTACTACCGGTTACGCCTCTGTCCAGGCCCTGCCTGTAAATCAGAAGGGATCCCCGTGTCACTGCAGCAGAGAGCACTCGGGCAGGGTTGGCACAGACGTGCCCACGGGTGAGGCTGCAGCACACACACGTGCCAGCCCTCTACTCTGCCTGTGACCAGCCTGGAAGTCCCGCCGTGCAGCCCAGAGGGCATGGACGCTGAGCTGCAGGATGGGAGCCGAGTGGCCGGAGGGCAGAAGGAGTCAGCCGTCTAAGGTTATTAGTGAGGAATGTGGGGCGTGGGGAGGCGGAATTCCTCTGGGCCTGTCTATGCTCCGCTAGCTAGCGATTATTCGATTAAAGATGAACAGAAGGCCAGTTTACTCACTGACGGTGCGGAATGAGGGAACCAGGAAGGCGCCCGTGAGAAGGAAATTCAACTGAAGGCGATCAGCTGCACCAAACAGCTGGAAGCATGAGGACAGCAGGTGAAGAAATGAGAGGGGCGGGAAGAGAATACTGGGGAGACCGGCTAGAATTGTAAGAAATATGAATCATGCTCTGTTAACTGTGATTGTTTTTTTATATCTATCTATCTATCTATCTATATTATCGATTTTTTACAGAGAGGAAGAGAGAGGGACCGAGAGCCAGATGAGAGAAACATCGACCAGCTGCTTCCTGCACACCCCGCACTGGGGATGTGCCTGCAACCGAGGTACGTGCCCTTGACCGGAATCAAACCTGGGACCTTTCGGTCCGCAGGCTGACGCTCTATCCACTGAGCCACACCAGATAGGGCATTCCCCATATAATCTTTGTCCTTCTACCCAGTAGAAGCAGCTGGCTTCAGGTGAGGGTAGAGCAGATGTTTGTGGGTGGCCTGCTGCTCTCCCATTCGGGGGCATTACTGGGATACAGGCTCACAGATGATGCAACCCTGCCTCTGTTTACTTGGCTCAGGTAGTGACAGGCCGGCCCTGTGGTCCAGCTACAGGAAGAACAAGCCCCCTTCCCACCAGCCATGTCTTTTTCTTAAAAAAAAAAAAAAATGCTTTATTGATTTTTTACAGAGAGGAAGGGAGAGGGAGAGAGAGAAACATTGATGAGAGAGAAACATCGGATCAGCTGCCTCCTGCACACCCCCTACTGGGGATGTGCCCGCAATCAATGTGCATGCCCTTTCCCGGAATCGAACCTGGGACCTTTCAGTCCACAGGCCGAAGCTCTACCCACTGAGCTACACCAAACCGGTTTCGGCATTACCAGTCCATTTCTAACTCTTTGGCTCATATCTGCATTTGGATTCCCCCGGGACAGTGGTCGGCAAACCGCGGCTCGCGAGCCACGGGCAGCTCTTTGGCCCCTGGAGTGTGGCTCTTCCACAAAACATCACGGCCTGGGCGAGTCTGTGTTGAAGAAGTGGCGTTAGACGTTCAAGTTTACAAAATGTGGCTCTCCAAAGAAATGTCAACCTTTGTACGGTTGGTATTTGGCTCTGTGGACGAATGCGTTTGCCGACCACTGCCCCAGGACTTCTAACCACTCAGAAGCAACCCCCTCTCGTGACCATGGGATGAGGGTCCCCCTGGGCAGGGCACACCCACTGTTTCAGGAATGGGCGTGGCTCAGGGCCAGGCCCCAGGGAGAGATTGCCCTTAAGGTAAAGGCGACCAGACGTCCCGGTTTTGGCGGGCCTGTCCCGCCAAAAGCGGGACGTCTAGTCACCTTACCTTTAGGATGACCTTGGACGTGGACCTGCTTGGATTTGGTTTCTCACTCAATGGCCCAGGTTAGATTCTGTGATCTGGCTTCCAGACAGAACCTCTTGGCTGCAGAGCTTGGAGGTGGGGGTGAGGGAGAGAGAGAGAGACAGGGTATATTATTTGGTCCGGGTAACAGAAACCCTGCGGAATCTGGCTGAGCCAGTGGGGACATTTATTGCCAGAAGCCCCAGGGGAGGGTTGGGCTTTCAGGTCTCTGGCTATGGCATCCCGCTGGGGACATAAAAGGTCCTTGAGGGATTGGGCCATTTCCCCCCCCCCCCCCCCCCCCCCGCCTGCTTCCCCACAGTCTCACCGGCAGAATGTGCAGTCAGACACGTGGACGTTTGCCAATCTGATAGGCGCGGTGCGGTATCACCGTGCTATTTCTTTTAATTGCTTCTATTGTGAGAGGAGTCGAGCATTTTCCCATCTGCTGAAGGGCTACTAGTGTTGCCTTTTATGAGGAACCGGTCCCTACCGGCGTGGCTCACTTGGTCATCTGTGCCTGAGACCAGGTTCTATCTGTCTGTCTTGCTGGTGAGAGCCGCTGGCCCAGGGCATTGAGAGGTGGAGGAATCAGGAGGGCTGCGTCCTATCTGTGGCTAATCTCATCCTAGTTCCCAGCTCCAGGCTCCCTTTCCCCCCGCTTCTTCCATAGATAAGAAGAGCTACCCTGGCCATGTGGTTCAGTGGTTAGAGCATCAGCTTACGGACAGAAGGGTCCTGGGTTGGATTCCAGTCAGGGGGCACATGCCTGGGTTGCAGGCTCGGTGCAGCCGATCAATGATTCTCTCTCATCATTGATGTTCCTATCTCTCTCTCCCTCTTCCTCTCTGAAATATATTTAAAAAACAAACAAACAAAAAACACCCCACCCCTTCTCAGGGTGTGTGCGGCGGGCGGAGGGGGTGTCCTGCTACTTGCTGATAAAAACAGTCCTAATTGACAGTATGGCTTTCTTTGGGGAAGGAGGAAACCTGTCCCGGAAGTCACCCCTTTGTCTCCCTGGACTTCTCAGAATATTGGTCACCACTGGTTCACATGCCCTTTCCTGAACCAAGGGGACTAGGTTCCCCTTGGGACAATGGGGGTGACATCTGGAGTGTGGGGGTCAGCTTCCCCTGAGGCAGATGGGCACAAGGAAGAGAGGAAGGTCCAGCTGGTGTGGCTCAGTGGTTTGAGCATCGACCTATGAACCAGGAGGTCAAGGTTCGATTCCCAGTCAAGGGCACACCGCCCGATTGTGGGGCTCGATCCCCAGTGTGGGGCGTGCAGGAGGCAACTGATCAATGATTCTCTCTCATTACTGATATTTCTCTCTCTCCCTCTCCCTTCTTCTCTGAAAACAATTATATATATATATTTAAATATATTTTATTGTTTTTTTTACAGATAGGAAGAGAGAGAGGGATAGAGAATTAGAAACATCGACGAGAGCAAACATCGATCAGCTGCCTCTTGCACACCCCCTACTAGGGATGTGCCCGCAACCAAGGTACATGCCCTTGACCGGAATCGAACCTGGGACCCTTCAGTTCACAGGCCGACGCTCTATCCACTGAGCCAAACCGGTTTTGGCTAAAAATATATTTTTTAAAAAATTAAAAAGACACCAGCATTTCGAAGATCACGAGGTGGGCCCGGAGCTGGGCTGCTGAGCCCATTTCGGTTCCCAGGCATCATTCCTTCCTTTTCTGGGGCCACCCGCATCCCCCCCCTTCTCTCGCTCAGCCCCTTGGCCCAGCATCCGGAAGTCTCTCTGCTTTCTTCTCTTTCCAAAGCAGGGATGGCCTTTTCACCCTCTCCAACCTCCTTCCCGCTCATTTTCCATTTGTAATTTTGCAAAGGCCGCTGGCAGTGACTCAGCCTCCTCCTCAGCAGCCAGGATGTAATTAGTCTGGGCCAAGGGGTCTTTCTTCACAGAGCCCGGCGCTCACTGGCAAACCGCCCCCCGCCCCCCCCAGGACTCAGTCCTTCCTGCCGATGCTCACTCGCCAGCCAGCCTCCTCCGCCAGGTCTGGATGGCAAAGCCCCACTGCCCTCGGGTTCCCATCTTCTGTGGCCTCCGCCCGTGCCCCCCCCCCCCCCCCCCCCGGCTCCTAGCAACAGGCCTGCTCTGTCTTTCATCATCTCTCTCTCTCTGAACCGAACAAAAAGCTCCTTTCAGTGGTCCTCTGTGGCAGTGTTCTATAGCAGTTAGGTCTGCTTCCCCCATTATAACAGGTCATATATGCTCATTAAAGAAAATGTGGGAAAATCCAGCTAGATAGGAAGGTGGAATAAGGGAAAATATGACTCCCTGCCCCATGACCCAAACCCAGCTTAGTTAACATCGCAGTGTCTTCTGGGAGGTGTTACGACTTGCTCATCTTTGAGTGCTTTCTTCTTCTAGGTATACCAATTAATAATGCGGATTTTTTTTCAATAGATGGAGTTACACATATGTTGATACTAGAGGCCCAATGCATGAAGATTTATGTAAGAATGGGCCTTCCTTTCCCTGGCTGCTGGCACTGCCTTCGCTCTGGCCAGTCACCTTTCCACCTTCCCACGCTGCCCAGAGGCCCAGAGCGGCTGAAGTGGTTCAGAACACCTGCATCCCCCCATCCTCCATCCCCCAGCCCCCAGCCACTCGAGCCTGTGCATGCAAATCAACCCACCATCTTTGGTGGGTTGATTTGCATGCTCACTCCTGATTGGCTGGTGGGCATGGCAAAGGTACTCAATTAGCATGTTACTCTTTTATTAGTATAGATATATGAGATTTGATATGTATGCTATTTTGTATTAACAGCAAGCTTCAAAACTTCATTTGTCAAATTTGCTGAAGGTGTTCACTTCATAGATATTTTTACGCTTAAAAATGTTGAATTTCGTGGCAAAAAAAAGAGTATTTGAGGGAAGTTTTAATTCATTGCTTTATTTTGAAGAAAAGTTATCCTATACTTCAGGCAGCTTATGGTGGACATGCTCCATCTCACGATACTTGTGAATGATGGTTTAAATGTTTTAAAAGTGATGATTTCAATGTGAAAGACAAAAGAATGTTCAGGTCAACTGAAAGTTTTGGAGACCAGTAATTACAAGCATTATTGGATGAAGATGCATCTCAAACTCAAAAACAACCCGCAGAAAGACTAAACGTTGCTCAGCAAACAATTTTCAATCACTCACAGCAATGGGAAAGATTTTAAAGGAAGGAAAATGGGTGCCCCATCAACTGAATGAAAGACAAATGGAAAACCGGAAAGTCATCAGTAAAATGTTGCTTCAATGGCACGAAAGAAAGTATTTTTTGCATGGAATTGAGACTGGCAATGAGAGTGGATTTATTTTGAGAATGCCAAATGCACAAAATCATGGATTAATCCAGGGCAACCATCAACATTGACTGCAAGGCCAAATCATTTCGGAAATAAGACAATGCTCTGTGTTTGATGGGATCAGGGAGGTGTGGTGTATTATGAGCTTCTAAAACCAGGTGAAACGGTTAATACTGATCGCTACCGACAACAAATAATCCACTTAAACCACGCTTTGATCGTGAAACGACCGGAATGTGCCAGGAGACACGGCAAAGTAATTTTGCTTCATGATGACACACCATCACACACTTCGAAACCAGTTAAAGACTCGTGAAAAGATCTTACCTGGGAAGTATTAACCCACTCGCTGTATTCACCAGATTTTGCTCCTTTAGATTATCACTTGTTCCGATCAATGGCACACGCACTTTCTGAGCAGCACTTCAAAACATAAGAAGTGGAAAATGGGGTCTCTGAATGGTTTGCCTCAAAACAAGAAAAGTTCTATTGGGACGGTACCCACAAATTACCTGAAAGATGGAGGCAATGTGTCGCTAGTGATGGATATTACTTTGAATAAAAGCACTTTTGATGCGTCTCTTAAAATTAATGTGTGTTTTTTTTTTAAATTACAAAACCCACCATTATTAACCAGAACACCTGGTAAGAATTTCCTTCTAGCCCTACCTAGTTTGCCTCAGTGGATAAAGTGTTGGCCTGTGGACTGAAGGGTCCTGAGTTTGATTCTGGTCAAGGGTACATGCCCGGGTTGTAGGCTTGATCTCCAGTGGGGGGTGGGCAGGAGGCAGCCAATCCATGATTCTCTCTCAACACTGATGTTTCTATCTCTCTCTCCCTCCCCCTTCCTTTCTGAAATCAATATATATATATATATATATATATATATATTAAACATATTTTATTGATTTTTTACAGAGAGGAAGGGAGAGAGATTGAGAGCCAGAAACATCAATGAGAGCGTCATCGATCAGCTGCCTCCTGCAGGCCCCCCACTGGGGACATGCCCACAACCAAGGTACATGCCCTTGACTGGAATCGAACCTGGGACCCTTCAGTCCACAGGCCAACACTCTATCCACTGAGCCAAACTGGTTTCGGCAATAAAAAAATATTTTTAAAAATTTCCTTCTAAATCTGAGCTCTCACTGCTAACCTTTGTAGACCCTTTGATAAAACAATCAATGCAATCTCTGCAGAGCCACTAACTTTAGTGCCTTCATTTCTGAAGTTTCCAAATTTTCTGTGGTGGGACTATGTTGCTTTTGGTAATCACAAAAATGTAACCTTGGTGTTGTGGGCTGAATTGAGTCCCCCCAAATTCCCATGTGGAAATCCTAACCCCCATACCACAGAATATGAGGCTTGATTCTGGACCCACGCTTACCTGAGCTTGGCGCTTCAGATCCCAGCTCAGCTGTTTTCTTCCCGTGTTTAACATTTCTCATCTGTAAAATGAGGGTCACAAAAGCATGGGGATGAGGGCTCAATGAATGAATGTAGCCAAAGCAGTACATTTTTTTAAAAAATATATATTTTATTGGTTTTTTACAGAGAGGAGGAGAGAGGGATAAAGAGCTAGAAACGTCAATGAGAGAGAAACATTGACCAGCTGCCTCTTGCACAACCCCCACCGGGGATGTGCCCGCAACCAAGGCACATGCCCTTGACCGGAGTCGAACCTGGGACCTTTCAGTCCGCAGACCGACGCTCTACCGCTGAGCCAAACTGGTTTCAGCCAAAGCGGTACATTTGAATGAATGTATTTAAACTACTCTGTCCAGTAGAGTAGCCACCAGCTGCACACACCTGCTGAACATCTGAAATGCTCATTTTTAAAAATAATTTTTATTGTTACCACTGAGCCACACCAGTTGGGACTATTTCATTTAAAAAAAAAAAAATTTAGCCCTAGCCGGTTTGGCTCAGTGGATAGAGCATTGGCCTGTGGACTGAAGGGTCCCGGGTTCAATTCCTGGTCAGGGCACATGTCCGGGTTGCGGCTTGATCCCCAGTAGGGGGTAATGCAGGAGGCAGCTGATCAATGATTCTTTCCCTCTCTCTTCCTCTCTGAAATCAATAAAATTTAAAAATAACGAAATATTTTTTATTGTTTAGTTACAGTTGATGCACATTATTATATTAGTTTCAGGTGGACAACCATGCGCTTAGACATTGATATAACTTATGATCACCCCAATACGTCTAGTACCTCCCTGACACCATATATAGCTATTACAATATTGCCGACTATATTCCCTAGGCAGTCCGTTACATCCCCTTGGCTATCCTTGTTTCCTTTTTAAAAATAAAATAGCCCTGTGGGTGTGGCTCAGTGGATAGAGCATCGGCCTTCAGACTAAAGGGTCCTGGGTTTGATTCCAGTCAAGGGCATGTACCCAGGCCCCCGTTGGGACACATGCAGGAGGCAACCAATTGATGTGTCTCTCTCACATTGATGTTTTTCCCTCTTGATTTCTTCTTCTCCTTTCTTTAAAAAAAAAATTATTTTATTTTATTTTTCATTGCTTTCAGAGAGAAAGAGGGTGGGGAGAGAGAGAGAGAGAAACAGAAACATCAATGATGAGAGAGAATCGTTGATTGGCTGCCTCCTGCACGCCCCACAGTAGGGATCGAGCCCAGAACCCGAGCATGTAGCCTTGACCGGAAATCGAATCGAGACCTGGTTCAGAGGTCGATGCTCAACCACTGAGCCACACTGGTTTGGGCTCCTACCCTTTTCCAGTCTCTAAACATCCATGGGAACATACCGTTGGGTGAGGAGTAACAGTGGCCCCGTGGCCTGCACTGTATCCCTGTGGGCCTATCAGACAGTCTGGCTTGAAACGACGCCTGGCACAGAGCGATCGCCCTTGTGGCTACTGTCACTGTTCAGTGCCTGGCGCATGGTGAGTGCTTTTCCAAGCGGCAGTGTTTGTCCTGAAGACTCTCACCGTGCCCTCTGCCCCCGCTCTGGAGACCTGTGCCTGGAACACATTGTCTGATTCCCTGCGCAGCTTGTGCTATTTATCCACTGTTAGGGTTTATGGTCTTCCCTTTCATCTTTCTTTTTAAAAAAAAAAAAAAAAAAACCCCACATATTTTATTAACTTTTTACAGAGAGGAAGAGAGAGAGATAGAGAGTTAGAAACATTGATGAGATGCCAGGCTGGGAGCGGCCAGGCCCGGAGCAGCGGGGTCGGGTGCGGCCAGGCCCGGAGCAGCAGCTGCCAGGCTGGGAGCGGCCAGGCCCGGAGCAGCCGGGTCGGGTGCGGCCAGGCCCGGAGCAACGGCTGCCAGGCTGGGAGCGGCCAGGCTCGTAGCAGCAGCTACCAGGCTGGGAGCGGCCAGGCCCGGAGTGGCCGGGCCCGGAACCGCCGGGCCCAGAGCAGCCGGGTCGGGTGCGGCCAGGCCCGGAGCAGCAGCAGTCAAGTCCAGAGCAACTAGGTCGGAAGTGGCAGTGGCCAGACCCGGAGCAGCTGGTTGTGGTACGAACGAGAGCAACAGAGGCCAGGCCCGGTGCAGCCAGGCCCGAAACAGCTCGCTCCTCGCCTGCCCCCGCCCCAAGGCTGCCTCTCAGACATGGCTGGAAACTTTTGCGGGAACTTGAGGGTCTGCTGAATCAAGTGATGAAGGCTTAGATCTGGATGTGTTGAGTTAGTATAGCGCTGGGGTGTTGATCTATGAGTGCCTTGGGTGGGGCCTGGATGAAGTTGGTTGACCTATTTGGAAATGTCTTTTGTGTGAAGTGTATCCTTGGGCATGTGGAGATATTATTGATATGAGAAAATGCTAAGTATCTGATTTACTATCTGAAAAGGGATTTACTATCGAGGAAAGGGAAGGAGGAAGAGACTGAACATAAACTGTGCACCTATGGATGAGGACAATGGGGGATGAGGAGGGGGTGGTGGGTGGGGTGGGAACCTGGTGGAGGGGGGAAGAAATGAGGAACCTTTGTAATATTATGAACGATAAAGATTGATTTAAAAAAAAGAAAGAAACATTGATGAGAGAGAAACATCCATCAGCTGCCTCCTGCACACCTCCTACTGGGGATGTGCCCGCAACCAAGGTACATGCCATTGACCAGAATCGAACCTGGGACCTCTCAGTCCGCAGGCCGACGCTCTATCCGCTGAGCCAAACCGGTTAGGGTTCATCTTTCATTTTCATCCCTCTTCTCCCTGACCCCGGACCTCTCCAGGGGCATCTACACACACACACACACACACACACACACACACACAAAACACTCTTGGCCATCATCGATCTGTTTCCTCCCCAGACCCCGCACACCCCAGCGAGGCCTGGTCTGTGATACTCAGACAGATGGAGCGTTGCCAGCAGGGGCTGTTGGCAGGCTGCCAAGGGGCTGCTCAAAGAGGACTCCCCTCCTTCCCCCCCAACAGGTCCACTCCCGGGGCTCCCAGGCCCGCCCGCAGCCTGGCAGCCGGTGGAGCGGAGCGCGGAGGCTCCGCTGAGGACTAGGACGGCTGGCTGGCCTCTCGGGAGAGCAACGCGCACACCAGATGGCAATCCTGGGCACAGCCCGCAGGGTGAGAACAGTTTCGTCGAAAAGGAAAATATCTCCATCAGCCACTTTGGTGGAGGCAGTGGAGGTGCCAGGGACATCGCTGGAGGGAGGTGGTTAACCGCGAGGAAATAAACACTGTTGTAACAGGGTTTGTTAACAGGGACTTGGAGAAAGGGACCCTCTAAAAAGAGAGAATACAAGGGAGACGTGGAAAGGAATGGAGGAGGGTGAGTGGGACAAAATGGCAGGAGTCACAGCCTGGGAGAAATTCCAACGAGGAGTCCCCAGTGGCAGGGACACCTACATTTTATTTTATTTATTTATTTAATTTAATTTAATTTAATTATTTTATTTTATTTTATTTTTATAGCATTGATCTGTTTCTTTTTCTTCTTTTTCCTTTTTTATATTGATTTTTTACAGAGAGGAAGAGAGAGGGATAGAGAGTTAGAAACATCGATGAGAGCGAATCATCGACCAGCTGCCTCTTGCACACCCCCCACTGGGGATGTGCCCGCAACCGAGGTACATGCCCTTGACCGGAATCGAACCCGGGACCTTTCAGTCTGCAGGCCGACGCTCTATCCCCTGAGCCACACTGGTTTTGGCGACACCTACATTTCATTGTGTGCTAAGTATATACTAGAGGCCCCCACACGAAATCCGTGCAAGAGTAGGCCTTTGCAGCCCCGCTGCCTCATGGCCCCGCCCCCGCCCATGGGTCATTCTGAAAAGTCATCCCGCCCTCTGGTCTAATTAGCATATTAGCTCTTTATTATATAGGATGGTGTCAGATGGGTACTAGGTTTATTGGGGTGATCACTTTGGAAGTTATATCAATGTCTAATCATGCGGTTGTACACCTGAAATTAATATAATAGTGTACATCAACTGCAATTAAATATATATATATATATATATATATATATATATATATACTAGTGGCCCAGTGCACAAAATTGGTGCAAGGGGGTGGTGTGTGTCCCTCAGCCTGGCCTGCACCCCCTCCAATCTGGGACTCCTCGGGGATGACCTACTGGCACAGGGATTGGGCCTAAACTGGCAGTCAGACATATCCTCTTGCAAGCAGGACTGCTGGCTCCTAACCGCTCACCTGCCTGCCTGCCTGATTGCTCCTAACCACTCTGCCTGCTGGCCTGATCGCCCCCAAACACCCCCCCACACACACACGCTCTATCCACTGAGCCACATTGGCCGGGCTCCATAGGACTTTTAAAAGACCAGGACCAATAATATTCCATTCTAAACTGATTGTTTCCCCCAAGCTGTATCTTCTGCAAGGAGACATCCTGGCTAAGAGACTCACTTTCATTTCAGGCGCATGGCAGAGTGAAGAGACTGGACCAGACAGTGAGAGGCAGGGGCTAGGAGGTCAGCAGCACAGCCCTCGGCGGGGGGACTAGGTAACAAGCCCTCTATATTTTATTATTTTTTAAAAATATATGTTTATTGATTTCAAAGAGGAAGGGAAAGGGAGAGAGAGAGGGAGAAACATCAGTGATGAGAGAGAATCATTGATCAGTTGCCTCCTGCACTACTGGGGATTGAGCCTGCAACCCAGGCATGTGCCTGACCGGGAACTGAACCGTGACCTCTCGGTTCATAGGTCGACACTCAACCACTGAGCCACACCGGCCAGGCAACAAGCCCTCCTGAACCCTGGAAACGGTGAGGAGGATGCTGGGGGTCCCACTGCCTGTGAGATGGGAGTGGGAGAGGATTCTATTTAGATCTCAGAGGCCAGGGCCTCCCCAGCTGTCACACAGGTCACTGATGAGGCACTTGGTCACCGGCCCACCAAGTCGGGGACTGGGCCCTGGGGGAGAGGCCTGGCAGGTGTGGCACATAGAGAGGGGCAATGGGGCAGCCCCGCTGGGTGACTAGCTGTGGTGAGTCAAGGACACGTCCTCGGCCAGGCGCCCTGCCCTACACCCCTCCCTGGGTAGACACTGCCACCTTCTGGCTCTTTGTTGACTGACTGCTCTATCCCCCACCTTTTTTTTTTTTTTTTTTAAATATTTTTAAAATTGATTTCAGAGAGGAAGTGAGAGAGAGAGATAGATTCAAACATCGATGATGAGAATCACTGATCAGCTGCCTCCTGCATGCCCCCAATCAGCGATTAAGCCCACAACTCAGGCATGTGCCCTCCAGGTTCATAGATCAATGCTCAACCACTAAGCTATGCTGGCCAGGTTTAATTTATTAAAAAAAAATAATAATTATATATATATATATATTATTGATTTTTTACAGAGAGGAAGGGAGAGGGATAGAGACTTAGAAACATCGATGAGAAAGAAACATAGACCAGCTGCCTCCTGCACACCCCCTACCAGGGATGTGCCAGCAACCAAGGTACATGTCCCTGACCGGAATCAAACCTGGGTCCCTTCAGCCGCATGCCGACGTTCTATCCACTGAGCCAAATCGGTTTCGGCTAATTGACTTTTTTTTTTTTTTAAAGAGAGATAGAAGAAGAGGAGAGAGAGAAAGAGAGAGAGAGAGACATTGACTTGTTGTTCCACTTATTTATGCATTCATTGGTTGATTCTTGGAGATCAAACTCGAAACCTTGGCGTATTGGGACGACACTCTAACCCAGTAGTTGGCAAACTCATTAGCCCACAGAGCCAAATATCAACAGCACAACGGTTGAAATTTCTTTTGAGAGCCGAACACCGACTTCTGCGCATGGGCCACAAAGTTTCAATCGCACTGTACGTGCACGCCCGCACGTGGTATTTTGTGGAAGAGCCACACTCAAGGGGCAAAAGAGACGCATGTGACTCGAGAGCCACAGTTTGCCGACCACTGCTCTAGCCAACTGAGCCACCTGGCCTTGCCATGTCTCATCTTTTTTTTTCTTTTTTTCTTTTTTTTTTTAATATATTTTATTGATTTTTGTACAGAGAGGAAGGGAGAGAGATACAGAGTTAGAAACATCAATGAGAGGGAGTCATTGATCAGCTGCCTCTTGCACACCCCCTACCGGGGATGTGCCCGCAACCAAGGTACATGCCCTTGACCGGAATCGAACCCGGGACCCTTCAGTCCCCAAGCCGACGCTCTACCCATTGAGCCAAACCGGTTTCGGCTCATGTCTCATCTTAAGGAGAGCTTTCTCCTGACCAGGAACGTCCTCCTTTACCCGCTAATACTCCTGCCATCCTGGGGCCCCACCAAGTCTCCTTCCGTAGTCTGGCTGATCCCAACCCTTTCAATGCTTTGGTCTCCGCCCACTGATGGTTTAACACCGGTGTCAGCCTAATCCCTCTCCCAAGATAGCTTTGTCTGCCTTCCTCTCCAGCTGGCTGGGGCAGGGCCGCACTCCCTGTGGACAGCCACGATGGTGGCACGCAGGCCCCGGGGCTGCTTCCAGCCCGTGTCCATCGTTTCTTTGTTCGATGGTTGGTTGGCTTTTTCCCCCCTTTTTTTCTGGGAATCCTCTGCTCCTCCCAACTATTGTTCCCTTTTAAGGCAAGCTTGCTCGGTCCTTGGAACTAGTGGGCCTGGACTTCTAAAATATCACAGTGGTTTGGCTCAATGGATAGAGCGTCGGCTGGGGGACTGAAGGGTCCCGGGTTCGATTCCGGTCAAGGGCATGTACCTTGGTTGCGGGCGCATCCCCAGTAGGGGGTGTGCAGGAGGCAGCTGATCGATGACTCTCTCTCATCGATGTTTCTAGCTCTCTATCTCTCTCCCTTCCTCTCTGTACAAAATCAATAAAATATATTTAAAAATAAAATAAAATATCACAGTGGTTTTCTCTCTCTCTCTCTCTCTATATATATATATATATATATTTTTTTTTTAATTTTTCTAATGAGAGGAAAGGAGAGGGAAAGGAAGATAGGAACAATGATGAGAGAGAAACATCGACCAGCTGCCTCCTGCACACCTGCCACTGGGAATGTGCCCGCAACCAATGTACATGCCCTTGATTGGAATCGAACCCGGGACCCCTCAATCCGCAGGCCGACGCTCTATCCACTGAGCCAAACCGGTTTCGGCTCTCCCTTCCTTTCTACAGGGTGTTACTTCTCTCTTTCTCTCTCATTACCTGAACAGTGAGCTACACTTTCCTGCTATCCTTCAGCCCCTGCCCCTGGGAATCACTCCGACCTGGCCCAAGGCCCTTTGTTAGAGTCTCGGACTCAGTGCTGGAACCCACATTTCCTGCACCAGCCAGCAGGCACCAACTCCCCCACCCCCGCCCACGTGACCCAGCGCTTCACCACGTGGTCTTCCCGTTCCCGAGGCCCAAGCACAGAAGTGAGCTGGGGCTACCATGTTGATTGAGATCTTGCCTTGGGCTCTAAAGATGCTGTCCTGGCCTTGGCCAGGAAGGCACTTCGTCCTGTGGGTTCACCTGGGGGGCCTGGGGGAGAGGCTGGGCTCCTGCGTGCAGTCCATCCACGCCTGCTGCTTGTCCTCCGCAGGCCACCCCTCCCTGGCTTGAAGGTCCTCTCAACCACTTTCCCCCTCTCCACAGGCCGACCCAGTCACTGGGCACCCCGGCAATGCAGTCCCTGCTTCCTTGCCCACCTCGACCCCGTGGCCCCTGCTTCCTGCCTGGGGCAGAGCACCACAGAGGCTCCCCATAAGATCCCTGCCGGCTGGAGGCCCAGGGCACACAGCTGAGCCAGAGGATGGGTGCCAGGGCGCTCCGAGGGCTCACCGTCCTTTCCACCCAAATGTGGAAAGGGGGAAGGGGTGCTCACCTCTGGACCCCTGCGGTTGCTAAGGGCCCCTGACAATGACCCAGGACCTCCACAGCAGCCCATACCCACAAACCCCAGCGGCATGGCTAGACAGGAGCCCTTTTGTTCTCAAAGTGCTCTGGGGGCCAAAACCGGTGTGGCTCAGTGGATAGAGCATCGGCCTGCGGACTGAAGGGTCCCAGGTTCGATTCCGGTCAAGGGCACGTACCTTGGTTGCGGGCACATCCCCAGTAGAGGGTGTGCAGGAGGCAGCTGATCGATGATTCTCTCTCATCGATGTTTCTAACTCTCTATCCCTTTCTCTCCTCTCTGTAAAAAATCAATAAAATATATTTTTTAAAAAATTTTAAAAAGCCTGCGATGGTTTTCCCCGGTACCAGAATAATGGCGTCCTTGCCCAGCCTCCAAGACCCATGGAAACCAGCCCTGCCTGCTCCTCTGGGCCCAGCACATCTCCCTCGGCCCTGGCTCACCACACTCCAGGCACATGGATCTTCACGAACGTCTGTCTGGTCTCAAGCCCGTTTCTGCCACAGGCCCTTTGCACATGCTGCTCCTTCTGCTCAGAAAGCTCTTCCCCCAGATGTCCCCTCCGCCAGCTCCTTGTCATTCAGTCGGCAGCTCAGAAGCCAACCTCCCCGGACTATTCCGATCTGGAGTAGCTTCCCCTGTCCTGGATGCTCTCTCCACCTACGCGCCATTTTATTTTCTTCTCCGCACAGATCCCTCGCTGAGGCTTCAGGGCCCGTCCCCTGGCGTGGGCCCCTGCCGAGGCTCAGTACCCAGTTCTGTGTTCTTTTCTTTCAATGGAACCCCTCGCCAAAACCGGTGTTGCCCAGTGGATAAAGCGTCAGCTTGCGGACTGAAAGGTCCCGGGTTTGATTCCGGTCAAGGGCACGTACCTTGGTTGCGGGCACATCCCCAATAGGAGGTGTGCAAGAGGCAGCTGATGGATGTCTCTCTCTCATCGATGTTTCTATCTCTCTCTCTTCCTCTCTGTAAAAAAAAAAAAAAAATCAATAAAATATATTAAAAAATAAAATAAAATAAAATAAATGGAACCCCTTGCCTGGCCAACGCCACTGTGTGAGCTTCAGGCCCCACAGAATCTAAGTCCATTTGTACCCAGAGCACGGGACCGGGCTGCAGCTGGTACAGCCTGTGCCCGCCGCTGGCAGGAAGTCTCAGCATTCCTCCCAGCAGGCTGTTTTGACAGGCCCCTGGCCTCCCCGTCTCTTCGGGTCTGGGCGCCAAGAGGCAGCTTTGGCCAGAAATCTCAGTAACTGCTCCGCGTGCTGTGTCCTGAATTCAACACGGGGGTGTGTGTGTGTGTGCGTGTGTGTGTAACAGACCCTGGGAGCCGCTGTTTGTCCTTCTCCCTGCTGCATGCCCCGTGCCTTGATTTCCCCAAACGGACATAAACATTCCCAGTCAACAGCTGTGGCACCTAAAACTACTCACTGAGGGACCTGGCCAGGTTGCTCAATGGTTAGAACGTCCTCCCAATACACCAAAGTTTTTGGTTTGAGCCCTGGTAAGGGCACATACAAGAATCCACCAGTGAGTCCTAACCAGTGTGACTCAGTTGATTAGAGCATCAATCCATACACCAAAAGGTCAGGGGTTCGATCCCCAGTAAGAGCGCATGCCTGGGTTTCAGGTTCAAACCCCAGTAGGGGCACAAACAAGAGACAATCAATCAAAGTCTCCCCACCTCTGTCTCTCTACCTCCCCACCCTTCCTCTTCCTCTGAAATCAATTAAACACACACACACACACATATCTCCTTGGGTGAGGATTATTAAAAAAAAAAAAAAAAAGGAATCAACCAGTGAATGCATGAATAAGTAGGACAACAAATTAATGGTTTTTTTTTCTCTCTCTCTCTTTCTATCTCTCTAAAATCAATAAAGAAATATTAGCCCAGCCACCATGGCTCAGTGGTTGAGCATTGACCTATGAAGCAGGAGGTCACGGTTCGATTCCTGGTCAGGATACCTGCTCCAGGTTGCAGGCTTAATCCCCAGTAGGGGGCGTGCAGGAGGCAGCCGATCCATAATTCTCTCTCATCACTGATGTTTCTCTCTCTCTCTCTCCCTTCCTCTCTGAAATCAATAAAAATATATATCAAAATAAATAATTTTAATAAAAAGAAAGTACTCGGTGAAGAAACTGAAAAACCAAGGTTTCTGTAGGCTCTTGCATCTCTTCCCTTTCCCAGCTTTTCTGCAAAGCTCGTCCTTGTGCCTAGCACCTGCCTTAGGCCTGACCGGCTTGGGCAAGCACTGCGCGCACCGAGAGTTAACTCTCGCACTGCCTTGCTCCTGGCAGGCCTGGCCCAGGGGCCAGAGAACTCTTTCTGGGCGGCTCCTGTGCCGCCGCTACCAGAGGTCAGAGCGGAAACCTGCTTGCCTCCTCGTGAGACTCGGGTCTGAAGGATGGAAGCGCCAAATCAGCTCCCAAGGCACAGGGCCAACGCTTGCAACCAATTCCTCCAAGCGGGCCGAGTCCAGGGAGGCCAATGCCAAGGCTGTGTTTTCTGTTTGACCAAGTAAGGGAGGTCTTAGGGAGACCGCGGCACCTTGTGGCGCGGCCCGTGACACAGCGGAAAAAGCGCTGACCTGGCTCCGGGAGTCCGAGAACCGGGGCTGGCCGACGCCGTGTCTGGTGAGAGCCCTTCCCCGGGTTCCAGGCGGCTGGCATCTCCGTGTAACCTTCCAGGCTGGGAAGAAATCGAGTCACCTCCACGTCGTAGCTTTTCCTGGGGGGCCGTGGGGAGCCGTCCTTTGAAACTGGAGCGAGTGTCCCCTCCTGGTGGCAAAAGCAATAAAGAAAGGAGAGGATGAGTGAGCTTGATGGCTAAAGGTATAACGATGCCCAAACCGGTGTGGCTCAGTGGATAGAGCGTCGGCCTGTGGACTGAAAGGTCCCACCGGGTTTGGTTCCGGTCAAGGGCAGGTGCCTTGGTTGGGGAACATCCCCAGTGGGGGGGGGCGGTGTGCAGGAGGCGGCTGATCGATGTTTCTCTCTCATCCATGTTTCTGGCTCTCTATCCCTCTCCCTTCCTCTTTGTAAAAAGTCAATAAAATATATCTTTTTTTTTTCATGTATGGGAGTGGGGGGGGGCAATGGTAAGATATGTACACAGATAATAATTTAATAAAAAAAAAATATATATATATTTTGTCCTGCTCTCCCAAACTGGGTGATCAATGTTTCTCTCTCATCGATGTTTCTAATTCTCTACCCTTCTCCCTCCTCTTTGTAAAAAAATCAATAAAATATATATTTTTAAAAAAGAATCAAGCAATGCATAACTAAGTAGAATAATAAATCAATGTCTAGCCGAAACCGGTTTGGCTCAGAGGTAGAGCGTCGGTCTGCGGACTGAAGGGTCCCAGGTTCGATTCCGATCCAGGGCATGTACATTGGCTGCGGGCACTCCCCGGTAAGGGGTGTGCAAAAGGCAGCTGGTCGATGTCTCTCTCTCATCGATGTTTCTAGCTCTCTATCCCTCTCCCTTCCTCTCTATAAAAAAAAAAAAATCAATAAAATATATTTTAAAAAATAACAAACAAATAAATAAATAAATGTCTATCTCTCTCTCTCTAAGAAAAAAATAAGTAAATAAATAAAAAGAATAGTATATCCTTCATAGGGCTGTATGACACTTCAGTGGGTTAGTCCTAGAGCAAATGCCCCGTGCATGTCACCCTCACCATCACGGCTGCCTGTTGTTTGCGTGGGTAGAGCAGCCATGGGGACAAGTAAGGAGGAGCCGTCATTGGGATCCCGGTCTGAAACCTGTGAGGGCGGAGGACCATGGGGTCCCTCTTCACCCGAGACCACAGATGTCCCGGGGCTGAGGGCCCGGGAGCAGGCCGCCCCTCCCTGGCGGCGGCCGCTCTCCTCTGGCCACACGGATGCCCTTGGGACCACCTGACGTGGCCCGGCGCTGGGTGCGCGCCTGGGCATTCCTGACATAGCCCGCCCCGGAGCGGGGCCGGTGCCGGCGGCTCGGCATGAAAACAGCTCAGAGCCAGGGAGGGGAAAGGTCACCTGCTGAGCTGTGTCCAGGGGGCGGGGACACAGTTCCCAGGGGAATAAGCCCTGGTCCTTACGAAGGACGCCGAGCCCGTCCTGAGCACCTGTCCAGGGCTGGGCCCTCCACCAACAGGAAGGCCGTGCGGGCATCGGGACGGGCTGGGGGAGAGCACCCCGCAGGCTAATTCAGTGTCCGGGCTCATGGAGCCCATGGTTGTTACACGGTCAGGAATTTTGCAAGCCAGCTGTTAGACACAGCCATTATTTTTTTTTTTAAATGAATCTTTTATTTATTTATTTATTTTAAAAAAATATATTTATTGATATTTTACAGAGAGGAAGAGAGAGGGATAGAGAGTTAGAAACATCGATGAGATAGAATCATCGATCAGCTGCCTCCTGCACACCCCCTACTGGGGATGTGCCCGCAACCAAGGTCCATGCCCTTGACCAGAATCGAACCCGGGACCTTTCAGTCCGCAGGCCGACGCTCTATCCGGTTTCGGCAAACACAGCCATTATTATAATTTTAAAAAATTATATCTGAGCCAAACCGGTTTTGTCAGACACAGCCATTATTATAATTTAAAAAAAAAAAAAAACACAAAAATTATATAAACTTACAATTAAGTACATTTTAGTAAAAGCCTCAAAAGTCATCATTTCCAGGTAAAAAAAAGGTATTGAAATTAAGCAGGAAAAAAAACAAGCAAACTCATAGGCAGACAACAGTATGGTGATTGCCAGAGGAGAATGGGGGGGGAGGGGCGGTGAATATGTGTGTGTGTGTGTGTGTGTGTGTGTGTGTGTGTTATAGCTCAGTAAAAGGTTAGGGAAGAAAATAGTGAAGGTAAAATGGAGCAATCTGAGACGGAGAAACTTGACCCCCCAGTTCTTTGTTGGAAGGCCCGCTAGGCGATGCCCTGAAGCTATTGGGAAGATGCACTGTGGGAGGCGGGAGGGGAATGGGAGGCATGATGCTGACTCAGCGAGGGTGAGGGCAGGGCAAACATCTTGATAAATCTACTTGATAAACAAATGAAGGGCCTCAGGAAACCCAGGGGAACTAAATCACTGTGGGATGGAAAGATGAAAGCTCAGAGAGAAGAAATCAGAGAGAAGTCATCTAAGTTACACACACACACACACACACACACACACGCACGCACGCACGCACTAGAGGCCCAGTGCACAAAATTCATGCACTGGTAGGGTCCCTACTGCCGGCTGCCAGTGGGTATTCCTTCCCTTCCCCAGGCCGGCCCCGTCCCCTGGTCAAACTCCCAGACAAGGGGACAATTTGCATACTACACTGTTATTATATAGATTTTAATATATATTATATATATTTAAATATATTTAATTGATTTTTTAAAATTTATTTTATTGATTTTTCACAGAGAAGAAGAGAGAGATAGAGAGTTAGAAACATCGATGAAAGAGAATCATCGATCAGCTGCCTCCTGCACAACCCCTACTGGGGATGTGCCCGCAACCAAGGTACATGCCCTTGACCGGAATCGAACCCGGGACCCTTCAGTCCGCAGGCCGACGCTCTATCCACTGAGCCAAACCGGTCCCGGCTATATTTTATTGATTTTTTACAGAGAGGAAGGGAGAGGGATAGAGAGTTAGAAACATCAATCAGTCGAAACCGGTTTGGCTCGATGGATAGAGCGTCGGCTTGGAGACTGAAAGGTCCCAGGTTCGATTCCAGTCAAAGGCATGTACCTTGGCTGTGGGCACATCCCCAGTAGGGGGTGTGCAGGAGGCAGCTGATCAATGATTCTGTCTCAAGACTTAGGTGATTTATATTATTAAATATATTTAAAAAAAGAAGAAGAAACATCAATCAGCTGCTTCTTGCCCACCCCCCAATGGGGATATGCCTGCAACCAAGGTATGTGCCCCCGACTGGAATTGAACCGGGGACCCTTGAGTCCGCAGGCCGACGCACCATCCACTGAGCCACACCGGTTTCGGCTTAAAATATATTTTTATTGATTTTAGAGTCCTCCCCGGCCTGGGCCCTGATCAGGGCACATGCAGAAGGCAACCCATCAATGTGTTTCTCTCACATAAAAGTTTCTCCGCCTTTCACTCTCTCTCTCTCCTTCTTTCTCTAAAAGCAACGGGAAAATGTCCTCGGGTGAGGACTTACAAAAGGAGCGTGTCAGCTCCCGGGAACACAGCTGTGTTCTCTCTCTGTGCCAAGCATCTCACGCACCGCCCTCGTGGAAATAGCTGGCTGCCTGTGTGTGCGCCACACTGATTCTCCCACAGACAGCCATGGGGCTGTCACCTTGTTTTTTCTCCCGGGTGGAGCAGTGATGCATTCTTCTCTTTTCTTTTCTTTCCTTATTTTATATATATATATATATATATATATATTATTGATTTTGTACAGAGAGGAAGGGAGAGAGATAAGAGAGTTAGAAACATCCATGAGAGAGTCATCGATCAGCTGCCTCTTGCACACCCCCCACTGGGGATATGCCCACAACCAAGGTACATGCCCTTGACCGGAATCGAACCCGGGTCCCTAAGCCGACGCTCTATCCATTGAGCCAAACCGGTCTCGGCTTCTTTTTTTCCCTTTTTTTAAAATATATATTTTATTGATTTTTGTACAGAGAGGAAGGGAGAGAGATAGAAAGTTAGAAACATCGATGAGAGAGAGCCATCGATCAGCTGCCTCTTGCACACCCCCAACTGGGGATATGCCCGCAACCAAGGTACATGCCCTTGACCGGAATCGAACCCGGGTCCCTTCAGTCCCCAAGCCGACGCTCTATCCATTGAGCCAAACCGGTCCCGGCTTCTTTTTCTTTAAAAAAAAAAAAAAAAAAAATATATATATATATATATATATATATATATATTTTTTTTTAATATATTTTATTGATTTTTCACAGAGAGGAAGGGAGAGAGATAGAGAGTTAGAAACATCAATGAGAGAGAAACATCGACCAGCTGCCTCTTGCACACCCCCTACTGGGGATGGGCCCGCAACCAAGGTACATGCCCTCAACCGGAATCGAACCCGGGACCTTTCAGTCCGCAGGGCGACGCTCTATCCACTGAGCCACACCGGTCCTGGCTATAAATATATATTTTATTGATTTTTCACAGAGAGGAAGGGAGAGGGATAGAGAGCTAGAAACAGCGATGAGAGAGAACATCGATCAGCTGCCTCCTGCACACCCCCCACTGGGGATGTGCCCACCACCAAGGTACATGCCCTTGACCGGAATCGAACCCGGGACCCTTCAGTCCACAGGTTGATGCTCTATCCACTGAGCCAAACCGGTTTCGGCCAGTGATGCATTCCTGCAGGAAGTTACCACGTCTCCTCCCCCCCCCCCCCCCTATTCCTCTTTATCTCTTACATCAAAGCAGCCACTGGGTAAGCGCACCACACCTCGCAAAACATCTTAACCTTATCTTTACGGCTGGGCAGTTCATCTTTGCCCAAGGTTATGAGGTCCATTAAGGAGCGGTTTCTCTTTCTGGAACTTTTCTAATTCTGGATCATTCTCATGTTTGTCAGTTTCCAGGAAAGGACTCTGAGCCTGAGCAGCTGCTCCAGGTGCGGCGGGCGGTCAGCTCTGGGTCATGGGGCCGCCTCAGGTCGTCCTGGGACTTGTCCATGTACTAGGCCTGCACCAAGGCCCGGGTCAGGGGTGCATCTGGGCAAGGTGGGCACTGCAAGCTCAGAGGCACCTGATCTGCATGAGTGTGGGCACCAAAATGCCATTCCCTCACCTCAGTTTCCTGGTTGCTGAAACTTAGGTGTGGCCATATCCAGGCTATTATTATCTTTTAAAATCTATTTTATTGATTTTTTTTTTTTTACAGAGAGGAAGGGAGAGGGATAGAGAGTTAGAAACATCCTCGAAACATCCATGCTCTGTCTACTGAGCCAAACTGGTCAGGGCTTGAATGAATAATTTTAACACCACCACCACGTGTCTCGATGTGTGCCAGGTACCATTCTAAGCATTTTATCAGCACGAATCTATTCAAGCCTAATAATTAGTAGGAGTAGGTGTTACTACATCCATTTGCAGATGAAGAAATTGAGGCTCAGAGAAGCTATGTGATTTGCCAGGGCAATGAGGCAATCATAACAAACGACTTCAGCGTCACGAAGCAACCTTCAAGCTCCAGAAAGATGATGTTACCTTTCAATCATTTTCCTCTTGCTCCAACTTTGAATTTCTGCTTTCATTAGGGATTTTTAGGATTAGCTTAAGCAACCTGTGAGAAAATTTCATAAAATTAAGTCATAGCCCTAAAAGGTTTGGCTCAGTGGATAGAGCGTCGGCCTGCGGACTGAAAGGTCCCAGGTTCAATTCCGGTCAAGGGCAAGTACCTTGGTTGTAGGCACATCCCCAATGGTAGGTGTGCAGGAGGCAGCTGATGGATGTTTCTCTCTCATTGATGTTTCTAACTCTCTAGCCCTCTCCCTTCCTCTCTGTAAAAAAAAAAAAAAAAAAAAAAAAAAAATCAATAAAATATATATTTTTAAAAATAAATCATATTTTATAACCTTCCAAAATTGTTTCTGGACCCTGCCTGTTATTGTCCATAAATTTACTTTACAAAGTTAAAATCAGAGTCGGTTTTTTTTTATCTCTTTCATTAGGAGAAGGTCTGGGGGATTGTTTACCTTGTGTGATGACTCAGGTATAAATCAATAATGCCGCCCCCCATTCCCTCCCCTTCCTCCCTCCCCCCACACTTGCAGGTTGCAGAAACTGAGCTTGGCCATGAAGGATGAGTTGGATCTGACCACAGGAAGTGGAAAAGGGTCCACTGGATGAAGGAAAGGAAGGGACAGTGTAAAGGCTCAGAGGCAGGGAGGATATTCTGGGCAATGTCTGAAGTTCTTGGGGGTAGGAGATGTAAATGAGAAGGATGGTGAGGGAGGCGAGAGCCAAGAAATGGTATAAGCTCATTCAGATTTTATTGTATCAGGCCGAGGAGAGCTCCTGCAAATATTTGACCGTGAAGTAACTGCTCGGACCTGCAGGCAGAGCGCAGATGGGGAGGCGGGAGGGAGCACCGACTGCTGGCGGAGACATCGCTTTAGAGATGACCATAAATAGCTCTGCTTTCGGCACCTCCCCCACAGCCCTCCCCTTCCCCTGCCTTCTGATTTCTAATAATGGCACCGCCATTCTTTCTGCTCCAGGGATGCACGTCTGAGTCACTCGGACTCCTCCACCGGCTGCAGGCCTGGGGGCTGCCCGTTCTATCTCTGTGCCATCTCCGGAGTCCTGCCCTTCCCCTGGTCCTCCCAGGACCCCGTGTCAGGCCTGCCCCTGGTTCAGGCGCCCTGGCCTGCTTTTCTTCCTTCCTTCCTTCCTTCCTTCCTTCCTTCCTTCCTTCCTTCCTTCCTTCCTTCCTTCCTTCCTTCCTTCCTTCCTTCCTTCCTTCCTTCTTTTCTTCCTTGCTTCTTTCCCTCCTTCCCTCCTTCCCTCCTTCCTTCCCTCCCTCCTCCCTTCTTTCTTTCTTTCCTTCCTTCCTTCCTTCCTTCCTTCCTTCCTTCCTTCCTTCCTTCCTTCCTTCTTTCCCCAGGCCTGACCCCCTATCATCCTCTTATGACTGCTGACAGGTGTCCCCCTCTGCCTACAAACACACCACAAAACAGATGCCCTGAGTGTCCCCCTGAGTGAAAAGCAAGTCCGTCTGCCTGTCCAGCTTCCCCTCAGATCTTTTTTTTATTTTTTATTTTATATATATATATGTATATATATATATATATATTTGCTTTTTTACAGAGAGGAAGGAAGAGGGACAGAGAGTCAGAAACACGGATGAGAGAGAACCATCGATCAGCCACCTCCTGCACACCCTCTATTGGGAATGTGCCCACAACCAAGGTACATGCCCTTGACAGGAATCGAACCTGGGACCCTTCAGTTTGCAGGCCGAGGCTCTATCCACTGAGCCACACCGGTTTTGGCTCCTCAGATCTTTTTTTAAAATGTTTTTTTAATTGATTTTGGAGAGGAAGGGCGAGGGAGAGATAGAAACATCAATGACGAGAGGGAATCATTGATTGGCTGACTTCTGCACGCCCCCCCCTGGGGAGCAAGCTCATGACCCGACCTGGGCATGGGCCCCCACCAGAAACGAACCCGGGACCCCCAGTCCGCAGGCCGACACTCTGTCCACTGAGCCAAACCAGCTAGGGCTCCCCTCAGATATTAAATATCCTTGAGGAGCCAGCTTGATGGGTGTTTCTCCCCGATGCTCACTGGGTCTCCCCCATCAGAGGTGAAATTTCTCTCTGCCAGAGGCCGCCTGTGCCATCTAAACTCCTCTTAGGGACGCTTCTCTCTGTGCCTGCTCTGGGGTGATGGCAGAGATGTGTGCCTTGCTCCCGAAGGATAGGGACTGAGTGATGGGCTTTTTTGTGCCTCCACAGGGAACCTGCACATGACCTAGATTTAATCATTAATTGGGATTTGGTTACAGTGTGCAAGGGAGGAAATCTCCAGTTCTGCTGACCAAACTGGAGGGTCTAAGCACCTTTTTAAAAAATTATTATTGTGTTTTTTTAAAAATATATTTTTTTATTGATTTTAGAGAGGAAGGGAGAGGGATAGAGAGATAGAAACATCAATGATGAGAGAGAATCATTGATCAGCTGCCTTCTGCACCTGATATCTGGATCCCCCTATTGGGGATCGAGCCCACAACCTGAGCATGTACCCCTGGCTGGAATCGAACCTGGGACCCTCCAGTCCACAGGCCGATGCTCTATCCATTGAGCCAAACCAGCTAGGGCTAAGCACCTTTTCTTGGAATTCCAAAAAAGTCTATAATAAATAGCGGCCCTGGCTTTCCTATTTTTTCCCCTTCTTAAAAGAGCAATGAACCCTAGCCAATTTGGCTCAGTGGATAGAGCCTTGGCCGGTGGAATGAAGGGCACATACCTCGGTTGCAGGCTCCTCCCCGGTCCGGGCCCTGGTCTGGGTGCTGCAGGAGGCAACCAATCGATGTGTTTCTTTCACATTGATATATTTCTTTCTGTCTTTCCCTCTCTCTTCCACTCTCTCTAAAAATCAATGGGGAGCCCTGACCGGTTTGGCTCAATGGATAGAGCGTCGGCTTGGGGACTGAAGGGACCCAGGTTCGATTCCGGTCAAGAGCACGTACCCTGGTTGCGGGCATATCTCCGGTGGGGGCTGTGCAAGGGGCAGCTGATCGATGACTCTCTCTCATCGATGTTTCTAACTCTCTATCTCTCTCCCTTCCTCTCTGTACAAAATCAATAAAAATATATATTAAAAATCAATGAGGAAATATCCTCGGCTGAGGGTTAAAAAAAAAAAAAAAAAAAAAAAAAGCAATGATCTATGAGCCTGGCATACGGTGTGAACTAGAGACCTACTACTTCCCAGCTGTGTGACTTTGAGCAAGTGTCTAGACCTCTCTGAGCCAATGGAGCTGATAGCAGCTGCCTCACAGTCACTAAGGAAGGCTGGCTTGGAACTGGAGCCCTGGGACCTTTCAACCACTAAGCCAAACCGGTTTCGGCAGTGAGAGGCAGTTTAACCTGAAGATCTGACCTCTATTGCCCCGGGCTGCTGCTGTGCTTTCAAGGGACACACGTGCCCCCACTCCGATCCCTCTGCAGGCCAAGGGCAGACTCTGGCACACTCTGAGGCTTCAGTATTGCCTCCTACCAGGCCTCTGACACCCTCCCTGGTCCACCATGTAGACCAGTAGTTCCCAATGGGGGGCACACGCCCTACAGAGGGGGCAATTTTGTGCTGAAAGGGGGCAATTCGGGAATGAGCTATGAACCGTGAATCTTTTGCACGGTTTATGGTCCTAGGGTAAGGTGACCAGACGTCTCGATTTTTACCAATATGTCCCATGCCCCACGGCGTTTAAAAAAAGTCCCGATTTCTGGTAAGATTCTTTAACAATTCCAAATTGTTAAAAATCGGGACTATGCCACCAAAAGCGAGACGTCTGGTTCACCTTATCCTAGGGGCCTCATGTACCGTCCATAAATATATATTGTGGCACATTGATGCATTTCCGTTCTCTGTGATACGTTTTGAAACTTTATGCGCTATTTTTCCATATCACTTCCTGTTATTATTTTCTTTTTAGCGATTTCGTGGTGATTTCTTCCTCATTATTTCCATTGTCCTTTCGTTCTTTTATCTGTCTCTCTCATGGATGCCGTGTTCGTTGGAAGCCTGTTTAGACCAAGTTCATTGCCTTGGAGGCTTTCCTCCGTGTGAATAGAAGCTCACTTTTTGAATAATAAGAATGATAAGCCGAAACCGGTTTGGCTCAGTGGATAGAGCGTCGGTCTGCGGACTGAGGAGTCCCAGGTTCGATTCCGGTCAGGGGCATGTACCTTGGTTGTGGGCACATCCCCATTGGGGGGTGTGCAGGAGGCAGCTGGTCGATGTTTCTCTCTCATCGACGTTTCTAGCTCTCTATCTCTCTCTCCCTTCCTCTCTGTAAAAAATTAATAAAATATATTAAAAAAAAGAATCATGGGTCACAGGACAGGGGGTATCAGGATGTTAGAGATGCTTAGGTGGGGCGTGGCCAAAGAGAGGTTGGGAACCACTGAGCTAGAGGAGCAGATGAGTCCCTGGGGGTGGGCAGCAATGTTTTTGCTTGTTTGTTTGTTTGTTTTTTAAATATCTATTTTATTGATTTTTTACAGAGAGGAAGAGAGAGGGATAGAGAGTTAGAAACATCCATGAGAGAGAATCATGGATCAGCCGCCTCCCACACACCTCCCACTGGGGATGTGCCCGCAACCAAGGTACATGCCCTTGACCGGAATCGAACCTGGGACCCTTCAGTCCGCAGGCCGACGCTCTATCCACTGAGCCACACCGGTTTCGGCGGGCAGCAATGTTTTATGGCCACTTCAGGAGAGGCAGTCTGGCACACATAGCTGAATCCGACTATCTGTGTCCCAAGGATCGTCGGGGTGGGGGTGGGGGGTGCATTCTCCCCGTTTACAGGTGTAAAGGCCCAGGTGCTGCATGGTAACACCAGGACGGCATGAGAGCCACCTTCCAGAGGCTTCCACGTTATCTTCTTGTGTGCTTTTATTTTTATTTTTTAATTTTTATTGATTTCAGAGAGAGGAAGGGAGCGGGAAAGATAGAACCATTCAATGATGAGAGAGAATCATGGATTGGCTGCCTCCTGCACGCCCCCTACTGGGGGCTGGGGGGGGCGAGCCCACAACTCTGGGCATGTGCCTTTGAGGCATCCAACCCGGGGCCCTTCAGTCCACAGGCCTATGCTCTAGCCACTGAGCCAACCGGCCAGGGCTCTGCTTGTGTTTTGAGCAACAGAAGTGGGAACAGAGCGAACGGGTCATTCTGGGACATGCTGGCCCAAGAACAGGCATTTGACCGACGCCTCGGACTTCGGGGGGAGGCCCCCCCAAAGCAGCCTATCTGGGGGCTCGCTCGGTCTGTGGACCCCAGGGCCAGAGTGTCATTAGCTCTGCCTGGCTGGGGCCGGGAGAAGGAAGTGGTGAAGTTAGAAATTCAAGGTCGCTCTCCTGGCCCGGCTCCATCTGGCAATGTCACGGTAAGCAAGCGGGGAACACAGAGCAGAAAGAGGCTGAGTGCATTTGGAAGTGAGTTGTGACTGGAAAAGGGGGGGGGGGGGAGGGGGTTGAGGGTTAGATTTTTTTTTTTTTTTTCCTACATAAAACCCCAAGTCCTGTTGCTGTCTCAGTTCAAGAAAATAGGTGAGCCGGAACCGGTGTGGCTCAGTGGGTAGAGCGCCGGCCTGCGGACTGAAGGGTCCCGGGTTCGATTCCGGTCACGGGCATGGACCTTGGTTGCGGGCACATCCCCGGTGGGGGGTGTGCAGGAGGCAGCTGGTGGATGTTTCTGGCTCTCTATTCCTCTCTAAAATAATAATAATAATAATAATAATAAAATATATTAATTAAAAAAGAAAAAGAAAATGGGTATAAAGAGAGAAGAGGGGAGGAGGAGTGAAGGGGTGCAGGAGAGGGAAGGGGGAGGAGGGAGGGGGGAGGGGGGAGGGGCGGGCAGTAAAAAGAGGGTGGGGAACCTTGTGTTTCTGGTTTTTTTTCTTTGACAGAACCAACCCCGCATGGTTTTTCTTTCTATGAAAACGGGCAAAAATGGGGCCGTTTACCTGGGTGCACTCGAGTTTACTCGGCGCGGGGCGCCCCCCGGGGAGCGGCGGGGTGCCCTTGAGGACAGGCCCGCGGCCCTCGAGGACTCCCCTGGGGACCGGCAGCTGGACCTTCGGCTGAGACGCAGTTGGGGTGCTCCTGTCCGTCCGCACCCCCGTGTTGGGGGGACCAGGAGCCGAGCGCGACCCCGAGGGTCAGACCCGAGGTGCCCACGCCGCGCGCGCGCGGGGGTGAGCGCGCCTCAGGGCTTCCGCGCAGCGAGCGCGAAGGACGCAGGTGTTAGTTACCTCAGGTTTGCCTTTTTTTTTGGGGGGGGGGTGCGCTTAAGCTGTGCCGGCAGCGGACACCCCGATTTCAATCGGGGAGACCCGGAGAGAGGGGCGCCCCCTCAGCGCACCCCCCAGCGCCGACCCCCGCGCGCGCGTGCGGGTGCCCGCAGCGGCCTCTCCCGCCTGTGGCGCGGGTCCAACTGGGCTTCCCGCGACGCCGGTGCGGCGCCCCCCCCTGCGTAAGGGGGCGTGTCCCTCCGACCGGCCACGCCCCCTTCCCGGCGCCGACCAATGGGACGGCGCCTCCGGCAGCCCCGCCCCCGCCGTGCCCGCGCGCCTGGAGCCCAGGTCGGGGCAGCCCGCCGCCAGGCAGCGGAGCAGCGCAGCGGCCGGCGCTCGGGTCTCCTCCGCCTGCGGGGTTGGTTTTCCTCTGCTCGGCATGGCTGGCTACCTGCGGGTCGTGCGATCGCTCGGCAGGGCGTCGGGCTCCGGGTCGGCATGGGCGCCGGCAGCCCTGACGAGCCCCAACAACTTGCAGGAGCAGCCGCGGCGCCACTGTGAGTTGCCAGAGGGTGTCGGGTCGGGTCGGGTCGGGGCGGGTGCGCTCCGGGCTCCGCGACGTGGCGGCCTCCGGGCGGGGGGCCTGGGGTGCGCGATCGGGCCGCTCGCAGGCCCGGGAACGCGGGTTTGGGCACACAAAGAGCGGGGCGCGGCGAGGGTGGGGTGGGGTGGGGGCAGCCTCGCTTCCGGGCGCCCCCTGCCCCGAGTTCCCAGGCCGCACCAGGCGCAGCGGTGGCGACTTGAAGGACGGTGGCAACTGGTGGCCCGGGCGATGCCAGCCCTGCGGCCCTGCGCGCGGGGGTTTGGGGGTGGGGGGGTGGGGGAGCTCGGGGCTGCCTCGTGCACCCGATATAACTATATATGGAGGTGCTGGGGGGGTGGATCCCGGACCGGGAGGGGATCCCCCCGCGCTGGCTGGAGACGAGCAACCGAATGGGGGGGACTGGTGCACCCCGCGAGCTGCTTCTGCTCAGACAAAGGCGGGAGAGGGAGGAGGCATGCACTTCCCGTTCCTTTCCAGCCAAGCGGCGCTGTCACCCCTCCTGGCTGCCAGGCCCTCGTCAGCTATTTTTGGAGCCTTTTTTTATGCGACAGCTGGAGAAGCGTGCTTTTTTTTTTTTTTTTTTTTTTTTTTTTTCATATCCCCCTTTGTTTGGACTCCCCCTCCTCCCCCCTTTCTCCTTGTCGCTGCACTTGAGGCTCCATCCCGGGCCCTGTCCTTGCTGCCTTTTCTCGCGGACTGGCCCTGCCTGGCTCATGCATGCCATGCGGAGACTGTTCACAGCTAATGTGGTACCCTTAGCTCCCAGATGGGAAGCTGGACGTAGCCCAAACCTCCATGATCCTCGGAGGCTGCCCCTTCTGGTATGTGGGCACTGCCTGCCTGCAACCCTGGCTCTCTCTCCATCGCCCTCCGCGCAAAGGGCAGGGAACAATGTAGGGTCCCTTGGCCCTGTCTGATGCCTGTGGTCACGGAATCCCCTATCCTCCCTTGGGCCGGGAGCCCCTTGGGGTGAGCCAGGAGAGTGAGGAAGAGGGGGTGGGGCCCAGGCAGCCTGGCTGCACTGCCAGGGTAGGTAATCTTTAACCCGGTGTGGGAGCAGCTGGCTAGGGTTGGGGCCCCCGGACACCCCCCCACACACACACACTTGCCAAGGAGAAAAGGGGCATTTCTGCTTTTGAACGTCTAGGATTTGTTTATAAAGGGCCAGCCCCCCAATCCCATGGTACCCCCAAACCAAGTTTCCCATAGGCACTACCTTCAGCAAAAGATGGGGCAAGTTATATACAGACTCCAATTCTCCTTTTTATTTTGCATTGATGACAATTTTTTTTTTACTTTATTTTATTTTATTTATTTTTTATTTTATTTATTTATTTATTTATTTTTTAGACTTTGTTTTTATTTATTTATTTATTTATTTTACTTTTTAAAAAGAAAGAAAGGAAATGGAAAAGCCTGGCCAGTGTGGCTCAGTTGGTTAGGCACATCTGGTCACCGAAAGGTTTGGGTTCGATTCCCCATCAGGCAGGGGTTTCAGGCTCCATTGCCAGTAGGGGGCGTGCAGGAGGCAGCCAGTTGATGTTTCACTCTCGCATCGATGTTTCTCTCTGCCTTCCTCTCTTTCTAAAAAAATCAATACATGCCCTAACCGGTTTGGCTCATGGATAGAGTGTCAGCCTGTGGACTCGAGGGTCCCAGGTTTGATTCCGGGCAAGGCCATGTACCTTGATTGCTGGCACATCCCTAGTGGGGGGGTGGGGTGCAGGAGGCGGCTGATCAATGCTTCTCTCTCATCGATGTTTCTAACTCTCTATTTCTCTCCCTTCCTCTCTGTAAAAAAAAAATCAATAAAATATATTAAAAATCATTTTAAAAAAATCAATACAATACATATTTTTTTAAAAAGAACCCCACCCCCTCCACACACAAACAAGCAAACAAAGCGCTTGCCTCAGTGGCCCGAATTCTGGTAACACATCAAAAGAGCAGGTCCTTCCGGAAGTCAGTTCTTCATGGAAGAATGCCCGGTATTTGAGTTGGACGTGAGCGTATACGATTCTGACCTCCGCTAGCTCGGTACCTGGCAACGCTGGTAGAGACAGCATAGTTGGCATTCCCTCGATGACACAGAAAGAGTATCTTTGGGCTAAAACACCCTGAGTCTTTGCTGCCTGATGCAGGAAAGGGGGTGGGGCTTAGGCAGCCTGGCGCTACAGCTGGCAGATTCCTGCACGTGTCTCTTTCTAGTTTGGCAACGCACAGGCCTTCAGCTCCTGTGGCTCATATAAAAAAAATAAATTAGCCGGGGCCGGTTTTGGCTCAGTGGTAGAGTGTCAGTCTGTGGACTGAAAGGTCCCAGGTTCGATTCCGGTCAGGGGCGTGTACCTTGGTTGCGGGCACATCCCCAGTAGGGGGTGTGCAGGAGGCAGCTGGTCGATGTTTCTCTCTCATCCACGTTTCTAGCTCTCTATCTCTCTCCCTTCCTCTCTGTAAAAAATCAATAATATATATATATATATATTAATATATTTTATTGATTTTATACAGAGAGGAAGGGAGAGAGATAGAGAGTTAGAAACATCGATGAGAGAGTCATTGATCAGCTGCCTCTTGCACACCCCCTACCGGGGATATGCCTGCAACCAAGGTACATGCCCTTGACCGGAATCGAACCCGGGACCCTCAGTCCCCAAGCCAATGCTCTATCCATTGAGCCAAACCGGTCCCGGCAAAAATCAATAAAATATATTTTTTTAAAAATGTGGCTCTCCGAAGAAATGTCCATCGTTGTGCTGTGGATATTTGGCTCTGTGGACTAGTTAGTTTGCCGACCCCTGTTGTATACCATTGCCTGTGGGAGAAGCAGCAAGGAAAGCGTCTGTGCACGAAGGTGGCTCAGAGTCCATGACGGTGAGCGACAGAAGGGCCAGGTGAGGGGGCTAGGAGGGGCTTGCTGGCCATTTTGGAGGACCTCGGCCTTTACTCTGACTGAAAGGAGAGGCTTTGCAGGGTTTTGAGAGGAGTGTCGTGACCTGCTTTGCTTTAAAAAATCAAAAATCACATTGATTTCAGAAAGGAAGGGAGAGGGTGAGAGATAGAAACATCAATGATGCGAGAGAATCACTGATGGGCTCCCTCCTAGATACCCCTTCCTGCGGATCGAGCCCGCAACCCGGGCATGTGCCCTTGACTGGAATCGAACCTGGGGACGCTCCAGTCTGCAGGCCGACGCTCTAGCCACTGAGCCACACCAGCTTTGCATTTGAGCGCTCAGGGAGCTGGTAGGAGGTATAACCTGGCAAGAGAGGATGGTGGCTGGGAGCTGGGCGTGGCTCTGGGGGAGGTGAGAAGTAGTTGGATTCGGGGTGTATTTTGAAGGAAGAGCCTGTAGGACCTTTTGATGGTTGGACTGCAGGTGTGAGAGAAAGGGAGGAAAATACTAGAACGTCTTCCAAAATTGCCCCGGGAACTGGGGCTCCTTGTGCTGCTGGCCAGGCTGGCCGAGCACGGGTAGTAGACGCAGTTGTCTTGGGGGTGGCTGTCATTCCGGGTAGCTTGAGCCCTGAGCTTGCGGCAGCCGGCAGATCTTGAAAACTGAGGGTGGGTTTGGAACCCTTACGTGGGCCCGACGGCTGTGGGTCAGCAGTTGAGCGTCAACCATGAACCAAGAGGTCGCAGGTTCAATTCTTGGTCAGGGCGCATGCCTGCGTTGCAACTCGATCCCCAGTAGGGGGTGTGCGATGAGATCCATGATTCTCATCGGTGATGTTTCTCTCTCCCTCTCTCTCTTCCTCTCTGACATCAATAAAAATAGACTAAAAATAGCTGGGACCGGTTTGGCTCAATGGATAGAGCGTCGGCTTGGGGACTGAAGGGTCCCAGTCCCATCAATGAAGGGTTCGATTCCCGTCAATGGCATGTACCTTGGTTGCGGGCATATACCGAGTGGGGGGTGTGCAAGAGGCAGCTGATCGATGACTCTCTCTCATCGATGTTTCTAACTCTCTATCTCTCTCCCTTCCTCTCTGTACAAAATCAATAAAATATATTAAAAAAAAAATAGACTAAAAATAAATCCTTGCTTGGTGTTCTATGTACACTGAGTAGCCAGATAATTATGATCTCTGAACGCATAATAATCTGGCCACTCCGTTTATATATATATATATGTGTGTGTGTGTGTGTGTGTGTGTATGTATATATGTATATATATATGTATATATTTATTTATATTTATATTTGAGACCTGGTGCATGAATTTGTGGGGTCCCGCCAGCCTGGCCAGGGGGAGGGGACATGGGCGGTCGGCCGACCTGCCTGCTGGTCGCACTGCTGGTCCAGGGGACAATTTGCATATGAGCCTTTTATTCTATAGGATATTCACTGAGTGGCCAGATTATTACGCGTTCAGAGATCATCATCATCTGGCCGCTCAGTGTCTATATAGATTGCACAAATGCATAACAAAAATTCCCACGTTACCCATTTTTTAAGTCTGCAGTTCAGTCGTGTTCAGTCGTGTTCGTTATTGTATAACCAGTATCCAAAGCGTTTTCATCTTGTAAAACTAAAACTTTGTACCCGTTAAATGATAACTCCCCATTCCTCTCACCCCGGCCCCTGGCAACCAGCATTCTGCTCCCTGTTTCTATGCCTGATTTCTTTAGGCGCCTCCTGTGAGGTGAATCTGGCTTTCTGTGGCTAGCTCGTTTCACTTAGCGTCATGCCCTTAAGGTTCACCTGTGTGTTGTGGTGCGTGTGGCAGGATCGTCTTCCTTTTCAAGGCTGACTAGTATTCCATTGCACGTTCGTTCCATCTTAAAAATATCACGTTGAGCCGAAAGCCGGGTTGGCTCAGTGGATAGAGCGTCGGCCTGCAGACTGAAGGGTCCCAGGTTCGATTCCGGTCAAGGGCATGTACATTGGTTGCGGGCACATATCCAGTAAGAGGGGTATGCAGGGGGCAGCTAATTGATGTTTCTCCCTCATCGATGTTTTTAGCTCTCTATCCCTCTCCCTTCCTCTCTGTAAAAAAAATCAATAAAAATATATTTTTAAAAAATATATCATGTTGAAGCTTATTGACCTTCTGAGTAAGGTACAGGCATTGTTAAAAGCTTAGTTATTAAATCCTTACATATTTAATACTACTTCTAATTTACCACAGGTGTTGCTTCTCAAAAATGTTCAACACAGCTGGATTGAAAGAGTGTTTGGGAAATGTAGCAACATTTTGGTGTGTTTTTTTTTTAAGAGAGAAAGGAGCATCGATCTGTTGTTCCACGTATTGATGCATTCATTGGTAGATTCTTTTTTTTTTTTTAATATATATATATATATTATTGGGGGGATTCTTATTGGGGGGATTCTTATTGGGGGGATTCTTATATAAAATTCATATATATTTTCTTATATAAAATTTCTTATATAAAATTCATATATATTTTATTGATTTTGTACAGAGAGAAAGGGAGAGAGATAGAGAGTTAGAAACATCGATGAGAGAGAGTCATCGATCAGCTGCCTCTTGCACACCCTCTACTGGGGATATGCCCGCAACCAAGGTACATGCCCTTGACCGGAATCGAACCCAGGACCTTTCAGTCCCCAAGCCGACGCTCTATCCATTGAGCCACACCGGCTTCGGCATTGGTAGATTCTTGTATGTGCCCTGACTGGGAGTTGAATCTGAAATCTGGTTGACCCTTTAACTGAGTACCTGGTTGACACTTTAACTAACTGGAGTATCCGGTTGACACTTTAACTAACTGAGCTACCTGGCCAGCGGCTGCGATGTTGCCATATAAGCCATACCACATGGTAAGAGATACAAAGTGAACTTGCCTTTGTGCAATTTGTAACAAAAGCACAAGTAGCCACAGCGGTTGGGGTGGGTCCCGGGTCACTAACCCTTTTTAGTGTGAAAGCAGGTGCATCCATGGTTGAGGGGTGAGGAGCGCCGTCTGAAAAACGTGGGATCGTGAACATTGTTCAACCTCGGGGAGGAAAGTTTTTCTCAACTCTCCTGGGTTAGCTTCTGAGTCCTGTTCTCCTTTTTATTTTTAAAAATGTTTTTATTGATTTTAGAGAGGAAAGAGGGAGAGAGAGAGAGAAAAAAAAACATCAGTGATGAGTGAGAATCATTAATCGTCTGCCTCCTGCACGCCCCCTCCTGGGGATGTGCCCGCAACCAAGGTACATGCCCTTGACCGGAATCGAACCCGGGGACCCTTCAGTCCGCAGGCCGGCGCTCTATCCACTGAGCCACACCAGCTGAGGACTGGGCCATTTTCTTTGCAATGCACTTCCTAGACTGTTGGTTTTTTTCTCGAGTCAGAGTTTCCTTAAAGAGCTTCCCTGGCTCCGGTTTCCCCTCCTCCCTCCCCGTTGTCCCGTCTGGCGATGCTTCTCTGGCGGGACTGGCGGACCTGAGCCGCTTTGGCCCGTTCTGACTTCCCCTCCCAGGTGCCCTCACTCCTGCAAGGTGTGAATCCCCCTGTTTCCAAAGCCGGGAGCCTCAGCCCCCCCACTTTTAAAGTTGGAGGTGATGATACCCCCAGGGGAGAAGGGAGTGGGATCATGTCAGCCGTGGGGGGGGACACGGTCTGGCCCGGAGGAGGTGTTAATACAATCCCTCCTCGTTGCAAGCTGGTCAGGTTCTCGGGTTGCAAGCAACAGGCCGAGTGAGTGACAGGCCGAGTGTGAGAGCGTGTTATTAGAAGGACGCAGGGAAGGAAGCCCTAGCCGGTGTGGCTCAGTGGATAGAGCGTCGGGACTGCGGACCGAAGGGTCCCGGGTTCGATTCCGGTCAAGGGCATGTGCCTTGGTTGCGGGCACATCCCCGGTAGGGGGTGTGCAAGAGGCAGCTGGTCGATGTTTCTCTCTCATCGACGTTTCTAGCTCTCTATCCCTCTCCCTCCCTCTCTGTAAAATATCAATAAAATATATTTAACAAAATAAAATAAAATAAAATCAATAAAAAAAGATACTTAAAAAAAAAAAAAGAGTCCTGACTGGTGTGGCTCAGTGGATAGAGCGTCGGGACTGTGGACCGAAGGGTCCCGGGTTCGATTCCGGTCAAGGGCATGGACCTTGGTTGCGGGCACATCCCCAGGTGGGGGGTGTGCAGGAGGCAGCTGATGGATGTTTCTCTCTCATCGATGTTTCTAACTCTCTGTCCCTCTCCCTTCCTCTCTGTAAAAAATCAATAATATATATATATATATATATATATATATATATATTTTAAAAGGACACAGGATAGCTTGCAAAACTGCGTGGATTGTAGTAGAGGGGATCCTGGTCGCCCTGGGCAACCAGGTGGCTGCAGCCCCCGGACAGCCTCTCCCGACGGGGCTGCTGGACAGGGCGGCCCCGGCCGGCTCGGCGTCTCTGCCTTCAGATCCCCGGGGAGGAGACCTCGCTGGCCAGGCTGGCCGTGCTCGGTGGCGGGTTCAGGTCCCAGAGCTGCCTGAGAGCTGTTCCTGGGTGTGATCGCCCAGGGGCAGCTGGGCCTGGCTGACCGCTGCTCTCCGCTTGGGGGCGGGGGCCCCCTCCCCTCCTCCGCAGGGGCCTCATGCAGTGTCTGTGCCCCGCCCTAGATGCGGACAAGAGGATCAAGGTGGCCAAGCCGGTGGTGGAGATGGACGGCGACGAGATGACCCGTATCATCTGGCAGTTCATCAAGGACAAGGTAGCGCCTCCCCGGGTGGCTGGCGGCTCTCCCCGGGGCGGGCCGGGCTCAGCGCTCCGCCCCAGCACAGGCCCCCCCACCATCACCACGTGCCCCTGTCCCCCGGTGGGTGGCCACAGTCCTGTGTCCCTCCTCCTGCCCATCCTTGCGCTGTGTCCAGACCCGTCGTGCGTCTGGCAGCAGCCTGGGCCTCCCGCTGGCGCCGAAGCCGTCGTGTCTCAATCTGCGTGCAGATTTGGGGCTGCCCCTATATCCTGTCCACCTCACCCCCTGTGTCCCGATGAGCTGCCTCCAGGGGTTGAAGGCGCGCAGGGCTGGTGTGGGTGCCGCTGTGCCTAGAGTCACCTTTTATTTTTTTATTTTTATTATTATTTTAAATATATATTTTTTTATCGGATTTCAGAGAGGAAGAGAGAGATAGAAACATCAAAGAGAGAGGCCAAAACTGGTGTGGCTCAGTGGATAGAGCGTCGGCCTGCGGACTGAAAGGTTCCGGGTTCGATTCCGGTCAAGGGCATGTGCCTTGGCTGCGGGCACATCCCCGGTGGGGGGTGTGCAAGAGGCAGCTGATCGATGTTTCTTTCTCATAGACGTTTCTAGCTCTCTATCCCTCTTCCTTTCTCTCAGTAAAAAAAAAAAAAAATCAATAAAATGTTAAATTAAATTTAAAAAAAAAGAAACATCACCGAAACCAGTTCAGCTCAATGGATAGAGCATCAGCTTGGGGACTGAAGGGACCCGGGTTCGATTCCGGTCAAGGGCATGTACCTTGGTTGCGGGCATATCCCCAGTAGGGGGTGTGCAAGAGGCAGCTGATCGATGACTCTCTCTCATCGATGTTTCTAACTCTCTATCTCTCTCCCTTCCTCTCTGTACAAAATCAATAAAATATATTTAAAAAAAAAAAACATTTAAAAAATAAAAATAAAATAAATAAATAAATAAATAAATAAAAGAAACATCCATGATGAGAGAGAATCCTTGATCGGCTGCCTCCTGCACACCCCCTGCCTACTGGGGATGGAGCCCGCAACCTGGGCATGTGCCCTTGAACTGTAATCGAACTGTGACCTCCAGGTTCCTAGGTCAGTGCTCAACTACTGAGCCACACCGGCCGGGCCCCCAGCCCTGGTTTAGAGAATAGCGATGCCCTTGGAGTTTGGGGTTCGGCTGAGTGCATGGGCCACAGCAGGGGCCTGGGGTCCATGCTAGGGGAGGAGCCCCCTGAGGCCCCGCCTCCAGCCCGCTTTGCCCAGGCCCCACCCAGGGGTGGCTGACTCTCCCCTCCCTCGGTCGGCCATGCCCCCGAGCCATCGTCTCTGGGCCGACGCCCTGTCCCGGCCTCTCTGTCTCCAGCTCATCCTGCCCCACGTGGACGTCCAGCTCAAATATTTCGACCTGGGGCTCCCCAACCGTGACAAGACCGACGACCAGGTCACGATTGACTCGGCGTTGGCCACGCAGAAGTACAGCGTGGCCGTCAAGTGCGCCACCATCACTCCCGATGAGGCCCGGGTGGAAGGTACGGGGGGGGGGGGGCGGGGGGCATGCGGGGGTCACCCCAGCCTCCCTGGGGATGCCTGGGGGACAGGATCCCTGTAGATGGGGCCGGGGAGGGGCAGCGAAGGGGCTGCCTTCGGTTTTCATTAACAGTAGCAAAGTTACAGTTATGAAGTAGCGACGAATATAATTTTACGGTTGGAGGGGGGGCGGGGGGCGGGTGTCAAGGGTCGCGGCATCAGAAAGGCTGAGAACCACGGCTCTAGACTCTTCCCCGAAATCATCCGTAGGCCCCTCCCCTGGCTGCACGCTTGCCCGGGTTCCAGATTCCGGCTGGAACGCGGGAGGGCGATGGTGGGGCCACTTCCTCTCTCTGCTCCCCCAGAGTTCAAGCTGAAGAAGATGTGGAAGAGCCCCAACGGAACCATCCGGAACATCCTCGGGGGCACCGTCTTCCGGGAGCCCATCATCTGCAAGAACATCCCCCGCCTGGTCCCCGGCTGGACCATGCCCATCACCATCGGCAGGCACGCCCATGGCGACCAGGTGGGCCGGAGGCGGGATTTGGGGCTCTGCTGGCCTGGACACACCCCCTCCCCTCCCCCTGCGCCCCCCCAATCTGGAGCCACAGCCTGAGCCACCCTCTCGCCTCTGCAGTACAAGGCCACGGACTTCGTGGCCGACCGGGCCGGCACCTTCAAGATGGTGTTCACGCCGAAGGATGGCAGCGGTGCCAAGGAGTGGGAGGTGTTCAACTTCCCCGCTGGCGGCGTGGGCATGGGCATGTACAACACCGACGAGGTGAGGTGGGCACAGAGCCTGAGCTGCTCTCTCCCCAGCCTGGCGTCTCTGCTCCCGGCTCATCTCTGCAACCGGCTCCATTGGTTCCCGCCAAAGTCCTAGCCCCGGTCACATGACCACCGCCTCTGAGCCAATCACTGAGGACCCCGGAGAGAGGAGGAGCTCTGATTGGATAAGCCAGACACACCCAGAGTCTCCCCAGGGGCTCATCTCTGCCAGCTCCACTGGTTCCCGCCAAAGTTTTAGTCCGAATCACGTGACTACCTCTGAGCCAATCACAGAGGCCCCCGGATAGAGGAGGAGCTCTGATTGGATAAGCCAGACACACCCAGAGTCTCCCCAGGGGCTCATCTCTGCCAGCTCCACTGGTTCCCGCCAAAGTTCTAGCCCGAATCCCGAATCACGTGACTACCTCTGAGCCAATCACAGAGGCCCCCGGATAGAGGAGACACTCTGATTGGATAAGCCAGACACACCCAGAGTCTCCCCTAGCCTGGCTTCTCCTCTCCAGGCTTATCTCTGCCAGTTCCGCTGGTTCCCGCCAAAAGTGCCAGCCCGAATCACGTGACCACCTCTGAGCCAATCACAGAGGCCCCCAAGAGAGAGGAGGCGCTCTGATTGGATAAGCCAGACACACCCAGAGCCGAGAAACAACAGGTCCCATCCCAGCCATAGGGTCTATGAATGGCAGAGCGGGAGGTAGCCTTTCCAACACAAAGCTGGGGGCCCTGAATCCTCCCAGAACGGGGAGGAAGCAGAAACAACAGATGCGCCCGGCCGGTGTGGCTCAGTGGTTGAGCCTCAACCCATGAACCAGGAGGTCACGGTTCAGTTCCCGGACAGGCCACATGCCGGGGTTGTGGGCTCCATCCCCAGGAGGGGGCGTGCAAGAGGCATCGGATCCTTAGATCTCTCTCATCATTGATGTTTCCATCTCTCCCTCCCTCTTCCTTCCTTTCTGAAATCAATAATAAAAATATATATATTTTTTAAAAAAAGCAACAACGAATGCCCGCCGAAGGTGGCTGCATGAACCCAGGTTCCAAGAGAGGGTTGCATGGAGGGAAGGGGTGCCATCCCGGGTGGGGCCTGGCCCTGGCGGGTAGGGACCGTGCCTGACCCCCGCCTTCCTCCCTGCAGTCCATCTCGGGGTTCGCGCACAGCTGCTTCCAGTACGCCATCCAGAAGAAGTGGCCGCTGTACATGAGCACCAAGAACACCATCCTGAAGGCTTACGACGGGCGCTTCAAGGACATCTTCCAGGAAATCTATGACAAGTAACAGCCGCTCCCTTTCTACGATGCCCCGGCCCTCGCTCCTCCTGGTCCCCCACCCCCCCCACCCCACCCCCGCGCCCGCCCCGGCCCTCATCCTAGCCGGGGGGAAAAAGGGCGCCGTCCCCATAATGCATTTGGCTCAGGAAGGGATCCCCAATCTGTCAGCCTCCCCACCCCCGTCCCCCACTTCCTCCCCCCACAACAGGCCCCTCTGCTTCCAGGCACTATAAGACCGATTTCGAGAAGAATAAGATCTGGTACGAGCACCGGCTCATTGATGACATGGTGGCTCAGGTGCTCAAGTCTTCAGGCGGCTTTGTGTGGGCCTGCAAGAACTATGATGGAGACGTGCAGTCGGACATCCTGGCCCAGGGTACGCCGGGAGCACCCCTGCTCCCCGTGGGGATGGGTCTTTCGGCCTCGCTGGCCGAGGTCACGTTTAGGCCCTTTGGGTAGATTAGAAGTGGTCCCCTAGTGTGTAGCAGCAGCGCCCGCCCGGGGTTGCCGGCTGATTGCAATGTCCCCTGTGGACAGCAGGGGGCAGGAGCTCCCTGGGAGCTGAGTGAGGATCGCAAATTTGGTTACTAAGGCTGTGGTTGAAGCGAAAGGTGGACATGGGACTTAGTTTTCTTTTTTTTTTTTTTCTTTTTTTTTAAATATATTTTATTGATTTTATACAGAGAGGAAGAGAGAGGGATAGAGAGTTAGAAACATCGATGAGAGAGAGAGTCATCGATCAGCTGCCTCTTGCACACCCCCTACTGGGGATATGCCCGCAACCAAGGTACATGCCCTTGACCGGAATCGAACCCGGGACCCTTCAGTCCCCAAGCCGACGTTCTATCCACTGAGCCAAACCGGTCCTGGCGGGACTTAGTTTTCTCAGGGGCTAGGCGTGTTGACCCCGAAGTCCCTGTCCAGGGAGGGGCTGAGGTTTGGCTCCAGTGGAACCAAATGGGATTGAGCAAACTGGGTGCTCTGTATTATTATTATTTTTGAAAAATATTTTTTAAAAATATATATTTTATTGATTTTTCACAGAGAGGAAGAGAGAGGGATAGAGAGTTAGAAACATGGATGAGAAACATCTATCAGCTGCCTCCTGCACACCTCCCCACTCGGGATGCGCCCGCAACCAAGGTACATACCCCTTGACCGGAATCGAACCCGGGACCCTTCAGTCCTCAGGCCGACGCTCTGTTCACTGAGCCAAACCGGTTTTGGCATTTTTAAAAATATTTTTGATTTCAGAGAGGGAGGGAGAAGGAGAGAGAGACAGATACATCAATGATGGAGAGAATCATGGATCGGCCGCCTCCTGCATGCCCTCTATTGGGGATTGTGCCTGCGACCATGGTTATGTGCCCTTGACCGGAATTGAACCCGGGACCCTTCGGTCTGCAGGCCGACGCTCCATCCACTGAGCCACACCGGCTAGGGCATGCACCATAGACATAGGAGAATATCAGACATAAGAGAATATCAGAGAAGATGGAAAAAACCCTCAGCCCTAGATTCCAGCAGAGAGGAACCATAAGAACTCCCCCAATGGGTTTACAAAGCTTTGGGACCTTCTGCCTTTCCCTCCTCGCAGCCTGGCCTCCGGCTTTAGTTTGCAAAGCTCAGTGGCGATCTCCTCCGTAGAACGATTCCCCTCAGGGCTGGGAGGATGAGAAGCCACCGCAGGCGAGAGAAAGGCACGGCAGGGACCCCTAAATAAGGGATTGGTGCGTGGGAAGGTCCAGGTAACCATGGAGAGGGGACCCCCCTCCCACTGGGCCAGCAGCAAAACTCCCCGGACAGAGCATTTCCCCAGAGGCCTTTTCCTTCCTTGGGACTGGACAGCTCTTACTTTGGTGCCGCGCGGGGTCCTTGGCACCAGAAAAGCTCCCCACGTGCATTTGGGAAGCTTCGGGCACACATCACAGAGCTTGCTTGCCAGGAGCTGGCAAGAGCAGCCGAGAAAGCAGGCGCTGGGAAATGCTGTCTGCAGGCTTCCTTCCGCTCCAATGGGCCTCCTGGTGCAGGGCTCCGTGGGCTCTTGGGCCCCGGGGGCCACGGGCTGTGGGACACCTGGAGGCGGGGCCCCAGACACAGGTGTCCCGCTTCCAGTTCCCTCTTTAGCAAATCAAATCCCACCTTTTGCAAAGCAAACTAAATATGTGCAGGAAGGGGGAGTTTGAGATGGAAAACCTGTTTATGCTAAAGGGCCAGCGCTAAGCCTCCTGAGAGGGCCCCTCTGCCCTGGGCTGGGCCCTGGAGTCCCATGATCTGGGGGTGGGGTGGGAAACCGGAAACAGTGCCTTGCCCTCTCAGGGTGGGCGGGGTCTTGAGTGAGAGCCAGAAGGCGGGTGGGCGGGGTCTTAAGTTGAGAGTGACAGCCAGAAGGCAGGTGGGCGGGGTCTTAAAGTTGAGTGACAGCCAGAAGGCAGGTGGGCGGGGTCTTAAGTTGAGTGACAGCCAGAAGGCAGGTGGGCGGGTTCTTAAGTTGAGAGTGACAGCCAGAAGGCAGGTGGGCGGGGTCTTCGGTTGAGTGACAGCTAGAAGGCAGGTGGGCGGGGTCTTAAAGTTGAGTGACAGCCAGGAGGCAGGTGGGCGGGGTCTTAAGTTGAGAGTGACAGCCAGAAGGCAGGTGGGCGGGGTCTTTAGTTGAGTGACAGCTAGAAGGCAGGTGGGCAGGGTCTTCGGTTGAGTGACAGCTAGAAGGCAGGTGGGCGGGGTCTTAAAGTTGAGTGACAGCCAGAAGGCAGGTGGGCGGGGTCTTAAAGTTGAGTGACAGCCAGGAGGCAGGTGGGCGGGGTCTTAAGTTGAGAGTGACACTCAGAAGGTAGGTGGGCGGGGTCTTTGGTTGAGTGACAGTCAGAAGGCAAGTGGGCGGGGTCTTAAGTTGAGAGTGACAGCCAGAAGGCAGGTGGGCGGGGTCTCCAGTTGAGTGACAGCCAGAAGGCAAGTGGGCGGGGTCTTAAAGTTGAGTGACAGCCAGAAGGCAGGTGGGCGGGGTCTTAAAGTTGAGTGACAGCCAGAAGGCAGGTGGGCGGGGTCTTCAGTTGAGTGACAGCCAGAAGGCAGGTGGGCTGGATCCAGGTTACCCGAGGAGGGGCGCCCACACTCAGACGGAGGCCCTTCCCACCCCTCAGGCTTCGGCTCGCTGGGCCTGATGACCTCCGTGCTGGTCTGCCCCGACGGGAAGACCATCGAGGCTGAGGCTGCTCACGGGACAGTCACGCGCCACTATCGGGAGCACCAGAAGGTGAGCGTGGGGAGCGTGGCCCTATGGGCTGGGAGTGGGGGGGGGGGGCTGGCCCTGTGGGTCTCGGGGTGGGAAGCTGCCTCCAGGTCGCCCCCTTCGTTGGCCTTTTTATTTTTTATTTAAATTATTGATTATAGTATCACATAATTGTCCGCACCCACCCATTCCCATCCCAAACCCCTCACTACGTATGCCCCCACCTCCTGTTGTCCATGGCCACTGGCTGGGCCCATAGGCGCGCACACAAGTCCTTTGGTGGATCTCTCTCCCTTCCCCCCACCCTCCCCTGCCTTCCCTCTGAGGTTTGACAGTCTGACCGCTGCTTCTCTTTCTCTGGGTCTGTTTTTGTTCATCAGTTCATGTTGTTCATCATTTCCTCTAGATGGGTGAGATCATGTGATCCAAGAAATACCCTTGTAAGAACGGAAACTGAGACAAGCCATATTATGGTTATGCCGAGAGGCCAGTGAATCAGTCTGTAGCGAGTTCCTTTCTGAGCCAACAGTTCTTTCTGAGTCCCCATTTCCATGTCAAACAGTTCCTCATGTGTATCCATGTCAGCCGTGCTATTTCAGATCCGGTTGGTGGACACATGGTGGTGATGCAGGCAACGTCTCTGGTTTGGTCCTGGGCATCCCTCAGCGACACGCAGCTGCTGGCATGGCTTTGTTGGCCTTTGGGCTCTTAATTTCCCCCCCCCCCCGTGTCCCCTGCCCCCCAGGGCCGGCCTACCAGCACCAACCCCATCGCCAGCATCTTCGCCTGGACGCGAGGCCTGGAGCACCGGGGCAAGCTGGACGGGAACCAGGACCTCATCAGGTGAGCCCAGAACAGTGGCCGGCAAACCGCGGCTCGCGAGCCACAGGCGGCTGGCTCTCTGGCCCCTGGAGCGTGGCTCTTCCACAAACGACCGCGGCCTGGGCGAGTCTATGTGAGAAGAAGTTTGATTGTAAAAAAAAAAGTGTGGCTCTCCAAAGACAGGTCCGTCGTCGTCCTGTGGATTTCTGGCTCCGTGGACGAATGAGTTTGCCGACCGCTGGCCCAGAAGAGGGACTGTGCTGCCCGGCCACGGTCTCACTTCGCGCCCCCCCCCTCCCTCCCCCCTGCAGGTTTTCCCAGACCCTGGAGAAGGTGTGCGTGCAGACGGTGGAGAGCGGAGCCATGACCAAGGATCTGGCGGGCTGCATCCACGGTCTCAGCAAGTGCGTGGCCGTCGGGGGGGAGGGCAGGGCTGGCCTTCTGGGGCCTGGGGGGGGGGGCGGGCAGTTTGCAGAAGCTGAGGGACCCTTCTGAGAGACCCCCTACCCCCGTCTTTTTTAAATTTTTATTAATTTCAGAGAGGAAGGGAGAGAGAGAGAGAAACATCCATGATGAGAGAGAATCGTGGATGGGCTGCCTCCTGCACGCCCCCTACTGGGGATGGAATCTGCAATCCGGGCGTGTGCCCTGGACCGGAATCAGACCCGGGACCCTTCAGTCTGCAGGCTGATGTTCTATCCATTGAGCCACACGGGCTAGGGTGAGGGAGACCTGGTACCCAGCAGCCCGTTCACCTGCAGAAGAACAGGCAGACCTTCCCAGGCTCCCGCTGACTTTGCTGGGACCCTGGGCGGTGGGTGGGCAGCGGCGGGGGGACCTGTGACCTGCAGGTGGCCTGGCCATGCGTCCCCACGGGGAGGGTGGGGCGGGGCGGGGGAAGGGCTGCCATCAAGATGCCCAAGCTGCCGAAGCCGGTGTGGCTCAGTGGATAGAGTGTCAGCCTGCGGACTGAAGGGTCCCGGGTTCGATTCCGGTCAAGGGCATGTCCCTTGGTTGCGGGCACATCCCCAGCGGGGGAGTGTGCAGGAGGCAGCTGATCGATGATGCTCTCTCATCGATGTTTCTAGCTCTCTGTCCCCCTCTCTTCCTCTTTGTAAAAAAAAATCAATAAAATACCTATATTAAACATAAAAAAAGATGCCCAAGCTCGGGCTGTGCCCCTTATCCGAGCGGCCTTCTCTCGTCCTCTCGGCAGCGTGAAGCTCAACGAACACTTCCTGAACACCTCGGACTTCCTGGACACCATCAAGAACAACCTGGACAAAGCCCTGGGGCAGAAGTAGCGGGGCAGCGAGCGCATCCCGGCCAGGGTGGCCCCGGCGGCGGCAGGCCCCGGCCCGGACTCACGGAGGGTGAGCCTCAGCCCCCTCAGGAGGCCTCTCGGGGTCGGGGGCAGGGAGGGGACACTTTTTATAAGCGACATGTCTGTCCCGGTCTCCGGCGTTCCCCCTGGCGGTGGGGACGGGAGGCGGGGGCCGTGTGTCTTACCTCAGCCCGTCAGTATGTCCCGCATACTGCCACTGATATCCCCTCGGAACACGTGGTGCCGTTCTTTAGCTACTAAAACCTCTTCACAAAGCCGTCTGCTGTGGTTTTTTTTTTTTTTTTAAAAATATATATATTTTTGCCGAAACCGGTTTGGCTCAGCGGTAGAGCGTCGGTTTGCGGACTGAAAGGTCCCGGGTTCGATTCCCGTCAAGGGCATGTACGTTGGTTGCGGGCACATCCCCGGTAGGGGGTGTGCAAGAGGCAGCTGGTCGATGTTTCTCTCTCATCGACCTTTCTAGCTCTTTATCTCGCTCCCTTCCTCTCTGTAAGAAAAATCAATAAAATATATATATATTAAAAAAAAAAAAATATATATATATATATATATATTATTGATTTTCTACAGAGAGGAAGAGAGAGAGATAGAGAGTTAGAAACATGGATGAGAGAGAATCATTGATCAGCTTCCTCCTGCACACCCCCTACCGGGGATGTGCCCGCAACCCAGGTACATGCCCTTGACGGGAATCAAACCTGGGACCCTTCAGTCCACAGGCCGACGCTCTATCCACTGACCCACACCGGTTTAGGCTGTCTGCTGTGTTTGTCCCTCGGGAGGAGGCAGCGGGGCCCGAGGGACCATCAGAGGGCGGGGCTCCCCAGGACTCGGGCCACAGGAGGTCTGTCCTGGGCTCCATCCGGTCTGGGGGTCCCCGTGGGGGGAGGGGCCTGAGCAGGATTCTAAAAGGGGCTACCCCAGTAGCCGCTGTGACTCTGGGGTCGCAGGCTTGTGGGGTCCCCTGGAATTCCCTAGCCTGGTTCTTATATCGTTTGGGGAGGGGGGGTCATCGCTTCTCCATCGATTGAGGTTGTATTTTCCTTTTTCTGTCCAGTGTTCACCTTCTAAACATCTCTAGACCCATTGCCTTTTTCTTTAAAAAAAAAAAAATTATATATATATATATATATATATATTATTGATTTTTTACAGAGAGGAAGAGAGAGGGATAGAGAGAAACATCCATAAGAGAATCATCAATCAGCTGCCTCTTGCACGCCCCCTACCAGGCTTGTGCCCGCAACCAAGGCACATGCCCTTGACCGGAATCGAACCCGGGACCCTTAAGTCCACAGGCCGACGCTCTATCCACTGAGCCAAACCGGCTTCGGCCCTTTGCCCTGTTCTTGGTACTGAAAACAGGCCCTTGCCTTGGCAGCCGACTCTGGTTCTCCACTCACAGCTGCTGGGTGCTGGGTGCTGGGTGCTGGGTGCTGGGGGTATGAATAGGGCCCCCTTGGAGTCCAGGACACTGAGCCCCGGACCTGAGTTCATCTCCTCAATTCTTTTTCTTTTTTTTCTGTTTTGCATGTATGTTTTTATTGATTTCAGAAAGAGAGAGAGAGGGAGGGAGGGAGGCATTGGTGACCAGAGAGAATCATGGATCGGCTGCCTCCTGCACGCCCCCTACTGGAGATCGAGCCCGCCATCCCGGCTTGTGCCCTCACCTGGCGTCCAGCCGTGACCTCCTGGTTCGTGCGTTGGTTCTTAACCAGGGAGCCACGCGGGCCGGGCCACCTCTCCCTTCCTTAGCAAAACTAGAACAGGAAAGTTAGCGCGTCTATGGAGCGAAAGAGACCCCTTTGCAGGGCTGTCCTCCTAGCACTTTCCGTGTCAAAACAGTACCATGTTCACTTGATAAACAGAGCGTTGGCAATCCTGAGATTTCCCACGTGTTAGGGGGACTCTCAGAGCCCCTGCAACCCAACAGTTGGGGACCTTGGTAGCTTTGAGATGGGCTGTAGCCACACACACACACACACACACACACACACTCACTCACGCACACACACACACACACACACACACACACACAAAACCCAACAGTTGGGGACCTTGGTAGCTTTGAGATGAGCTGTAGCCACACACACACACACACACACGCGCGCGCGCGCGCGCACACACACACTCACACGCACTCACATACGCGCATGCACACACACATACACACATGCACTCACGCGTGCACACACACACACACACACACATGCACACGCACTGGCGCCCCCTTCTGTCCCAAGGACCATCTTCCTAGGTCACTGCCATGGGCTCCCCGGGCCGTGGGAAGACAGGCTGGCACGTTCCCTCTGCCAGGCCCAGCTCGGGGCGGGGGGTGGAGGGGGGGGGGGGCAGAGCTTGGGGTTTCCGCCCCGCGTGCCCATCGGCAGCAAAGGGCTGGCAGCCCCCCAGAACGCGCAGCCTCGGAAGCCCGGCTTGGCCCGGTGAGCTGGCCTCTGTCCTGGGCCCCGCTGGTGGGCGAGGGGGGAAGCCGCTCTTCTCTGCAGGCGGTGGGGGTTCTGGGGCCCTGGTCTGCCGCCTTCCCCCTCCTGCCTCCCCCTCCCCCGGCTTGGGCTTGGAGCAGCTCCCTGGGGGTGCCTGGGGGTTCACTCTGGTGGGTGCTAAGGATGGTGTGGGTCTCCCCCCGGTCCCCAGAGAGCCTTCCCCTGCTAGGTAGGGCTGCAAAGCTTTTTATAAAATATATTTTATTGATTTTTTACAGAGAGAAAGAGAGAGGGACAGAGAGTTAGAAACATCGATGAGAATCATCGATCAGCTGCCTCCTGCACACCCCCTACCGGGGATGTGCCCACAACCAAGGTACATGCCCTTGACCGGAATCGAACCCGGGACTTTTCAGTCTGCAGGCCGACGCAGGGGGTTTCGGCAGGGCTGCAAAGCTTTTTAAAAAACATATATATATATATAGCCAAAACCGGTTTGGCTCAGTGGATAGAGCGTCGGCCTGCGGACTGAAGGGTCCCGGGTTCCATTCCGGTCAAGGCCATGTACCTTGGTTGTGGGCACATCTCCAGTAGGGGGTGTGCAGGGGGCAGCTGATCGATGATTCTCTCTCATCGGTGTTTCTAACTCTTTCCCTCTCTGTAAAAAATCAATAAAATATATTTTAAAAGTAAATAAATATATATATTTACTGATTTCAGGGAGGAAGGGAAAGGGAGAGATAGAAACATCAAGGAGGGAGAACCACTGGTCGGCTGCCTCCCGTACGCCCCCGACTGCCCACAACGCGGGCATGTGCCCCGACCGGGAATCGAACCTTGACCTTCTGGTCTATAGATCGAGGCCTAACCACTGAGCCACACCAGCTGGGCGGGCTGCAAAGCTCAGTTAGGAGTTCCTTTGGGGGGGAGGGGAGGACAAGGTCCCCGAGAACCACGGGGAAGAAGCACCCGCAGCCGCCTCGCTAAAGAATATCCATTTATTTATAATTATTGCTAAGTAAACTTCTCTCTTGAACAGGAACATAAAAACACAGTAGGGCTCTGCACGAGTGGGATCTCTAAGCAGTCGGTGTGGTGTACACGTCAAAATAAGTTAGAATGGAATGCATCCGGGGGTCTCCCCGTCCCCCGGGGGGCCTCGCTCACACCTCCTTGGCAAAGGTTGGGGGCGAGGGGTGAGGGGACGGGAGCCTTGGCAGACCACCCCCTCCTCCCCCCACCCCCAGCTCAGACGGCGAGTTGTGCTGTCCCCCCTTCTGGTAGCTTCGCCCGGGTCCGAGGCATGGGGGCCGGGCGGGCGTTCAAGTATCGCACTCGCAGAGGGCGGGAAGGAGAGCCCCGCCCGGGGCCGGCCCTTCTCCCTTAGGTTTCCAAGGCCACTGCGCTGGCGGAGGGAGGAGGAGGGAGGAGGAGGGAGAAGGGAGGGAGGAGGAAGGAAAGATGAGGAGGAGGAAGGAGAAAAGAAGGGAGGGAGGAGGAGGAAGAGAGGAAGAGGAGGAAGGGAGGGGGAGGAGGAGGGAGAAAAGGAGGTGGGAGGGAGGAAGAAGGAAGGAGGGAGGGAGGAGAAGTGGGAGGAGGAGGAGGAGGAGTGAGAGGAGGAGGAGGGAGAAAAGGAGGAGGGAGGGAGGAAGGAGGAAGGAAAGATGAGGAAGAGGAAGGGAGGAGGAGGAGGAAGAAGGAGAGGAGGAGGGAGGAAGGAGGAAGGAGAGATGAGGAGGAGGGGGGAGGAGGAGGAGGGAGCGAGGAAGAAAAGGGAGGAAGGAGGAAGGAGAGCGGAGGATGAGTGGGAGGAGGAGGAGAGGTACAGGGTTCTTTTTGGTACCAGGGGAGAAAGACATCGTGGGAAGAGGTAGTTTTCAGGGACGATGCGTCTCAGCAGGAGAAAACGTCTCTACAGTGATGGGTCACTGCCACCTGAGGGTCATCGTGGCGGGCGCCGGGGGCCGGGGGCCGGGGGCCGGGGGGTCGGAGAGCCAGGCTTGGGGAGGGGCCCGGGCGGCCTGACCCCGAGCCCCCCCCCCCCCACCTGGGCACAGGGGCTGCACTGCAAAGCGGTCCCCCAGCCCCAGCTGTCCCCCCACCCGGTTCCTGGGCTGACGGTGGCTTCACCTCCTCTGGGCCTTCGGGGACAGCCTGCCCGCCCCTCCCTGCAGAGGGCAGGGGTCTGGGTGCCCCGGTTCCTGAATGTGCCATTGCCCCGCCTGGGGCCTGCCGCCTCCGGTTCCAGAGGCAGGAGCCGGCGGAGGGGACAGGGCCGGGGCGGGAGCCGGCTGCTGACCGAGCTCCGGCCCGTGGGTGATGCAGAGCGAGTCACTGGCGAGGGGCTGGGTGGGGGTGGAGGGCCTGTGCCCGCCCCCCCTGCCTCCTCCTGCCTCCCACCCGCCCCCTGAGCCTCCCTGCCAGCAGCTGGGCCCCCAGGGCCGGCGCACGGCCCCCCGAGTTCCGCCAGGCCAGGCGGCTCCACGGATGGGGGCACAGAGCCCACACAGCACGCAAGAACGCTCCCGTTGGGAAAAAGAAAACGGCCTCCCTCAGGAAGGTTATAAGCGTAAAATCAATTACCTTCCAAAGTCCCCCATTTGCTCAAAAAAAAAAAAAAAAAAAAATCTCCTTTCTCTCTAGGGTCTTCATTTTGCTTTTTAAATGTGGCTGTTTTGGGGGGGCCCTGCAGACGGGGACACGGTGACCCCTTAAATAAGACAAATGCTCCGGTCCGGCCCAGGCAGCTCCTGTGGGGGTCTCAGGGACCCTTCAGGGTGCCCGCTCAGCTCACATTGGGGACCCCGATCGGGGACACCGTGTGGAGCCCCGGCTAAGACAGAACTGGGGGACTCCACCCACCTCCGGGCGGTAAGAGGGGGGCCTGCGGGGGTTTGGGGGGGGGGCTGGAGAAGGCGTTCGCTGGGGGGATGGGGGGTGAGCTGCACCCTGCTGTCCCGCCGGCCAGGATGGGGCCGCACGTGCCCCTGGCTCCAGGAGGAGCCGGGGAGGCACCGGGAGGTAGAAGGCGGGGCCCCGCCTGGCTGTCCGGGGAGGCAGGGTGGGGGAGGCGGGTCCCAGCCCCGGGGGCTCATGGGTAAGGGGTGGGCAGTGCTGGCCAGCCGGGAGCCCCAACATCCCTTAAGAGGCAGGCAGGGAGGGGAATAAGTCTCCACGATCCTTTTTTCCAGTGTCGGGACCCCCTGAGGAGCCATCGGCTTGGCCCTGCGGGACACCGCGGGCCTGGGGACACCTGAGAGCCTGCGCCCTGGTGGCCTGTCCCTGTCCCCGACCCTCCCGGGGCAGCAGGCAGGCCCAGGAGCCGCAGGCCAGGGTCCCTGTCCCCCTCCCTTTCCCGCAGGGCCCGGGGCCCGGGGCCCGGTTCCCAGCCGAGCCCAGTGGTTCAGTCCATTTGGTCTGCGGGTCCCGAGTGGTGACTCGGTGCCACGGAGAGGGGCCCGGATGTAGTAGCTCGATGGGGGCAGTAGTAGCTCGATGCCCCCCCACCCCCGCTGCAGGAGCGCAGCCCCGCAGCCTGGGGGGGGGGTCTCACCCCCACGCCCAGGCCCCCCTCACCCGGTTCCGGGGGGGCCGCTATAGCACGTTGTAGTAGCCAATCTCCTTCATGGCCTGCTCGGCGAGCACGCTGGCCTCGGCGCCGCCGTCCACGCCCGCGTACGCGTAGGCGCTGTCCTCAAAGTCCTCCAGCTCCTGCTGGCCGTCCAGCTCCGCGGGGTCGGCGCCCGCCAGCTCCATCATGGGGTCTGCAAGACAGGGGGCACAGTTAGCCCCCCGGGGCCGCCCGCCTCTGCCCGGGCGGGGCCTGCGGCGGCCCACCGAGGAGGGAGCGCATGCGGCCGGCAAACGCCTTTTCAGGGGTCGGCAAACTCTTCGACCGCAGAGCCAAACACCTCCACAGGACGACGGCTCGGCACGTCTTTGGAGAGCCCCATGTTTTAGATTTAAGCTCCTCCTAACGCCACTTCTACAACCTAGACCAGCCCGGCCGAAACCGGTGTGGCTCAGTGGATAGAGCGTCAGCCTGCGGGCGGCCTGAAAGGTCCCGGGTTCGATTCCGGTCAGGGGCGTGTACCTTGGTTGCGGGCACATCCCATGTAGGGGAGTGTGCAAGAGGCAGCTGGTCGGTGATTCTCTCTTCATCGATGTTTCTAACTCTCTACCCTCACCCTTCCTCTCTGTAACAAAAATCGATAAAATAAAAATTTAAAAAATAATAAAAAATAGCTGGGACTGGTTTGGCTCAGTGGATGGAGCGTCGGCTTGGGGACTGAGGGGTCCCGGGTTCGATTCCGGTCAAGGGCATGTACCTTGGTTGCGGGCATATCCCCAGTAGGGGGTGTGCAAGAGGCAGCTGATCGATGACTCTCTCTCATCGATGTTTCTAACTCTCTATCCTTCTCCCTTCCTCTCTGTATAAAAATCAATGAAATATATTTAAAAAAAAATAAATAATAAAAAATAAATAAAATTGTAACTAAAAAGAAAAAAGAAAAGAAAAAGACTTAAGCTTTTTTTTTTTTTTTTTTAACGCCACTTCTTCAAAATAGACTGGTTCCAGGCCCTGGTATTCTGTGGAAGAGCCACACTCTAGGGGGGCCAAAGAGCCGCATGTGGCTCGCGAGCCGCAGTTTGCCGACCACGGGCGTTTCCCAGGCGGTGTTCCCACAGGATTCGCGGCCGCCCCAGCCTTGCCCCTGGAAGAGGCCCCAGGTGCTGGCGGCTACTCTGATGGGTCATCAGATCGGAGCCTGTGGAGGGGGGGAGGGGGGAGGAGAGCAGGGGGCAGGCCTGGCCTTGGCCTCTTGGTCCTGCCTCTCCCGTCTCTCCTAAGCCACTAAGCTTCCCATCGGTCCCCTTGGCTGCCCTGTGTCCCGTCTCAGCATCACCACTCATGTCACTGCACACACTTCACTGCGCGTGAGTGCTCACAGGGACCCCAGTGAGGAGACCAAAGGGCAGGTCAGAGGGGTGCATCAGCTTTTAAGGGGACCCAGCAAGGCTGCTGATTTCACCCACTGGCTGGGGGAGGGGGCGGGGGAGGGACCCCATTTCCTCTGACTTCCTGTAGCATGGATGCTTCTTTTTATTTTATTTTATTATTTTTTAATTTTATGGATTTGAGAGGGAGAGAAACATCGACGTGCTGCTTCCACTTATTCACGGGTTACTTCTTACATGTGCCCTGGGGTTTGAACCCGCCACCCTGGGGTCGGGGAGGATGCGCTCACCAGCTGAGCTGCCCAGACCAGGGGGCCAGCGTTTGTGCCTGAAGCCAGCTCTACCCGGTGGTCTCCCCGGGCCGAGCACACACCCAGGAGAGGTTAACCCGGAGGAGGAGGCAAGGAACGCTAAGAGGCCCCCTGTCATTGTATCCAGCTGAAATCTCATTCTAATGCTCTGACTGTCTGAACAAGAACCAGACACGCCGAGACCGGTGTGGCTCAGTGGATAGAGCGTCGGCCTGCGGACTGAAAGGTCCCAGGTTCCATTCCGGTCAGGGGCATGTGCCTTGGTTGCGGGCACATCCCCGGTCGGGGGTGTGCAGAAGGCAGCTGATGGATGTTTCTCACCCATCGATGTTTCTAACTCTCTATCCCTCTCCCTTCCTCTCTGTGAAAAATCAATAAAATATATATTTTTTTAAAAAAAGGGAATCATGGAGGTGGGGGGGGGCGCGGAGAGAAAGGGGGAGCCCCGGGGTATGATCTGGGGACCCTGGAAGGGGGGCCTCCGGGGCTGGGGCTAAGCCTCAGTGTGCATTCTGCCCCTGCCCACCTCGGACATGGAAGTGTTTTGGGGAGACGTGGATCCCAGATCGGGGTACCCTGATAAGTCTGGGGCGGGGCTTTCAACCCCAGCCCCGCCAACATGTGGGGGTCGTCATTGATTGTTGTGGGGGGGCCGTCCTGTGCACCGTAGGGTGTTCAGCGGCAGCTCCGGCCTCCGTCAGCCCCACGCCAGAAGCATCACCCCCGTTGTGACAACCAGACACGGGCCAGACATTCTCTCGGGGGCTACCTCCCCGCTCAGTTGAGAACCTCAGGTCAAAGGGCAAACCCCACCCATCCGTTCCCCAAGAAGTGGCTCAGGATGAAGCCTGGGACGCCCCCCCACTGGCCTGTGAATTCTTAGAATGTTCTTGTTGGCTTCACAGAGCAAAGGCGAGCAGGCTCTCCCTCTCCCGCTGTGGGAGGGAACGAGAAAGGACCCTTCCCGGGAGGGCCATCACCCTTTTCGCCTTGGCTGCTGGGAAGCTCAGAGCTCCCTTCTGCATGCCCGCCAGGCTTCCCGCGGTGCACCTGGCTGTCCCTTCTCTCTCCAGCGGCCACTTTCCCATTTGAGAATCCCTTCCCCGCCCCCTTTATTTCCCGTCATCTCTCAGTCATGAGATAAAGTATTGTTCCTGCCAAAACCGGTGCAGCTCAGTGGATAGAGCGTCAGCCTGCAGACTGAAAGGTCCTGAGTTCGATTCCGGTCAAGGGCATGCATGTACCTTGGTTGCGGGCACGTCCCCAGTGAGGGGTGGTGCAAGAGGCAGCTGATCGATGATTCTCTCTCATCAGTGTTTCTAACTCTCTATCCCTCTCCCTTCCTCTCTGTGAAAAATTAATAAAATATATATTTTTTAAATAAATAAATAAAATAAAGTATCGTTCCTGCGTGTGGTGATCTGACACGAGTTGCCTAACGCCTCCGTCCTTGAGTTCCCACATCGGTAACACGGCGCTGGCCACAGAGTCGACCTCGCCTTTGGGGTCCCGTGCGTTAATAAAGGCCTGGCACACAGGTAGCACTCAGTCAACGGCGTTCTCTTTATTATATCGGGTTTTTTTTGTGTTTTTGTTTTTTTACGTGAGCCCGCTCAGGTCCTTGGAAGCATACATGAACATCCCGTCGTCGCCACGCGGGCCCTCCGGGGGGCCCCCTCTCCAGACCTGGGCCCACCCCAGCGAGGTGTCAGGCCTGGCCAGCCTCCCCCCGCCGCCGCCGCCTCCCCTCACGGGACAGGGGGCTCCAGCGTGTGCCGGGAGGGGACCGCTCCTGGCCCGTCCGCTGCGCGTGGCCCACCCACCTTGGCTGTCCAGGCCGATGTCCATGACGCCGTGCTTGACCTTCATGTGGCGGCTCAGGTTGCCCTTGAGGTTGAACTTGCTGGAGCAGTAGGGGCACTTGAAGGGCTTGCTGCCCGCGTGCAGGTGCATGTGGCCCAGCAGGTTGTACATGCGGTTGAAGGACTTCCCGCACACCTGGAACACAGCAGAGGGCACGGTCAGCCCACGGGGGATCCGCCCTCCAGAGGCCCCGCCCCGCCGCAGGAGCCCCGCCCCATCTCTCCAGGAGCCACGCCCCTTCACCCAGACTCCAGAGGCCATGCTCATTCCCTACAGGAGCCACACCCCATCTATCCAGAAGCCCCGCCCCACTCCAGAAGCCACGCCCCCATCCTCCAGAAGCCCCGCCCCGCCCACCTCTGTGGCCAGGCTGCAGTGCCACCGACTGCGGCCAGCCCTGGTTTTTCACTCTTTCCTATGTGACCTCAGAGGCCTGAGAGACAGAGACGTGAGCCTCCTCGCACCTCACTGTTCCTGAGCTGGGACAACGGTGTGGCTCAGTGGATAGAGCGTTCGAACTGCGGACTGAAAGGTCCCAGGTTTGATTCCCGTCAAGGGTACATGTACCTTGGTTGCGGGCACATGTACCCGGTAGGGGGTGAGCAGGAGGCAGCTGGTCGACGTTTCTCTCTCATCGATGTTTCTAGCTCTCTATCCCTCTCCCTTCCTCTCTGTGAAAAATCAATATATTTATTAAAACAATTAAAATGTATTTTTTTTTAAAAAAAAAGACAATTTCTCTTAATATCGAAAGTTCGGATCTCCTACTGCACCAAATCCCCGGCCTGGGCTCTCTCCCTGTGGCTGCACCTTGACTTTCACACCCCCGCCTCCTCCCCAACTCTCAGAAAACATAACTTCAGCAGCTTGTAAGATCTGAACCGCACCCCACCCATTCCATCTCCCCGAAGCCCGGGCAGTTGCACCCAACCAGCGCCAACTGTATCACAACTGCATACAGATGCGCCCGCCAGTCCTGCTGAGTCCGGGCCGCCCAGGGATCAGGCCCCGCCCCCGCCCCGGGGCCCGCTGGCCGGGCACCTTGCACTTGAACGGCTTCACGGGCGAGTGCACAATCATGTGGGTCTTGAGAGTCTGCTTCTGCACGAAGGTCTTGAAGCAGATGTGGCACTGGTAGGGCCGGACGCTCGTGTGGATCAGCATGTGCCGCTTCATGTTCGCCTGCAGCGTGAACTCCCGGCCGCACACCTCGCACTTGAACTCCTTCACGCCCTGGGGGGTGGGGGTGGGGGGGGCAGTGGTCAAGGCCACAGGATGGGCACAGCCTCTGTGTGGACTAGCGAGGGGGTCGGAGCGCCTGTCTGTACAGCTTCTGGGAAATGACTCCCTGGGAGGGGGGGGTCAGGGGGGGGGGCGTGTTCCAAACAGGTACCGCTTGTTTAGGATGCCGGGCAGGGCCGCTGCCTCCAGGAAGCCCTGCAGGGTTAACTGGGCAGAGACCGGCTGGGCCGTATTATTATTTATTAGTCCTCACCCGAGAATTTATGTTTAGACATATTTTTTTACTGATTTCAGAATATATTTTTATTGATTTCAGAGAGGGAGGGAGGGGGAGCTAGAGAGAAACTTCAGTGATGAGAGAGAATCATGGATCGGCTGCCTTCCGCTCGCCCCACACTGGGGATCCAGCCCGAAACCTCTCCGAAATCAATAAAAATAAATACGTAAGAACTTCATCTGTGCCGAAACCGGTTCGGCTCAATGGATAGAGCGTCGGCTTGGGGACTGAAGGGTCCCGGGTTTGATTCCGATAAAGAGCATGTACTTGGTTGTGAGCACATCCCCAGTAGGGGGTGTGCAAGAGGCAGCTGATTGATTTTATTTCATCGATGTTTCTAACTCTCTATCCCTCTCTCTTCCTCTCTGTAGAAAATCAATAAAATATATTTTTAAAAAATAAATAGCCAAAACCGGTTTGGCTCAATGGATAGAGCGTCCGCCTGCGGACTGAAAGGTCCCGGGTTCGATTCTGATCAAAGGCATGTACTTGGTTGTGGGCACATCCCCAGTAGGAGGTGTGCAAGAGGCAGCTGATTGATGATTCTCTCTCATCGATGTTTCTAACTCTCTATCCCTCTCTTCCTCTCTGTAGAAAATCAATAAAATATATTTTAAAAAAATAAATAAATAAGAACTGTTCCTCTGTGAACCGCCTCTAGAACGACCTCCGGGGAAGCCCCGAACCCGCGAGGGCGGGGCCTGGGGGAGGCGGAGGGAGACCCGGAAGGCGGAGGGATACCCTGGAGGCGGTGCACGTACCTTGTGCGTGAGCGAGTGCTGCTTGAGGTGGTGCACCTGGCTGAACTCCATGCCGCACTCGGTGCACACGAAGGGCCGCACGTTCTGGTGCTTGAGCATGTGGTTGTGCAGCTGGCTGCGGTAGTGGAAGGCCCGGTCGCACTCGAGGCACTGGTAGAGGGTGGGGCCCTGGTGGGAGGCCAGGTGGCGCTTGAGCTGCGCCAGCGTGGAGAAGTCCAGGCCGCACTCGACGCACACGTGGCAGCGGCCGCTCTCGTGCTTGCCCTCGTGGGCCCGGAGCTCGCTGGGGTAGGCGAAGCCGCGGCCGCAGAAGCGGCAGCTGTAGGGCTTCACCTCGGAGTGCAGCAGCATGTGGCGCTTGAGGTGGCTGGTCTGCGTGAAGGCCTTGTGGCACACCTGGCACTTGTGGGGCCGCGTGCCCTGGTGCGTGAGCAGGTGCGTCTGCAGGTGGCTGGGCTGCTTGAAGAGCTTGCCGCAGTGCGGGCACGCGTGCGGCTTGATGCCGTTGTGGCCCAGGATGTGCGTGACCAGGTTGTACTTGGACGTGTAGGACTTGTCGCACATGCGGCACTGCCAGCGCTTCTGCCGGTCGCCCGCCTCCACCAGGTACGAGTCGTCGATCTGCACGTTGATGTCCAGCCGGTCGAGCTGGGCCTTCTTGTGCCGATCGGCGGTCGAGCCGGCGGCCGCCTCCAGCTCGCCGGCCTCCTGCCACACGAAGCCCCCCCCCTCCTCGGGCTTCAGGGGCTCCGGGGACCCCACGGTGGCGGCGGAGGCGGGGGGCGCCTCGGGGTCGCCCAGCGGGGCCAGGTGTGGCGGAGGCGGCGGCGGCGGCGGCGGCGGCTCAAAGCCACACTCGGAGGTCAAGGTCAAGGGCAAGGCGTCGGGCTCCGGATAGACGACATCCCGGGCGGGATCGGGGAAGTGGGGGGCGTAGGGGGCCAGGTCCAGCTCTGGCCGCGGGGCTGGGGCGCGGGGCAGGGGCCGCAGCGGCCGGGGCTTGCGGCTGAAGGCGCTCAGGTCGATCATCTTGACGGCGCTGCTCTGCACCAGGGCCTCGCAGCCGCCGGCCACGTCAGTGGGGACCTCAGCGGGGCCTGCGTCCTTGTCACTGCAGCCCACTGACACCTCGTACACTTCCTCCTCCTCCTCCTCCTCCTCCTCCACCTTCTCAAACTTGACCTTGGGCACCAGGCGCACGGGTGGCCGTGTCTTCCGCCGCGTGTGCTTCTCGAAGGCCGCCTCCACCTCCAGCACCTCGTCCTCCACCGCCGGCTCCTCCAGGCCGCGCCCGTGGCAGGCGAGCTGGTAGACATCGGGGTCCGGGGGGCCCGGCTCCCCCAGGGAAGAGGCCGCGGCCGCCGCCGCGGATGACAGCTCCGGGGGGCCCAGGTCCGGGTAGAAGGCGTCGGCGCTGATGGTGGCGCCGAAGAGCTCGTTCTCCGACACCAGGCCCAGCACGGCGGCCTGCGCCAGGGACAGCACCACCACCGCGTCCGTCTGGGTCCCCGAGTCCATGAAGCCCTCCATCCCTGGGCGGGGCTAGGAGGGCATCGCTGTGGGGGCGAGGGGAGAAGGGGGCATTAGTGCTGCAGGCTCAGAAGACAGACAGACAGACAGCAAGGGGCGGGGTAACTCGGGGTGCGTCAGCCTCTGACTTCTTTTTTATTTATTTTATTTTATTGATTATGGCCAAAACCGGCTTGGCTCAGTGGATAGAGCGTCGGTCTGCAGACTGAAAGGTCCCGGGTTCGATTCCCGTCAAGGGCATGTACATTGGTTGTGGGCACATCCCCTGGAGGGGGTGTGCAGGAGGCAGCTGGTCGATGTTTCTCTCTCATCGACGTTTCTAGCTCTCTATCTCTCTCCCTTCCTCTCTGTGGAAAATCAATAATATATATATATATATTTTTTAAATATGTTTTATTGATTTTTGAACAGAGAGGAAGGGAGAGAGATAGAGAGTTAGAAACATCAATGAGAGAGAAACATCGATCAGCTGCCTCTTGCACACCCCCTACTGGGGATATACCCGCAACCAAGGTACATGCCCTTGACCGGAATCGAACCCGGGGCCCTTCAGTCCCCAAGCTGACGCTCTATCCATTGAGCCAAACCGGTCCCGGCCAATAAAATATATTTTTAAAAAATAACAGTAATTTTATTGATTATGGTATCACATAATTGTCCTCATCCCCCCATTCCCATCCCAAACCCCTCCCCACGTATGCCCCCACCCCCCTGTTGCCCGTGGCCGCTGGCTAGACCCATAGGCCTGCACACAAGTCCTTTGGTGGATCTCTCCCCCTGGCACCCACCCTCCCCTACTCTGACCTCTTTTTTACTCCTGCCTTAGGAAAAGGACAGTATCCGCCCTTCTCCACCTCCCCACCGTGGGGTTCTGGGTAAGCCCCGCCCCCTGGCTGGCCTCAGTCTCCCCATCTGTGAAATAGGCAGGCTGGGTGTCCCCAGCGATTTTAAAAAAAAACGATGCTTCGCAGGCCCTGCAGGAAGCACGCTCAAAACTCGCAGAAACTAGAGATTCTTCTGTTTTTCAATATATTTTTTTAAATATATTTTATTGATTTTTTTACAGAGAGAAAGAGAGAGGGTTAGAGAGTTAGAAACATCGATGAGAGAGAATCATCCATCAGCTGCCTCTTGCACAACCCCTACTGGGGATGTGCCCGCAACCAAGGTCCATGCCCTTGCCCGGAATCGAACCCGGGACCCTTCAGACCGCAGGCCGACGCTCTATCCACTGGGCAACACCGGTTTCAGCTTTTCTGTTTTTTTTAAAAGCCAGTTTTAGAAAAAACAAACAAACAAACAAACAAACAAAAAACCATCAACTCAATGGTGCACACAGTAGCACACCCCACTCGGCGGCCCCACCGGCCCTGCTGCCACGGCGATTCAGATTCGTTCTGCACGGACCTTGGGACCCCGCTGAGGCGTATAAACCACCGTCGCCGTCCGCAGCGGCCTGTCCATATCCATAAGGTGTTTCGGTTTGGCGGGGAATATATATTCAGGGCAAAAGCAAGGCAACACACACACACACACACACACACACACACACACAAATAAATGAGGTGCCAAGGCCGACCGCAGGCGGCGGCTACCACCAGCCACCCCTCAGCTCCATGCCTCGTCCCTCCCAGGAGTAGCTAAACATTCCACGCAAGATCCGAGTGGAAAGAAGCCCTCAGCAGAGGCTGAGCTACAAGCCCGTGAGGGGTTGTAACTCAGGGGAAAGGGCTCGGCTCCCTGCAAAGACCCTCCGCGGACATAAAGAATCCCTCGGAAAGGAGGGCCCTGGCCCCCAGCGTCACAGACACACTCACCCAGCTAGCAGGTTCTTTAAAAAAAAAAAAAAAAAATCAATGGGGCCCCGGCCAGTGTGGCTCAATGGATAGTGCGTGGGCCAGCGGACTCAAGGGTCCCAAGTTCGATTCCGGTCAAGGGCATGTATGTGCCTTGGTTGCGGGCACATCCCCAGTGGGGGGCATGCAGGAGGCAGCTGGTCGGTGTTTTTCAATCTCATCGATGTTTCTAACTCTCTCCCTCTCCCTTCCTCTCTGTAAAAAAATCAATAAAATACATTTTAAAAAAAAAAATCAATGTGGCCATAGATGGTGTGGCTCAGTGGATAGAGCATCGGCCTGTGGACTGAAGGGTCCCGGGGTAGATCCAGGTCAAGGGCACATGCCCAAGGTTGTGAGCTCGATCCCCAGTAGGGGGCGCAGGAGGCAGCCGATCCAGGATTCTCTCTCATCATCGATGTTTCTCTCTCTCTCCTTCTCCCTTCCTCTCTGCAATCAATAAAAATATAGCAAAAAAAAAAAGAGAAAAAGCCATATGTGCCCACCAAACCCCAGGTGCAGGGCGTCCTACCTTCCCATAGGTCCCCTCCCTTTTTTTAAAATATATTTTCTGATTTTTTACAGAGAGGAAGGGAGAGGGATAGAGAGCTAGAAACATTGATGAGAGAGAAACATCGACCAGCTGCCTATTGCACACCTCCCACTAGGGATGTACCCACAACCAAGGCACATGCCCTTGACCGGAATCGAACCTGGGACCCCTCAGTCCGCAGACCGACGCTCTAACCATTGAGCCACACCGGTTTCGGCGGGCCCCACCCTTTGCATGTGGTCGGGGGGCCTCCCCCCCTTCTTGGTACCTTTCTCCCCAACCTGCTGAGCCCCTGGCAGCCTCCTCTCAGCCTCCCAGGCTTCTTTCCAATCCCATCTGCTCCTGGGTTTCCCTGCCCTCCCCGCCAGGCCAGTGCCCTCTGCCAGCCTCTCCAGTGGCGGGCATGCAGTGCCCAGATGGGGGAGGGCCTCCTTGGAGCCCTGAGCTGGATCCTCATGAATTAACCCCCCCCATAGCCTGGCACGCAGGAGGCAGGCCATAGGACGGAGAGTGACAGTCCCTGGTGCCCGCCTCGCCCGCTCCCCGCCCAGGGTCACGGTCATTGGCTTGGCACCGGGCCCATCAGAGGCCCTTCCTCAGGAAACCGGCTCTGGCCGGGTGTCTCCCTCCCCCCACAGGCTAGCCGAGCCTCCCCTTCCTGAATTCAGCGGCTAAAAATAAAACGCCCCAGACAGGAACAAGCCTCCTTGAAATGGACACTACAGACGAGCCTGTTAGGGGTGAAGTGGGGCTCTCTTGCGGAAGGGGGGGCCCGAGGGGGCAAAGCTCAGGCTCGGGGTTGCAGGGTGCAACCCCCAGCCCCCGTTGGAACGTCGGGGGGCTCGGCCTCAAGTCTAAGCTTGCCACTTACAAGTGCCTGAGCAATGTCGTTTCGAAGTCACGTCCGTGCCTCAGTCTCCCCATCTAAAGACGGGGATGAAAACCCTACCCAGGCTGAAACCGGTGTGGCTCAGTGGGTAGAGCGTCGGTCTGCGGGCTGAAAGGTCCCAGATTCGATTCCGGGCAAGGGCATGGACCTTGGTTGCAGGCACATCCCCAGTAGGGGGTGTGCAAGAGGCAGCTGATCGATGATTCTCTCTCATTGATGTTTCTAACTCTCTATTCCTCTCTCTTCCTCTCTGTAAAAAATCAATAAAATATATTTTAAAAAAGAGAGAGAGAGAGAAGAAAATCCTACCCAGGAAGGGCTGTACTCAGCTCTTGGCAAAGCCCTAAGCGGATATAAAGAATCCCTCTTGCCGAAACCGGTTTGGCTCAGTGGATAGAGCGTTGGTCTGCGGACTGAAAGGTCTCAGGTTCGATTCCGGTCAAGGGCATGTACCTTGGTTTCGGGCACATCCCCAGTAGGGGGTGTGCAAGAGGCAGCTGGTCGATGTTTCTCTCTCATCGATGTTTCTAGCTCTCTATCCCTCTCTCCTCTTCTCTGTAAAAAATCAATAAAATATATTAAAAAAAAAATCCCTCTTGCTGGCCAGTGTGGCTCAGTGGTTGAGCGTCGACCTATGAACCAGGAGGTTCCATTCCTGGTCAGGGCACATGCCCGGGTGGCGGGCTCCATCCCCCATAGGGGGCGTGCAGGAGGCAGCCAATCAATGATTCTCTCTCATCATTGATGTTTCTCTCACTCTCCCTCTCCGAAACCAATAAAAACATTTAAGAAAAACTAACAACTATCACTCTTACTGTCTGCCTTTTGAGGGAGCCTTTACTTTTTTTCTTTTTTATCAGTCCTCACCTGAGGCTATTTTTCCATTGATTTTTTAGGGAGAGTGGGAGAGAGAGAGAGAGACAGAGAGAAAGTTTGATGTGAGAGAAAGACATCAATTGGATGCCCTTCTACACGAACCCCAACTAGGGCCCAGGCCAGAGAGGAGCCTGCAACGGAGGTCCATGCCCTTGACCGGAATCAAACCCGGGACCCTTTGGTCCACAGGCTGACGCTCTATCCACTGAGCCACACCGGCCAGGGCTGGATGGAGCCTTTTCTGATGAAGACGACGGAGCTGAGAAGACCACTTCTCCACTCTGGGGCCCCGAGTCCGGCAGAGGTTTGGGGGACTCTTCAGACAACCCCCAGAACAGAGAACCCACTCTGTCCATTCGTGCAACAAATCCTATTTGCTAAGTCCCTGCTCCTGGAGCTGCAGGCGGTGAGGCCGGGGAGGGAGAGGGGGAAGGGGACGTCCACAGCCCCTCTGACCCGGCCCCAGCTGCACCCGGACGGCACCCAGCTGCCCAAGCCTCCGTGTCTGCTGAGGATCTGGACAGACCAGAGCTCAGCATTTTTTCTAGACTTCCCCAACGGCAAGGCCAGAAGGAGGGGAGGAAGGGAGGGGGGCGGGAAAAGGAGGAACTGACCCTCCAGGGCAGATCCCCTGCTGGGGACTCGGCCCTGAGGTCTGAGTTCGAATCCGGACTCTGCCACTGCATATCTCGAGCCTCCGTTTCCTCATCTCCGTGGGCCGGGGTCTCTGTTCCATCTCTAAGGATGGAGGCGTCCATTCCCTCTCAATGAATGGAGGTCCCTATTCTTTTTTTCTTTTTTTTAAATATATATTTTATTGATTTTTTTTTACAGAGAGGAAGAGAGAGGGATAGAGAGCTAGAAACATCAATGAGAGAGAATCATCGATCATCTGCCTCCTGCACACCCCTCCCACTGGGGATGTGCCCGCAACCAAGGTCCATGTCCTTGACCGGAATCGAACCCGGGACCCTTCGGTCCGCAGGCCGACGCTCCATCCACTGAGCCACCCCGGTTTTGGCTGGAGGTCCCTATTCTGTCTCTATGCACCAAGGTCCCTCTTCCGACTCCATGGACTAAAGTCTCTATTCTGTCTCTACGAGACGCCTGACCTCTGGGCAAAACGAGGAAATCAGGGTAAAAACCAGCCCCTGTCCCTGTACTTGCCTCCCGGGCCCTCTCCCAGCAGCCACCTCAAGGCAACGGGAGCAGAGAAACCGTTAACGTCGCTCTATCGTCAGACACACCCGTGAGAAAGCCAGCCAGCGCCTGCCTGTGGGCCTGGGACCCCCGTCTGGGACTGACCCTCCGGGGAGGGTAGCAGTGTACGTTGCTGTCCCTGTTAGGGACCTTCTAAGAATAAGAGGGGTCCCTCCTAACGAGGACCCCAGGCACAAGCTGAGCCACCCCCCAAACGCCCCCCACCCCAGCCCCGACAACCAGGTATCCCCTGGTTGCTATGGTAACGGGCAGGTGGCGGTGATTTGGGGGCTGAGGAGCCTGAACCTGGGTCTAAGGGGATCTGCCCAAGGCCCCGCTCTTGAGGGGTTCGTGCCTAAGTCCGTGAAGTGGGGAGGGGGAGACCCAGGTGCAGAACAGCTAGCTCTGCATTCCCGAGGGTCCACCCAGGTGAGCCACCCTGTATAATAAAAGGCTAATATGCAAATGGGCCTGTCGGGAATTCTGCTGACCGGGAGTTCGACCACTTGCTATAGGGTGCCCTGACCACCGGGGGGTGGGGTTGGGGTGGGGCAGAAGGAAGGCAGGCCCCATTCAGCCCCGATCACCGGCCAGGCCTAGGGACCCTACCCGTGCACGAATTGCATGCACCAGGCCTCTAATTGAATCGTGAAACCACTGCATGGATGGGGGGGAGGGTGGGGTGCCCCTGTCACAGCCCGGGGACCAGGGGTCTGTGAATGCTCCCCCAGGGGGCCCTGTCCCTGCGGGCGGAGCGGGCTCTGCACGGGGTGGGCCCCATCGCTGTGCAACCTGGGAGGTCAGGGCCCCCGGCCTCTGCCCCGGGTCCCCCAGGTGCCGCCCTGCCCCCTGCAGGTGGGGAGAAGCCAGCGGGCCCGCCCGCATGCACATCCATGCTGCCCTGCTCCCTGGTGCAGCCGGCAGGCTGTGCGTGCGTGTGTGCATGCATGCATGCGTGTGTGTGTGTGTGTGTGTGTGTGTGTGCATGTAGGAAGGGCTCTGTTTGTTGAGACAGAGGCCGGGAGAAAGAAGGCCGGGGGAATCTAATTTGCCTGCATCCCGCATGCGTGTTCTGTCTGTCGCACATGGAAATGACGGGCGGGAAGCTGGGGGCTCTGCAGCCCCCATGTCCCTCTTTCCCCCTCCCCGCTCCTGGGCCATCCTTTTGGTCCCCAACCCCCTCCCTCCTCTCCCCCCAAAATCGCGTTCCTTCTCACAGGCCACGACCCTCCTGTTCTGGGTCCTGGTACAGGGCTGCCCAGGGCAGGAGGTGAGCCTGCCCCGCTCTCCCCTGCTGCCCGGGGGGGCCCCCTCGTGGCACCTCCCTTCTGCGGCGAGGCCTCCCCTCACGGCTGGTGCTTGGGGCTCAGGGCACAGCTGGGCACAGGGTGCGAGGAGGAGAGGAGACCAGCCTGCCCTTGGCTCTGAGAGCGGGTGCCCATCGGATCGCTGCCTCGCCGGGCACCAGGGCCCCGGGGGGGACGCAGAGAGAGGAAACGGCAGAGGCAGGGAAATAGAGGAAACGGAATCGCTGCCTGATTATAGTTTAAAGACTCGCCCGGGGAGTGGGGGAAGGGAGGCCACAGCCGAGGGGGGAGAGGGAAGAGAGAGAGAGAGGGAGAGAAGGAAGAGACAGGGAAGGGGGAGGGGGCGGCCTCAGGAGGAAGGGAGGCGGAAGGGAGGGAAGGAGGGAGGGAGGGAGAGAAAGAGAGAGAAAGGGGCTGTGGAGGCCAAGGAACAAAGGCAGAGCGGGCAGGGGAAGGAGGGCGGGGAGGAAATGGTGCTGCGGGGACCCGAGCCCAGGGCTGCCCCCTTTCTCATTTCTCGGGGTTCAGCATCGCCCCTTCTTGGGCCTGAGCGCCGGGCCAACCCCAGGGGAGGGACCAGAGTCTCAGGGTTGAGGCCCAACAGAAATCCCCGCCCCCCACCCCCACTGCCCCCCATCCCCCTGCTCTGGCATGCCCCAGGACTCTCGGGGGGCTGCTACAAACACCCACCCCCACTTTTCAAGTTGACCCTGGACAAGCCCATCAGGGTCTTTTTTATTTTTATTTTATTTTTTTAAAAAATATAATTTATTGATTTTTTTACAGAGAGGAAGGGAGAGAGATAGAGAGCCAGAAACGTCGATGAGAGAGAAACACCGACCAGCTGCCTCCCGCACAGTCCCTACCAGGGATGTGCCCGCAACCAAGGTACATGCCCTTGACCGGAATCGAACCTGGGACCCTTCCGTCCGCAGACCAACGCTCTATCCATTGAGCCAAACCGGCTTCGGCCATCAGGGTCTTTTTACACACACACCCCCCACTGGGATGCAGCCCACAACCCGAACATCTCAAAAACCAAGCGAGGGCGTAGGCCAGTGGTCGGCAAACTCAGGAGCCCACAGAGCCAAATACCAACAGGACAACGATTGAAATTTCTTCTGAGAGCCAACTTTTTTTAAACGTAAACTTCTTCTGACGCCACGTCTTCCAAATAGACTCGCCCGGGCGGTGGTATTTTGTGGAAGAGCCACATGCCGGGGTTGCCAGCTCAATCCCCAGCAGGGGCCGTGCAGGAGGCAGCCGATCCATGATTCTCTCTCATCATCGGTATTTTAATCTTTCTCCCTCCCTTCCTCTCTGAAATCAATCAATACATACATATATATGTATTTTTTTAAATATGTTTTATTGATTTTTAAAAATATATTTTATTGACGTTTTACAGAGAGGGAGAGGGATAGAGTTAGGAACACCGATGAGAGAGAAACATCGACCAGCCGCCTTCTGCACACCCCCCCACTGGGGATGTGCCCGCAACCAAGGTACACGCCCTTGACCAGAATCGAACCCGGGACCCTTCGGTCCGCAGGCCGACGCTCTATCCACTGAGCCACATGGGTTTTCGGCTGCAAATTTTTTTTTTTTTTTTTTTTTTTTTTAAGGTAAACTCCGCTCACATCCCCAGAAAGGAAGAGGAAGCAAAAGCAAAACCCGGAGGCTTGTGTAAACCTCAGACTGCTGCCCAGTCTCACTTCTGCAAGGGACGGGGCAGGTCACCGGGGGCGGGAGGGGGCGGCCAGGGGGAAGTGTGGGAATCCCTTTCTGAGAGGATTCTCTCTGCCTCAGCTTCCCCTTTTCTCCGCGGACAGATCTGCTGAGCCACCAGGGCACGGCCAGCCCAGCCGGGAGCCTGCTGCTTGCGGTGCCGGCTGCTTCTTTTCACAAAGGGACATGCCCGGTTCCCTGGTTCCCCAGGGGCAGGGAGAGCTCTGCCTCTTTCCTCCCATCCCACCAGCGAAAAGCCTCCATCCCTGTCCCATGCAGGCTGACTCCGCGGAGCCCAAAGGTCACCAGCTCGCTCCAACAGGGAAAAACCAACAGGCCGAAACCGGTTTGGCTCAGTGGATAGAGCGTCGGCCTGCGGACTGAAAGGTCCCGGGTTCGATTCCGGTCAAGGGCATGGACCTTGGTTGCGGGCCCATCCCCGCTAGGGGGTGTGCAGGAGGCAGCTGGTCGATGTTTCTCTCCCCTCGACATGTCTAGCTCTCTATCTCTCTATGGAAAATCAATAAAATACATTTTAAAAAATAAAAATAAATAAAAACCAACAGGACGAGGGCTCCCAAGTTCACGGGACTCTGGCAAGCAGCACAGGGAAGAGAGGAGCAACAGGGCATTGTCGGGCTTGCGTTGACCGGCCCTGTGACCAGCAACTTCTAGGCTCCCAGGCGGCCCTCTGGACTGCCTTCTTCTCCTTCTTTTTAAAAATATATCTTATTGATTTTTTACAGAGAGGAAGAGAGAGGGATCTAGAGCTAGAAACATCGATGAGAGAGAATCATCGATCAGCTGCCTCCTGCACACCCCCTACAGGGGATGTGCCCGCAACCAAGGTACATGCCCTTGACCGGAATCGAACCCGGGACCCTTCGGTCCGCAGGCCGACGCTCTATCCACTGAGCCAAACCGGTTTCGGCGGGAGCGCCTCTTCTAAGTTACAGGTGTGGAAACTGAGGCTCGGAGAGAGGCGGGCCCTGCAGGCAGCGGAGCAGATCCCGGCTGGGTCCCCGCCCAGGGCCCGGGCCCACCTCCCTCTCTCCCTCCCCCCGCCAGGCCCCGGCGGGCACCAGCTCTGTGGGGCCGTGTCTCTCTCCCCCTGCATGGACCTCAGTTTCCCCACATCGGGCCCGATTCCGGCCCGGGCGCCGCTCATGGCTTCCCTTCCAGCTCAGCCTCCTCCATCCCGTCTTCCTCTCCCGCTCCCTCCATCCCGCCCCTCCTCCCGTTTCCGTGGCAACCCCATCCTCCGCTCTGCTGCTCGGTCCTGTGTGTCCCCATCTTTCCCCTCTTTCATCTCTCCCCTCATCACAGGGCACCGCGGCCCCAGGCCCCCTCTATCCTTTGCTGCTGGTCTCTCGCTTCCTTTTACTCCCTTTTCATCTCCTCCAACGCTCTCTTGTCATCTCGGGGCGACATTTATTTATCTTTTTGCTTAGAAAATAAAAAAATAAAAAAAAAGGAAGGAAGGAGGAAAGGAGGGAAAAGAGACCCCATTTTAGCAACCCTGCTTCTATAGTTCAGTCCCAGCCTTCTTTCTCTCGGGGCGTCTCCGAGGGTCGACTCGGAAATCCCAGAATGAGCCCCCTGCCTGCTATTGATCTCACCTCGAGGAGCAGGGCTCACTGGAGGGGGCACCCTGGGGGGGCAGAGGCCCCCAGTCAGAGACCCCTCGGGGTGAAGCCAGGGCAGGACCTGGCTGGTGGGTGAGCTGGCCCCGGGATCCTTCCCCAGTGAGGCCCCAGCAGGAGTTCACACAGACCAGAGACCACCCACCCACCCACCCACGGCCCTCCAGGGTCCCCTTGCCCGGTGAAATGAAACACAGCAGCTGCTCAGTGCACCAGCCCCTCTCCCTCCAATCAGGATGGTGAGATCCATCTATTCTTCAAAATTCACTCTCGCCCTAGGCGGTGTGGCTCAGTGGATAGAGCGCCGGCCTGAGGACTGAAGGGTCCCGGGTTCGATGCCTGTCAAGGGCATGTATTTTGGTTGCATGAGAGGGCCCTAACCCTAACCCCCCACCCCCATGCAGGGGGAGGTGCTGGGGCCTGCCTGGCTGGAGATACAGGAGGGCAGGGACCCGGGAAAGCAGCGGGCAGAGGAGGTCCGGGGCAGCCGGCGAGGGGTGTGGCCGGGCACAGAGCCCCACTCGGCAGCCCAGCCCTGGCGGCCGCCGCGCCCGGAGCTGCCGCCGTGGCGACCGGGTTATCTCGCAGGCACCGTGCCGCTGCTGCCGGGGGCGTCAGGGGGCCTGTCGTTCACACGGGCCTCCCCGGGTCTCCGCGGGCAGACAGCTGGTGGGACGTCTGGGCTGACAGTGCGCACACACACACACATCACACCCACACATCACACACATCACACCCACACATCACACACATCACACCCACACATCACACACATACACACATCCATACACAATACACACCACACACATCACACACATCACACCACACACATCACACCACACACACACACACACATTCACACATACTTACACATCACACCACACACACACACCACACACACACACACCACACACATGCATCAACACACACACACATCCAAACACAATACACACATCACACCCACACATCACACACCACAACACACACACATTCACACATACTATACTTACACATCAGACATACCACACCCACATCACTCCACACACATCTCACACACACACACACCACACACACACATCACACACATCACACCACACACACACACCACACACATGCATCAACACCTACACACATCCATACATAATACACACCACACACGTGCACATCCATATGTAATACACACCACACATATCACACCACATACACACATCCATACACAATACACACCACACGCATCACACCACATGCACACATCACACTACATACCCAAATATCACACCACACATCACTCATTGCACACACTCACATCACACACATCACACCACACATATCACAATTCACACACATCACACATATACTCACACACACATCTATTCACACATCACACGTACACTCTCACACACACATCACACACCACACATATCCACTCACACATTCACACACACACACACCCCAATCACACACACATACACATCATACCACACACATTACACACACACACACACACACACACACACACACACACGCTACAACCCGCCACAAGCAGGGGCGACGTGACGAGGCCTCCTCAGCCCCCTCACCAACGGTCCTCCGGACACGAGGGGAGGGACGGGGCCCACGCGGGGGAAGGCCCGCTGCATGCACACCGGGTGGCGGCGAGCGAGGGCCGGCGGGCAGGGCCCCGACCCAGGAGCACCCAGGGCCGCCTCTGGGTGCCCACGTGCAGGGAGACAGCCTGGCAGGGAGACAGCCTGGCAGGGAGACAGCCTGGCAGGGAGTGAGCCCGCTGCTGCCCGGGCACGGCCCCTGCGGCTCACAGAGCCTTCCGCCCGCCATGCCTCCGAGCGGGCGGCACTCATGCCCGCCCCCCAGGTCGCCAACCCAAAGACAGGGCCAGCCTGCACCAACTCCACTGCGCCCGGGCAGGCTCGGTAAAATACTGGTCTGCAAGGGTTCAAAGTAATAATGTAAGGAACAGGACGAGCCCGGCCGGCGTGGCTCGGTGGCTGAGCATCGACCTAGGAACCAGGAGGTCACGGTTCGATTCCCGGTCAGGGCACACACCCGCCCGGGGTGTGGGCTCGATCCTCAGTGTGGGGCGCGCAGGAGGCAGCCGATCGATCCATGATGCTCTCACATTATTAATATCACGCCTTCTCTCTCCCGCCCTCTCTGAAATCAATAAAATTAAAAAAAAAATTTTTTAAATAAAATAAATTTTGCCGTATCCGGTGTGGCTCAGTGGAGAGAACATCGGCCTGTGGACTGAAAGGTCCCAGGTTCGATTCCGGTCAAGGGCATGTACGTTGGTTGCGGGCACATCCCCGGTAGGGGGTGTGTAGGAGGCAGCTGGTCGATGTTTCTCTCTCATCGACGTTTCCTAACTCTCTATCTCTCTCCCTTCCTCTCTGTCAAAAAATCAATAAAATATATTTAATAAAAAATAACATAAAATAAAATAAAATAAATTTTAAAAAAGACAGAAACAGGACGAGAAGCGCAGGTCGAGGGCCCGGACGCTGACCCCGAAGGCTGCCAGTTCGAATCCCGCCTCGGCTGCTTTGCCACGGCGAGACGTGTTCCCCTCCCTCCTTCCTCCCTCCCTCCGTGCGGCCGTGCCAAGTGCAGCTGGCAAGAGCCTTCCTCGCGGAACGATGCCAAGCGCTCCCAGCAGAGCCTGGCAGCATTCAGCAGCATGCCCGCCCGGGGCCACACAGCTCGCTCCTGGAGGCGCCAGGCTCCTGGATGCCCGTTCTCAAAGCGGAACCGACCCCTGACCCCCCCGCCCTCTGCCGCCCGCCCAGGACCCCGAAAACACCACCCAGTTCCCCATCTAGGAGGGAGCCTCTCCCTAAGAGAGGGGCCCCTGCGGGTGACTTAATGGGGTGTAAGGAGTTCTTCTGGCCCAAACCAGAAAAACCGGCCGGGCAGCCAGGCCCCGCTCTGCCAGCGAGCAAGCAGGTGCCCAGGGAGCAGGTGGGGCCCGGGAGAGCCGGGCGGGCGGCATCCCTGCCCGGCCCAGGAGGCCTCTGCCAGGCGGCACCTGCTCCCAGCGCCTCCTATGGCACCGCTTACACCCCCCGCCCCGGGCTCCCGCCAGCCCAGCCAGCCAGGCCTGAGCCCTCTCTCCCATCACCTAGCCCAGCGGTGGGCAAACGCCTTCGTCCACAGAGGCAGATATCAACAGCACAACGATCGGAACTTCTTTGGAGAGCCACACGTTTTAAACTTAAACTTCACTTCTTCTAACGCCACTTCTTCAAAATAGACTCCATCCGGCCTCTCGGAGCCAAGCACACCGCCTGCTGCCCTCACCCCCAGCTCCCCTGTCTCAGGCACCCCGACCAGAGAGCCACGCACCCCCCTCCCCAGCCCTTCGGAGCCCCAGGCTGCCCTCTGAGGAGCGTGTCAGCCTCCAAATGGGCACCCAGTGGGTGCTCAGCAGGTGCTCCCCACACCACCCCCCCAGTCTACACTACTCCTTATAAAAATATATATATTTTTTTTTATTGATTTTTTTACAGAGAGGAAGAGAGAGGGATAGAGAGTTAGAGACATCGATGAGAGAGAATCATCCATCAGCTGCCTCCTGCACGCCCCCCCACTGGGGATGTGCCCGCAACAAAGGCACATGCCCTTGACCGGAATCGAACCCGGGACCCTTCAGTCCGCAGGCCGACGCTCTATTCACTGGTTTCGGCTAGATTACTCTTCATGGGGCTTCAAACCAGCTTCCCTGACAGTCTCCCGCCCCCCCCCCCCTTCCCTCCCTCCCTCCGGTCCGCCTGTGGTGTCTGGCTCGGTCACGGCCCCTCTGAGCTTGGGACAACCCCACTTTTCCTTGGAGCGGGGGGATATCGTCCCCCACCCTCTGTGCCCTGTGCTCTGAGGGGAAGGGGATTCCCCCTCCCCCCCTAGTTCCCATGGGGCTTCCACCCCTCTGTTCTGGGCTGTGTGCTGAGCTGTCGGCACCTAAGGACACATTCCCACCTGCTAGGGACACACGGGATTCGAACTTGGACACCATTATGGCTCCCACCAGCCCAGCCAGCCAGGCCTGGGGCCCTCTCCTCTCCAATCACCCGGGCCAGCCGTCGGCAAACTCCTTAGTCCACAGAGCCAGATATCAACAGGACAGCGACTGACATTTCTTTGGAGAGCCACATGTTTTAAATGTAAACATGTCTTGCCGAAACCCATGTGGCTCAGTGGATAGAGCGAACTGAAGGGTCCTGGTTCGATTCCGGTTCAAGGGCATGTACGTGGTTGGGGGCCCATCCCCAGTGGGGGGTGTGCAGGAGGCAGCCGGTCGATGACTCTCTCACCTATGTTTCTGGCTCTCTATCCCTCTCTCTTCCTCTCTGTGAAAAATCAATAAAATATATTTTTAAAAAAAATATATATATATATTTTTTTATGGACTTCAGAGAGGGAAGAAGAGGGAGAGAGAGATAGAAACATCAAGGATGAGCCCTAGCCGGTGTGGCTCAGTGGATAGAGCGTCGGCCTGTGGACTGAAAGGTCCCAGGTTCGATTCCGGCCAAGATCATGTACCTTGGTTGCGGGCACATCCCCAGTGGGGGGTGTGCAGGAGGCGGCGGATCGATGTTTCTCTCTCATCGATGTTTCTAACTGTCTATCCCTCTCCCTTCCTCGCTGTAAAAAAATCAACAAAATATATATTTTAAAAAAAGAATAAAAAAAAGAAACATGAATGATGAGCGAGAAGCATGGATCGGCTGCCTCCTGCACGCCCCACACCGGGGGATGGAGCCCACACCCCGGGCGTGTGCCCCGCCCGGGAATAGAACCCTGACCCTCCTCCTGGTTTTACAAGTCGATGCTCCACCACTGAGCCACACCGGCCCGGGCCGTTCCCTCCTCTCTCAACAACAGCGAGGGGCCCGGAGGAAGCCAGCGTTCTGCCTGGCGGATTTTGCACACACACGGCGAGCCGCGGAGAAAAAAAATGCAAACATTCACATTCTCCCTTCCTCAAATGAACCAACTTCTCTCCTCGCCAGGCCGCCGGAACACAGAAGCGCTATTCAAAACGGAAAAGAAAAAAGAAGTGGGGGGAGGAGGAAAAAAAAAAAGAGGCAAGAAGAAGAAGAAGAAGAAGAAGAAAGGAACTGAATAGAAGAAGGAAGAAAAGGGAGGCAGGGGGAGGGGAGGAGAGAGAGGACCAGAGAGGGGTCCCCCAGGAGAGGGTGAGAGCAGCCGCCAGGGAAGGGACAGAAAGCACAGATACAAAAGGGAGAGAAAGACAAGAGCTGGGGGGAGGAGGAGGCGCTCTGGGGGGGAGGGGGAGGGGGAACTGAGGGGGGGCACGCAGGAGAGAGGAGGGGAGGGGAGAGGGGGGCTTGAAAGGGAGCAGCGGGCATAGGGGTCCCATTCCACCCCCCATTCACAGAAGGTGCCAATCACAGCCACAATGCTCACCCTCCCTCCTTTTCTCCTTCTCTCCTTCCCGGGGAGAGAGAGGGAGCGGGCAGGGGGGCAGGCTGAGAATGGCGAGTTAATGCCGAAAAGTACAGAAAAGAAATTCAGTTCCAGGGGAGACGCATCCAAGAGCTGCTCTCCCAGGAGGGGGGCTCCCTCCCTCCCGGGGCGGGGGGTGGAGGTGGGGGGGACACGGGCTGGCGGCCAGGCCATGGGCTCCATGTCCGGGTCGGCGCCCCTGCCCTGGCCCCCGCCGCCTGCCACAGGCCCTGGGTGAGCCCCGTGGGGACGCCGTGGGGGGGGGGGGGCCTGTGCGCAGCAGCTGTTCTGGCTGCAGGTGGCCCGGGCCGTGCCCACGCGGGGGGCACTGGGCACGCGCGGAAATGGGGTGGCACGGGCCTGGGATGGGCGGGCTGCTCCCGGGAAGCCTGGCTTGCTGGCCCTCGGTCCAGGAGGGGGACAGGCTGGGCCGGCGCCTTTTCCCTGTGGACCCCGAGGCTTGTGGTCACCCCAGATGGGCACGTTCCTGAGTTAGCGGGGAACCGGCGATGACAAGACACGCGGGGTTCCCGGAGGGAACCTGTTTGAGAACAGGCCTGGTTTTAGATGTCCATTCATCCCCCTCCCCGCTCCTTCAGACATCGGTCACCACCGGGTGCCCCCGGGGGCCGGGGCCGGGGCTCGGGACACCCCTGCCTACACGTGGCCCCCGGTCTGGTGCCCCAATGGCTCCCAAGACGTCCCTCTGAGGTCCCAGGGGAACCACCCTGGTCGCCTTTGACCTATTTAATTTTTAAAAAATATATTTTTTATTGATTTTTTACAGAGAGGAAGGGAGAGGGACAGAGTTAGAAACATGGATGAGAGAGAATCGTCGATCAGCTGCCTCCTGCACACCCCCCACCGGGGATGTGCCCGCAACCAAGGTACATGCTCTTGCCCAGAATTGAACCCGGGACCCTTCAGTCCGCAGGCCGACGCTCTATCCACTGGGCCACACCGGCCAGGGCGCCCCAGGTGTTTCTATCTCTCTTACAAAGTGACAGGACGGGTCCGAAGCCCCGAGATGCTCTAGTGGGGGGAGCAGGGGCGTCCCAGATCCTGGGAAAGGCTGCTATGACGTTGGAACGGGACCAAGAGGGCCTCCAACCCCCATCAGGAAGGCAAGAGAAGGGACATGCGGAACATGCAAAACGTCCGGGCCGCCAGGAGCACGGCTCTCTCGCATGCATGCCAACCCAGCACACGCCAATGCCAGCAAATACTCATGGATGCGTGTCCCGTGCCTTCCCAGGCGCGAGCAAGCCCGCTCTGCACTCACGGCGCTCGCTGTGGTGGGAGCGGCGGGCAAGCACACAGCGTGACCGTGTGGTGCTCTCGGGGCTGTGTGAGGGCGAGGACAGGGCCGGGCCCGGAGGGTGTGCACGAGGAGGGTGGTGGCGGGAGTGAACCAGCCTGAGCTCTGGACCCCTCCCCTCAACCAGGCCCCAGCTCCAGCCCCAGCCCCCAGCCCCAGCCCCCAGCCCCCAGCCCTAGCCCCAGCCCCAGAACCAGAAACAGCCTCAGGACCAGAACCAGAACCAGAACCAGACTCGGGACCAGAACCAGCCCCAGCCTCAGAGCCAGCCCAGCTCCAGCCCCAGCCCCAGCCCCAGCCCCCAGCCCCCAGCCCCAGCCCCAGCCCAGCCCCAGCCCCCAGCCCCCAGCCCCAGCCCCAGCCCCAGCCCCAGCCCCAGCTCAGCCCCAGCCCCAGCCCCAGCCCCAGCCCCAGCCCCCAGCTCCAGCCCCAGCCCCAGCCCCAGCCCCAGCCCCAGCCCCCAGCCCCAGCCCCAGCCCCCAGCCCCAACCCCCAGCCCCAGCCCCCCAGCCCTAGCCCAGCCCCAGCCCCAGCCCCAGCCCCAGCTCAGCCCCAGCCCCAGCCCCAGCCCCAGCCCCAGCCCCAGCTCAGCTCCAGCCCCAGCCCCAGCCCCACCCCAGCCCCAGCCCCAGCCCCAGCCCCAGCCCAAGCTCAGCTCCAGCCCCAGCCCCAGCCCCAGCCCCAGCCCCAGCCCCCAGCCCCAGCCCCCAGCCCCAGCCCCCAGCCCCCAGCCCCCAGCCCCCAGCCCCAGCCCCAGCCCCAGTCCCAGCCCCAGCCCCAGCCCCAGTCCCAGCCCCAGCCCCAGCCCCAGCCCCAGTCCCAGCCCCAGCCCCAGCCCCAGCCCCAGCCCCAGTCCCAGCCCCAGCCCCAGCCCCAGCCCCAGCCCCAGCCCTCAGCCCCCAGCCCCCAGCCCCAGCCCCAGCCCCAGCCCCAGCCCCAGCCTCAGCCCCCAGCCCCAGCCCCAGCCCCAGCTCAGCCTCAGCCCCAGCCCCAGCCCCAGCCCCAGCTCAGCCTCAGCCCCCAGCCCCAGCCCCCAGCCCCAGCCCCAGCCCCAGCCCCAGCCCCAGCCCCAGCCCCAGCCCCAGCCCCAGCCCCAGCCCCCAGCCCAGCCTCAGCCCCAGCCCCAGCCCCAGCCCCAGCCCCAGCCCCAGCCCAGCCCCAGCCCAGCCCCAGCCCCAGGCTGCAGGGCCACTCAGCATGGCGGTCTCGGCGCTCGGAGTGCACTTGAGCTCTGGCACTCACATGCACAGGCACATGTTCCCACGGCCACTTCTGCTGGGCGTTAAGCTTTTTTTCTAGCCCTAGCTGGTTTGGCTCCGTGGACAGAGCGTCGGCCTGCAGACTGAAGGGTCCTGGGTTCGATTCCGGCCAAGGGCATGTACCTCGGTTGCAGGCTCCTCCCTGCTCAGGGCGCACGCAGGAGGCAACCAATAGATGTGATCTCTCACATCGATGTTTCTGTCTGTCTTTCCCTCTCTCCAAAAACCAACGGGTCCTCGCCGGTTTGCTCAGTGGATAGAGCGTTGGCCTGCAAATGGAGGGACCCTGTTTGATTCCGGCCAAGGGCACATGCCTGGGTTTCGGGCTCCATCCCCAGTGTGGGGCGTGCAGGAGGCAGCCGATCCATGATTCTCTCTCAACACGGATGTTTCCATCTCTCTCTCTCTCCCTCCCTCTTCTTTCCTCTCTGAAATCAATAGAGAAATACATTTTTTAAAAAGAAAGGAAAATATCCTCAGGTGGTGAGGATTCAAAATATAAAGATTTCTTTTCTCCCCTAGGAAGTCTGAACTTGGAAAATGTCACAGCCACACCCTAGCTGTGCCAGCGGGGGGGCTAGTGTCACCCTCACGCTCCCCCTGCAGGGACAGGACCCCTCGCTCGGAGCCTTCGGCCTCAGCTCTGACACGGCAGATGCGAGATGCAAATCCAAAGGAGGCAGAGGGCGTGGGAGGGTGCCGGGGGCGGTGACAGCTGACAGCGAGGGTGCAGGATGAAAAATGACCCCGGTGCCGACACCTCTGTCCACAGCTTAGTGACTAAACCCAGAACCACGTTCGAGAGCATTTCCACATCCCCAGCCAGCACTTAGGGACGAGGGGCCACAGTGGCGGGTCCAGGGCTGAGGGTAGGCGATACCCATCCTATCACTTAGTGTAAGCAGAGCAAAGGTATCGATTCTGTCCCGTCTCCCAGCTGCCGCTGCAGAGTGCTGGCTGCTGGGAGCCCTGGATCTGCCCGGCCAGCATGGCTCAGTGGTTGAGCATCGATCTATGACCGGTTCAATTCCCGGTCAGGGGCATAGGCTCGGGGTGCGAGCTCGGTCCTCAGTGTGGGGTGTGCAGGAGGCAGCTGATCCGTGATTCTCTCTCCGCATGGATGTTTCTCTCTCTCTCTCTCTCTCTCTCTCAGCTCTCCCTTCCTCTCTGACATCAATTAAAAATATATGCATGAATGCCATGGTCCTGGGCACAAGCTCAGCCTCTCAGATCTCCCCCCTCCCCCCCACTAAACAAAAAGTGTCCTACCCACGCGAGCCAGGCTTGCTACAGAGCATGTGGAATCTTTAGTGCCGGGGCTTTTATAAATATAATGTCACTAGGCCCGGCGGGCGTGGCTCTGTGGCTGAGTGTCAACCTATAAGCCAGGAGGTGACGGTTCGATTCCAGGTTGGGCCACACTGTCGGGATTGCAGGCTTGAGCGGGAGGCAATCAATGATTCTCTCTCATCACTGATGTTTCTTCTTTCTATCTCTCCCTCTCCCTTCCTCTCACTAGTGTGTGTGTGTGTGTGTGTGTGTGTGTGTGTGTGTGTATGTATAGTAACATTTTATATATATTTAGTAACATTTATATATATATTAGTAACATTTTATATATATTTAGTAACATTTTTTACAGAGAGGAAGGGAGAGGGATAGAGAGTTGGAAACATCAATGGGAGAGAAACATCAGTCAGCTGCCTCCTGCACCCCCCACCCCCCACCGGGGACGTGCCCACATCCAAGCTACATGCCGTTGACCGGAATCGAACCTGGGACCCTTCAGTCAGCAGGCCGACGCTCTATCCACTGAGCCAAACCGGTTAGGGCTAAAGCCACCTCTTGGTGGCTGGACAGGACATGCTATAACTCAGTCAGGGCCAGGGGACAAAGGAGACACCCGTATTTTTGCCCTAGGATGTTTTTAAACACAAGGAAGCAATGATCAGGAAAGTCTCACAACGATGCAAACTTGAAGGTACTCAGGCAAGGCCAGAGTCCGTTCTAGATGACAGCTGGCCAGCTGGACTCTTCAAGGCCAATGTCACACACGCATACGCACGCGCACACACACACACACACACACTCACTGCACACACAGCAGGGGGACTGCTCTGGGTCAGAAGAAGCTAAGGCAGTGGCCGGCAAACTCATGAGTCCACAGGGCCCAACATCAACAGGACAACCGTTGACATTTCTTTGGAGAGCCACGTTTTTTAATCTTAAACGTCTTCTATAACGCCACTTCTTCAGCACAGACTCGCCCAGGCCGTGGTGTTTTGTGGAAGAGCCACCCTCAAGAGGACAAAGAGCTGCCCGTGCAATAATAACCCAATAACACAGGAGCACTTGCAAAACCGTGTGCGCTGACCGGGAATCGAACGGCGCCTTCCTGGTTCATGGGTCGATGCTCAACCACTGAGCCACGCTGGCCGGGTTATTTTATTTATTTATTTATTTTAATATTTTTATTGATTTTTTACAGAGAGGAATGGGAGAGAGAGAGAGAGCTAGAAACATCGATGAGAGAGTAACATCGACCAGCTGCCTCTTGCACACCCCCTACCGGGGATGTGCCCGCAACCGAGGTCCATGCCCTTGACCGGAATCGAACCCGGGACCCTTCAGTCCGCAGACCGACGCTCTACCACTGAGCCAAACCGGTTTCGGCTGGCCGGGTTATTTTAATATATATATATATATTTTTTTTTAATATATTTTATTGATATTTTACAGAGAGGAAGAGAGAGGGATAGAGAGAAAAGTCGATGAGAGAGAAACATGTATCAGCTGCCTCCTGCACACCCCCTACTGGGGATGTGCCCGCAACCAAGATACATGCCGTTGACCGGAATCAAACCTGGGACCTTTCTGTCTGCGGGCCGACGGTCTATCCACTGAGCCAAACCGGTTTTGGCTAATATATATATATTTTTTTAATTGATCTCAGAGGGGAAGGAAAGAGAGAGATAGAAACATCCATGATGAGAGAGAATCATGGATCGGTGGCTGCCTCCTGCACGCCCCACATCGGGGATCGAGCCCGCCACCTGGGCATGTGCCCTGACTGGGAATGGAACCGCCACCTCCTGGTTCATAGGTGGATGTGCAAACCACTGAGCCACACCGGCCGGGCTCATGTGTCTTTTCAGCAAGTCCATGCCAGCCTCTCCCTAGGAGGGCAGGGCCTTGAAGGCCACAGCCCAGGGTCTGGGTGCCATTGTGGGGCAGCAGGTTTTACTGGTAGGCAAGGCGGGCGGAGGGTGGGGGTGGGGGTGGGGGTGGGGGTGGCGGGAAGTGTCAGGATCCCAGGGCCCGCTCTGAAAATCCTCTGGTGACAATGTGAGGAGGGCGAGGGAAGACCCTGGGCTTATCTGGTTTAACCCCTTCACCCCCTGCAGCCCGGCCCCAGCCCCAGCCCCGGGCCTTCCCAGAAGCCCCTATGTTGAGCATGACAGAGCCAGGTCTGTCACCAGGGCTCAGGGGGTGGGTGTCTTCCTTCCACGGCGGCCAGGAGGGCTGACAGCTGACTGTGGGGAGGAGGCGGGGAGGAGTGACACATGCAAACAATGAGATTCATTCCAGGCTCCAGATGATGGCCGGAGACCATCTGGTCCGAGCCAGCGGCCGCCGAGGGAGGGGACGGAGGGACGATGGAGGGACGGCCCTCGGTGGGGGAAGGCGCCGGCTCCAGCCGCTCCGGGGAGGGACCGAGGCCTGGTATCCAGGGAGGGACGGGAAACTCGAACAGGACCAAATGGACACAGCAAACACGGGGAGGGTTTTCCTCTAAGACACGCGGTGGCGAGAGGAGGAAGAGAGGGACGGAGGGGGAGGGATGGGGGAGGGCAGCCAGGATGGAGGGGAAGGAAGGCAGAAGGAATGAGAGGGAGGGAGGGCGGGCAGGAGGCTGCCTGGTTGTTAGAGAGAAAGGGAGAGACAGAGGGCGGCGAGAAGGGCCAAAGGAGACGCTGCAGCAGAAGTCACTCGAACCCTCGACAGAAATGCCCGAGGGACAGGGTGGGGAGGACATATCTGGGGACCCAGGCGGGTCTGGATGTAAAAGTCCCTCTTGGACCAAAAAGAAGCCCAGTTTTTTAAAAAATATTTTTTTAAACCGATTTCAGAGAAGAAGGGAGAGGGAGAGAGAGAGAAACATGATGGATTGGCTGCCTCCTACACGCCCCTCTACCGGGATGTGCCCGCAAGCCAGGCAAGGAATCAAACCCGGGACCTTCAGTCTGCAGCCAATGCTCTATCCACGGACCCAAACCAGCTAGGTCTAATTTCTTAAAATATATTTTTTATCGATTTTTTTTTTTTTTTTTTTTTTTTTTTACAGAGAGGAAGGGAAAGAGACAGAGAGTTAGAAACATTGATGAGAGAGAAACATCGATCAGCTGCCTCCTGCACAGCTCCCACTGGGGATGTGCCCGCAACCAAGGTACATGCCCTGGACCGGAATCGAACCCGGGACCTTTCAGTCCACAGGCCGCCGCTCTATTCGCTGAGCCAAATGGGTTAGGGCACTAATTTTTTTTTTAAAAAAAATTCTCACCCGAGGATATTTTCCCATTGGTTTCTAGAGAGAGCGGGGGGGGGGGGGGTGGGGGGGGGGGGAAGACAGAGAGAAACATCCATGTGAGAAAAACACATTGATGGCTGAAACCGGTGTGGCTCCGTGGTAGAGCGTCGGTCTGCGGACTGAAAGGTCCCGGGTTCGATTCCGGTCAAGGGCATATATACCTTGGTGGTTGCGGACATATCCCGGGTAGGGGGTGTGCAAGAAGCAGCTGGTCGATGTTTCTCTCTCATTGACGTTTCTAACTCTCTATCTCTCTCCCTTCCTCTCTGTAAAATATCAATAAAATATATATTTTTTAAAAAAGAAGAAAAAAAGAAAAACACATTGATGAGTTGCCTCCTGCATGCACCTCGACCAGAACCCCGGGCCGGGGAGGAGCCTGCATCCGAGACGCGTGCCCCTTGATCGCAACCGAACCCGGGACCCTTAGGTCCGCACAGGCCGGCGCTCTACCCACTGAGCTACACAGGCCGGGGCCAGGGTCCCTGGGCCTCATGGCTGTGCCTTCGCCATCTTGAGAATTTAGACTCCTTTTCCAATCAAGGGCCTCGTGTCCATTGCACACCAGGCCCTCCCTGCGCAACAGCCGGTGGCGGCGGCGGCGGCGAGCTGACCTTTCGGATGACGGCCGCCGGAGAGGCTCTCTGCGGCTGCTGCCTGTTTGCTCACCAAACATAGGCCCCCGGCGCTGTTGACTCAGCCATTAGGCCCGAGCAAGCACGGGGCTTCCCTTCCAGCCCAGCTGCCGGCCCAGGAGCCAGCCCAGCTCCAATGCAGCGCATGAGGAGCCCTCCGGGGGGATGAGCCTGCAGCCAAGGCGCATACATGCCTTGACTGGAATCCAGCCCGGGACCCTTCAATCCACGGGCCCGACGCTCCAGCCCCTGAGCCAAAGGGTTTCGGCGTCCCCTCTTTTTTTTTTTTTTTTTTTTTTTAATGATTATTTCAGAGAGGAAAGAAGTGGGCAGCCGAGACCGGTCTGGCTCAATGGATAGAGCGTCGGCTTGGGGACTGAAAGGTCCCGGGTTCGATTCCGGTCAAGGGCATGTACCTTGGTTGAGGGCATGTCCCCAGTGGGGGGTGTGCAGGAGGCAGCTGATCGATGACTCTCTCTCATTGATGTTTCTAACTCTCTGTCTCTCTCCCTTCTTCTCTGTACAAAATCAATAAAATATATTTTTTTTAAAAAAGGAAAAAAAAAAAAAAAGAAAGAAGTGGGCAATAGAATCAGAAACATCCACGATGAGAATCATCGACCAGCTGCCTCCTTGGGATGGAGCCCACAACCCCGGGCACGTGCCGTTGATCTGAACTGAATCGGGACCCTTCAGTCCCACGGGCCGGCGCTCTGTCCACGGAGCCAAAGCCGCCGGGAGCCGAGGCCATCTCTTAAACTCACGGTCGGCAAACCGCGGCTCGCCGCGAGCCACCTGCGGCTCTTCGGCCCCCCTGGAGTGCGGCTCTTCCACAAAATACCACGGCCTGGGCGAGCCTGTTCAGAAGGAGTGGCATCAGGAGAAGTTTAAGCCGAGACCGGTTTGGCTCAGTGGATAGAGCGTCGGCTTGGGGACGGAGGGGACCCGGGTTCGATTCCGGTCAGGGGCATGGACCTTGGTTGCGGGCACATCCCCAGTAGGGGGGTGTGCAAGAGGCAGCTGGTCGATGACTCTCTCTCATCGATGTTTCTGGCTCTCTGTCTCTCTCCCTTCCTCTCTGTACAAATCAATAAAATATATATTCAAAAAAAAAAGAAGTTTAAGTTAAAAAAAAAAGGGGGGCCCTCCAAAGAAATTTCAATCGTTGTCCTGTTGGCATTGAGCTCTGTGGGCGCATGAGTTTGCCGACCCCTGTCTTATACGATCTCGTGCCACCATGCCGCCTCGGAAGGGGCAGGGGGCCTGACAGCATCATGTCCAAGGTCAGATGATGGAAACCTCTTAGGCCCAACCTGCAGTGACTGGGAAGAGACTCAGATCCTCACAGATGCTGAGTGTGGGAAGGAAACACACCTGCCAGCGACACCCCAAGGAAGGCGGGGGGCCTGGGGGGCCAGAGCAGAGCCAGGCTGGGGCGGCGGGAGGGCAGCAGGCAGGCCTGCTGGAAGGGGGCAGGCCTCCTCGGTCCTGGGGGAAAAGTGGGGGGAATCCTGCAGGAACTGAATGAATCAGCAGGAAACCAATGGCTGTTTCCTGACGACCCCACAGGCAGCGCGTGCGCGCGCACACACACACACACACACACACGCACACGCACACACAGGAATTCGGAAATGGGAGGGTGGCTGGCCATTTCCGGGAGACCCACAATGCAACCCGCTCTTTCCAAGAATGCGGACAGAGCAACCCAAGGAGCCCGCCTTCCCCGTGCAGCCGTGAGCGGACCCTTAGGGGTGTCCTCTCACTCCCATCTCGCAGGACAGCCCTTCCGGGAGGGACCGCTGCTCCCTGTTGGCCAGCCGTTGACCTATGAACCAGGAGGTCACGGTTTGATTCCCGGTCAGGGCACCTGCCCGGCTTGCAGGCTGGATCCCTGGTGTGGGGCGTGCAGGAGGCAGCCAATCCATGATTCTCATCATTGATTCTCATTTACTGGGGATGTGCCTGTAACCAAGGTACATGCCCTTGACCGGAATCGAACCTGGGACCTTTCAGTCTGCAGGCCGACGCTCTATCCACTGAGCCAAACCGGTTTCAGCCAAGTACTTTTCTTTTAAAAACAATATTTGTATTGATGTTAGAGAGCCAGGAAGTGAAAGGGATAGAGAGATAGAAACATCAATGATGAGAATCATTCATCAGTTGCCTCCTGCACATCCCCATCCCCTACTGGGGATTGAGCCTGCAACCTGGGCGTGCGCCCTTGACTGGAATCAAACCCGGGACCCTTCCGTCCGCAGGCCGACGCTCTATCCACTGAGCCACACCAGCTAGGGAGGGCGAAACAGATATTCCGAATCATGCTAAGAACGCACCCTTCTGTTCCTTTCCTCGGTGCACTGATTAGGCAGAAACGGCTATTTGATTTCAATCCGTTTCCCCTGCATGCATTGGAATCAGTCGGTTTTGCGTCTGTGACCCATTAGTAATGACGTCGTTACTATATTAAGCTTTCCTGACATCGATGCCCCCCCTCCCCCCCCCGCTTTGTCCCACGGGATTATGGCGGATGACTTGTTTAATATAGTATTGGATTCTGCTTCCGATGCATTTCCATTCTTCAATACGGCCTCTCTATCATGTTTTAATATCAGGCTTTTTCTGCTTTGTGGGATGAATTGGTGAGTTCTCGGCCTTTTGCTAAGCCATGGCATGGCTCAGCGTTATTAGTTATTAGTTATTAGTAGGATCAAAAGGGACATAAGTACCTGGCAAAACCACTTGGGGGTCAGTGTTTTCGGGTAGAGGCGGTTAATGCTTTGGTAGTATCCTCAACTTTTTTTCTCCACTGGTAACGTATGCATTTTCAGAAAAGTATTCACTTAGTGGGGGTTTCCAAGTTGGAGCATACTGTGCATACATTTTTATTTTTTAAAATCTCTCCCAACTGCGGGCTCCGTCCCCAGTGTGGGGCGTGCAGGAGGCAGCCGAACCAGGATTCTCTCTCCTCGTTGATGTTTCTCTCTCTCTCTCTCCCCCTCTCCCTTCCTCTCTGAAATCAATAACATATATATTTACCCGTGTGTTCAACAAGTCTTAATTCTGAATAGTGTCTGTCATGCAGCGAATTGACTGGTCTTGGACTTCATGGAGCTCACTTTTAAATCCAAGTTTATTTATTTTATTTTATTATATATTTTATTGATTTTTCTTTTTACAGAGAGGAAGGGAGAGGGAGAATCAGAAACATCGATGAGAGAGAAACATCCATCAGCTGCCTCCTGTACATTCCCGCACGCCCCTCTGGGGATGTGCCCGCAACCAAGGCACATGCCCTTGACTGGAATCGAACCGGGGACCCTTCAGTCCCCAGGCCGGCGCTCTATCCACTGAGCCGCACCGGTTACGGCTCATTCCTAATTTTTTCCTTTCTTTCTTTCAATTCTCAAAAAATATTTGCCAGGTTAGTCTGTTTTATTGTTGGTTTAAAAACACAGTCCAGCCGGGACTGGTTTGGCTCAATGGATAGAGCGTCGGCTTGGGGACTGAAGGGCCCCGGGTTCGATTCCGGTCAAGGGCACGTACCTTGGTTGCGGGCACATCCCCGGTAGGGGGTGTGCAAGAGGCAGCTGATCGATGACTCTCTCTCATCGATGTTTCTAACTCTCTATCTCTCTCCCTTCCTCTCTGTATAAAATCAATAAAATATATTTTAAAAATAAAATAAAATAAAATAATAAAATAAAAAATAAAAGCACAGTCCAGCTCTTGGATATATTTGGGGATGCCACGGTGTTTCTGTTCCTAATCCGTTTATTTCTGCTTTTATTTTCACTATTTCTTCTTCCTGTTTTCCTTGGGGGCTGTTTTTATTCTTTATGGTGTTGTGTGTGTGTGTGTGTGTGTGTGTGTTTCTTCCCTAAGATCTCAGGCTAAATGCTTGATTTATTCTCTTTCTCCCTCTCTCCTTAATAATAAAAGCACTTAAGGCGACGAGAATAGTGCCAGATGGCTTTCTAACCAGGTCTGGTTATATGGCATGCTGGTGTTCCGTGCTTTCTAAATGTTCGTCCCTATACACTTTATTTCTCCTAATAGCAACTTAGGAGAGTCTCTTAAATTTTCTCAAGCGGTTGGGGTTTTCCTTTTTTTAAAAAATTCTCACCTGAGGATATTTTTCCATTGATTTTGAGAGAGAGAGAGTGGGAAAGACAGAAACACGGATGTTTCTATCTCTCCCTCTCCCTTCTTTCTGAAATCAATAAAAAAAATATTTAAAAAAAAAAAAAAAAAGTGGAACAGCTGAAACCGGTTTGGCTCAGCGGTAGAGCGTCGGTCTGCGGACTGAAAGGTCCCAGGTTCGATTCCGGCCAAGGGCATGTACCTTGGTTGCGGGCACATTCCAGGTAGGGGGTGTGCAAGAGACAGCTGGTCGATGTTTCTCTCTCATCGATGTTTCTAGCTATCTCTTTCCCTTCCTCTCTGTAAGAAAATCAATAAAATATATATTTAAAAAAAGTGGAACAAATTGATGTCTCTCTCCTCTCTCAAATCAAGAAACAAAAAGAAAACACACACACACACACACATGCTGGTGGAAACATTTCAGTTGGGGAGTTTGAGGGAACACAGCCAAGCGCGGAGGATGTGCTTTTGGAAATTATCTGTGAAACGCTGGTGCAAAGCAGGCCGTTTAGCTGAACTGAGGAGGAATGCAAGCAAGCGAGTGCAACACGTATGCCTCTAAGGGGTTTCTCCACTCTCAGATCAACACTTCCGAGGGGGTTTCCCTCCGCTGGATCCAGCAACAACCCAAGCCCCAAGGCCCCCGGTTTATGCCAGAGTGAGCTGTCACATCCCTTTTTTTTTTTTTGCTCAGAACCCATGGGCGACTTCTGGACGGAGTCCAGGCCTCTGGACGCATTCCCAGACAGGCCCCTCCCGACCCCTCCGGCTCCGTCTTCTGCCATCCTACCCTACGCGTCCTCTCAAACCACCGCGGACGCTTCAGACGCGCCTCTTCCTTCTGCCTTCGCTCCCCTTGTCGGCTGAGATGCGGGGAAACGCCACCTCTTCCAGGCAGCCCTCCCTGACTGCACGCCGCCCTGCCCTCGCCGTGTTCCGAGAGCTAACCTTCCCGTGCTCTTGTCCACACATCCAAGATCCCCCCTCTGCCAAGTCATTTCCCTCTATGTCACGGAACTCAGCGCATGCTGGGTGCTTGAAAAATGTCTGCAGACTGAATAGAGCGGTGGTCGGCAAACGCATTCGTCCACGGAGCCAAATGTCCACAGGACGACGATTGCAATTTCAAAGAGCCAGCTTTTTATCTTTTTATTATTATTATTATTTTAATCAATCCTTATTGTTCATATTATTACAAAGGTTCCTCATTTCTTCCCCCCTCCACCAGGTGCCCACCCCACCCTCCACCCCCTCCCCATCCCCCATTGTCCTCATCCATAGGTGCACAGTTTATGTTCAGTCTCTTCCTCCCTCCCTTTCCTCGATAGTAAATCCCTTTTCAGATAGTAAATCAGTTACTTAGCATTTTCTCATATCAGTAATACCTCCACATGCCCAATGGTACACTTCACACAAAAGACATTTCCAAATAGGTCAACCAACCTCATCCAGGCCCCACCCAAGGCGCTTACAGATCAACACCCCAGCGCTATACTAACTCAACACATCCAGATCTAAGCCTTCATCACTTCATTCAGCAGGCCCTCAAGTTCCCCCAAAAGTTTCCAGCCATGTCTGAGAGGCAGCCTTGTGGCGGGGGCAGGCGAGGAGCGAGCTGTTTCGGGCCTGGCTGCACCGGGCCTGGCCTCTGTTGCTCTGGTCCGTTCCACAACCAGCTGCTCCGGGTCTGGCCACTGCCGCTCCCGACCTGGTTGCTCTGGACTTGGCTGCTGCTGCTCCGGGCCTGGCCGCACCCGACCCGGCTGCTCCGGGCCTGAGAGCCAGCTTTTTAAAACTTAAGCTATGTAGGTAGGTACAAGGTTGTTAACGTAGTGAGGGTACTCCTAAGCTGGCCTCTGCTAAAGACTCAAGGGGCCAAAGCCCTGCCTGTGGCTCAGGAGCCGCAGTTTGCAGACCACAGAGATGGGAGACGGAAAGCCTCGGGCCCACTTCCAGGACCTTCTCTATCCATCCTAGCTCTGCGTTTCTTTTTGCTTTTTAATATTTTATTGATTTTTTTTTACAGAGAGGAAGAAAAAGGGATAGAGAGCTAGAAACACCGAGAAAGAATCATCCACCAGCTGCCTCCTGCACACCCCGCACTGGGGATGTGCCCGCAACCAAGGTACATGCCCTTGACCGGAATCGATCCCGGGACCTTTCCGTCCGCAGGCCGACGCGCTACCCACTGAGCCACACCGCTCAGGGCTCTCCCCACATCGCAATGGCCTAGGAAGCGAAGCGACAGGTGTCTCGGGAATCTGAGGCCGCAGGAGGGAATCAGTAACACGTCGCTGTCCTCCGTGGGGAAGGAGGCCTGGGATGGGGACGGGTCATCCCGGGAAGAGGTAAGGGATCTCACCCGCCAGACAGATAACGGGGCTGAAAGACAGAGCAGCCTGAAGCCGGCGCGGTGTGCGGAGAGAAAGGAAGAAGAGCGTATTAAATTTTAAACAAAGCCCACCCCCAGGGGAGCCTCTCTCGTTTCACAGAAACCGAAACGACCCTCGTCCTCCAGGGGCTGGCTCCTGTGTTTTTGTTGTCTGTGACCCAACGGGCAGCAGCTGGCATGCCGTGACTCTGGAGTGGGGGGTGCGGGGGGGGGGGCGAGGGGGGGAGGAGACAGACCGTGGCCTTCCCACCAGGCCTGAGAAAGCCGCAAAGGCTGGGACTGGGGTCCCTAGGGTAGGAGGGGGACGGGGGGAGGGGGGGACGGGGTGGGGTGGGGAGACTGGGAGCCAGAGCCAGGTGGGTGCAGGGAAAGGGCAGAGACACACTGGGATGGATGTGCCAGGCCTAGGAGGTGGGCACCCGCCTGTGTGTCGCCAGGAGCCAAGGGGAAAAAAGGTGGCCGAGAAATAGGGGAGGGTCCTAGCTGGTGTGGCTCAATGGTTAGAGCGTCGCCCTGCGGACCGAAGGGTCCCGGGTTCGATTCCCGCGGGTTGCGGGCTCGATCCCTAGTAGGAGGCGTGCAGGAGGCAGCCGATTGATGATTCTCCCTCCTCACTGATGTTTCCATCCTCTCTCCTCTCTGAAATCAATAAGAATATACTTTAAAAATTGAAATCTGCATCTTTATATGAAGTATATATATATATATATATATAGTATACTAAAATATTAATAATTATAGATGCTTTTTTATTTTCTACCTTTTGCTTGTTTTCTAAATTTTCTACAGCCATCATACATCTCTCTGTAACAAGCAAAAAAAAAAAAAAATCAATAAAAGCTATTTTCTGAAAAACAAAAGGGAGAGAGCCGAGATCCAAGAGACTGTTCGTCCCTTGGACGGGGAACTCGATCTGGAAAGGAACGGACCTGAACAGACACACGTCTTCAAGGACTAAGAGGTGGTTTCCAGGGACGAGGACGTGAGATCTGGAAGAAGGCTCACGTCCTGTGCAAAGAGGGTGACAGACCCAGGAGGGGGCCACATCCGGGACACCCGGCACCCCACTTTCTGTCCCTGGGGAGGCGGCGGGGGGGGGGGGGGGGGGAGGGGAGGGGATGACAGCCAGCAGAGGGATGCAGGTGTGAAAAAAGGCAAAACAAACGTTACATCTGTCCAGAATCAACAAAAGGACAGTGGCCATCTCCTCCGACAGTGAATTCAAAGGGGAGGGAGGGGAAAAGGGGGGGGAGGGGAGGGGAGACAGTTCCTGAGCCGAGATGGTTAATCTACCTGGAGAGAGGGAATACATTTTTACAACTAGGGTATAAAGGCCCCAAACTAGAAGTTTGACAGAGAAATTCTTTTTAAAAAAAAAATATATATATATATTTTTTTATTGAGTTTTTTACAGAGAGGAAGAGAGAGGGATAGAGAGCTAGAAACATCCATGTGAGAGAAACACAGCGATGGGTTGCCTCCTCCTGCACGAGCTCCAGCCAAGGACCCGGGCCGGGGAGAGGAGCCCGCAACCAAGGTACGTGCCCTTGACCGGAATCGAACCCGGGACCCTTGGATCCGCAGGCCGACGCTCTATCCACTGAGCCACACCGGCTAGGGCACCCCCTGCCTTTCTGAAGAGATGACTCCAACTTAAGACACTCAATATGACACCGCACCTGAGGACAGGTGGTGCTCGGTGATTCTGGCTCTTCAAGACACCAGATGAAGCCATATACCATGTGCATGCCGGCCTGGTGTGACATGTACCAACACCCTCAGCATCGTGCTCCACACCGCACTGCGCCCCGGCAAAGAGGAAGCAGTCAATATCCTACTTTGAAAAGCAGCACAGGTGTTTCTGTGAGACAAAAAAACCAACGCCCAAAAAAAAATAAAAACAAAAAACACATCTCGCTTCCTTTCATTAAAGAGAGGCTCTCTGATTGCAGCTGTGTGTACAGAGAGAGAGAAAAAGTTAGTGCTGCCCTAGCTCCTGTGGTCGGCAAACGGCGGCTCAAGAGCCACACGCGGCTCTCTGGCCCTTGGAGTGTGGCTCTTCCACAAAATGCCACGGCCTGGGAGAGTCTATGTTGAAGAAGTGGCGTTAGAAGAAGTTTAAGATTAAAACATGTGGCTCTCCGAAGAAATGCCAATCGTCCCGTCCTGTTGGTATTTGGCTCCGTGGACTCATGAGTTTGCCGACCACTGAGGGCCTAGCTGGTTTGGCTCAGTGGATAGAGCGTCAGCCTGCAGACTGAAGGGTCCCGGGTTCGATTCCGGTCAAGGGCATGTACCTTGGTTGCGGGCACATCCCCAGTGGGGGTTGTGCAGGAGGCAGCTGATCGATGTTTCTAATTCTCTATCCCTCTCCCTTCCTCCTTGTAAAAAACCAATAAAATATATATTTTTTAAAAATACTGAAATTCAGTGCCAGGTTCCCGGGCAATCGTTTCAGACCTCAGAGCACCGGTGCCTGGATCTGCGGAAATGGTAAGCCTTCCCAGGGTTACAGAGAAGCACACCCAAAATAGCCCGTGTGAAAACGCAGCGCCAGGGTGAGAGCCTGCTTCCCACCTCTCCACCTTCGCCTCCTTTCCTTCTTTCAGGGTGTTTTTGTGGCCCCAGCTGGTGTGGCTCAATGGAAAGAGAGAGAGCGTCGGCCTGTGGACTGAAGGGTACTGGGCTCCATTCCGATCTCAAGATCCCAGATCCCAGTTGTCCCAAGTCATGGGGCAGGTTAGTGCTTGTGATTTAAAAAAAAAGAATGACCGTGCGAGAAGAAGGGAGTATTGATTTTTGGCATCGATTCTGTTTAATCGATAGATATCTATTAAGCAACTACTCTCTGTCCAGGCATCGGGGCTCCAGAAATAAATGACACAGCGTTGAGCTTTTTTTTTTTTTTTTTTTTTTTTTTAATAAAATATACTTTATTGATTTTATACAGAGAGGAAGAGAGAGAGATAGTTAGAAACATCGATGAGAGAGAATCATGGACCAGCTGCCTCCTGCACACCCCCTATTGGGGATGTGCCCGCAACCAAGGTCCATGCCCTTGACCGGAATCGAACCTGGGACCCTTCAGTCCGCAGGCTGGTGCTCTATCCACTGAGCCACACCCGCTAGGTCTTACCTGCCTTTCCCATAGCAGGTACTGTTGTGGGGGGGGAGTCTTGCCCCCAGTAGGTTCTGGGTCCACCTTCGATCTTTCCGGTCCTGCTTTTTTCTACCGCCCCCTCCTCTGGTGGCTGCTTTTGGGGGCCGGGGCTGGGGTCCCCTCCCATGACGATGGCTGCAGCCTGCTCGGCCGGGGCTCAGCCTATACCCCTGTCCTCAGGTCCCCTTAAAGCAGCTTAGAGCTGGGGTTACACTTGTTAGAGCTGTGGCGACACCTGGGGTTTCTCTCTGCCGTCTTATTTGATGCTTTCTTCTCTTTGTGCTCTCTCTTTTTTTTCTTTTCTTTCCCGTCCTGCTTCGGAACGTACACACTATTCCTGTTCTCCTCACGCATGCAGAATACATAGGGAGTATATGTCTTTTTGGAGAAAACTCCAGAACCTCGGAACGCTTTACGTAAGAGTCACTGTGGTCCCTGCTCCTGCTCAGTTGCCATGCAGTGGGCTAGTTACACCATCTCTCTCTCTCTCTCTCTCTCTCTCTCTCTCTCTCTCTTTTTATTTTTAAAAAATATATCAAATTGATTTTTTTTTTACAGAGAGGAAGAGAGAGGGATAGAGAGAAACATCGATGAGAGAGAATCATCGATCAGCTGCTTCCTGCACGCTCCCCACTGGGGATGTGCCCGCAGCCAAGGTACATGCCCTTGACCGGAATCGAACCCGGGACCCTCCAGTCCGCAAGCCGACACTCTATCCACTGAGCCACACCGGTTTGGGCTAACTACATTTTTATTGATGCCAGAGAGGAAGGGAGAGGGAGAGAAAGGAGCATCCACGATGAGAGAGCATCATGGAGCTGCTGCCTCCTGCAGGCCCCACACGGGGGGGATGGAGCCTGCAATCCAGGCATCGAACCTTGACCTCCCGGGGCACACAGGTCGACGCTCAAACCACCCAACCACACTGGCCGGACTGGCCACTGCTTTTCACCAAACACAGGCACCCAGAAGCCCGCTCCCTCAATGCGCCCCCTGGGAACGGGATGGGGTCAGGGGTGGCATTCGGGCACCCGCCACCCACAAGACCAACCACGGGATAAAAGATCTAATAATAAAAATTTAAAAAAAAAAAAAAAAAAAGCCAGGACCGGTTTGGCTCAATGGATAGAGCGTCGGCTTGGGGACTGAAGGGTCCCGGGTTCGATTCCGGTCAAGGGCATGTACCTTGGTTGCGGGCCTATCCCCAGTAGGGGGTGTGCAAGAGGCAGCTGATCGATGACTCTCATCGATGTTTCTAACTCTCTATCTCTCTCCCTTCCTCTCTGTACAAAATCAATAAAATATATTTAAAAAAAAAAAAAAAAAAAAAAGACCAACCACAGGTAACCCAGAGTCACCGACGAGGCTCCGGCTCCCCGAGCCCATCCCGAAGGTGGACACCCCTGCTTTCCGAGGTGATCCCCCTATTGATCACCTATCCCCCAGGATTTGGGGGTTGGGGTTGGGGTTGAGGGAAGCAGAGAAGGGGAAGCCATGGATCTACCATGTGATCCTTTTCTTCTCAGCTTCCGACCGCCCTGAAAACCCTCACCGCGCCTACAGCTCTCTCTGCGTTCTCCCAAAATACACACACAATAGAGCGTGTGTGTGTGTGTATATATATATATATATATATATATATATATATATATATTTAATATCAGAAGCTCCTTTAGGAGAACGGCAGTGACGGGAGCCGGGGCCCAACCACTCCCAGAGGTCACCCCACTTCCCAGAGTCCCCACCACCACCACCCCCCGCTCCGTTTACACATACATAGGTTTGACAGATAATGCCGAGGATAAGGATTCAAATAGCACACGCGTGAAGAAAAGAAAGACAAAAGCCCTCTGTACTTGGGGAAAGGTCTGTGAGCTACACACATTCATTAGCGGGTCATAAAAATCAGTGTGATTTTACCATTTTTTTTTAAAAGAAGGAGATTATCTTTTATTTTTAAATATATTTTATTGATTTTTTTTTAATAGAGAGAAAGGGAGAGGGACAGAGAGCTAGAAACATTAATCAGCTGCCTCCTGCACCCTCCCCACCCCCCCCACTGGGGATGTGCCCGCAGTCAAGGCACATGCCCTTGACCGGAATCGAACCTGGGACCCTTCAGTCCGCAGGCTGACGCTCTATCCACTGAGCCACACCGGTCGTGGCTATTATCTTTTTTTTTTTTTAAAGAAATATATATATATTCTTATTGATTTCAGAGAGGAAGGAAGCGGGAGAGAGAGACAGAAACATTAAGGATAAGAGAGAGCCCTGACCGGTTTGGATCAGTGCATAGAGCTTAGGCCTGCAGACTGAAGGGTCCCAGGTTCGATTCCGGTCAAGGGCATGTACGTTGGTTGCGTGCACATCCCCAATAGGGGGTGTGCAAGAGGCAGCGGATGAATGATTCTCTCTCTCATCAATGTTTCTAACTCTCCATCCCTCACCCTTTCTCTCTGTAAAAAAAATCAATAAAATATATTTTTTAAAAAAGTGAGAGAGAATCATGGATAGGCTGCCTCCTGCACGCCCCTCACGGGGGATCGAGCCCGCAACTCATAGCCGGTGCCGTGGATGGGAATCGAACCCGGGGACCCTTCCGTCCCGCAGGCCGACGCTCTACCCACTGAACCACACCGGCCAGGGCTGACTTCACCTCTGGAAGCTGCGGATTCTACATGCATTTGGCCCTGCGTGGGCCTCTCACCTCCTATAACCCCCTCTCTTTTCAGAATCTACACCATTTCCTGCTGCCGCCTCCCCTCCCTTATCTTGACAGGGCAATTCTTCCAGCCCCTTCTACCCGGCACTAGAATATTCCATTTGGCGTGCAGCGCCGCACCAGGCTCGTCTCCTCATTGCTTTCCTTTGCAAGCAAGCAGGAGCTGGGCCCGGCGTGACACAGGCTCTCGTGGGCTAGCCTGGCAACCCGGGGCTTGCTCATAACACCCGCTTCCCTGCCGAAGCCCCTTCTGTTCCCTGGGAGGCAGCAGGCCTTTGCAGTCTCATTTCTTTCTTTCTTTTTTACTTATATATTTTATTGATTTTTTTTAAATTTTTTTACAGAGAGGAAGGGAGAGGGACAGAGAGTCAGAAACATCAACGAGAGAGACACATCAATCAGCTGCCTCCTGCACACCTCCTACTAGGGATGTGCATGCCCTTGACCGGAATCGAACCCGGGACCCTTGAGTCTGCAGGCCGACGCTCTATCCACTGAGCCAAACCGCTTAGGGCGCAATCTCATTTCTTCTTCCCCCTGCCCCGCTGCCTCCATCCCCCACCTGCCCGGTTACTAAGGTCAACCAACTGCCTGGGTACCATCATGGTCCTGACACTTTCTTCTTCTTTTCTTTTTTTTTTTTAAATATATTACCTTGATATTTTTTTTTTTACAGAGAGGAAGAGAGAGGAGAGAGTAAGAAACATCGATGAGAGAGAAACACTGATCAGCTGCCTCCTGCACACCCCCCAACGCGGGACGTGCCCGCAACCAAGGTACATGCCCCTGACCGGAATCGAACCCGGGACCCTTCAGTCCGCAATCCGACGCTCTAGCCACTGAGCCAAACTGGTTTCGGCGTCTCCTGACGCTTTCTAGCTGTGTGACTTCTGGAAAGTGATTTAAGGCAAATGAGTGAATACACGGGAAGTGCTCAGCATGGTGCCTGGCCCCATAGGAAGGGCTGGGGGAGATCAGCCACGAAAGGCACTGGCCCCTAGTTCTTTTTAAAAAAAAAAAATATTTTATTCATTTCAGAGGGGAAGGGAGAAGGAGAGAGAGAAAGAGACAGAAACATCAACGATGAGAGAGAATCATGGATCGGCTGCCTCCTGCAAGCCCCTCACTGGGGACGGAGCCCAAAACTTGGGCAGGTGCCCTTGACGGAAACCGAACCGGGGACGCTTCCGTCTGCAGGGCAAAAACGCTCTAGCCACTGAGCCACACCAGCTGGGATCCGTGGCAACTCGTCAAGTGTGGCGTTCCCATGCAACACGGCTAAGCAGGTTCCTCCCGCCCTGGTTCCGGGTTCCCCTTTGCGCAGAAACGTTATCCTTTTCTTCCTCAAGGCCCTTATGACCCGGCCAGTTCCTCTCTCACTTCAGACCCAACCCTCCTTAAGACGACGTCCCTGCGTGCAAAAATGCCCCGCACACGAGCTATCTGTGAATTATTCTGTTCCTTCTGCAAAGCGCTGATGGCCTAGCCCAGTGGTTCCCGACCGTTTTTATGGCCATGCCCCACCCCAAGCAACTCCAATCTCTCAATGCCCCCACCCCGCTCCGTGACATATCATTCTTTTTTTTTTTTTTAATATATTTTATTGATTTTGTACAGAGAGGAAGGGAGAGATAGAGAGTTAGAAACATCGATGAGAGAGAGTCATTGATCAGCTGCCTCTTGCACACCCCCTACTGGGGATATGCCCGCAACCAAGGTACATGCCCTTGACCGGAATCGAACCCGGGGCCCTTCAGTCCCCAAGCCGACGCTCTATCCATTGAGCCAAACCGGTCCCGGCGACATATCATTCTTATTATTCAAAAAGTAAACGCCTGCCCTAGCCGGCTTGGCTCAGCGGATAGAGCGTCAGCCTTCGGACTGAAGGGTCGCGGGTTCGATTCCGGCCAAGGGCACATGCCTGGGTTTCGGACTCGATCCCCAGTGGGGGTGTGCAGGAGGCAACCCATGGATGTGTTTCTCTCGCATCGACGTGCCTCTCCGTCTTTCCCTCTCCCTCCCAGCCTCTCTAGAAATCAACGGGAAAATAGCCTCGGGTGAGGATTTAAAAAAAAATAAATAAAACAGAAAAAGCAAACTCGGCAAGTCTGCTGAGCAGCCTGAGGGTCTGTATTTCCAACAAGCGCCCAGGAAATGGGGAAGCTGACAGAGACCTGGACCACAAAGAGGAGCAAGGGCTTAGGTCAAGGTCAACGGGCTGTCCCACCCCGGCCCACCATGCACGCCCACCCTGCAAGGCTCTGCGTTCGGGCCCGCCTCCCTCCCTTCCGGGCCTCCCTGCCTGTCAGCCCCCACCCTTTCCCGTGCCCCCTCTGCACTTCTCCCTTTGAAGCGTCTGTAACCACTGTAATTAAAGAGCATTTGGGTAATTATTAGTTTAATGTCTGTCTCCCAGGGAGACTGCAAGCTGCACGCGGACGGGACCAGCTCAGCGACGGGGGAATCTCACGCCGTCCGTCCAAGGGGGAGCCGTCGGGGTCTGGAGTGGCCTGGGGAGGAGGGCACGGCTCACACGCGTGGGAAACGCCTGCTGTGGGCCTCAAGGATGACAGCGACACACCCAGCTTTAACATCCCCACCAGTTTCACATACATGACAGCCACCGTGTGAGCTGGAGCGCGCACATACCGCCCTGGCTGGTGTGGCTCAGTGGATAGAGCATTGGCCTACAGGGCGGGGAAAGGATGGCAGTAGAGCCCTAGCCAGTGTTGCTCAGTGGTTAGAGCGTCGGCGGCCTGCGGACTGAAGGGTCCCCGGGTTCGATTCCCCATCAAGGGCACCTGCCCGGTTGCGGGCTCGATCCCCAGTGTGGGGTGTGCAGATGGCAGCCGATCCATGATTCTTTCTCATGGTGGATATTTCTCTCTCTCTCCCTCTCCCTTCCTCTCTGAAACCAATATAAATCTATTACAAAAAGTACAATTTGGACTAGTTTCAAATACATGACAACCATAATGTAAGTTAGAAAGTGTATTCTACCTAACACCCCCCCCAAAAAAAATCTCCCAAATCTTTATCAAATGGAAAACAGTCCCAACCTGGTACTAACCACTCAGGCTGGGGTACAGTTAAGCCCCCCAAACTCCCATCCCCTCTTAGCCTTCACGGGGTAAATACATGGTCTTCAGGCACTGTGAGGACCCAGCCTCACTCTCTGTAGACCAACAATTTCCTATTTTTTCTACTACCTTCCTTTTATATATATATATATATATATATTTCAGAGTGGAAGGGAGAGGGATAGAGAGACAGAAACATCAATGATGCGAGAGAATCACTGATCAGCTGTTGAGCCCGGAATCCGGGCATGTGCCCTTGACCGGAACCGAATCTGGGACCCTTCAGTCTGCAGGCCAACGCTCTAACCACTGAACCACACCAGCTAGGGCTCTACTGCCATTCTTTTTCTTTTTTTTTAAATACATTTTTTGTTGAAATTTTACAGAGAGGAAGGGAGAGGGACAGAGAGCTAGAAACGTGGATGAGTGAGAATCATCGACCAGCTGCCTCCTGCTCATCCCCCACTGAGGACGTGCCCGCAACTAAGGTACATGCCTTTGACCGGACTCGAACCCGGGACCTTTCAGTCCGAAGGCCGCTCTATCCACTGAGCCAAACCGGTTTCGGCATCTACTGCCATCCTTTGGAGGAGCCGGGATGCGCTAAGTGCTCCTTGCTGGCAAAGCTTGAAGCTTGAAGCCAGTCTGCTTGGGTTCAGATGCCAGCTGTGTGTGTGGCCCTGGTTTCCCGACCTGCCAAGTGGGGATGACCCTGTCATTGCTAGCATCTGGGAAGACTGAGGCAGAGCACTTAGCTACGCCTGGCCCGAGACATCGAATTATGATTATTCTCCCACATCCAGCCCAATCGGAGCCCTTGCTATTGTTTGTTTGGGTTTTTAAAAAATATATATTTTATTGATTTTTTATAGAGAGGAAGAGAGAGGGACAGAGAGCTAGAAACATCAATGAGAGAGAATCATGGATCATGGATCAGCTGCCTCCTGCACACCGCCCACTGGGTACATGCCCTTGACTGGAATCGAACCTGGGACCCTTCAGTGTGCAGGCCAAACGCTCTATCCACTGAGCCAAACCGGCCTCGGCCCTCGCTATTGTTTTGCGGCCCTTGCTATTGTTTTGCGAGCAAGTCTCCACCCAGCAGCCCCACCCTATTCAAGGCTCTCCGTCCTGGCCCCTCCCGCATTACCTGCCTGGAGGAGCAAGCAGGGAGGAGCGAGCTTTTGAAGCGACGTGTCACTGCAAAACCCTGCAGCTCCCATCCATCCCAGCCCGGCCCGGCCCCGCCTCCCTGTGTCATTCTCTGACTCGTCCCGCGAGGAAAACCTCTGGCCCCGCGAGGAAAACCTCTGGCCTCACGTCCAGCACATGGATGCAACAAGCATTGATCGGGGGCTCTCTTGGTGGCAGACCCCGTTTGAGGCACAGGGGCTTCACACTGAACCAAAAAGGACCTCAACCCGCATGCAAGGATGCTGAACAGGAAGATCGAATTCACCAAGAGAGGTGGGGGCTCTGGCCCTTACATCCCCATCTTCTCCCCATGATCAATCCTCAGTCAATCCCAGGTACCAAAGCATGAAGGAAGCATCACGGGTCAAAAGGTGCTAAGAGTGGCCCTAGCCAGTGTGGTTCAGTGGGCAGAGCGACCTGCAGACTGAAGGGTCCTGGGTTTGATTCCGGTCAAGGGCAACATATATTTTTAAAATATATATTTTATTGATTTTTTTTTTTTTTTTTACAGAGAGGAAGGGAGAGGGATAGAGAGTTAGAAGCATTGATGAGAGAGAAACATCAACCAGCTACCTCCTGCTCACTCCCTCCCGGGGATGTGCCCACAACCAAGGTACATGCCCTTGACCGGAATCGAACCTGGGACCCTTCAGTCCGCAGACCGACGCTCGCTCTATCCACTGAGCCAAACCGGTTTCGGCTTAAATATATTTTATTCATTTTTCAGAGAGGAAGGGAGAGGGATGGAGAGCTAGAAACATCGATGAGAGAGACACCGATTCAGCTGCCTCCTGTACACCCCCCACTGGGGATGTGCCCGCAACCATGATAACATGCCCTTGACGGGAATCGAACCTGGGACCTTTCAGTCTGCAGACTGATGCTCTATCCACTGAGCCCGGAAACCGGTTAGGGCTAAATATATATTTTTAAAAAATGAAGTGCAAAGTGTGGCTTGGGAGCAGCCTGCCGACCTGACGGACTTTGAAGAAGTCCATGTAAGAATAGCCAGGAGCCTCTGGTGCGCCGCCTGGCAGTCCCTTGGGCCGGCCAAACCCTCCAGGACAGCATGTGTGTCACAGCGGGAACATGAGGCTTCTTTACCCGTCTCATGCACACAGCACACGCCCGTGGTCTCATGCTCTCAGAGCCATGAACTTGGGAACGCTCCCCAGCAGGAATCAAGGCGGCAGCCTTGTGTTAAGAGCACGCACGCACGCACGCACGCACGGGACATGAACCCGGACAGCTCAGGGTCAAGGGCTGACCCTGCCCCTGCCTGTGGGGCCCCGGGCACAGAGCCTGTCTCTTTGACTGCTTTAATTTGTATTTATGTATTTGCTGTAGTTAATCCTCACCCCCAAGGATTTTTTCCCCCCCATGATCTCTTAGAGAGAGTGGAAGAGAGAGGGAGAGACGGAGAGAAACATCGATGTGAGAGAAACACATAGATGGGTTGCCTCCTGCACATGCTCTGGACCGGGCCCAGGCCGGGGAGAAGCCTGCAACCAAGGTGCATGCCCTTGACCGGAAGGAATTGAATCGGGGTCCCTTTAGCCTGCAGGACAGCGCTCTGTCCACTGGGCCAAACCGGCCAGGAGAGTGGTAGGCCAATTCATGAGTCCACAGAACCAAGTATCCACAGCACAGCGATTGACATTTCTTTGGAGAGCCACATTTTTTTAAACGTAAACTTCTTCTAACGCCGCCACTTCTTCAGCATAGACTTGTATTTTGCGGAAGAACCACACTCAAGGGCCAAAGAGCCGTCTGTGGCTCGCGAGCCGCAGTTTGCCGACCACAGGCTAGGGCATGCCTGGGTTCCTTTCAGACAACCGCTCTGGTCCCTCTTGGGCTTTGAGGTCCAAAGGCTGGGATCGACCACCATTGACATGAGATCCAGCAGATTCCCGGAACCTTCCATCCCACAGAAGGAGCCCCGCAACCAAGGTACATGCCCTTGACCGGAATCGAACCCGGGACCTTTCAGTCCGCAGGCTCTAACTACTGAGCCACACCTGTTTCGGCGGTTATTGGTTTTTTTAACAGAGAGAAAGGAAGAGTCATAGAGAGTTAGAAACATCCACGTGCCGCCTCCTGCACACCTCCTACTGGGGATGTGCCCGCAACCAAGGTAGTACATGCCCTTGACCGGAATCGAACCCGGGACCTTTCCGTCCACAGGCTGATGCTCTATCCACTGAGCCACACCGGTCAGGGCGCATTCCAGATCTCTCCCCGTCTCCAGAAAGGGAACCTGAGAAATAGATCTCACGGGTTGTGCAGAGTGACCCCCAAGTACGGAACCGAGTGACCCGCTGGCCACACACCCCGCGACGCAGAGACTCGAACCCGGGAAAAGAGCGAGAATCTGCACCTTTCGCTACAACGCACCGCAGGGGAGAGTCTGGCGGTGAGAAAACGTGGCCTCCAGGCCACACCACAGCCCACGGGCAGGACAGCCAGGCCCTGCAAGGTCCTGGAGCGGGAATCCAGGGGGGAAACTGCAGGGGACCGATGCAGAGGTCCTGTCCCAAGTAATGGCAGGTGCCTGGCACCGGGGGACACGTGGCGAAACCACCAGCAAACAACATTGACTGAAAACAAATGAGAAAGGGACAGCCACGCCACAGGGGTCACGGGGTCACGGGGCCACGGGGGCCACGGGGGCCACGGGCGGGTCTCCACATCAGAACCAGACAGGCCCGCGGCTTTGATCACAGACGACACCAAGGACCCGTTTTTTCTACTGACAGTTGGGGGGGGGGGTTCTCTCTGGCCCTCCCCCACCTGGCCCGGCAGGTCCTTTGAAGGCCTCTTGTTGGCTCGCCATGAACTCCGAGTGATTTTACTTACATGATCTCAAAGGCAGGGTTGAAAAGGAGTCGCTTCAAAGGTGGCGGGGTGATCCTCGAGGCTGCAAAGTCCTCCTCTGAGCACCTGTGGGGAGATTTTGCACATTTTAGAGGCGACCTCTGGAGCTGGCCATGTCCCCCCTTCCAATGGACGCCGGCTGGGGGGGGTCCCCATTTTTGGGGGCACAGAAATCAAGGCCCGCCCCGGGCACCCTGAGCAAGTGAGGGCACTGAGCCCCAACTCCAGGGAGGCCCAGGGGGGTGGCCCCCCACTCCCTGGATGGACCAGCACCCCGAAGTGTCCCCCGTGAAAACGCACTAAGACTAAGCCCGCAACCATCGTGGGAGCTCAGAGACATGAATGACCGAGTTTGGGGTTCGTTAAAACCCCACGCAAGCCCCTCCCTGGCCTCTTCCGTCTCCCCCAAACTGCTGCTCAGACTGGAGGCAGGCAGTAGCCGCGACCACAAAAGTCATCTTTAAAAGGCAAGTTGGGCCAAAACCGGTTTGGCTCAGTGGATAGAGCATCGGCCTGCGGACTGAAAGGTCCCGGGTTCGAGGTCCCGGGTTCGATTCCGGTCAAGGGCACATCCCAGGTGGGGGTGTGTGCAGGAGGCAGCTGATGGATGTTTCTCTCTCATCGATGTTTCTGGCTCTCTATCCCTCTCCCTTCCTCTCCGTAAAAAAAAAACAATAAAATATATTAAATTACAAAAAAAAAAAAAAAAGTTGGGGAAAAAAGAAAAAAACAGAAAAGAAAAAAAAAAAAAAGCACACACCCCTATACACACGAGTTAGCCAGTCCGCGGTTTGGGGGTGCGCTAGCAGGGAGGCGGCGGGGTCTATGGGAATCTCCAAGGCTGAGGCCGGGTGGAGAGAACAGGCTGCCCGCACCTAACGGTCCCGGGGTCCCCGCGCTCCCCCTCCCCCCGCAGCCTCGAGAACCCCCGATCTGACGCCGCCGCCGACGATCACACCCACCAGCGCGCCGTCCAATTAGGAAAATGACCGCGAGGAGACGCGGAGAGCAGATGAAGTTGGGGGGGGGGGCGGCAAGAAAAGGGGGGGGTCCCGACTAGGGACTCGGGGAGACTCAGCACAGGCCACGGCCAGCCGGCGGAGCGCCTTCAACAGGTCCCCGCGGGGCTGCCCCGACGCCGCCGGCCCGGCGGGTGTGTGTGTGAGGGGAGAGGGGGGGTCCCCGGGGCGCACGGCGGATCTCGGGGAACCGGCCCCCCCGCCCCCCATCACCACCCCGAGTGTCGGGGACACGCACGGGGCCGCCCCACCCGCTCGGAGAGTAAAGTTTGTGGGCAGCCGAGGGGCGGGGCGAAACTTTGGGTCCCGGGCGGCCGGTCGGGCGGCCGGGGGGAGCGCACCGGCGCCGGGACACCCACGTGCGGGGTCCCCCCCGCGCCCCCAGCCGCCGCCGCCGCCGCCCGGGCCTCCCGCGCCGCCGCCACCGCGTTGCTTCCCTTTCCTTTCCTTTCTGCTTCTCTCTCTCTCTCTCTCTCTCTCTTCCGTCTCTCATTCGCGCGCTCCCCTCCCTCCTTCCCTCCCTTCCCCCTCTCCCCTCCCCGCCCCCCCAGACGCCATCCCCCGTCTTCTTCCCCCCGCTCCTCTCCTCTCCTCTCCTCCTCCCTCTCTCTCTCTCCCTCTCTCTCTCTCTCCCTCCAGCTCTCTCGCCGGCATGCGGGAATGTGGAAGTGAAAGGGAAAAGGCGACATGTTTGCAGCCGCGGCGGGCGCGGGCCTGCGCGCCCCGGTCCCCGGGGAGAGGCGGGGGGCGGGCCGGCCGCGCCCGCAGCGCCCCAGCCCCGCGCCCCCCCCCCTGCGCCCCCCGGCGCCCCGCCCGCCCGTCCTCCCGTCCGATCCGCCCTCCCGCCCGGGGGTGCGGGGCTGCCGGGCCCAGCGGACACTCACCCGGGTCCGCGTCCGGGTCCGGGGCTGCGCGGGGGGCCTCGGGGGGGCCGGGGGCGCGGTGCCCACCGCCGGCTGCTGTGCGCGCCCGCCCGCCGCCGCCGCCTCCACGCGCGCCCGCCCTCCGCTCCTCTCTTTCTCTCTCTCTCTCCCTCTGCCTCTCGCTCCCTCTCTCTCTCCTCCTCCTCCTCCCTCTCTCTCTCTCTCTCTCCTCTCTCTCTCTCTCTCTCCCAGGAAGAAGGGAGCGAGGCAGGGCGGGCGCGGAGGGATGCAAAGCAGCAGCAGCAGCTCCTCCGGAGCCGGCGCGCCCGGGAGAGAGAGAGAGACACACACACACACACGGAGGAGGGAGAAGCAGCCCTTTTATCTCTCTTTTGTGCTCTCACTTCCTTCCACCCCCCACCGCCTCCTGTCAGCCCAAGTTTTCTTTTTCTCTCGCCACCGAGGACGGCTTTTTTTTTTTTTTTTTTTCCTTTTTCTTTTTTTTTTTTCTTTTCTTTTCTTCCCCTTTCTCTCTGCCTCTCGCTCCAACTCTCCCACTCCGAATGGAAAAGCGCCCCAGCCGGGCGTCCGCTCGCCCCCTTCCCCTCCCCTCCCCTCCCCTCCCTCCCCTTCTTCTTTCTTCCCTCTTTTCTTCCTTCTTCCTCCTTTCTTAGGTCTCTAAAAAAAAAAAAGGGTTTTGTGTGCCTGTGGGAGTTTTCGTTTGAAAACCTAGTCACGCCTTTTTTCTTTTTTTTTTCTTCTTTCCTCCTCCTCTCTCTCTCTCTCTCTCTCTCTCTCTCTCAGAAAAAAAAGGGGAACAAAGATGAAGTGAAGCGGGGGGGAGGAGAAGGGCAGCGGCAGAGCACCTCACATTTGAAAAGGGGGGGAGACGCCGCGTCCCCCCCCTCAGGCCCCCCCCCCCAGGCCCCGGGGAGCCTGAGGCGCCCGGAGAAGGGGAACCAGCGGGGCGGGTGGGGTGCCGCCCAGCCAGCCGCCCCTCCCGGGCCCGAGGTGGAAGCTGGGTGTGTTCTGGAGACTCCTGTCTTTTGAAAAAAAAAAAAAAGTAGGCAGATGGGCTGGGAAACTGCAGAAAAGCCTGGAAAACAGCTGTTCGGGGCGCCCCGGACGGACGGACGGACGGGCTCGAGGGCGCGGGCGATCGAGGGGGCCGCGCAGGCGCGCTCCCGGCCTCGCGCGCGCGGGGCCGGGACTGGCGGAGCCGGGGGTCGGCCCCCCTCCGAGGGCCCTCCAATCCCAGGGCCCGGCCTCGGCCCCGCGGACACCGCAGGGGGCGTCGGGGCGTCGGGGCGTGGCCACTTCCTGCGCCGGGTCAGGGCCTGGCGCCTCCTTGCGGGGGGGGGCTTGGCACGGCCTGGCTTCCCGCCCCCCTCAGCCCCCCAGCCCTCCGGGGTGCAGGCCGGACCCTGGGCCTCCCACCTCCGGGAACCTGGCCCCTCGGACCCGCGTCTCCACTCGGGGACGCTGCCCCCCCCCGCCCCCGCCCCCGCCCCCGCCTCGGGGCAGAGCCGCCCCGAGAGGGTCAATTATTCATGGGGCGCCCGGGCGTGCTCCCAAGACCTGCTCTGCCCTCAGCTTCTGCAGGCGAGGCGGGGAGAGGACAGGGAAAAGTTCCCAGAGTAAAAAGTTGGCCACGTTCTCTGTCATGTCCCCCAAGTAAGTATTGAGCACCTGCTGGATGCCTGGGGCTGGGGCTGAGGCTGCTGCCAAGGGGCTGAGGGGGGGAACGTGAGGCCCTCCTGGGGTCCCCCCCCCCGTACCCCTCCTCGGAGTTTCCGCAGGAAACAATGCCCGAGGAGCCTGGCGCCTCAGACCAGGTCAGGGAGAAGGAGGAGAAGGAAGGAAAGCTGGCGCCTGCCTGCCCTGCGCCTCGCTTCCTTCCCCTTCTCTTCCTTCCTTCCTTCCTCCCTCCCGGCTGCATCTCCTTGGCTCCGCCCCTTCTTCTCATCCATTCCTCCCACACTTCCCTGCTTTTCAGCCGAGGGTCCCTGCTCCCAGCAGAGAGAGCAGATGTGGAGCTCTATTGTCTTCTCCCCCAAGGGGCTGCAGCCTCCCCCCGACCGACCGACCTGCTACTTGGCATCCCTCCCGCCCCCCCCTCTGCCTGCTCCCCCCCCAGCCAGGAGGCCTGGGCCTTCAGAGACTGGAGCCCCAAGGCCACTGCCCCTCACCCCACCCCGGACCAGCGCCTGGTGATGTGAGCAATGACTGCAGTCACTCAGAAACATGATGATTTGTGTCTGACTGGGAGTGAGGAAGCAGGAGCCGGCGGCTTGGCGAGGGCAAGGAGGACACCAGCGTTTTCATACCACCGCACGAAGGCCCCAGAGCCTTCGGCCACCGGGCCCCCTTCATAGGGCGCTCTATCCTTCATAGGATGACACATTTCTGTCATTTTTTTAAAAAAATATTTTATTGATTTTTTTTTTTTTTTTTTTTTTTTTTTTTTACAGAGAGAAAGGGAGAGGGAGAGAGAGCTAGACACATCGATGAGAGAGAGAAACATCCATCCAACTGCCTCCTGCACATACACCCCTACTTGGGATGTGCCCACAACCAAGGTACATGCCCTTGACCGGTATCGAACCTGGGACCCTTCGGATTCACAGGCCGGTGCTCTATCCACTGAGCCACACCGGTTTCGGCACATGGCTGTCATTTTTTTTCCCCTCCAGATTCGTGCCCCCCACGTCGTCGTAGCCTTCAAACAAAGCAAAAAGCACAGCTCGGGCCGAGTATACCTACTGGGTGCCTGCCGTTGAGCTGGGTGCCAAGGCCTGGCCAGACCCGCAGGGAAACAATAAGCAAGAAGGCAGCAGCCACCACAGTGCCAGGTGCTGCGTGCAAAGAACAGAGGAGGAAGCACCTAAAGAGGGGACTCACGACGAAGGTGGTCAGGGAGGGCTTCCCGGAAGAGGCGGCATCTGGATGAGTAGGCCTGGGACAGGCAGATGCGTGGGCAGGCACAGGCCTGTCCAAAGCCCCCAGGGCGAGCACATTCTTACAGATTCTTGGAGCTGCCCCAAGTATGTGCCGCCCCCCCGAGGGGAGTGCACGCGGGGGAGTGGGGAAGGAGAGCGATGTCAGGGCCCACGTGGGGGAGGCGAGAGCATGGAGGGTGACCAGGCGAAGGTGGGGAGGGCAGCGGGTATCGGGGAGATTGTCATGATTTCAGCCTCTCCCGCTTGTTTAACTTCATGAGCTTGGGGGAGTCACAGCCTCGGGAAAGAACTTAGACTCAGTTTCCCCACTTATACATTGGGGCTAAGAAAGATCTGGGAGCCGAAACCGGTGTGGCTCAGTGGATAGAGCGTTGGCCTGCGGACCGAAGGGTCCCGGGTTCGATTCCGGTCAAGGGCATGGACCTTGGTTGCGGGCACATCCCCAGTGGGGGGTGTGCGGGAGGTAGCGGATCGATGTTTCTCTCTCATCGATGTTTCTAGCTCTCTATCCCTCTCCCTTCCTCTCTGTAAAAAAAAAAATCAATAAAATATATATATATATATATATATATATATATATATATATATTTTTTTTTTTTTTTAAAGAAAGAAAGAGCCGAAACCGGTTTGGCTCAATGGATAGAGCATCGGCTTGGGGACTGAAGGGTCCCAGGTTCGATTCCGGTCAAGGGCATGTACCTTGGTTGCGGGCACATCCCCAGTAGGGGCTGTGCAGGAGGCAGCTGATAGATGACTCTCTCACATCGATGTTTCTAACTCTGTATCTCTCTCCCTCTCTGTACAAAATCAATAAAATATATTTTAAAAGAAAGAAAGAAAGATAGATCTGGGGCCTGCAGAGATAGCATCTTCTGTTTAAAGGACCCAGGCTTACTTTCGGGAAAAACTCAGGGCAAGTGGACTTCTCTGTCTTCCCATCTGTAAAATGGGCGTGAAAACACACCGTCTCACGGGGTTAAAACGAGGCCTGCGTGAGCCCGGGCAGAGCACGGTACGTGGTGGCTCCTATTCATTCGTGTGTCCTTTGGGGTTTTGTTTGCTTGCTTCTTTGTTCTGTTAATCCTCACCCGTGGATATTTTCCCATCGGTGTTCAGGGCGCGTGGAAGAGACGGAGAGAAACATCGAGGTGAGAGCAACCCATCGATGGTCTGCCTCCTGCACAGGCCCCGGCCAGGAGGAACCTACCACCCAGGTACGAGCCTTTGCCCAGAATCGAACTCAGAACCCTTTGGTCCCCAGGCCGACACCTATATTCACGGGGCCAAACCAGCTAAGCCTATCCCTTCGTGTGTTTTTTTGTTTGTTTTAAATATATTTTATTTTTATTATTATTATTTTTTACAGAGAGGAAGAAAGAGAGATAGAGAGCTAGAAACATCGATGAGAGAGAATCATCCATCAGCTGCCTCTTGCATTCTCCCCCCCACACACACTGGGGATGCGCCTGCAACCAAGGTACGTGCCCTTGACTGGAATCGAACCTGGGACCCTTTGGTCCGCAGGCCGACGCTCTATCCACTGAGCCAAATTGGTTTAGGCTTTTCCTTCGTGTGATAAACCAGGGAGGTGCCCGTACATGAGATTCCGTTCCAGATGACTCACCACGCCAGAAACTCGATGAGCTAGCTTGTGGAGGAGCGTTCATTTGAAAGATGCCCCGTGTCCCCACAGGTGGCCTGGATCAGGGCCACCTACGTCTCATCCAGGAGGCCAAGGCGTTCCCTCAGGGGCATGGCTGGCGCTCGGAGATTGGCTCCCCAAGCTAGGCCTCGTCAGGGAGGGCAGCCTGGCAAAGAGAGGGGTGCCCCTCGGAGCCGGTACCCACCTGGCTGAATTTGCTCAGTGGAGAGAGAAGCAGACAGACAGTCACGCTGGGGAGGCGGGCGGGGCAGAAGGGATTATAGACTCCTTTGCCATCTGCTTGAAATCTTTTTTATTTTATTTTATTTTTTTATTTATTTATTTTTATATATATATTTTATTGATTTTGTACAGAGAGGAAGGGAGAGAGAGAGAGAGAGAGCTAGAAACATCGATGAGAGAGAGTCATCGATCAGCTGCCTCTTGCACACCCCCTACTGGGGATATGCCCGCAACCAAGGTACATGCCCTTGACCGGAATCGAACCCGGGATCCTTCAGTCCCCAAGCCGACGCTCTATCCACTGAGCCAAACCGGTTTCGGCTTGAAATCTTTTTTTAAAAAAAAAATATATTTTATTGATTTTTTTACAGAGAGGAAGGGAGAGGGAGAGAGAGCCAGAAACATCAATGAGAGAGAATCACCGACCAGCTGCCTCCTGCACACCGCTTACTGGGGCTGTGCCCGCAACCAAGGTACATGCCCTTGACCGGAATCGAACCTGGGACCTCTCAGTCCGCAGGCTGACGCTCTATCCACTGAGCCACACCGGTTTTGGCTGCTTCAAATCTTAGTCCTTTGCCTGGGCCCCTCATTCTCGAAGCCACATGCAGATGAACTTGGCACCAGCAGAATGCCCCTCCCGGATCCTGGCGCACTAGTGTTCCAGTTTCTGGCATTGTAAACATCTTACACTCCTATTATTTCTTTAGGACACAAGTTCACGGTGAGATAGTTTGAAAATCAGCTAAGCCAAACTGAAAAGGAAACCCCCGTGGAGCCATTATAGTGTGGCATATACATCCCTGGACATTTTATTTTTTTTATTTTTTTATCTTTTAATATATTTTTTATTGATTTTTTTTTTTTTTTTTTTTTTTTTTTTTACAGAGAGGAAGGGAGAGAGATAGAGAGCCAGAAACATCGATGAGAGAGAAACATCGACCAGCTGCCTCCTGCACACCCCCCACCAGGGACGTGCCCGCAACCAAGGTACATGCCCTTGACCGGAATCGAACCCGGGACCCTTCAGTCCGCAGGCCTACGCTCCATTCCCACTGAGCCAAACTGGTTTCGGGACTATTATAAGGTTTATTCATCCTCAGGATTTCCCCAAGGGGGAAGGGGATCAGATGCATTCATGCTGCAGACTTTCCAGAATGTTCCTACCCATCTCTGAAAGTCTGGGGAATCTTGAGAGCTGAGAATAGGGAGGAGACACAGCTCTTCGGCGTCTCAATTGATGTATTCCCCCGAGTAGCTGCTGGGAGATTAGCAGGTGATTATTAAGATCTGTTTCTCTCATTGACAGACCAGACAGACATTTTAAGAAGCATCCATGGCTCCTACAATATTTCGTGCTTGATGCTTCGGACTAAATCTTCCAACTGGAATCGCCAATTGAAAAGGGCAGGACCCCAGGGTGGAAGTAAGAGGGGCTTCAAAAAGCAGTTATGTCACAGATAGCTTTCCCCCCTCTAGAAGCAGTCACATTATCCTTATTTTTTTTTTAATATTTTTTTTATTGATTTTGTACAGAGAGGAAGGGGGAGAAATAGAGAGTCAGAAACATCAATGAGAGACATCGATCAGCTCCCTCTTGCACACCCCCTACTGGGAATATACCCGCCAGGGTACATGCGCTTGACCGGAATCGAACCTGGGACCCTTCAGTCCCCAAGCCAACGCTCTATCCATTGAGCCAAACCGGTTTCGGCTATCCTTATTTTTTTTTTTTTAATTACGTTTTTAAAAAATATATATTTTATTGAGTTTTTACAGAGAGGAAGGGAGAGGGATAGAGAGTTAGAAACACCGATGAGAGAGAAACATCGATCAGCTGCCTTCTGCACCCCCCCCACTGGGGATGTGCCCGCAACCAAGGTCCATGCCCTTGACCGGAATTGAACCTGGGACCCCTCAGTCTGCAGGCCGACGCTCTCTCCACTGAGCCGAGCCGTTTTCGGCGGTATACACTTTTAAGCTTTTTTACATATAAAATAAGCAAAGGCATAGCTTTGTTTTGCTTGTTTTGTTTTGATTGATTTCAGAGAGGAAGGGAGAGGGAGAGAGAACCATCCACGATGAGAGAGAATCTTTGATTGGCTGCATCAAGCTTGCCACCTGGACATGTGCCCTGACCAGGAATCGAATCTTGACCTCCTGATTCATATGTCGACGCTCAACCACTGAGCCACACTGGCCGGGCCTTTTAAGCTTTTCTTGGTCGCTGATATGAAATTGTATTCCAGGCTTTTTACCAATAATGAGCTCTTTCCACAGCAATAGAGGTTATTGTTATGGCTCTTGTGCGTTTATTGGTTTTGACCTGGTGAAGCTGGCAGGTTCCTGTTTATGGTCGATGGCCTAGGCTTCTTCTGGCATATTTTTAGTCTCATATTTATGCAAATAAGGCCGATTAGGTTACGGGGAATAAAGCAATGCAAATACACACCCGTGGCCACAGGCGGAGTCATCAGAGGAAGGCGATTTTGACACACCCTGTCATTACTCCTGGAAAATCACTTGCGAATGTCAGATGTCCGCCACACACGGATTTTTGCCTGCCTTTGGGTTTCCCGCTAAATCCTGGATGATTCCTAAATTTTCCTTTTTTTAAAAAAAAAAATATTTTTTTTTTATTGATTTCAGAGAAGAAGGGAGAGAGAGAGAGAGAGAGAGAGAGAGAGAGAGAGAGAGAGAAACATCAATGATGAGAGAGGCTCATGGGTCGGCTGCCTCCTGCACGCCCCACACTGGGGATGGATCCCTCAAGCGGGCCATGTGCCCCTGACTAGAATCGAACCTGGGACCCTTCAGTCCACTGCCAACGCTCTATCCACTGAGCCAAACCGGCTAAGGCTGACCTGGATCTTTTTGACTGTGGAGTGAATGAGAAGCCTAGGTCCTGTTCTCTAACTATATGTTAATGCTTAAAAATTATATACTAGCCCTAGCCAGTTTGGCTCAGTGGATAGAGCGTCTGCCTTCGGACTGAAGGATCCCAGGTTCGATTCCAGTCAAGGGCGTGTACCTTGGTTGCGGGCACATCCCCAGTAGGGGGTGGGCAGGAGGCAGCTGATTGATGTTTCTCTCTCATCAACTCTCTATCCCTCTCCCTTCCTCTCTGTAAAAAAGATCAATAGCCGAAAGCGGTTTGGCTCAATGGATAGAGCGTTGGCTTGGGGACTGATTCATGACTGAAGGGACCCGGGTTTGATTCCGGTCAAGGGCATGTACTTTGGTTGCAGGCACATCCCCAGTAGGGGCCTGTGTGCAAGAGGCAGCTGATCGATGACTCTCTCTCATCGATGTTTCTGGCTCTCTACCTCTCTCCCTTCCTCTCTGTACAAAATCAATAAAATATATTTAAAAAATCAATAAAATATATATATTTAAAAAAATTATATACTAGTCCTAGCCAGATTTGCTCAGTGGCTAGAGCGTCTGCCTTCAGACTGAAGGATCCCAGGTTCGATTCCAGTCAAGGGCACATGCCCGGGTTGCGGTATCGATCCCCCGTGGGGAGCTTGCAGGAGGCAGCCCACCCATGATTCTCTCTCATCATGGATGTTTCTATCTCTCTCTCCCTCTCCCTTCCCCTCTGAAATCAATACAAATAAATTTAAAAAAAAAGAAAGAAAAGAAAAAGAAACTATCATCACCCTGGAAGGAACAACAACAACAAAAAAGATCCACGTCAGGCCTTCAAGGTACTTACAGTCCAAAACAGCCGAGCGCCCCGGAAGTTATGGGGCAGAAAGCAGGCATTTTCTCCCGCCCGGAGAAGCTTGAGGACTTAGCAGGAAGGAGGAACCACAGAGCGGCGGCTGAGGATTTGGGCTGTGGGGTGAATAGACTATTGTGAAAGCGTATTGTGCAAACGGAGAATGGGGCTTTTTGTGAAGGGAGATAAAGAGTTGTGGGGTGAGAACCGGGAGGAGAGGGTTGGGGAGGGGAGGGGAGGGGAGGGGAGGAGGAGGAGGCAGGCCTGGGTACAGCAGGTGGACTGGGGGCAGGGCCGCTCTGAAGGTCTCCTATGGGTGTCCTCCCAGTCTGCAAATAGGTTGTTGTGTCCAGGGCCAGCCCAATTTGGGGGGGCTGGAGGGGGGTTGGAGGGGGTCAGTAAATGTGTATTGTTTGTAAAAACAGATGAATGAATCAGCATGGCCAAAACTGGTTTGGCTCAATGGATAGAGCAGTCAGCCTGCGGACTGATAGGTCCCGGGTTCGATTCTGGTCAGGGGCATGTACCCTGGTTGCGGGCACATCCCCAGTAGGGGGGTGTGCAGGAGGCAGCTGATTGATGATTCTCTCTCATCAATGTTTCTAACTCACTATCCCTCTCTCTTCCTCTCTGTAAAAAAATCAATAAAATATACTTAAAACAACAACAACAGCAACAACAAAAAAACAGATCACCGAAACCGGTTTGGCTCAGTGGATAGAGCATCAGCCATCAGACTGAAAGGTCCCAGGTTCGATTCCGGGCAAGGGCATGTACCCTGATTGCAGGCACGTCCCCAGTGCGGGGTGTGCAGGAGGCAGCTGATCGATGATTCTCTCTCATCGATGTTTCTAACTCTCTATCCCTCTCTCTTTCTCTCTGTAAAAAATCAATAAAATATATTTTTTTAAAAAAACAAAACAAAAAAAACAAACAGATGAATGAATCAACATGCATCCTTAAGGATCACTCTCATCAATTTCCTTTAAGGCATTCAGTAAGCTCGCCGTCTGGGGGAAGAAGGACACCACTGCGAAGCCATGATGATGGGCAAGACCGGAGGAGTGAGGTAGGTGTGTGTCTGCGTGTGCGTGCGTCTGCGTTAACCACAGGCGGGGCCCGGGTTTGAATGTGAAGGTGGCCATGTCTGGAGCCTTAAGGAGCTCGCGGCCGTGTGGACTCAGCAGCCGGGGGTGACCTTGGCCACATGCACCTCACTCCCGAGAGCCAGCGTGTCAAACTCGCCGTGGGCGGGCCGGGCCGCGAGATTGATGTTTGTTGGCCTAGAGCCGTGGTCGGCAAACGGTGGCTCGCAAGCCACAGGCAGCTCTTTGGTCCCTGGAAAGTGGCTCTTCCACAAAAGACCACGGCCTGGGCGAGTCTGTGTTGAAGAAGTGGCGTCGGAAGAAGTTTTAAGTTTAAAAAATGTGGCTCTCCACAGAGGCCAGGCCCGGAGCAGCCAGGCCCGGAACAGCTCACTTCTCGCCTGCCCCCACCCCAAGGCTGCCTCTCAGGCATGGCTGGAGACTTTGGCGGGAACTTGAGGGTCTGCTGAACCAAGTGATGAAGGCTTAGATCTGAATGTGTTGAGTTAATATAGCGCTGGGGTGTTGATCTGTAAGCGCCTTGGGTGGGGCCTGGATGAGGTTGGTTGACCTATTTGGAAATGTCTTTTGTGTGAAGTGTATCCTTGGGCATGTGGAGGTATTATTGATATGAGAAAATGCTAAGTAACTGATTTACTATCTAAAAAGGGATTTACTATTGAGGAAAGGGAGGGAGGAAGAGACTGAACATAAACTGTGCACCTATGGATGAGGACAATGGGGGATGGGGAGGGGGTGGAGGGTGGGGTGGGAACCTGGTGGAGGGGGGAAGAAATGGGGAACCTTTGTAATAATATGAACAATAAAGATTGATTAAAATAAATAAATAAATAAATAATAAAATTAAATTTAAAAAAAAATAAAAATGTGGCTCTCCAGAGAAATGTCAGTCGTCGCCCTATTGATGTTTGGCTCCGTGGACTGATGAGTTTGCCGACCCCGGGCCTAGAGAACGGGCTCAGGGCCACCTGTATTGCCGAGGAGATACAATAAGACAATACACTGCTGCCCTGGCTGGTTTGGCCCAGTGGATAGAGACCATCGCCTGTGGACCGAAGAGTCGCGGGTTCGATTCCGATCAAGGACAAGTACCTCCGTGGCAGGCTCCTCCCCAGCCCAGGCCCAGGTCTGGGCGCGTGCAGGAGGCAATCAGATGGGTATTTCTCTCTGTCTTTTTTTATTTTTTTTAAAATATATTTTATTGATTTTTTTTTCACAGAGAGGAAGGGAGAGGGAGAGAGAGTTAGAAACATCGATGAGAGAGAAACATCAATCAGCTGCCTCCTGCACACCCCGCACTGGGGATGTGCCCACAACCAAGGTACGTGCCCTTGACTGGAATCGAACCCGGGACCCTTCAGTCCGCAGGCCGATGCTCCATCCACGGAGCCAAACCGGTTAGGGCTTCTCTCTGTCTTTCCCTCTCACTCTCCCTAAAAGTCAATGGAAAAATATCCTTCGGTGAAGATGAACAAAAATAAAAATAAAGTGGATCTTGAGCTCTGCTGGTGTGGCTCAGTGGTTGAGCATCGTCCTAGGAACCAGGAGGTCAGGGTTCGATTCCCGGTCAGGGCACAGGCCCGGGTTGCGGGCTCCATCCCCAGTGGGGGGCGTGCAGGAGGCAGCCGATCCATGATGCTCTCTCATCGTTGATGTTTCCCCTCTCCCTTCCTCTCTGAAATCAATAAAAAGAAGTATATAGCCGAAACCGGTTTGGCTCAGTGGTAGAGCGTCGGTCTGAGGACTGAAAGGTCCCAGGTTCGATTCCGGTCAAGGGCACATACATTGGTTGCGGGCACATCCCCGGTGGGGGATGTGTAGGAGGCGGCTGGACAGTGTTTCTCCCTCATTGACGTTTCTAGCTCTCTGTCTCTCTCCTTTCCTCTCTGTAAAATATCAATAAAATATATTTTAAAAAAAGAAATATATATATATTTATTTAATGGGTCTCAAAAGAAAAGTGGGAACCTGCTCAGCCACGCAAAGGGGCCAGGGCTTTGCTCAGGGGACAGAGTGCCGGAAGCTCCCTAACCTCTCGGAGCCCTGGTGTCCTGCTCTGCAGAAGCCTCTCCGACTGCCCGAGTGAGATGACACATGCCCAGTGCCAGGGAGGTGCCCGGCCTGGAGTGGGTGCTGACAGAAGCCAGTTCTTGGTCCCTCTCCCAAGATCACTTCCCCTTTGAGGCTTCCTTCCTGTTCACTTGTGTCCTGTCCCCGTCCCCCCCACCTCCCACCCCACCCCCACCCCTGCTCCTGAGCACGCAGTGACTGCTGCTCGGGCTGTGAGTTACTCAGCCTGCTTCCCAGGATCCGCAAAATCCTTTTCGAAAGCGGGTCATGCCAAAAACCAGTGTGGCTCAGTGGACAGAGCATCGGCCTGCAGACTGAAAGGTCCCGGGTTCGATTCCGGGCATGTACCTTGGTTGCGGGCACATCCCCAGCAGGAGGTGTGCAAGAGGCAGCTGATGGATGTCTCTCTCTCATCGATGTTTCTAGCTCTCTATCCCTCTTCCTTCCTCTCTGTAAAAAAATCAATAAAATATATTAAAATAAAACAAGAGCCGGTCGTATTTTCTGCCGAACAGAAAGCCCCCACGCACTGGACACGCAGATGTCCTAGGGCCCACGTTCTTTGGGCACGGTATGCTAAAATGAGAAATTCGTATGAGAGCAGTGTGCTCTCCCTAGCTGGTGTGGCTCAGTGGATAGAGCATCGGCCTGCGGACTAAAGGGTCCCGGGTTCCATTCTGGTCAAGGGCACGTGCCCAGGTTGCGGGCTTGTGCAGGAGGCAACCAATCAATGATTTTTCTCTCATCATTGATGCTTCTATCTCTCTCTCTCCCCTCTCCCTCTATGAAACCAATTAAAAAATAAACAAATAGATAGATAATAGAGCAGTGGATCTCAACCTTCCTAAATGCCACGACCCTTTAATACAGTTCCTCATGCTGTGGTGACCCCCAACCATAAAATCATTTTTTAAAATATATTTTATTGATTTTTTTTACAGAGAGGAAGGGAGAGAGATAGAGAGCTAGAAACGTAGATGAGAGAGAAACATCGACCAGCTGCCTCTTGAACACCCCCCACCGGGGGATGTTCCCGCAACCAAGGTACCTGCCCCTGACCGGAATCGAACCCGGGACCTTTGAGTCCGCAGGCCGACGCTCTAACCACTGAGCCACACCGGTTTCGGCTATAAAATCATTTTCGTTAATACTTCATAACGGTAGTTTTGTTATTGTTATGAATCATAATATAAATATCTGTGTTTTCCGATGGTCTTAGGCAGATAGTTTTGGAACTTAACAAGGAAAAGCTGCCCACTCTTGTTCCCCCTCCCCCCCACCCCTCCCCCTCCTTCTCCCAACACGGAACCCCACGCTCTGCACCTGCCTCGGTGCCAAGAAGGCCCAGGAGGACGGGTCCCAAGGGTTTGCTGCTCAAAGTGGTTTGCAAATGCCAAAGCTCGATGCATGAATCCATAATGGTCTTCCTGGTGTGCGCCAGGCTGGGAAAGAATCCTGTAACATTAGACTCCACTGGGTTTCTTTTTTTAAATATATATTTCACTGATTTTTTAAAAATATATTTTATTGATTTTTGTACAGAGAGGAAGGGAGAGAGATAGAGAGTTAGAAACATCGATGAGAGAGCCAAAACCGGTTTGGCTCAATGGACAGAGCGTCGGCTTGGGGACTGAAGGGTCCCGGGTTCGATTCCGATCAGGGGCATGTGCCTTGGTTGCGGGCATATCCCCGGTAGGGGGTGTGCAAGAGGCAGCTGATCGATGACTCTCTCTCATCGATGTTTCTGGCTCTCTATCTCTCTCCCTTCCTCTCCGTACAAAATCAATAAAATATATTTAAAAAAAAAAAAGAAAAGAAACATCGATGAGAGAGAGTCATCGATCAGCTGCCTCTTGCACACCCCCTGCTGGGGATATGCCCGCAACCAAGGTACATGCCCCTGACCGGAATCGAACCCGGGACCCGTCAGTCCCCAAGCCGACGCTCTATCCATTGAGCCAAACCGGTCTCGGCAATATTTCATTGATTTTTTTTTTTTTTTTTTTTTAGAGAGAGAGAAAAGGAGAGGGATAGTTAGAAACATCGATCAGCTGCCTCCTGCACACCCCCTACTGGGGATGTGCCCGCAACCAAGGTCCATGCCCTTGACCGGAATCGAATGTGGGACCCTTCAGTCCGCAGGCCGATGCTCTATCCACTGAGCCAAACTGGTCAGGGCTGCATTTCTTCTTTATTGGAGCAGGAATCTGTGTGTAGCTTTTAGATCGGATTTCTAGACTTCTCCATTCTTTTTGTGTTTGTTTTTTGTTAATCCTCATCTGAGGATATTTTCCCATTGGTTTTTTTAGACAGGGTAGAAGAGAGGGGGAGAGACTGAGAGAAACATCTATGTGAGAGAGACACATGGACTGGTTTGCAAACCTGCCACGGAGGTACATGCCCTTGACCTGAAACGAACCATGGACCCTTTCAGTCTGAGGGCTAATGCTCTAACCACTGAGCCAAACCGGTCAGGGCTAGACTTCTCCATTCCTAAGGAGCAGTTTCCATAATAACCAGGTTCTCCCTGATTGGCTGACCTGAACGGGAATGAGGCTCATGCTGACCAGCGGAAGGTGGAGGGAGCCCAGAATCTTTCAGAAGTCAGTCCTGCCGAAACCGGTTTGGCTCAGTGGATAGAGCCTGTCAGCCTGCGGACTGAAAGGTCCCAGGTTCGAGTTGGTCCGAAGGTTGTGGGTTATTGTTAAGCTGATTAACATTGAAAGGTCCCAGGTTCGATTCCGGTCAAGGGCATGTACCTTGGTTGCGGGCACATCCCCGATGGGGGGTGTGCAAGAGGCAACTGATCGATGTTTCTCTCTCATCGATGTTTCTGACTCTCTATCCCTCTCCCTTCCTCTCTGTAAAAAATCAATAAAATATATTTTTTAAAAATGGGGGTCAAATCCCCGGGACCAGACGCCTCTGGGACGTGAGAGCTCGGTCCCCTGTGAAACCTTAAGCTGTTACACAACAGGCTGTAGTGAATATCGCCCAGGCTTGGGGAGGCAGCCCATCACGCTAATGAAAAATGAAAGACACCTTGGCTCAGTGCCCAGCGCCTGCAGGCATGTGCCATGCCAGGAGCCGCCAGCAGAGGGCGCTCCCGGGGGCCCGAGGTGCCCAGGCCCATCATTCGTTTGCCCATGGTGCCGCCACCTGTAGGAGCTAGAGCTTCGGCCTGTGGACTGAAGGGTCCCAGGTTCAATTCTGGCCAAGGGCACATGCCTGGATTGATTTTTGACAGAGAGGGATAGAGACTTAGAAACATCGATGAGAGAGAAACATCGATCAGCTGCCTTCTGCACACCCCCTACTGGGGATGTGCCCGCAACCCAGGTACATGCCCTTGACCGGAATCGAACCTGGGACCCTTCAGTCCGCAGGCTGAGGCTCTATCCACTGAGCCACACCGGTTAGGGCTGTCTTAGCAACTTTTAAAATATGAACTACAGTATGATTAACTATAGTCACCATGCTGTACATTCCCCCAATTTCTTCATAGTCCAATCTGGGTAGGTGTGTATTCCTAGGAACTGCTCCGTTCTCGTGGGTTATCCTAATTCGTTGATGTATCACTGCTCACCATATTCTCTTACAATCTTTTTTTTTATGTCTGTGAAGTCAGCCGTATGCCTCCTCTTTCACTTCTAATTTTAATTATTGGCGTCTTCTCTCTTTCCCCCACCCTTGGTCCCTGTAGCTAAGGGGTGTGTTCGTTTAGTTGGTCTTTTCAAAAACTATCGCTTAAGCCGAAACCGGTGTGGCTCAGTGGATAGAGCGTTGGCCTGAGGACTGAAAGGATCCCAGTTCGATTCTGGTCAAGGGCACATGCCCGGGTTGTGGGCTCAAATCCCAGTGGGGTCATGCAGGAGGCAGGCAATCAGTGACTCTCTCTCATCATTGATGTTTCTATCTCCCTCCCTCTTCCTTCCTCTCTGAAATTAATAAAAATATATTTAAAAAAAAAACCCCTAACTTAATTTTGTCGATTTTTTTCCTATTGTCTCTCTATGCCCTGCTTTGTTTATTATCTCAGCTGTAATCTTTATTATTTCCTTTCTCGGCTAGCTTGGGTGTAGTGTATTTTTGGTTTGTATTTGCTTGAGGTAGAAAGCGAGGTGGTTGATGTGAGCCGTTTCTTTCTTTCTGAATGTGAACATTTCATAGCCGTAAACTCCCCCTGAGCGCCGCTTCCACCATGTCTCGCAAGGTTTGGAATATTGTGTTGCTCTTTTCATTGGTCTCGGGGTAGTTTCTGATTTCCCTGGTGATTTATTCTCTGACCCGTTAGTTGTTTAAAAGCGAGTTGTTTAATTTCCATCCGTTTGTGGGGTTGTTTCCCCCCACCCCCCCTAGTTTTCCCTCTGCTATTGATTTCTGGTTTCCTTCCGTTGTTATTGAAAAAGACACTTCCTATGATTTCAATCCTTTAAAAATATATGTAGATAGTGCCGAAACCGGTTTGGCTCAGTGGATAGAGCGTCGGCCTGAGGACTGAAGGGTCCCGGGTTCAATTCTGGTCAAGGGCATGTACCTTGGTTGCGGGCACATCCCCAATGGGGGGTGTGCAGGAGGCAACTAATGGATGTTTCTCTCTCATTGATGTTTCTGACTCTCTATCCCTCTCGCTTCCTCTCTGTGTAGAATCAATAAAATATATTAAAAATAATAATAATAAAAAATAAAATAAAAAATTTATTTCTTTTTCCCCAGAGAAGAAAGAGAGATGGAAGTATCCATGATGAGAGAAAATCATGGATTGGTTGCCTCCTGCACATCCCACACCAGGGGATGGAGCCTGAAACCCAGGCATGTGCCCTGACCGGGAATCGAACCCTGACCTCCTGGTTCCTAGGTTGACGCTCAACCACTGAGCCACCTGGTTGGGCTTATTTTTAATTTTTTTTTATTAAATTATTATCTGTGTACATATTTTTAATTTATTATTATGATTTTTTTATCCTTACCCAAGGATGCTTTTATTGAATTTTATTTTATTTTATTTTATTTTATTTTATTTTATTTTAGAGAGAGAGAGGAAAGGAGAGAGGAACAGAAAAATCAATCTGTGAGAGAATAGCCCTGTACGCACCCCGACTGGGAATCGAACCCATGACCTTTTGGTGTACAGGATGACACTCCAACCAACTCAGCCACTCAGCCACGGCTACCTTTCCTTTCCACATATTCTGATTTTACCTTCTACCCTTTCAAACCTTTTTAGCCTTATTTCCTTTCATATTTTTTCTCTCTCTCTTTTTTTTTTAATATATATTTTACCGAGAAGAGGAAGGGAGAGAGATAGGGAGCTAGAAACGTCGATGAGAGAGAAACATCGACCAGTTGCTTCTTGCACACCCCCCACCAGGGATGTGCCCGCAACCAATGTACATGCCCTTGACCGGAATCGAACCTGGGACCCTTCAGTCCGCAGACCGATGCTCTACCTCTGAGCCACACCGGTTTTGGCCATATTTTCTCTTTTAATTATCTGTTTTTATTGTTATAGTTCCCTCCAACTTAAAAAAAAATCATATTTTTCTGACTAGGAAAGTGGAGTGTATTTTTATTGCTAACTGTTTGGAAAATATAGGAACGGGTATAAAGAATGAAATTAAAATATCCCATTAAGTCTCCTCTAGGAATAACCACTGTTGCTGTTTTATTGTATTCTCTTCAACTGCTTTTTCTATTCATAAACACTTAGAGATATTGCCTTAACCCTTTGTCTGACTAAGTGTTGTAAATATTTTCCTAAGACCTGATGTTTGTTGAAAAAAATCTTTAAAAAAAACACACACATTTGTATTGATTCCAGAGAGGAGGGTAGAGGAGACAGAGAAAGAAACATCAGTGGTGCCGAAACCAGTTTGGCTCAGTGGATGGGGCCTCGGTCTGCGGACTGGGGGGTCCCAGGTTTGATTCCGGTCAAGGGCATGTACATTGGTTAGGGGCACATCCCCGGTAGGGGGTGTGCAAGAGGCAGCTGGTCGATGTTTCTCTCTCGTCGACGTTTCTAGCTCTCTATCCCTCTCCCTTCCTCGCTGTGGAAAATCAATAATATATATATATATATATATATATATATTTTTTTTTTTTTTTTTTTTTTTTAAAGAAAGAAAGAAAGAAAGAAACATCAATGGTAAGAGAGAGTCATCAATAGGCTGCCTCCTGCACACCCCTACTGGTGATTGAGCCTGCATCCCGGGCATGTGCCCAGACAGGGATTAGACCTGTGACTTCCTGGTTCATAGGTTGATGTTCAACTGCGGTGTTTCTCCTTTTTTCCGAGTCCAGGTTCCTGAGTGGAGGAGCTGGGGATTAAGAAATTAGAGAAAGAAAGATGCCAAAACCAGTGTTGCTCAGTGGTTGGAGCGCCAGTCTGCGGACTGAGGGGTCCCAGGTTCAATTCCAGGCAAGGGCATGTGCCTTGGTTGCGGGCACATCCCCGGTGGGAAGTGTGCAGGAGGCAGCTGGTCGGTGTTTCTATCTCATCGACGTTTCTAGCTCTCTATCTCTCTCCCTCTCTGTAAAAAACTCAATAAAATATATTTAAAAAAAAAAGAAATTAGAGAAAGAAAGAGACAAGAGGCAGAAATAGATTCATAAAGCTGGGAGCTAGGTGGGTACCATCTCTCTGATAAAGAGACAGTCACACTCACCACAGACAACACAGCATATTTATTGGTTTTCAAAAGGGAGTTTAAGGTAAAAAGGAATTTTGGGTGTGTTCAGGTCCTATTCATAAAGATCTGGGTAAGCTCCTCATTTTTTATTTATTTATTTTTTTTTTTGGTACAAGATTTAGCATATCAAGACCTGCGTGAGTCAAGGTCCAATTTGTTCCTCATTCCAAGCACTTGGATTAAGAAATCAGTACTGATAACAGGATTCTGCCAGTGCCCTCGGGGGCTCAGTTGATAAGAATTAAAAGAGCCGCCGGGACTGGTTTGGCTCAATGGATAGAGCGTCGGCTTGGGGACTGAAGGGTCCCGGGTTCGATTCCGGTCAAGGGCATGTACCTTGGTTGCGGGCATATCCCCGGTAGGGGGTGTGCAGGAGGCAGCTGGTCGATGACTCTCTCTCATCGATGTTTCTAACTCTCTATCTCTCTCCCTTCCTCTCTGTATAAAAATCAATAAAATATATTTAAAAAAAAAAAGAATTAAAAGAGCCAAAACCGGTGTGGCTCAGTGGATAGAGCGTCGGCCTGCGGACCAAAGGGTCCCAGGTTCGATTCCGGTCAAGGGCATGTACCTTGCGGTTGCGGGCACATCCCCAGTGGGGGGGTGTACAAGAGGCAGCTTTTCAATGATTCTCTCTCATCGATGTTTCTAACTCTCTATCCTTCTCTCTTCCTCTCTGTAAAAAAACCAATAAAATATATTTATATAAAAACAAACAAACAAAAAAACGATGGAACAGTTTGCTTTTATTTTCTTCTAAAGATCCATTCTTTTTTAGGGGAGACCTAGTTTTTTTTCGTTTGCCTTCAGATAACACGGGGACTTATCGAGGGCCTGATGGTACAGGATAGTACTCACCTTGATCCTCCACGCTGTTAGCCAGCCGAGCCAACGAGATGGATCCGCTTACCCATCATCCTCTCCCCGTTGATGTGAAATCCCACCTTTATCACACACCGAATTCTTATTCCTAGGGACTCTTCTCTGTCCTGTTTTCTGTCCTGTTCTATTGATCTGTTCGTGTACCGCCAGGCCAATATTCTGTGCCATGACTTTATTTCTTATTAGAAAAGCAATAAAGGCTTATTTACAGAAAAAGCCAGAAAACGCACAGGCGCAAGCAAACCAAATATAAAACACTGGCAATGGCGTTCGGGACTAACGACCGGGTTGCCTTGCTTTCTATCACTTCAGATCATTTCATTGATAGAACACCGTGTGTAAATAGTATATACTTCTCCAGTAACATAAAGGCAATGCCACTTAAGTAGTTTGGCAAACTTTTTTTTTCACTTTATGATACTTTGGGGGGGGAATATGTTTCCTTGCTGGTAAATACTCCTCTTTTCAAAACTTTTTTTTTTGTTGTTGTTGTTGTTGTTGTTGCCCTAGCCGGTGTGGCTCAGTGGTTAGAGCAGAGACCTGCGGACTGAAGGGTCCCAGGTGCGATTCCCATCAAGGGCACATGCCCAGGTTGCTGGCTCCATCCCCAGTGGGATCTCACAGTCCAGGAGGCCTTGGGGCATGTCCAACCTTCGATTTTTTTTTTTTTTTTTAGAGAGAGTACAAGGGAAGAAGGTGCTTTGTCCCTCAGAGTCCACAAAAAGGCGGGACTCGCTGCTGCAGAGTCCGGAGCAGCTTCGCTGATATTCTCCGCCATTATTTGTGGACGGGAACCGTGCTCATTGATCTGTTATTGAACACACTTCTTGCCTGCGTTTTTTGAATTCCACTAAAAGCTTTCGTTTGGATGTATCGATTATATCTGAACATGGCTATCCTCCCGAGACCGTTAGATCACCCCCTCGGACAATCTTTACATTCCTTAAAACAATGCTGCAAATGTATTCAGTCTATGTGTGTTTTCTTATACACAAATAGGAAATGGATAAGCCACAGAAAAATTTTTTTAATATATTTTATTGATTTTTAACAGAGAGGAAGGGAGAGGAATAGAGAACTAGAAACGTCGATGAGAGAGAAACATCGGCCAGCTGCCTCTTGCACACCCCCCACCGGGGATGTGCCCGCAACCAAGGTACATGCCCTTGACCGGAATCGAACCTGGGACCCTTCAGTCCGAAGACCGACGCTCCACCACTGAGCCAAACCGGTTTCGGCTTGTTTTGTTTTTTATTTATTTTTATTGTGCCACAGAAATTTTAAAAATGACTATTGCCCAGCCGAAATCGGTTTAGCTCAGTGGATAGAGCGTGCAGGAGGCAGCCGATCAGTGATTCCCTCTCATTATTGATGTCTCTCTCTCTCTCCCTCTCCCTTCCTCTCTGAAATCAATACAAATATATTTTAATTTTATTTATTTATTTTTAAATATTTTATTGATTTTTTTTTTTTTTTTTTTACAGAGAAGAAAAGAGAGGGATAGAGATTTAGAAACATCGATGAGAGAGAAACATCCATCAGCTGCCTCTTGCACATCCCCTACTGGGGATGTGCCCACAACCAGGGTACATGCCCTTGACCGGAATCGAACCTGGGACCTTTCAGTCCGTAGGCCGATGCTCTATCCACTGAGCCAAACTGGTTTCGGCACAAGTATATTTTTAAAAAGAAAAGAAAAAGAATACCTCCAGGAGAGGAAGGACTGAGTGTAAAAGGGACAGGAATAGAGGTCAGACTTTCTGAATGTACCTGGTTTTGTAGCTCTGACTCTAGAGTTTTCTGTACGTTTAACATGGAATAAAACAAACTTGAATCAAAACGTATTGGCGATTTGCATCTTCCTTTCTTTTTTTCCTTCCCCGGTCTACTTAAGGCTGATCAATTTTATTGACCTTTTCGCAGAACCAGCTCTCGGCCTCATTGATTTCTCTTCAACATTTGCCTGTTTCCTATTTTATTGATCTCTGCTCTTATTTCTTTCTGCTGATGTTGAGTTTAACCTGCTCTTTTTCTAGTTAGTTAGGGTGGAAGGTTGATTTTTTTAAAATTTCTTCTTTTTCATCCTGGCCAGTGGGCTGAGTGATTAGGACATTGGCCCGAGGACCGAAGGGTCTCGGGTTCGATTCCCGGCCCAGGGCATGTCCCTGGGTTGGGGATTAACTCCTTGTTCCCACTGGGGCACGTGTGGGAGGTAAACAGTCGATCTGTCTGTGTCTCTCTCACATCCATGTTTATCTCTATCTCTCTCTCTCACCCTCCTCTTCCCCTCTCTTCCACTCTCTCTGAAAAGCAATTGAAAAAATACCCTTGCTGCCGAAACCGGTTTGGCTCAGTGGTAGAGCGTCGGTCTGTGGACTGAAAGGTCCCGGGTTCGATTCCGGTCAAGGGCATGTACCTTGGTTGCGGGCACATCCCTGGTGGGGGTGTGCAAGAGGCAGCTGGTCGATGTTTCTCTCTCATCGACGTTTCTAGCTCTCTATCCCTCTCCCTTCCTCTCTGTAAAAAAATCAATAAAATATATATTAAAAAAGAAGCCGAAGCCGGTTTGGCTCAGTGGATAGAGTGTCGGCCTGCTGACTGAAAGGTCCCGGGTTCGATTCCGGTCAAGGGCAGGTGCCTTGGTTGCGGGCACATCCCCATTGGGGGTGGGGGGGTGCAAGAGTCAGCTGATGAATGATTCTCTCTCATCGATGTTTCTAGCTCTCTATCCCTCTCTCTTCCTCTCTGTAAAAATCAATAAAATAAAAGAAAAAAGAAAAAAAGAAAAAATACCCTTGCCAAAACCGGTTAGGGCTCTAATATCCTTCTTTCAATGATTGTTTCCGTTTCTTTTCCTACCATTTGTTGGATTAATCACAGTTCTGTATTCTCCTCCCCCGCCCCGCACCCCCCCCCCCGCCCCATGATGCTTTGCACGCTCGAGATCCCGTCCCTGTTGTGCTAGTGGTCACCCTCCTGTGGTCGCCTTTTCTCGGTGTCACGTGTGCGCTTACCGTGAGAGCCCACTCGTCGTGCAAGTCTCGTTGTGAGAAACAGCGTCTCCTCCGCCTCCCCAGCCATTTCCCTCTCCGCAGCGGAAACCGCTTTCCCTCCTTGGGCGGGCCCTGCGCCTCTTCTCTCCTTCATCTCTCACCCGCACGCACGTATCGCCCCGTCTTGCTTTCTCGGATTGAGTCACTGTCTGTTGACTTTCCACTGGAGAGGATGAAGGTGGAACTCTCCCTGTTAGAATACGTGTGCATGGGCACTCGTGTGCACACACACACACATGCACGCACACACACACACACACACACCCAGTCCTTCCGAGTGGGTAGGAGATAGGAGAATGAATGAATGAATGAATGAACGTTAGTGTCCTATATAATAAAAGGCTAATATGCATCGAAACCGGTGTGGCTCAGTGGATAGAGCATCGGCCTGCGGACTGAAAGATCCTGGGTTCGATTCCAGTCAAGGGCATGTGCCTTACTTGCAGGCACATCTCCAGTGGGGGGTGTGCAGGAGGCAGCCGATCCGTGAAAAATGATCATCATTTTTGTTTCTATCCCTCCTTCTCCCTTCCTCTCTGAAATCAATAAGAATATATATGTGTATATATAAAATGAATCAACCAATGAATGCATAAATGAGTGGAACAACAAATCAATGTTTCTCTCTCCCTCTCCCTCTCTCTCTCTTGAATTGATAAATACATGTAAAGAGGAATATTTGCAAGTAGAGTAGCCATGTGTGTATATATATATATATATATATATATATATTTTTTTTTTTTTTTTTTGCCATGTATATATTTTAAAGGACCTGGCAAAGATAGCATTTCAAAGAAACTTTTAGGGATGCATTTAGTTGTGAATATAATGACAAATCAGGGAGGGGGGAGGGACTACGAGGAGCATTTACAGATGAACAAGAATTAGCTTGTATTTATAACTTACATAGAACGCACGATAACTCCATGACTTCTGTATGTGCTCATTCCCGTGCATGAAACATGCACACAGCACCAGAGCTCATTTTCTCATATCCTCATCAGCTTGTGAGCCTTATTCATTCTGAAGTCCTTCAAAAAAAAAAAAAAAAAAAAAAGGCTATTTCCATGATGTTTTCATTTGCATCTCTCTGATTACAGCTGAGGTCGAATATGAAGATGTTTCCACGGTTTAAAAAATTAACTAGCTTTTAATTGGAGAAGTAATTCATGTACACGGGGAAAAAAAAATATCAAAGAGCATAAAAAGCCACGCTAGGAGACATACATCTCCTTCCCACGCCCGAGGAGCCCCTGGCCCTGAGGCGGCCGCCACAATCCGCTGCTTCTTCCTCCTTCCAGAAATACTGCGTGCACCAGCCAGCACCTTAGGAAAGAGGAAATGCATCGGTGTACCTCTGAATTTTTTTTTTTTTTTTTACTATATTTTATTGATTTTTTACAGAGAGGAAGAGAGAGGGATAGAGAATTAGAAACATCGTCAGCTGCCTCTTGCACACCCCCCCACTGGGGATGTGCCCGCAACCAAGGTACATGCCCTTGACCGGAATCGAACCTGGGACCCTTCAGTTCGCAGGCCGATGCTCTATCCACTGAGCCAAACTAGTTTCGGCCTCCTTTTTTTTTTTTTTTTCACAAGAACATGTTTTTATTTATTTATTTTTATTTATTTATTTATTTAAATATATTTTATTGATTTTATACAGAGAGGAATTGAGAGGGACAGAGAGTTAGAAACGTCAATGAGAGAGAAACATCGACCAGCTGCCTCTTGCACAACCCCCTACTGGGGATGTGCCCGCAACCAAGGTACATGCCCTTGACCGGAATCGAACCCGGGACCTTTCAGTCCCCAAGCCGACGCTCTATCCATTGAGCCAAACCGGTTTTGGCTGTTTTTATTTATTTTTAAATATATATATATTCTATTGATTTTTCACGGAGGGGAAGGGAGAGGGATAGAGAGCTAGAAACATCAATGAGAGAGAAACATCGACCACGGGGGATGTGCCAACAACCCAGGTAAATGCCCTTGACCAGAATCGAACCCGGGACCCTCTATTCCCCAGGCTGATGCTCTGTCCACTGAGCCAAACCACTTATGGCAATACCCAAGTATTTCTGATGCCACTTCATGCCAGGGGGTATCACCATCCACTTACCGTTAGCAATCATGTCCCTTTGGCCACCGGAAAATAGGCGATGCAATTTCTGAGGCCTCTCCAGAGAGCGATCTTGTAAGGAGCCCCCTGGGGACCAGTGGTCTGAAGGGGCAGGTGGGGTGGCATGGCCACACCGTGAGGCGTGGAGGACGGCTTCTGCCCGCAGTCAGTGGAGCCCCAGCAGAGCTGGTCGCCACGGCGGAGTGGCTGGGACAGGGAGTGGCGGGGACAGAGAGTGGTAGGGACAGAGAGTAGCTGGGACAGGGAGTAGCTGGGACAGGGAGTGGCTGGGACAGGGAGTAGCTGGGACAGAGAGTAGCTGGGACAGGGAGTAGCTGGGACAGGGAGTAGCTGGGTCAGGGAGTAGCTGGGACAGGGAGTAGCTGGGATAGGGAGTAGCTGGGACAGGTTACATCCAAGGCCCTGTGAGGCCGGGAGGCTGTGACGCGCGGCAGGACGAGCTGCCTGATACGAAGGCCTGTCACGGATTTTCCTCCCGAACAAGGCGCGCCCTGTTTGCATTTATTGACGCCACGTGATGGATAGCTTTAGTTCCTATTCTGACATCTTATTTTACAGGATGTCTCCTCTCCCGGGTGCTTTCTTTGTTGTGCGTGTCTTTGGCTCTGTGCTGTGTGTGCGTGTGCGTGTGTGTGTGTAAATTCGCTGCATTTGTGGCCCTCTGGCATTCTCGCTCTGGAACCCCCCAGACTTTGTGAGGACCAGACGGACGTTGTGAGGTCTGCGAGGATGTGATCTGATGTGTAAAGACCTCAGACTCCAGCCTGGCTTGTGTGGCTCAGTGGTTGAGCGTCGACCCATGCACCAAGAGGTTGCCTGTTCGATTCCCGGTCAGGGCACATGCTCAGGTTGCGGTGTCAATCCCCACAGCAGGGCGTGCAGAGGCAGCCGCTCAATGTCTGTCTGTCTGTCTGTCTGTGTCTCTCTTAAAAAAATTTTTTATTTATTTTTTTTTAAAAGCCCTAGCCGGTTTGGCTCAGTGGCTAGAGTGTTGGCTTGCGGATTAAAGGATCCTGGGTTCGATTCTGTTCAAGGGCATATGCCCGGGTTGCGGGTTCAAACCCCAGTGGGGGGGATGCAGGAGTCAGCTGGTGAACAATTCTCTCTAATCATCGGTGTTATTATCTCTCCCTCCCTCTTCGTTCCTCTCTAGAAAAAACAAACAGACAGAAGTCAGCTAAGCCCTAGTCGGTTTGGCTCAGTGGACAGAAAGGTCCTGGGTTCGATTCAGTCAAGGGCATGTACCTGGGTTGCAGGCTCCTCCCTGTCCCCCGGCCCTGGTGGGGGGCGGGGGGAGACGGGGGCGTGTAGGAGGCAACCAATCGATGTGTTTCTCTCACATGGATGTTTCTCTCTTTCTCTCTCTCTAAAAAGAAAAAAAAATGAATGTAAAAGCATCCCGGGTGGGGATTAACACACACACACACACACACACACACACGCACACGACTACAGCCCTGTCCGGTGGCTCCGTTGGTCGGAGTGTCAGCACACCCTAGCAGGGGACATTTGGACAAAGGGCAGTGGGGGGCCTGGGTCCAAGAATATCAAGGGGAGGACAGAGAGGGGCAGTGCTGTGCTCTGGAGCGAGTTTATTACTCTTTTAAAAATATATATCTTTTTATTATTATTATTGATTTCAGAAAGGAAGGGACAGGGAGAGAGAGAGAGAGAAACATCCATGAGGAGAGAGAATCATGGATCGGCTGTCTTGTCTCCTGCCCGCAACCCGGGCCTGTGCCCTTGACCGGAAATCGAACCCGGGACCCTTCAGTTCGCAGGCCAGCCGGCGCTCTATCCACCGAGCCGCACCGGCTGGGGCCCAACCCCATTTCGCAGAGGAGAAATCACAGGCTCCGAGATTGAGGAACTTGTCCACAGCGGGAGTCCCAACCCCCGAGATCTGACACCCGCCCCTAGGCCCCTACATCGCAGACCCCAGGAACCTCAGCCATGGTGGGACCTGGGGCCGGGCCCCACGAGCAGCTTGGGCGCCCCCCTCCCTAACCCCCTTACCCCCTTTCCCTTCCCATAAGGACTTCTCCCTTTTCTCCATTCCTGTTCTCTGGAGTTGATCCTATAGGATCTCTGTTCTCCCAGGGCCCCTATAGGATCTCTGTTCTTCCAGAGCTGATCCTATAGGATATTTCTTCTTCCAGAGCCGATCCTATAGGATCACTGGGCCTCAGTTTCTCTGTGCGGGTATTGGGGCAGGGGTCTCCCTCTCCAGGAACAGGAAAAGGGAGAGAAGAAGGAGGGAAGGGCTATGGGATCCCAGCCCGCCCAGGGTCTGCCCAGCTGCCCCCTCCCGGCGCGCACGGTCCCGGGGCGGGAATGAGGCGCGGCCCCGTTAGGTCCCGCCCAGGAACTCCGGGCGCCGCGGCCTTCCCGGAACCGCAGGGAGCGGGAATCCCTGGTCTCTGCTCCCGGTCCGGGTCCCGGTCCCGGTCCCGGTCCGGATCCCGAGGAGGATGAGCCGCATCTACCAGGACAGCGCGCTCCGGAACAAGGCGGTGCGGAGCGCGCAGCTGCGCGGGGCCTGGGAGCCGGCCGCCCACCAGGGGTAACCCCCCCCGCCCCCCCCCCCCCGCACCCCGGCTTCAACCCGGGGCTCCCCGATCGGGTGGGGTCTCCCGGATCCGGTGGGGTCTCCTGGGGCCGGTGAGAGGAAAAGCAGGCGGTGCCAAAGCTCCTCCCGCGCCCCCTTCCCCTTGGCACGCAGGCGCGGCGCACCCCCTGACACCCGATCGATCGGTCGATGGATCGATCGGGTTCAATCCTTGGAGAGCGTTGGGTCTCCACCCCCAAACCTGGCCCCAACGTGGGTGCCGGGTTCTCACGATCTCGGTCTCCACCCCCCCCCCCCCCACTCCCCCTGGCAGCCGCTTGCCGGCTGGCCCAGCCTTCCTTCTGGCCTGGGCGCGGCTGGCACCGGATCCAGAGTCCAGAGGGGTGTCGGGGCCCGAGGGGTGGGGCGCGGGTGGGATGTGGGAGGCGTGGGAGGCGCAGGCCTGCCCCGAGGGACCCAGAAGTTGGGAGGAGGAAGGAACGGGCCTTTGAGGGTGGAGGGGGGGTGACAGAGGCACCTAGGTACAGACAGTAGCCAGGTTTTGCACACACACCCCCCTTCCCCCACGCCTCTCCCATTTCTGGGGTTCCCCGAACAGGGAACCCACACTCAGTTCTGCTTTCATGCAAAGTGGAATCAGGAAGTGGGGTTCCCAGCTCCTCTCAGTGGGAACCCGGCAATCTGGACCCTAGGCTTCTTTGCCTCCAAAACAGCCAGGAGAACAGGGATGTGAGAGTGCGTTAAGCAGGTGAAAATGCCCCAGCCCCTCTGGCTCAGTGGCTAGATTCCGGTCCCGGGTTCGATTCCCATCATGGGCATGTACCTTGGTTACGGACACCTATCCAGTGGGGAGTGCGCAGGAGGCAGCTGGTCCATGTTTCTAACTATCTCTCCTCATTCCTCTTTTAAAATAAATAAATAAAAATAAACAGGTGAAGCCGAGACCGGTGTGGCTCAGTGGATAGAGCGTCGGCCTGCGGACTGAAAAGTCCCGGGTTCGATTCCGGTCAAGGGCATGTGCCTTGGTTGCGGGCACATCCCCAGTAAGGGGGGGGTGTGTGCAGGAGGCAGCTGATCGATGATCCTCTCTCATCGATGTTTCTAACTCTCTATCCCTCTCCCTTCCTCTCTGTAAAGAATCAATAAAATATATTAAAAAAATAAATAAACAGGTGAAAAAGGAAAGATTTTCTAAAATTGTATTTTATTTTTTATTTATAAGACTTTTAATTTTTTCTTTTTCTTCTTTTTTTTATTGTTTAAAGTATAACATGTATCTCCTTCCCCCCCCCAATTGATTTTCTCCCTGTCTCATGCCCTCATCCCACCCCCCCCCAAGATTTTTTAAAAATTGATTAGTTGACTTGAGAGAGATAAGCATCAATTTGTTGTTCCACTTATTTATTCGTTGGTTGATTGTTTTATAAAAAAATATTTTTATTGATTTCAGAGAGGAAGGGAGAGGGGAGAGAGAGAGACAGAAACATCAATGATGAGAGAGAATCATTGACCAGCTGCCTCCTGCACACCCCCTATTGGGGATCGAGCCCACAAATTGGGCATGTGCCTTTGACTGGAATCGAACCCGGGACCCTTCAGTCAGCAGGCTGAAGATGTTATCCACTGAGCCAAACCAGCTAGGGCAATTGGTCCTTATATAGGCCCTGACCCGGGATCAAACCTGCAACCGTGGTCTAACCCAGTGGTCGGCAAACTCATTAGTCAACAGAGCCAAATATCAACAGCACAGCAATTGAAATTTCCTCGGAGAGTCCCATTTTTTTAACTTAAACGTCTTCTAACGCCACTTCTTCAACATAGACTCGCCCAGGCCATGGTATTCTGTGGATGAGCCACACCTAAGGGGCTAAAGAGCCGCATGTGGCTCTCGAGCCACAGTTTGCTGACCACGGGTCTCATCAACCCAACTACCTAGCCAAGGCAGGAAAGATAAACTTTATAGCAACTTAGGCACCCTTTCTAATCTGGTTAAACAAAAAAATAAGCTCTTTTATACTTACTAAACACTGATTAGTTTACCAAACACCTTCCCGTACATGATCTTACGTCATCATCACAGAAGCAGAGTGAGATGACTGTTGCTCTCCCATTTTGCAGATAGGAAGACTGAGTCCCTGGTGACAGTCCTTCCCGCAGGAGGGGCCATTGTTTGGCCTTGCAGCCTGACAAGGTTCCCTCCTACCCCCTGAGCAGTATCCCAACCTTTGGGACCCCCAAAGGCATGGAGGCCCCATGTGAGAAGCACAGAGAAAGGGGCTGCTGGTACACATAGGAGCTGCCTCAGTCCCAGTGCAGGCTCTGAGCTGGGCCTGGAACCTGGGGCTCTCTCCTAACGACTGGCAGAGCCAGCTGATCCCTCCCTCTCATCCCATCCAGGGGGAATGGTGTCCTGCTGGAGGGAGAGCTGGTGGACGTATCTCGGCACAGCATCTCAGATGCCCATGGCAGAAAGGTGAGGATGCCAAAACCGGTGTGGCTCAGTGGATAGAGCGTCGGCCTGCGGACTGAAAGGTCCCAGGTTCGATTCCGGTCAAGGGCATGGACCTTGGTTGCGGGCACATCCCCGGTGGGGGCTGTGCAAGAGGCAGCTGGGAAGAAGGGAGAGGGATAGAGAGTTAGAAACATCGATGGGAGAGAATCATTGATCAGCTGCCTCTTGCACAACCCCCACCGGGGATGTGCCTTCAACCAAGGTACATGCCCTTGACCGGAATCGAACCCGGGACCTTTCAGTCTGCAGGCCGACGCTCTATCCACTGGGCCAAACCGGTTTCGGCTATCATTGGTATCTCTATCTCTCTCTCCCTCTCCCTTCCTCTCTCTGGAATCAATAAAAATATATGAAAACAAAACATGTGAATGAATGAATGAATGAGTGTACGTTTGTGTGGACGAATGGATCAATATTGGAGTAGGCAGGGACCTGCACAGCTAGAATGTTTTTGGAGCCAAGGGCAGGGTCACTCCAGGGTGTAGAGTGAGTTTGGGGAGGGCTGCAGGGAAGGTGTGTGTGTCTTGGGGGGTGGGGGAGGGGGAGTGGAGCAGCCCCCTCACTCTTCTCCGCCTGCCCCCCAGGAGCGCTACTACGTGCTGTACATCCGGCCCAGCCGCATCCACCGCCGGAAGTTCGACCCCAAGGGCCACGAGATCGAGCCCAACTTCAGCGCCACCAGGAAGGTGAACACGGGCTTCCTCATGTCGTCCTACAGTAGGTACCCCGGCCCCGCGGCCGGCCCGAGGAAGGGTCTTTGCAGCACGACTGACTCTGTTTTATAAATATATATTTTATTGCCGAAACCGGTGTGGCTCAGTGGATAGAGCGTTGGCTTGGGGACTGAAGGGACCCGGGTTCGATTCCGGTCAAGGGCATGTACCTTGGTTGAAGGCATATCCCCAGTCGGGGGTGTGCAAGAGGAGCTGATCGATGACTCTCTCTCATCGATGTTTCTAACTCTCTATCTCTCTCTCTTCCTCTCTGTACAAAATCAATAAAATATATTTAAAATAAATAAATATTTATTTATTTATTGCCGAAGCCGGTGTGGCTCAGTGGCTAGAGCGTCGGCCCGCGCACTGAAGGGTCCCGAGTTCGGTTCCCATCAAGGGCACGTACCTTGGTTGCGGGCACATTCCCAGTGGGGGGTGTGCAAGAGGCAGCTGATGGATGTCTCTCTCTCATCAATGTTTCTAGCTTTCTATCCCTCTCCCTTCCTCTCTGTGAAAAATCAATAAAATATAGTTTAAAAAAATAATAATAAGTAAATATTTTTTTATTGATTTCAGAGAGGAAGAGAGAGGGAGAGAGAGAGAGAGAGAGAGAGAAACATCAGCGATGAGAGAGAAGCATGGATCGGCTGCCTCCTGCACGCCCCCTACTGGGGGGATGGAGCCCCAAATCTGTACCCTGAGGGGAATCGAACCTGGATCTCCTGGTTCATAGGTCGACTCAGCTACCCAGCCAAGCCAGCCGGGCAGCATGCTAGGCTTTCAAGCCCATGTCTGGCCAAAACCAGTTTGGCTCAGTGGATAGTGCGTCGGCCTGCGGACTGAAAGGTCCCGGGTTCGATTCCGGTCAAAGGCGTGTACCTTGGTTGCGGGCACATCCCCGGTGGGGGGTGTGCAGGAGGCAGCTGGTCAATGTGTCTCTCTCATTGATGTTTCTAGCTCTCTATCCCTCTCCCTTCCTCGCTGTGAAAAATCAATAAAATATAATTAAAATAAAATAAAAATAAAATAAAGCCCATGTCTGGCCTGAGGGCCCTTGGCTGAACTCCTTCCTGTACCCGGTTCATGCAGATGATCCCAGTGCCCCGCCCTCCCCTCAGCCTGGCAGAATCACCCATGAACCTGGCTCTGGGCTCTCCCTGCCTTGGTGCAGAGCCCAGGCTAAGGCCCCGGTGGCCTCCACTTTGCTGCCAAAATTCTCGTTTGGGCCTTGGGCCGTTCGGGGTGTCATTTCTCTCCCCGGTGTTGGCAGTAGCGGGACTCTGCTCCCTACCCCTGTGAGGGAAGGTTTTGAGGTTGCACGGCATCCATCCACCCCCCTGTCATTGCGTTCATCCGTGCTCTCCACAGCTCATTCATTCTCTGAGCGTGGACATTTTTCCCATTGGTTTTTAGAGAGCGGAAAGGAGGGGCAGAGACAGAGAGAAACATCGATGTGAGAGACACACAGGGATTGGCTGACTCCCGCATGGGCCCCAGCCAGGACCGGGAACCAAGCCTGCTACCTGTCCGTGCCCTTGACTGGCACTGAACCTGGGACCCTTCAGTCCGAAGGCTGATGCTCTACCCACTGAGCCACACCGGTTAAGGCTGAACATTTATTTATTTATTTTATTTTTATTTTTATTTATTTATTTTTTAAAATATATTTTATTGATTTTTTTTACAGAGAGGAAGTGAGAGGGATAGAAAGTCAGAAACATCAATGAGAGAGAGACATCGATCAGCTGCCTCCTGCACACCCCCTACCGGGGATGTGCCCGCAACCAAGGTCCATGCCCTTGGCCGGAATCGAACCCGGATCCCTTGAGTCCGCAAGCCGACGCTCTATCCACTGAGCCACACTGGTTTTGGCTGAATTTTTTTTTTTTTTTTTTTTATTAGAGGCCTGGTGAATGAAAATTCTTTCTTTTTTTAAAATATATTTTATTGATTTTTCATAGAGAGGAAGGGAGAGTTAGAAACATCGATGAGAGAGAATCATCGATCAGCTGCCTCTTGCACACCCCCTAGTGGGGATGTGCCCACGACCAAGGTCCGTGCCCTTGACCGGAATCGAACCCGGGACCTTTCAGTCCGCAGACCGACGCTCTATCCACCAAGCCACACCCGGTGAGGGCTAATTTATTTGTTTTTTTAATCTCACTCGAGAATATTTTCCCATTGATTTTTAGGGAGCGTGGAAGAGAGAGGGAGAGACAGAGAGAAACATCGATGTGGGAGAAACGCGTCGACGGGTTGCCTCCTGCAAGGGGGCCAGGGAGGAGCCTGCCCTGGAGGCACGTGCCCTTGACCGCAGTCGAACCCGGGATCCTCCGGTCGTCAGGCGGACGCTCTATCCACTGAGCCGCACGGTCTAGGGCCCTCCGGGCTGGTCCCAGAGCGGGAACAATCCGTCCTCTTGTGCTGTGCGCCTGCAGAGGTGGACGCCAAGGGGGACACGGACAGACTCACGCCCGAGGCCCTGAAGGAGCTGGTGAATAAGCCGGAGCTGCTGGCTCTGACGGAGAGCCTCACGCCCGAGCAGACCGTGGCCTTCTGGATGCCGGAGTCCGAGATGGAGGCCCTGGAGCTGGAGCTGGGGGCCGGGGTTCGGCTCAAAACCCGAGGCGACAGCCCCTTCCTGGGTGAGCAATGCGGCCCTTGTGTTCCCCCCCTCCCCCAAACCCTCCTTCTTGGAGATCCGGGAGCAGCCAGGTCTGGCCTCTGGGGAGGACAAGACCCTTTAAGATACATCCCTAAATTCCAGGGCCGTGTGCCCTGAGACCCTGGACACCCTGGACTGTGGGGTGCTGTCCAATCCCGTGGTACCTGTGGGTGCCCTTTCCTACCGTGTTTCCCCGAAAATAAGACATCCTCCGAAAATAAGACCTACCGACAGGTTTCCTTCTGAGTGAAATATAAGGCATCCCCCCCCGAAAATAAGCTCCCCCCTCCCCCTGCCTAGGCTAACCATGAGAGATTTGGCCCACTGATTCTGAAAGAAATGGAGTCACAAGAAATTCACCGGGAAATTCAGGAATTGGATGGTTAGGATGATGTTCCAGAAGAGAATGATGCGATTGTCATGGAATAAATGAGTACGTTCTTGATCCTGTAGGATTCACAGTTTGTCTGGTTTGTGTTGACAACGACTGTACTACCATACCGTATACAGGTAATAAATTTCCTTTCTTTTCTTTTTTTTTTTTTTAATATATTTTATTGATTTTGTACAGCTAGGAAGGGAGATAGAGAGTTAGAAACATCGATGAGAGAGAGTCATCGATCAGCTGCCTCTTGCACACCCCCTACTGGGGATATGCCTGCAACCAAGGTACACACCCTTGACCGGAATCGAACCCGGGACCCTTCAGTCCCCAAGCCGACGCTCTATCCATTGAGCCAAACCGGTCCCGGCTAATTTCCTTTATTTTCATTTAACAATAAATGTGCACCGTGTTCTTCTTTGTGGAAAAATAAGACATCCCCTGAAAATAAGACCTAGCGCATCTTTGGGAGCAAAAATGAATATAAGACACTGTCTTATTTTCGGGGAAACAGGGTAGCTGGGGCTTTGGGGGTCCCATCCACAGTCTCCCTGAGGTCCACACCCAGGCCTGCAGAGAACAATGGCTCACGCCCCGGCCACAGGGACCCCGGTAGAATGGGGCCAGCCCCCCACTGGGTTCCCCGCCCCAGGAAGAGAGGACACTCAACTTCCTGCCTTCTCGCAGATTCGTTAGCCAAACTCGAGGCCGGAACAGTGACCAAGTGCAACTTCGCCGGCGACGCAAAGACGGGCGCGTCGTGGACGGACAACATCATGGCCCGGAAGCCTTCCGCAGGGGCCACGGCCGAGACCCGGGAGCAGGGGGACGGGGCGGAGGATGCGGAGTGGGTAGGTCCAGGGCGACGACGTGGGCCTGGCGATGGAGCGGTTTACCTCTTGGCAGGAGTTGTGCGTTTTTAATATTTTTTTTTAATATATATGTATATCTTATTGATTTCTTAACAGAGAGGAAGGGAGAGGGATAGAGAGCTAGAAACATCGATGAGAGAGAGTCATCGATCAGCTGCCTCTTGGACGCCCCCCACTGGGGATATGCCCGCAACCAAGGTACATGCCCTTGACCGGAATCGAACCTGGGATCCCTTCAGTCCGCAGGCCGACACTCTATCCACTGAGCCAAACCAGTTAGGGCTGTTTTTAATATATATATATATATTTTGTTGCTTTTTAATATTTTATTGATTTTTTTTTTACAGAGAGGAGGAGAGAGGGATAGAGAGCTAGAAAGAGAAACATCAACCAGCTGCCTCTTGCACAGCCCCTAGCGGGATGTGCCCGCAACCAAGGTACATGCCCTTGACCAGAATCGAACCTGGGACTCTTCAGTCCGCAGGCCAACACTCTATCCACTGAGCCAAACCAGTTAGGGCTGTTTTTAATATATATATATATATATTTATTTTTATTGCTTTTTAGAGAGGAAGGGTGAGGGAGAGAGAAAAACATCAATGATGAGAGAATCATGGATCGGCTGCCTCCTGCACGCCCCCTACTGAGAATCAAGCCCAAAACCCAGGCATGTGCCCTGACCGGGAATGCAACTGTGACCTCTTTGTTCCTGGGTCAGCGCTCAACCACTGAGCCACACCGGCTGGGCTGGACAGGCTTGGCAGGAGCTCTGTCCGTACCAGCGGTAGTTGTGTGCAGGACAGGGAGACAGCAGGGTGAACTTGACCCTTCAGCCTTGTTGGAACTCCGTGGCCTTCCTGAGGGTGTGTTGCATCGGGAAAATTCTTCACGGTGTGAAGGCGGACAATCTGGGACCTTCCTTTCTTTTCTTTTTTCTTTCTTATCCTCACCTGAGGATATTTCCCCATTGATTTTTTAGAGAGAGTGGAAGAGAGTGGGAAAGACCGAGACATATCGATGTCAGAGAGACACCTCGATCGGCTGCTCCTGCATGCGCTCCTACCAGGGCCCAGATGGCCTGCAACCCAGATGCGCGCCCTTGACCGGAATCGAACCTGGGACCCTTCGGTCCACAGGCCAGTGCTCTTATCTACTGAGCCAAACCGGTTAGGTCCTGGGATCTTTCTTTTCTTTTAAAAATATATTTTATTGATTTTTATACAGAGAGGAAGGGAGAGAGATAGAGTTAGAAACATCAGATGAGAGAGAATCATCGATCAGCTGCCTCTTGCACACCCCCTACTGGGGATGTGCACGCAACCAAGGTACATGCCCTTGACCGGAATCGAACCCGGGACCCCAAGCCGACGCTCTATCCATTGAGCCAAACCAGTCCCGGCGGGTCCTGGGATCTTTCTTTTTGGTGGATCTGAACTGTGCCCCTTTACAAGAAATCCCCAGAGATGTATAAAAGCAAGGGACAGCCTGGGTTGTGGGGGGCATGCAGGAGGCAGCTGATCCATGATTCTCATCATTGATGTTTCTCTCTCACTCCCTCTCCCTTCCTCTCTGAAATCAATTTTAAATATATTTTTATTGATTTTGTACAGAGAGGAAGGGAGAGAGATAGAGAGCTAGAAACATTGATGAGAGAGAAACACCGACCGGCTGCCTCTTGCACACCCCCTACTGGGGATATGCCCGCAACCAAGGTACATGCCCTTGACCGGAATCGAACCCGGGGCCCTTCAGTCCCCAAGCCGACGCTCTATCCATTGAGCCAAACCGGTCTCAGCTCTGAAATCAATTTTTTAAAAAAGCGGGACACAGAGAATGGACAGTAGAGGGGAACCATGTGACTTCAGAGCAAGTCTGCAAACACCGTCACACCCAGCGACTACCATCAGCCAGGCTGAGGCAGTCAAGTGAGGAATGCGTATTTCCTTTCTCTCTTCTGGGCGCACTGCCGAGAGCGGCTAGGAAATGGCTAACTGGGTGCTGGTTTTTTTTCTTTTTTTTTTTTTCTTTGTTTGTTTGCCAATGGTCAGCCCTCTAGTTGACCTCAGCCTGCTCACCGCTTATTTGTTTTTGGCGGGAGTGTATTTCACCTGAAGATCTGAATTGATGTCAAAAGCCCCAAATGGAGCATTCCGAAACGGAGTCACAGGAAAATGGGCTGTTTGTCTCGGTGATGGAGATGACAGCCTTTGTCGGAAAAAACCGGAGCACAGGTGGACGAGAGGGTCTGGATTTCCATTTGTCTTGATAACGTGAGTCTTGGCCCGGCTGGTGTCGCTCAATGGGTGGAGCATCGACCTATGAACCCGGAGGTCAGGGTTCGATTCCCGGTCAGGGAACTTGCTTGGGTTATGGGCTCCATTCCCAGTGTAGGGTGTGCAAGAGGCAGCCGATCCATGATTCTCTCTCATCGTTAATGTTTCTCTCTCTCCTTCCCCTTTCCTCTCTGAAATTAATAAAAATATATTAGAAAAATAAAGTAAGACCGGGACCGGTTTGGCTCAATGGATAGAGCATCAGCTTGGGGACTGAAGGGTCCCGGGTTCGATTCCGGTCAAGGGCATGTATCTTGGTTGCAGGCATATCCCCAGTAGGGGGTGTGCAAGAGGCAGCTGATTGATGACTCTCTCTCATCGATGTTTCTAACTCTCTATCTCTCTCCCTTCCTCTCTGTACAAAATCAATAAAATATATTTTAAAAAATAATAATAAAAATAAAAAAATAAAGTAAGTAAGTCTTGGACCCAGAAACAATTGGAGATGTCAGCTGACGCCCTGGGCCACCTCTAAAGAGGTGAGGCTGAGTCCTAGCCAGTTTGGCTCAGTGGATAGAGCGTCGGCCTGCAGACTGAAGGGTCCCAGGTTCAATTACCATCAAGGGCATGTACCTTGGTTGCGGGCACATCCCCAGTGGGGGCGGGGTGTGTGTGTGCAGGAGGCAGCTGATGGATATTTCTCTCATCGATGTTTCTAATTCTCTCTTCCTCTCCCTTCCTCTCTGTAAAAAAAATCAATAAAATATATATTTTTAAAATATGTGCTCACTTCACGTCTCTTTGCTTTATCCCCAGGACGACTGAGGTTCCTGGAAGAAGCCGTAACCCAGGAGCTCACCCGCACTGAGAATTTCTGCCATCGACTTCCCTTCTGCACTTCAAGGAGATTAAAAAAAAAAAAAAAATTAAAAAAAATGCCCGGCTGGTGTGGCTCAGTGGTTGAGCATCAACCTAGGAACCAGGAGGTCACCAGAAGCCTTACTCACTTTGAACAGGCCGTGCTGAGACCAAATCCACAGCCACACCCTTAGCATCAGGGCCGCTGGCCGTGGCTCACCGAGGGGCCCTCCCTGAGTGGGAATGTCGCCTCCTAGTTTCTTCACAGCCACGGCCTGAGGGCAGCTGTGTCCCTGCAGGCAGGTGGTGAGTGAGTGCCCCAGCGCGGTCAGAGGGACTGGGCTTGGTCTTGGTGCAGAACCGGGAAACATCCCTCTTGTATATGCAAAGCGGCCCGGAGGAGAAGCTGACAGCTACTCCCTCTGCCCTGGGATTCTCCGAGTTCTTCCCTCACCTGTCCTCTCCGGTGCTCTGGGCCGGGGTCTCTACTCTGCTGCTCAGTCCTCCTGTCCCTGGCGCCCACTTCTCTCCTGAAGCTGCCAGTTCTCTGTTCCTCCTCTGGGTCTCCGCCACCTTGGGGGTTCCTGCCTCCCGGCCTCTCCGTCTGCCTGTCTGGGGATGCTGTGCCCAGGTGTGGCTGGCTGGTCCTCACCTCTCAGGCACACTGTTTGTTTTTTAATATATTTTATTGATTTTTTACAGAGAGGAAGGGAGAGAGATAGAGAGCTAGAAACGTTGATGAGAGAGAAACATCAACCAGCTGCCTCTTGCACACCCCTCACTGGGGATGTGCCCGCAACCAACGTACATGCCCTTGACCGGAATTGAACCCGGGACCTTTCAGTCCGCAGACCGACGCTCTATCCACTGAGCCAAACCGGTTTTGGCCAGGCCACGTGTTTGACAGCACCTTTTTCCCTCCCTTTTTGCTTTTTTAAACAAAGCATGTTTATTTTATTTTTTTTTATTTCAGAGAGGAAGGGAGAGGGAGAGAGAGAGATAGAAACATCAGTGATGATGCTGCCTCCTGCACGGGGGATGGAGCCCGAAACCTGGGCATGTGCCCTGACTGGGAATCAAACTGGTGACCTCCTGATTCCTAGGTTGATGCTCAACCACTGAGCCACACTGGCCGGGCATTTTTTTTTTTTAATCTTTATGGTTGAAAGATTAAAAAGACATATTGTTTATATGTCCCCTTTTCCCTCCATTGCCCTCTCCTGCCCGTCCCCCCAAGCCTTCCCCCCCCTATTCTGTGTCCATGGGTTATGCACATATGCATACAAGTTCAATGGTAATCTCCTTCCCCTGCCTTCCCTCTGAGGTTTGACAGTCTGTTCCATGTTTCTATGTCTCTGGGTCTATTTTTGTTCATCAGTTTATGAGATTATCCTTTTTCCATTGTTATATAATCACTTTCCATATTGCTACTGAGTTTTCATAACCATTATTATTATTTTTTTAAGATCGGCTACCATTTAATAGCTCTATCATTGTCCAATTTTGGGGTAATTCTTTGGTTCCTTTTTAAAGATATATATATATGTATATATATTTTTTAATTGATTTTTTTACAGAGGAAAGGAGAGAGAGAGTTAGAAACATCAAAGAGAAATATCAATCAGCTGCCTCCTTCACACCCACCACTGGGAATGTGCCCGCAGCTAAGGCACATGCCCTTGACCAGAATCAAACCTGGGACCCTTCAGTCCGCAGGCCAACGCTCTATCCACTGAGCCAAATCAGTTCTGGCTGCTAACTCTTTTAAAAATTACTTAATAAGGTGAAAATACTTTAATTGTAAAGTTAATACTGTATTTTAATTAGCCTTTCCCCCATTAATAGCGAGCTTAAACATTTTCATTTCCTAGATGTGTTTCCTCTTTTGCTGTTCAGTTTCTTTGCCCATTTATTTACTGAGGGAGTAGCTCTTTTCGGTTTATCACAGCTATTTCTGTTTTAAAATATAACCATTTGCCATATTTTATGAGACTGACGCACTGCCTACTGCACTAAGGAGGCAGCTCCTTGGCCATGATTTTAACAACTTTTCCATTTTTATTTGTTCCCACATTTAAAAATTGGTTTTACAAATATAAAGTCTTTATATAGAGCTGATGACTTGTGATTTTTATCGCTTCTAAGATATTCTTTTCAGCTGTTACGCAATTTCATTTTCCTCCATGTTTGGTTATTACCTAGTTTTATATTTAAGTCTCTAAACCGCTTTACTAAACTTTAATTTTAGAAGGATATGAAGTGAGATAACGAAATTGCTTAATTTCAAATTGCTAACCAGTTATGCCAACATATTTATTGCATTCCCCCCCACTGTCAGGTTATCATTTCTCCTACATCATATAGTAAATTATTTCATATTTCAATTAGCCATTATATTTCAATGGGTCTGCTATAATGACAATGTGACTATCACAGTAGTGTTGTTGTTTTTTTGTTTTGTTTTTAAATATATTTTATTGATTTTTTCAGAGAGGAAGGGAGAAGGATAGAGAGCTAGAAACATCGATCAGCCGTTTCCTGCACACCCTCCACTGGGGACGTGCCCGCAACCAAGGTACATGCCCTTGACGGGAATCGAACCTGGAACCCTTCAGTCCGCAGGCCGACGCTCTATCTACTGAGCCAAACCAGTTTCAGCTAGAGTAATACATATTTATTTTAGAAAAGGTATTGATCGATTTTGAGAAACAGAGAAACATTCATTTGTTGGGTCTAATGTTATTTCTTTAAACATTTTAAAATTGATTTCAGAGAGGAAGGGAGAGGGGAGAGAGAGATTCACGATGAAACAGAATCATTGATCAGCTGCCTCCTGCACGCCCATACAGCTTGTGAGGGCCGGGCATGGGTCCAACACATTTTAAAGGTGTTTGAAACATTCCCAGTCATTTGTATAAATGACCCAGTTTGCACCTCCATCTGTAGCCTAAGAAGGTGCTCCACCTCACCCCGACTGTCATTTAAACGTAAAAAAAAAATAACAAACTTTACCAATATGGGGTCGCTGGTACCTTTTCAATGGGATTGCATTAGAATCTCTTTTGATTGCACCATTCATATCTACCATGGATGGAATCCAAGAAAGAAAGAAAAAAAAGAAGGAAGGAAGGAAGGGAAAAAGGAGGAAAGAGGAGGAAAGAAAAAAGATCTTAACGCGCTCCAACTGGGAAAAGGGTAAATCAGCCTGTGTCTCATAGAGGGCAAGCAGGACATTATGTCGGGATGTGGATGGGAAGAGAGAGAGGCCTCCGCCACTTGGCGCAGGCGTTCCTGCGTGGGAACCTGCTTCTCCCACGTGATCAGTGAGGCGAGCGGTCGGTCTGGGCAAAGGACACAGATCCAGGGCTCGCATCCCGGCCAGGCTGACCGAGGAGACGACCTTCCCAGCCTCGGGGTATCTTGGCGCCCCCACAACCCTTTCCCCGCGGGCCTGCAGCGGGTCCGGGCTCCTTTTCCGCGGTCCGGCCCTCAGGCGCAGCATGGGGGTGGCGTTTCCGCCGGCCGCTTTTCAACGGCGCACCCACCGGAAGTGCCCGAGTTGTGGCGGAAGTTTATGTTTTCTGGAGACGGCAAGCTGCTCGAGGGGAGCGTGACGGCCGGCAGAGATGATTCAGGCGATTCTGGTTTTCAACAACCACGGGAAGCCGCGGCTGGTCCGCTTCTACCAGCGCTTCGTGAGTGCGGCCCGGCTGCGTCACGTCCCTCCGGGGCGCCGCGTCCCCTTCCTCCCGACCCCGCGGGCCCCCCTCCCCGCTGCCCACCTCGGGCTCCCTCACCACGCGTGACCCTCACACGCCCGACCTCTTTCCCGCTCTCCCTGACCCCTTTCCGGACCCTGGCATTTCTATGCCATTTTGTTTTTATTATTATTTTTTAAAAAATATATACATATATTTTATTGATTTTTTTTTTTTTTTTTTACAGAGAGGAAGGGAGAGGGATAGAGAGCTAGAAACATCAGATGAGAGAGAAACATCGATCAGCTGCCCCCTGCACACCCCCTACTGGGGATGTGCCCGCAACCAAGGTCCATGCCCTTGACCGGAATCGAACCTGGGACCGACCCTTCAGTCCACAGGCTGATGCTCAATCCACTGAGCCACACCGGTTAGGGCTCTATGCCATTTTGTGACACCTCCTTGGTCTCCGGGCTCTCTGTAAGTGACCGGGGTGCCTCAAGGAGACCCTGACTGAAACATCAATGATGAGAGAATCATTGATCGGCTGCCTCCTGCACACCCCGTACTGGGGATGGAGCCTGCAACACCGGGCATGTGCTCTTGACCGGAATCAAACCTGGGACTCTAACCACTGAGCCAATCCAGCTAGGGTCATGTACTACATGTTGTTATGTGGACATGTGTTTTTCATTCCTCTTGATTGTATACCTAGGAGTGGAATTTCTGGGCCATACGGCCGCTTTGTGGTGAACATTTTGAGGAATTGCCCCATTTTTTCCAAGTGACTGAACCCTTTGGCATTCCCATCGCAGTATGCGTTCCAATTTCTCTACCTCCCTGGTGACTTTTACTGTTTTCCATTAAAAGATGTCTTAGTGAGTGGGAAGTAGGTTTTTATTGTGGTTTTAATTCCCATTTCCCTAATGTCTAATGATGTGGAGCATCTTTTCCTGTCCTTATTAACCATTTGTACTATCTTTGAAGAACATAGTATTTTTGTAAAAACCATAGTAGCTTAGGAGTGAAAATTAACCTTTTTTTAAAATATATTTTATTGATTTTTTACAGAGAGGAAGGGAGAGAGAGAGAGAGAGAGAGCTAGAAACGTCGATGAGAGAGAAACATCGACCAGCTGCCTCTTGCACACCCCCCACCAGGGATGTGCCCGCAACCAACATACATGCCCCTGACCGGAATCGAACCTGGGACCCTTCAGTCTGCAGGCCGATGCTCTATCCACTGAGCCAAACCGGTTTTGGCGAAAATTAACCTTGTAAAAAGAAAAGTATTGGAGGATATGAGGGATTATTAAAATAATTGAGGGGAGGGAAGGAGAAACAATTGTATTAATCTGAACAATAAAGATTTATAAAATAAATAAAGAATAAAATAAATAATTGAGGTCTAACCTTATCTGATTTGGCTCAGTGGATAGAGCGTTGGCTTGCAGACTGAAAGGTCCCAGGTTTAATTCCGGTCAAGGGCACATGCCTGGGTTGTGGGCACAATCCCCAGTGTGAGGCGTATAGGAGGCAGCCAATCAATTATTCTCATCATTGATGTTTCTATCTTTCTCTCCCTCTCCCTTCCTCTCTGAATTCAATAAAAATAATAATAATCACCGAGGACTATAAACAATTGGTAGTTTACCTTTTCGTTGAATTAGAAATTCGGCAGCTTCATCATTTCATATTTTTTCCCACCATCTGCTGCCACCTCCACCCTAGAGTCAGATGAAAGGCTCTAGTTTGAAAGATGTTTTTCTCCGTTTAAAAAAGTGCTGATGCTTCCCTCTGTGAGCTTGAAGTGGAAACCAGGAAAATACCTGGTCGATTTACTCAGATTTACAAGGGCCAGTGATTAGTACGTTTTCACTCATCCGTCAGTAAATACCGAGCCGCTGTGCTAGTGTGCCCATGGCCAAAGTTCTGAAAAATGGTTTCCCCACCATGACATTTTCCCTGTTTTTACCTCTATTTTTTTTCAGTGACTAAACATTTCAAGTATAAATTGCTACAGAAAGAAAGGTATTAACATTTTTTTGAAAAACGTATTTTATTGATTTTTTTACAGAGAGGAAGGGAGAGAGAGAGAGCTAGAAACATCGATGAGAGAGAAACATCAATCAGCTGCCTCCTGCACACCCCCCACTGGGGATGTGTTCGCAACCAATGTACATGACCTTGACCGGAATCGAACCTGGGACCTTTCAGTCCGCAGGCCCGACGCTCTATCCACTGAGCCAAACAGGTTTCAGCGGTATTAACATTTTTAAATCTATTATCCGACTCTTAGGGCAAGTCCACTCTGAAGGTTTGCTTAAGCTCTGCTCCTCAAAGTGTAGCCCCCAACAGCATTGATATCACCTAGAAACTTGTTAGAAATGGTCTCAGGACTTACCTAGACCTACTGTGTCAGAATAATCTGCATTCTAATAACATTCCCAGGTGGCTTATTGCACATTCATTGAGATTTGAGAGCACTGGTCTGGAGCTTTTGATTGTTTCTGTAATGACTGGTTTCTCCAATTTTTTTTTTTTTTTTTAAACCATACTCATTTTTCAAAAAGTATATTTTATTGATTTTTTTGCAGAGAGGAAGGGAGAGGGATAGAGAGTTAGAAACATCAATGAGAGAGAAACATCGACCAGCTGCCACTTGCACACCCCCCACTGGGGATGTGCCCGCAACCAAGATACATGCCCTTGACCGGAATCGAACCTGGGACCCTTCAGTCTTCAGGCCGATGATCTATCCACTGAGCCAAACCAGTTAGGGCCATACTCATTTTGAACCTTATGTGTATAAATAGAAATCAAATGTGAATTATCAAGGGATTCCATCATAATCGACCTCTCTCAGATGTGATAAGTGGGGAGGGGGGAGTATTTGTAGCTCTGCGATTATTCAAAATTCTTTTTCTCTATAGAACTATCTTTCTCAGTAACACTGTTGGTAGCACATCTTTTTTTTTTTTTTTTAGATATATTTTATTGATTTTTTACAGAGAGGAAGGGAGAGGGATAGAGAGCTAGAAACGTCGATGAGAGAGAAACATCGACCAGCTGCCTCTTGCACACCCCCTACAGGGGATGTGCCCGCAACCAAGGTACATGCCCTTGACTGGAATCGAACCCGGGACCTTTTCAGTCCGCAGACCGATGCTCTACCACTGAGCGAAACCGGTTTTGGCATGGTAGCACATCTTATATGTAATACCAACATCACCAGCAGATAAGATGACAAGTTGTTTTGTTTGTTTTTTAACGTGTACACAGTTACATTTCGACCTGTTAGGCCTGTTGACATTCTTTGCCCTGCCATAGATGTTTTTGAGGGCAAGACAAAATATTTCCGGACCACGCCTTCTAGTTATTCTTTCTCCTTGCTGGAGAGCTGTCAATTCTCCTTTCTTTATTATTAGCTATAAAGAAACTAGAGACCCAGTGCACAGATTCATGCACTGGTGGCGTCTCTCGGCCTGGTCTGCAGGGTCTGGGCTGGAACCGCCTCTCTGACATCCCCCAAGGGGTCCCGGATTGCGAGGGGGCGGTTCTCGGGTGACATTCCCCGGAATCGGGCCCCCTCCTCTCTGATTCCGGCTGCATCCCTGGAGAACCTCAGCTGCCAAGTCACTGTAGCTCAGCGGCTACTGTGCTGAGCATCTGCCCCCTGGCCGTCAGTGCATGTCATAGCTCCCAGTTGGCTGATCGCTTGGGCTTTTTTAAATATATATATTGATATCAGATTATCTGTCAGGACCATGGTTAGTGATTAGATAGCTTGTTAAATATACCTTTCTTTTTGTTTGTTTTATTTTTATAATTTGGTTGATTTCAGAGCAGAAGGGAGAGAGAAAGAGATGGAACCACCAATGATGAGAGAGAATCACTGATCGGCTGCCTCCTGCACACCCCACACTGGGGTTCGAGCCCGCAACCCAGGCATGTGCCCTGATGGGAATCGAGCCGTGACCTCCTGGTTCCTAGGTCGACACTCAACCACTGAGCCACGCTGCCTGGGCAATAGACCCTTGGCTTAATCCCTATAACAGAGCCTTGTCCATTTTCCCAGAGATTCCCCTGTCATTCTTTTTTTTCTCTACTCATCCCTTTCTTTCTGGGATCTGCTACCATCTGTTCAGATCATTCCCAGCTCGGAAGCACTTCTCTCCCTGTCCGCCTCCATCAGATGCCCCAGATGCCCCAGCTCAGTGCTCGGCAAGCCCATTAGCCAACAGAGCGGCGAACCCCGGATTGCGAGCCGCCGTTTTGCCTTCCACTGCCCCCTGCTGACTCACTTTACTTCTTTTTTTTTTTTTTTTTTTTTAAATATATTTTATTGATTTTTTACAGAGAGGAAGGGAGAGAGACAGAGAGCTAGAAACGTCGATGAGAGAGAGACATCGACCAGTTGCCTCTTGCACACCCCCTACCGGGGATGTGCCTGCAACCAAGGCACATGACCTTGACCGGAATCGAACCCGGGACCTTTCATTCCGCAGACCGACGCTCTACCACTGAGCCAAACCGGTTTCGGCTCACTTGACCTCTTTTATCCCCCAGCCCGAAGAAATTCAGCAGCAGATTGTCCGAGAGACCTTCCACCTGGTTCTCAAACGGGACGACAACATCTGTAACTTCCTGGAGGGTGGGAGGTGAGTGGCCAGCTTCCGGTTTCTCCCCACGTGTCCTCCTCCCCCTTTCGGGTGGGCTACGTCGTTCCTGCTGGAGGCAGTGCTCGCGTGACAGCTGGGTACCCCGTGCAGCCGGAGCTGACCTCGGCATGACGGGCTGAGGGACAGACCCCGTTCCGTTGGGAAGCTGTTGAACCGTTGCGTTTCGGATTTTTCTCACTTAGAGGTTTGGGTTCTGGGAGGATGGGCAGGGGAAAAAAAAAGGTGAGGAAAGTGATTTAGGCACCACAGCCAAGCGTGGTAGAACCGGCCTATGCTTTGGCCAATCCTCCCCCGTGTGCTGGCTCAGGTCCCAATACCCTAGGACAGGGTTGCTCTTTGATGTGTTTAATTAAGATGCAGGGATTTAGCTGAAGCCGGTTTGGCTCAGTGGATAGAGCGGCGGCCTGCGGACTGAAAGGTCCCAGGTTCGATTCCGGTCAAGGGCATGTACCTTGGTTGCGGGCACATCCCCAGTAGGGGGTGTGCAAGAGGCAGCTGATCTATGATTCTCTCTCATCGATGTTTCCAATTCTCTTCCTCTCTATACAAAATCAATAAAAATATATATTTAAAAAAAAAAAAAGAAACATCGATGAGAGAGAGTCATCGATCAGCTGCCTCCTGCACACCCTCTACTGGGGATGTGTCCGCAACCAAGCTACATGCCCTTGACCGGAATCGAACCCGGGACCTTTCAGTCCCCAAGCCGACGCTCTACCCATTGAGCCAAACCGGTTTCAGCAATAAAATATATTTTTAAAAAATCCAGGGATTTAAGTGTTTTCTGTCTTCCGCAGCTTGATTGGTGGTTCTGATTACAAACTGATCTATCGGCACTACGCTACCCTCTACTTCGTATTTTGTGTGGATTCATCCGAGAGTGAACTTGGCATCTTGGACCTCATCCAGGTACGTGCAGTCAGCTAATGACAGCAGGTGCTTTAGGGTTCGCTTTGGGTTTTTGGGTAGCCATCATATATAGATCCTTTTGTCAGGCTCTGTACTGATACTGGTAAAGTTGCCAGATGTCCACCAGATGGCGCTATGAGAAAGCACCACTGCAGCCCTTCCAACACCCAGACTTTTGGGTTCATTGGTTCCTACCATCCCTCTCACTGCCCTTGGCTTTTATGTTCATTTGTATACATTTCCAGTAGCTCACTACTTGTTTTTTGCTTTTCAACCATTTCCTTTTCTCGCCGTTCTTGTCATTTCTCTGCCCTTCCCAACCTCCCAGCTAGAGCGTCTTCTCGCGCATCCATTGCTGTGTTTTTGCCTCTGATGGAACAGAGGCTAGCAGTCAGTCAAACTTTCACTAAATCCTTTTCTTTTTTTAAAATATATATTATATTGATTTTTACAGAGAGGAAGGGAGAGGGATAGAGTTAGAAACGTCGATGAGAGAGAAACATCGACCAGCTGCCTCCTGCACACCCCCCACTGGGGATGTGCCTGCAACCAATGTACATGCCCCCGACCGGAATCGAACCCGGGACCCCTCAGTCCACAGACCGACGCTCTACCACTGAGCCAAACCGGTTTCGGCTATTCCTTGTGTTCTTTGTCTTGGTCATGAACTTGAATAATGGTGTTTTGAGGCTTGAGGGAAAAAATACACGTGACTGCTCCATATATATGTGTGTGTGTGTGTGTGTGTATGTATATACACACACATATATGTACATATATATGTTCTTTTTTTATAAATTTCTTTTTATTTAGAGAGAGGGAGAGGGAGAGAGAAACAACCCCTTATCTCTAAGCCACAGAGCAATAAAGGAAGACAAACACGGGCTGCTAAACAACAAGAAACACAAACAAGATGATCACTTAGAAAGTAAAAACCCGAGAGGAAAATGGGAGAGCAAAGATAAGAAAATGAGGAGGTTCTGTTTTGTTTGAGATTTACATCAGGTACAGGGTATCATGACTTCGCCCTTTACTTCCCAGTGTGCTGTTTAGGAAGATGTGAATATTTCCCGTTTCTCTCCTTTACCGATTTCTCTGTGTTTCCTAGGTTTTTGTGGAGACCCTGGATAAATGCTTCGAAAACGTTTGTGAATTGGACCTGATCTTCCACATGGATAAGGTACCTTCTCTCCCAAACCAGGTTTCCCAGGAAGCCAAGCGCCTCAGCCATCCCACTGCCCCTTCATGTGCTTGCTTTTGTGCTTTTTCCCTTGGGACATTCCTAGAACCTGGTTTTGCTTTTTCTTAATATGTTTTTAAAAAATATATATTTTATTGATTTTTTTTACAGCGAGGAAGGGAGAGTAATAGAGAGTTAGAAACATCAGATGAGAGAGAAACATCGATCAGCTGCCTCCTGTACACCCCCTACTGGGGATGTGCCCGCAACCAAGGTACATGCCCTGGACCGGAATCGAACCTGGGACCTTTCAGTTCACAGGCCAACGCTCTATCCACCGAGACAAACCAGTCAGGGCTCTTAATATGTCTTTTTGACGCTCAACCAACTAAGCCATACTGGTCGGGCCTAGAACCTGTTATTTATATATTTATATGTATCTATATAGATAGATAGATATATAGATTTATAGATATATAGATATATAGATATCTTACTGATTTGAGAAGGGAAGGGAGAGGGAGAGAGAGATAGAAATATCAGTGATGAGAGAGAATCATGGATCAGCTGCCTCCTGCGGGTCCTCTGCTGGGGATGGAGCCCACAACCCAGGCATGTGCCCTGACTGGGACTCGAACCCTGACCTTCCGGTTCATAGGTCGACGTTCAACCACTGAACTACATCAGCCGGGCCGAACCCGATTTTATTTACTAACTTAAGTGCGATAGTTTTGGGGGTTCTTTGCAAAGATCTGTTCCCAGTGGTAACACACAGAGATCACTCTTGGGCCTGTATCATGGTTCGGCTTTCCATACAGACCTCCTGGTGGATGGCAGCCATGTCCCCGGAATGACTGGCTGTCGGGCTGAACGTGAGATCGGTAGATTTATGTTGGTTATCAGATGAGTTTCCCGGCAACGGTCCAGTGAGAGTGAAGCTTTCAAATAATCCCGACACCGAGGCTTTGACTTCCCCGGTGAGATTTTTACTTTTCCTGAACAGGAAAAAGCAGTGACTAAGGCATCGTTAACGTAGCCGAAGGTCACGTGACGCTCTGCGGAGAAGCTGATGTCAGGCAGGATCGGAGGGGTTCAGAGTCCATGTTCCCTGGCGTGGCCTCTGCCCTCAAGATCCAGATTAGACGCGGGCGATCGCCAGCCAGGGCAGGGCAGGGCAGCTGCCGCATGTGTTTTGTCCCCCTGGGCACACACCCAGCCAGAGCTGCTCCCTGCCGGAGGTCCATGCGGCTCCGGTTTCCTCCAGCTGGTTGTCCCCGGCACCCTGGGCCCTTGGAAGGTGGTAGTGATTTTTTGCATACTCTGTGCTCGTTGCTAAGCCATGGTCCTTTATGGCTCTGTTTCCATCCCGATGGGGCACATGGTTGTGTTTTTATCTTTTTATACGTATTTTTAATCCGCACCCAAGGATATTTTTCCATTGATTTTTATTTTTATTTATTTTTAAAATATATTTGATTGGCCGAAGCCAGTGTGGATCAGTGGATAGAGCGTCGGCCTGTGGACTGAAGGGTCCCGGGTTCAATTCCGGTCAAGGGCATGTACCTTGGTTGCGGGCACATCCCCGGTGGGGGGTGTGCAGGAGGCGGCTGGTCGATGATTCTCTCTCATCGATGTTTGTAGCTATCTCTCCCTTCCTCTCTGTAGAGAATCAATCAAATATATATATATATATATTTTTTTAATATATATATGTATTATCTTATTGATTTTTTTACAGAGAGGAAGAGAGAGGGATAGAGTTAGAAACATCGATGAGAGAGAATCATCGACCAGCCGCCTCCTGCACACCCCCCACCGGGGGTGTGCCCGCAACCAAGGTACATGCCCTGGACAGGACTCGAACCCGGGACCCTTCAGTCCGCAGGCTGACGCTCTATCCACTGAGCCACACTGGCTAGGGTGGCGGGTGTTATTAGTCTAGGGACTCTCAGTCTCGGTGCCCTCTCCCAGGCTCCCGGGGCACTCTGCAGGCTGGCGCAGCCTGGGCATTCTCAGGATTGGCTGCTGGAACGCAGGGAAGTTCCTCTCAGCATCTACCCTGACTCTGACTCCACAAGGAGCCTGGTACAAGGGAATTACAGAGTGGTCGGCAAACCGCGGCTCGTGAGCCACATGCGGCTCTTTGGCCTCTTGAGTGTGGCTCTTCCACAAAATACCACGGCCTGGGCGAGTCTTTTTTGAAGAAGTGGCATTAGAAGAAGTTTAAGTTTAAAACATGTGGTTCTCCAAAGACATTTCAAGCGTCGTACTGCTGATATTTGGCTCCGTTGACTAAGGAGTTTGCCGACCGCTGGGCTATGACATTGGTGAGTTGTTCATATCGATTAGCCCACGGCACAGTGGTTTCATGTCCGTCATTTCATTTCAAGTTGCGTTAACCTGTCGTGACTTTAAACAAGGACTTGCTGTACTTGGCGCTCTCCCGAGCCTCACCCTGGTTGCCGGTTCGATTCCCAGTCCGGGCACATGCCCAGGTGGTGGGCTTCATCCCCAGTAGGCTGTGTGCAAGAGGCAGCCAATTGATATTTCCCTCTCACATCAGTCTCTCTCTCTCTCTCTCTCTCTCTCTCTCTCTCTCTCTCTCTCTTCGCTTTATAAAAGTATATTTTTAAAATATATTTTATTGATTTTTTACAGAGAAGAAGGGAGAGGGATATAGAGTTAGAAACATCGATGAGAAAGGAACATCTACCAGCTGCCTCCTGCACACCCCCTACAGGGGATGTGCCCGCAACCAAGGTACTTGCCCTTGACCGGAATCGAACCCGGATCCCTCAGTCCGCACTCCAAGGCTCTATCCACTGAGCCTAACCGGTTTCCGCATCTAAGAGTATCTTTTTTTTTTTTTAAGTTTTTCTCTTATCTCCTGAGATAATGGTGAGCTTTTATCTTATCATCCTCATGCTATTTTTAAAATATTTGTGAGGATGCCTGCTAGGGCGGTTAAGGAATTCAGGCCCAAGTAGTTCACTGGGCGTGGCTTTAAAAGGAAGTAAAATGCCATGAACTGTTGTTTCTCCTATGTCTTATCTTCTCATGCATTCTAGGCAGGGCTTCTTGTACCGTCTGAGGGGCTGTAATGTTGGATTGTTCTTACGACATCAGGAAGTCGGGTCAGGAAGTTGGGTTTCGGAAAGTGAAGAGGCGGACTCTTGCTCTGCCCACCTGTGGAATACCCGGATGTGACTTCCTTTCCCTGGCATCTCAGGCTTATCTTGGCCCTCCTGGGTTGCTCAGCCCTATCTCCTTTTCGAGAATAGAAAGTGATCTTTTCACTCGGAAGCAAAGGCCGCGTTGTAAGATCCCTGGAATAAACAGCTTGGACTTTCCCCGTTCTTCTTGATTGAGGACTCTCTCCAGGAACTCGCATCGGTGCCTCGACCTTTACGCTCTGCGTGGGGCTGTCCTGGGTGTGGACCCATCACCCCGAGCAGGTGTGGCTGGGGCAGCTGGCCCAAGGGAGGACCGGAGAGGACAGTCCTGCCGCCTGGCAGTTTGTCACTTAAATATATTCTATTGATTTTTCACAGAGAGGAAGAGAGAGGGGTAGAGAGTTAGAAACATCAGTGAGAGAGAATCATCGATCAGCTGCCTCTTGCACACCCCCTTCTGGGGACGTGCCCGCAACCAAGGCACATGCCCTTGACCGGAATCGAACCCGGGACCCTGCAGTCCGCAGACCGACGCTCTATCCATTGAGCCAAACCGGTTTCGGCCAGTTTGTCACTTTCTGATCTTGGGATTTCTCTTTCTGCTCCTGTGTTGTTGTTGTATTTTAAATATATTTTTATTGATTTCAGAGAGGAAGGGAGAGGGAATGGGAGATAGAAACATCAATGATGAGAGAGAATCATGGATTGGCTGCCTCCTACACATCCCCCAGTTGGGGATCAAGCCCGCAAACCAGGCATGTGGAATCGAACCGTGACCTCCCGGTTCATAGGTTGACACTCAACCACTGAGCCACACCAGCAGGCCCCGTAGAGTCCTTCTTATACGTGGTTCTCGGTTATCTGCATTTGGCACGTTTGCTTTGGTATCTCTCTAGATATGCACATTTCCCCTGAAACCCCTGGAAGTTCGTGGCAGGCATTGTAGCTTTTGATTTCCCCAAGTACATCAGCAGACATCGCTGAAGATCAAGGGCGTTGTCTCAGATCATATGCTGTGCCTAATTCTCTAACCTACTCAGTGGCGACATAACTAATTAGCAGCCACAACATAAGTAACATATTTAAGAAATGTAATGCTAATAAATACTCTTTTCTAATTTTTTATTTATTTTATTTATTTTTTTATATTTTATTGATTTTATACAGAGAGGAAGGGAGAGAGATAGAGAGTTAGAAACATCGATGAGCCGAGACCGGTTTGGCTCAATGGATAGAACGTCGGCTTGGGGACTGAAGGGTCCCAGGTTCGATTCCGGTCAAGGGCATGTACCTTGGTTGCGGGCATATCCCCAGTAGGGGGTGTGCAAGAGGCAGCTGATCGATGACTCTCTCTCATCGATGTTTCTAACTCTCTATCTCTCTCCCTTCCTCTCTGTACAAAATCAATAAAATATATTAAAAAAAAAAAAAAAAGAAACATCGATGAGAGAGAGTTATCGATTAGCTGCCTCTTGCACACCCCCTACTGGGGACATGCCCACAACCAAGGCACATGCCCTTGACCGGAATCGAACCCGGGACCCCTCAGTCCCCAAGCCGACGCTCTATCCACTGAGCCAAACTGGTCCCGGCTCTTTTCTAATTTTTTAAAATTGATTTCAGAGAGAAAGGGAGAGGGAAGGAGAGATAGAAACATCAGTGATGAGAGAGAATCATGTGCCCTGACTGGAATCGAACTCGGGGGCCCTTTAGTCCCTGGGAGGGCACTATCCACTGAGCCACACCGTTAGGGCTCATCTTGTTCTCTCTCCCAGGAGCAATCAAGAGCACTGCATCTACGTCATATATAGATAGCAAACCACACTTCATAGCCCAGTGTGTAAATGACACCGAATGATACAGAGTCTTTTATGTAACGATACTGAGGCAGAGAAGAAAGAATTGGACTGTGAAGAATTGGCTGTTTCAGAGACCGCGCTCTGAAATGCAGGGGGCAGGAGAGATGGGGGCCCTTGGGTGCCGAGTGTGGCGCAGCCTAAGGACAGCTGGGTGAGCACCTCAGATGTGACGGCAGTTTGCGGCAGATGGGTGCCATGTGAGAGAGCGAGGAGGCTGTACACATTCCTGAGGGAGCCGTCACCGGGCAGGGTGGCCAAGGGGACGGGACAGCTGCCAAGGGCCAGGCCTGTGCCAGGTGCATGCCCAATCGCCTTATATAACGTGGGTGTGGCGCCCCCCTGTCACAGATCAGCACGCTGAGGCTGGGGCTCGGGCCCGAAACTTTAAAAATTCATGTTTGAGCCCGGCCCGCATGGCTCAGTGGTTGAACGTCAAACTTATGAACCAGGAAGTCCCGGTTCAATTCCCAGTCAGGGCACATGCCCGGGGTGCGGTCTGGATCCCCAGTGTGGGGCGCGCAGGAGGCAGCTGATCAATGATTCTTTCTGCTCGTCGATTAGGCAACCCTTTTAAAATATATTTTTTTATTGATTTTATACAGAGAGGAAGGGAGAGAGATAGAGAGTTAGAAACATCGATGAGAGAGAGTCATCGATCAGCTGCCTCCTGCACACCCCCCACTGGGGATATGCCCACAACCAAGGTACATGCCCTTGACTGGAATCGAACCCGGGACCCTTCAGTCCCCAAGCCGACGCTCTATCCATTGAGCCAAACCGGTCCCGGCAAGGCAACCCTTTTAAAGACCACTTTGTGGCTCAGCTTCTTCCGTTGTAAAATAGGGATGATGCCATATTTTACCAATTTAGTCTCCCTTTTTTTCTGATAATTATGATTTTAACATGTCAGATCAAGATTTGTTTTACAGACGTGGCATTTATAGTTTGATGTTTTTCTTTTCTTTTTTTAAAATATATTTTATTGATTTTGTACAGAGAGGAAGGGAGAGAGATAGAGAGTCAGAAACATGGATGAGAGAGAGTCATCGATCAGCTGCCTCTTGCACACTCCCCATTGGGGATATGCCCGCAACCAAGGTACATGCCCTTGACCGGAATCGAACCCGAGTCCTTCAGTCCCCAAGCCGTCGCTCTATCCACTGAGCCAAACCGGTTCCGGCTGATTGATGTTTTTCTTTTTTGGGGAGTACATATAGCAGTGGTGTGATCTATAGACCGTGGAGTCTTAGCTCTGCTGAAAAACATTAACATCCACTATTCATGGTGATTTTTAAAAAATATATATTTTATTGATTTTGTACAGGGAGGAAGAGAGAGGGACAGAGAGTCAGAAACATCGATAAGAGAAAATCATCGGTCAGCTTCCTCTTGCACAGCACCCACTAGGGATGTGCCTGCAACCAAGGTACATGCCCTTGACCAGAATCGAACCCAGGACCTTTCAGTCCGCAGGCCGACGCTCTGTCCACTGAGCCAAACCGGTTTCGGCTCATGATGATTTTGAGAATTGCGGTTAGTAATTGCTCAGCTCAGTAAATGGTGGTTTTTGATCTTTCTTTTTACTTTTCCCCCCCTACCATTCTCCCTCCAAATTCTCCCTTCACTCCATCCTTACACCTGCTTGATGACATAGTTAAAGGGCTTTTGGCTCTCTCACCCCTTGTCTGAGCACTTCTGTGGCTCTGTGCCCCCTCCAGCAGCTGCTGTGATGGAGGAGGACATGCCCCCTCCAAAGCCTTCTGAATGCCGAGTGACACCGAGTGGCCGAGGGGCGTGTGTTGTGCAGGTGCATGCCCGGGAACGTACCCACAGAGATGCGACCACTGCCAGAGGATGGAGCGGAGGCCCCTCTCCCTGCAGACCTTCCCCCCTGCCTCTCTCTCTCACCACCTGCCACCCCCGCCCTTGCACTTTGAGCTGAAGTAGCTCTGAGCTATTTAGACCTTGTCTGCAGGGAGGTTACTGATCTGTAAGGTTTCGATTCCCCGTAAGGCCTAGCGCGGGCGTGGTGGGGCCCAGGGCCGTTCCAGGAAAGGCACTTGAGAAGGAACAGGAAGCCGAAACCGGTTTGGCTCCGTGGATAGCTCAGCCTGCGGACTGAAAGGTTCCGGGTTCGATTCCGCCTGCGGACTGAAAGGTTCCGGGTTCGATTCCGCCTGTGGACTGAAAGGTTCCCGGTTCGATTCCAGTCGAGGGCATGTACCTTGGTTGCAGGCACATTCCTAGTAGGGGGTGTGCAAGATGCAGCTGATCGATGATTCTCTCTCATCGATGTTTCTAGCTCTCTATCCCTCTCTCTTCTTCTTTGTAAAAAATCAATAAAATATATATAAAATAATAATAATCATCATCATCATCATCCCAGCGTGTAGAATCTCAAGAGTGGTGGGCAGGGAGCACAGGTCAGGCCCGGAATGGACATGGCTCCATGCACATGGCGGCTCAGCAAAGAACTTCCCGGCAGTTCCCGCTGCTGTGTCCCTGTGTCGGGAAGGAGGTTGGTCAAAAAAGACTGACTGTCATTACTCCATCATCTAGTAGTCACTAACTGTTTACATATCTCCATAACGGCCACATCATCTTGTTTTAGTTTTGAAATGGGCATCAGCAAGGAGTCTCGTCGTCCCCATTTTACAGATGAGGAAACTGAGGTTTAGATCCGGACCACCAGTAAGTGGCAGGGAAGTGGCTTCACAGGGAACCCTGACTCATAATAGGAACTTGTGTCTTATTTTTTTTAAGGAAGGAATGCTATGCAATGAGTGCACCTTGCTGCCGTCAGCTATATTTATGCAGCGCTGAGAATTGAGTGATTTTTTTTATTTACTTTTTATTGGAGAAGAATTATTAGCAAGGCCTGAACAATAGTTAATGAGTTGCCGGGAGATTTGTCATTCCTACCTCCGTTTACCATTTGTTTAAGCCCCACCCTTCTCCGAGCTTTTACAGCGTTTGTCCTTGGTCCTGGCACTTATCGCAGTCTCCCTTTTATTACAGATATTTTATGTCCCGTAGTTACCCTCAGCCTTATGGGGACAAGGTCCACGTGCCGTCCTCATTTCTTCCTTACAGCCCTGACCATCCCGGAGTGAGAGGCACACCTCAAAGTAGACATTGCTGCAGGTCACACTTTCTCGGGGAAAATTGGCGAGAGCCTTGGCCTTGACCCACGGTCTTGTGTCTGGCGGGTCCTGGGGGCTCACATGTGCAGGCTTAGCTTCTACAGAGTCAGCTCGAGCCATTCGGCAAAAAAGAATGAGAATAAAAACTCTAAATTCAGCCCAAACCATTTTTGGCTCAGTGGATAGAGCGTCGGCCTGCAGACTGAAAGGTCCCAGGTTCGATTCCTGTCAAGGGCATGTACCTTGGTTGCGGGCACATCCCCGGTAGGGTGTGTGCAGGAGGCAGCTGATCGATGTTTCTAGCTCTCTATCACTCTGTCTTCCTCTCTGTAAAAGAAAAATAAATAAAAATGAATAAATAAATAAATAAATAAAACTCTAAATAATACAGAATGATTCTGCCCCCAATTCCGCTCGCTCAGCGTGGGCCTGGGGTGGGACGGGACATTTGAACGGTCTCTTGTCGGCCTCTGCCCTCGCATGCCTGTCACTTGCCTGTCACAAGCATGACACGGCACCTGGGGTGATGTTAGTGTGTGAAGATGCGGTTCAGACTTCCGGTCTGTGTGGTCCCTGAATAGACCACTTGGCCTACTTGCTCCCCTGGAAAGGAAAAGGAATCCTTGTCATTGGGGGAGGGAAATGGCCGGGTCGGTCTGCAGAGGTGATGGGAGGGATTCTTGGCTGCGTCTACTTTCCTCCCAGTTGGTGACTTTAAGATTTGATCTTTTTCTTTTCTTTTTCTTTAATATACTTTTATTGACTTCAGAGAGGAAGGAAGAGGGAGGAAGAGACAGAAACATCCACGATGAGAGAGAATCACGGTGGATCGGCTGCCTCCTGCAAGTCCCCCCCCACTGGGGATGGAGCCCACAACCCGGGCATGTGCCCTTGACCGGAATCAAACCCGGGACCTTTCAGTTCGCAGGCCGACGCTCTACCCACTGAGCCAGACCGGCTAGGGCAGGACTTGATCTTAGGTAAGATGAGGTTTCACTAGATTCACTTGTTCATTGAGAGAATGAATGATCACACGAGTGAAAGGGGAGAAAGAAAATCAGAAGCCAGGGGTTGACTCGTACGGAATTGCTTGGTGAGAAGACGTCTGGAGAAAACGGTGGAGATGCCCCGTCTGAAGACCACAAAGGTCATAAAAGTGGTGCAGGAGCCAAAACCAGTTTGGCTCAATGGATAGAGCGTCGGCCTGCGGACTGAAAGGTCCCAGGTTCGATTCCGGTCCAGGGCACGTACCTTGGTTGCGGGCACATCCCAAGTAGGGGGTGTGCAAGAAGCAGCTGATCGATGATTCTCTCTCATTGATGTTTCTAACTCTCTATCCCTCTCTCTTCCTCTCTGTAAAAAAAAATCAATAAAGTATATTTAAAAAAAAAAAAAAAAAAGTGGTGCAGGAGACACTGATAGCAAGCAAAAAGGAAACAAATGGGACTGGACAAAGCAGGTTGCTTTCTTCACTGTGGCAGAGCCGACAGGCTAAGTTATGGTCAGAATGTTCTGATTTAGCAGTCACAGGAGCGCGTAGTACATTTGAAGGTTTTCCTTCCAATCGTTCCATGGTGACTGGACGTGCGACCAGTCCCATCTGTGTCCTCTCCGGCGTGTGCCGGCCCTGCCCCGTGTGCTCAGTTTTTTAAAAAAATATCTTTTATTGATTTTTTTTACGGAGAGGAAGAGAGAGGATAGAGCTAGAAACATCGATGAGAGAGAATCATCAATCGGCTGCTTTCTGCACACCCCCTACTGGGGATGTGCCCGCAACCAAGGTACATGCCCTTGACCGGAATCGAACCCGGGACCCCCTCAGTCCGCAGGCCGGCGCTCTAGCCATTGAGCCACACCGGCTTTGGCCCGTGTGCTCCGTTCTGTTCATGGCAGATAGACCTGCAGAGACGCTCAGCCCACACGGCTGGACGTAATGACCATATGTTCCTTCGTGGACACGTGAGATGCAAGATGAGATAAGCCACGGGGACACGCAGTCCTTAGCGTGACTTCAAACCCTGATAAAATGTTGGACTTTGGAACGAAAGTCGGGGGTAAGAGAGGAGGCTTAGGTGCCAGGGTTCCGGAGGGTGTTCTGATGCCCTCTTCCTCTTTCATTTCGTTTTTGGAATGGATAATTTGGGAACTGGAGATCGATTCTGGACCAAGATGACTCAAATAATTTCCTCTTTCCCCGTCACTGCTCAGCCCTCTTAAAGTGACCCTGTCCTCTTCCTTGGCTTATGCGCAAACCACTGCATCCTCCGCCGGGCATAGAGGTGATACGTACACCGTCTGACCAGGATTTCCCCTCTTTACTGTCCTAGGAATTAAGCCAAAAGAAGTAGAAAAACCTTACCCACACCTAGCTGTTTATAACGGTAGACTAGATATTTATTTACTTATCCTCACCCGAGGATATTTTCCCACTGATTTTTCAGAGAGAGGGAAGACAGAAATACCGATGTGAGAGAAACACATCTATCGGTTGCCTCTTGCATGTGCCCCTGGTAGGGCCTGGGCTGGGGAGGAGCCTGCAACTGAGGGACGTGCCCTTGACCGGAACCCAGGACCCTTTGGTCCACAAGCTGACGCTCTATCCACTGAGCCAGACCGGCCAGGGCTAGACTAGATATTTCATTAATGATTACCACTTCCTTTTGAAAACTTGAGTCTTGCCAAAACCGGTGTGGCTCAGTGGATAGAGCGTCGGCCTGCGGACTCAAGGGCCCCGGGTTCTATTCCAGTCAGGGGCATGTACCTTGGTTGCGGGCACATCCCAGGGAGGGGGTGTGCAGGAGGCAGCTGATGAGCAGTAGGGGGTAGGGAGGGTGAGGACTGGCAATGGCTCACGCCAGTTTGCAGAAGCCGCAGCCGGTGAGCCGGTCACGGGGCTCCTCGGTGGCTCTCCGTGTGGCTGTTCCCTTTCGGTGCAGCTCCCGGTGCAACTGCGGGCCGGGCCTTGCTGGGCTCAGACCCTCTGATTCAGGCTCCTCGGAGCAGGAGAGTCACACCCTGCACGGTCCCGGAGCTGGGCCTGGGCACTGCCGTCTCCTCTGCACTCACGGAATTTCCCCCCTTCCCTCCCTTGGTACCTCGGAGCCCTGGGCCCAAACTCCTAGGTCTCCATTGTCTTAAAAAAAAAACACATGTTTATCGATTTCAGAGAGGAAGGGAGAGGGAGAGAGAATCATGGATCGGCTGCCTCCTGCACACCCCCTCCTGGGGGATCGAGCCCGCAACCCTTGACCAGCATCGAACCCGGGACCTTTCAGTCCGCAGGCCAAATCTGTCCGGGGCCAGACTGGCTAGGGTAGGTCTCCATCTCGGGCAGGTGGTTCAGAGTGCCTCCCGGGGTGGGGGTGGGGGAGGGCTCACTGAGTTCCCTTCTATTGGCAGAACAAAGGAGTGGAGCCAGACTGGGTGACCAGTGGATCCCATTATAGAAGCAAATGCCTCGGTGGGGGGTGGAGGAGAGGGGCGAAGAAGGGACGATGGGACAGGTCCCTGGAAAAGAAACACGAAGGACAGATGTCTGGGCGTGTGGGGAGGACAGAATAGAGGCTGGGTAGCGCGTTAGGGTTTCTTCAGAGCGGTAGACATTCTGACTCTAGTAATCATCCCTACTTTTTTACTGTTCTGAGGGGTTTTTTGGTGTGTTTTTTTAAAAATATATATTTTATTGATTTTTCACAGAGAGGAATTGAGAGGGATAGAGAGCTAGAAACATCGATGAGAGAGAATCATCCATCAGCTGCCTCTTGCACACCTCCTACTGGGGATGTGCCCTCAACCAAGGTACATGCCCTTGACTGGAATCGAACCCAGGACCTCTCAGTCCGCAGGCCCGTGCTCTATCCACTGAGCCAAACCGGTCCCGGCAAGAGAGAGTTTTTAATAGGACATGATTATAAACTGCAACTCTCAGTCACTAAGGTGTGGCCACACATTTCTGTATTTTGGTCTTGTAAAAAAAACACGTTTCCAGCCAGCGTTTTATCTGTGGAGATTTCAGCTTCATCAAGTGTTTTCTCTGGTCCTAGCCAGTTTTGCTCAGTGGATAGAGCGTCGGCCTGTGGACTGAAGGGTCCTGGGTTCGATTCCGATCAAGTGCACGCGCCTTAGTTGCGGGCTCCTCCCGGGCCCAAAGCCTGATCAGGGCGTGTGCAGGAGGCAGCCAGTCAATGTGTTTCTCTCACATCAATATTTCTCTCTGTCTTTCTCTCTCTCTTCCACTCTCTCTAAAAATCAATGGGAAACAATGGGGGTAGGGGGAGTTATATGTACTACTATATGTAATACTTTAAACAATAAAAAAAAAAGTTTTGATACAAAAAAAATAAATTAAGCCAAAACCGGTGTGGCTCAGTGGATAGAGCATCGGCCTGTGGACTGAAAGGTCCCGGGTTCGATTCCGGTCAAGGGCACGTACCAGCGGGGGCTGTGCAAGAGGCAGCTGGTCGACGTTTCTCTCTCATCAACGTTTCTAAACTCTCTATCCCTCTTCAATTCCTCTCTGTGTAAAATCAATAAAATATATTTTTAAAAAATTAATTAATTAAAATAAATGGGAAAACATCCCAGGTGAGGATTTAAAAAAAAAAAAAAAAAAGAGTATTTTTCCCTGTTGCCTTCCCCTCCCATCAAGGTAATCTGTGGTTTATTGGGGTTATCATACTCTTTACGTTCTGATGAAACTCTTCCTGGTTGTGATTAATCCTGGATCGAATTGCGGGTGCCTTTGCCAAGAACTGAGGAGTCGGTGGCACTCCTGTTCTCTGGACAAACACTTCCGAATGCGTTTTGCTGGTGTCATTGTTTTAGGCGGCTGCTGAAATAGCAGGACGTTGTGAAGTGGGATAATTGGCAGTTCGTGTTTGCCCAGTGCCCACTGTGCTTGGCTGGGGTTAGGGCTCTCGGGGACCTTTCCCTCTCCGCTTGCTTTCTTTTACTTCTGTGATTTGTTGTTGTTGTTTTTCTTTTTCTTTTTTTTTAAATATATTTTATTGATTTTTTACAGAGAGGAGGAGAGAGGGATAGAGAGTTGAAATATCGATCAGCTGCCTCTTGCAACACCTCCCTACTAGGGGTGTGCCCGCAACCAAGGTCCATGCCCTTGACCGGAATCGAACCCGGGACCTTTCAGTCCGCAGGCCGACACTCTGTCCACTGAGCCACACCGGCTTCGGCTGTTGTTTTTCGATCCTCACCCGAGGATATTTTCCCATTGATTTTTAGGAAGAGGGGAAGAGAGAGGGAAAGACGGAGAGAAACATCGATGTGAGAGAAACACATCGATTGGTTGCCTCCTGCATGTGCCCTGATCAGGAACGTGCCCTTGACCCGAATCAAACCCAGAACTCTTTGGTCCACAGACCAACACTATCCAATGAGCCACACCGGCCAGGGCTACTTGTGGGTTTTGTTGTGTTTTTTTTGTTTTGTTTTTTTAATATATTTTATTGATTTTTGTACAGAGTGGAAAGGAGAGAGATAGAGAGTTTGAAACATCACTGAGAGAGTGTCATTGATCAGCTGCTTCTTGCACACCCCCTACCGGGGATATGCCCGCAACCAAGGTACATGCCCTTGACTGGAATCGAACCCGGGGCCCTTCAGTCCCCAAGCTGACGCTCTATCCATTGAGCCAAACCAGTCCCAGCTTGTTGTTGTTTTTTAAAATATATTTTATTGATTTTTTACAGAGAGAAAGGGAGACGGTGAGAAACATTGATCAGCTGCCTCCTGCACACCCTCCAATGGGGATGTGCCCCCAATCAAAGTACGTACCCTTGACCAGAACCGAACCTGGGACCCTTCAGTCCGCAGGCCGACACTCTATCCACTGAGCCACACCGGTTAGGGCTACTTGGGGGGTTTTTATCGCTGCCTTCACGACTCGGATTTCAGATTCCCTTCCCCTGGCCTCCCTTTGTCATGTTGGTGCTTTAGCTCTCGGGGCCTCTGAGGTGTTGACCCACGTTTCTCTTGACCTCAGGATCACCCCATCAGCCCCCAGTTTGTTAGGGACACAGTTTAGTTTCGATTCCCGACTGCCTTCTCCCCACACCTGTGCTTAGCAACTTTCCCTTGATAGCCACTCCTGCTGAAACCGGTTTGGCTCAGTGGATAGAGCGTCAGTCTGCAGACTGAAAGGTCCCAGGTTCGATTCCAGTCAAGGGCATGTGCCTTGGTTGCTGGTTGAAGGCACATCCCCAGTGCGGGGTGTGCAATAGGCAGCTGATGGATGTTTCTCTCTCATCGATGTTTCTAGCTCTCTATCTCTCTTCCTCTCTGCAAAAAATCAATAAAATATATATATTTTTTTTAAAGAAAAGAAAAGAACTATGCCACGTTCAGTGGAAAAGGTCTCCCGAGCCTTGTCAGGTGGACACAGGCCGCTGGGCAGCTGCTCCCTCGTGGCTTGACCATGCTTATTTACCCAACGAGAGGCTGTGTCCACCCAGGGTCAGTGTGACGTGTTCAGACCTGTTGAAGCCACTTATGCTGGTATTATAATCGTGTAATTTATTTAATAATAGACAGGTAAGCCAAGTGTGAGAAACAAGAATCTGTCCTATGAAAACAGAGGTGAGTGCTCTGGAAAGGCCAGTTCCCTGGAAAAGGAAATGACGTTGAATTAGCCCGAGCCGGTTTGGCTCAATGGATAGAGCGTCAGCCTGCGGACTGAAGGGTCCTGGGTTCGATTCCGGTCAAGGGCACATGCCCGGGGTTGCCAGCTCAATCACCAGTAGGGGGCGTGCAGAAGGCAGCCAATTAATGATTCCTCTTCCATCATTGATGTTTCTATCTCTCTGTCCCCTCTCCCTTCCTCTCCGAAATCAATAAAAATATTTTTTTAAAAAATTAAAAAATGACATTGAATTAGGTTGGGACAAGGAACTATGAAGATGAGGGGGCAAAAAACCTCCAAGGGTTCTGTACTGACTGCTTCACCGGACTCTGAATTCTCCCTTTTCAGGGAAACTGGAAATTGTAGGGGATGCATTACGGTTGAATGTTACACAAGAAAAATGACATAGAACTCATCAGCCAAAAAAATGTCTTGTTGGCCCTAAATGAAAAGTTTGGTGGCTCTGGAAATACTGTTCATAGCAAATGATTGTGGGCTTGGACATGGGGAAGGGGGAATCATAAGAGAGATCATGCCCATTCCTTTATAATGCGAGTTGTCGGTTCTAAGCGCTGTCTGTCAGCTCTGAGCCAATGAGGATGGGGAATCGTTACTGTTATTCCATCCACCTCCCTCCTGTTCCCCCATGTCTTCCTGATGTAGGTTCCCTCCCAGGGCCCAGCCCTGACATTCTGTCATCACTCTCGCCTTCAGTCTTGGTCCTCCCAGTACTCGGACTCGGTGCTCACCACCCGTCCTTCTGCCGTCCATTTTCCAGTCACCCCTCGGCTGCCAGAGTGCGTCCTGGCGATCCCTCCGAAAGACGGTGGGAGCAGTAGTTCCCGCTGTATTCCTCTTGGTTGATGATCAGCGCAGAATAAAATGGCTCTGGTCATGCTTTTTCTCCTTGGGCATCTTTGTAGGTATTGCTCCTTCTTCTGCTAGAATTTTACTGTGGAAATGTTCAAGATTTGCCCTTCCCACCCCCTTTTTTTTTATCCTCACCAAGAATGTTTATTGATTGAGAGAGAGAGCAAGAGAGAGAGAGAAACATCGATGTGAGAGGGAAACATCTATCTATGAGTTGCCTCTTATATGCGCCCTGACCAGTATTCGAACCCACAGTCTTTTGGTGTGTGGGATGATGCTCTAACCGATGAGCCACCCAGCCAGGGCAGATACTGCCCCTCTAAGGGATGTGATCTCTTGCCCGGGTGCGGAAATCCGGTCGCCCTGCCCACGAGGTCTGTCTGGCGCTGCCTGGGGAGGGTCCATTTCCCTGGGACCCATGAGTCCTTCCGCCATGTGGCTCCTCCGATGTCTCAGCCACCACGCCTTCAGGTCTATCTTTATGGAATCTTTATGAACAGTCTCTGTATGTTTATGGGATCTTTATGAACGGTCTCTGTATGTTTATGGAATCTTTATGAACAGTCTCTGTATGTTTATGGAATCTTTATGAACAATCCACTATGTATTTATGGAATCTTTATGAACAAATCACTGTATATTTTTGGAATCTTTGTGAGCAAGTTGCTATATGTTTGTCCCATTCCCTTTTAGTTTGGGGCATGTATGCATCTCCTTAGCTGTCTGCGGTAACTCGTTTCCTCTCGGTTCCTTTTAACTACTTTCTGTTTGTGTGTTTCCATTCGCTTGCTGTTCTTCCTTGCTCTCCTTTTCTCGTTCTTACTGTGTTAGCAGCGACTCTCCTCTCTGTCTTTTTAAAAAATATATTTTATTGATTTTTTTTTTTTTTTTACAGAGAGGAAGAGAGAGGGATTGAGAGTTAGATCAGCTGCCTCCTGCATACCTCCTACTGGGGATGTGCTGGCAACCAAGGTACATGGCCTTGACCGGAATCGAACCTGGGACCTTTCAGTCCTCGGGCCGACGCTCTAACCACTGAGCAACACCAGTTAGGGCTCTCCTCCCTGTCTTTCCTCGCAGCTCCACCTTCATTTCTGCGCTGGGCTGGTAGACGTCTTCTTACCTCCCTACTTATGCCATCAGCTCACGCTTACATCTCTGCTTTGAGCTCTTGCTTCAGAGTTTTCTCTTTTTAATTTTACAATATATTTTAGGACAACTTAATCTGCCCCTCGGCAGCATTTTCCCATGGTGTAGTATTAGCCCACCTTTTTTTTTTGCTTTCCTGTTTCTTTCCTAATTGTTTCTTGTGACGGACGTCTTTCTATAAATCCTTTTTGAAAATATATTTTATTGACTTTTTTTAAATTTTTTATTTATTTATTTTTTTTACAGAGAAGGGAGAGGGACAGAGAGTTAGAAACATCGATGAGAGAGAAACATCGATCAGCCTCCTCCTGCACACCCCGCACTGGGGATGTGCCCGCAACCAAGGTCCATGCCCTTGACCCGAATCGAACCCGGGACCCTCAGTCCACCAACCGGCTGATGCTCTATCCACTGAGCCACACCAGTTAGGGCTAAATCGTTCTCTATAACTCATCTTTAAGTGGGTGAGTTTTCAGGGGCCGGCTGTTTGCAGAATGCTTGGATCGGGAGGTGTCAAGTCTGTGCTCTCGGCTCGTGGCAGTTCTTGGTGCAGGATTCTGGGTGAGTTCACTTACCTGTATTCGCTCCAGCCAACACAGGCGGGCACCGTGAGCTTGCCTGCCCGGCCTGTGGTCTGGGCAGCCGCGGAGACCAGCCCGGGAGGCAAACAGCTTGTATGTGGGGTTCCTCATTTAGCCTCAGCTCCAGCCCAAAGGAAGCTCGCTTGTCCAAAAACTCGGAATCTGTTTGCTCCCTGAGGGCGTGCCTTTCCCCCCAGGAAGTGGATTTGTGCTGTTTTCTGAGCTTCGCAGCCTGTGCTTGCTCTCTCTCCCCCCGTGGCATCCTTTTCCTCCTCCCCTGCTCTGAAGGAGAGGAGCCCTTGCATTGAGCTCCCTGCTCCTGACAGCTTTGGGGGGGCCTGGACTTCTTTCCGGTGCTGTTGAAAACGGGGTCTGCGTTTTTACTTATTTCTCCTTTTTTTTGCACTTTGCACTGGTACATTTTGAATGGCATTTAAAAGTTACGAGTTTATGCCGAAACCGGTGTGGCTCAGTGGATAGAGCATCGGCCTGCAGCCTGAAAGGTCCCAGGTGCGATTCTGGTCAAGGGCATGTACCTTGATTGCGGGCACATCCCTAGTGGGGGGTGTGCCAGAGGCAGCTGGTTGATGTTTTTCCCTCAATGATGTTTCTAGCTCTCTATCCCTCTCTCTTCCTCTCTAAAAAATCAATAAAATATATTTTAAAAGAAGAAGAAGTTCTGCAAGATCCCTGGCACACCGAAGGCCAGCCTTAAGCGGACGAGGGGTGAGGGGTGAGCGGAGTGGAAGGCATTTGGGATTTCGAGGAAGCGTGGGGGGAAGGGCAGAAACGCGAGCCCTGTGCCAGGAGCGCCAGCTCATTTCTGCTGTGAATGCACGTGACACTGGGAGGTGCCCTGGCTGTTCCTGTGTCCGTTTTCTCATCTGTAAAATGAGGCCGCATTGCCTGCCTCGGGTGGGTGTTGGGAAATTAAAATAAGTTATAGTCCTAACCGGTGTGGCTCAGTGGATGGAGCATTGGCCTGTGGACTGAAGGGTCCCGGGTTCGATTCCGGTCAAGGGCATGTACCTTGGTTGCAGGCTGTATTGATGTCGCAGCTGATCGATGTTTCTCTCTCATTGATGTTTCTAACTCTCTATCCCTCTCCCTTCCTCTCCGTATAAATCAATAAAATATATTTTTAAAAAAGAAAAAAGAGCCGAAACCAGTTTGGCTCAGTGGATAGAGTATCAGCCTGCGGACTGAAAGGTCCCAGGTTCGATTCCGGTCAAGGGCATGTACCTTGGTTGTGGGCACATCCCCAGTAGGGGGTGTGCAAGAGGCAGCTGATTGATGATTCTCTCTCATCTAACTCTCTCTATCCCTCTCCCTTCCTCTCTGTGAAAACAATAAAATATATTTGAAAAAAAGAAAAAAAGAAAGAATAGCGTGCTCAAGTTCACAGACTAATTGAGCGGAATTTAACCAGGATCTGCCTGACCTCAGAGCCCGTGCTCTCACAGCGCCTCCTGCCCTGACTGTGAGCAGCACCTCTCCCCCCGCTCCTGGGAGATCCGTGTGTGACGTGGGAGCACGAGGGAAGCCTCTGTGGCTGGCTCCTTGAGAGGTGATGACCCCGGGACTTCGGTGTCCCCTGGCCCTGCTGCCGGGGTTCCCCGCGCCCACTGCGCAGAGCGCTCTGACCCTTCTCCTTTCCTCCCCCTCCAGGTGCACTACATCCTCCAGGAGGTGGTGATGGGAGGGATGGTGCTGGAGACGAACATGAATGAAATCGTGGCGCAGATCGAAGCTCAGAACAGGCTGGAGAAGTCGGAGGTGAGCGCACAGCTGGCCCGGCCCTCGCTGGTCCAGGGCGCTGGGCGGGTTGCAGAGAGCATGCTCGGTCGGTTTGTGGCACCTTGGGGATGCTGGACACTCCTTTCTTCCTTGAGTCCATGAAAGCTCACTAAGGCCAGGTGAGAGGGAGGCAAAAAGTGTGCACGGACAAGCCAGCTGGCACCGGAAGGCAAGCAGCTTCAGGGGGCTGTGGCCCATGTCTGTGGCTTGTCATTCTTTTTTTTTTTTAGGTGTATTTACTTATTTATTTATTTATTTATTTTAATATATATTTTATTGATTTTTCACAGAGAGGAAGAGAGAGGGATAGAGAGTTAGAAACACCGATGAGAGAGAATCATCGATCAGCTGCCTCTTGCACACCCTCTCCTGGGGATGTGCCCGCAACCAAGATACGTGCCCTTGCCTGGAATCGAACCCGGGACCCTTCGGTCCACAGGCCGACGTTCTATCCACTGAGCCAAACCAGTGTGGCTTGTCATTCTTCCTCTCAAAGCCACACGCTCCCTGCAGGGGCCCAGGGCCCTTCTCTGATTGCAGTGTGGTCTCCTAGTTTGTGTGCTAGCTGAGTCTGACCTCCCAGCAGCCATCTCTCGCGGTGCCTTTCAGCCCTCGGAGTCACCAGTGTCCGTCTTTACAGTTAGCCTTCTAGAAAGCTCCAGGGGCGGGTGAGCTGGGTTTAACAGTAACACACCCCGGCCTACGCCCACGTGGTGCAGATGCTCCCGGTAAATCTGTCCAGGCCCGCCGAAACCGGTTTAGCTCAGTGGATAGAGCATCGGCCTGCGGACTGAAAAGTCCCAGGTTCGATTCCGGTCAAGGGCATGGACCTTGGTTGCAGGCACATCCCCAGTAGGGGGTGTGCAGGAGGCAGCTGATCGATGATTCTCTCTCATCGATGTTTCTAGCTCTCTATCCCTCTCTCTTCCTCTCTGTAAAAAAAATCAATAAAATATATATATATATTTTTTAAATCTGTCCAGTCCCCACTGGGACCCTCCATCGTCTCCATCCCCCTTCACACGCTGCGAGATCTCAGGGGCAAATGAGCGCTCTTGTCTCCCCAGTGTCTTGAGCAGCTTCCTTGCTTTGTGTCACTGAACTTGACCTTGTGAAACCAGGAATCCTTGTTTCCGTGAGGACTGGCAGTCCCGCTGCGGAAGCCTTTCCAGACCGCAGCTATTGTGGCAGCCGTAGTTCTAGAAAGGCAGGCTGGGACGGCTCCAGGAATAGTAGGTGACTCAGAGGCGGGCGGGCCAGGAAGCAGACTTGCAGGGCGAGGGGGGGCCCGAGGGAGAAGTGGGCCTCTATAGAAGGATCTAGAAGGCCGAGGAGGAGGAGGAAATGGTTTTGAGCCTTTGTCAGTCTGCTCCTCTCCTCCACACAGCAGGGGAGAGCCTGGAGCGTGAGGGCTGAGCGGAGGTCCCTCGGCTGGGCTGCCCCCCGGGTCTGTTACCAGTCCCTGCGGGGTCGGTCCCCCCACCTCCCGCTGGTCCTTCCTCCCATCCGGTTGCCCGTGACGTTGCGAAAGCCGGTGCTTTTCCATCTCCCGTTATGAGCTGGCAGGCAGGTGCCCCGAGCAGTGATATTGGTTTTCCTTGCGAAAATTTCCCCGTGACTGCACTTGTTTATAAGAGTCCTCGGTCTCTTGAGGAAAGGGTTTTGCTTGTTTTGTAACCTGAAAAGTGCCCGCTGCTTAAGCGTGACTCGGTTAAACCATCTCGGGTTTTTCCGTAAAACGCCGAGCGGGTGCCGGCCGTGGGCCCGGCACTGTGAGGTGCCGGCTGTGAGGCTCCCCGAGCCACGGCCTTCAGGAGCTCAGGGTCTGGACCCCGTTACCATAGGCCCAGTCACCTCAAGATTGATTTGGTGGCCGGCTTCGAGGATGGGGGCGAGGGGGGCCGAAGCTTGCCTTGTGTGTGCTCAGGCTGGACAATTTAAATATATATATATAGCCGAAACGGGTGTGGCTCAGTGGATAGAGCATCAGCCTGCGGACTGAAAGGTCCCGGATTCGATTCCGGTCAAGGGCATGTACCTTGGTTGTGGGCACATCCCCGGTAGGGGGTGTGTAGGAGGCAGCTGATTGATGTTTCTCTGTGTTTCATGTTTCTAACTCTCTATTCCTCTCCTCTCTGTAAAAAAATCAATAAAATATATTTATATATATATATATATATATATATATATATTTTTTAATTGATTTCAGAGAGGAAGGGAGAGGGAGAGTGAAAGGGAGAGGGAGAGTGAGAGAAACATCAATGATGAAAGTGAATCATTGATCAGCTGCCTCCTGCAGGCCCCGTACTGGAGATCGAGTCACAACCTGGGCATGTGACCTCGGGCATGTGACCTCGAGTCACAACCCAGGCATGTGATCCAAACTGTGGCCTCCTGGTTCATGGGTGAACATCCAGCCACTGAGCCACGCCAGCCGGGCCGGGCCGGACGTTTTTGAGACTCTGTCACTGGGTTCCCTGAGCACTAAGCCCGCAGCACCGAGGGCCTGTCTCACTCCGCCTCTCATCTCTCCGCAGGGCGGCCTCTCGGCAGCCCCCGCCCGGGCCGTGTCCGCCGTGAAGAACATCAACCTGCCCGAGATGCCCCGCAACATCAACATCGGAGACCTCAACATCAAAGTCCCCAACCTGTCCCAGTTCGTCTGAGGCCGGGGACTCGCCAGTCCCACGACAGAGCCTCCCTGCGCCCGGGAAAGAAGCCTCGGACCCGGACCCGACGCGCTGCCAGGGAGCGGGAGGGGAGCCCCGGGCCGCCGTGGCGAGTGCCCTGGTCTCTGACGCACGTGGCCGCTGCAGACGTGAAGGGGGGTCCCGGCTCCCCTAGTGGGGATCCCGGTGTGTCCCAGTCACTCGCCCCCTCTCCCTCCATGTGCAGCCGTTCCCGGGGTTTGGGGTCGTACTGAGAGGCCCGCCCACTCCCCAGGACCCCCCCCCCCCAGAACATTGTCTGACTAGAGTCTTCTTCCTTCGCACCCCGAGGTGTCTGGCCCAGTCGCATGCACTTCAACTCTGGGGCGTGGCAAGTGGCGGGCAGGGGCCTGCCGGGTGGTCAGCCCAGCGTCCTCTCGCGTGGCCACGCTTCCTGGTGACCCTCCTGCCAAGGGCACCGCCCCTGCCACCGTCCCGGCTCGGCCCTCGCAGGCGTTCCGTGCGGGAAGCAATCCAGACCCTGAGCCCGGGGCAGGCCCACCACGTCCCTGCTGGCTGGGGGAGCACCCCCACCCGGCACCCCTCCAGCCCAGCCAGGGGCGTCCCCCGTCAAAGGGGAGGGGGGTCGTGTCTGTAGTAGGTAAAGCCGGCAGCGAATCGAGCCTCTCGGAGTTTAAAATACATCATCCTCACGAGGAGCAGACGGGTCTGGCGCTGTGTTATGAATGATGAGTTTTCTTTCTCTGAATGGAAGCCCACAGCCATCCGAACTGGCTTCTGGAGCGGGAGAGCCGGAGCCGGGGCTGAGGCCAGGGTCGGGACACAGGAAATGCCAGCATCTTCCAGTGTTCGAGGGGCCCCCCTGAGCTCTGTATGAGCACCCCTTGTTCTCGCAGAGCTGGCTTTGGGAACCCGTACACGTGGACCCTCCCCACGGTTCATTTGGAGCGAACGCGGCTCCTCGGGGCAGTGCCCGTTGCTCCTGCACAGCCTCAGGCCTCAGGGACGGTGTCAGGCTGCCTAGTGGTTAGGGAGCTCACCGCACCATCATGGCGCCCACTGGCCGGGCCCCAGGCTGGTTCCTGGGGCCTCCTGATGCCTTCGCAAGAGCCTGAGACATGGAGCCCAGCAGGGCTGTGTGTCCAGATCACGTCTCTTCCCTCTTGAGTTTTTTCTAATTGTTTTTAATTGATTGATTTTTTTTTTTTTTTAAATAGAGAGCGCACGGAATGGGGAGAGAGAAAGAGGTAGAGAGGAACATCGGTTGGCTGTCCCGCCACCCATTTATGCATTCAGTGGTTGATTCTCGTCTGTGCCCTGGCTGGGGATCAAACCCGCGACCCTAGCGTGTTGGGGTGCTGCTGTGACCAATGAGCTGCCTGGCCAGGCCTCTTCCCTCTGGATGGTGCTCCCCGGGGCCCATTGGTCCTCCCTCTGTCTTTCAGATCCTCTCCGGTCACCTCAGAGGGGGCCGTGTTGGTCCCTTCTTTTGTCAGAACAGGAATGTAGGCGGCTGTGTCTGATTTTGAAGGGTTTAACATTTTTTTTTTAAATATATATTTTATTGATTTTGTACAGAGAGGAAGGGAGAGGGATAGAGAGCTAGAAACATCGATGATAGAGAATCATCGACCAGCTGCCTCTTGCACACCCCTTACTGGGGACAGGCCCGCAACCAACGTACATGCCCCTGACCGGAATCGAACCCGGGACCCTTCAGTCCCCAAGCCGACGCTCTATCCATTGAGCCAAACCGGTCTCGGCAGGTTTAACATTTATTTTTATTTATTTATTTATTTATTTTTTTAAAATATATTTTATTGATTTTGTACAGATAGGAAGGGAGAGAGATAGTTAGAAACATCGATGAGAGAGAGTCATCGATCAGCTGCCTCCTGCACACCCCCTACTGGGGATATGCCCGCAACCAAGGTACATGCCCTTGACCGGAATCGAACCCGGGACCCTTCAGTCCCCAAGCCGACGCTCTATCCATTGAGCCAAACCGGTCTCGGCAGGTTTAACATTTAAAAATATATATATTTTATTGATTTTTTACAGAGAGGAAGGGAGAGGGACAGAGAGCTTGAAACTTCGATGAGAGAGAATCATCCATCAGCTGCCTCTTGCATACCCCCCACTGGGGATGTGCCCGCAACCAAGGTACATGCCCTTGACCGGAATCGAACCCGGGACCTTTCAGTCCGTTGGCCGACGCTCTATCCACTGAGCCACACCGGTTTCGGCTGAAGGGGTTAACATTTTTATAGAGATTTCAGCACATTCACTCCCCTTTCTGTCTGTCCGTTCGCTGAGTGTGACCCAGGCGCAGAGGTAGGACACCGGTGTGAGTGGTGCCCCCGCTGGGACGTGGCTGAGCAGGACCTTCCACAGCCCTCACGGCAGAATCTCCGCCTTCGCGGGAAGCAAGTAGGACTCGGAGGCCAGGTAACCAGCTGGAGGTCACGCCGGGCTAAGCACCGAGCCTGCCAGAGTCCTCGTCCTTTCCCACCGCCCCCGACGGCTTCCCCCGAGTTTGCCTTTCTCCTTGTGGATAAGGGGGCAGCCGCACCGAGGTTCAGGAGCTTCTCACAAACTGACTCAGAGGCCCGGCCTCCGGGAGTGGGAGCTGGAGGGCTCTCTGCTCCGTCGAAGTGAGGAGGGAACGGAAGCCGGGTGTTTGGTGTGTTGAGTGTCACAGAGAGAGAGAGCCAGGTCCTTTTTAAAAAATATATTTTACTGATTTTTTTACAGAGAGGAAAGGAGAGGGATGGAGAGCTAGAAACATCAATGAGAGAGAGACATCCATCAGCTGCCTCCTGCACACCCCCTACAGGGGATGTGCCCGCAACCAAGGTACATGCCCTTGACCAGAATCGAACCCGGGGCCCTTCAGTCCCAGTCCCTCTGGCCCCAGCTTCACCGGCAAAGAAACCCCGCCTCCCCTGAGACAGCAGAGAGACCCCCAGGGGCTCCCAAGTCTGCAGCTGCTGCAGTTCAGTCCCCCCCCCGGGCCCGAGGGGGGCCAGATAAGACCCTTCAGATGGCATGTGTGCCCTGCGGTAGGAGGGGTGAGGGGCCTTCTGGGACCCCATCTCTGGACCCGCACAAGCCAGCAGCAGAAGTGGAGGCCGAGAGATGGCCACCAGCCCAGGGCACTGCCACTGCCAAAGCCCCATCTTTCCCTGGGCACCCTGGCAGCGCAGCTCCCCTGGCCTGGGTTCTGAGCACTGGGCACGATGCCCTTGACCCTCTCTGGACCTGCGCGTGACTCCCGGAGGCCGGAGGCCACCCTCTCTTGCTGTGTCTGGCAGCAAGAAGGCGGCACGAGTGCCCTGGCATGCGGTCCTTGCTTGCCAGGGAAGGAGTGCCTGTGTTCGCAGGCAGGCGGGGATTCGAACTGTCCGCCGCTAAGCCAGCTTTTCGGAACTCGGTGTGGCTGGGAGGCGGTGGCTGCCTCTCCTTTGGGGTGTTTTTATCTGCTGAAATCCCCCATCCCGAGGGTCCCAGCTTCCGCCTGGCTCTCCGTCAGCTGGGCCCTGACTAGTGCCAGCTGGTTAAAGTTCACTCCGATGTGACCAGACAGAGGGGAAATCCCCGGTCCAAACTACCACACAGGCTGGCGTCGCCGTGACGCTGCCCGGATCGGGCCGCACCTGGCCCCCGGGACAGCAGGAGGGCCCCGCGCCCCGGGCCACACCCTGCCAGGTGGCCTCCCGCCCGGCCCCGACCATCACCTGACCTCCCAGGTGGCCCTTCCCTCTGAGCCTGCCGTCCCCAGCTTTGCCCAAGTGGCAGCACCGGGGAGCTGGCATGGCCGCGGTGTGAGCTGAATGAATGTTTCTTTTTTTCCCCCCAAAATATATTTTATTGATTTTTCACAGAGAGGAAGGGAGAGGGATAGAGAGCTAGAAATATCGATGAGAGAGAATCATTGACCAGCTGCCTCCTGCACAGCCCCCACCCCCCCACCGGGGATGTGCCCGCAACCAAGGTCCATGCCCTTGACTGGGATCGAACCTGGGGCCTTTCAGTCCGCAGGCCGACGCTCTATCCACTGAGCCACACCGCTTTCAGCATGAATGGATGTTTCATTGTCGTAACCACTGGGCTGTCCCTGGTTGGTCTCTCTCCCTTCCTGGCCCTGCCGTAGTCCTCCCTGGGACCTCAGCCCTCAGATCCACAGGGAGAGCTGGTGCACGAGTCCCCGGGCCCCGAGCTGGCCCCTGGGAAGATGGGGGAGACCTCCCGTCTGCACGTCTAACGGCTCATTTATCGAGGAGCAGCCAGCTCCTCCGTCTTCCCCCAAACCCTGCGAGGCCGAGCGTGATTTAGAGAAGCTCCTCGCCCAGGGGAGTCATTTGCTGATAGCCGCAGCCAGGACACAAATCCTGACCACTGATGGCTGCTGTCCACACCCTCCTCCCCAGAGCCCACGGGGCCGGCCGGCCCCGCCGCCGAGCGGCGGCTCCTCAGAGTCACACCCTGGCGGGAACCCGTTCCCGACCCCTCTGTCCATGTGCGGACCCCAGGCCCCCCAGAAGCCAGGAGGGGGTGCAGGGACCCCAGGCTCACAGCCCCACATCTGTGGTCAAAACAGCCTGTCCTGGGGGCTAAGATTCGAGCAAATCTGGGTGTCAGGGAGAGAACCCCCTGACTCCCAGGGGGCGGGCCTCTTCCCCCAAAAGCGGGGGCCCCTGGACAGGTGGACAGGTCACACCCCCAGCCTCCTGAGGGGTCCAAAGGGGAGGTGTTCCAGGAGCCTGCAGCCGGGGGGATCTGCTGGTTATGGGGGATTGGGGGATGCCTCTGGGCTGAGAAGGGGTCGGGCTGCCCAGTGGGTGGGGTTTCCAAAGGGAATACAAAGGGGCTCAGGCTGCCAGGCAAGAGGAGGAAGCCCGGGCAGGCTGAAGCAGGTCTCCGACGAGCCCATGTTCTCTCTGAGGCTGGCGGGTGTGCGCCTGAGCTGAGCCAGCGGGGAATGGGTGGAGGCCGCGGCGGCGGCGGGGAGGGGCCAGGGGGCACCCCGCTGGGTGTAGGGGGGCCACATGCCCAGGCCCTAATACCCGGAACCGGTGAGCGTGAGCTTATTTTAAAAAGGAGTAAATTGGGTGGGATTCAGTTCAGGGTCCAGGGACGAGATCACCTGGGATCATTCAGGTGAGGCCTAACCCCAGGGACAGGTGTCCTTCTGAGTGACCCAGAGGCGGCGGCCCTGTGACCACAGAGGCAGAGCCTGGAGTGATGCCGACGGAGCCACCAGGGGCAGGAAGAGCCCCCCTGATGGCACCATGTCTCAGACTTCCGGCCCCAAATGGCAACAGGGTAACTTCCTGTTGCTTTAAGCCCCTGGTTTGCAGGACTTTGCTATGGAGTCGGGGGCCTCAGGGTGGGCAGAGGGTGACAGACGGAAAGATGGAGGGAGAGGGTCAGGCAGAGGCCTGGAAAGAGACTGGTGCCCCAGGGAGCGGCCGGAGGGGGCAGGAGCGTGCCCCCGGGTCAGAGACATGGGCACACAGCACCTGTGCAGGTGGCGAGGGTAGTAAGCTGCCCACGCCTCTTCTCCCAGAAGCCCCGTGAGGGCCTGCCCCCACTTTCCAGATAAGGGCGGCGGAGTCTCCGGCTGGCCCTGCTTCTGGGGGTGCAGACCCTGACGGGAAGACACCTGTCCGGCTGCCAAGCTGGCCTCCTGGGCGCCCTGCGCCGCCGGCCTGCGGGAGGCTCCTGGGGTGAGCGGTCAGTGCACAGAGGTCGGGGGCCCGAGGGGTCATTGGGAGAGAGCCCGCCCCGAGGCGCAGGGCTCCTGCTGGAACGCCTGGCCGGCCCCCACTGCCTGCCCCCCCCCTCCACCCCTACGCCTCTGGGACCGCTGTCCCTCCGCTGCCCCGGCCCCCACTGAGCCAACTTACATCAGCAGGCCCCGTCCCGCTTCCTGCCTTGCCAAGACAGCTTGTTCTAAAAGCTGCTCTTTGTCTCTTTTTTTCTTCCCCCCCCCCAAAAAAAATGTGTTTTTAATCAACCTCATACTAGAACCCAAACTGAAGTCTTGAAAACGGCAGCAATAAGAAATAACAAAATAAGAAATCTCGGCTTCAGGAAGCGCTGACTTCAGCACCGTCCTCTCCAGCCTGGCGCCCCTCCCGCTGCCCCTCCTGGCCTCCCAAATGGCCACTCACCCCCTCCTGAGAGCCCTCCCACCTCTGCAGGGCCTGCCCCTCCACCTGCCCTCAGACCTCCCCTCTGGACCCTCCCCCAGCGGACCCCAGACCACCTTAGGCTCACTGTAAAAGCAGGTCCATCCGGGCCCTCCTGTCAACATTCATGGGGCCTAAACTCCTTGGCTCCAGTGTCCAGGCCCCGCCCACCTCTGGCCCACGTGCACTTGACCCCCTGCCATGGTGCATGCTGGTCCTTCTACCTGGAACTGTTGGCAGTCTCAAGCATGAAGGACAAGCTGGCTAACGGGCCCCACATGGGACAGGCAGGCGGAGTCCCTACCATCTTCCCCTTCCCAGATGCTTAATGGTCTCCTTTTCTTTAAAAAAAAAAAATTAAAAAAATATATATATATATACATATATATATATATATATATGTTAATTTCAAAGAGGAAGGTAGAAACATCAGCGATAAGAGTCATTGATAAGCTGTCTCCTGCACATCCCCACTGGGGATTGAGCCCACACCCAGGCATGTGCCCTGATCAGGAATCAAACTATAACCTCCTGATTCATAGATTGACGCTCAACTTCTAAGCCACGCCAGCTGGACTTTGGTCTCCTTTTTAAAATAATATTATAATGGTGTTGGTGGTGGTGGTGGCGACTGCAAAGCTAGTATACACTGAGTGGCCATACTATAATGATCTCTGAACACATAATAATCTGGCCACTCAGTGTAATATATATATATATATTTTTATTTTTATTTATTTATTTTTTTTTATTAGAGGCCCAGTGCATGAATTCAGACATGGGTGGGTCCAGCCAGCCTGGCCAGGGGAGGGGACATCAATGGTTGGCCAGCCTGCTTGATAGTCAAACTCCTGGTCAAGGGGACAATTTGCATATTAGCCTTTTATTATATAGGATTGTATTCTATAGGATAAACACTGAGTAGCCAGATTACTATGCGTTCAGAGATCATCATCATCTGGCCCCTCAGTGTATGTTCTAGCAATTCAAGAAATACCCAGGTGCATATGGACAAAAAGTGGTCTCTCCCTGCCTTTGTCTATTCTGGTCCCTCTACCCCTCCTCCCTCACCCCTGCATCACGTGGACTCACTGAGGCCAGCTAGGGTCACCACTCGGCACGTGTTCCCACCCTTATCCCAACACTCTTTTTAAAAAATATATATTTTATTGATTTTTTACAGAGAGGAAGAGAGAGGGATAGAGAGTTAGAAACATCGATGAGAGAGATTCATCGATCAGCTGCCTCTTGCACACCCCCCACTGGGGATGTGCCCGCAACCAAGGTACATGCTCTTGACCGGAATCGAACCCGGAACCTTTCTGTCCACAGGCTGACGTTTTATCCACTGAGCCACACCGGTTAGGGCAATTAACTCATTCTAACTACAGTTTTTTTTTTCTGTGGGCTTTTAAGTTCTGGTTTGGTTTCCTTAGGTTTAGGGTATATTCCCCCAAAATCAGGGTCCCTGGGTCAAACGGTATATGCATTTGAATTTTTTTAATAAATTTGTATATATATATATAAATTTATATATAAATATATAAAATAATATATATTATTATATATAATAATATATAAAATATATAAATATATAAATATATATAATAATATATAAATATATAAAATAATAAATATATTAAATATATATATATATACAAATCATATATATATGATTGATTATAGAGAGGAAGGGAAAGAGAGGGATACAGACATCAATGAGAGAGAGTCACGGATTGGCTGCCTCCTGCACGTCCCCCACTGGGGTTTGAGCTTTAAACCCAGGTATGTGCCCTGACCGGGAATCGGGAATTGAAGCGTGACCTCCTGCAGCCACGCCGGCTGGGCTACGCATTTACACTTTTAATGGCTTTTGCCATTTGGCATTCTGAAGGGGCCAGAGCAATTCTCTGTTGCCCCATGAGCTAGTCGTGCTGGCTGCCCACACCCTGGCCAGCTGGAGCTGTTACCAGCCATCTAAACCTTGGCCAGCAGCACGGGCCAGAACTGACATCTCATTGTTTCCACGCTGTGTTCCCTGTGTTAACGTGAAAACATTCAAACCTGTAAAGAGTTTTTGGGAGTTTATTTGAGCCAAGCTGTCGACAATTGTCGGGAAGCAAAATCTCCAATGTATCTGGGACAACGCTCCAGAAAAAGGTGTTTTTTCACGTCGTTTTTTTTATACATTATAATCAAAGGAGGAGCCGAAACTGGTGTGGCTGAGTGGTAGAGCATCGGCCTGCGGACTGAAGGGTCCCAGGTTCGATTCCGGTCAAGGGCATGTACTTTGGTTGCGGGCACATCCCCGGTAGAGGGTGTGCAGAAGGCAGCTGATTGATGTTTCTCTCTCATTGATGTTTCTAGCTCTCTATCCCTCTCCCTTCTTCTCTGTAAAAAATCAATAAAATATATTTTTTAAAAATAAATACAATCAAAGGAGGAGAAGACGTAAGTGGATTACACGAAATCCATTGGTGATAGATTAGGGAGGTGGGAGAAAGCAAGGGGGATCTCTAGAATTGAATAAAAAGTAAAATAATAGACAAAATAAAATAAAATAATAGACACATACTTCTTTTATTTGGGTGGGTGTAGGATCAATAACATCAACAATTAACATGGTAACAATAACAGTGAAGGAATTTGTGGTATTTCTTCTGGTGCCAGGGCATTCAGTTGTGCCCAGGCATGGGTGGGGCAGGGGCAGGGAGGGAAGTTATAAGTAACTCTGACATTTCTGTGACATGTTACTGTAGATGCAAGAAGGCAATAGGCTCAGTTAAGGTAAAGATTGACCTTTTCACCGAAACCGGTTTGGCTCAGTGAATAGAGACTGAAGGGTCCCGGGTTCGATTCCGGTCAAGGGCACGTACCCTGGTTGCGGGCACATCCCCAGTAGGGGGTGTGCAGGAGGCAGCTGGTGGGTGTTTCTAACTCTTTATCCCTCTTCCTTCCTCTCTGTAAAAAGTCAATAAAATATATATTAAAAACAAAGAAAAAAGATTGACCTTTTCAATGAAGATACAGGCCTAGAACATGGCTACCCACCATCACTGCTTTTAGTTGAAGTTTTCATTTCAGACCGTCCTTTGTGGTGACTTTAGGTCTCTTAAGTTTGCAAGACCGCCACGCAGGCCTCCCCTGAGCTTGTAAGGTTAGCATGTGGCCTTTTTATTTTTATTTTTATTTTGTCCACACTTGAACATATTAAGGTCGAACATATTTTCATGTGTTGATTGGCCTTTTTAAAAACTTCCTGTTCTGTGAGTTTTTTTAAATATATTTTATTGATTTTTTTTTTTTTACTGAAAGGAAGGGAGAGGCATAGAGAGTTAGAAACATCGATGAGAGAGAAACATCAATCAGCTGCCTCCTGCACACCACACCCCCTGTGCCCGCAACCAAGGTCCATGCCCTTGACCGGAATCCAACCCGGGACCCCTCAGTCTGCAGGCTGACGCTCTATCCACTGAGCAACACCGGTTTCGGCAGTTTTTTTGTTTTGTTTTGTTTTGTTTTAAATAGGATGATTTATCATCTCTGAGGTGACTTGAAATTCGACCTTTCATTTATTTATTTATTTTTAATCCTCACCCATGATTATTTTCCCGCTGATTTTTAGAGAGAGGGAACCACAGAGAGAAACATCAATGTAGGCCAAACACACGGGTCGGTTGCCTCCTGCATGAACCGCAACCAGGCCCCAGGCTGGGGAGGAGCCTGCACCCTAGGCTTGTGCCCTTGACTGGAATTGAACTTGGGAACCTTTGACCCACAGGCCAACTCTCTATCCACTGAGGCACACCGGCTAGGGCTTCTGTGGGTTTTTAAAATCTAATCCTTTGTTCAGTTTTCAACTGTGGCATCTTGATTTATTTTTATTTTTTTTAAATATATTTTTATCGATTTTAGAGAGGGAGAGAGAGAGAAACATCAATAATGAGAGAGAATCATTGATTGGCTGCTTCCTACACATCTCTCTAATGGGGATCAAGCCCACAACCCGAGCATGTGACCTTGACCGGAATCGAACCTGGGACCCTTCAGTCTGCAGGCCAATGCTCTACCCAGTGAGCCACACCAGCCAGGGCTTGATTTATTTTTAAATCGCCTTATAGGACCTTTCTGAACCTTATTGGTATCAATCCTTCCTTTTATGTGTCGCAAATATTCTAGTCCAGTGTGATAGCTGTCTTTCGCCACGGAGAAGCTTGTAGATACTTAAATTATTTTTAACTCCTTGCTACAGCAATTTGAAAACATACTCAAAAGTCAGAACAATATAATGAATTCACACTGCCCACCTCTGAGCTCCAGCAGCGATGGAGATAAGGCAGGCAGCCAGAAAGAAGTTTTCCTTTTGACGTTGCTGGAGGTGAGTTTTGCGATGCAGAGATTTTTGCTTTGGGGTCGTCAGATTTCTCAGTCTTCCTTTTTGTGGCTTCTGGCTGTCTGTGATACTTAGAGAGGCCTTCCCCCTTTAGGGTTATTAATTAAACAAAACATGATTTATTATGTCCTAAATGGTGATACAGTATTTTTTTCACGTGCAGGACCATAATCTATTTAACCAATTTTCAATTACTGAGCCATAAGGTTGTTTCTGATGTTCCCCTATTTTACTTATTTTTAATATTTTTATTGATTTCAGGGAGGAAGGGAAAGGGAGAGAGAAGTAGAAATATCAGTGATGAGAGGGAAAGGGAGAGAGAAGTAGAAATATCAGTGATGAGAGAGAATCATGGATCAGCTGCCTCCGGCACGCCCCGCACTGGGGATTGAGCCTGTAACAGGAAATATACTCTGACCGGGGAATCGAACTGGTGACCTTTTGGTTCCTGGATCGATGCTAGACCCCTGAGCCACACCCTGCTAGGTTCCTCTATTTAGAGAGCAGCAACATTCAATTGAGTAAAAAGTAAAATGATAGACACAAGCTTACGTCAGTGCAAGAACAATGAACATAACAATGAAGGAATTTGTGGTATCTGTTGTGGCACCCAGCACCTTAGGGGTTCAGAAAAAGGGAGGTTACAAGTTACTCAGACATTTCAAAAGGTGTGTTATTCTAGATGCAAAAAGACAGATAAGCTCAGTTAGATAAAGGTTGGCCTTATCAGTGAAGATAGCAGCCTAGGACGTGACTGCCAGCCATCACTGTTTAATTTCAAGCCTTCCTTTGTGGTGACTTTAGGTCTCTGAGTTTGCAAAACTGCCATGCAGGCCTCCCCTGAGCTTGTCAGGTTAGCTTGTGGCCCCTTCTGTCCACACCAATTATAGCCAGAAATGTTTCCCATAACCATAGCTAGTTCCTAATAATATTTCCTTTTTTTATGACTTTTTTATTTTTTTTTTAGTATATTTTTATTGATTTCAGAGAGGAAGGGAGAGGGAGAGATCGAAACATCAATGATGAGCCGGGACCGGTTTGGCTCAGTGGATAGAGCGTCAGCCTGTGGACTGAAAGGTCCCAGGTTCGATTCCGGTCAAGGGCATGTGCCTTGGTTGCGGGCACATCCCCAGTGGGGGGTGTGCAGGAGGCAGCTGGTCGATGTTTCTCTCTCATCGACGTTTCTAACTCTCTGTCCCTCTCAATTCCTCTCTGTATAAAATCAATAAAATATATTTTAAAAAAAGAAAAAAAAGAAACATCAATGATGAGAGGGAATCATTGATTGGGTGCCTCCTGCATGCCCCCCATTGGGGGGATTGAACCTGCAAAGCAGGCATGTGCCCTTGACCAGAATTGAATCGGGGACCCCTCAGTTCGCAGGCTGATGCTCTATCCACTGAGCCAAACTGGCTAGTGCCAATAATATTCCTTGATATAACATAGCCTGATTAATATCTCTCATAACCATAGCTAGTCCCCCAAATAGCCAGAAAGACTGGACTTGCCACTTGCTGACTTTGAAAAAAAAAAATGGTAGGGACCACAAGCCAAGGAATGTGAGCTCCAGAAGCGGGAAAAGGCAAACAAACACACACACAAACACACACGTATTCTCTGTGGCGGCCAAAAGAAAGCCTTGCTGAGACCCTGGAGTGTAGCCCATGTTGGCCTTGACTTACAGAACTGTATAAGATAAGAAGTGTGCGTGGTTTTGAGCTTGTGTTCATTTGTTAACAGCAGCCACCGGAAGCGAGCCCTGATACCATCTGGACTGCCCAGTGTCAAGATGCTCGGGGGGTAGAGCAGGCCCTGCCCCTGCCCGCACCGTACCTGGAGGCAGATGGGCTGAGAGACAAGCCCCTGGCTCCGGTCACTTAGTCACTTTACTGGTAGGTCCAGCTTCCTGCTCTCACTTCCTTCTTTCTTTCTTTTTTTAAAAATATATTTTATTAATTTTTTTTTTTTTTTACAGAGAGGAAGGGAGAGGGATAGAGAGCTAGAAACATCGATGAGAGAGAAACATCCATCAGCTGCCTCCTGCACACCCCCCACAGGGGATGTGCCCGCAACCAAGGTCCATGCCCTTGACGGGAATCGAACCGGGGACCCTTTAGTCCGCAGGCCGACGCTCTATCCACTGAGCCAAACCGGTTTCGGCTCGCTGCCTTCTTTCTGATGCGCCCCCTGGGAGAGTTATAAAAGCTACATTAACATCCCGGCAAGATTCCGTTATCTGGAACCCTCACCTGTGGGGCGGGTGGGCTGTGCTGTGCGGTCTCTTTTCCTGACAATGGGGCTCCCCCCATCCCAGCGGGGAGGGGGGTGCGGGGGGGGGGGGGAAGAAGGGCTGGGCTTCGGGCCCCACCCCCGGGAGCAGATGCTGTCCAGATGTGGAGGGGCGGGGCCCTGGGCTGTGGCCACCGGAGGACTCTCGTAGTGGAGTTGGGGGGAAGCGGGAGAGAGAGACGGGGAACCACAGAGCCATCGGGGTCTTGCGAGGCTGGCTGTCGGGGAGCAGCAGGCAGGCAGGCGAGTCCGGGCGTGTGTGTGTGCGTGCGTGTGGGCTGGGCGGCGGCCCGAAGGGGTTAACCCGGGAGGGGTAGCGGTGGGGTCAGGTTACTTCCCTTTAAAAATCCGGGAAAGGAGGAGCCGGGCCCTGGTGAGGCGCGTGCGGGTGGCCGGTCCGCTCATCCTCCGGTGGCCTAGGCAAGTGGGGGGGGGGTGGCCGGGCAGGGGCTGGCGGGGAGCCTCAGCAGCAGCAAGCGGGGGGCTCCCCCGACGGCCAACGCGTGCAGGGAGCCCCACGCCCGCTGCCCACGCCCCCTTCTTAGGCGGGCACCCCCGAGAGCCAAGAATTCCTTTGGCCAAGATTCTGCTGCTCCTTCCTCTCGGCCTTCCCTCCCTCCCGGGGCAGGGGACCCCCTCGCCCGGAGAAGTCCCCCCTCTCCTCCCATCCAGGGCGGGGAGGGGGCTGCTGGAGCTTCCGGGGGAGGGGAGGTGCGGAGACCCGGCTGGGAGGCCGGGTGATGGGGCTGGCGGGACGGAAGGTGACTGGCACCCAGGCCGGGCTCTCCCCGGGAGGGAGAGGAAAGAGAATCCCGGGGGCTGGGCCGCCGCCAGCGGAGATGGCCCGCCCGCGGCCTCTGCAGGGACCTTAGACATGTGGCCTCTGTCTGTCTAAACTCGGGGGCAAGAGGGAAGGAAGCACACTCCCGTCCTCAAGCAGCCACTTCCCAATCCCAGCCCCGTCCCCTCTCCCCTTGCAGGCATCCCATCAGCATTCGGTTTCCCGGCAAAGGAGGCTCCCGGATCGTGGGGCGCTCCCTGGGGTGACATCAAGGTTCCCGCCACCCCCACCTTTGGGGAGGGGGTGGGGCCAGTGGGGTCCTTACCCTGCACCCCAGTCCCCTAGCAGGACAGCAGGTGGGGGCCCTGATCCGGGTTTTGTGACCTGAATCCCCCCCTGCCACCATCCCAGCCCCCAGGGGCCACACCCGCCAGGCGGGGGGAGGGGTGGCCCTCGGGTGGTCAGAGCACTGGTCTCGGTCACACCCCGGATCTGACTGTGGCGAGTGTCTAAGGACCTGGATCTCCACGGCCTCAGTGTGTTTGCCTGTGAAAGGGGAGTTGGACCCGATCGCCCGATAGAGCATTGTCGGCCTGCAGACTAAAAGGTCCCGGGTTCGATTCCCGTCAGGGGCATGTACCTTGGTTGCGGGCACATCGCCAGTAGGAGGTGTGCAAGAGGCAGCTGGTCGATGTTTCTCTCTCATCGGTGTTTCTAACTCTCTATCCCTCTCCCTTCCTCTCTGTAAAAAAAATCAATAAAATATATATTTTTTAAAATAGGGGAGGGCAGGGGGTATGGGACGATGCTGAGGAAGCATGCGTAGTTCAGCCTTCTAGCCAGCTGTGGTCTTTGGGCAGGACTCTCACCCTCTTGGTGCCTTGGTTTCTCCAGGCGCCGAGTGGTGGCGCTTGTCTCAGTGGGGCCTATGTAGTAGGTGCTCAGTTAAACAGATGGGAGGTGCCAGGCAGGGTTGGCTCCTCTGTGGCTGGTGCACATCGCCCCCATTCTCTCCCCCAGCCCCCAGCCCTTCCCCCCGCCCCCCCGTCCCCTCTGTGCCTTCCCTCCTGAGAGCCCTGCATTGGGTTTTATTTATTTATTTATAATTTTTTATTGATTTTTCACAGAGAGGAAAGGGGAGGGATAGACAGTTAGAAACATCGATGAGAGAGAGACATCGATCAGCTGCCTCCTGCACACCCCCCACTGGGGATGTGCCTGCAACCAAGGTCCATGCCCTTGACCGGAATCGAACCCGGGACCCTTCAGTCTGCAGGTCGACGTTCTATCCACTGAGCCACACAGGCTTTGGCCCCAACAGGCATTGGGTTTTAGAGGCTGAGACCGGGCTGACCTCCCGGCAGGGGGCCTCCTGAGGTTCTCACAGGACGACAGTGTCCGAGGCTCCCAGAGGAAGCACCCCGGGGGCTGGCCCGGGGCCCAGGCTCAAGCAGCTGGGATGGAGGCCGCAGAAGCCCGGAGAAGCTCAGAGGCAGGAGGGGCCAGCGTGGACCCTGAGCTGGGGTCCACCCAGCCTCGTCTCTGCCCCCCCCCCACTCACTGGCAGGTGGGCTTCAGGGTGTCCCCTTGCTGCCAGCTCCCTAGCCCTGCAGTGGACAGGATGGCGGGGGGTGGGGGGCAGAGTGGCCAGTGAGGGAGCCAGAGCTCAGAGTAGTTTGCTGATGGCTGGTCCTCCCACCGCAGCCCCTCCAGGCTCCTGGCTTTCTCAGAAGGCAACCCCCACCCCATCTCTGAGACAAGCTGCCTTCTGCCCTTCAGGGGAATGCCTTCTACCCGTGTGACTCAGCCTTGTCAACCTTAGTGTGTGTGTGTGTGTGTGTGTGTGTTTATAAATACATTTTATTGATTTTTTTTTACAGAGAGGGATAGAGAGTTAGAAACATCAGTGAGAGAGAAACATCGATCAGCTGCCTCTTGGACACCCCCCCCCCCCACTGGGGATGTGCCCGCAACCAAGGTCCGTGCCCTTGACCGGAATTGAGCCTGGGACCCTTCAGTCCGCAGGCCGACGCTCTATCCACTGAGCCACACCGGTTTCTGGCTTAATGTATATATTTTAAATTTGGAGCAGCTTTGGCTCTCTGGACCCAAACTGAGGCAGGACGGGAGTGTCTGGGCCCGTGGGAAAGCCGCTTCGGAAGCACTGTTTCTCCCGAGTCGGGAGATGAGCTGTAAGAGGAACGCACATCTCGTTCCCCCGGGGAGGGGCTCCCCGCCAAAGACAACGCAGCTGCCGGAGCCCCCTTCCCTGCCCCCCCCCCCACCCGCCGCCCCAACACCACCCAGGATGGAGCCGCGGTTCCCTGAGTGGGTGTGGCCCCGCGATGAACCGGGCTAAGTCAGGAGTCACGAGCTGCGACGTGTAACGGAAAGAATGCAACGTTAACACGCGCAGCCATCGTTCCGTGGCCATTCTCGTTCGGAAGGAGAGGAAGTCCCGAACTGATAACAGGGAAATGATGTTGAGTCACGTACAGGAAGCTCCGAGATCTGGCAGAGCTCGGGAAGGTAGCTTGTGTGCGCAATCTGGGACCCGGGGGGAGGGGGGATGGAGGGAGCCACCTGTCACCAGGACCAAGGGGCTGAATGGCGCTGAGTTCCATCTTTAACCACCGTCTCTCTTCTTATGGATGATGCGTCTGCTTCATAAGTACGTGATGCCCACCCGTGTGCACTAGGCGCTGTGTACTTACGAGATGGTCATCGGTGTATATTAGGCACTGTATACATACGTGATGCCCACCAGCTCGTACTAGGTGCTGTGTACCGTGTTTCCCCGAAAATAAGACATCCTCTGAAAATAAGACCTAGCACATGGAAAGATAAGACATCCCCTGAAAATAAGACCTAGCGCAACTTTGGGAGAAAAAATGAATATAAGACACTGTCTTATTTTCGGGGAAACAGGTTACTTACATGATGCCCACTAGCGTGTACTAGGCGCTTGTGTACTTATGTGCTGCCCACCGGCGTGTACTAGGTGCTGTGCACTTATGTGCTGCCCACCGGCGTGTACTAGGCGGCGCTGTGTACTTACGTGTTGCTCATCGGTATGTATTAGGTGCTGTGTACTTACATGCTGCCCACTGGTGTGTACTAGGTGCTGTGTACTTACTATGATGCCCACCGGCCTGTACTAGGCTGTGTGTACTAATGTGATACCCACTCGTGTGTACTAGGTGCTGGGTACTTACTTGTTGCCCACCCGTGTGTACTAGGTGCTGTGTACTTACGTGATGCCCACCAGTGTGTACTAGGCGCTGTGTACTTACGTGTTGCTCACCGGCGTGTACTAGGTTCTTGTTTACTGGGGGTGAGGGGACTATCCTCATGGGGCTCAGTCTTGGGGGCGCTTGGGGGGCTGTCCTGGGGCAGCATCGCTGATGTGAAGGAACAACAGGAGCTCTCCAGCCCCCTGGAGGGGACGGGGCAGGGCGAGAGCCTGGCGGGCTCGGGTAAACCGGGAGAAGACAGTGGGGCGGGGGAGAGAGGGCGGCGGGGGGAGAGGGATGAGACCAGAGGATCCCGGGGGCCTGATCACACAGGCGCTCTAAGCCGCAGCAGGGATGGCGGCCGCTGTCGCTCATTCAGCCCACACGCACCGGCCTCCCGGCGTGCGCCAGGCGTGGAGGGGCGCGCCGTCACCGGGCCTTCCCCCGAGGTGCCCGGGTCTAGTGTGAACACGCAGGCGGTGTGGCCTTTTCACAAACGCTGCAATAAGGGGATGAATCAGGCCAGCGAAGCACAAAGGGACTGCCTTCCAGGAGAAGGCAAGTGACATCTGAGACAGGTTTGGAAGGATGAGTAAGTGCTCCTTTGACAGGAGGGAGAGAAAAGACGGCTCCTGGCAGCGGGAACAGGAAGGGCAGAGGCACCGAGACGCGCAAAGGCCCAAGAGGGCTCGGTGGGCATTGGAGGCAGAGGCCGGAGGGTCAGGATCACAGGAGGTCTTGAGGCTCCAGGCAGAGTGGAGGTGGAGAGCGGGCTGCAGCGGGAGAGGAGGATTTCCGGCCGAGGTGTGTCTGGTGGGATGCGGAGATGGAGGAGGGAGGCCCCTCGGGGTGTCCCTCCCGGCGCCCCCAGCTGGCCCGGCCTGGCTGGCCCCCCCCAGAGCAGGACCCCCCCATTACAGCTCAGTGGGCTGCCTGCCGCACCCCACTCCCTTTCCCAGGGAGTTCAGACCCAGCCAGCTGGCCCGTGGTCCGGGTCCAAAGCAAACAGGAAAAGCCCACGGTGGGCCAGGCAGGCCTCTTTCTTTGTTTGGAGAAGGGATTAGGCCAACCGGATTCGGCTCCCTGTGTCTTTCCCGCCGGGGGGGGGGGGGGGGGGGGGGGGGGGGGGGGGTGGGGGGGTGGGATGGGGCTGCAGGCCGAGGCAGGGGCGCGGTGAGGGGGGGCGGCACGGGTCCCCCGGGGACCAGCCTCCAGGGGGTACCACACGCACGGCCTTCCTTGGCACACGCTGCCCCGATGGCGGGAACCGGGAGCACACGCTGCGTCACCACGGGGGCGTCACCCACCCCTCCCTCTGTCACCGGGCCGAGCTGCAGCCCTGCCCCGGGCCCTTGGCTTCCCACTCGTGTTTCTTGGAAGTCAAGCCAGGCCCGACGGGGCGGCTGCCAGTTACAGCGGGGGGGAAGTCCGCCCCGCCCGGGCCAGGGGCTCGGAGCACCGTCCCTCGGAGGGATGGGCACGCAGGATTCCCCCGCAGACCCGGCCCTCAGACCCTGGCCTCTGCTGGCCAGACAGGGTGGCAGCCATTCACTCGTTTTTGGGTGTTTTTTGGGTGTTTTTTTTTTTAATATATATATTTTATTGTTTTTTTTACAGAGAGGAAGGGAGAGGGATAAAGAGCTAGAAACATCCATGAGAGAGAAACATCGACCAGCCGCCTCCTGCACACCCCCCACCGGGGATGTGCCCGCAATGAAGGCACATGCCCCTGACCGGAATCGAACCCGGGACCTTTCAGTCCGCAGGCCGACGCTCTATCCACTGAGCCACACCGGTTTCGGCAAGCCGTTCACTCGTGCAGTTATGGGGGAATGAACTCGTCTCCACGTCTGTTCACACATGCAGTCACTGACCAGGCCTTCGTGCAAACTCGGGGGGGGGGTGTGAAGGATGGGGCAGGTGAGTGAGGTCCTCCAGGAGCTGGCAAGCTGAAAAGCAGACAAACGGGAGTCCTGAGGGGCATCTGGCCCCCACAAGAGGCCTGCCTGCCGGCTGTAGTGGAAAGGGGAGGCAGGCATGGAGGCAGGGACAAGGACAGGAGTGGAGATGAGCTAGAGAGACCCCTTCATTTATTCATTCGCCATGTGCGCATTCACTGAACAAGCCCCTGCTCTTGTGCCAGGGATGTGCCAAGCGTTGGTAAGCAGAAGCGGCCAAAGCTGCCCCCCCTCCCTGCCCGCTCTCGTGGGGCCTCCAGTCCGTTGGGGAAGTAGGCAGTGCTTCAGTCATCAACCACACGGATCAAATAAAAAAACTCGCCGAGCCGAAACTGCGGACTGAAAGGTCCCGAGAGAGAATCATCGACCAGCCGCCTCCTGCACACCCCCTACTGGGGATGTGCCCACAACCAAGGCACATGCCCTTGACCGGAATCGAACCTGGGACCCTTCGGTCTGCAGGCCAAGGCTCTATCCACTGAGCCAAACTGGTTTGGGCTATATATGTAAATTTTTTTTTTATTGATTTCCGAGAGGAAGGGAGAGGGAGAGAGAGAGAATCAGTGATGAGAGAGAAGCATGGATCGGCTGCTTCCTGCACACGCCCTACTCAGGATCGAGCCCACCACCTGGGGATAGGCCCTGACCCGAATCAAACCAACGACCTCGTGGTTCCTGGGTTGACATTCAACCGCTGAGCCACACCGGCTGGACGATGGCTTGGCTTTAGGTCAGAAAAACAGACTTAAAAGATGTCTCCGGCCAGGACCGGTGTGGCTCAGCGGATAGAGCGTCGGCTTGGGGACAGAAGGGTCCCGGGTTCGATTCCGGTCAAGGGCATGTGCCTTGGTTGCGGGCACATCCCCAGTGAGGGGTGTGCAAGAGGCAGCTGATCGATGACTCTCTCTCTCATCGATGTTTCTGGCTCTCTGTCTCTCTCCCTTCCTCTCTGTACAAAATCAATAATATATATATATATATTTAAAAAACAGATTTAAAAAAAAAAAAGTTGTCCTCGTTGTTCCTGGACCATTGTTTTACAGCTGCCATTGTTCTGGTGGAGCCGTTTTGGGGAACATTTTTTTAAAATATATATTTTTTATTGATTTTTTTCACAGAGAGGGAGGGAGAGAAATAGAGAGCTAGAAACGTCGATGCAAGAGAGACATCGATCGGCTGCCTCTTGCACACCCCCTACCAGGGATGTGCCCGCAACCAATGTGCATGCCCTTGACCGGAATTGAACCTGGGACCTTTGCATCCGCAGACCGACGCTCTACCGCTGAGCCAAACCGGTTTCGGCTTGGGGAACATTTTATTCTGCCCCATTTGAGTAGAAAATAATGATCTGGTTTGTTTGGTGAAGAGGTTTGAGGGGGAGCCGAGGGGAAGCGGGATGTGGGGAGTGGGGGAGGGCACAGCAGTGACCGCATAAACAATGAGAGTGGCTTTGGCCCAGGAGTGGTGAGGTGGGGGCGGGGGAGGAGGGGGGTCCCGGATGTGGGGGTGAGGGGCAGGCGGTGTCAAGGCTTGAGGAACTAAGGAACTAACTTAGACTAATGGATGGAAAGGGTAAGAATGGGCATCTATTTCCTCCGAGCCAAACCGGCTGGGGCGGTTTTGCCTTTTTATTGAGAATGATGAGTGCTATGCTCACTTCTGCCAAGGACAGGAAAAGAGGCTGTGGCCAAGCCCTGGGTAAGAAAGGAGAGGGTGCCCTAACGGTGTTGCTCAGTGGATAGCGCGTGGGCCTGCAGACTGAAGGGTCCCAGGTTCGATTCCGGTCAAGGGCCATGGACCTCAGTTGCAGGTACATCCCCAGTAGGGGGTGTACAAGAGGCAGCTGATCAGTGTTTCTAATTCTCTATCCCTCTCTCTTCCTCTCTGTAAAAAATCAATAATATATATATATATTTATTTATTTATTTATTTATTTTTAAAGAAAGGAGGAGGGGTGACTTTTAGGTTCCACCCTGTGATGTTTAATATCTTTTCTCAATAAATATGTTCCGTGAACAAGAGAGGGAAAGACTGTCATGAGGGAAAAAGTCATGGCTGGTCAAGAGATTAAGCCTGCTATTTTTTTTTTTATTATTGATTTTTTTAAATTTATTTTTTATTTATTTTTTTTACAGAGAGGAAGAGACAGAGAGAGAGAAACATCGATCAGCTGCCTCCTGCACACCCCGCACTAGGGATGTGCCCGCAACCAAGGTACACGCCCTTGACCGGAATCAAACCTGGGACCCTTCAGTCTGCTGGCCGACGCGCTATCCACTGAGCCACACCGGTTTCAGCAGCCTCCTGTCTTAAAAAGGCAAGACAGCCCTAGCCGGTGTGGCTCAGTGGCTAGAGTGTCCGCCTGAGGACCACAAGGTCCCGGGTTCGATTCCAGTCAAGGGCACACACCTGGGTTGCAGGCTTCTCCCCAGCCCGGGGGCCCCATGCGTCGTTTCTCAACATCTCTCTGTCTCTCCCTCTCTCTTCCACTCTTCCTAAAAATCAATGGAACAGTCTCCTTGGGTGAGGATTAACCCGAGGGGAAAAAAGGGAAAAAACATCTAAATAATCTTATCTCATTCTACTCAGTGAGCTGATCATTGAGGACAAAGGAGAATGGAAGGGGGGAGGAGGGGGGAGGGGCAGGACACCTGGGAGCCTTCCTGCTCTAGAGGAATGCAGGGGGGCTGGGCACCCCTCCAGCTCCTGGCCGCAGGGGAGACCCAGCGTATGCTGACTCGGAAACCCACTCTCCCTTTTCTGCACCCCCCACCTCTTTTTAAAAATATATATATTTTATTGATTTTTTTACAGAGGGAGAGGGATAGAGAACCAGAAACATCGATGAGAGAGAGACATCGATCAGCTGCCTCCTGAACACCCCCCCCACTGGGGATGTGCCTGCAGCCAATGTACATGCCCTTGACCGGAATCGAACCCAGGACCTTTCAGTCCGCAGGCCGACGCTCTAGCCACTGAGCCACACCGGTTTCGGCCATCCCCCCACCTCTTGTTTCGGGAAAGTCTTTCCCTCCCTCTCACCCCGGATCCCCTTTCTCCTGTCCCCACCGTCTCAGCTCGCACACAGAGAGCACTGCGCCCCGCACCCCTTCAGCAGGGCAGGGGAGAGGAGAGCCGGGGGTGCGGCTCCCGGGCAGCCAGCAGCCTGTAACTGGATCCTGTTTGCTCCCAGCAGGTGCACGGTTCCCTGGTCTCTCTCCTCCTCGGAGCCTGGGCACAGCTCGCCCCTGCCCGGGCCGGTGACCTTTGCCTGTCTGAGCCCTGGTTAATTTTTGCCCAGTTTGCTTGCCGTGGGGAGGAGCCCCGCTCGGGGATATAAGCCTGGCCCTGCTCCCTGCTTGTCCTGAGCCTCCCAAACGCCCACCCTCACCATGGCCAGGGGCTTCTTCATCTCCAAGGGCGTAGGCATCCTGGGCATCGTCCTGGGCATTGCTGCCATCTGCACCATCATCGCCCTGTCCGTGGTGTACTCTCAGGAGAAGAACAAGAATGCCGAGAGCTTAGCCGAGCCCACCACCACCACCAGCATGCCCGCCGCCACCAGCACCACCGGCAGGCCCACCACCACCTTGGACCAGACCAAACCGTGGAACCGGTACCGCCTCCCCAGGTCGCTGGTCCCCGATTCCTACCAGGTGACTCTCAGGCCCTACCTGGTGCCCAACGAGCACGGCCTGTACATCTTCAAGGGCTCCAGCTCCGTCCACTTCACCTGCCGGGAGTCCACCAACATGATCATCATCCACAGCAAGAAGCTCAACTACACCGACATCCAGGGTCACCGGGTGGCGCTGCGGGCCCTGGGGGGCGCCGCCCAGGCCCCCGCCATCGACCGCACGGAGCTGGTGGAGGTCACCGAGTACCTGGTGGTGCACCTGAAGAGCCCGCTGCAGGCGGGCGTCATGTACGAGATGAACAGCACGTTCCAGGGCGAGCTGGCCGATGATCTGGCCGGCTTCTACCGCAGCGAGTACATGGACGGCCCCCAGAAAAAGTAAGGGGGGGGCCCCTGGGCCCGCGGGGCGGGGAGGCCCCGGGAGGGCATGGTATCGAGGCCTTTGAAGCTGCGGGAGCCCTCGCTGCCGCTGCCGCTGCTGCCGGGGGCCCCTGCCTTCCCCTGGAGCTCCCGGGGAGGGGAGCGGCTGCCACAAACCCTCTCCCTGAATCCTCCCTGCCCCTCCCCCAAACCCCCCCGCCCCCCGCAGGGAGTCAGGGCCCCCATTTATTTATTCATTTTATTATTTAAAATATATTCTATTGATTTTTTTTTTTTTTTTACAGAGAGGAAAAGAGAGGGATAGAGAGAGCTAGAAACATCGACGAGAGAGAAACATCCACCAGCTGCCTCCTGCACACACACACACACACACACACACCGGGGATGTGCCCGCAACCAAGGTCCATGCCCCTTGCCCGGAATGGAACCTGGGACCCTTCGGTCCGCAGGCCGGCGCTCTATCCACTGAGCCACACCGTTTCGGCGTATCTCCCCCCCCCCCCGCCCCCTTTAGACAGGAAAACAGAGCAGAGGAGAGGGAGGCGGGCTCCCAGCTGACAGAGATGGAGCCTGCTGGGACTTTGACCGGGAGTCCTGAAGGAGCTGCAGGCCCATCCGAGGCGCCTGCAGGGGTGAGGGGAGGGGGGGGAGGCAGGGATTAGGCAGACCAGCTTTCCGGGCACCCCTTTCCCTGAACCTAAAGCCCCCCCCCCCCATCCCACCCCGATGGGTGCAAGCGTCCCCAGCTGACCCCCGGTCTGGGCAGGGTGCTGGCCACGACCCAGATGCAGTCCGCAGACGCGCGCAAGTCCTTCCCGTGCTTCGATGAGCCCGCCATGAAGGCCAAGTTCAACATCACCCTCATCCACCCCCACAACCTCACGGCGCTGTCCAACATGCTGCCCAAAGGTGAGCCGGGCTGTCCCGGGGCCTCACAGCTTCCCCCACCCCTACCCCCCACCCCTCCCCGGGAGCTGGCGCCCCAGGGCGGGGCAGGGGGGGGCGGGGGGCGCCGGGCCGGAGGCCGGGTGCGTGCCCACCTGCCCCCATGCTCCCTGCCCAGGCCCCAGCGTCCCGCTGCAGGGAGAGCCCGAGTGGAGCGTCACTGAGTTCCACACCACGCCCGTCATGTCCACGTACCTGCTGGCCTACATCGTGAGCGAGTTCACGAATGTGAGCAGGACAGAGATCATGTCGACCCAGCAGCAAGTCCTGGTACGAAGCTGGGCCCTGTTCCCCTCCCCTCCCCTCCCCTCCCCTCCTCTCCCCTCCCCTCCCCTCCTCTCTCCTCCCCTCCTCTTCCTTCCCCTCCTCTCTCCTCCCCTCGTCTCCTCTCCCCTCCCCTCCCCTCCCCTTCTCTCCCCTCCTCTCCTCTCCCCTCCCCTCCTCTCCCCTCCCCTCCTTTCCCCTCCCCCATTGGCCTTGCCTGAGGGACCTTCCTCTGTACCCCAGCCCCCCAATTGTCAGGCCAGGGTTTGAGCCCCAGCTCTGGGGCGTTCTCTGACCCTCCGTCTCTGTGCCTGCCAAGCGTTGCTTCCTCATGAAGGTGGGTGCCACTCCCACGGGTGCCAGGCAGGCGTGGTGGGTCAAGGCCATTGTCACCCCCCAAAGAACCCTCCCAGCCGAAACCGGTGTGGCTCAGTGGATAGAGCGTCGGTCTGCGGACTGAAAGGTCCCAGGTTCGATTCCGGTCAAGGGCATCTACCTTGGTTGCAGGCACATCCCCGGTAGGGGGTGTGCAGGAGGCAGCTGGCCGGTGTTTCTCTCTCATCGACGTTTCTAGCTCTCTGTCCCTCTCCCTTCCTCTCTTTAAAAAAATCAATACAATTTATTTAAAAAAAGAAAAAGAAAAAGAACCCTCCTAGGACCCAAGCTCTTCAGGGACCCCCAGCCCGCTCTCCTGCGGACCAGGCCTCCTGTTTAACCTCATCCGAGCCCTGGTTCTCGGCCGTGACCTCCCTCCGTCCTCCTGCAGATCCGGATCTGGGCTCGCCCCAGCGCCACGGCGGCCGGCCACGGCGACTACGCCCTGAGCGTGACGGGCAGCATCCTCAACTTCTTCGCCCAACATTACAACACAGCCTACCCCCTGGAGAAATCCGGTGAGTGAGGGCTCTCTCTCACGGGGCGGGGGGCACAGGGCCGTCCCGCCAACCTCCCGCGCCCCCCTCTCTCCACCCCCCCGCAGACCAGATCGGCCTCCCCGACTTCAACGCGGGCGCCATGGAGAACTGGGGGCTGGTCACCTACCGGGAGAACTCGCTGCTCTTCGACTCGAAGTCCTCCTCCAGCAGCAACAAGGAGCGGGTGGTCACTGTGATCGCACACGAGCTGGCCCACCAGGTAGCCGGCGCGGCATTGCGGGGTGCAGCGAAGGGAACGGGGGGGGGGCGCGGTGCTCCGGGAGGCGAGGGCACGGGTCCCCCCACTTGGTAGCCGGGAGGGGAGGAGGGTTAGCAGGTGGGAGTCACGCTGATGTCAGAAGGCGCCAGCCCAGCCGAAACCGGTGTGGCTCAGTGGATATAGAATGTCGGCCTGCGGACTCAAGGGTCCCGGGTTCGATTCCGGTCAAGGGCATGTACCTTGGTTGTGGGCACATCCCCAGTGGGGGGTGTGCAAGAGGCAGCTGGTCGGTGTTTCTCTCTCATCGACGTTTCTAGCTCTCTATCCCTCTCCCTTCCTCTCTGTAAAAAATCAATAATAAAAAAAAATATATATATATATATATATATTTTAATATGGAAGTTTTTTAAAAATATATTTTTTTATTGATTTTGTACAGAGAGGGAGATAGAGAGTTAGAAACATCGATGAGAGAGAGTCATCGATCAGCTGCCTCTTGCACACCCCTACTGGGGATATGCCCACAACCAAGGTACATGCCCTTGACCGGGAATCGAACCCGGGACCTTTCAATCCTCAAGCCGACACTCTATCCATTTGAGCCAAACCGGTTTGGGCAATAAAAATATCTATATCTATATCTATATCTATATATCTATATATATATCTATATCTATCTATCTATCTATCTATATATATATAGATATTTATTTTTTTATTTTTTTTTTTAAAGAAGGCGCCAGCCCAGGCCTGGCATTGGGGCTGCTCAGGGGGCTGGGGGGCTGGGGGGGGGCGTAAGGCCGTAGCAGCTGCAGGGCTGACCCCCGCTCTGCCCCGCCCCCACAGTGGTTTGGCAACCTGGTGACGGTGGCCTGGTGGAATGACCTGTGGCTGAACGAGGGCTTTGCCTCCTACGTAGAGTACCTGGGCGCCGACCACGCCGAGCCCAGCTGGAACCTGGTGAGCCCGCCGGGCACGGGCCCGGGGAAGGGGTGAGGGGGGCGGGGGGCGGGGGGCGGGCCCGGGGAAGGGGTGAGGGGGGCGGGGGGCGGGGGGCGGGGGGGCCCCGGGGAAGGGGTGAGGGGGGCGGGGGGCGGGGGGCGGGCCCGGGGAAGGGGTGAGGGGGGCGGGGGGGGGCCGGGGGGGGGGCCCGGGGCCCGGGGAAGGGGTGAGGGGGGCGGGGGGCGGGCCCGGGGAAGGGGTGAGGGGGGCGGGGGGCGGGCCCGGGGAAGGGGTGAGGGGGGCCGGGGGGCGGGCCCGGGCCGCCCCTCCCAGGACCGTGTCCTGTCTCCTGACGCCGCCGGCGCCCCCCGGGGCTTTGCAGAAAGACATCATAGTGCAGAACGAGCTGTACCGTGTGATGGCGGTGGATGCCCTGGCCTCCTCCCACCCGCTCTCCACGCCCGCCGAGGAGGTGAACACGCCGGCCCAGATCAGCGAGATGTTCGACTCCATCTCCTACAGCAAGGTGCCAGGCCCGAGGCAGCCGGAGGGGGGGCGGGGGGGGGTCACAGGGTCCTGCTGGCCGGGCACAGCTTTCTGAGCACCCCTCCCGCTCCCCCTCCCCAGGGAGCCTCCGTGATCAGGATGCTCTCCAGCTTCCTGACTGAGGACCTGTTCAAGAGGGGCCTGTCGGTGAGTGCACTGGGCCGACCCTCGGTGGGGGGGGGGGGGGGATTCCTCCAGCCCTCCCCCTGGGACCCCAGCTCAGCCCTCACCCCGGCCTCTCTCCACCAGCTCTACCTCCACGCCTTCTCCTACAACAGCACCACCTACCTGGACCTTTGGGACAACCTGCAGAAGGTGGGTAACAGCCTGCCCCCCTTTTCCCCTTCCCCCCGCACCCCCTCCCCACCAGCCATCCTATTGGGGTCCTGAGACGCTAGATGTCCCTGGGAACAGGGGCACCCAGCCCCCCAGCCCCCCAACCCCGGGCAGGTCATCTGGAGCCTTGGTTGGTGGTGGGGAGAATGGGCGCTGCCATGGCCCCTTGAAGGGGGTGTGTGAAACCCCGCAGGCGGCCTGCCGCACCCCGTAGGGAGCTCCTCGATGGGATCCACCCCTCTGAGTGCCCCGGACGCGCGGGCCTCCCGGCTCCCAGGCCCGAGCCCTCCTCTCTGGGGACTTTGGAGCCAGCCGCTCCACCTGCTCAGCAGTCCCGGCTGCCCTGTGCCCTCCCGGCCCCTCCCCTGCACGACTTTGCACCCCGGCACCCAGAGCACAGCGGGGACCCTCCCATCCGGCCCCGCCTTGCATGCCTGTCAGCTCAGACCCCAGCAGCCAGTGTCTTTGGGGCAGACCTTCTAGCACCTTCCGCCGGCCGTCCCTCCCTGGAGTCTGCCCGCTCTCCTTCATCCCCGCCTCTTCCCCTCCCTCCCAGCGGCCCCCCTCCCCCTTCCCCCCGGGGCCCTCCTCACCAAATGGCCCCTCCAGCCCCCTGGCTCTCAGGCCGGTCTGACCAGGGAGAGGGGGCCAGGGCTCGGTCGCAGTCACAGCTGGGCCCCAGGGTCCCCGTGGCCAAGCTCCAGCCCAGGTTCCATCTGCCAGGAACCTGCCCCCCACCCTTCCCCGCCTCCCTCACGGGCTACGTCCCTCCCCTCCACTCCCACCGGCTTCCTAGCCCTGCCTCAGTTTCCCACCCACGCCTCCTGCAAAGGTGCCCGCCGACTCCATCCCTCCCTCTGGTCCCCTCTTTCCTGAGCCCCCTCTTCCTGCAGCCTCTGGAGCCGCCCCCATTTCTCAGCCTATACCCTCCGGTACCCTCTTCTGCCCGCCTTCTTTGCCCTGTTGTCGTTTTTATCTTCTCCGCTATTCACAGACACGATTGGCTTTATGAGAACAATAGCCGAAAGCGGTGTGGCTCAATGGGTAGAGAGCGTCGGCCTGCGGACTCAAAGGTCCCAGGTTCGATTCCGGTCAAGGGCATGTGCCTTGGTTGCGGGCGGGCACATCCCCAGTAAGGGGGCGTGCAAGAGGCAGCTGGTCGATGATTCTCTCTCATCGATGTTTCTAACTCTCTATTCCTCGCTCTTCCTCTCTGTAAAAAAAATCAATAAAATAGCCCTGACCTGTTTGGCTCAGTGGATAGAGCGTCGGCCTGCGGACTCCAGGGTCCCAGGTTCAAATCCCGTCAAGGGCGTGTACCTTGGTTGCGGGCACATCCCCGGTATAGAGTGTGCAAGGAGGCAGCTGAATGATGTTTCTCTCTCATCGATGTTTCTAACTCTCTATCCCGCCTCTCTTCCACTCTGTAAAATATCAATAAAAATATATATATTTTTAAAAAATCAATATAAAGAAAACAATACATACGCACAGAGAGAACAAAGACCCAAGAGTACAGCAGCGACCACCTCCGCCTGTCCCCCCCCATCGGGGTGTTCATGGCGCTCGCCCTCCCCTGGCTCTGACTGCTCCCTCCCGTCCCGCCCAGGCCGTGGACGGGCAGACGGCCATCAAACTGCCCAAGTCTGTAAAGGACATCATGGACCGCTGGACCCTGCAGATGGGCTTCCCTGTCATCACCGTGGACACCAAGACGGGGACTGTCTCGCAGAAGCACTTCCTCCTGGACCCCGACACCCCCGTCACCCGCCCCTCAGAATTCAAGTGAGCAGACGGGGCGGGCGGGGGGGGGTGCCCCCCGGGGCCGATGTCCTCAGGGGGGTTCCCCAGGGGCCTCGCCTGCGGGGGTCCCAGCCCCAGCGGCTGTCCACAGGCCGGGAGGGGGGAGGGGGGCACGTGGTGCCAGAGAATGGGGCCTGGGCAGGGCGGCTCTGGCTCTGCGCTTGCGCCCGGTGGTGGCCATGGCCTGCCCTCTCTCACCGCCCTCCCTTCCCGGCATCTCTTGTTGCAGCTACGAGTGGATCGTTCCCATCTCGTCTCTGAGAGATGGCAAACCGCAGAACGACACCTGGCTAGAGGGACCCAGCATGAGTAATGCAGGCCTGCCCATGGGGACAGAAGCCCCGCCCCCCTGTCCCCCTCACTCCCCTCCCCCACTCCCCTCTCCCCAACTCCTGGCCCCTGTGCTGGGGTTCCCACCTCCTCTGCCAGGGCTTCCTTCCTCATTTCACGCCCCAAATGGAGCTTCTTTGGTTCTTTTTATTTATTTATTTGGTTCTTTTGGTTCTTTTGTTTGGTTCTTTTTATTTATTTATTTATTTATTTATTTATATATTTTTAAAATATATTTTATTGATTTTTTTTTTTTTACAGAGAGGAAGGGAGAGGGATAGAAAGTTAGAAACATCCATCAGCTGCCGCCTGCACAACCCCCTCCTGGGGATGTGCCCGCCACCAAGGTCCATGCCCTTGACCGGAATCGAACCTGGGACCTTCCAGCCCGCAGGCCAATGCTCTATCCACTGAGCCAAACCGGCTTCGGCTGCCTTCCTCATTTCACTCACCAAATGGAGCTGCCTTCTTTGGTTCTTTATTCCCCCTTTTTTTTTTTTTTTAATTTTTTAATATATTATATTGATTTTTTTTTACAGAGAGAAAGGGAGAGGGATAGAGAGCTAGAAACATCCATCAGCCCCCCCCTGCACGCCCCCTCCTGGGGATGTGTCCGCCACCAAGGTCCATGCTCTTGACCGGAATTGAACCCGGGACCCTTCAGTCCGCAGGCCGACGCTCTATCCACCGAGCCACACCAGTTTCAGCAAGAAGTTTAAGTTTAAAAAATGTGGCTCTCCAAAGAAATGCTAGAAGGGAGAGCAGGGAGGAGGGGGCGCTAAGCCCCACTGAAGAGACGGGCAGTGCCAGGGGGCTGCCTGGATGGATGGGAGTCTGAGCAGACGGGAGGTGTGAGGGTGGGGGTACCCCGGTAGCTGGCCCTGATGAGGTTCAGGCGTGGCATGTAGTCTGTCTGAGGTGACCAGCCAGCCAGAGGTAGAGATTGGCAGGGCAGCCGAAGCCGGTGTGGCTCAGTAGATAGAGCGTCGGCCTGCAGACTGAAAGGTCCCAGGTTCGATTCCGGTCAAGGGCATGTACCTTGGTTGCGGGCACATCCCCGGTAGGGGGTGTGCAGGAGGCGGCTGGTCGATGTTTCTCTCTCATCGGCGATTCTGGCTCTCTATCTCTCTCCCTTCCTCTCTGTAAAAAATGAATAAAATATATTAAAAAAAAAAAAAAAGAGAGAGAGAGAGAGAGAGAGAGAGAGAGAGAGAGAGATTGGCAGGGCAGGCAGCCACCGCCCCTCTCTCTCCCCTCCCCTTCCTTTCCCTCCTCTTCCCTCCCTTGGTTTTGCCCCAGAGGCTGGTGGCCAGCTGTTGCCCAGCTGCAGGAGGCTGCTCTTGGCTGAGGTCTGGAGGGCGGAGGTCAAGGGTCAGCCCCCGGTCTTCGGAGCCACCCCGCCCCAGCTTCGCCCTGTCCCCCCCACAGTTAAGGAGGATCTGTTCAAAACCACCCCCAACGGGTGGGTCCTGCTGAACATCAACGTGACTGGCTATTACCAGGTGAACTACGACATGGAAAACTGGAATAAGATTCAGGCTCAGCTGCAGAGGGACCTGAAGGTCAGTGAGCTTCTGCCACCCCGCCCCTGGCCCCCGCCCCCGGCCCAGCCCGAGGTCACGGCCAGAGGTCACACCTTCTGTTGCTCCTTCTAGGTCATCCCGATCCTCAACCGGGCGCAAGTCATCCATGACTCCTTCGATCTGGCCAGGTGAGTGTCACCTCCCTCCTCGGGCACAGGCGGGCTCTGCCGGAAGGCCTTGTGCCCCGAGCAAGTGCGTTTCCATAGTGACAACCCCTGAGTCTGACCTGCAGGTGTGAAGGGTCCCAGGTTCAATTCCCCTCTCCCCCACTGTGAGCAGCAGGCTTGTCGTCATCTTCCTCCTCATCATCATCCTCCTCCTTCTCCTTCTTCTTTTTTTTAAAAAAAAATATATATTTTATTGATTTTTTTACAGAGAGGAAGAGAGAGGGATAGAGAGCCAGAAACATCGATGAGAGAAAATCATCGATCAGCCGCCTCCTGCACACCCCCCACCAGAGATGTGCCCACAACCAAGGCACATGCCCTTGACCAGAATCGAACCTGGGACCCTTCAGCTCACTGGCCGATGCTCTATCCACTGAGCCAAACTGGGTTTGGCACTTCTTCTTCTTTTGTTAATCCTCACTGGAGGATACTTTTTTTTTTTTATGAAAAAAAATTTTTTTAATTGATTTCAGACAGGAAGGGAGAGGGAGAGAGAGGGAGAGAGAGAGAGAGAGAGAGAGAGAGAGAGAGAGAGAGAGAAACAGCAATGATGAGAGAGAATCATTAATCGGCTGCCTCCTGCAACTGGGCATGTGCCCTTGACCGGAATCGAACCCGGGATCCTTCAGTCAGCAGGCCAATGCTCTGTCCACTGAGCCAAACCAGCAAGGGCAAGGATACTTTTCCATTGGTTTTTAAAATATACATTTTTTATTGATTTCAGAGAAGAGGGAGAGAAAGAGAGAAACATCAAAGATGAGAGGGAATCATTGATTGGCTGCCTCCTGCACGCCCCCTACTGGGGATGGAGCCCACAACCTGGGCATGTGCCCTTGACTGGAATTGAACCCAGGACCCTTTAGTCCACCAGCTAGGCATCCATTGATTTTTTAAGAGAATAGAAGGGAGAGTGAGAGACGGAGAGAAACATGGATGTGGGAGAGACACATCGATTGGTTGCCTCCCGTACATGCCCCACTAGGGCTGGGGATCAAATCTGCAATGGAGCTGAAACCGGTTTGGCTCAGCGGTAGAGCGTCGGTCTGCGGACTCAAGGGTCTCGGGTTCGATTCCGGTCAAGGGCATGTACATTGATTGCAGGCACATCCCTGGTAGGAGGTGTGCAAGAGGCAGCTGGTCGATGTTTCTCTCTCATCGATGTTTCTAGCTCTCTATCTCTCTCCCTTCCTCTCTGTAAGAAAATCAATCAAATATAGATATATATTTTTTTAAAATCTGCAATGGAGCTACGTGCCTTGACCAGAATCGAACCCGGGACCCTTCAGTTCCAGGGCCGACGCTCTATCCACTGAGCCAAACTGGCTAGAGCCTCAGCTTTACGACGGAGATAATAAGCAAGGGATTGTGGCTGGCAGTGGGAGGGAGGGCAGGGCCTGGCTGGCCTTGTTTGTGGAATCGCCCAGCACCCACATTCCCCAGCACCCACGTTCCCCACCCCCCAGTGAACCCTGGAGCTGGTGCAGCTGGGGCTCTGGGACCTCAGGCCCCAGGGTTCCCAGAGAGGAGTAGCTGGGGGTGCTAGGTTGAGCCCCTCTGTTTGACCCTCCCCCCCCTCCCCAGTGCCCGCCAGGTCCCGGTCACGCTGGCGCTGAGCAACACCCTCTTCCTGATGCACGAGAGAGAATACCTGCCCTGGCAGGCCGCCCTGAGCAGCCTGAGCTACTTCAAGCTCATGTTCGACGGCTCTGAGGTCTACGGCTCCATGCAGGTACAGAGGTGGGGGGGTGGGGAGGGGCAGGCCGGCAGGGGGGCGCGGGACCATTTCGCCAGGCGCCTGGCGTCGCACCGTCAGGAAGCCCATGTAGGCATCGCCTGGCGCCTGGCGCGGTGAAACCCTCCAGGCCGACCGGGCCCCGGGCCTTTGTGAGCTCAGGCTGGGCATCAGGAGGTGGGCAGGCTGGGGAGGGCCAGGCAAGGGCCCAGGCCTCCAGCGAAGCGGGCGGATGTGGATGGCAGGCCTTTCAGGAGAGGCTTCTTGCTGGGGTGCGGGGCGCCTGTCTTCCCGGCTGCGTGGCCTTGGGTACCCCTCCTGAGCCCAGAGAACACCCCCCCCCCCCCCGAGAAATGTCTGTCTAGCGAGCCCACGGGGCAGAAGGGGCGGGAGATGCAGGTGTTAGCAGCTTTAAAACAGGGGAGGGACTCCCATGCTGAAACCGGTGTGGCTCAGTGGGTAGAGCGTTGGCCTGCGGACTGAAAGGTCCCGGGTTCGATCCAGGTCAAGGGCATGTACCGTGGTTGCGGGCACATCCCCAGTAGGGGGTGTGGTGCAGGGGGCAGCTGATGGATGTTTCTCTCTCATCGATGTTTCTAGCTCTCTATCCCTCTCCCTTCCTCCCTGTAAAAAATCAATAAAATATATTAAAAAAAGAAAAGAGCCGAAACCGGTGTGGCTCAGTGGATAGAGCGTCGGCCTGCGGACTGAAAGGTCCCAGGTTCGATTCCGGTCAAGGGCATGTACCTTGGTTGCGGGCATATCCTCAATGGGGGGTGTGCAAGAGGCAGCTGATCGATGACTCTCTCTCATCGATGTTTCTAACTATCTCTCTTCCTTCCTCTCTGTACAAAATAAATAAAATATATTTAAAAAAAAGAAAAAGAAAGAAAAGAAAAGAAAGGAATGGTGATGGTTAGTGTTGGGGTGCTGATGCTCTGCAGGGAAGCGCCTCAGCTCCACCATCAGATACGGGTCAGGGGGGATGGGGGCTCTGAGTGCCGTCCTGCTCTGGGGTGGGGTGGGGGGGCTCCGAGCCTCCGGTCACTTTGCCTCTGATGGCTGCCCACCCGAACCCGCCCGCACAAGGCCCCTCGGGGCTCCCGGCAGCCCAGGCTGCAGTCTCACCTTTGAACCCGCTCATGCTCTCTTTTCCTCAGAAATACCTGAAGAAGCAGGTCACGCCCCTCTTCCAGCATTTTGTAACTATCACCAGTAACTGGACGAAGCGCCCCGAGAACCTGATGGACCAGTGAGTGTGACCTTTTCCGGATCTGGAGGTCACAGGGGCCCCAGCCACCCTCACCTGGGGGGGGGGGGAGTCCGGAGTAACGCCCAGGCAGCGCTTCCCCCCCCCCCCCCCCCCGACCTCTCCGCTCCCGGCTGCACTGGGGGCGCCAGGCGGGGAGCGAGCCCCACCGGCAGGTGCCCTGCCATCTCTGCCTCTTTGCTAAGGCGGCCAGACGTCCCGCTTCGGGCGGGACAGCCCCGATTTCCAACAATTTGCGTCCTGTAGCATTTAAAAAAAAAAAAGTCCCAATTTTTGGAAAAAAATTTGAGAATCATTTTGGAAAAAAAAAAAAATCAGGACTTTTTTATTTTTTTTTAAATTATTTTTCTTTTCTTTTTATTTTTACTGTTCACATTTTTATTTTATTTTTTTAAAGAGGCAAATAGTGTTTTAGTATTAGTTATTTATTTATTTTTTTAAATTATATTTTATTGATTTTTCACAGAGAGGAAGGGAGAGGGGTAGAGAGCTAGGAACATCGATCAGCTGCCTCTTGCACAGCCCCTACTGGGGATATGCCCACAACCAAGGTACATGCCCTTGATTGGAATCGAACCTGGGACCTTTCAGTCCGCAGACCGATGCTCTACCCACTGAGCCACACCAGCTTTGGCTTTTTTTTTTTTTTTTTTTTTTTTTTTTTAAATCAGGACTTTTTTAAAATGCCGCAGGACGCGGAACAACTTGTTAAAAATCGGGGCATCTGGTCACCTTACTCTTTGCACAAAACCAAATTGCAACTCCCAAGTCCCCTCACCACCTGGTCACTGAGATCCTAGATGGGGAAGCTGGGGCTGGCACAGAGCAAAGGGGTCCCCAGGCACAGAGCAGAGGGGGCGCCCCGAGGACACGGCGGGCTGCAGCCTTAGCGCCCGGGCCTGGCCGCCCCTCCTGACCAAGTGTCCCCCGGGGCAGGTACAACGAGGTCAACGCCATCAGCACCGCCTGCTCCAGCGGGGTCCCGGAATGCAAGAAGCTGGTGTCGGACCTTTTCTCCCAATGGATGAGCAACCCCGAAACCAATCCGTGAGTGTCCCTCCCCCTGCTCCTCCCCGAGCTTTGTTCGCCCCCTCAAGCCCATAGCCCTAAGCTGATCCCGCCTTCCCGGCTGCTGCTCCGCCGCTGACCGCCTCCCCCCTCCCCCCTCCCCCCACCAGGATCCACCCCAACCTGCGGTCCACCATCTACTGCAACGCCATCGCCCAGGGCGGCGAGGAGGAGTGGGACTTTGCCTGGGACCAGTTCCGGAAGGCCACCCTGGTCAACGAAGCTGACAAGCTCCGCGCAGCCCTGGCCTGCAGCAAGGAGGTCTGGATCCTGAACAGGTGAGGCCTGCGGGCACGGTGGGCGAGTTCCCTTCCCCCCCACCCTCCCCGGGATCCCGGATGGAAGAGAAAGAACCGTCCTCCCAGGGCCTCCATGCTCACCAAATGGCATGGGGTGGGGGGAAGGATGCTCCCATTTTACAGATGGGGACACTGAGGCTCGGAAAACTTGCCCAAGGTCAAGAAGCTTTAAGGAGGGATAGAGTCAAGAATCGAGCCCAAGTCTGGGCTCGTGTCCTGTGGTTTTTTTTGTTTGTTTTTTTTTATATTTTATTGATTTTTTATAGAGAGGAAGAGAGAGGGATAGTTAGAAGCATCGATGAGAGAGAAACATCCATCAGCTGCCTCCTGCACACCCCCTACTGGGGATGTGCCCGCAACCAAGGCACATGCCCTTGACCGGAATCGAACCTGGGACCTTGCAGGGGGTGTGCAAGAGGCAGCTGATCGATGTTTCTCTCTCATTGATGTTTCTAACTCTCTCTCCCTCTCTCTTCCTCTCTGTAAAAAAAAATCAATAAAATATATTAAGAAAAAAAAAAAAAGGCAGAGACTGGTTTGGCTCAGTGGTAGAGCGTCGGCCTGCGGACTGAAAGGTCCCGGGTTCGATTCCGGTCAAGGGCATGTACCTTGGTTGCGGACACATCCCCGGTAGGGGGTGTGCAAGAGGCAGCTGGTTGATGTTTCTCTCTCATTGACGTTTCTAGCTCTCTATCCCTCTCCCTTCCTCTCTGTAAAAAATCAATAAAATATATTTTTTTTAAAAAAAGCGGGGGTGGGGGGGAGATGGAGGACAGCTGTGTGGGGAGGGCAGGTGCCAGCCTGGCTCTCCGACGAATCATCTGACCGCAGCCCTCGGCCGCGATCGCTAACCAGACCCTGCCCCCCCACAGGTACCTGAACTACACTCTGAACCCCGACCTCATCCGGAAGCAGGACGCCACCTCCACCATCAGCAGCATCGCCGGCAACGTCATCGGGAAGACGCTGGCCTGGGACTTCGTCCAGATCAACTGGAAGAAGCTCTTCAACGAGTGAGTCGCCCCAGAACGTGGCAGGGGGCGCAGGGTGTCTCTGTGCGTGGAACACAGCGGGGCTGGGAGCCAGGGGCGAGCCCTGCCAGGGCGCGGGGGCTGGCAGCGAAAGAGCACATGGGCGAAGGGACAGTCTGGCTGGTGGGAGTGAAGTCTGCAGAGACGGGAGCAAGGACATCACAGTGAGACACACACACACACACACACACACACACAGCCCGTGTTCAGGTCCCCTTGCATCGCATCTGCAAGACGCACCGATCACAGCGCGCTGTGCGGATGCAGCACCGCCTGTCAGTCACTGTGTGCTAAGTCCCGCCCTCCTCACGGTTCATCTCTCTCTCCCTGACCTGCAGTTACGGCGGCGGCTCCTTCTCCTTCTCCAACCTCATCCAGGCCGTGACCCGACGGTTCTCCACTGAGCACGAGCTGCAGCAGGTGAGCAGCCCTGGGCCCCGGGAACATCCGGGTCTAAGGCGGGGAGGGGGGGTGGGGGGCGCCAGTTAGCTCCCCCGAGTGTGGTCCCTGGGAGTGTGGCTCCTTGTGGTCAGGCCTCCCTCAATGAGAGAAGCTGGGTGTCCAGACTTTTATTGATTTTTTACAGAGAGGAGGAGAAAGGGATAGAGAGCCAGAAACGTTGATGAGAGAGAAACACTGACCAGCTGCCTCTTGCACACCCCCCACCGGGGATGTGCCCGCAACCAATGTACATGCCCTTGACGGGAATCGAACCTGGGACCTTTCGGTCTGCAGACCGATGCTCTATCCACTGAGCCACACCGGTTTCGGCTTTTTCTTTTTTTAAAAAAATATATATATTTTATTGACTTTTTACAGAGAGGAAGAGAGAGGGATAGAGAGTTAGAAACATCAATGTGAGAGAAACATCGATCAGCTGCCTCTTGCACACCCCCTAGTGGGGATGTGCCCGCAACCAAGGTACATGCCCTTGACCGGAATCGAACCCGGGACCTTTCGGTCTGCAGGCCGATGCTCTATCCACTGAGCCAAACCGGTTTTGGCGCTTTTTCTTATATATATAATTGATTTCATAGAGGAAAGGAGAGATAGAAATATCAATGATGAGAGAGAATCATTGATTGGCTACCTCCCGCACGCCCCCTACTGGTGATCGAGCCCACGACCCAGGCATGTCCCCTTGACCGGAATCGAACCCGGGACCCTTCAGTCCGCAGGCCAACGCTCTATCCACTGAGCCAGATCGGACAGGGCCCACTCTGTCTTGATTACCGTAGCTTTGTAGTGAGTTTTAACATTAGGAATATGAATAACACTACTTGGTTCTTTTTTTTTTTTTGCAAGATTATTTGGCTCTTCTAGGTCCCTTGAATTTCTTTTTTTAAAAAAATATATTTTATTGATTTTGTACAGAGAGGAAGGGAGAGAGATAGAGAGTTAGAAACATCGATAAGAGAGAGTCATCGATCAGCTGCCTCTTGCACACCCCCTACTGGGGATATGCCCGCAACCAAGGTACATGCCCTTAACCGGAATCGAACCCGGGACCCTTGAGTCCCCAAGCCGACGCTCTATCCACTGAGCCAAACCAGTCTCGGCGCCTTGAATTTCTTTATGAGTTTTAGGATCGGATGCTAATTTCTGCACTAAAGGGCCATTGGAACTTTGATAGGGATTTCATAGGATCTGTAGATCCATCCATTCAGGGAGTGTTGCTATGTTAATAACATTCAATCTCCCCCTCCATTAACATTTATGGGGTCTCTTTTATTTAGGTCTTCTTAATCGCTTTCCAAAATGTTTCGTAGTTTTCTTGTCACATGTATTTCCAAGTGTTTTATTCTTTCTGATGCCATTGTAAACGAAGCTGCTCTCTTTAATTTCGGTTTCAGATTTTTCAGGGCTGCTCTGTAGAAATACAACTAATTTTTAACATAGCGCTCTTGTATCCTGCCACCTTGCTGGACTCATTCGTTCAAATCATTTTTGGATCCCTTCTCGGCCTTTTGGCTAAGATCAAGTGCAAATCATTTTTGGGTGTAGATGTCTAGGGATTTGCTGTATGCAGATCGTGTCATCTCTACGTCTTCCTCTCTCATCTAATTGCCCTCGTTGCAATGCCCAGTACTAACGCATTTTTTAATCTTTAAAAAAAAAAAAAGCAAACAGCCGAAACCGGTTTGGCTCAGTGGATAGATCGTCGGCTTGGGGACTGAAAGGTCCCGGGTTCGATTCCTGTCAAGGGCATGTACCTTGGTTGCGGGCACATCCCCAGTAGGGGGTGTGCAAGAGGCAGCTGATCGATGACTCTCTCTCATCGATGTTTCTAACTCTCTAACTCTCTCCCTTCCTCTCTGTACAAAATCAATAAAATATATTTTTTTTAAAAAAGCAAACAAAACAAGCCACTTTTTGGCCGAAGCATCTGGGTCATTTGTATTATGAAAATGGCCACCTTTTTTTAAAGTCAGCCGTTCCGTTGCCATGGCCTGTGTTTCACTTGCCACTCTCCCCCGCCCCCACCCCAACCCCCTCCCCCCCTCCCCCCTTGATTGGATTGAGACTGCAATTCAATTAAAAACCGAGAGTCCATGCCGTGGTGAATCACACGCTGCAGGCTCAATCATCCAGGAGCCTGATTGAACCCTGGGGCCTGTCACTTCTTAGCTCTGCCCCAGATAAGGACTTGGCCCCTGGGGAGTGGGGGGAGGGGGAATAGGGGTGGCGGGGGGAGGGCCAGGACCGGGCCCGCTCTGCTCAGAGCCGCCCGAGACCAGCCTGGGCTGAGGCTCTCTCCCCTTCCTCCCGGCAGCTGGAGCAGTTCAAGAAGAACAACATGGACACAGGCTTTGGCTCCGCCACGCGGGCCCTGGAGCAGGCGCTGGAGAAGACCAAGGCCAACATCAAGTGGGTGAAGGAGAACAAGGACGCGGTGCACTTGTGGTTCAGAGAGCACAGCGCGTAAGGCCCAGGCTGCGCCGCCGCCCGGCCCGCCCGCACGGGAGGTGCCCGCACGGGCATCTGTCCCCGCCGCTCGCCCACCCTGAGGCCCCACGCCCTCCCTCAGGGACCCAGTCCCCGGCCTTCCCCCCCCCACCCCCCCCCGTGCCAACCGCGCCCCAGGCCTGGCATGGCTCCCGTCGCCCAGAGCCCTGGCGCTGATCTCAGGGAAGCCCCGGCTCCGGGGCCAGAGCAGCAAAGCCCCACGCGGACTTGGCTCGGCCTCGGGGAGCTGCCCACGCCCCCCCCCTCCCCCACCTTCCCCACAAAGAAAGACCCTGAACCTGGGGACTCCACCCGACGCCAGATCTGTATATTTTTTTTTTTTTTCTAAGAGAAAATATAGATAAAAGGATTTCTAGAGGAGCTTCCAGACTCATGACTGAACCAGAACAGGGGGTGGGGGGGTGAAGGTGGGGTCCCCACGGCAGCTGGGGAGCTGGGGCGACAGGGGGTGGTGTGTGGATGGAGGGAGTCTGTGCACTGACCACTGGGCCTGACGGGTAAGAGGAAGTGGCTGTTATTATGGTCCAGGCCCTGTTTCCGGGTCCAAGGCCCTGTCCCCTCACAAGCTCCCCTGTGGTCCCCTGGTGCCTGCACATCAAAGGGGGGGCGGGGCCCGCCGAGGTGGGGCGGGGCCCCTCCACTAACCGGGTCCCCTCCGGGCCAGCCCTTCCTGTCGCCAGCGCCCAGCAGCAGTGGCTGGCACTTGACCTTGGGGACCAGAGCTCAGGGCCCTGTTGGGGGAGTGGTCGGCAAGGATCCTGGTCTCCGTGCCTGGCACTGAGCTCAGTGCGTATGCGCATTCTCTCATCTGCTTCCCAGCAGTCCCGGGGAGCAGATTGGCATAGTCTTTATTTATCGAGGTTTTGCTGATAAGGAAAGAGGCTCAGGGAGGTGAAGTTCCGATTCAGTGGAGCTAGAAGGAGGCCTTAGACCAGCTCCCCGGTCCCTGCCTGAGCGAGTGGCATTGAGGCAGAAGCTATGACAGACACACCTCACATGCTCGGCCAGGGCCACCTGACAACTCACTTCCCTGGCATGCGCAAGGCCCCGTGTGGCTGGAGGAAACTGGTTCCTGCGCTGCAGCGAGATCAGAGATAGACCTGCCTGCAGAACCTTGCTCAAGCAGAAACCGGTGTGGCTCAGTGGATAGAGCGTCAGCCTGCGGACTGAAAGGTCCAGGTTCGGTTCCGGTCAGGGGCATGTACCTTGGTTGCAGGCACATCCCCAGTGGGTGTGTGCAGGAGGCAGCTGATCGATGTTTCTAGCTCTCTGTCCCTCTTCCTTCCTCTCTGCAAAAAATCAATAAAGCCGAAACTGGTTTGGGTCAGTGGGTAGGTCCCAGGTTCGATTCTGGTCAAGGGCATGTACCTTGGTTGCGGGCACATCCCCAGTGGGGATGTGCAGGAGGCAGCTGATCGATGTTTCTCTCTCATCGATGTTTCTAACTCTCTTCCTCTCTGTAAAAACAATTTTATATATATATATATATATATATATATATATATATATATATATATATAAAAGGCTGAGGTGAGGCGCGCAGCCAATGTCCAGCCACACAGATGGTGAGAGATGAAACAGAGGGGCCCGAGACCAGGAGACCAGGACCCAGGCTTTATTGGGGAGAAGACCCCTGCCGGGCTGCCTTCTGGAGGAGAAAGAGCTGGGGTGAACACGCCTTTCGAGGGGAGGAACAGGAAGGGGCGGGGCTTAGGGCACTCAGCACATGCTGATTGGTTGTTTCCTGTAAGCCACATGATTAGGGACCTAGGGACTTAGGAATGGGGCGCTTAGGGTATTTGGCAGGTGCTGATGGGCGGTTCGATGTCCAGTCCCTGTAAGGTGCCTGGTCAGGTGCTCAGGAATGTCCGTGCTGCAGGGTCAGGTTACGTCATCCTCCGCCCATCAGCTGGGCGAAGGGAGGATCTGTCAACGGGGATCCCCAGGAAGGTGCGGGCAGACCAGTCGCCCCAGGCTGGGCACCAGCACTGGCACCTCTCCTCCCCTGTCAGTCACTTAGCAGAGAGGGATCAGCCGAGGGCAGCATGCCCGGGATGGAGTCACGGGCCAGACGGATGGGGGCAAGGGGCTGCCATTCCCAAGAGCCTTCCCTTTCAGGGGGTGGGGACAGGGGTGGCATGAGCCCAATCCCCCTGGGCCCTGCTCCCCGACTCCAGCAGCGTCTAGGATGCCTCTCGGGCAGCTCCAGCCGGGGTGCTGGCGGCCTCTTGCCTCTGGGCACCTCTTGGGAGGGAGGATGGGAAAGTAGAGCTGCCAAGTTCGAGAAGACACACCGCTCTGGCTGCTGCTGGTAAAGGCCAGGACTCCCTTGGGCTCTCCGCCAGCCCTGCCACGGCTCCAGAGCCGGGGGGAGCGGCCATGGGTGACGGGGCCAGGGATACCGCTCTCTGTCCCTTTAAGATGAGCTGTACGCAGACGGGTGGGAGCCAAAGGAAGGAGATGGGGCAGGTGTTCAGTTCTGCCTTCGGTGCAGATGCCCTGAGACCGGGGGCCAAGACCTTGGGTTCCCCTGGAAAGCAGAGAGCACTGTGTGGGGAGTCAGGGCCTGGACACGCACACCCAGCTTGGGGTTCACAGAGCCTGTAAGGAGGTGATTAAGGAATAAAGGAGGTCAGATGCGTGGGCCCCCATCCCCTAGAACAGGTGACCTTAATATATATATTTTATTGATTTTTTACAGAGAGGAAGGGAGAGGGATAGAGAGCTAGAAACGTCGATGAGAGAGAAACATCGACCAACTGCCTCCTGCACACCCCCTACTGGGGATGTGCCCGCAACCAAGGTACATGCCCTTGACCGGAATCGAACCTGGGACCTTTCAGTCCGCAGACCAACGCTCTACCACTGAGCCAAACCGGTTTCGGCAAGAACAGGTGACCTTAGAGGGAGAGGTTAAGACAGACACACAGACCACGGGGTGACCATGTGAGGACACGGTGAGCAAAAGGTTGGCAAGCTCAGGAGGGAGGCCTGAGAAACCAAACCTGCCAGTCACCTTGATCTTGGACTTCCAGCCTCTACAACTGTGAGGAAACTAACTTGGGTGGTTCAGCTACTCAATGCGTGGTCTTCCGTTAGGGAAGTGGTCGGCAAACTCATTGGAACACAGGGCCAAAGATCAACAGGACAACGATGAAAAAAAATTTTTTTAAAAAAATATACTTTATTGATTTTTTTTACGGAGAGGAAGGGAGAGAGTTAGAAACATCGATGAGAAACATCCACCAGCTGCCTCCTGCACACCCCCCACCGGGGATCTGCCCGCAACCAAGGTCCATGCCCTTGACCGGAATCGAAACCTGGGTCCCTTCAGTCCACTGGCTGACGCTCTATCCACCGAGCCAAACTGATTTCGGCTGAAATTTCTCTCGAGAGCCAAAAACCCGACTTCGGCACAGGGACCATCAAGTTTCAATTGCGCTGCATGTGGGTGCCCGCGCGTAGTAATTTGTGGAAGAGCCACACTCAAGGGGCCAAACTCGCGAGCCGCAGTTTGCCGACCATCGTGTAAGGGCAGCCCGAGCCCACTAATACACTAGCCTGGCCCCTGGGGCCCACTCACAGGCATCCTTTGAAAACAGTTTCGTATCATGTGGACGAGCCCCGGTGGCCATGGCAACCCGCTCTGCCGCCATGCACAGCCGGCCAGGTGGAGAGACCTTCCTTGTGCGATAAACATTGTCAGATTGGCGAGGGCCCACAGCACCACTGGGAGGGCATGACCTGTTCCCCACAGGATGGGAACATTTCCCCTTTCCCAGAGGCCAGAAAAGCACCGAGCAAAGCAGTTGTTTTTTTTTTTTAAAAAAATTTATTTACATTTTAATCCTCACCCGAGGATACTTTTTCCATTGACATTTTTTTAAAAATATATTTTATTGATTTTGTACAGAGAGGAAGGGAGAGAGATAGAGAGTTAGAAACATCGATGAGAGAGAGTCATCGATCAGCTGCCTCTTGCACACCCCCTACCGGGGATGTGCCCGCAACCAAGGTACATGCCCTTGACCGGAATCGAACCTGGGACCTTTCAGTCCCCAAGCCGATGCTCTATCCACTGAGCCAAACCGGTTTCGGCTCCATTGCCTTTTTTTTTTTTTTTTTTAAATATATTTTATTGATTTTGTACAGAGAGGAAGGGAGAGAGATAGAGAGTTAGAAACATCGATGAGAGAGAGTCATCGATTAGCTGCCTCTTGCACACCCCCTACTGGGGATATGCCCGCAACCAAGGCACATGCCCTTGACCGGAATCGAACCTGGGACCTTTCAGTCCCCAAGCCGACGCTCTATCCATTGAGCCAAACCGGTTTCGGCTCCATTGACATTTTTTGAAAGAGAGAGAGAGAGAAATGTTGATGGGAGAGAATGATACAGATTGGTTGCCTCCTGCATGCCCACTGACCAGGGTCAGAGAGGAGCTTGAAACCCAGGTACATGCCCTTAACTGGAATTGAACCCGGGACCCTTTGGTCCACAGGCTGACGCTCTATGCACTGAGCCAAACGAACCAGGGCTGTGTTGTGTGTGTGTTTTTTAAAAGTATATATTTTATTGATTTTTTACAGAGAGGAAGGGAGAGGGAGAGTTAGAAACATTGATGAGAGAAACATGGATCAGCTGCCTCCCGCACACCCCCCACCGGGGATGTGCCTGCAACCAAGGTACATGCCCTTGATCAGGATCGAACCCGGGACCCTTTGGTTCACAGGCCGACGCTCTATCCACTGAGCCAAACGGGCTAGGGCTGTGTTGTGTTTTTTTAAACACTAAGTATATAGGGGTCTGCCCTCAGCCCACCCCATTCCCCATCCATCCCATCAGCCCCAGCCCTGCCAACATGATGTGTCAAGCAGCCCCCCGTGTTTCTGCAGCTCAGGCTGTGCTGTTCAGGGCACTGATCATTCGGGGGAGGTGGGGCTGCCTCCAGGAGCTGGGGGTGTCCCAGCCCCCACGCCAGCCAGGGAGGCCACCGAACACGGCTTCCGTGAACGGCATCACTTGGAAAAGGGATCCCTGGCTACTGGAAAGCTTGAAAACCGCTGACCTCGCACCTGAGGGCGCCCACGCTACAGGCTGGAAAGGGGGGGGACAGGCAAGGCCATTAATAGAAGATGCTCAGGTGGCTCCCCTCCAGGTCGTCCGGCCAAAGCTCAGGGCAGCCCCCGAGCTGCAGGCCTGAGCTCTGGAGAGGGCTTTCGTCGCTGAAGTGGAAGGTGGGGCCTGGTCCCTGGGGCTCCGAGCTGGGCAGCACGTCTGCACTGTGGCTCCAGTATCCCCACTGGGCCTGAGGCTGCAGTCTCTGGCATGCCGGGCCGGGCAGGAGGGGCGGGGTTTCTGGCCACAGGCAGGACTCCGGAGCCACACAGATACCCTGCAAGACAGACGAGAGCAAGCTGGTCAAGGGGCCGCGATGGCCCAGACCTTGAACCTGGATGCTCCTCAGAGTGTGGCAGGCAGCCTCCAAACAGCCCTGGCGTCCAGAATGCAGGTTAAGAGTGTCACTGCCAGGATTCAAACCCCAGCTCTGCTAGCCACCAGCTCCAGGAACACAGATAGCTTCTTCTAGCCTCAGTTTTCCCATCTGTACATTGGGATGATGATAATACCTGCTTCGTGGGGCTTGAGGCAGGGCAGAATGAGTCAACCCATGGGCAATAATAGACATTTTGGCTATGAACATGCTTATGTTATGGGCCATGGTTCACGGGCCTCATGAATGATGAATGAAGGTTGAAGGAAACATGAAATTCACCAGCTCAAAGCTCGTCGATCAGGAAGCCCCTAAACCTGGAGCTGCGGGGCTTCCCTAGTCCTCACGGGGCGTGAGGATGTCTGGGTGTTGGTGGCCTTAACTGCGAGGGTCCCATCTCTTTCCCCAAGGGGCCAGCGCCCTCTCTCTCCATCTCCCCTTCAGCTTCTCTCTATCCCTAACCAGGGTGGGATTGGATAATCGGGATCCAAAAAGGATAGAATCTACTGCAGACTAGAGCCTACCTACCCACCCCGTCCATTTCCAACTGCAGCCTGGGCACGGTACCTGGTACAGTGCAGCGGGCTCCGGGGCTGCGGGGGTCCCGGGCTCCAAGGGCGTCTGCGTTCCGGAACCAGCTTCGGGCGGCGTCCAAAGGGCCGCATCGGGGGCCCTACGTTGGGACACTGGCGGAAGCGACTGCGCCCCGGAGTAGTAAGGAGGTGAGACCCAAGGACCCACGTCGGGGATCCTGCTCCCCAAGCATCCGGGCGCTGCTGGGACTCCTAGACAGGCAGGCGGGGACCCCCAAGACCCCGCAGCCTGGGCGACGGAGCCCAGAACCCGGCCGCGCGCTGGCGTCGACGTCGACGTCGGCGTCAGCGCCTGCGCCTGCGCGGAGCCGCCGCCGTCGGGGCAGTCGGGGCAGAGCGGGCAGCCCCGAGGCGCCGCCGCGTCGCTGCTGCTGCTGCTGCTGCTGCTGCTGCTGCTGTTGCTGCTGCGGCTGCTCCGGGGCCGCGGGCGCCGGCACCGCCGCAGGCTGTCCTCGCTGAGGCCCAGCACGGCCGACAGGTGGGCGATGTAGCGGATGGCCAGGCGCAGCGTCTCGATCTTGGTGAGGCTCTGGCCGGCCGGCGCCACGGACGGCGGCAGGAAGCGGCGCAGCTCGTGCAGCGCGCGGGCGAGCGTGCGCATGCGCAGCTCCCCGCGCCCGCTGGCGCCCTGCCGCTGCCCGCCGGCCGCCGGGGCGGGGCGCGCGCGTCCGGGCGCCGCCGTCGCCGTCGCCGTCGCCGTCGCCGTCGGGGCGGCCTGCGGGCTCCGGGCGGGGGGCTTGGGCCGCGAGGGGACCCCGGCGCCGCCGCCGCCGCCGTCACAGGGGCACGAGCCCGACGAGTCTGAGGAGGACGAGGCCGGGGACGTGGAGTCCGGGTGCGCGGCCGCCCAGCCCCAGCCCTGGGGTAAGGTCCAGGGGTCGAGGGTCTGCGGCGGCGGCGGGGACCGGGCCATGGCCGGCCGGGGGTGCCCGCGGGGCTCCGGGGCTCCTCCGCGGAAGGCTGGGCTGGGCCGCCTCCAGGGCCTGAGCTTTTTATCCCGGACAACGAAGGTGCGAGGTGGCCTCCCGCCAGGTTGCAGAGAGGTGTCAAAACCCACAGAGCCCAGGGAAGGCCTGGGCAGGGGGGAGGCCTGGGAAAGCGGGCCCATTTGCGGAGGTGTGGATTCTGACTCCTCACGGGGGGCGGGGGGTGCTCTAATGGAGGCCCCTGCAGCCCGGGAAGTGTGGGAGGGACGATTCGCATCTGGATGGAGCTGCTAAGCTTCTCAGCCACCAGGCTCCCGTCCACCCCAGGGCGAGTGCCCAGGAGCGGTGGGCAGTGCCATCGCCTCTGACTCCCGGCGCCCAAGCTGCTTCTCAATGGACCATTGCGCCCCTCTCGTCACCATCCCGGGTGGGGAGCGCGCTGTGCCCAGTAACTTGCGCCCAGTGCCTACAAGGGTGCCCAGGACAAGCCCCGAGGGACCTGCCAGCAGTGATGCGGGGTTGGGGGTGGGGGGGAAATAGGCGGGTGCAGGTGGACCCTTCCTGGGTTCCTTGGAGCCTGCACCTGCTGATTTGCTGAGTGACACCGAGAAAGTCCTCTCACTGCCCACAGCTCATTTCTTTTTTTTTTTTTTCTTTTTTTAAAAAAATATTTTATTGATTTTTTACAGAGAGGAAGAGAGAAGGATAGAGAGTTAGAAACATCGATGAGAGAGAATCATCGATCAGCTGCCTCCTGCACACCCCCTAATGGGGATGTGCCCGCAACCAAGGTCCATGCCCTTGACCGGAATCGAACCTGGGACGCTTAAGTCCGAAGGCTGACCAGTTTTGGCTTTCTTTTCTTTTCTTTTCTTTTTTTAATATATTTTTTTAGTGATTTCAGAGAGGAAGGGAGAAGGAGAGAGAGAGATAGAAACAGCCATGATGAGAGAGAATCGTGGATCGGCTGCCTCCTGCACGCCCCCTACTGGGGATCGAGCCTGCAACCCAGGCATGTGCCTTTCGGTCAGAATTGAACCCGGGACCCCTCTCAGTCCGCAGGCTGACACTTTATCCGCTGAGCCAACCTGGGTAAGGCCCACAGTCATTTCTGTTCCAGAAAAACAACAGAGGAGCCCTAGCCATTTTGGCTCAGTGGATAGAGCGTTGTCCCGGGTTCGATTCTGGTCAACGGCACATGGCCGGGTTGCAGGCTTGATCTCTGGTAAGGGGAGTGCAGGAGGCAGCCGATCAATGATTCTCTCTCATCATTGATGTTTCTCTCTCTCTCTCCCTCTTTGAAATCAATTAAAAAAAAAAATATTTTACTGATTTTTTTACAGAGAGGAAGGGAGACAGATAGAGAGCTAGAAACATCGATGAGAGAGAAACATCGACCAGCTGCCTCTTGCACACCCCCTACCGGGGATGTGCCCGCAACCAACGTGTGCCTCTGACGGGAATCGAACCTGGGACCTTTCAGTCCGCAGACCGACGCTCTACCACTGAGCCAAACCTGTTTTGGCTGAAATCATTTTTTTTTTAAATGAAAAGAAAAACCAGGGAGGAGCCTGGAGAAGGAGAATGAACGGGGTGCAGTGGACACGCCCAGGCCTGCCCGGCCAGACCCTCTTTATTTGCTGTGTGACTTCGGACAAATGACTTCGCTCCTCTGAGGCTCAAGTTTCCTCGTTCTCAGCAATGACGTCACGCACCAGCCCGGATGGCTGCTGGGCCTCGGGGGAACCACCCACAGAACCACTTAGCGTGCCCTTGGCCCTGGGGCTCAGTGTGTAATACCTTCATTTTATAAAGAAGGGACTTCCATTTCAGGATGCTCATGGGCATTATTCACTTAATTCGTGTTTGTTTAGCAACTGGTAAACGTCAGGCGCGCCAGGGTGAGCAAGCGGGGCGTGTTCTCTGCCCACATGAGAGTTCATTTTTTTCGTTTTTTAAATACATTTTTATTGATTTCAGAGAGGGAGAGAGAGAGAGAAGCATCAATGATGAGGGAATCATGGATTGGCTGCCTCCTGCACGCCCCCTAACTGGGGACTGAGTTGGTAACCCTGACATATGCCCTTGACCGGAATCGAACCCAGGACCCTTCAACCGCAGGCTGATGTTCTATCCACTGCTAGGGCCCTTGATGAGATTTTAGTGTTTTGTTGTTGTTTTTTAAATATGTTTTATTGATTTTTACAGGGAGGAAGGGAGAGAGATAGAGAGTTAGAAACATCGATCAGCTGCCTCTTGCACACTCCCTACTGGATAGGTGCCCACAACGAAGGTACATGCCCTTGACCGGAATCGAACCCGGGACCTTTCAGTCCACAGGCCGACGCTCTATCCACTGAGCCAAACCGGTTTCGGCTGTGATCTTTTTTAAAAGGGCAGACTTGGAGACTAAAGGGCCTCATCAGGGCCAGAGACTAGTGCTCTGGTTGAAGAGGTGAGAGATCACAGCTGGGCCTTGACCCAGGCCTGGTTCTGGGATAGGGGGAGAGGCAGATAGAGGGCATTTTGGATGTGGGAACAGCCTAAGCACAGGCCTGGCAGTGGGACTTCCCAAGGTGCTCCCTGGGAGTTAGAAATAGATGAACCCATAGCAGCCTGAAGAAGTAGATGGCTTTCCCTAGCCGGTGTGGCTCAGTGGGTAGAGCGTCGACCTGTGGACTGACGGGTCCCGGGTTTGATTCCGGTCAAGGGCACATGCCCGGGTTATGGGCTCGATCCCCAGCGGGGGTGTACAGGAGGCAGCCGATGAATGATTCTCTCATCACTGATGTCTCTTTCTCTCTCTCCCTTTCTCTCTGAAATCAATAAAAATATGTTTTAAAACAAAATAAGTAAGTGGCTATCTAATATTTTGTGGCTGTTCTTTAAAAACGAACTTTTAGTTACACCAATTACATAAACACATTCTCTTTGTAAGAAGTGGAAACATGCCCTGACCAGTGTGGCTCAGTGGATAGAGCGTGGGCCTGCAGACTGAAAGGTCCCAGGTTCCATTCCGGTCAAGGGCATGCACCTTGGTTGCAGGCACATCCCCAGTGGGGGGTGTGCAGGAGGCAGCTGATCGATGTTTCTCTCTCATCGATGTTTCTAACTCTTTATCCCTCTCTGTAAAAAAAAATCAATAAAATATATATATATATTTTAAAAGAAATGGAAACATGAGAGATAAAGCTGGAACCCCTATAAACCCCCACTTACCATAGCTGGGAACAGCTATGGTAAAGGGTTGTCAGGTGTCTTTCCAGACCTGGTCCATGCATGCACATCAGTCAACATATGTCCTTAGAAGCCACACACAGTATAAAGGCGGTACCATTGGCCTTTTCCACAGGCCAGCCTGTAACTTGCTCTTTTTTTTTATTAATATATTTTTTATTGATTTTTTACAGAGAGGAAGAGAGAGGGATAGAGAGCTAGAAACATCGATGAGAGAAAAACATCGATCAGCTGCCTCCTGCACACCCCCTACTGGGGATGTGCCCGCAACCAAGGTACATGCCCTTGACCGGAATCGAACCTGGGACCTTTTAGTCTGCAGGCCGACGCTCTATCCACTGAGCCACACCGGTTTCTGCTGTAACTTGCTCTTTTTTTCATTCGGTAGCGTATATGAGAGCATTCCATGTGAGGACATGTGTAGTTCGCTCGAAGTTGGTCACAGTTGATTTCAGTGTTCATCCATTTCCATCGTAGAAGACAATTTTAAAAATGCATATATATTTTTATTGATTTCAGAGAGGAAAGGAGAGGGGGAGAGAGAGAGATGGAAACATCCATGATGAGAGAGAATCATGGATCGGCTGCCTCCTGCACGCCCCCTACTGGGGATGGAGCCCACAACAGGGGCCTGTGCCCTGACCGGAATGGAACCCTGACCTCCTGGTTCCTAGGATGACCCATCCCCTGAGCCACGCCGGTTGGGCCTCCTCAGAACGTATTCTGAAATACGTTGGAGACAAGATGCTCCTGTGACCACTGTAACATGATGATAAAGTCATAACCGACCGGGAGAAGCATAGGTCAGGGCAGCTGTTTGGTTTATTGTAGCTGCTGGGAATGAGGAGAGGGAACTTTATCCGTAACGTGAAAAGAAGATGCAATCGGTTAGCCATGCCTGATTTTACACATGCTTTCTTTGGAAAGAAGCAGTTGGCTGTGCAGCATTTCAGGACTTAAAAGGGCTTAAACCCACGTTAAAAAAAAATACTAAAGCACTTTTTCCTGCGGGCAGAGTAGACTCAGAAAATATTCAGTACTGCCGAAACCGGTTTGGCTCAATGGATAGAGCATCGGCTTGGGGACTGAAGGATCCCGGGTTCGATTCCGGTCAAGGGCATGTACCTTCATTGCGGGCACATCCCCAGTAGGGGGTGTGCAAGAGGCAGCTGATTGATGACTCTCTCTCATCAATGTTTCTAACTCTCTCTCTCTCCCTTCCTCTCTGTACAAAATCAATAAAATATATTTTTAAAAAAGAAAGAAAGAAAAAAACATTCAGTCCTGCACTTCTTGTTTTTTGGTGTTTTTTTTTTTTAAATCTTCACCCGAGGATATGTTCTTATTGACTTTTCCAGAGAAGAAGGGAGAGACATTGATTGAGAAACATTGATTGGTTGCCTCCCGCACCCACTGGTGAACCCCAAACCCGGATATGTGCCCTGACTGGGAATGGAACCTTTTGGTGGACGAGACGATATTCCAAAGGACTAAGCCACTCTGCCAGGGCGTCCTGCACTTGGAGGCTGAAATAATGGCAAAGCAAGTAATCGGGTTTCTTACTGATACAGCGCTGGAATGTCTTCAGGTCTGGCCCAACAGCCGGCTAGCTTTGGAGTGGTCAGGTACCCTTGTGACCTCCAGGAAGGTTCTAAACACCCAGTATTGCCCAGCCAGGGTGGCTCCGTGGTTGAGCATCAACCTAGGAACCAGGAGATCACGGTTCGATTCCCAGTCAGGGCACACGCCCGGGTTGCGGGCTTGATCGCCAATGTGGGGCGTGCAGGAGGCAGAAACATCACTGATGTTTCTGTCTGTCTCTATCCTGCTCCCTTCCTCTCCACAATCAATAAAAATATATTTAGCCGAAACTGGTTTGGCTCAGTGGATAGAGCGTCGGCCTGCGGACTGAAGGGTCCCAGGTTTGATTCTGACAAAGGGCACATGATCCCCAGTGGGGGGCGTGCAGGAGGCAGCCGATCCATGATGCTCTCTCATCATGGATGTTTCTGTCCCCCTGCCTCTCCCTTCCTCTCTGAAATCAATATATATATATATATATATATAATTTTTTCTTAAAGCCCCTGCAGTTCCCAGCCTGTCTTGCAGATGGAACGGCCAGTGAAATGTCGGGGGAGGTATTGAAGGCGGGCTTCTAGGAAAGTGCTTTAAGGCAGGGCGGTATCCTCCTGTGGCTCTAACCACTTCCATTTTCTGGAAAAACAGGCGTGATGGCTGTAGCTCCAGCAACCGCTTTGTGACCCGGAAGCAATCTCCAGGACAGAGGTCACCCCACTGAGGACGGTGGAGCAGAAAGCAGCCCGAGGCATCAGTGACAGCATGGAAGCGCCACACCAGCCCAGGACGGTCTGCCCGTGAGTTTCTTTCATGTGTGAGACAACGAATCACCAGCTTCTTTGTTGTTGTTGTTGTTGTTTTTGAATTGATTTCAGAGAGGAAGGGAGAGGGAGAGAGAGAGAGAGAGAAACAGCCATGATGAGAGAGAATCATGGATCAGCTGCCTCCTGCACGCCCCCTACTGGGGATGTGCCCGCAACCCTGGGAAGTGCCCTAACCAGGCATTGTGCATAGGTTGATGCTCAACCCACTGAGCCACACCGTCAGGCCTGAGGTCCTTTCAGAGCTGAAGCCAAGCATCCGGAGAGGATGGCGATGCTGCTTTGGGCTCTGGGCGGTCTCCTCAGCCCAGCCTGCTCTCCTTGGAGCCCGAAGCTCTGGCTCGGCCTCCGGCTCAGCCCGGCCTGCTCTGGGGCTGGAGCCACAGGCGCCTCCACCTCTGGCTGAGCCTGTCTGCGCGGCTCCAGCCGGCTGGCCGCGTGAGGACCCTGACGCCTCCATCCCATCATCCCCGATCCACTTCCCAGGACCCCCACCCCCACCCCCAACCCGCAGTCCGACGAGCAGGCTGGGAGTGTTCCCCTGAAGCGCCCCCCGTCCTAAAAGGACTTCAGGCCTGACGGTGTGGCTCAGTGGTTGAGCATCAACCTATAAAACAATTCCCAATCCGGGCACGTGCCTGGGTTGTTGCAGGCTCCATCCCCAGAAGGGAGCGTGCAGGAGGCAGCCGCTCCGTGATTCTCTCTCATCATCAGGCTCTGGTGCTGTTGGGGGACCGTGGAAGAGAGGGGGGGCTGGGTCAGGTGGCTTAGCCCAGGCCTCCCCGATGGCTCTGCACCTGCGCACCTGCTCTCCCCCCCCCACCCCCCCGGCGGGCACCCAGGTCCAAGGCTGGAGGCGGGTGACTGCCTGGCCCCCGCCCCGTCGGGCTGTGGGAACGGGGCGGGCAGGCGGGGCCAGGTGGTATTCTCATTACCAGCCAGCAGCGAGGGCCGGCCGCCACCCCGGGGCCGCCTTCACACCTCCCTCCGCTCCGCCTGTTGACACAGGCCGCCTCCCTCGGGGGACAAGGTGTCGCCTTGGGAACTGGGGTGTGCAGGGGCCTCCAAAACAGCCGGCGGCAGGCCCCCTCGGCATCCCCGGGGCGCACGTCTGGGCTGGGGGGGAGGCTGCAGGCCCCCCCACTCCGGGGCCCCGGGGAAAGGCAGAGGGAGGACACCCTGAGTCAGCCCGCCCAGCTCCCGCTGCCCCCGGCACAGCCAGGGAGGCCCGTGCCAAGGCCGTGCCACGCAGAGCACCATCAGGGTCCCCGCGAGGCCCAGAGACGGACAGCAGGGGAATGCTGCGGGTCCCCCTCCAGCCTCCTTCTCTTCCTTCTCTCTTTCTCTCCTTTACCAAAGCAAGGAGTGCTGTGACAGGAAATCGAGAGCATTCAGACAAACAAAAAAAGGAATCTTGGCTCAGTGGATAGAGCGTCGGCCTGCGGACTGAAGGGTCCCAGGTTCGATTCCGGTCAAGGGCATGTACCTTGGTTGCGGGCACATCCCCAGTAGGGAGTATGAGGAGGCAGCTGATCGATGTTTCTCTCTCAGCGATGTTTCTGATTCTCCCTCTCCCTTCCTCTCTGTAAAATATCAATAAAAAAAATATATATATTTTTTTAATGTAAACATTACAGGTGAAGATTAAAGTCTTCATTGACCCTCCCCCCGACCCCGAACCCAGACCTCCCCTCCCACAAAGAAGTCCAGGTACGTCACTGGATTTGCTGAGGACTGGGGCCTTAGTCTGTGCTTTCCCACGGTAGGTCTTTACAGAAGGCAGGGCGTAAATATGTATAGGCTCCATATTCGATGACTTTCTATGGAGGGTTTTTTTTAGATTCTCGTTTTCTTATGTGTTTGCTTTTATCAGTGGTGCCTCCTGGAATGTTTCGTTACTTTTTTTTTTTTCTTCCCCCTGCAGCTTGCTTCTGTCCCTCAGCAGTATGCCTACCCTTGTGCCTTTAATCTTTTCTAATCAGGATGAATTCCCATCAGGGAACCGCCGGGCCAGGGCACGCTGAGGCTGTCCTGAGGTGGGGACTGGTCACGGGCAGCTGGTGCGGGCACACCTGTGTGCCCGCCTGTGCCAGACGCTGACAGCGCATGCCCAGGGCCTGGGCGAGGCATGATCTCCAAGGGGGAAGAGCTGCATCTGGGGTTTCTCCCGGTGGGGGGCCCTCCAGAGCCGAGGACTGAGTTCATTCTATCCTCAGTTTGGGGCCGTAATCAATACTAATCACGTAAGACCCTTCTCCTGCTCCATTCGTTATCTGATCCATTTAAGCTCTTGCACTTCCTCTAGAGCAGTGTTTCCCAAAGTGTGGTCCGCGCCCCCCCCAGGGGTGCGGGAAGAGTCTGGTGGGGGTACGTGCGGCACCAGAGTTTGGTGGGGATAGGCACTGCACCGTGCTTAGCGGCGCCTCATTCTACGTTCTCACGAGGACGAGGGGTCCTCAGCGTTACGACAATTACGGAAGGGGTACACCTATGTCAAAGTTTGGGAAACACTGCCCTAGAGGTTCCCCAATCGGTCCAGGGACATCCCTGTCCCCCAGCCTTTGGCAAAGGAGGCCACACAGACTCCGACCCCCCCAGCTCCCGTCCTGCCCAGGCATTCCAGTTCAGTCTGCGAGGGCTCTGCTTTTTATTTATTTATTTATTTATTTATTTTTAAATATGTTTTATTGATTTTTCACAGAGGAAGGGAGAGGGATAGAGAGTTAGAAACATCGATGAGAGAGAAACATCGATCAGCTGCCTCTTGCACACCCCCCCCTGGGGATGTGCCCGCAACCAAGGCACATGCCCTTGACCAGAATCGAACCCGGGACCCTTCAGTCCGCAGACCGACGCCCTATCCACTGAGCCACACCGGTTTCGGCCCCACTCTGCTTTTCGTTGGGTGTAAAGTCAGGTGCCTTTGATGAGGTGGGGAGGGGTGTCCTCCTTCCCCTGCTCTTGGGAAGGAGGACGTGGAGGTGGCTGAAGGCCGGAGCCACCCAGTGACGTGGGGTGGGAGCCCAGGCGGGGGTTCTAGCCCTGCGGCGGCCTGGGCCGGCCCTGAGCACATGCCTCCCCTCCTGCAGGCCCGGTCGCCGGCTGGCACTCGCTGCTGTGAGCGGTCAGCCTGTACGTCCTGCCTGGAGAGAGCGGGCTGTGTGCTTCCTGGGGGCTGGGGCTGGCTGTGCCCCAGGTTGGCAGCTGAGCTGGGCCCGCAGATCCCCAGGGAGCTGGCGAGGGCTCAGAGCCCACGGAGTTTCCGTCAGCTTGTGGTTTGGCGATTTCAACCTTCGGTCCAGGGCTGCGTGTGGGGAAGCCGGAAGGGACCCGAGCCCTGCTTGTCCCCAGCCCTCCTGAGCCAGTCCCCTCCCCCCTTTCCCCTCTAGGCTCCATCTCGCTCTGCCTCTCGGATGGATGAGCAGGTCCAGGAAAGGCAAGTGGCCTGTCGGGGTCCCAGAGCCCATCTCGCCGGCGCTGAGCCAGCTTCACCCACTTCTTAAGCCAGCGCGGCACCTCTGGCACCCCGTGCCCGCCACTCCCACCCAGCACTGGCCCTCGCTCCGGGAGAAAGGCCTCTGACCGGTCCGAGGTAGGTGTGCCTTTTCCGCACCCTAAGATCCCAGCTGGCTGGCAGCGCCCTCGGCTGGCTGCGGCTGGAAGTGCAAGGACGCTGTAGTCTGTACACCTATCCCTACTGTGTGCTGTGCGCGGGACTCCGGGTGGGCACTGTGGCCTGAGACTGAGACCAACGCTTTCTCACCAAGCGTGCAGAGCTCCCAGCACATCTGGGCATGCACTCGGGAGGCCCTGCTGCATTTTACAGTCGGAGAAACAGAGGCTACTTAATGCCTCAGTTACCCCACCTTTCACTGCAAAGCTCAGACCCCCCTCCGTGTACCCGGATGAAGCAAAGGAGCAGCGTGTGACCCCCCCCCCCCCAGGGCAGAGGCAGGGTCTGCTGGCCCTGTTCTCAGCCGGCTCCCAGGGCTCCTCTTGATCCTTAATCTCTCCCCTTTCTTCCCACCCCCTCCCTCCTCATCACCCCTCTGCCTCCTGTGACTCCCACTGGCTGCATATCCAGCTGATCCACGGCCAGGATAATCAGATTATCGTGGTTCCAGAATAATCTATTCCATATGGCTCGCCAGCTCAGTGGCTCCGGGAGCCAGAGGTGTGAGGCGAGGGGGCGATCCCAGTTGGAAGGGGGCTCCCTGAGAGCCTCGGGCTGGAGCGGGGAGGCTGCTGGGGAAGGAGGGAGGAGGAGGAGGAGGAGCTGGGAGCCTCGTGCTGGGCCCTCTGACTCCTCTGGGCTCCAGGCGGCCTCAGCCCCGCTCCAGCCTAAGCTCATCCGCATGCATCTGCTTTGGATCCATGGGGGGAGTAGGGGAGACAGGCACTCAGGGGCCTCTTCCCCGCTCTGCACTGAGGGGAGGCTCACTAAAGTCTGAGAGACCTGCCGAAACCGGTTTGGCTCAGCGGATAGAGCGTAGGCCTGCACACTGAGGGGTCCCGGGTTCGATTCCGGTCACGGGCATGTACCTTGGTTGCAGGCACATCCCCAGTAGGGGTTGCGCAGGAGGCAGCTGATCGATGTTTCTCTCTCATCGATATTTCTAGCTCTCTGTCCCTCTCTCTTCCTCTGTAAAAACTCAATAAAATACATTTTAAAAAACTAAAAAAATAAAGTCTGGGAGACTTTACTTTTCAGACCCGGACTGTCTGGCTCCATCCTCAGGGGCTCTGGTGCCGGAAGCTCAGGGTGGGCCCGGACACCTCTCTCTTTCTCCTGTCCACAGGCCCCTTTGGCACGGAGCGGGCATCCGGGCGGCTTTCGGGCACCCCCCCCCCGGCACCCTCACTCTCAGGGCAGCCCCCCTGGGGAAAGGAGCCATGGAGCCCCCCAGACAGAACCAGATGGACCCCGCTCTGTAGCCACATGACTGGGGACAGCCTCTCGCCACTCGGTCGCCTCCTCAACCAAGCGAGTCCGCAGCACCTGCGTCTCAGCATGGCTGTGAGCTGCGACCCAGCCGAGCCCAGGCACGTGGATGCTGCACGAAGCGTGTCTGGGGGTGTGATTGGATCCTGGCCACAGCGGACGCCACACACACACACACACACACACACACACACACACACCCCGAGGCACAGAAGTAGGAGCTGGGGGCAGGCAGTGAGTGACACGGGTAGGACATAGGACCTGGCGCGCACACACGCACACACACACACACACACACACACACCCCCGTGAGTGTGGCTCTTCCACAAAAGACCGCGCACAGGGCAGTTGAAACTTGCGGCCCACGCGCAGAAGTCGGCTTTCAGCTCTCCAAAGAGATGTCAGTCGTCTTGTTGCTATCTGGCTCTGTTGACTAATGAGTTTGCCGACCACCGTCCCAGGTTGTCTGAAGGAGGGGGCTTCCTAAGCGGTAAGGCTGGAGGGTTCCTGGCAGCAGGGGACCCCCAAATTAGGAGCTTCCCGGGGGGCGCCTGCTTCCTTCCCCCGGGGCTCTGGCTCCAGCCGGACAGGAATGAAGGGATGGGGGGGCGCAGATTGACATCGCACCTCTGATTAGCACCCGCATGTGATGGGAGAGGGGGCAGCGCCCCAGACCCCGCTTGGCCTGAGAGACCGGCTGGTCCCTAGCAGGAAGGCCGAGGCCTATGGGGGTGCTGCCCTGTCCTGCCCCCCCCCCCCACCGAACTCTCACCTCCGCTCAGCGGGGCTGCCCCCAGACCTCATTTCCCAGCCTTACACTTTGGGGAGCGGCGGGCAGGCTCGGGCAGGGGAGCGGGAGCCACCGGGCCAGGCACTTGTCAAAACACAGGCCCCCAGGTGTGAAGTCCTCGCCCCAGCGGGGGGGGGGGGAGGGGGGGGCGTGTGGGCTCTGCCGCCCGGAGAACTCATTAACTCGGGCAGCTCCCAAATGAACCCACCAGCGCGGCCGGCGATAAGGACATCAAAGGTGACAGGCATGGGGAAGGGAAGACCGGGGCTGGCTGGCAGGAGGTGGCAGGGCCCGGCTCCAGATTGGGGGTCCCTCCTGTGCCCCCACTGGGCCCATCAGGCTGACTGACCACAGTCTGGGCCCAGAGACCCCAGGGGCAGCAGGAGAGGGAGGGTCTCCCACGTGGCATCTCCAGTTTGTTAGCATTTAGAGCTGAAGACACTGCCTCTTTTTTTTCTTAATATATTTTATTGATTTTTAAAAAAAATATTTTATTGATTTTTTTTACAGAGAGGAAGAGAGAGGGAAAGTTAGAAACATCAATGAGAGAGAATCATCGATCAGCTGCCTCTTGCACACCCCCCACTGGAGATGTGCCCGCAACCAAGGTACATGCCCTTGACCGGAATCGAACCCGGGACCCTTCAGTCCGCAGGCAGATGCTCTATCCACTGAGCCAAACCGGTTTCAGCGACCCTGCCTCTTGCATGCCATTTTGGCGGCTCTTCGTCTGCACACTCACCCCTGGGTCTTTTTATTATTATTATTATTATTATTATCATTATTATTCTATATTTATAATTTACTAACAGAATAAGACTTCTACAAGTTACCATGTGTACGTTTTCTGTGACTACATGTTTCTGTGTGCATATATGAATGAAGAACAGTTTGGAAAGTAGGACCAGGCCAAAACCGATTTGACTCAGTGGATGGAGCATCAGCCTGCAGACTGAAAGTCCCAGGTTCGATTCCGGTCAAGGGCACGTACCTTGGCTCTCTATCCCTCTTCCTTCTTCCTTCCTCTCTGTAAAAAATCAATAAAATAAAAATTAAAAAAAGAAAAAGAAAAAGTAGGACCATAGGTGTCACAACCATTTTAGAGAATGAGAAACTTAAACTTAAAAAATATATATATATTTTTACTGATTTTAGACAGGAAGGGAGAGGGAGAGAGACCTAGAAACATCAATGATGAGAGAGAATCATTGATCGGTTGCCTCCTGCACGCCCCCAACTATGGACCGAGCCCCAAACTTGGGCATGTGCCCTTGACTAGAATCGAACCAGGGATCCTTCAGTCCACAGGCTGACGCTCTATCCATTGAGCCACACTGGCTAGGGCACCCCTGGGTCTTTTTAACCCTCCCTTGGCGCTGTAACAGAGACCCGCTTGTCACACAGCACTGGGGCACCCTCTCCGCTCCCCATCTCTCGGCGGCTCACGTGTCAACGTCAGGTATTAGGTCCCCAATCTGAGATTCCTCGGGAGCTGGACCCGTGTTCTCAGGACAGTCTTGTCCAAGTACGGACAATTGATTTTGGACTCAAGATACAAATTCACTTCGGAGCATCACTGCCAACAAACCAGTGGCGATCACAACCATATGGGGACTGGAGGCATTTTTAATACTCAGGAGGCTGGCCACAGGTGCCCAGGCCCTCTGAGACCCACCACCCTCCTGCCTCTCAGCCTTTGCCTTCCCCCCTCCCATGCTGGGCACAGCACACTCTGCCAGGGCCCAGCCACTTATTGCCTCCCGTCTAGCGGGGTAAAGGGGGGCCCAGTCACTGGGCTCCAAGAATCTGGTGATTCTTGGCTTGAGTCTGGAGGCCCCAGAAAGCATCCATCAGCCAAAACTGGTTTGGCTCAGTAGATAGAGCGTTGTTCTGTGGACTGAAAGGTCCCAGGTTCGATTCCAGTCAAGGGCATGTACCTTGGTTGCGGGCACATCCCTGGTGAGGGGTGTGCAGGAGGCAGCTGATTGATGATTCTCTCTCACTGATGTTTCTGGTTCTTTCTCCCTCTCCCTTCCACTCTGTAAAAAATCAATAAAATATATTAATAACAAAACCAAAAAAAACAGATCTCACTGTGTTTTTTTTTTGTTTTTTTTGTTTTTGTTTTTTTTATAAATATATTTTATTGATTTTACACAGAGAGGAAGGGAGAGAGATAGAGAGTTAGAAACATCGATGAAAGAGAGTCATCGATCAGCTGCCTCCTGCACACCCTCTACCGGGGACATGCCCGCAACCAAGGTACATGCCCCTGACCGGAATCGAACCCGGGACCTTTCAGTCCCCAAGCCAACACTCCATCCATTGAGCCAAACCGGTCCCGGCCAGATCTCACTGTTGAGAGAGAGAGAGAGAGAGGGAGAGAGGGAGGGAGAGGAAGGAGGCATCCATCAGCCCAGTCCAGGAGGGCAGACCCTGAGAGAGAGAGAGGGAGAGGAAGGAGGCATCCATCAGCCCAGTCCAGGAGGGCAGACCCTGCTGACGGCTGCAGGCTGAGGGGCCAGGCTCTCCTTGGGAGTATATGGGGCCTGCCGTGTGCACCCAGGCAGGTTGGCACTGCCTCTCCTGGCTGTGACTGGGCACAAGCATTTGGAGACAGACTGCCAGCGTGGGTTACAGAAGCTGCCAGAGGAGGTCACTGCATAGACAGTAAAGACAAGGGGAGGGCAGCGGTGGGCTGAGATGCCAGGGGAGAAGGTTCCAAGCTGCTCTCCTTGCTTTCCTGCCAGCTCACCCTCCGGAAGCCATGGAGGTTGCAAACAATAGATCTTTTCTCTAAGACGTGAAGCCAGGCACCAGGAGCGGCCCGGTCTGTCTGGAGGGCATCATGAATGAAGCAGCTGTTAGGACAGGTGCTGACGCCAACCCGAGCGGTCAGGTAGGCCATATAGATAAATCTTCTGTGAGATCTTCTGTGTGACAGTCCTGTTGTCTGTAAATACAGAGCATCTGCATGCCTTTCGTTTTTTGTGTGTTTTTTAAAATATATTTCTGTATTGATTTCAGAGAGGAAGGGAGAGGGAGAGATAGAAACATCAATGATGAGAGAATCATTGATCGGCTGCCTCCTGCACACCCCCTACTGGGGATCGAGCCTGCACACCCCCTACTGGGGATCGAGCCGCAATCCGGGCATGTGCCCTTGGCCAGAATCGAACCCGGGACCCTTCAGTCCACAGGCCAAGGCTCTAGCCCCTGAACCAAACCGGCTAGAGCTTGTTTTTTTCTTATTGCACAAGCCAGACCCTCCAGGAAGATGCTGAATAGGTGTGGGTAGGATCAGACATTCTTTTCTCAATATTAGTGGGAAAGCTTTCAGTCTTTCACTATTTAATGTGATGTCAGCTGTATGTTCTTTGTAGATGCCTTTTGGATGTTTTTATTGGTTGCAGAGAGGGAGAGATTGAAATATCAATGGTGAGAATCATTGATCAGCTGCCTCCTGCACGCATCCCACTGGGGGATCGAGCCTGCAACCCGGGCATGTGCCCTTGACCCGAATCGAACCCAGGATGCTTCGGCCCGCAGGCCGAGGCTCTATCCACTGAGCAGACCCAGCTAGGGCTGTAGATGCCTTTTAGCCGGTTGAGAAAGTTCCCCTCTATGCCTCGTTTGCTGAGAAGTTTTATCGTGACGGGGTATTGGATTTCGTCAGATGTCACATGTTTTTTAACGTGTCATTTCCACGGCAAAGCTTGTCACACCTGCCCCAGAGTGACACAGCCAGAGGGGACAACAGGCCAAACCCCGGGGCTGCCAGGCTGAGGGTGTCCTGCAGGGCCGCAGGCTCACCCCTCCCTCAGCCCAGATGGTCCAGCAACCTGACCAGATGCAGCCAGCTTGGGGCACCCAGACCACCAGCCTTGGAGGAGGAATGGATTGCTGTTCCCCTCACCTCCAGCGGGAATCGGGGCCCTCGCTGGTGCAGACCTGGATGCAGCACGCCCCTAGAGTCCCATGATACAAATCGGCAACAAAGGTGCAAGAAAATTCCTTTCTTTGCATAAGGTCCCCAACAGGTGAAGACAGCCCGAGACCCAGGTCCTGGGCTTCAAGGCCTGTGCTCCTGCTTCCTTTTCCCCGCTGAGCTGGCCCAACACCCAGGGCTGGGCGCAGGCAGGAGGCCCGAGGGGCAGGGGCTGGTGCCCAGCCATGGCTCAGGTGGGGCCAACCTGGTGCAGCCAAGCGGCCGGCACCTTCGCCCCCCGTCGGTTCAAAGGTTCGGGCCCCGCCCCCCCGGGCCCCGAGCCGCTTTGAAGTGCTGATGGGGCCTGGAAGGGGCCACTTCACACCTCGGGCTCCGGATAGAGCGCTCGCCTCGGGGATAAAAAGGCCGCCTGGCCGCCGTCCCTCCCGAGACCGCGCCGCCGCCGCCGCCGCTGCTGCTGCTGCTGCTGCCGCTGCTGCTACTGCCATGGCCCAGCCCCTGTGCCCCGCGCTCTCCGAGCCCTGGATCTTCCCCGCGGGCTGGGGCGCCGCTCAGCCTCCTCCGCCCGCCGATCGGGGCCGCTGCTGCTGCTGCTGCTCGCCCGCATCCTCCCCGAACTCCTGGGGCAGCGCCCCGGCCGGCAGCCCCGCGCCCAGCCCCCGGCGCCCCGGCGCCCGCGCGGCCCCGCGGGGCCCCCGAGCCGGGAGGCGCCCCGCCCCGGCGGCCGGCGGGCAGCGGCAGAGCGCCAGCGAGCGCGAGAAGCTGCGCATGCGCACGCTCGCCCGCGCGCTGCACGAGCTGCGCCGCTTCCTGCCGCCGTCCGTGGCGCCGGCCGGCCAGAGCCTCACCAAGATCGAGACGCTGCGCCTGGCCATCCGCTACATCGCCCACCTGTCGGCCGTGCTGGGCCTCAGCGAGGACAGCCTGCGGCGGTGCCGGCGCCCGCGGCCCCGGAGCAGCCGCAGCAGCAGCAGCAGCAGGAGCAGCGACGCGGCGGCGCCTCGGGGCTGCCCGCTCTGCCCCGACTGCCCCGACGGCGGCTCCGCGCAGGCGCAGACGCACGCGCATGCGCACGGCCCGTGCGCCGCCGCCCCCGCCGCGGTGGGGTCCTGGGGCCCCGCGCCCGCCGGTCCTGGAGCCGCGGAGGTGCCCGCGCCCTCGCTCTGCGAGGCGGCAGCGCGCCCCGAAGGGCTTGCGGTGCAGCCGGGGCCCTCGTCTCCGGTTAGTATCTCCCGTCCCCGCCGTCGTGTGGGCGCCGCTCGGTGTCCGCGCAGCCCGGCCGCCCCCCGCTGGCTCTCCGGAGCCTCCAAAGCCGGGGTGCCCGGTGCCCGGCGGCGAGGGCAGGGAGGGGACGCAGACGGGCAGGGTCCTCTGAGGGTCACGCCGTCCCCTCTCCCCCCAACAGCTCTTCCCTGGCCACGTGCTGGCCCAGCTGGAGGCCTGGATGCCCCCCTCGCCCCTGGAGTGGCCCCCCGGCCTGAGCAGTTGACGTGGCGGCGGACAGCCGGCGGCCTGTCTGCTGTGAGCGCCGCGGTCCGTGCACCTTCGGAGGGCGCCCCGTCCAGGCCCCTCCCCCGGCGGAGGGCGGCGGCCGGGCTGGCACGGGCATGCCTGCGGGTGAGAGCCTGTCCCGCCCCGACCACCTTCCCCAGCCCCTGCCGCGATGGGACCCGCAGAGCGCGCCTTGAGGCAGGCAGGCGGGAGGCCGTGCTTAGGGCGTATTTATTTATTTGTGAATAAACTGTGCTGGTGTCAGTTGGCAGTTTCTTTCTTCGCGTGGATGCAAAGCTCCCGCCCTCTCCTCCAGAGCGCATAGGAGAGCTGGGTTTCTTGCAATCTTCAGCCCCCCCGTTCAGAAGGTCGGGTCAGCCTCCAACTGGCAGGCGCTTCATCCGGGAAAGTGCAGGAAATGGAGTCTGTCCATCTTTTCTTTGAACCTGGTGGGCGGGGGGCGGGGGGGGGCATAAACCAAAGGATCTCTAGAGAATACACCTCCATCCGTGAATGCTTACTGCATCGGGTCCTTTACACATTTTATACCCAAGTAAGCACTTTGCAGAAGCCTAGACTCAGGGTCAACCCTCCAGCGCTGCTAGGATTTTGTCAGCTCCATTCATTCCGGGACTTGGGGGACACTGGCTCCAGGAGGCCATTTCCCATGTCCCCAGCCCTATATCCCCCTTGTGCTGGAGCATCCTGGACTCTGGGGTTTTCCCATCTTCCTTCACCCCCACGTGGTTTAGGGACGTAAAATAACGGCGAGCCAATCCTGTGTTTATGGCACCTTGACCCCCCCCAGAGGCCTAGGTTGAAGCCAGGCCCATCTAACTGCATTCACCCCTGTTCACGTTGGCTGGACTCAGATTAGGGCAGGGGTGCGGGGGGAGGGGAGGCTTGAGGCCAGGAGTCTGGCCTGGACCAGGGGGGTCCGGTGAGCAGTCAGCCCTGGCAGGTGAGGTGGACAAGGGACAGAGCGTCTGTCCAAGGGTCCCTCAGCGCTCTCTGGACACCTACCTCTCCCCTGCACGCCCTCAGCCTTCTTTGAAACACAGGACTTGGTATTTGCTTTTCATAAGATCTTTAATGAGATGTAATTTGCATACTATAAAAAGTTCACCTCTTAAAGTATATTCGAATGATTTTAAAATACTCAGGGAGTTATACAGCCATCACCACTAATTTGTTTAAAATATATTTTTTTATTGATTAGGGAGAAGAAGGGAAAGATAGAAACATCAATGATGAGAGAGAATCTCTGATCAGCTGCCTTCTGCACTTGGAGATGGAGCCTGTGCAACCCAGGCATGCGGCCTTGACCGGAATCGAACCCGGGACCCTTCAGTCCGCAGGCCGATGCTCTATCCATTGAGCCACACCAGCTAGGGCTATCATGCTATCATCACTGATTTTAGAACATTTCATTACCCCCCAGAAGGGAACTCTGAAACCTGTATGATTTTATTAGCCAGTGCCACCCTAATAAATTTAATCAAAACAAAAATCTGTATCCATTAGCAGTCACTCCTCACTATTCTGCTGCACCCCAGCCCAGCCCACCACTCTGATTCCTGTCTCTATAGAGTTGCCTGTTCTGAACATTTCATATGAATGGCCCCTAGGATATGGGACCTTTTCTGTCTGGCTTTTTTCACTTAGCGTGCGGTTTCCAAGGTCCCCCCTCCCCCCCTGCGTTTTCTGTGTCTCCGTCCTTAAGTTTATGTCTTTGCCCTGGACCAGTGGTCGGCAAACTCATTCGTCCACAGGGCCAACTATCAACAGCACAACGACTGAAATGTCTTTGGAGGGCCACATTTTCTAAACTTACACATCTTCTCACGCAACTTCTTCAACACACACTCGTGAAGGCCGTGGTATTTTGTGGAAGAGCCACGTGTGGCTCGCGAGCCGCAGTTTGCCGACCACGGCCCTGGGTTTGCACAAATACAAATCCCTTTGTATTTAGAGACCACAGTTTGTTTACCTGTTGGTGTCCATGGGTTTGTCTTGCTCCAGCTCAGGCCAGCGGGGGCAGTCAGTCATTCAGAGTGGGGGGGGGGGGTCCCTGTCCTGCATTTTAGGGGGTGTCTTCAGAGAGCGGGATCCCAAAGCAGAGGCCCTGCCTTGGTGGGGGGTGAGACCCCTTTTCCCTCACCTCCACCCCACAATCACTCTCCCCTCCCAGGACCCTTTCTCCAGGATCCTTACCCGGTTTACAAAGTCTATTTGCATGGCAAAGGTCCCGCCGTGCAGGAGGAGGAATTAAAGTTATTAGCAAGTCTTTTCACAGCTAAGTGGGGCTTGTTGGCCGGCCCCTCCCCCGCCGAGGGCCTCTGCCGCGGCCCCCTCCCCCCCCAGGGGAGCTGGGGGACTCCCGCCGCTTATTAGCGCCTGAGTGTGGCTCTCATTAACAGGGCTCTGCTAATGAGACGGAGCGCAGGAGATGAGACGGGGTCGCCTCCCACCGCTCGCTCGGCGTCCCCACCCCTTCCTGGGCCGGCCGCCCCTAACCGGCAGAAGGAAGCCCCGATGCCTGATCAGAGAGACAGGATAGCCACCAGTGTGCCCAGGTAGGCGAGCCGTGGTTGCACGTTCTCATTGCTCAGCTCATCTGCGGGGGGAGCCCTAGCTAAAGGGCCATGTTGCCGAAACCGGTGTGGCTCAGTGGATAGAGCGTCGGCCTGCGGACTCAAGGGTCCCAGGTTTGATTCTTGGTTGCAGGCACATCCCCAGTAGAGGGTGTGCAGGAGGCAGCTGATTGATGATTCTCTTGATTCTCTCTCATCGATGTTTCTAACTCTCTTCCTCTCTGTAAAAAAATCAATAAAATATATTTAAATATATATATATATATATATATACACACACACACACACACACACACACACATTAAGTAAATAAGTAGCCTTAAAAAAAGTACAGTAAGAAAGAGGCTAGCCGAAGCTGGTTTGGCTCAGTGGTAGAGCATCCGTCTGCGGACTGAAAGGTCCCAGGTTCAATTCCGGTCAAGGGCGTGGACCTTGGTTGTGGGCACATCCCCAGTCTGGGGTGTGCAGGAGGCAGCTGGTCGATGTTTCTCTCTCACCGACATTTCTAGCTCTCTATCTCTCTCCCTTCCTCTCTGTAAAAAATCAATAAAATATATATATATTTTTTAAAAAAGAGGCTAACTGATACCATGCTGACACAGATGTTCAGTGGTGGCCTTGGGATTGGGCCCCAGATGTGACCCCAGAGCCTGTGCCTCGTCCCAGGGGCACCAGCCTGTCTCAAGGCTGGCGGCTCGGCTCACTCACCGCGGCCCTGGGCAGGGGCCCTGGTCTGGAGAGAGAGAGAGAGAGACAGAGAGAGAGAGAGAGAGAGAGAGAGAGAGAGAGAGAGAGAGAGAGGGGGTGGGGGGGCAGGCAGCATCAGCACGGGGCGCCGCCCAGCCAGCCTGCTAGCTCTGGTCACCTCCTCACAGCGCGTGCGCAGCCTGCCGGGTTCCAGCTCACGTGACAGAGAAGCCAGGTGCTGCGCGTGGGACATGAAACCACCGTCTCATTCTAATTTCAAGTCCTTTTAGCCTCAGAGCCGGCGGGGCGCGGGGAGGCGCGCTATTTCACAGGTCAGGGTGAGGAAGGTTATGGGATTTTTCACCGAACCAGTACGTGGCGTTTGGGGTGGGGAGGAGGATGGGGGGGTAGGTGCCAAATCCGGTCTTTGGCACAGCCCTGGCGGGCAAGTGTGCATGCGTGTGTATCGGGTGTAAAATAAAGGTCCTCGTGCACACGGGCAGGCAACGTGCTTCTGAGTGTTGACCCCATGTTTCCGCTGGGACAGCTGTGCCGTGTAGATGCTGGTGCTGGATGGGCCAGTGTTGCTGTTTTTTAAAAATATATATATATTTTTAGCCGAAACCGGTGTGGCTCAGTGAATAGAGCATCAGCCTTCGGACTGAAGGGTACCGGGTTCGATTCCGGTCAAGGGCATGTACCTTGGTGGCGGGCACATCCCTAGTAGGGGGCGTGCAGGAAGCAGCTGGTTGATGATTCTCTCTCATTATTAATGTTCTATTTCTCTCTTCCTCTCTGAAATAAATACAAATATGTATATTTTTTTAAAAAACCAACCTGCTTGCAGTCTGTGTGTGGGCAGATTATCACAGAGACTGGGACTCCTGAACCCCTGCAGTTCTCAGAGGCACCACCCGGTGTCCTCAGAGAGCCGGGCGTAGCCCTTGCGCGGCGGGCGCCCTGCATCCAGCTTTCCTGGGAAGGCCAGTTTCTCAGAGACCAGAAAGGTGCCTCCCGGGTCCTGGGCCAGAAGGCGAGGGACAGCAGCATGGCACGGTGCCTGCCCGCCACCTCGCCTGGCACCTCTGCCTCTCACGCCTGTGTGACCCCAGCAGTCACCTCTCTCTCCAAGGCGTTAGTGGGGAGAGAAGCAGGTGGAGGAAAAGGGGGGCCACACAGCCGCTGGGGGCGGGTGGCGGGGGGGGCTGGTGTCTTGCTCATTCAGCAGGGACTGTCCTGGGCCCGGCTTGGTTGGGACTGGGTGGGAGCAAAGGGCTGGTACCCCCCCACCCCCAACACACACACACACACACACACACACACACACACACATACATATAACTCTGGAATCTGGAAACAATATCGCTGTTTATTTGGAGGACACAGCTGTCTGCCTGCGGGCTCTGACAATCCATAGTGATTGAAAACCCCCCCAAAACAGTCCCTCTCCCCCTGCTGGCTGTGCGGGGAGGGGGGCGCCTAGACTGCAAGTGCAGGCCCCTCGGACCTCCTGAGCCGCAGCCCTTTGTCGCTGAGTCTCTGCACCTCCCCTGGGAGCCGGCCGGCGGCCCCGTCACTTCCTGACGTTCTCTCTCTGCAGAAAGATGGAGTACCTCCGCAGCCGCGCCCAGTGCTCCTTCTCCTTCACCTTGTTCTCCAGCTTCTGGAACCTGGGGAGAGAGAGGAGGAGGGTGTGCTGGGGGCCGCGGCCACCTGTGCCCGTATCAGGAACGCTCCAAAGGCGGCTTCGTCTCTGTGCCCTCAGGACTCCGCCTGGTGCACAGCGGGCACCCGAAACTCCTTTTATTTTTTAAAATATATTTTATTAATTTTTCACAGAGAGGAAGGGAGAGAGATAGAGAGCTAGAATCATCGATGAGAGAGAATCATCGATTAGCTGCCTCTTGCACACCCCCTACTGGGGATGTGCCCACAACCAAGGTACATGCCCTTGACCGGAATCGAACCCGGGACCCCTCAGTCTGCAGGCCGACGCTCTATCCACTGAGCCAAACCGGTTTCGGCCTGAAACTCCTTTAAAAAAGAAAAAATAAATAAATATATATATATATATATATATTTTTTTTATTATTATTATTAATTTCAGAGAGGAAGGGAGGAGAGAGAGAGAAACATCAGTGATGAGAGAGAAGCATTGATCGGCTGCCTCCTGCACGCCCCACACTGGGTGGGGATTGAGCTGCAACCCTGGCAGGTGCCCTGACCGGGAATGGAACCGTGACCTCGTAGGTCATAGGTGGATGCTCAGCCACGGAGTCATGCCAGCCGGGCAACCCAACACGCCTTTGGGGGAATGCGGTGACATGGCAAAGCGTGAGGTGGAGGGTGACGGGGGGGAGAGGGGGGCGGGCACAGCGAACCCAGGCGCTGAGGTCTGTGAGCTCAGACCCGCGTTGCCCACACCGGGATGCCAACACGCCGTTTCGCAAGCCTTTCTTGAGCACCGGCCAGCGGCAGGCGCCGGTGCCAGCGCCGGGCGGGCCAGGGTGAGCGCACAGCACGTCCCTGTCCCCGGGGAAGGGGTGACAGAGGGAGAGAGCACTGTGACAGGAGGCGTCTGAGCGCCACCAAGGTCACACGCAGGGAGGAGCGGGGAAGGGGCCGCCACCCGGGGTGCCCCGAGGAGATGAGGAGCCTGAGTGGGGCTTTTCAGAAAGTTAGGGAGGGCTGGTGTTTGTTTTATTTTTTTATTTTATTTTTTTAATATATTTTATTGATTTTTCACAGAGAGGAAGAGAGAGGGATAGAGAGTTAGAAACGTCGATGAGAGAGAATCATCGACCAGCTGCCTCTTGCACACACCCAACTGGGGATGTGCCCGCAACCAAGGTGCATGCCCTTGACCGGAATCGAACCTGGGACCTTTCAGTCCCCAGGCTGACGCTCTGTCCACTGAGCCAAACCGGTGCTGGCTGGTGTTTGTTTTATGTTTAGTTTTTTAAAATATATTATTGAGCCGAAACCAGTTTGGCTCAGTGGATAGAGCGTCAGCCTGCAGCCTGAAGGGTCCCAGGTTCGATTCCGGTCAAGGGCATGTACCTTGGTTGCGGGTGCATCCCCAATGAGGGATGTGCAGGAGGCAGCTGATCGATGATTCTCTCTCATGGATGTTTCTAACTCTCTATCCCTCTCCCTTCCTCTCTGTGAAAAATCAATAAAATATACTTTCAAAAAATAAAAAAATAATAAAAATATATTATTGATTGCAGAGAGGAAGGGAGAGGGTGAGAGAGAGAGAAACATCAGTGATGAGCGAGAATTATGGACAGGCTGCCTCTGTACGCCTCACACTGGGGGGGTTGAGCCCGCAACCTGGGCGTGAGCCCTGACCGGGGATCGAACTGGGGACCCTTCGGTCCTCAGGCCGAGGCTCTACCCACTGAACCACACCGGCTCGGGCTTTAGTGTCGTTGTTGTTTTGTTTTAATAACAAACGAGAGCATGTTGATGGTCATTTCACGTGCACAGGACGCCTGCGGCCCCTTGCAAAGTCTTTGACTTCCAGGAGCTTGCCTGGCTGCGCCTTATGGGGTGCGAGGGTGGGGGGGCTGTGTGTCTGTAGGTCATTTTCCAGGGAGCCACTCCTTGTTTCTCAAGGAAGGCCAAGGGAGGTGTCACCCCGTGGCCACACAGGGCCTGCCCGGCCCCCCACCAGGGGAGCCCTGTGCCCTGTGGGGTCACCCAGAAGCCCGCCTAGGGGGGGCGGTGTGTGAAACCTGGCCCGTGCTTGGCCCGCGTTCTGCACCCCACGGGAATTAAAGGGACAGGGACAGACTGTCTCTGTCTGCTTCCTGCTGTCCCGAAACTTCTGCGGTCAGATGCTTGGCCCAGTCAGAGACGGCAGACACCGGAGCAGACGGGGAGGGGAAGCGGATGGAAACGGTGCCCCCCCCCCGAGGCCCGGGCCGGACGGGGCAGAGGCCAGGCCGGGGGCGGGGCGGGACGGGGTGGGCACCCTTGGCAGCCACCGGCCCTCTGAGAGCCCCGGAGGCGGGCTCCGTTCCACGCTGCTGCTTGCGAAATGCCCGGGCCGGATGTCGTAAAAGCAGTTTGGACAGACGACCCCGGGCCCGCAACTTTGACTCTGTTGCCTCACGAACCCATCTTGCCTTTCAAGTTTCACCTAGTTTTAGGGCCAATGGAAACTTCCAGACACCAGCTATAAATAGAAAGAAATAAGACGGGAGCAGATAGGTGTCCAGGGATGTGTGCGATGCGCGGCGAGGGTTAACGTGTCATCGACGGACCTGGGTTGTGGGTGGGTGGGTGTTTGCGGAAATTGTTTTCCGAAGCTGCTGCGTGTTTGAAAACTGCCGTGATACAACGGGGTAGGGCCGAAACCGGTGTGGCTCAGTGGGTAGAGCGTCGGCCTGCGGACTGAAAGGCCCCGGGTTCGATTCCGGTCAAGGGCATGTACCTTGGTTGTGGGCACATCCCCGGTGGGGGCTGTGCAAGAGGCAGCTGATCCACGCTTCTCTCTCATCGATGTTTCTAACTCTCTATCCCTCTCCCTTCCTCTCTGTAAAAAAATCAATAAAATAGCCAAGACCGGTTTGGCTCAGTGGATAGAGCGTCGGCTTGGGGACTGACGGGTCCCGGGTTTGATTCCGGTCAAGGGCATGTGCCTTGGTTGCGGGCACATCCCCAGTGGGGGGTGTGCAAGAGACAGCTGATCGATGACTCTCTCTCATCGATGTTTCTAACTCTCTATCCCTCTCCCTTCCTCTCTGTACAAAATCAATAAAAATATATATTTTTAAAAAATCAATAAAATATATTTTAAAAAATCAATAATAAATAAATAAATAAATAAAAAGTGAAGGAAGCAGAAGGAGCCCGGCCGGTGTGGCTCAGTGGTTGAGCATCGGCCTATGAACCAGGAGGTCGCGGTTCCATTCCCGGTCAGGGCACAGGCCCGGGCTGCAGGCTCGTTCCCCAGTAGGGGGCGTGTGGGAGGCAGACAACCAATGATTCCTCTCATCACTGATGTTCCCATCTCTCTCTCTCTTTTCTCCCTTCCTCTCTGAAATCAGTAAAAATATATTTAAGAACAAGAGAGAGGGAGAGACAGAGAGCAAAAGGAAAACCTGTCTTTTATATATATATATATATATATATATATATATATATATAATTGATTTTTTACAGAGAGGAAGGGAGAGAGATAGAGAGCTAGAAATGTCGATGAGCGAGAAACATTGACCAGCCGCCTCCTGCACACCCCCTACTGGGGATGTGCCCGCAGCCAAGGTACATGCCCTTGCCCGGAATCGAACCCGGGGCCTTTCAGTCCGCAGGCCGGCGCTCTATCCACTGAGCCAAACCGGTTTCAGCAGGAAAACCTGTCTGAACAGGAAGAACACACCAACTGGGGGCCTTCCTTCCCCATCAGCCTGAGCTCATCCCTCCTCTTCTGCCGATGGAGGGGAATCGGAGTGGGAGGGGAGGGTTCAGACGCCCGAAGGGTCTGACCCTCACGCCGGCTCCCCGTCCCCGGCCAGGCCAGGCCGGGCCCGGGCGGGGTGAGGGCCGGGACCCACCTCCTCTGGAGCAGGCTCTCGCATCTGCTCTCCAGGGGCAGCGCCTGGTGAAAGCCCGCGGCCTTCAGGGCCGCCTGGGGGATGAAGCAGCGCTTGGAGACGTTCTCCAGGAGGGAGCAGGAGTCTAAGTTGAAGTAGAAGACAGAGCTCGGGGTGTCGCTGTCCCCGTCCGGATGGTCCCCTGAGAGGAGAGGAGAGTGCGTGTCTGTGTCAGCGTCACCTTCTCTGGGGTCTCTATGGACCTGAGGGCCCACTTGTCTGGAGGAACCGGGGTCCAGAGAGGCCTGCCTGGCGTGTCTTCTGAGTGTCTGGGGAGGACTCAGGCTGTGGTGGGGGGGGACAAAGTGAGGGGAGCAGCCTGGCCCGTGTGGCTCAGTGGTTGAGCATCGATCTATGAACCAGGAGGTCACGGTTCAGTTCCCGGTCAGAGCACAGGCCTGGGTTGCAGGCTCCGTCCCCAGTAGGGGGCGTGCAGGAGGCAGCCGATCCGTGATTCTCTCTCGTCATTGATGTATCTCTGTCTCCTTCTCCCTCCCTCTCTGAAATCAATAAAAGTATATATTTAAAAAAAAAAAAAAAAAGGCCGAAACCGGTTTGGCTCTGTGGATAGAGCATCGGCCTGCAGACTGAATGGTCCCAGGTTCGATTCCGGTCAAGGGCACGTACCTTGATTGCGGGCACATCCCCAGTGGGGGGTGTGCAGGAGGCAGCCGATCGATGTTTCTCTCTCATCGATGTTTCTAGCTCTCTATCCCTCTCTGTAAAAAATCAATAAAATATATTTTTAAAGAGTGGGGAGCAGATGGGATAGGGTCGCCCTGGGCTCCGGGAAGGGACTGAGGAAGTCAGGAGGCGGCCAGTCAGCAGGCCCCGGTCTGGCAGCGCGCCCTTGTGCCCCCCCCCCCGCCCTCCCCGTACCTCGGAGCAGGAAGAAGGGGTAATGCAGAGACACGGCGAACACCGGCTTCCAGGGCACCGCCAGGTGGTAGGGCTCGGGGGGCGCAAAGGCGCAGACGACGTGAGGCTGGGCCACGTCCAGCAGCTGCACGGAGCTGTTCTTGGAGAAGGTCAGCACCTGGGCGGCGGGCGGGCACGGGGTTCGCCGTGGGACCCTCGGGAAGCGGGGCAGGACGTGGCCGTCCCCCCCGTCCCTGACTCGTCGGCCCGCCCCGGATGGCCTCGGTGGAGGGGAGGCGGCGTGAGGGGCACGGGGGACCTACCATGCCAGGCAGGGCCGGGACGGGGGCCACGGCACAGAGGGCCTCCTCCGGGTGCTTGGCAGGCCTGTGGGCAGCAGGACGGACAGACAGACGCTCAGCCTCCGCTCTCCCAGGCGGCCGTCCCCAATACGCTTTTTTTTTTTAAATAAATATATCTTATTGGTTTTTTGCAGAGAGGAAGGGAGAGGGATAGAGAGTCAGAAACAGCGATCAGCTGCCTCCTGCACACCCCTCACTGGGGATGTGCCCGCAACCAACGTACGTGCCCTTGACTGGAATCGAACCCGGGATCTTTCAGTCCGCAGGCCGACGCTCTATCACTGAGCCAAACCGGTTTCGGCAAACTTTTGTTTCTTTTAATAAATATATCTTATTGGTTTTTTACAGAGAGGAAGGGAGAGGGAGAGAGAGTCAGAAAACATCGATGGGAGAGAAACAGCGATCAGCTGCCTCCCGCACACCCCCCACTGGGGATGTGCCCGCAACCAAGGTACGTGCCCTTGACCGGAATCGAACCCGGGACCCCTCAGTCCGCAGGCCGACGCTCTATCCACTGAGCCACACCGGTTATGGCTGGAATAAACTTTCATATATAAGCATCAAGAGAGATGCCGGGGGCTCCTCACAGCAGCAGGAACTGGGAGCACGCACGTCTCCGTTGGTGGGAGAAGCGTAAGAGCTGGTGTGTGCACGGGAACGCGGCTCAGCGGGGCCAGTGAGACCTGCTGTCCAGGGCGGCCCCCGGGACACTCTCACGGACAGGGTTGCAGAGCAAGTTACAGAATAAATAGCACCGAAACGTAAGTGGGATCCTAACCGGTGTGGCTCAGTGGATAGAGCGCCGACCTGCGGACTGACGGGTCCCAGGTTCGATTCCGGTCAAGGGCATGTACCTTGGTGGTGGGCACATCCCCAGTAGGGGGTGTGCAGGAGGCAGCTGATCGATGTTTCTCTCTCATCGATGTTTCTAGCTCTCTATCCCTGTCTCTTCCTCTCTGTAAAAAGTCAATAAAATATATATATATATATATATATATATATATATATTTTTTTTTTTTTTTTAAAGAGAGAGGGACCCCTGGGGAGAGGGATAAAAGGCCATTTTCGGCAGAAATGACCCTCGTCTTGGCCCTGTGGGGGGTGAACGGGCGCGTGTGTGCCATCATCCATTATGTCGGGACCGTGTTGCGCACACACACATACGCGGGAGCCGTGATGCTGGGACGCTCACGGGGGGAGAGGGGGCGGCTGTGGGGCTGGCGGGCTCTGGCCTGGGAGGCGGTGGCCGTTTCGCTGCCATCCCCGGCGTCTGGATCCCTCCCCCGCCTCCCCCTCGCAGCCGCCGCCCACCTCTCCACCAGCGTGCTGAGGGTGGGGCCGCAGGTGCCCGAGGCGGCCACCAGGTGCAGGGACGCGTCCTGGCACAGCACCACGCAGCTCGTCTGGGACTTCACGGCGGCCGCGGGGTACACGTTCCGGCCCTTGTGCACCCGGAAGTCCTTCAGGAACTGAATGCTCTGGCAGGAGCACCCCTCGGGGAGGGCGATGACCCCCAGCGACAGTCCTGGGGAGGGAGGCCAGGCGTGCAGGTCGGAAAGGGGGACAAACGGCCCGGCCGGTGTGGCTCAGTGGTTAGGCGCTGACCCAGGAACCAGGGGGTCACGGTTCGATTCCCGGTCAGGGCACAGGCCCCGGGTATGGGCTATGTCCCCAGTGCAGGAGGTAGCCGATCAGTGATTCTGTCATCATTGATGTCTCTCTCTCTCTCTCTCTTCATTGACCTATGAACCACGGACAGGGCTCATGCCCGAGTTGTGGGCTCGATCCCCAATGTGGGGCGTGCCGGAGGCAGCCAGTGGGGTGATTCTTTCTCATCATGGATGCTTCTCTCTCCCCCTCCCTCTCCCTCTCCCTGGGACTTCTGGGATCTGGCACAGGGGCCGGGCCCAGAGCAGGCACTCGGATACCGCGTGGGAAGGGGAAGCATTCGCACACGTTGTGTTCAATGCTCTCTGCTGACTGACATCCGAGGGGCCTTTAAGAACAGCAGGCAGCCAAAACTGGTGTGGCTCAATGGATAGAGCGTCGGCCTGCGGACTGAAAGGTCCCAGGTTCGATTCTGGGCAAGGGCATGTACCTTGGTTGTGGGCACATCCCCAGTGGAGGGGGTGTGCAAGAGGCAGCTGGTCGATGATTCTCTCTCATCGATGTTTCTAACTCTCTATCCCTCTCTCTTCCTCTCTGTAAAAAATCAATAATAATATATATATATATATATATATATTTTTTTTTTTTTTTAAGCCGGGACCGGTGTGGCTCAGTGGATAGAGCGTCGGCCTGCGGACTGAAAGGTCCCGGGTTCGATTCCAGGCAAGGGCATGTACCTAGGTTGTGGGCATATCCCCAGTGGGGGGCGGGGTGTGCAAGAGGCAGCTGGTCGATGATTCTCTCTCATCGATGTTTCTAACTCTCTATCCCTCTCTCTTCCTCTCTGTAAAAAAATCAATAATAAAAAATATATATATATATATATATATATATATATATATATTTTTAAGCCGGGACCGGTGTGGCTCAGTGGATAGAGCGTCAGCCTGCGGACTGAAGGGTCCCGGGTTCGATTCCGGTCAAGGGCATGTGCCTTATTTGCGGGCACATCCCCAGTGGGGGGTGTGCAAGAGGCAGCTGGTCAATGATTCTCTCGCATCGATGTTTCTAACTCTCTATCCCTCTCTCTTCCTCTCTGTAAAAAAAAAAATCAATAAAAATATATTAATTAAAAAAAAAAAAAAAAAAAAGAACAGCAGGCATTCAGAGCTCCTGGAGTCTCGATCCCCAGAGACACATTGCGGGGGGGGAAGGGGGGGCTCACCTTCAGCCAGGTCCCACAGGGTAAGCACCCCGTCCTCGCAGGCCAGCACCAGGTAGCTGCCGCAGTCGGTGAGCTGAGACGCCACGATGGGCGCAGCGCAGGGCCACACGCCCTCGGGGTCTGGCGGGAAGGACACGCTCACCGGGCCGCCCCCCCCCACCCCCGTCTCCCCCAGGCCTCCCACCCGCCACCCCCTCCACCCGCAGCACCGGAGACCGGACCGCGGGTTCCCATCCCTCCCCCGTCCGTGCAGCGCGGGCCCTCCTGGCTCAGGACGACAGAGCCCGCTGCCCGCGTGGGAGGCTGCAGCTCAGGGTCCGATGGCAGCCACCGTGGGAGGCCTTTTCACTCGTCGCCCCACTGAAGTCCCTCCCACAGGGTCTCAGGAGGTGGGTCCTGCCAGCGCCCATTTTACAGATGAGGAGACTGAGGCACCGGAGCGGCTGATCTTCTCACGGTCACCTGGGCTAGCGATCGGCAAACTCGTTAGCCCACGGAGCCAGATATCAGCAGGACGACGACTGAAGTTGCTTTTGAGAGCCACGTTTTTAAAACTTAAACTGTAGCCCTAAATGGTTTGGCTCCGTGGATAGAACGTCGGCCTGCGGACTGAAGGGTCCCAGGTTTGATTCCGGTCAAGGGCATGTACCTTGGTTGCGGGCACATCCCCGGTAGGGGGTGTGCAGGAGGCAGCTGGTCTATGTTTCTCTCTCATCGATGTTTCTAGCTCTCTATCCCTCTCTCTTCTTCTCTGTAAAAAAAATCAATAAAATATATATTTTTTAAATTTAATAAAATATATTTTAAATAAGTAAATAAATAAAACTTAAACTATATAGGAAGGTACGTTGTTATTAACTTAATTAGGGTACTCCTAAGCTGGCCTCTGCTAAAAACTCAAGGGGCCAAAGAGCCGCATGTGGCTCTTGAGCGCAGTTTGCCGACCCCCTGACCTAGGCAGTCAGCACCGAAGCCAAGGTTAGAAGTCAGGCTGCCTTGGTGGATGTTGTGAAGTAAAACTCTAAAGTGTAATATAAGTGTCCTGCTCAAGGAAATACCACGGCCGAAACGGGTTTGGCTCAGCGGATAGAGCGTCAGCCTGCGGACTGAAAGGTCCCGGGTTCGATTCCGGGCGGGGGCATGTACCTTGGTTGCGGGCACATCTCTGGTGGGGTGTGTGCAGGAGGCAGCTGATCGTTGTTTCTCTCTCATCGATGTTTCCAACTCTCTATCCCTCTCCCTTCCTCTCCGTAAAAAATCAACAAAATGTATTTAAAAAAAAGAAAAGGAAATACCACAGAGTGAACTTACTCATGTAACTGGTGCCCATGAACTTGTGAAAAAGCAACAAGTGTACTTCCTAAGGGCCTGTCACTGTCAAAGAGCTTCTCATATGGAAACTCTGGGCTTTGCTAGTCACAGGCAGTGGGGGCAGCAGGCAGGACGGTCGTGAACCAGCTCTGTGTTCGGATGAGAAGGCGGGGGGGGGGGTAGGGGGGAAGATTGGGGAGGCAGGTGACTGGTCTGAGACTGCCCAGTTCACAGGCACTGGGGCTGGGACTGGCTCTGGCCCTCTGAGGTCAAGGCCACCTTCTTCTGACCTTCGCTGCCCAGGGGCCCTGGGGACCTCACTGGGCTTTGTCCCTGTTGACCTGTTGTCTTTAAGAAGCGGGACAGCCAGAACCAGTGTGGCTCAGTGGATAGAGCATCGGCCTGCGGACTGAAGGGTCCCAGGTTCGATTCCGGTCAAGGGCATGGACCTTGGTTGCGTGCACATCCCCAGTGGGGGGTTGTGCAGGAGGCGGCTGGTCGATGTTTCTCTCTCATCATTGTTTCTAATTCTATCTCTCTCCCTTCCTCTCTGTAAAAAATGAATAAAATATATTTTTTTTTTTTAAAAAAGAAACGGGACATGCCCGGCCGGTGTGGCTCAGTGGTTGAGCATAGATATGAACCAGGAGGTCATGGTTCGATTCCCGGTCAAGGGCACATGCCTCGGTGTGGGCTCGATCCCCAGTGGGGGGCGTGCAGGAGGCAGCCGATCCACGATTCTCTCTCATCACTGATGTTTCTATCTCTCCCTCTCTCCTCCCTTCCTTTCTGACATCAATAAAATAATATATATATATATATATATTTAAAATATATTTTATTGATTTTGCACAGAGAGGAAGGGAGAGAGATAGAGAGTTAGAAACATCGATGAGAGAGAGTCATCGATCAGCTGCCTCCTGCACACCCCCCACCGGGGATATGCCCGCAACCAAGGTCCATGCCCTTGACCGGAATCGAACCCGGGTCCCTTCAGTCCCCAAGCCGATGCTCCATCCATTGAGCCACACCGGTCCGGCTATATATATATATTTTTTTTTTTAAAGAAGCAGCACAGTTCTGAGACAGAGCCTCAGGCCACACCACGCCCAGCGCCCACACGCCCGCCCGCCCGCACAGCTCTGGTCCCTGAAGCCACACTGTGTGCCAGTCACGTGCCCTCAGCGAGGCTGGAGCCGGACACGTGCCCAGGGCCCCGAGCGGGGCAGCCAAGTACCAACTTTGTCCTTGAGGGTGCGGTTGAGGGAGTAGAGGAAGAGGTTGTGCCGTCCCGTCCACTGGACGCCAAGGACACTGGCCAGCCCTGGGAAGAGAGGAGCGGGGGGGAGTCAGTAAGGAGTGGGGGCCGGTGCCCTTTGCCCAAGAGGAAGTCGGTTTGAAATTTTAAAAAAATGGTTTGTTCCGCCGGGCTGGCGTGGCTCAGTGGTTGAGCGTCGATCTAGGAACCAGGAGGTCACAGGTTCGATTCCCGGTCAGGGCACAGACCCGGGTTGCAGGCTCCATCCCCAGTGGGGGGCGTGCAGGAGGCAGCCAACCAGTGGTTCTCTCTCATCATGGGTGTTTCTATCTTTCTCTCTCCCTCTCCCTTCCTCTCTGAAGTCAATAGCGTCAGCCTGTGGACTGAAGGGTCCCGGGTTCGATTCCGGTCAAGGGTGTGTACCTTAGTTGTAGGCATATCCCCAGTAGGGGGTGTGCAAGAGGCAGCTGATAGATGATTCTCTCATCGATGTTTCTAACTGTTTCTCTCTCTTCCTCTCTGTACAAAATCAATAATATATATATATATATATATATATATATATATATATATATATTTTTAAGTTGTTTGAGCCGAAACCGGTTTGGCTCAGTGGATAGAACATTGGTCTGTGGACTGAAGAGTCCCAGGTTCGATTCCGGTCAAGGGCACGTACCTTGGTTGCGGGCACATCCCCGGTGGGGGGCTGTGCAGGAGGCAGCTGATCGATGTTTCTAGCTCTCTATTCCTCTCCCTTCCTCTGTAAAAAAAAAATCAATAAAATATATATTTTTTAACAAGTGGTTTGTCCCCATGGGCAGCACGCACCACAAGGGTGATCGCCCCGGAGAGCGGGAGCTGGGCACCCAGGAGGAGGGCTGCCCCTGGACCCGCTCACCGTCCTGGGAGGGGCAGTGGCCGCAGCTCCCTCGGCTGCTTTCACAGCTTCGAGGTCATTCGTGTCCATCCGGCTATCAGCGTTTTACTTATATTTCTAAAAATATATTCTTATTGATGTCAGAGAGGAAGGGAGAGGGAGAGAGAAACATCAATGATGAGAGAGAATCATGGATCGGCTGCCTCCTGCACGCCCCCTACTGGGGATGGAACCGAGACCTCCTGGCTCCTAGGTCGACGCTCAACCACTGAGCCACACGAGCTGGGCTGGGCTGGCCGTCAGTTTTTAAATCACATCCTGAACGAAGTGAGTTCCTATCCGGAACAGCCTGGCACCCTCCCCTGAGGCGGTCCACCCCCGGAGGACGGTGCCAGCCCCATCCTCAGGGTCTCTGGGCCGCAGCCCAGTCCCGGTCCCCTCCCCCCTCGCAGGGTGCGCCGTGTGGACCCGGGGGGTGGGGGGCATCGCCCCCAGGTGCCTGGCCACGTGCCCAGGACAGCCACTCCCTTGCGGTCACTTACCTGGGGGGCTCTTGGCCTCTGCTGGCATCACAGTGAGGCAGCAAGGAAGGAGGAAGTGGAAGTTAGCATTGCTGGAGAGAGAGAGAGAGAGAGAGAGAGAGAGACTTGTCAGGGCCATGGCAAGGATCAAGGCTGGCCGTCTCGGTACCAGGACGGGAAATGGGGTCCAGAGCCCTGGGGCATTGTGGGTGCAGGTCCTGTGGGTGCAGCTGTGGAAGCCAATGAGGGTGGGGGGCGGGGCTGCAGGAGCCTCTCCCAGCCCCGGGCAGCGCCCTGTCTGACCCCCTCAGACCTCTCGGGACCAGGCTTGGGCCGTGTGCACAAATGCTCTCTCTGCCTGGGCGCGAGACCCATCAGTGCTGTGCAGAAGCATTGGCTGTTTTTTGCTTTTTAATATATTTTATTGATTTTTTACAGAGAGGAGGAGAGAGGGATAGAGAGCTGGAAACGTCGATGAGAGAGAAATAGCCATCAGCTGCCTCTTGCATGCCCCCTACTGGGGATGTGCCCGCAACCAAGGTACATGCCCTTGACTGGAATCGAACCTGGGACCTTTCAGTCCACAGACCAACGCTCTATCCACTGAGCCACACCAGTCCCGGCTGTTTGCTTTTTTTAACAAAAGCCCAATGCCTGATGAATAGGGCTGTGGCTCTCTGTGGTGTAAACAGTCTCATGAGGGACAGTACCCTCTGAACCAGGAGGTCAGGGTTCGATTCCCGGTCAGGGTACATGGCCCAGGTTTCGGGTTCAGTCCCCAGTAGGGGGCACGCAGGAGGCAGCCGATCAATGAATGATTCTCTCTCATCATTGATGTTTCTATCTCTCCCGCTCCCTCTCTCTCTGAAATCAATAAAAATATACACTGAGTGGCCAGATGATGATGATCTCTGGATGCATAATAGTCTGGCCACTCAGTGTATATCCTATAGAATAAAAAGGCTAGCAGAGCCGAGACCGGTTTGGCTCAGTGGTAGAGCGTCGGTCTGCGGACTGAAAGGTCCCGGGTTCGATTCCGGTCAAGGGCATGTACGTTGGCTGTGGGCACATCCCCGGTAGGGGTTGTGCAGGAGGCGGCTGGTCGATGTTTCTCTCTCATCAACGTTTCTGGCTCTCTATCTCTCTCCCTTCCTCCCTGTAAAAAATCAATAAAATATATTTAAAAAAAAAAAAAAAAAAAAAAAAAAAGGCTAGCCAAGACCGGTTTGGCTCAGTGGATAGAGCATCGGCATGCGGACTGAAAGGTCCCAGGTTCGATTCCGGTCAAGGGCATGTGCTTTGGTTGCGGGCACATCCCCAGTAGGGCTGGTGCAAGAGGCAGCTGATTGATGATTCTCTCTCATCGATGTTTTTAACTCTCTATCCCTCTCCCTCTCTGTAAAAAAAAATCAATTAAAAAAAAAAAAAGGCTAATATGTAAATTGTCCCCTCGACCAGGAGTTCGACCTACAGGCAGGCCGGCCGACCACCCATGCCCCCTCCCCCTGGCTAGGCTGGCTGGACCCCACCCATGCATGAATTCATGCACCAGGCCTCGTGTGCGTGTGTGTGTGTGTGTGTGTAGATAGATAGATATAGATATAGACATAGACATATGCATATATATATATATATACATATACACACACACTGAGTGGCCAGATTATTATATGTATATATATATATATACACTGATTATTATCTATGAACATATATATATTTTTATATATATATATTCATATATATATCATATATATATATAAAAATATATATATGACTTCTCAAAAGATCTGCTGGAGTTCTCAGATCAGAAAGGTGCCGGGAACCGGATGGAGTCAGGTCCGCGGGGAGAAGCCCAGGGGGCGGGGCTGGGGCACAGGGGGCGGGCTCACCTGAGCGGCTCCTCCTCCCACTCCCCATCCAGGTGCTTCCGGTACGTGTCGTTGAAGATGGCCGTCTGCTGCTCCCACTGGCTGTCCTTGATGATGTGGTTCTGGCCCGAGCCCAGGCCGTAGCAGCCCTCCAGCTTGGCAAACACTTCCAGGGGGCTTTTAAACAGGGAGCCTAGGCGGGCGGGGGGCATTCCAGGGGCGCTCAGACCGCCTGGCTCCCGCCTGCGGAGTCCCGCCTTCTCAGGAACCCATCCCGAGGCCTCTCTGCTACCCCAGGTGCTCAGCGAGCTCGGGCCACCACCGGCTTCCGCGTCTCCCTCCCACCACAGGTCCCCACTCGGGATCGCACCGTCTCCAGAGGAGGCCCCGAGACTGTCCTCATTGTCACCAGAACCCACCCGAGGGCACTGTCGCTGCCCCACCAGCTCAGCAGCCAGTCCTGTCTCTTATTTTATGCATTTTTTTTACAGAGAGGAAGGAAGAGGGTTAAGACAGTTAGAAACATCGATAAGAGAGAAACATCCATCAGCTGCCTCTTGCACACCTCCTACTAGGGATGTGCCCGCAACCAAGGTACATGCCCTTGACCGGAATCGAACCCGGGACCTTTCAGTCCGCAGGCCGACGCTCTATCCACTGAGCCACACGGTCTCAGCTCCTCCTCCGTTTTCGTTTCCTTCGACTTCCTTCCTCTTCAAGGCCTTCTCCTCCCGTCAGTTGCTCTCTCCCACTGGCTCCCATTTCCTTCCTATCGCTTGGCCCTACATCCTCGGGAAAAACTGGGCGGTTTCATTGCTGGGCTCGCACCCCCAGCTTTCAGAGCTCTGCTCCTTGGCACGTGCCCGGGGCCCTCACATTGCCTGGCAGGTGCCAGGCTGGCCGGATGCCCTCCCCCTGGCAGCCAGTGTTATCCGTCTGCTGCGTGGCTGTCCACAGCAGCTCCTCGTTGATAAGCTATGTGGCCTGTTCCATCTCTGGATCCTCTAGCTGGTTTCCTTATACATCGCCTCGCACTCCCATGGGCAGAACCTACAGCTGATTGTGCTGATGGGTGAACTAACACGAGGGGTAGCAATGAATGCATTCCAGCCCCAGGTGGTTTGGCCGGTGTGGCTCAGTGGCTAGAGCGTCGGCCTGTGGACTGAAAGTTCCCGGATTCGATTCCGGTCAAGGGCACATGCCCGGGTTACAGGCTTGATCCTCAGTAGGGGGCGTGCAGGAGGCGGACAATCAATGATTCTCTCTCAACATGGATGTTTCTATCTCTCTCCCTCTCGCTTCCTCTCTAAAATCAATAAAAATATGTTTTAAAACAAACAAAAGACATGACAACTCAATTAATATATTTGGATTCTGATTCAAATCAATGTAAAAAAAAAACAACAACAACACAACTTTAAATAAAATTTTTAAATGAATTCCTACCAGGAGAGACCTCTCTCTTTCCCGGTCTCCCATTCTGTCAGTTTAACTGCATCCCCGTAACATTTATAACACTTGTCTTTAGGTCCCAGAGTTTATCACTTAAAGAACATTTTCTCGCCAAAACCGGTGTGGCTCAGTGGATAGGGCGTCGGCCTGCAGACTGAAGGGTTCCGGGTTCGATTCCGGTCAAGGGCATGTACCTTGGTTGCGGGCACATCCCCAGTAAGGGGTGTGCAAGAGGCAGATGATAGATGACTCTCTCTCATCGATGTTTCTAACTCTATCTCCCTCTCGTAAAAAATAGATAAAATATATTTTTTTAAAAAGAACATTTTCTCTTCAGAACTGTACTTGTCATTTAGATATTGCTGCCAATAAATAGGAAAGACGGGAAAGGTGGGAAAAGGCAACGAAAGGATATAAAAGCGGTATCAACGGTCAACGGAGAGTGTTAATTGAATCAGACTGACCGGTGATCGGTTTGGGTTAGTTGAATCAGACTGACTGGTGATTGGTTTGGGTTAGTTGAATCAGACGGACTGATAATTGATTTGGGTTAGTTGAATCAGACTGACCGGTGATCGGTTTGGGTTAGTTGAATCAGACTGACCGGTGATCGGTTTGGGTTAGTTGAATCAGACTGACCGGTGATCGGTTTGGGTTAGTTGAATCAGACTGACTGGTGATCAGTTTGGGTTAGTTGATCAGACGGACCGGTGATCGGTTTGGGTTAGTTGAATCAGACTGACCGGTGATCGGTTTGGGTTAGTTGAATCAGACTGACCGGTGATCGGTTTGGGTTAGTTGAATCAGACTGACCGGTGATTGGTTTGGGTTAGTTGAATCAGACTGACCGGTAATTGGTTTGGGTGGCTTGATCTTCATGATGTGGACTGGAAGACTCAACTTAATATCTCCCAGGTAACAGACGCTCACATCCTACAATAAGGAAAGGCACAGCTAATAAGACCACAAAGGAGAAAAAAAAGAAAAAAAAACCCCACACAGAATAATTCCAAGATGGCAGGCAAAGAGGAAAAAGGAAGAAAATCAGGTAGCACAACAGAGAGCACATAGCAAAGTGGAAGATTTAAACCCATGCCCGGCGGCCAGTGTGGCTCAGTGGTTGAGCGTCAACCTGTGAACCAGGAGGTCACAGTTCCCATTCCCAGTCATGACCGGGGTTGCAGGCTCGATCCCCAGTAGGGGGCGTGCAGGAGGCAGCCGATCCATGATTCTCTCTCATCATTGATGTCTCTCTCTCCCTCTCCTTTCCTCTCGGAAATCAATACAAATACATTTTTTTAAAAAAATACGTGCCATTTCTGTATACTGAGAACAAGCTGTTTATACCAGAGACCGGGAAATCGAGGGGAATGCGAGGCATGAAGGGCTTACATCAGCCCCGAAGGGAAGAGGAGTTAGTTGCCTGGGAGACACAGGAAAAGCCCCCCAGAGAAATGCTGGGGAGCCGAAACCGGTGTGGCTCAGTGGATAGAGCATCGGCCTGTGGACTGAAAGGTCCCAGGTTCGATTCCGGTCAAGGGCATGGACCTTCCTCTCTGTAAAAAAAAAAAAAAAAAAAAAAAAAATCAATAAAATACATTTAATAAAGAGAGAGAGAGATGGAGAGAGCTAGAAACATCGATGAGAGAGAAACATCCATCAGCTGCCTCCTGCACGCCCTTTACCGGGGATGTGCCCGCAACCAAGGCACATGCCCTTGACCGGAATCGAACCCGGGACCTTTCAGTCCGCAGGCCAACGCTCTATCCACTGAGCCACACCGGCTTCGGCTTAAGTCTGGTTTTAACCAGAGCGGATCGGTTTGGGAGACACGGCCAGGGTGCCTGGCCCCCCTTCCCGCCCCCCATTCGCCTCCACGCTGCACAGGGGGGTCACGCGGGACGGACGTGGGGCCGGCGGGGAGGGAGAGACGCGGCGGTTCAAAGCGGGCTCCCTACCGTTTGGGGCTGTTTGGGTTTCTTCTTGGGGTTCGTGGCCAGCTGGGGGTGTTCCACCTCCTTGAGCCAGGCCTCCTTGGGCAACTTGTACACGTCGAGCCACGTGTCTCCGGCCCCTGCGTTGGGAAAGCCCCCCGGGGGCCGCGGGTTGAGCAACCCCAGGCGGGAGCCGCGAGGACGGCCTGTCCCCTCGGAACCCCTGGCCCGGAGCCTGGCAGACACCCCCAAACAGCAGGGTCCTCCTGCCCCGGAGAGCCGGGCTGCTCCCCAGAAGCCACCCCGCCTGCACGGCCCCAGCAGTTTCCTCTGTGGGTTGATTGATTCCAGAGAGGAAGGGAGAGGGAGAGGGAGAGGGAGAGAGGAACATCGATGAGGAGAGAGAATCGTGGATGGACCGGCTGCCTCCTGCACGCCCCACGCTGAGGATCCAGCCCGCAACCCGGGCGCGTGCCCTTGATGGGAGTCAAACCCCGACCCTTCCCGTCCACAGGCCGGCGCTCTAACCACTGGGCACACCGGCTAGGGTGAGCCCTAAGGGGTTTCTAACCAGACTCTGCTGAGCCCATCCCCGGGTGTCCCGGCTTGCAAATGGTGAACTCCACTGACATTGTGTCTCAGCGATTCCTCTCTGGGGATGGGGGGGTTTGGGGGAATGTGGTTCGTATGGAACCAGCAGCGGACAGGGCTAGGCCGAGAAGGGGCTAGAACTGGGACCGTCGCCTTAAGAGAACCCTTCTGACAAATGTTGGGGTGACAATCTATGGGGGCGGGGGGCTTCTTTGTCTTGTCATAGAAACGTGCTCAGCTTCAGTACCGAGGACCCGCCTACTGGGGGAGGGGCTGCTTGCTTGTGGGATGGGTTACTGGCTAACGGTTTCCTTAGAAAAAAAGTGCTCATCGCCCTGGCCAGTGTGGCTCAGTGGATAGAGCGAAGGCCTGCGGACTGAGGGGTGTCCCAGGTTCGATTCCGGTCGAGGGCACGTACGTACCTCGGTTGCGGGCCCCATCCCTGATCTCGGTCAGGGTGCACAGGGGAGGCAACCAATCACTGTGTCTGTCCCACATCGATGTTGTCTGTCTGTCTCTCCATCTCTCCTCCCTTCCACTCTCTCTAAAAAAAATCAATGGGCCGAAACCGGTTTGGCTCAGTGGATAGCGCATCGGCCTGCGGACTGGAAGGTCCCAGGTTTGATTCCAGTCAAGGGCAGGTACCTTGGTTGCGGGCACATCCCCAGTAGGGGGTGTGCAGGAGGCAGCTGATCAATGATTCTCTCTCATCGATGTTTCTAGCTCTCTATCCTTCTCTCTTTCTTTCTGTAAAATATCAATAAAATATATATATTTAAAAATAAGTAAGTAAATAAATAAATAAATGGAAAGATATTCTCAGGTGAGGATTATATTAAAAAAGAAAAAAAAAAAAAAGTGGCCAAAACCGGTGTGGCTCAGTGGATAGAGGATTGGTCTGGACTGAAAGGTCCCGGGTTCGATTCCGGTCAAGGGCATGTACCTTGGTTGCGGGCACATCCCCAGTAGGGGGTGTGCAAGAGGCAGCTGATAGATGATTCTCTCTCATCGACGTTTCTAACTCTATCCCTCTCCCTTCCTCTCTGTAAAAAATCAATAATATATATATATATATTTTAAAAAAGTAATCATCTGGCCGAAACCGGTTTGGCTCAATGGATAGAGCGTCGGCTTGGGGACTGAAAGGTCCCGGGTTCGATTCTGGTCAAGGGCATGTACCTTGGTTGCGAGCATATTCCCAGTGGGGGGGGGTGTGTGTGCAGGAGGAGCTGATCGATGACTCTCTCTCATCGATGTTTCTAACTCTCTATCTCTCTCCCTTCCTCTGTACAAAAATCAATAAAATATATTAAAAAAATAAAATAAAAAGTGATCATCTGGTCACCTTGACTTCAGCATCCTGGCCTCCAGTCCTGGGAGAAAAATAATGATCTGTTGCTTTAAGCCATCCAGTTGGGGCCTCCCTAGGAAACTGTTGCAGAATCAGAGTCTCCTTCGATCCACAAACTTATAAATACACGTCTTCCTCCAGCACTTGACATGGGAGGGACCCAGGCAAGAATATCAGTAGAGACCCAGCCCTGCCCAGCCCGGCCGGTGTTGCTCAGTGGTTAGCCGTCAGCCTTGGCAGGTCAGGGCACATGCCCAGGTTGTGGGCTCGATCCCCAGCAGGGGGCGTGCCGGAGGCAGCCGATCCCTTCAGTGTGGTCTGGACTTGGTAACCGGCTTCTAACAGAGTTTGGACAAATCAATCTCTCTCTTTCCCTCTCCTTTCCTCTCTAAAATCAATTTAAAAATATTTTTTTTAAATAGTATTATAGCCGAAACCAGTTTGGCTCAACGGTAGAGCGTCGGTCTGCTGACTGAAAGGTCCCGGGTTTGATTCCGGTCAAGGGCATGGACCTTGGTTACGGGCACAGCCCCAGTAGGGGGTGTGCAAGAGGCAGCTGGTCGATGTTTTTCTCTCATCGACATTTCTAGCTCTCTATCTCTCTCCCTTCCTCCTCTCTGTAAAATATCAATAAAATATATTTTTAAAAAATATAGTATTATAAAAGATTTATTAAATTTGGAAAAAAATATATAGTATTATAGCCCTAGCTGGTTTGGCTGCTCAGTGGATAGAGCTCTGGCCTGCAGACTGAAGCGTCCCAGGTTCAAATCCAGGTAAGGACACATGGCCAGGTTTCGGGCTCAATCCCTAGTAGGCAGCACGCAGGAGGCAGCCAGTTAATGATTCTCTCTCTTCACTGATGTTTCTATTTTCCCTCCCTCTCCCTTCCTCTCTGAAATCAATTAAAAAAATATTTTTTAAAAAGGAAAAGCAACCAAAACCGGTTTGGCTCAGTGGATAGAGCGTCGGCCTGCGGACTGAAGGGTCCCGGGTTCGATTCCGGCCAAGGGCATGTACCTTGGTTGCGGGCACATCCCCAGGTGGGGGGGGGGGTGCAGGAGGCAGCTGATCGATGATTCTCTCTCATCGATGTTTCTAACTCTCTATCCCTCTCCTTTCTTCTCTGTAAAAAAATCAATAAAATATATTTTTTTGAAATTCCTCGAGGGGAAAGGAATTTTTCTAGAAGAGACTGCACATCCGGACTTCCTTCCCGGCCCCGGTGAGCCTTGCCTTGTAGGAGGAAGGCTGCAAAGTCCCCTCCGGGAGAGATGTTCATCTTGGCACAGATGGTCTGCTTGCTGGTGTCCTCCTGAAACGGGGACAGAGAGAGAGAGAGAGAGAGAGGCTGCCGGAGCCAGCCGCCCGCCGACATAGAGGGCGCCTGTGGGGGCCTGGCGTGTCCCCACCCGCGTCCACAGAAACCCTCCGAAGCCAGGGGCACGGAGAGATGCCTTTCTGCGGACACGTGTTTTCATTTGTCTCGGGTCAAAGCCTAGGAATGCGACTGACGAGCGACCGGCTCAACTTTATATCTCAGATACGTTTCCCAGTCTGTCCCTGTCACAGGCCGCTGCCGAAGCCAGGGACAGAGCCGGCAACCGAGATGTGTGGCCTTGACTGGAATCAAACGCTGTGACCCTTCATTCCACAGGCCGGTGCTCTAACCACTGAGCAACCCGGCTAGGCCTTAATACAATTTTAACATTTTTATTGATTGATTTTTTTTCTTTTTTGAGAGAGAGAGAAAGGAGAGGAGAGTGCAGTACCACTTTTGTCCCACTTATTTGTTTGGTTGATCCTTGTATGTGCCCTGATCGGGGATCACACCCTCAACCGTGGTTTATCGCCCGATGCTCTGACCCAGTGGCTGGCAAACTCATGAGTCCACGGAGCCAAATATCAACAGGACAACGATTGGCATTTCTTTGGAGAGCCACATTTTTTTAAGCTTAAACGTCTTCTAACGCCACTTCTTCAACAGAGACTCGCCCAGGCCGTGGTATTTTGTGGGAGAGCCACCCTCAAGGGGCCAGAGAGCTGCATGTGGCTCACGAGCCGCGGTTTGCCGACCACGGGACTAACCCACTGGGCTACTCCATCATTTTTATTTTAATATATTTTTTATTGATTTTGTACAGAGAGGAAGGGAGAGAGAGAGAGAGTTAGAAACATCGATGAGAGAGAAACATCGATCATCTGCCTCTTGCACACCCCCTACTGTGGATATGCCTGCCACCAAGGTACACGCCCTTGACCGGAATCGAACCCGGGACCCTTCAGTCCCCAAGCCGACACTCTATCCATTGAGCCACACCGGTTTCGGCCCCGCCTCCATCTTAAAAATGAACTTGAGCCGAGACTGGTTTGGCTCAATGGATAGAGCGTCGGCTTGGGGACTGAAAGGTCCCGGGTTCGATTCCGGTCGAGGGCATGTGCCTTGGTTGCGGGCATATCCCCGGTAGGGGGTGTGCAGGGGGCAGCTGATCGATGACTCTCTCTCATCAATGTTTCTAGCTCTCTATCTCTCTCCCTCTCTGTACAAAATCAATAAAATATATTTTAAAAATAAATAAATTAATAAAAAATAAAAAATAAAAATGAACTTGATTTGCTACCGTGTGAGGCCCAGTCCTAGGTACTTACCACCTCGTTGATGGTTTTGATGAAGAAAAGACCCTCCTTGCAAAGATAAAACAGCCTAACGACACCTGGAAGGGAAAAACGGGAATGTCAGACAGAAGAAACCTGTAACTTTCTCTCGAACTTCCTGAGATTGGCATCGGCTGGGGCCTCCTCCCGCCCTCCCTCCGCCGCTGTGAGGGCCTGGGTCTCCCTGCCTTCCGCCACCGGCCCCTGCCCACCCCAGCCCCCTCCCCCCCCCCAGGGCCGCCATGGGCCCTCCGGCCCCCTCTCCTTGACTCCTGTCCGCTGTGTTAGTCCTCATGCCATTCTGCCTCACGTGGCTATCCACCCGTGTCCTGTGGGTGTGTTTTGTTTTGAATATATATATATATATATATATATATATATATTTTAACATATATTTCATTTATTTTTTACAGAGAGGAAGGGAGAGGGAGAGAGAGAAAGAAACATCAATGATGAGAGAGAATCATTGATCGGCTGCCTCCAGCACGCCCCACACTGGGGATCGAGTCCACAGTCCAGGCAGGTGCCCTTGGCCAGAATCGAACCCGGGATCCTTCAGTCTGCAGGCTGACGCTTTATCCACCGAGCCACACCAGCCAGGGTCTGTCATTTATTTATTTATTTTTTAATACTCTACTTTTTGAAATAAACCTCCGTTTCTATGAAAATGGAAGCTTTTGGGTTTTTTTGGGTTTTTTTGCGGCCACATACACTTAAACTTTGTCAGGCCCGTGTTAGCCTTTGAGTTTGACATGCTGGGTCCACAGGTGCACATAAATGAGGCTAAAGGAAGTCGAAGGCCGAAACCGGTTTGGCTCAGTGGATAGAATGTCAGCCTGCGGACTGAGAGGTCCCAAGTTCGATTCCGGTCAAGGGCATGTACCTTGGTTGCGGGCACATCCCCGGTAGGAGGCGTGCAGGAGGCAGCTGGTCGATGTTGCTCTCTCATCGACGTTTCTAGCTCTCTATCCCTCTCCCTCTCTCTGTAAAAAAATCAATAAAATTTATAAAATAAAATAAAAAGATGAAGGACAAGTACCCGTTTCATCCACAGGAGCCATAAGTGTTTCGTTCCCCAAGTCCGTGGCCCAGATGGACATGACCTCAACCTTGAATTTCTCGTAAACGTAGATCTGCCTGGCGTCCAGCAGATTGTAGATCGAAAAGCCCTTGGCTCCCGCAACAAACACATAGTCTTGGGAAACCGCTAAGCATCGTGGCCTTCTGCTGAGCTGGGAAAACAAAGAACAAAGAGAAAGAAAGGAAGAAAAAAAAAATTTTTTTTCAGCTGTCACTTTCTGCAAGCAACCTACGTTGACATTTCAAAGAGGGATCTAGGCCCTTCCTAGATAGAATATCATCCCCAAACACAGGGCTCATGTCCATATTTTGCTCACCCAGCAAGAAGTCATAGCCGCCCTGGCCGGTGTGGCTCAGTGGATAGAGCATCGGCCTGCAGACCAAAGGGTCCGATTCCGGTCAAGGGCACGTATCTTGGTTACAGGATCCTCCCCGGCCTGGGCCCTAGTCAGGGCCAGGGCAGGAGGCAACCAATCGATGGTGTTTCTCTCACATGGATGTTTCTCTCTGTCTTTCCCTCCCTCTTCCACTCGCCCTAAAAATCAATAGAAAAAATATCTTCGGGTGATGATTAACAATAAATAAATAAATAAATAAATAAAGGAAAATAAAAGGAAGTTCATAGCACTCCACTTTTAGGGGATGTGCCCGCAACCAAGGTACATGCCTCTGACCGGAATCGAACCTGGGACCCTTGAGTCCACAGGCCGATGCTCTATCCACTGACCCAAACCGGCCAGTAGAATCTTTAAAAAAAAAAAAAAAATGCAGCTGTCTTATTGAACGAAGGTTCCTGGTAGGAAATCCTTTCCGGGATGAGATGTTCTTTTTTAAAAAAATATATATATATATATATTTTATTGATTTTGTACAGAGAGGAAGGGAGAGAGATAGAGAGTCAGAAACATCGACGAGAGAGAGTCATCGATCAGCTGCCTCCTGCACACCTCCTGCTGGGGATGTGCCCACAACCAAGGTACATGCCCCTGACCAGAATCGAACCTGGGACCCTTCAGTCCCCAAGCCGACGCTCTATCCATTGAGCCAAACCGGTTTCAGCAAGATGTTCTTATTTATTATTTACTAGAGGCCCAGTGCACGAAATTTGTGCAAAGGGTAGGCCCTCGCAGCCCTGGCTTTGTCCTGGAGGTAATTCGGGTGGTCCTTCTGCTGTTCGATCTAATTAGCATATTAGCTCTTTATTATATAGGATTTAGAGAGGGAGAGAGAGAGAAACATCAATGATGAGAGAGAATCATGGATCGGCTGCCTCCTGCACGCCCCCTATGGGGGATGGAGCCCGCCACCCGGGCATGTGCCCTGACCGGGAATCGAACCGTGACCTCCTGGCTCCTAGGTCGACGCTCAACCACTTTGCCACACCGGCTGGGCCGTGTTTTCCTTTACCAACAACCCAGCGGAGAAGCAGGGACCCGGGTCAGCTTCCCCGTACCTTTTTTTTTTAAAAAAAAAATATATATATATTTTATTGATTTTTTACAGAGAAGAAGGGAGATAGAAACATCAATGAGAGAGAGTCATCGATCAGCTGCCTCTTGCACGTCCCCGACTGGGGATGTGCCCGCAACTAAGGTCCATGCCCTGGACCGGAATCGAACCGGGGACCCTTCAGCCCGCAGGCCGATGCTCTATCCACTGAGCCAAACCGGTTTCCGGCAGCGTCCCCGTACCTTGCTTTCTGAAACCGGAGGGTAGACGGTGGGCCGGATCCGGCTGAGGTCCGCCTCCCTCCGCAGGTCCCTCTCCTCGATGACCTCCCACGCCCGGTGGAACAGCAGGTTCACCAGCTTGTTGATCATCCGGTAGGGCTGAGGCAGGGCGTCCAGCGCCTGCAGCGGGTCCCGGAAGACGTAGCCCTCCTGGTCGTCCTTGGACCAGTCCTTCTCCGAAGGCGTGGGCACCTCCAGCTGCCCCTTCTTCGTGAACAGAGGCAGCTTCATCTTCTGGGCGCGGCTTCCGTTGGGGGACCACGACATCACGGGAGGCGGCGCTGGGAGCGGCTCGGACACCCGGGAGCTGACTGAGGAAGGGAAGAAAGACGTCAAAAGAAAAGAGGGATGTTCGGACCTCGCCAGTGTGGCTCAGTGGATAGAGCATCAGCCTGCGGACGGAAGGGTCCCAGGTTCGACTCCGGGCAAGGGCACGTGCCCGGGTTTGTGGTCTCGATCCCCAGTAGGGGGCGTGCAGGAGGCAGCCGATCAATGATTCTCTCTCATCCTTGATATGTCTCTCTCTCTCTCTCTCTCTTCCTTCCCCTCTGAAATCAATCAAAATATATGTAGTCCTAGCTGGTTTGGGTCAGCGGATAGAGCGTCGGCCTGCAGACTGAAGGGTCCCGGGTTCGATTCCGGTCAAGGGCATGTATATTGGATTCAGGCACATTCCCGTAAGGGTGTGCAGGAGGCAGCTGGTCGATGTTTCTCTCTCATTGATGTTTCTAGCTCTCTATCTCTCTCCCTTTCTCTCTGTGGAAAATCAATTATATATATATATATATATATATATATATATATTTTAATTTAAAAATTGCTATGTTATGGATGGGTTTCCGTGTCTTCAGGCCCCACAGGAGGACCGTCTATTGGTGCGACCAATCGGCTTATCTCTGCTCTCACCCTGAGCTCCCGCAGAAAGCTGGAGCTGGATGCTGCTCCGGGGACCCCCGAGGCACAGATCAGGGAATGTTTAGCCTTGCAGTCCCCGAGCGGAAGCTCAGGGGAACCTCCATTCGGGTCCTACCTGGGGTCCCTGGGGGCCCGGGAATTGCCCCGAGACCAGGAGACGGGCCTCTTGGAGCCCCTCGGGGCGATCGAGGTGTGAACGGAGCTCCAAGGCGCTTGGGAAGCGCTTGCCCCGGCAGAGCGGAAGCGGGCGTCTCCGCTCACCTGGCCGGCGGCGTGGGCGTCGCCTTGGCAACCACAACTTCCGGTCCAGACCGGAAGCCCGAGAAAGTCGCACTTCGCGCCGCGCGCGGGCCCCGCTGGCGGGGAGAGTCTGCCCCTCCGGGGTCCGAGGCCGGCCTCCCGGGGGACCCGCGGCGCCCCGAGGACCCGCGGCCGGGCCGGGCCGGGCTGGGCCCCGTGTGGCCGGCGGCCGGCGCCATGGAGGCCTTCACCCGCTTCACCAACCAGACCCAGGGCCGCGACCGGCTCTTCAGGTGAGGCAGGTGCCGCCGCCTCCGCCCCCTTTTCCCCCACTCGGACCCGCACCCCGGGAAGGGGGTCAGGCCGCCGGCTCTGGGGGGGGCGGGGCTGGGGTCTGGCCTGTCACCCCGAACCCGGCGGGGCGGGCCGCGAACCCGCGCCTGTCACGCTGGGCGGGCGGCGCGCCCCCTTCTCCCAGCCCGGGGACACGGTTCTCCGATCACTGATTTTTTTTAAAGAAACTTTGGGGTGAACTTTTGTGTCCAAGGATCCGAACCCTTATGGGGGGGGGGGCCTCACACCGCGCACAAAGGCACATGGAGAGACGGGGACGTGGGTTGTTACCTTCTCCACCTTCCGGGTGGGAACGGGGGTGGGGGGCGGGAACCGAACGCGGGGCCCCCGCCCCTCGGAGGCGCTCGCTGTGCTGCCAGCAGCATTCCGTACCCGAGGTGCTTTCCGTACCAATGAGCTCCTGATGCTTTTATTTTATTTACTTATTTATTTGTTTTATTTTTTTAAAAAAATATTTTTTATTGATTTTTGTTTTTTACAGAGAGGAAGAGAAAGGGATAGAGAGAAACATCGATGAGAGAGAAAATCATCCATCAGCTGCCTCTTGCACGCCCCGCACTGGGGATGTGCCCGCAACCAAGGTCCATGCCCTTGACCGGAATCGAACCTGGGACCCTTCAGTCTGCAGGCTGATGCTCTATCCACTGAGCCAAACCGGTTTTGGCTACTTATTTATTTTAATTTATTTCAGAGAGGAAAGGAGAGGGAGAGAAACATCCATGATGAGAGGGAATCGTGGAGCGGCTGCCTCCTGCACGCCCCCTAGTGGGGATGGAGCTCACAACCCGGGCATGTGCCCTGACCGGGAATCGAACCGTGACCTCCAGGTTCATAGGTCCCACCCAGCTCAACCCCTGAGCCACACTGGCCGGGCAGCTCCTGATGTACTTTAAGGAATTCTTTGGATTCTTGTACATTTATTTTATTTTTTAATTTTTTATATATTTTATTGGTTTTTTTTTACGTCAATGAGAGAGAAACATCGACCCGCTGCCTCCCGCACACCTCCCACTGGAGATGTGCCTGCAACCAAGGTACATGCCCTTGACCGGAATCGAACCTGGGACCCCTTCGGTCCGCAGGCCGATGCTCTATCCACTGAGCCACACCGGTTAGGGCTGCACATTTATTTTTTAAAAAAACACACACACAAAACCATTACGGTTGCAGTTTGATTGAACAGCTTTTCCTGTCTTTCGGGTGTAAAGTGGTGACACAGCAGGCCAGTGAGCATCGCCCCAGTAAGGAGACTTATTGTCCAGAGTGGGTCTGGCTGAGACTGAACCCCCAAGAGGGTCATCCGTGAGGCCGGCTAATGAAATAATTGCTTAGGATGTACTTACTCAGCAAGGCCTGAAATCTCTCAGGTTCATTTCCCAATCCTCTTGGTCAACTCCAGCTTCTAAGCTGGCATTCATAAAAGAATGCCTTGTTTTTGGACGCATTCCTGTTATTTGACCAAATCTGAGAATGTGAACAGCTTGAGCCCTCTAGCCACGAAGCATACTTAGGGGCGCCTGTGTGTGTGTGTGTGAGAGAGAAAGAGATTATTTTATATTTCATCACTTTGGAAAATGTGCTACATTTTATTTTTTTTTAATTAACATTTTTCTTTCTTTTTCTTTTTTTTTTTTACATTTTATTGATTTTTTTTTTTTTAAATATGTTTTATTGATTTTGTACAGAGAGGAAGGAAGAGAGATAGAGAGTTAGAAACATCGATGAGAGAGAGTCATCAATCAGCCGCCTCCTGCACACCCCCTACCGGGGATATGCCCGCAACCAAGGCACATGCCCTTGACCGGAATCGAACCTGGGACCTTTCAGTCCCCAAGCCGACGCTCTATCCATTGAGCCAAACCGGTCCCGGCCATTTTATTGATTTTTTTTACTGAGAGGAAGAAAGAGAGAGAGTTAAAGCATTGATCAGCTGCCTCCTGCACCCCCCCCCCCCCACTGGGGATGTGCCCGCAACCAAGGTACATGCCCTTGACCGGAATCGAACCTGGGACCTTTCAGTCCGCAGGCCGACGCTCTATCCACTGCGCCACACCGGTTTCGGCTACATTTTATTTTTATTTTTAAATATATTTTTATTGATTCCAGAGAGGAAAGGAGAGGGAAAGACATCAATAATGAGAGAATCATTGATCAGCTGCCTGCTGCACACCCCCTACTGGGGATCAAGCCCAAAACCCAGGCAAATGCCCTGACTAGTATCAAATCCGAGACCCTTCAGTCCACAGGCAGACGCTCTATCCACTGAGCCACACTGGCTAGGGCAACGTGTGACATTGTAATTTGAGAGTGTAGGGGTTCAGAATGAGTCACCCCAAGGTGTTCCTCTGTGATAGGTAGATTATTTTGAGCTAAAGGCAACCGAGACCCCCCTCAGGCAAGAAAAATGTCTGCCCCCCCCCTTAACTACCTAGAAGAATTTAAATTAGGGGCCTTGTCCATAATAAAAGAGTTGTCACCGGAAGTAACTTTTATGACATATCTGTAGGGCAGAGCAAACTTCTAATTATTGCACGTCTGTGCATCTTATTTGTCCTTCGAATCACCTTCCCTCCCTCGAGCCCCAAGGCGCCTTCCTTCATCCTTACCTCAGTTTCCCTTTCTGTGTCTGAACCCTTCATCGTACGTGGAGTTCCCATGGAAACACATGCAATTAAATTTGATTCTTTTCTCTGGTTCATTTGTCTCACGTAGATTTAATTATTAGACCAGAGCTAGAGTAATATTTACAGCACAAAGGGATGCAAATACCGTTACAGCACAGCGAGGAAACAGGCACCTACTTCATAAATAGACTGCCACGTGCATTCAGATGTTCCATAATGGGGCATAACATGGCTCATTCACTTTATTTCTGTGAGTAAGGCGTTGTTATTTGTAGGCATGGCAATCATCACTTCATTGAACGTTTGGTATTCTTAAACAGGGGTCTGGCTGTATTTTCCATACAATACGAATTAGTTTGGAAAGACATATCTAAACTTAGTTATGCATGGGTGTGTATATGCTAGTCATAAAAAAAAAATCAAACGATGGTCACACTGTAGACTTCTTTTTTTTTTTTTTAATATATTTTATAATTTTTTACAGAGAGGAAGAGAGAGGGAAAGAGAGCCAGAAACATCGATGAGAGAGAATCATCGATCAGCTGCCTTTTGCACACCCCCTAATGGGGATGTGCCTGCAACCAAGATCCATGCCCTTGACCGGAATCAAACCCGGGACCTCTCAGTCCGCAGGCCGACGCTCTATCCACTGAGCCACACCGGTTTCAGCTAGACTTTTCATTGGCTTCTAGTTCGAGCCACTCCTGCCACCTAAGTGCTTGGTTAACTCTGTGGCAAAAAGTTCACTTTAGAAATAGGCGGTGAACTTGAGAAAATAAAGACCGTGGCTCTTTGCAGGCTTAGCACGAGGGAGGTTTCTGTGCGGTTGACCACTGTGCCAGCAGAAGGCCCTCGAACGGGCTGCTCTCCGCATCATCGCGAGATCTCCGGATCACCTTTGAGTTGCATTTCCATTATTGCATCCTCCCCTTTGGCCCCGTGCAGTGCCTGTTGCAAAATCCTGCTCTTGGGAGAGCCGCCTGCGTGAGAAATGGTCTTGGAAGCCTTGCCTCTCGCGAGCCCTGTTCCTCCTCCCCTTACCTCACGGATCTGAGGTTTTATTTGGTTTGCCAATCCTCCCGCCTCATGTTTTCATTTTCATTTTTATTTTTTCCGTTTCAGAGCCACTCAGTACACATGCATGTTGCTTAGGTATTTGTTAGAGCCCAGAGCTGACAAACGGAAGGTGGTAATGAAGCTCAAGAAGCTGGAGTCTAGTGTGAGCACTGGCCGCAAATGTAAGTACCCCCGTTCGTTCCCAAGGGCCGGCGGGCCATGGTTTGGACCCTCGGGCTCCGTAATCCACAAAACACTTTCTAGAACGTTCCTTTCTAGTCAGGCTGGCTGAGGAAGCCAGCCAGCCAGTCGGTCCACCCTCATGGAATGACAAGGCCCCCCCAAGGGGACTGTTTTGCTCCTCGGACCATTCGCAGACACGGGCAGTGCTCCCAGCCGGTGCTCCTCCACATCTTTCCCGTCAGTCACAACCCGTGAGGCACACACGGTGTTAGCTCACCTGTATTTATTCCTTTTTCAAATATATTTTTATTGATTTCAGAGAGGAAGGGAGAGAGAGAGTGAGAGAAAGAGACACATCAATGACGGGAGAGAACCTGCCTCCTGCACACCCCCTACTGGCGAGGGGGTTGGAGCCCACAACCCGGCCATGTGCTCTTGACCGGAATCGAACGCAGAACCCCTCAGTCCGCAGGCCAGCGCTCTATCCACTGAGCCAAACCAGCTAGGGCTGGTTCACTTTTGGTTCTTAGAATCACCACATGTTTGGGCATGAGCTCGGCCTCCTGGAGCCCCTTGTATTCTCTGGAAGAACAGAATAGCTGCATCCTGGACCCCGTCTCTCCCCTCTTCTCTTGAGGGATTGCTAGAGGAAATGGACACAGTCGTTTTATATACATACATATATTGATTTCAGAGAGGAAGGGAGAGGGAGAGAGAGAGAGAGAAACATCGATGATGAGAGAGAATCATTGATTGGCTGCCTCCTTCCCGCCGCCTCCTGAGGAGCGAGCCCACAACCTGGGCATGTGTCCTTGACCGGAATCGAACCCGGGACCCTCCAGTCCACAGGCCGGCGCTCTGTCCACTGAGCCAAACCAGCCAGGGGCGGATACATTCTCTCAGACCAACTGTGGCATGGTTTCGCGTCAAAGGCAAACAGTGAAGTCAGGTGTCTCACGCTCACTTAGTTCACTCGACCAATTAAGGCGTAGTGGGAAACCTGTCTTTCCCGTAACAGTCCTGTGGCCGACGCCTGGCCTTCCGGGGAGAGCCAGAAGTGGCCACGGCAGGTGAGCAGGAACCCAGAGGAAATTCGGAAATCAGCTGTTGTACAATCATTTGTGAGCGCCGACCTCCCGGGGGCAGAGCCCCGCGCTCTGTGGGAGCACGGAGAGCACGCGGTGTGATAACGCTATTAGATTTGTTGCCAGATGCGGTGGGGGAGGACCGGGAAGGCGTCCTGAGGCGGTGGGCTGGGGGCGTGGCTAGCAAGAGGAGGAAGGAGAGCGTCTTGGAGGTGGTTAACTCCAGGGAGGACTCGGACTCTTAAGAGCAGACTGTTGTGTTGGAGGATCAGCGAGAAAACTGGTTTGACCAGCCGGGACTGGTTTGGCTCAGTGGATAGAGCGTCGGCCTGCGGACTGAAAGGTCCCGGGTTCGATTCCGGTCAAGGGCATGTACCTTGGTTGCGGGCACATCCCCAGTAGGGGGTGCGCAAGAGGCAGCTGATCGATGATTCTCTCTCATCGATGTTTCTAACTCTCTATCCCTCTCTCTTCCTCTCTGTGAAAAATCAATAAAATATATAAAAAAAAAACACACAAAAAAAAACTGGTTTGACCAGAGAAGACTGAACGTCGTTCAAGAGGGAAGGAAAGGCCAGGGTGAGCTTTTCCGGGTGGCTCGGGAGAGCAAGATGGACGTTCTCAGGTTCTTCAGAGTGTTGGGGCTCACAGGCCCTTGGCAGGTCACCCGTCTCTGAGGTCCAGAAATGACTTGCCCAAGGTCACTCAGTCGTTAGTGCAAGAGGCGGAATGGGACCCGGGATTACCCGTTGAGTTCTGGGTCCTGCGTTCCCTTTGATAAGATGATACCGAATATTCTTCGGAGATTATAAGTTTCCCGGGGGAAGCTACTTCAGAGCATTTGCTGAGTCTAAGATACAGTTCTTTAAGGAAAGTACTTCTTTGGTTACCCTCCATAGTGTTTAGGATAATAATACATACTGAGGATTGACAGATGCGTAAATATTTGATTGATAAATCCCCAACTGATGGAATTACAGGCTCAGATAAAGGCATGTCTTGCAGTGGTTGATTTAATTCACTAGGAGTCATATATGCCAATATTACTTACCAGTTGTCCTATACACTAAATCCTACCATTTTATAATTTTTTTATATATATTTATTTATTTATTATTTTTCTTTTTCTTACCCTAACCCTATAATTTTTTTAAAATATATTTTTATTAATTTCAGAGAGGAAAGGAGAAGAGAGAGAATCATCAATGATGCAAGAGAATCATTGATCAGCTGCCTCCTGCACGCCCTGTGTGATCTCCTGGTTCAAAGGTCAACGCTCAACCACTGAGCCGGTTATTTACTTTGTCTTGACAGGAGGAGCCGAAGGGGGTTGGGCCAGAGAAATGGCAAATTGATAATGGTGCCGTTTTCAAAGCAGTCTTTTGCGTGGAGAGTAAATAAAACACAGGGCACCAGACTCTCCAGAAGAATGTTGCATCTGGAGGTCACGTTACCATAAAGCCTGGTCCCGGGCAGATGGACAGTGCACACTCTGCCTGACCTCGAGTGCCCGGTATTGTAATGGAGGCAGCAAAGTCCCGGAGTTTGTCCATTTGTGTTCATCCTCACCCGAGGATATTTTTCCATTGGTTTTTAGGGAGAGTGGAAGAGAGAGGGAGAGTCGGAGAGAAACATCGATGTGAGAGAGACACATCGATGGGTTGCCTCCTGCATGAACCCCTGCATGAACCCCGGGCCGGGGAGGAGCCTACAACCGAGGTGCATGCCCTTGACCGGAATCGAACCCAGCCCTTGGGCCCGCAGGCTGACGCTCTGCCCACTGAGCCGCACCGGCCAGGGCGGGGATCATGTTAGGTGCCCGAGACCTGCTGTTAAGGACAGAGCCCCAGTGACAGCGTGGGCCGAGGACCGGTTGCTGGCCTCTCCCTGGCCCAGATAAATAACGGTTTGCTGCCGTGGGTTCTTGCAGGGTTCAGGCTGGGCAACGTGGTCCACGCCGTGCAGGCTACTCAGCAGAGCATCCATGCCACGGACCTGGTGCCCCGCCTGTGCCTGACCCTCGCCAACCTGAACCGCGTGGTCTACTTCATCTGTGACACCGTCCTGTGGGCCAGGAGCGTGGGGCTCAGCTCCAGCATCAACAAGGAGAAATGGCGGATGTGGGCCGCCCGCTACTACTGCTGCTCGCTCGTGCTGAGCCTGGCCAGGGACCTGTACGAGATCTCCCTGCAGATGGAGCGGGCCGCGCGGGACAAGGCCCGGAGGGACGAGGCGCTCTCCCGGGACCCCCCGGGGCACAGCGTGGCCGATGAGGAGACGGAATGGCTCCAGTCCTTCCTCCTGCTCCTGTTCCGGTCCCTGCGGAGGCATCCCCCCTTGCTCCTGGACACGGTGAAGAACCTCTGTGACATCCTGAACCCCCTGGACCAGCTGGGCATCTACAAGTCCAACCCCGGCGTCATTGGTCTCGGGGGGCTCGTGTCCTCGGTGGCCGGGATCATCACGGTGGCCTGGCCCCACATGAAGCTGAAGATCCACTGAGGCAGCTCCGGGCTGAGGACGGGCACCTCCCTGCGGGGAGGGGTGGGGATGGACATTTGCGTTGGGCACGGACCATGAGCACTCAGCTGCCCGGAGCGCGAGCAGAGGGCGGGCCGAGGACGGAGGAGGGAGCGCGTGAGGATGTACATGTTTCGTTTGACTTCTGAGTTCCTGAGTATTTTCCCTTCGCCTGACATTCGCTGGGCCTCTCTTCTGCACACAGTAGGAGCTTGTGTTCGCTGAATGAATAAACACGGGGAGAAAAGAAACTTTCAAAGGTCCAAGCTAACTAAGTGAGCGCTAACACACAGTAATGTTTGGGCTGGGCCGCCTCCCTGCTTGACTCCCAGCCCTCAGCTCAGCGGAGGCCATGCGGGGAGCTGGGCTTACAGCCTCGGAATCGCTCCCCCTGACATCACTGCACCCCTGGCCTCCCGTCCGGAAGTGGGATCAGAAAGGCATCCGGCACCCCCACGGTATCAGTTGTGTCCGAGGTAGCGCAGTGACCAAGCACTTAGAGAGAACTCGGGGCAAGAAGCCTTTCTGAGAATCTGTTGGTCAGTGGTTTCTATTTTCTTCAAAAAATTCAAACTATAGGGTTCCCCCTCCCCCCCTAGAAATGTATACAACACACTCGGGATAATTACAAAGGCAGTGTTTATTAAAATTCAACTTATTCTCAAAATTGAGCTGTTGCTGTGTAGTTGCATTTTTCGGGGGGCTCCCCGTGTATTCAGACTCGTCAGCAAGATTGTTTTATTGAGAGCCATATGACGGTTTGGACATTTCCACACGAGTTGATGCAATGAAGAGTCGCAAGGACTCTTAATGTCGGAGAGTTGCTGTTTTCTGTGATCGGTCCCGCTCCGTGTGTGAGACGGGCTGGGAGGAAGATGGAGCCGTGGCTTTAGTGCAGGAGAGGCCGCTTAACGCGTGTTCCTACTTCCCACCTTGGTGTCGGGTTTTTTTTTTTGTGATCGCACAGCTAAGCTTGTGATTGAGCTTCTTAGAAGCAGGCTCAGGTTCTTGGCTCTTTATTTTTTTAAAATATATTTTATTGATTTTTTTTTTACAGAGAGGGATAGAGAGTTAGGAACATCGATGAGAGAGAAACATCGATCAGCTGCCTCTTGCACGCCCCCTACTGGGGATGTGCCCCCAACCAAGGTACGTGCCCTTGACCGGAATCGAACCTGGGACCTTTCGGTCCGTAGGCCGACGCTCTGTCCACTGAGCCACACCGGTTTCAGCTTGGTTCTTTATTTTTAAAGCCATCAAGATTCAGGATTCGAGAAGAAACCTTGTGGGGATTTTCAGAGACGTGAAAGCTGCTAGACCAGGGCACATAAAATGGTTAAACCACTCTTGATACTTTGTCCAGATCCTTTACTGTAATAGATTAAATATGTGCAATAAAATTTCTAGACAAAACTGACTCTGTGTCTGTGAGTGTTTTGTGGGCATGGCGAAGCATTTATTTACTTATATTTATTATTATTTTTTTAATTTATTGATTTTTTTACAGAGAGGAAGGCAGAGGGATAGTGAGCTAGAAACATCAATGATGAGAGAAACATCGACCAGCTGCCTCCTGCACACCCCCACTGGGGATGTGCCCGCAACCAAGGCACATGCTCTTGACCGGAATCGAACCCGGGACCTTTCAGTCTGCGGGCCGACGCTCTGTCCACTGAGCCACACCGGTCTCGGCCGAAGCGTTTAAAGGAAGGCGATCCCGAGACGACCTTCAGCGGAGTCTGCGCAGTGAGCTGGCGGCGTGGGCTCTGGCCTGGAACCCCCGCCGAGGAGGGCGGTGAAGAGGGACTTAGACGTGAACACCTGAGTCGCTAGAGGTTCGACGATGCTCTCATCCGGCTGCTACCCGGGCGAGGTCCTCCGTCAGCCCCGAAGGTGGGATTTTTGCTTCTCCCGGAGGCACGTTACAGTGGTGTCGTGGTGGTACTGTGTCTTTTCCTTTTTCAAATATATTTTGATTTCAGAGACGAAGGGAGAGGGAGACAGAAAGACATCTCAATGATGAGAGAGAAGTGCCCCTCCCTGGGGATCGAGTCCCCAAACCCGGGCCTGTGCCCTGAGCGGGAATCGAACCGTGACCCCCTAGTTCATAGGCCAGTGCTCAACCACTGAGCCACACCGGCCGGGCTCATGGCGGTGCGTTTGTCCTGGCCAAGTTAGAGCAGGTGGTGGGGAGTCTGGGGAGTGTGCCTCTTCTAGGACGTGTGTGTCCTGGTACCTCCCTCCCTGTGCACCTGTTTAACTCACACCCCCCCACACCCCTCCGAGCCTCCGCATTCAGGAGTGACTCAAAAAGCACGACGCTCCTGATAAATGTACAGCCAGCACCTTCCCCACTGAACCCATTGCGCGAGAAATGCATTCAGGACCGAAACCGGTGTGGCTCAGCGGATAAGAGCGTCAGCCTGCGGACTGAAAGGTCCCAGGTTCGATTCCGGTCAAGGCCATGTACCTTGGTTGCGGGCACATCCCCGGTAGGGGGCGTGCAGGAGGCAGCTGATCAATGATTCTCTCTCATCGATGTTTCTAACTCTCTATCCCTCTATCCTCCTCTCTGTAAAAAATATTTCAAAAAAAGAAAAAAGAAATGCGTTCAGGGGTGAGCATCTGAGTGCCTGGCCTGGTTCTGGGACCCCGCTGTGCACAGATGGCGAGGTCCCTGGGCCTGTGTGGTGGTGTGTGTGGTGGGCACGGCGGGGGCTGGTAGACAGATGCGGGTAGAAGCTGCTGCCAGAAAGCAGACCCTTCCCAGGGCCCTCCCCTGGCCCTTTCACCCCGCTCCCCTCTCACCCACAGCCCGGCCTCCCAGCCAGAGGACCAGCCGTGTCAGCGGCTCCGGGCCCAGCGCCCTCTCCTCCCTCTGGCCCGCAGCCACTCCTCCACGGGCTGGGGCTGCCCTTTGGCCGGCTTGCTCTCCAGACACAGCCCCTGGCTGTGGTCCTGAACCCGCCCCAGGGCAGAGGGCATGCCTTAGACATACCCCGCCCCCCACCCCCCATTATCCATTTCATTCTTGAAGTCTGGGTCGGACCCATAAGTAGTGAACGTATCAGTTAGGACTCCCAGCTCTACTCTCCCTTCCCCTCCCAGTTCCTGCTTTATTGTCTCACAGGTGCAGACTGGACTATAAGGATCTGTCATAGAGCTCCGTTTTGCCCCACCCTCTGCCTCTCTCTCTCTCTCTTTCTTTTAAAAATATATTTTATTGATTTTTTACAGAGAGAAAGAGAGAGGGACAAAGAGTCAGAAACATTAATGAGAGAGAAACATCAATCAGCTGCCTCCTGCACGCCCCCTACTGGGGATGTGCCTGCAACCAGGGTTCATGCCCTTGACCGGAATCGAACCCCGGACCCTTGAGTCCATAGGTCGACACCCTATCCACTGAGCCAAACCGGTTTCGGCTACCTCTCTTTAAAAAAAAAAAAAATATATATATATATATATATATATATATATATATTTTATTGACTTCAGAGAAGAAGGGAGAGGGAGGGAGAGACAGAAACATCCATGATGAGAGAGAATCATGGATCGGCTGCCTCCTGCACGCCCCCCACTGGGGATGGAGCCCAGCCAATGTTCCCTGACGGGGAAGCGAACCTGTGACCTCCTGTTCATAGGTTAATGCTCAGGGAGCCACGCAGGCCGGGCCCAACCCTCCGCCGTCTCCTTCACTGCCCTCGGCACACAACCTAGAGAAAACAATAGATCCAGTTCCACCAGCGGCCGGGAAGTCAGCATTGTTCTGCTCCTGTCCGTTTTCATTAAGAGGCCCTCAGCCTAAACACCCATGCGTGGCTCGCACCAGATCCCTCCATCGTTTTTAAAAAAATATATTTTCTTGATTTTTAAAAAAATATATTTTATTCGCCGAAGCCGGTTTGGCTCAGTGGTAGAGCGTCGGTCTGTGGACTGAAAGGTCCCAGGTTCGATTCCGGTCAAGGGCATGTACGTTGGTTGCGGGCACATCCCCGGTAGGGGGTGTGCAAGAGGCAGCTGGTTGATGTTTCTCTCTCATCGACGTTTCTAGCTCTCTATCTCTCTCCCTTCCTCCTCTCTGTGAAATATCAATAAAATATATTTATAAAAAAAAATATATATATATTTTATTGATATTTTACAGAGAGTAGGAGAGAGTCAGAAACGTCGATGAGAGAGAAACATCGATCAGCTGCCTCTTGCACATCCCCTACCGGGGATGTGCCCGCAACCAAGGTACATGCCCTTGACCGGAATCGAACCTGGGACCCCTCAGTCCGCAGACGGATGCTCTACTACTGAGCCAAACCGGTTTCGGCTATTTTATTGATTTTTTACAGAGAGGAAGAGAGAGGGATAGAGAGTTAGAAACATCAATGAGAGAGAAACATCGATCAGCTGCCTCTTGCACACCCCCCACCGGGGATGTGCCCGCAACCAAGGTACATGCCCTTGACCGGAATCAAACCCGGGCCCTTCAGTCCGCAGGCCGACGCTCTATCCACTGAGCCAAACCGGTTTCGGCTATTTTATTGGTTTTTTACAGAGAGGAAGAAAGAGGGATAGAGAGTTAGAAACATCAATGAGAGAGAAACATCGATCAGCTGCCTCTTGCACACCCCCTACCGGGGATGTGCCCGCAGCCAAGGTACATGCCCTTGACCAGAATCGAACCCGGGACCCTTCAATCCGCAGGCTGACGCTCTATCCACTGAGCCACACCGGTTTCGGCAGATCCCCCCATTTGCAGCCAGGAACCGGGCCTCAGGCTTAGCCTGACCTGTGGCTAAGGCAGGGGTGTGAGTCCATGGTTCTTGGTTGCTAATCAGTGACAGGATCAGGTGGCTCTCTATCAGCATGTTCTGGTGGCATCTTAGAGCAGGTGGAGTTCAAGAAATTTTCTGGAGACCTGACCGGTTTGGCTCAGTGGGTAGAGCGGCGGCCTGCGGACTGAAGGGTTCCGGGTTCAATTCCGGTCAAGGGCATGTACCTTGGTTGCGGGCACATCCCCAGGGGGAGGTGTGCAGGAGGCAGCTGATAGATGTTTCTCTCTCATTGATGTTTCTAATTCTCTATTCCTTTCCCTTCTTCTCTGTAAAAAAAAAAGTCAATAAAATATATTTAAAAAGAAAAAAAAAAAGAAACTTCCTTGAAATGTAGGAATGAAGCTGCTCCTGCAAAGGCTGGGCTGTCAGCGAGTCCACCCCAGCTTGGGTTCCCTTCCTCACTGAGAACCCTAGCCGGTGTGGCTCAGTGGGTAGAGCATCCGCCTGCGGGCTGAAGGGTTCCAGGTTCGATTCCAGTCAAGGGCTCATGCCCGGGTTGTGGGCTCCATCCCCAGTGGAGGAATGTGCAGGAGGCAACCCATCTATGATTCTCATCATTGTTGTTTCTATCTCTCTCATCCTCTCCCTTCCACTCTGAAATCAACACAAATTTTTAAAGACAATCCCTCTGATGGTAATAATAAATTTATGCAGAACCTTCTGTGGAAGAGGAGCGAAAAGTTATAGAACTTCAGAACTCCCACGTTTAATGGCATGTACCCCCACACCTTCCGTCTGGAAAAAACCGGATTTTGAGAACTGGGGGGCCAGAGACCTGTTACGGAACGGATGGAAAGCTCTAGAATCATGAGTGCTCTGAGCCTGGGTCCCCTTTCAGCTCTGCCATCTACCTCCCTCCTACTTGGCTCCATCCTACAGAAGTTAGGGTATCCCCAGGGGGGACCCTGGGTGCAGTAACCACGGCAACAGACTGACTAAGCTTTCTCCCCTCTGCCCTCCTCCAGCTGGGAGGCGTCAGCGGCATTGCCCAAGACTCCTCTGAGCGACCGGGATTGTTTCTGTCGGCGGAGGCACTGCAGCCGGGGCTCTGGGACAGAGGAGGCGTCAGCCGGAGTGAGTGTGGGGGTCCCGGGGCCACCTGCCTCGCCTGCCTTACCTGGTTGGCCTCTGAGGGTCCGAGGGAAGACGTGGGGGGTCGGGGGTCTCCTGGGAATTCGCCGGGGGAATGCCCGAGAGCGTAGATTCGATAGTCTGGGGCCGCCGGCTCTTCCAGAACGCGGTCAGAAATAGCTGGTTTTCAGAGCGACTCCTTTCTCGCCTGGCCGAGTACAGAGGGGAGGACTGAATGAGTGCAAAACTTTCCCTTGGTTAAGAAATATGATTTTATTAATGTTAAAGGGAGAGAGGGAGACATTGATCAGCTGCGTCCTGCACACCCCTAATGGGGACCAATCCTTCAACCCGGGCATGTGCCCTGACCGGGAATCGAACCAGCAACCTTCGGATGTATGGGTGATGCCCAGCCAACCGGTCACTCGGCCGGGGCCGAACCTCTTAACTCTTTTTTAAAAAAATATATTTTATTGATTTTTTACAGAGAGGAAGGGAGAGGGATAGAGAGTTAGAAATATTGATGAGAGAGAAACATCCATCAGCTGCCTCCTGCACCACCACCCCCACCACCACCCGGGATGTACCTGTAACCAAGGTACATGCCCCTGACTGGAATTGAACCTGGGAACCTCCAGTCCGCAGGCTGACGTTCTATCCACTGAGCCAAACCGGTCAGGGCAAACCTCTTAACTCTTAAAGTGACCTTCTTTTTTTACTTTTTATGCTACATCCTTGTAAGAAACACCAATCTTTTTCTTTTTTTAAAAAAAAAAATTTTTTTTATTGATTTTAGAGAGAAAGGGGGAGAAAGAGAAATATCAATAATGAAAGAGATTCATGAATGGGCTGCCTCCTGCAAGCCTCTTTCTGGGGATCGAGCCTGCAACCCGGGCATGTGCCCTGACTGGGAATCGAACCCGGGACCTCCCTGAGCCACCACAACCAGCAGAAATGCCAGTCTTTTTTTTTTTTTTTTTTTTTTTTTTTAAATATATTTTATTAAATTTTTACAGAGAGTAAGGAAGAGGGAGAAAGAGCTAGAAACATCGATGAGAGAGAAACATCGGTCAGCTGCCTCCTGCACACCCCCCACAGGGGATGTGCCCACAACCAAGGTACATACCCTTGATAGGAATCGAACCTGGGACCCTTGAGTCCGCAGGCCGACGCTCTATCCACTGAGCCAACCGATCAGGGCAGAAACGCCAGTCTTGACAAGCTGGGGGCCGGGGCACCTCATCCCGGCGGGACCCCCAGGAGTGGCTGCTTGTCTGTCATCCGCCTTCCGGCCTAGGGCCTCCTGTTCAGGGCACCCCGGCCCCCGGGCAGCCTGGGCCCCGCTGGCGGCCCGAGAGGGAGGGACGGACCCGTGGCGCCCGCAGCTGCGGGTTTGCTGACGCGCCGGGACCTTCTGCTTTGCAGCGTGAGGAGCTACGATGGCCGTGAACAAGAGCCCCCCCTTGATGGACGGAGACTGCCCTGTAAGTAGCCTGGGTGCGTGCGTGCGGTGGGGGGGACCCCGGGCCGAGGAGGGAGCCTCGAGGGGCGGCCGGGGGGACGTGGAGCAAGATGCGTCTAGAGCCGTGGTCGGCAAACCGCGGCTCGCGAGCCACCTGCGGCTCTCTGGCCCCTGGAGTGTGGCTCTTCCACAAAATGCCACGGCCTGGGCGAGTCTGTGTTGAAGAAGTGGCGTCAGAAGAAGTTTAAGCTTAAAAAATGTGGCTCTCATCGCTTCTCGGCCTTTTGGCTAAGATCAAGTGTAAAAAATGTGGCTCTCCAAAGAAATTGCAATCGCTGTGCTGCTGATGTTTGGCTCTGCGGACTCATGAGTTTGCCGACCCCTGGCCTATAAGAACCCCTGAGGACTCTGTCCAAAGGCATTAAAGATGCCGGCTGTTTGCGGTCAGAACCTTTTTCTGGTTCAGATTTCAAACTCATCTGCAGGACAGGAGCTCAGACGCCGTGGCCTGGGTCTCGTGGCCGCACACACCTCTTTGGCGGGCCTCTAGCTCAGCCTCCTACCCGCGGACACGGCTGGGTGTTCGCCTTCCCCCGCAGAACCACGCACCTGTGGCAAAGGCAAAGCGAGGCAGAGCTGGGGACCTTTCTTCTTTCCCTTTTATTTATTTATTTATTTATTTTTTAAATATTTTATTGATATTTCACAGAGAGGAGGAAAGGAGAGAGATAGAGAGCCAGAAACGTTGATGAGAGAGAAACATCGACCAGCTGCCTCTTGCACACCCCCTACTGGGGATGTGCCCACAACCAATGTACATGCCCTTGACCGGAATCGAACCTTTCAGTCTGCAGACCGACGCTCTACCACTGAGCCAAACCGGCTTCGGCTCTTTCCCTTTTAAAAAAAAAAAAATATTTTTTTATTGCCGAAACCAGTTTGGCTCAGTGGATAGAGCGTCAGCCTGCGGACTGAAAGGTCTCAGGTTCGATTCCGGTCAAGGGCATGTGCCTTGGTTGCGGGCACATCCCGGTGGGGGGGCGGGTGTGAGAGGTAGCTGAACAATGTTTCTGGCTCTCTATCCCTCTCTCTTCCTCTCTGTAAAAAAAATCAATAAAAATATATTTAAAAAAATAAAAAAATATACATATTGGTTTCAGAGAGGAAGGGAGAGGGAGAGAGAAACATCAATGATGAGAGAGAATCACGGATCGGCTGCTTCCTGCATGCCTCCTACTGGGGATCGAGCCTGCAATCTGGGCATGTGCCTTTGATCAGGAATCAAACCCAGGACCCTTCAGTCTGCTCTATCCACTGAGCCAAACCAGCCAGGGTGAGAAATCCTATAAAATAAAAGGCTAATTTGCAAACCGACCGAACGGCGGGATGACCAGTTGCTATGACACTCGCCCACCAGGGGGCAGATGCCCAACACAGGAGCCGCCCCTGGTGAGCTCAGCTCAGCCACAAGCCCTGAGCCGGCTCATGGCTGGTGAGCACAACGGCCTTGCCAGGAGCCTCTCCCCGCCTCCGTGGCAATGCTAAGGATATCCGACTGCCCCCACGGGCTCTTGGACTGCGAGAGGGTGCAGGCAAGGCTGAGGCCCCCCCCCCCAGTGCACCAATTTTGTGCACCAGGCCTCTAGGCTGAGGGTCAGCCCCCCAGTGCACAAATTCCATGCACCAGGCCTTTAGGCTGAGGGTTAGCCCCCCAGTGCACGAATTCCGTGCACCAGGCCATTAGGCTGAGGGTTAGCCCCCCAGTGCACGAATTCCGTGCACCAGGCCATTAGGCTGAGGGTTAGCCCCCCAGTGCACGAATTCCGTGCACCAGGCCTCTAGGCTGAGGGTCAGCCCCCCAGTGCACGAATTCTGTGCACCAGGCCTCTAGGCTGAGGGTCAGCCCCCCAGTGCATGAATTCCGTGCACCAGACCTCCAGCATTTAGATAAAGCCCCCAAGCCGAGATGGATAGAAGCTCTGCACCCGACGGTGTCAGTGGGTGGGCTGGAGCCTGGGGGTGGGGGGCGCCGTGCCCCTGGAGCCCTGCAGAGCTGGGCTGTGGCCCGTTTCCCCGTGGGGGGGCGCAGAGACCACTGAGACCCAGGCCGGCCTCACCATCGGGCTCTGGGGCCCTGGGTCTGCCTTAGGGGGGCGTGGGGGCAGGAGAGGGAGGTGGGGCGACTCCCACGCCTTTGCCCGTCTCCCTCCCACGCCAGGAGCAGGAGAACGTGCTGCAGCGCGTCCTGCAGCTGCCCGTGGTGAGCGGCACGTGTGAGTGCGTGCAGAAGACCTACACCAGCACCAAGGAGGCCCACCCGCTGGTGGCGTCCGTGTGCAACGCCTACGAGAAGGGCGTGCAGGGCGCCAGCAGCCTGGCCGCCTGGGGCATGGAGCCCGTGGTCCGCAGGCTGTCCACCCAGTGTGAGTCCTCGCGCGTGCTCCCTCCCCCCCCCCGCCTGCCCGTCTGTGTGTCCGCCCGCCCGTCTGTCTGATGGTCTCCCAGCTTGCTGCTCTGTCTGCTTGCATGTGTGTCTGACTCGGTGCAGAGCCTCCTCACCTGTAGACATGGATGACAGAGCTATGGGGATGGGGATGCAGAGCTGGATATAGATACTGCTCTTCTCGTCCATAGATGCCCAGCTGGCATTTTCCTAGGATCACAGCGATGGGCCAAGCAGTTGGCAGGAGGCGCGGGCAGAGCTGTGGGCGGCGGGGACTCGCAGCCACAGGGACTGGCAGAGCCTGGCACGGAGGCAGGGGCGCCGGGCAGCAGGCTGGCCTGCCAGGGCTGTGGAGAGCCGAGGCCAGGAAGCCCTCGGGCCCAGCCGTTGGTAGTACCAGCTCTTGACACATGGGGGCAGCAGAGGCCCTCGGGCTCCGTGATGCTCCGGAGGGAGCAGGGACATGGAGGGGACGGGGGAGCAGGGGAAAGGGGGGGCGATCTGAGGGCTCCAGGCACCTTGCTGGGCACAGAGGCCACCTCGAGATTGTCACGGTGCCAGGAGGGCGCACCCCACCTCAGCCCTTTGCTTCCAGTCACAGCTGCCAATGAGCTGGCCTGCCGAGGCCTGGACCACCTGGAGGAGAAGATCCCGGCCCTGCAGTACCCCCCTGAAAAGGTGAGACCCTCTCTCTACTCTCCGGGCGGGGGGGGGGGGGGCGGGCCCTGGATGCCGTGCCCGGGAGTGTGTGCACAGGCATCAGGACATATTTTTATGTTAAAAAAAATATATATATATATATATTTTGATATATTTTATTGATTTTGTACAGAGAGGAAGGGAGAGAGAGAGAGAGTCAGAAACATCGATGAGAGAGAGTCATCGATCAGCTGCCTCTTGACACCCCCTACTGGGGATATGCCCGCAACCAAGGTACATGCCCTTGACCGGAATCGAACCCGGGACCTTTCAGTCCCCAAGCCGACGCTCTATCCATTGAGCCAAACCTGTTTCGGCAGGACATATTTTTATATCAAAAAAAAATATATATATATATATATATATTTTAATATATTTTATTGATTTTTTACAGAGAGGAAGGGAGAGAGATAGAGAGCTAGAAATGTCGATGAGAGAGAAACATTGACCAGCTGCCTCTTGCACACCCCCTACTGGGGATGTGCCCGCAACCAAGGCACATGCCCTTAACCGGAATCGAACCTGGGACCCTTCAGTCCGCAGACCGCCGCTCTATCCACTGAGCCACACCGGCTTCGGCTCAAAATATTTTTTAAAAATTAAAAAATGTTTTTTAAAAATTAAAAAAATAAAAATAAAGATCCAGGGGACTGGCACCAATATTTGGGCCCTGGATTAAGCAGGTCTTAAGAGGGAAAGGGCTCTAACCCTCCTGTGCCAACCGCCCCGATCACCAGGCTTCTTCGCACTGGTGCTGCTTACTGAGACCCCATCCCGCCTGAGGGTGCCAACGCTCTATCCACTGAGCCAAACCGGTTTTTGGCTAAAATATATATATTTTAAAATATTTTTTAGCCGGGACTGGTTTGGCTCAATGGATAGAGCGTCGGCTTGGGGACTGAAAGGTCCCGGGTTCGATTCCGGTCAAGGGCATGTACCTTGGTTGTGGGCATATCCCCAGTAGGGGGTGTACAAAAGGCAGCTGATCAATGACTCTCTCTCATTGATGTTTCTAACTCTCTATCTCTCTCCCTTCCTCTCTGTATAAAAATCAATAAAATATATTTTTTAAAAAATAAAAAATAAAATAAAATATTTTTTAAAAATTGATTTCAGAGAGGAAGGGAGAGAGAGAGAAACATCAATGATGAGAATCATGGATCGGCTGCCTCCTGCACGCCCCACACTGGGGATGGTGCCTGCAACCCGGGCAGGTGCCCTGACCGGGAATCGAACCGTGAGCTCCTGGCTCCTAGGTCGATGCTCCGCCACTGAGCCACGCCGGCAGGGCTGCCCTGGGCCTTGCACGTACCTCCTGACCCTCCTCCCTGCCCCCTCCTTCCCCCCGCCCCCCCAGATCGCGTCCGAGCTGAAGGGCACCATCTCCACCCGCCTCCGCAGCGCCCGGAACAGCATCAGCGTGCCCATCGCCAGCACGTCCGACAAGGTCCTGGGCGCCGCCCTGGCCAGCTGCGAGCTCGCCCTGGGGGTGGCCAGGGACACTGCAGAGTACGCCGCCAAGACCCGCGTGGGCCGGCTGGCCTCGGGCGGCGCCGACCTGGCCGTGGGCGGCATGGAGAAGGTGGTGGAGTTCCTCATCCCTCCGGCCAAGGACGAGTCAGGTGCCTGCCCACGGGGGCTACTGGTCCCTCCCTGGGGGGCGAGTCGGCTCCTGGAAATGAGCAAAGTGGGCACAGGCCCGTCCAGCCCCTGCTCCGGAGCAGGGGAGACCCCACGGGGTTTCTGATGCGCCCATTTGCATGCGGGGGAGGGGGGAAGTGGGGTCCCCGGGTCCCCATGAGCCCGTGGAGCTGGGAAGCAGCTGCAGCCCTGACCCTGACCCTGACCCAGCCCAGCTCTCCCTGCACCTCGGTCTGACCGGCTCTCCCTCCTCTCCCCGCATCTCCTCCCCAGTCCCCGTGCCGGGACGCCCGCAGGCCCAGAAGCTCCCCCAGGCCAACCGCAGCCTCGCGAGCAGGGTGGGGTACCTGGCCAACACCATCTCTCAGCACACCTTCCAGACCACGAAGCAGGTGCTGAAGCAGGGCCACGCCCTGGCCATGTGGATCCCCGGGGTGGCGCCCCTGGTGAGTGTGTGCCCTGAGCTCTGACAGCCCCCCCCTCCCACCCCCCCGGCCAGCCCCCCGCTCCCCTCAGCCTGGGCTGGGACTTTAGGTCTAAGGACGCATGCTGAGGGTGGTGCCTTGCTCGGTAGCCTGCTCCACCACCCATTCTCCCACTGGGTCCCTTCGCCCTTCATTTGGGCCCTCCCCCCTGTGAGAGAGCAGAGACCCCCTCCTTAACCTCCCCTCCTCCTCCCTTCCCCCCCTCCCCACACACACACAGGCCCAGCTGCTGTCCAAGCCCTAGGGCGTGTCCCCTGTAAATAAACAAGGCACCATCCGTCCTGTAGGGGGAGCCCCAGCGGGGCCGTGTCCCGCCTGCTCCCAGGTTTCTGAGTCCCCTCCGGAGGCTTCCGCTCTGTACCCAGAGCCCCCTTTCCTAGGCCAGGGAGGGGCGGGGTCCCTCTTCCCCCATCTCCCCGCGTATTTCAGCAGGGACGGACGGGCTGGACTTTTAGAAAACATGTTTGTATTGCTTTCAGAGAGGAAGGGAGAGGGAGAGGGAGAGAAACATCGATGATGAGAGTGAGCCATCCATCCGCTGCCTCCTGCACGCCCCCCCACACTGGGGATCGAGCCCCCAACCCAGGCTGGTTACACTTCTCAGTGAGAAGTTTTAAGGACAGTCCCCCCCGGGGCTAGGCCCTGTGACCTCCCCTCCCTGACCCCGGGGGAGGGGGAGGGCGTTGGCTGCCGGGACTGTGACGCCAGAGCCCCCACCCCCACCCCCCTTCCGCCCACAGAGCAGCCTGGCCCAGTGGGGAGCGTCGGCCGCCTCGCAGGTGGTGGTCCGGCGGCAGAGCGAGGTGCGGGTGCCCTGGCTGCACAACCTGGCCACTGCCGCCGCCCGTGCCCGCGAGGCGGAGCGCGATGACCAGACGGACAGCGAGGGGGACGAGGCCAAGGAGAAGGAGAAGGAGGAGGACTCGAACTCGGAGGCCGAGGAGCAGCTCAGCGAGGTGAGAGGGAGGGGAACTCCGCCCCCGGGAACTCTACACCCTCCAACAGACAGCCGGCAGCACAGTCAGGCCAGAGATTGCCGTCCCCAGTCGCAGATGAAGACAGGCTCAGAGAGGGCGAGCGACCTGCCCGAGGCCACACAGCACCAGAGCCAGGGGTCCTCGTCCCTTCCCCTCTAGGCCTGGGGTCAGGGGAGGGGAAGGGCCAGGGGCGTCGCAGGGAGGCCCTGACCATGCCCCGGTCCCCAGGCAGCAGCCCCGCCCCGCCCACAGGGCCTGCTGGGCACCGCGGTGCACACCCTGCAGAAGGCCGTGCAGGGCACCATCTCGGCCGTGCTGTGGGCGCCCGCCGCCGTGCTGGGCACGGCGGGGAGGATGCTGCGCCTCACGTCGGCCCCCGACGTCGCCCCCCCGGCCAAGACCAAGAGCAGGGCCATGTCGCTGTCAGACGCGCTGAAGGGGGTCACGGACAACGTGGTGGACACGGTGGTGCACTACGTGCCGGTGAGTCCCACCCTCGGGGCCCGGGCGACAGGCTGGCCACCCACAGTGGCCCTGACCGGGGCCCTTCCCAGCCCCGGGAATAGAGGGGCCTCCTCCCGGTCAGAATGGGGGTCCCCGTGGCCTGTCCCTCACCCCTCAGCACCCACCTGCAGGACCTGGGGTCACTCAGGCAGTCACCTCGTGGCGGGGCTCGCCCTGGGCCCAGATCGGAACCGGGCAGGGATCGCTGACCTTGGCTGGCCCAGCGTGTGGGCCCCAGGGTGGGTCAGGAGAGCCACTGGCCTCCCACCGAGAGACCCCAGAGGAGGAACCGGGGTCTTAAAAACTACTGGAAGGTCTGCCTTGCCTTGGTGCAGTGCCCCCCACGCCCCCCCTGCACCGCAGGCCCCACCCCCCAGCCTGCGCCCTGCTGCTGGCTGCTCCTGGGTGATGAGGGGACCTGGGGGGGTGGGCAGGAGGCTCCAGGCGAGACCAAACCCACCCCAAACCGGGCCCTGAGGCGGCTGCCTGGTCTCAGCTCCCCAGGTTGTCCCTGATGGAGCCCGAGAGCGAATTCCGGGAAATCGAGGAGCTGAAGCGCCGGGCGTCGGCCGCGCCCACCTTCTCGGAGCCCTCGCAGCGCCCCGCCCAGCACCGGGGCAGCCTGCGCAGCGCCAGGGGGCCGGGCCTGGAGGACAGGGGGGACCTGCCCACGGCGATGAGCTCCACGTTCCCGGCCGTGCCCCGCGAGAAGGCGCGCAGGGTCAGCGACAGCTTCTTCCGGCCCAGCCACATGGAGCCCATCCTGGGCCGCGCGCAGTACAACCAGCTGCGCAAGAAGAGCTGAGCGCCCGGCCCGCCCTCCGCCGCCGCCGCCGGGCACCCGGACCCACCCGCACCCCATCTTTCGAGCATCCTTTGGGGGGCTTAGTCTGCAGCCCGTTTTTACGAAAGATCAGAGCAGCCACCTGCTTTGATTCTGTCCCTTTTTTTTGTTTTTGTTAATCCCCACCTGAGGATATGTTCCCACTGATTTTTAGAGAGAGTGGAAGAGAGAGGGAGAGGCAGAGAGAAACATCGATGAGAGAGAAACACGTGGGTCAGTTGCCTTCTGCAGGCACCTTTATGAAGGCTGGAGCCGGGGAGGAGCCTGCAACCAAAATAAGTGCCCTTGACCGGAATCGAACCCGGGACCCTTTGGTCCACAGGCCGGCGCCCGACCCACGGAGCGAACCGGCTCGGGCCTGTCTTGTTTTTTCCCCAAAAGACGAATTGCCTCGCTTGATGGCTCTACTCTTTAAGCCAAACTTGCAGCCAAATGGCATTAGACTGCTCCCGAGATTCACACGCATCCTCTGGAGGCAAACATTTTGCCACCAGGGAGTTGCATGCTGCTACCCCGCCCCTCCAGCCGGCGGGAGTCCTGGGCACCGTCTTATGCCCAGAGATCCCTGCGTGTGAGCCTCCGGGCCGGCTGCTTTGAAGGAACAACGATCAGGCGCACAGGCTCTCGTGTGTGTGTATGAAATACCAGCGTCGTCTCACAGACTGGGCCCGGCCGTGCTCGTAGCGCCACCTTCTGGCTCAAAACACATCCCTTTGCACCCTTCCCGCCTGGCCTGCACATGCGCATTCATTCACCCTGCCGGTCCCCTTTGGGCTCCTGGCACCAATTCACATAAAAAGTCTGCACGATGAGAGCATCCCAAGTTTTGCAAACGTTAACATCTGGTAAATCTAAGAAGTGCATACATATCACTTAAAATTCAAACACTGCAAGAGGGTGCGTGTCTCCCCCACCTTGAGAGCCCGGGTTCCCCCGCACAGAGACAGCCTGGGTGCCAGCCTCCTGTGTCTGTCCAGCTGCCAGCTGTGCGTGTGCGGGCACGTGCTTCCCACGCGTCCGCCAGCTGTGGGATGGTGTACCCGCCTCTCCCCACCTCACGGTTCCCCTCAGACATCGGAAGTCCCCCCGGCTCCTTTCAACGGCCACATAGTAAGCGCCTCATGTCATTGATGTAACCCGTTCTGTAACGAAGGGCTTTGAGATTGTTGCCTGTTTTTTGTTTTTTTGTTTTGCTACTGCAGACAGTATCACAATAAATGTCCTTATACAGCATGTCTGTGTACACGTGTGGGTATACCTATAGGGTGAACTTATCACTTGGAACCGTGACTTGATGGGCAAAAGGGTATCTATGTTGTTATTGTTTTATACACACACACACACACACACACACACGGAGAAGTGCGCCCCCAGCCCAACCCTGACAGTCCTGGGGGATGAATCCATCTCAGCCTTAGAAGGGTCGTGAAATCAGAGGAGAAAAGGGAGGTGGAGGGTCCCGGGGCCTGGGGTGGGAGAGCCTTGCTGGGCCTTGCGGGACGTGGGGGGCGCAGAGAGGGGGGATGCGGTGGTGGGAGAAGGGAAGGTCTCCTCCTGAATCCACGAACGAAGCTGGAGATCCACCTGAATCCGCCCTCCATCGCGGAGGGGAAAGGCCCTTGTTAACTTTCGTCATCTCCCGCGTTACACTGGCCATCGGGGAGAGAGACGGGGCCGCCCGCGGGCAGCGGGGTTCTCCGCTTGCGAGAACCAGGCCGGCTTCGGGGGGTCGCTGTGTCCCCCAAGAATGTGATGAGTCTTGCACTGGAATCAGGTCTCAAGGCCTGCGACCCCCAGGCGGTGTCTGGGTACCAGGGACACGTAGGCCCGCCCCCAGGCGTGGCCACGCCCCTCGATTCCCCGCCCACTCACCACCCTCCCGCCTTAGCCCCGCCCGCCCCTAACTTATCGGGTTATCGCCACGCCCACTCCCCGCCCCTCGCGCCTTAGCCACGCCCACCCCCCAACTTATCGGGTTATCGCCCCGCCCACTCTCCGCCCCTCGCGCCGTAGCTCCGCCCACCTTCAACTTCTCGTGTTGTCTCACCGCCCACTCCCCGCCCCTCGCGCCGTCGCCCCGCCCAATCACCGCTTACTCCCCGCCCCTCGCGCCGTCGCCCCGCCCAATCACCGCCCAATCCCCGCCCCTCGCGCCGTCGCCCCGCCCAATCACCGCCCCTCGCGCCGTCGCCCCGCCCCCCGCCTCGCCTGCGGACAGACTTGGCGGCGCCGCCCCGCTCGTGTTTCTGCCCCCACGAGGCGGGCGGGCGGGCGGGGTTGCGGGGCGAAGGCGGGCTTCTTCAGGGGGCGGGGGTCGTGGTGACGGCATCAGAGCGCGCGCGCGGCGTCAGGGCCCGGCGGCGGCTGCGGGGCCGGGGCTGCGCGGCACCCCCGCAGGTGAGTGGGGGCCGCGAGGGGGTGCGGGGCGAGGCCCGGGCGCCCGGGCGCCGCCCCCTGGGGAGCCCATCCCGCTCACCAGCCTCCCGAGGGCTCCCCCGGGGCGCGGCCCCCCTTTCTTAAAGCCGGGCCGATGGAGGCTGACATCCCGGGCCCGGCCGCGGGGGGACAGGGGGAGCGCCGGGCGGCGAGGGTCGCCTGTGCATAGGGGACCACTTTCCAGAACTTTCCCGGCCCCGACCCCCTGCGCGCTCCCGCCCGCTCCCGCGCGCGGTTCCGGGAGCCTTTGGGGCGCGGAGAGGCGGGACCGCGAGCGGCTGGAAAGTTCAGGGGGAAACGGACGGGTACTGCTGGGTCCCCAGCGCCGGCCACCCCGCGGGGACCGAATGGTTTTCGCGAACAAAATCCGTTACCGGGGCGCTGAGAGGAGCGAATTATAGGCGGGCCCATCCCCCCGGAGTGCACCCCACGCCTGGATGGGTGCACCCCACGCCTGGATGGGTGCACCCCACGCCTGGATGGGTGCACCCCACGCCTGGATGGGTGCACCCCACGCCTGGATGGGTGTGCAGGTCCCGGGCCCTGGTCGGGGCTCCGGCAGGAGGCGACCCATGGATGTGTCTCTCTCACATTGATGTTTCTCTCTGTCTCTCCCATCCACTCTCTCAAAATCCATGGGGAAATATTTTCCGGGGGAGGATTGACAAAAAAATTTTTAAAAATAAAATAAAAATAAATAAATAAAACCAAGCACGGGAGGAAATGGTTCCATCAGGAGGCGAGGGACCGTTTCACAGCTAACTTCTTAAAAAACAAGTGGAAACGGTACGCTCTAAAATAACGGTGAGCCGAAACCGGTTTGGTTCAGTGGATAGAGGATTGAAAGGTCCCGGGTTCGATTCCGGTCAAGGGCATGTACCTTGGTTGCAGACACATCCCCGGGTGGGGGGTGTGCAGGAGGCAGCTGGTCGATGTTTCTCTCTCATCGATGTTTCTAACTATCTCTCTCCCTTCCTCTCTGTAAGAAATCAATAAAAAGCCGAGACCGGTTTGGCTCTGGATAGAGTGTCGGCCTGCGGACTGAAAGGTCCTGGGTTCGATTCCGGTCAAGGGCATGTACCCCAGTAGGGGTGATGCAGGAGGCAGCTGATCGATGATTCTTTCTCATCGATGTTTCTAACTCTCTGTCCCTCTCTCTTCCTCTCTGTAAAAAAAATCAATAAAATATATTTTTAAAAAAAGAAATCAACAAAAAATATATTAAAAAACAAATAAAAATAATGGCCCAAACCGGTTTGGCTCAGTGGATAAAAGCGTTGGCCTGCGGACTGAACGTCCCCAGGTTCGATTCCGGTCAGGGGCATGTACCTTGGTTGCCGGCACATCCCCAGTGGGGGGTATGCAGGAGGCAGCTGATCGATAATTCTGGCTCATCGATGTTTCTGGCTCTCTATCCCTCTCCCTTCCTCTCTGTAAAAAAGTCAATACAATATATATTTAAAATAACGGTGAGACGTGTAGCTAGGAAATGAGTTAGTTAATCGGGGCCGTGGATGGTGTGTTCTATGTGCCTGTCTGTCTGTCCGGCAGCGTAGTAGGTTTCCCGCCCCCCTCCTTCCCCCAGCATCCCAGCCCCGGGAGCATTGCCTGCAGAGAAGCCGCTGTGGTCGTGGCTGGTGGAAGGTCTTCCTTCAATTTGTAAAGAAAGAAAAAGAAACACCTGTGCGTGCACTACAGCAAAGCCCAATAAAGGCGGCAAACCTGTGGTCCATAAAGTTTGTCGGGGCCAGGGCTGAGGGCAGTGGCTGGGTGGGGGGTGTGTGGAGAGGGGCAGCGCTGAGGATGCTGGGGTATTTTGTGGAAGAGCCACGCTCAAGGGGCCAAAGAGCCGCAATTTGCCGACCACAGGGCCAGGGCAAGAGTTTGCATTTTTGAAAGATGGCCCAGTTGCCCTGGGGGAGGAGCAGGGACAGGCCCTGGGAGGCTGGGAAGTTTTTTGATGGAGTCTTTCGGGTTTGTTTGTTTGTTGTTTTTTTTTAAATATATTTTATTGATTTTGTACAGAGAGGAAGGGAGAGAGATATAGAGCTAGAAACATCGATGAGAGAGAGTCATCGATCAGCTGCCTCCTGCACAGCCCCCACCGGGGATATGCCCACAACCAAGATACATGCCCTTGACTGTAATCGAACCCGGGTCCCTTCAGTCCCCAAGCCGACGCTCTATCCATTAAGCCAAACCGGTTTCGGCTCGGGGTTTTTTTGTTTTGTTTGTTTGTTTTTAATATATTTTATTGATTTTACATAGAGAGGAATTGAGAGGGATAGAGAGTTAGAAACGTCGATGAGAAACATCCACCAGCTGCCTCCTGCACACCCCCCACTGGGGATGTGCCTGCAACCAAGGCACATGCCCTTGACCAGAATCGAACCCGGGACCTTTCAGTCTGCAGGCTGACGCTCTATCCACTGAGCCAAACCGGTTTCGGCTCGGCTCGGGGGTGTTTATGCATAATATCATGTCATGGTACAATGCGGGTCAGGCCACCGGTGGCCGGGACCAGGCCTTTGGCCCGGGCTGAGGAGACGCAGGGGAACCTGAGAAATCCAGTCTCGGCCCCCACGTTAGCTGTGACTTCCACTTTCCATGGTTTCAGCTACCCATGGCTAACGGTGGGCTGAACACATTGAATGGAAAATTCCAGAAATAATTCATAAGTTTTAATGTGTGCCGAGTAGTGTGATCGATGTATTTGGGTGCTCCTCTTGTTGGATTGCTCCCTTCAGTCTTCCTTATCTCTTGTTATGTCCTCTACTTTGAGATATCTTTTGTCAGATATAAGTATTGCTACCCCAGCTTTTTCTTTCATTTCCATTCGCCTGGAAAACCTTTTTCCATCCCTTCACCCTCGGTCTGTGTGTGTATTTTTTCTGAGGTGGGTTTCTTGTAGACAACAGATATATGGGTCTTGTTTTCTTATCTAATCTGTTACCCTGTGTCTTGATTGGGGTATTTAATCCACTTACATTTAAAGTTATTATTGATAGGTACTTATTTGTTGCCATTTTTATTCTATACTCCTGTCTTCCTTCCTTCCTTCCTTCCTTCCTTTCTTTCTTTCTCTCTTTCTCTCTTTCTCTCTTTTTCTCTCTCTCTCTTTCTCTTTCTTTATTTCTTTCTTTCCAACAGCAGACCCTTTAGCATTTCTTACATTGCTGGTTTGGTGGTGATAAATTCCTTCAGTCTTTTTCTGTCTGTGAAGCTCCTGATTTCCCCTTCAATTTTGACGGATAGCCTTGCTGGGTACAGTATCCTTGGATTCAGACCCTTCCTTTGCATGGCTTTGTATATTTCATCCCATTCCCTTCTGGCCTGACGCGTTTCTGTTGAGAAACCGGTAGCTGGTCTGATGGGTTCCTTTGTAGGTACCTTTCTGTCTCTCCCTGGCCGCTTTTAAGATTCTTACTTTGTCGTTGGTGTTCGCCAGTTTAACTATAATGTGCCTTGGCGTCGGCCTTTCGGGGTTCATTTTGCTTGGGACTCTGTGAGCTTCTTGGATTTGTGTGGGGTTTTTCCTTCCCTGTATCAGGGAAGTTTTCTGTCATTATTTCTTCAGACAGGTTTTCCATTCCTCCCTCAGTTTCCTCTCCCTCTGGACCCCGTTATGCGGATGTTGTTTTGTGTTGTGTTGTCCCAAAGTTCTGAGCCCCTTGGACCTCTGGCCTCGCCATGCCCGCTCTAGATCCCCGGATGTACAGGGCGGTGCTGGGGACCCCGGGCTGGAGACTGCAGCCCGCCACCCCTTACACCGGAGCCTGTGCAAAGGGGGGAGCAGTCGGCGTGTCACTGGCGCTGGCGGGTGACATCAGTGCGCTGAAGCCCAGAGACTGGAAATCTCAGCGTGTGTGTGTCCTGTGCATGTGTGTGCATGTGTGTGTGGGGGGGTTGAAGGTGGGGGCAGGGGGAGGTGCCACTGGAACACAAGCCCTCGGGACTTATTATTTAATATATATATATTTTGCCGAGACCTGTTTGGCTCAATGGATAGAGCGTCGGCTTGGGGACTGAAGGGTCCCGGGTTCGATTCCGGTCAAGGGCATGTACCTTGGTTGCGGGCACATCCCCGGTAGGGGGTGTGCAAGAGGCAGCTGATCGATGACTCTCTCATCGATGTTTCTAACTCTCTATCTCTTTCCTTTCCTTTCTGTACAAAATCAATAAAATATATTTTAAAAAATAAAATAAAAAAATATATATATTTTATTGATTTTGTACAGAGAGGAAGAGAGAGGGATAGTTAGAAACATCGATGAGAGAGAGTCATGGATCAACTGCCTCTTGCACACCCCCAACTGGGGATATGCCCGCAACCAAGGTACATGCCCCTGACCGGAATCGAACCCAGGACCCTTGAGTCCGCAGGCCGACGCTCTGTCCACTGAGCCACACCGGTCTGGGCACCCTCGGGCCTTATTGCAGTGACCAGAGCCGTGACCTGCTGCGGGGTAGGACTGCATTGTGGCCCTCAGCATGTGGGCCCGGGCCGGGCACGGAGGGCGCTCTGAGCTTTGACCTCCTCCCGTCCATCCCTGCCAGGTCCGGAGCTGCAGGAGCCGGCTCCGGCCCCCGCAGGGGAGTCCGGCCCGGGGCTCAGGTGCTGACGGGGCTCTTCCTCCCGCAGGTCCACCCCGAGCGGCCCGCCCTCGCCATGGGGCTGGAGGCCCCGAGGCCGCCGGGGGCCGAGGCGGCCCCGGTGCGGGTGGCCCTGCGGGTGCGCCCGCTGCTGCCCAAGGAGCTGCTGCGCGGGCACCAGAGCTGCCTGCGGGCGGAGCCGGCGCGCGGCCTCGTCACGCTGGGCCGGGACCGCAGCTTCGGCTTCCCGGTGGTGCTGGACGAGGCGGCCGGGCAGGAGGCCGTGTACCAGGCCTGCGTGCAGCCGCTGCTGGAGGCCTTCTTTGAGGGCTTCAACGCCACCGTGTTCGCCTACGGCCAGACGGGCTCCGGGAAGACCTACACCATGGGCGAGGCGGGCGTGGGTGAGTGCCCGCCCCGGGGGGGGGGGGGGGGGGGGCCGGGGAGCAATGGCCCCAGTGGGTCTGCAGCCCGGGGGGGGGGGGGGAGCAATGCCCCAGCGGGTCTGCAGCCCGGGGGGGGGGGGGGGAGCAATGGCCCCAGCGGGTCTGCAGCCCGGGGGGGGGGGAGCAATGGCCCCAGCGGGTCTGCAGCCCGGGGGGGGGGGGGAGCAATGGCCCCAGTGGGTCTGCAGCCCGGGGGGGGAGGGGTGGGGGGGGAGGGGGGGGCGGAGGGGCGGGGAGCAATGGCCCAGCGGGTCTGCAGCCCGGGGGGGGGGGGGGGGAGCAATGGCCCAGCGGGTCTGCAGCCCGGGGGTGGGGGGTGGGGGGGAGCAATGGCCCAGCGGGTCTGCAGCCCGGGGGGGGGTGGGGGGGAGCAATGGCCCAGCGGGTCTGCAGCCCGGGGGGGGGGGGGCAATGGCCCAGCGGGTCTGCAGCCCGGGGGGGGGTGTGGGGGGGAGCAATGGCCCAGCGGGTCTGCAGCCCGGGGGGGGGGGGGGGGGGAGCAATGGCCCAGCGGGTCTGCAGCCCGGGGGTGCGGTGGGGGGGAGCAATGGCCCAGAGGGTCTGCAGCCCGGGGGGGGGTGGGGGGGAGCAATGGCCCAGAGGGTCTGCAGCCCGGGGGGGTGGGGTGGGGGGGAGCAATGGCCCAGAGGGTCTGCAGCCCGTGGGGGGGAGCAATGGCCCAGAGGGTCTGCAGCCCGGGGGGGGGTGGGGGGGAGCAATGGCCCAGCGGGTCTGCAGCCCGGGAGGTGGGGGCGGCGCGGGCACCCAGCCGGCGGCCGTGTCCCCCCAGCCGCCCTCCACGAGGACCAGCAGGGCATCATCCCGCGCGTCATGGCCGAGGCCTTCAGGCTCATGGACGAGAGCGGCCCGGCGGACTGCCTGGTGCGCGTGTCCTACCTGGAGGTGTACAAGGAGGAGCTGCGCGACCTGCTGGAGGCCGGCGCCGCCAGCCGCGCCGTCCAGCTGCGCGAGGACGAGCACGGCCACGTGGGTGAGGAGCCGCGGCCCCGGGGGGGGGGGGGGGGGTGTCACCCCAAAGATTCTTTCCGAAAACCGGCACTTTTTTTTTTTTAATATTCTTTATTTTTTAAAAACATTTTAAAAATATATTTTATTGATTTTTCACAGAGAGGACGAGAGAGGGATAGAGAGTTAGAAACATCGATGAGAGAGAATCATCGATCAGCTGCCTCCTGCACGCCCCCTACTGGGGATGTGCCCGCAACCAAGGTCCGTGCCCTTGACCGGAATCGAACCCGGGGCCCTTCAGTCTGCAGGCCGATGCTCTATCCACTGAGCCACACCGGTCTCGGCAAAAAAAATTGGGACTTTTTTAAAATGCCGCAGGACGCGGGACAAATTGTTAAAAACCGGGACGCCTGGTCGCCTTAGCATGGGGGCAGCTGGAGGGCCCCCTCCCCCTCCCCCAGCCCCGTCAGGATGGGCAGGAGCCGGGCACGGAGGAGGGGCCCCGGCCGGGGAGGGGGGCTGCAGGGGCTCCCCAGCTCCCCGCTCACCCGGCCCCCGCGCCCGCAGTGCTGTGCGGGGCGAAGGAGGTGGACGTGGAGGGCCTGGACGAGGTGCTGAGCGTCCTGGAGATGGGCCACGCGGCGCGGCACACGGGGGCCACGCACCTCAACCGCCTGTCCAGCCGCTCGCACACGGTCTTCACCGTGACCTTGGAGCAGCGCGGCCGCGCGCCCAGCCGCGCGCCCCGGCCCCCCGCCGCCGCCGCCGCCGCCGCCGCCGCCCCGGTGCTCGTGTCCAAGTTCCGCTTCGTGGACCTGGCGGGCTCGGAGCGCGTGCTCAAGACCGGGAGCGCCGGCGAGCGCCTCCGGGAGAGCATCCGGATCAACAGCAGCCTGCTGGCGCTGGGCGCCGTCATCAGCGCGCTGGGCGACCCGCAGCGGCGCGGCGGCCACATCCCCTACCGCGACTCCAAGATCACCCGGTGAGCGCGCCCGCGGGGCGATGGGGGCGATGGGGGCGCGCCCCGTGCAGCCCGCGCCGGTCTGACCGGGCTGGGACCCCGATCTCCGCGCCCTCCCCCGCCGCCCCAGGATCCTCAAAGACTCGCTGGGCGGGAACGCCAAGACCGTGATGATCGCCTGCGTGAGCCCCTCGTCCTGCGACTTCGACGAGACCCTCAACACCCTCAACTACGCCAGCCGCGCCCAGAACATCTGCAACCGGCCCACCGTCAACTGGCGGCCCGGGGACGCGGCCGGGGCGCGGGGCCCCCCGCGGCACCGCTCCGAGACGCGCATCATCCACCGCGGCCGGCGCGGCCCCGGCCCCGGCCCCGGCCCTGTCCCCCCCGCCGGCCCCGCCGCCGCCGCCGCCCGCCTGGGCGCCGAGTGTGCCCGCTACCGGGCGCGCACCGACGCCGCCTACAGCCTCCTGCGGGAGCTGCAGGCCGCGCCCGGGCTGCCCGGCGCCGCCGCCCGCAAGGTGCGCGACTGGCTGTGCGCCGTGGAGGGCGAGCGCAGCGCCCTGAGCTCCGCCTCCGGGCCCGACAGCGGCATCGACAGCGCCTCCGCCGCCGCCGAGGAGCGGGCCCCGCGGGCCCCGGGCGGCAGGAAGGTGGCCGGGGGCCGGGGGGGCCGGGGAGGGGCAGGCAGGGCGGGAGGATGGACAGACAGCAGCCCCTGCCCCTGCCCCTGCCATCCAAAGGCGTGTCCATCCAAAGGTGGCATGGCCACGCGCCCTAAGGTCCCCCCCCTGGGCCTGGGCTCCCGTCTGTAAAGTGGGGGTGACGTTGGCATTGCCTCCGAGCGGGATGTGAGGGCTGAGGGGGAACAGGGCCCAGCGGGCTGGCTGGGGGACGCACAGTGGGTTGTAATAACAGCGGCGATGTTCTGATCATTGATTTATAAAGGATCTATGATTACAAGAGGGGGCCCCGTGGCTTGTGGGGGGGCGGGGGGTACAGGCAGGGCTTGGAGCGGAGCAGCGCTGGGCCGGGGGAACCCTGCTGGGGAGGTGGAGCGCCCTGAAGCCCGGCTCCCTGCCCCTCAGGACGACGAGGGGGCGCTGCTGGCCCTGCAGAGCCAGGTGGCCCGCCTGGAGGAGGAGAACCGGGACTTCCTGGCCGCCCTGGAGGACGCCATGGAGCAGTACAAGCTGCAGGTGGGCCCCGCTCCCCAGGCGGGAGGAGACCGGCCGGTGGGAGGGTTCTGGCGGCGGGCAGGGATGGGGCGGGCACAGTGAGCACAGTGTGCGGGTGAGGAGCATGCGGTGGGTGTGCAGGGTGGTCTTGGGTGTGGGGGGCACGTGGGGGGCAGGAGGGGGCACTGGAGCCAGAGGCGTCCTTCCTTTTGTCCCAAGGCGGCCGGTCAGCACTGCTCTGGCGCCCTCTGGTGGCGGTGATTGGCGTGGAGGACAGGCAGGGTGGGGTGAGAGCTTGAGCCTGAACTAGTGCAGTGAGTGAGTGAGTGTGTGTGTGTCCGTGTCCGTGTCCGTGTCCGTGTCCGTGTCTGTGTCCATGTGTCCGTCCCTGTCGCACAGCCCCAGCCGCTCCCCACTCAGCACCCGGACCTTGTCTTGCAGAGCGACCGGCTGCGGGAGCAGCAGGAGGAGATGGCGGAGCTGCGGCTGCGGCTGGAGCTGGTGCGGCCGGGCTGGGGGGGCCCGGGGCTCCTGCAGGGCCTGCCTCCGGGGTCCTTTGTGCCCCGGCCTCACACGGCCCCCCTGGCGGGTGCCCGCTCCCACGTGCCGGGCATGGTGCCCCCCGCGGGCCTTCCCGGGGATGACGGTGGCCCAGAGAACTGGGGAGAGGTGAGGAGGTGGGGAGCTGGGCGCCCGCTGGGCCTGTTGGGCTGGGCGGTGCCGTGCAGGGTGCCCCTCACCCAGGCTCTCATGGCACCGGCGCTGGGTGCCCCTTCCCGTGTCCCTGATGGGAGGCTGGGCCCTCTCAGAGGGGCGGTGCTATTAAACAATGTACATATTGATTGATTGATTGATTGCAGAGAGGAAGGGAGAGGGAGAGAGAGAGCAACATCAATGATGAGAACCCTGGACCGGCCGCCTCCTGCACGCCCCCTACTGGGGACTGAGCTCAAAACATGGGCCTGTGCCCTGACTGGAAGCAGACTGGGACCTTTCGGTTCATAGGTTGACGCCCAACCACAGCCGTGCGGGCGGGCGGTGCTACCAAGAACCTCCAGTGTCCCTGGGGGCTGCGTGCGGGCTGCAGAGGGCGTGCTGGCTCCGCGCTGGGTGGGAAGCGTGCACACCCCAGGGGCAGGGGGCTCCCCCCTCCCCGTGAGGCCGCCGCCCCCTCTCCTTGTCCCTGAGCCCGGGCTCCGCTTCTGGCTCTGCCTCGTGGGGCCTTTTGGACGCAGGTTGCGCCTGCATCTGCCCTGAAGTTCGGGTCCTCTCAGCCCTGCAGCCCTGAGGCCCGGGGAGAGGGGTATGGGGAGGGGGAGTGGGGGGGGTTGGCAGAGGTCTGTCACGCAGCCTCCGCTCTGGCCGGGCGAGGTTTGCAAGATGAGAAGGTGCAGGTGACCTGTGAGCCAGAGAGAAATGGCAGGTGGTCGGGGGACTGAGCGTTGGGGTGCTTCTGGAGGAGGGGAGGAGTGCAGGGCGGCTCCCTCTCTGCCCTGAGTGGGGGGAGGCCTGCCTCCCCAGGCGGCGCTGCGCTGGGGCTTGGGGGTGAGCAGGGCTGGAGGCGGAGATGTGGGCGCACAGACTTGGTGCCGGGAGTGGCCCCCAGAGGGCGCCCGGGAGGCTTCCTGCCTGAAGCCCTGCTGCCCCCGCAGGTGCCCGATGGCCCGGAGGCGGGAGCCGCGCTGCTGGAGGAGGAGGCGGCGCTGGACAGTGGCTCCTCGGCTGCATCCGGAGAGGAGGAGGGGGAGGAGGAGGGGGAGGAGCCGCCCCGGAGGACGCTGCGCAGGTGAGGACCCGCTGGGGCCCAGGCCCGGGGGAGAGGGGGGGTGGAGCGGTGGTCTCGGTGCCCTCCCCCGCGTCGCCCTGCCAGCCTGGGTATTGGGGGGCTCGGAGCCAAGCGCCAGCCGGTGGGAAAGGCCTGGTTCGCAGCCTCCAGGGGGTCTGGGTGCCCCCGCCCTGCACCCCTAGCTTGGCCCGGGCCCGGGATCTGCTGGGGGACAGGCTCCAGGGGGGCCGGGGCGGGAAGGGGTACAGCATCTGCTCTGCCCCCCAGAGGCGGGACCAGCAAGTGCAGCCCGAGGGCGGAGGCCGGCCCAGGGAGCCCCCCTGGCGGGAAGGGCCCGGAGCTGCGCCTGGAGGAGCTGAGCGCAGCCGGCCTGGAGCCCCGCGGTGAGCTCGGGGGGATTCAGAGGACCCGACCCCCCTCCCGCCGCGGTCCTCCTGGCCACCGGGACAGCCCACACCCCGCCCTGGCTGCCCTGCACACTCCGCCCTGGCTGCCCTGCACACTCCGCCCTGGCTGCCCTGCAAGCGCCCGCCTCCTCCACCCCGCCTCCCACTTCCCCCCCTGTCCCCTGTATGCCCCCCCTCCTCTCCCCTCCGCCCCCTGCCTCCCCCTCTGTCCCCTGTATGCTCCCCCCTCCGCGCCCCCTCCTCTCCCCTCCGCCCCCCGCCTTCCCCTCTGTCCCCTGTATGCTCCCCCCTCCGCGCCCCCCCCCTCCACCCCTGCCTCCCCCTCTGTCCCCTGTATGCTCTCCCCTCCGCGCCCCCTCCTCCCCCCTCCGCCCCCCCCGCCTCCACCCCTGCCTCCCCCTCTGTCCCCTGTATGCTCTCCCCCTCCCCCCCCCTCCGCCCCCCGCCTCCGCCCCTGCCTCCCCTTCTGTCCCCTGTACGCTCCCCCCTCCGCGCCCCCTCCTCTCCCCTCCCCCCCTCCCCCCTGCCTCCCCCCCCTGTCCGCTGTATCCTCCCCCCTCCGCCCCGCACCTCCCCGCCCTGCCCCCGCCCCCCGCCCCCGCCCCTGCCCGCGGCCGGGGGTGAACGCAGGCCTTTCCCAGGGGTCCAGGGGACCAAGGCCCAGGCCCGGCGCGGCCGGGCGCCCGCGGCCTCGGCCTCCGCGTGGCGGCTGGCGCAGGCGCAGCAGAAGATCCGGGAGCTGGCCATCAACATCCGCATGAAGGAGGAGCTCATCGGCGAGCTGGTCCGCACCGGTGAGCGGCCTCCGGCGGGCGGGCGGGCGGGCGCACAGCCGTGCCCGCTCCGGGCCGGGGAGTGAGCGGCTCGGGCACAGGCCTCAGGCTGCCTCCAGGAGGCGCTGCCCGCCGTCCTTCAGCAGGCGCCGCCGGCCGCGCACAGCTCGGTCCGCGGAGCGCACCGCCCCACATCGCGCCACGGCGGCTGCTGCTGTGTGCACCGGGCAGGGGTGACTAGGTGGGACCAGTTGGATTTTTAAAGAATAGTTTTTATTGATTTCAGAGAGGAAGGGAGAGGGAGAGAGAGAGGAACGTCAGTGATGAGAGGGAATCATTGATCGGCTGCCTCCTGCACGCCCCACATTGGGGATCGAGCCCGCAGCCCAGGCACGTGCCCTAGGCCGGAATCGAACCCGGGACCCTTCATTCCACAGGCCAACTGAGCTAAACCGGTTTTAGCGTCCTTTGTCACATATTAATGACCCTATTGGCCTGGGCCCGTTTCTGGGTCTCTGATCCGCATGCCTGTTCTTGTGCCAGGACCATGCTGTTTTGATTACAGTGGCTTTGTCGTATAGTTTGACATCCGGTGTTGTGATCCCTCCAATTTCGTTCTTCTCTCTCAGGATTGCTGTAGCTCTTCGGGGTCCTTTTGGTTCCATAGAAGTGTGTGTAGTGTTTGCTGTAGGTCTGTGAAACACGCCCTTGGTATTTAATGGTGGCTGCGTTGAATCTGCAGATTGCTGTGGGCAGTGTGGGCATTTCAATGACATTAATTCTAAAATACAGAGCATCTCATGGATTTGCGGGTGCACCTTGCACAGGGGCCATGCTAAGCTGCTCTGTGTCAGTGAGGAGAGAGAATCATTGATCAGCTGCCTCCCACTGGGGATCGAGCCTGCCCCCCAGGCTGGTCCCCTGGACCAGAGTGGAACCCGGGACCCTTCAGACTGCAGGCCGACGCTCTATCCACTGAGCCACACCGGCTAGGGCTGGAGGTGTAATCTCAGTCTTGTTGAATTTGCGGCGGCTGGTTTGTGACCCAGCACGTGGTCTGTCCTTGGGCATGCCCATGGGTGCCGCAGGAGAAGGCACCATCTGATGTTCTGGGAGGCGAGGCTCTGTAGCTGGCAGTGTGTCCACCTGGCTTAACGGCGGCTGTTGACAGGTGTCATCAGAGGCCAGCATTTCCCCACTGACTTCCTGTTCAGTGATCTGTGTACGGCTGCCCATGGAGTGTGAGGTCCCCAACTGTGATCGTGTCTCCATCTGTTTCTCCCTCTAGTTCTGTGAGTGGTTTTTCCTGTATTTCCGTGCTCCCTGGTTGGACACATATATGTTAAGACGTGTTACGTTTTCTTGGTGTCGTGGCCCCATGACCATTATAAAACTAGGGGCCCGGTGCATGAAATCCGTGCACGGGCAGGATCCCTAGGCCTGGCCAGCCATCAGGGCCGGCTGCTGGCCAGGGCCTCCCTTCGTCCCACGCTGCCCCCTGGTGGTCAGCACACGTCATAGCGAGCGGTCAAACTCTGTCTCGGCTGAGCTCCCGAGGGGACACTTTGCATATTAGCCTTATATGTACGTAGATTACACATACAGGTACTCACCTTTGCCTTCTGTTATCTTGACATCCAGTTTGTCAGATGTAAGTATGGCTGCGCCTGCTCTCCTGTGGGTGTTATTTGCTTAGAGCAGGGCGGCCAGAGGGGCCGTGGGCACGGCCCTTGGAGGGGGAGGGGGGTCCACTTTGGAGGAACTGAGGCCAGTTCCCGCTGGCTGTCCCGTGAGGGACCCCCGTCTGGAGGACGCACCCGGCACAGTACCCGTGAGGCCGGCCCCTCCGGGCGCCGCCGGCTACAGCGGTTCCTCCGCACGTCCATCATGCCCGGGCTGGGCCTCCGCAGCTCCCGCCCGGCCTGGCCAGGGGCCCGAGGTTCCAGGCGGCCCCGCCTCCGCCCCAGGCAGGACTCGCCCCATATGGCTCAGTGGTTTGGCCTTAACCCAGGAACCAGGAGGTCAGGGTTCGATTCCGGTCCGGGCACAGGCCCAGGTTTCGGCCTTGACCCCCAGTGGGGGGCGTGCAGGGGGCAGCCGTCCATGATTCTCATCGTTGATGTTTCTCTCTATTTTCCTCTCTGAAATCAATTAAAAGAAAATATTTTTTAAAAAGTGAGTCAAGGCAAAGCTAAATCCTGAGTAAATCATGGTTTTGGTGGAACAGAGGCTGGGCAACCTCTGGGTGTCCGTCTCCTCGGGGACCCAGCGGATGGGCCCGAGGGGGGGCTGGCCCGGGCTGACCTGTCCCCCCCGCACCCCCCCCAGGGAAGGCCGCCCAGGCCCTGAACCGCCAGCACAGCCAGCGCATCCGGGAGCTGGAGCAGGAGGCGGAGCGGGTGCGGGCCGAGCTGAGCGAGGGGCAGCGACAGCTGCGGGAGCTGGAGGGCGCGGAGCCCCAGGACGCGGGCGAGCGGTCCCGGCTGCAGGAGTTCCGCCGGCGGGTGGCCGCCGCCCAGAGCCAGGTGCAGGTCCGTGCGCCCGGGGCAGCGGGGTGCAGGTCTGTGCGCGGGGGGTGCAGGTCCGTGCGCCCGGGGCAGCGGGGTGCAGGTCTGTGCGCGGGGGGTGCAGGTCCGTGCGCCCGGGGCAGTGGGGTGCAGGTCCGTGCGCCCGGGGCGGCGGGGGGCAGGTCCGTGCGCCCGGGGCGGCGGGGGGCAGGTCCGTGTGCCCGGGGCGGCGGGGGGCAGGTCCGTGCGCCCGGGGACGGCGGGGGGCAGGTCCGTGCGCCCGGGGCGGGGGGGGCAGGTCCGTGCGCCCGGGGCGGCGGGGGGCAGGTCCGTGCGCCCGGGGACGGCGGGGGGCAGGTCCGTGCGGCGGGGGCAGCGGGGGGCAGGTCCGTGCGCCCGGGGCAGCGGGGGGCAGGTCCGTGCGCCGGGGGCAGCGGGGGGGCAGGTCCGTGCGCCCGGGGCGGCGGGGGGCAGGTCCGTGCGCCCGGGGCGGCGGGGGTGCAGGTCCGTGCGGCGGGGGGGGGGCAGGTCCGTGCGCCCGGGGGCGGGGGGGGGCAGGTCCGTGCGCCCGGGGGAGGGCGGGGGGCAGGTCCGTGCGCCCAGGGTCGGCGGGGGTGCAGGTCCGTGCGGCAGGGGGGGGCAGGTCCGTGCGCCCGGGGGGCGGCGGGGGTGCAGGTCCGTGCGCCCCGGGGGCGGCGGGGGTGCAGGTCCGTGCGCCCGGGGTCGGCGGGGGGCAGGTCCGTGCGCCCGGGGGCGGCGGGGGGCAGGTCCCTGCGCCCGGGGGAGGGCGGGGGGCAGGGCCGTGCGCCCAGGGGCGGCGGGGGTGCAGGTCCGTGCGCCCGGGGGGGAGGGCGGGGGGCAGGTCCGTGCGCCCGGGGGGCGGCGGGGGTGCAGGTCCGTGCGCCCGGGGGCGGGGGGGGCGGGGGTGCAGGTCCGTGCGCCCGGGGTCGGCGGGGGGCAGGTCCGTGCGCCCGGGGGCGGGGGGCAGGTCCGTGCGCCCGGGGGCGGCGGGGGGCAGGTCCGTGCGCCCGGGGCAGCGGGGGTGCAGGTCCGTGCGCGGGGGGTGCAGGTCCGTGCGCCCGGGGGCGGCGGGGGTGCAGGTCCGTGCGGCGGGGCGGCGGGGGCGGCGGGGGTGCAGGTCCGTTTGGCGGGGCGGCGGGGTGCCAGGCCTCTGCGGGTCCCGGGCTGCGGTGCTGACGCCCTGCGGCCTCCCGGGCGGAGTTTGGTGCTGGTGGGGCCGCACCGCCAGGGCTCAGCTCAGCTTTAGGCGGGGCCGGGCAGGCGGGGGCCGGGCAGGCGGGGGCCGGGCAGGCGGGGCGGGGAGCCAGGCCCTGCTGACAGCCCCCCTTCTCGGGAGGGTGAGCGGTGGGTGTGGGAAGAACCTGGACCTTCCTCATGCAGCCTCCGCCCTCCTCCGTCTGCCTGTCCTTCCAGCTCCCATTCCCTTTCCTCTGCGCCCACCTCCCCTCCGCCCCCCCTCAGCCCGTGTCCCTGGATCCAGGCATGTCCCACTCACAGGCCACACGGGCCAGTACACAGGTGTGAGTGTATGTGGCCGCCACACAGCAAAAGCTCCCGTGTCTATAGAAACCTGGGCTTGTTTCCATAGAGACGTGGTGAATGCAGAGGGCTGAAATAAGAGTCATCGGCAACATAAAATCATTAAAAATATATATATATTTTATTGATTTTGTACAGAGAGGAATAGAGAGTTAGAAACATCGATGAGAGAGAGTCATCGATCAGCTGCCTCTTGCACACCCCCCACTGGGGATGTGCCCGCAACCAAGGTACATGCCCTTGACCGGAATCGAACCCGGGTCCCTTCAGTCCCCAAGCCGACGCTCTATCCACTGAGCCACACCGGTTTCGGCCATAAAATCATTTTAATAAAAATTAGTATTTCTCTTGACCGTGAACTTCCCAGACACTGAATCACTGCACAAATTAGTAAGCGTAACACAACTAAACCTGTTTTTCTTGTTCTCCAAAAGCGAAATATTTCCTATTGCACACACCAAACAAGTCAGTCCAAGACAGATGACGTGGCGATTGGCGGCTAAAATATTCGCTGCTGGTATTAGTGGAGGGAAATGAATGCAGCAGGATGATAGTCATCAGTCATTAGCAGATGTTATAGTTCGTTATTAATTATGTATAGCAGGATGTTGTGAAAATTAAGTTACGAAATTGTTATTAAGTCATTTCTTAATACTGTTACATTGGCTGGGCTGCAAAAATACTCATTGTGGGCCCTGAGTTTGACATGCTTGCTCTAACCCAGGCTTATCAGCTGATGTGACTAACCATCCATTTACTCCTTCGTCTTTGCCTCTTTTTATCCCCTTTCATCATTCCTGCATCCTGGTTTATATCTTCCCATGATCCCTCCCATCCACCTTGCTGTCCATCCACCCTGCTGACCCCTCCATCCATGCAGCTGTCCACCCACTGTCCGTTCCTTCTGTGCTCAGTCGGGCCCAGGACACAGTACAGTCGAGTGGTCAGAGTGCCATCTCTGCCATTTACTAGCTGTGTGCCCTTGGCCCAGTGTCCTGACCTCTCTGTGCCTCTGTCTCCTGATCTGTTAACGGGGCTGAGACGGTCACCCTCTCCGATAGGGTGGTTGGAGTCATTTAGCATGCACAGTGCGCCTAGGCCTGGTACTGACATCCGTCTTTCTGCTCTTATTTTTCTGAGCTCCTGTTTCAAAAACATTTTTATTGATTTCAGGGAGAGAGAGAGAGAGAGAGATGAACATCAGTGATGAGAGAGAATCATTGATAAGCCGCCTCCTGCATTCCCCCTTCTGGGGGTTAAGCCCACAGCCCAGACATGTGCCTTGACCAGAATCGAACCCAGGACTCTCCAGTCCACAGGCCGAGCCCTATCCACTGAGCCACACCGCTAGGCCCCTCCTCCCGCTTCCCCGCCTGTCTGCCCCGCCTGGCCCTCTCCCCCGGTCCTGCCCCGGGAGCTGGGCCCAGCGGAGGCTGTGCTGGTGCAGGCGCTGCGGGAGAAGAAGCAGGCGAGCGAGCGGCTGGCGTCGCTGTCGACGCAGAGCGAGAAGCGGCTGCGGGAGCTGGAGCACAACGTGCAGCTCATGCGGCAGCAGCAGGCCCAGCTGCAGCGGCGGCTGCGCGAGGAGACGGAGCAGAAGCGGCGCCTGGAGACGGAGATGAGCAAGCGGCAGCACCGGGTCAAGGTCGGGCTGGGGCGGGGCGCGGGCCCACCACTCAGCCACCTGGCCCTCCCGAGCGTCTCTCACTGTGAGAGGGGAGTTATGGGAAAGTCCGGGCCAGCGTCAGCCCTACAGGGCAGCGGCGCCTCATCCTGTAGGAGCCCTGTTGGTGTTTGCTTCTGTGCGCTGTCCCCAGCGAGATGGGACCGGGTGTAAAGCTGGGGGCGCGGAGCAGGGCTGAGTGGGGAGGGGCAGGCCCACCTAGGCCCTGGCGACAAGCTGGTCCCACCCTCCCTGGCCCTGAGCCCCTCCCAGCCCTTCTCCCCTGCGGGCGCCCCCCTGAGCTCCCTCCTGAGCTTCTCCCCTGTGCATCCCCCCGTGCATCCCCCTGAACTCCCCCCCTGTGCATCCCCCTGAGCTCCTCCCCTGTGCATCCCCCCGAGCTCCTCCCTGAGCTCCTCCCCTGTGCATCCCCCTGAGCTCCTCCCCCGTGCATCCCCCTGAGCTCCTCCCTGAGCTCCCCCCCTGTGCATCCCCCTGAGCTCCTTCCTGAGCTCCTCCCCTGTGCATCCCCCTTAGCTCCTCCCCATGCATCCCCCTGAGCTCCTCCCCTGTGCATCCCCCTGAGCTCCTCCCCTGTGTATCCCTGAGCTCCTCCCTGAGCTCCCCCCCTGTGCATCCCCCTGAGCTCCTCCCCGTGCATCCCCCTGGGCTCCTCCCCTGGGCCTCCCCCTGGGCTCCTCCCCTGTGCATCCCCCTGAGCTCCTCCCCTGTGCATCCCCCCGAGCTCCTCCCTGAGCTCCCCCCTGTGCATCCCCCTGAGCTCCTCCCCGTGCGCCCCCTGAGCTCCTCCCCGTGCGCCCCCTGAGCTCCTCCCCGTGCGCCCCGTGCCTCCAGGAGCTGGAGCTGAAGCACGAGCAGCAGCAGAAGATCCTGCGCATCAAGACGGAGGAGATCGCGGCGTTCCAGAGGAAGCGGCGCAGCGGCAGCAGCGGCTCCGTGTTCTCCCTGGAGCAGCAGCAGGTGGGCCCCGCACCCACGGCCGCGCCCGGGGCCGCCCCCCCGCAGCCCGAGCGCTGGCCCTGAGCGCCCGCCCCCCCACGCCCCTCAGAAGGTGGAGGAGCAGAAGCGGTGGCTGGACCAGGAGATGGAGAAGGTGCTGCAGCAGCGGCGGGCGCTGGAGGAGCTGGGGGAGGAGCTGCGCAAGCGGGAGGCCATCCTGGCCAAGAAGGAGGCGCTGGTGCAGGAGAAGACGGGGCTGGAGAGCAAGCGCCTGCGGTCCAGCCAGGTGGGGGCGCCCCCGAGTTCGGGCTGGTGGGGACCTCTCCAAGCGCCCCCCCACCCCCAGTCCGCCCCCCTCCCTAACGCCCGGTGCCCCCAGGCCCTGACGGAGGACATCGTGCGCGTGTCCAGCCGGCTGGAGCACCTGGAGCGGGAGCTGTCGGAGAAGAGCGGGCAGCTGCGCCAGGGCAGCGCCCAGAGCCAGCAGCAGCTCCGCGGCGAGATCGACGCCCTGCGCCAGGAGAAGGACTCGCTGCTGAAGCAGCGCCTGGAGATCGACGGCAAGCTGCGCCAGGGCAGCCTGCTCTCGCCCGAGGTGCGCCCGCGGCCGCGGCGCTGGGGGGGGGCACGGGCCGGACGGGCCCCTGCCCAGCCCTGGCCGGGGACTGGCGCTGGGGCTGCCCCCTCCGCTCCCTCCGGCTGGACCAGACTGTGCATCCGGTGTGCACTGAGCTCCCCCCGGCTCAGCTCCCCGAGGGACCGAGGCGTCCGGCCAGGCCCTCCCCATCCCCGCTCCCCGAGTGCAGAGCCCCAGCCTCCCCAGGCTGCCTGGCTGTGACGGCCCAGGACAGGGGGACCCTCGGGGTCAGTTGTGGCTGGGTGTTGGGACAGTCGCTCAGGGAATGGGGAGCCCCAGCCCGTGCGTCCTGGCCCGCAGGAGGAGCGGACGCTGTTCCAGCTGGACGAGGCCATCGAGGCCCTGGACGCGGCCATCGAGCACAAGAACGAGGCCATCACCTCCCGGCAGCGGGGGCTGCGGGCCTCGGCCTCGCTGCTGTCCCAGTGCGAGATGAACCTCATGGCGAAGCTCAGCTACCTGTCCTCCTCCGAGACCAGGGCCCTCCTCTGCAAGTACTTCGACAAGGTGGGTCAGCGCCGCCCCGTCCGTCCGTCCGTCCGTCCGTCTCTCTCTAAAGCCTGTCTCCTCCCCCTCCCGTCTGATTGGCACCTTCAGGGTGGCCTGTGCCCGCTGGCCAGGGGCGCCTGGTCACACAGTAGGGCAGCAGCTCACAGGTGCCTGTCGAGACCGAAATCCTGGCCGCAGGAAGCCCTGAAGTTTGAGGGGGGATGGCGGTCACGCTCCTGACTTGGGAGTGGCGGCCCGGAGGGCTGGGAGGAGGGTCTGAGACCCTGGTTTCTCAGTGGCATCTGGCCTGGGCGGGGGCGCCTGGCCCGGTCCGGCCTGAGGGCAGCCGGGCGCACGCAGGTGGTGACGCTGCGCGAGGAGCAGCACCAGCAGCAGGTGGCCTTCTCGGAGCTGGAGATGCAGCTGGAGGAGCAGCAGCGGCTGGTGTTCTGGCTGGAGGCGGCGCTGGAGCGGCAGCGCCTGGAGACGGACCGGCAGCTGACGCTGCAGCAGAAGGAGCACGAGCAGCACATGCAGCTGCTCCTGCAGCAGAGCCGAGGTGAGGCCGCGCCCCGGGCCCGCGCCCCGGCCCCCGGCCGGCCCACCACCCTCCTCTGTCCCGCAGACCACCTCGGCGAGGGGCTGGCCGACAGCAGGCGGCAGTACGAGGCCCGGATCCAGGCGCTGGAGCGGGAGCTGGGCCGCCAGGTGTGGGCGAACCAGGAGCTGCGGCAGAGGCTGAGCGGGGGCAGCGCCGCGGGCCAGGGCCAGAGCCGGGGTGAGGCCTTCGGGGCGCTCTGGCACCAGTGCCGGCTCTGCCGGGCGGGGAGCGGGCCGCGGGACTGCACCCCCTTCCTGACGGGGGTGTCGATCCGTGCAGGCGCGGAGAAGGGCCCGTGCCCCGAGAAGCGCCCGCCGCCCGGGAACGAGGAGGAGCCCTGGCAGCCCGCCCTGGCGGAGGGCGCCCCCCGAGCCCGGGAGGAGAGGGACCTGGTGCGCGCCCCGCCGCCGCTGGCCTGGAAGCGCCCCGGCCTGGGCGGGGAGGAGCAGGGCCCCGAGGCCGCGGAGCCCCCCCTGGGGCGAGTCCTGCCTGGGGCGGAGGCGGGGCCGCCCTGGAACCCCGGGCCCCCGGCCCGGCCGCGGCGGGAGCTGCGGAGGCCCAGCCCGGGCATGATCGACGTGCGGAGGAACCCGCTGTAGCCGGCGCCCGGGGGGCCGGCCTCAGGTACTGTGCGTGTGCGTCCTCCAGACGGGGTCCCTCCCGGCCAGCCAGCGGGAACTGCCGCAGTTCCTCCAAAGCGGCCCCCCGCCCCCTCCCACGGCACCTCTGGCCGTCAGGATGCTCCGGCCTCGGGACCGCACGGCCACGGAGGCCCGGTCCGGAGCGCACACGGACCCGGGGACACTGGGAAGGGTTCTGTAGGATTTTGTAAAACCATTTTATAATAAACGAGTAACCGCTTGAGAAACGGGTTTCCCTTGGTGTTGGGGAAACGGATGGACAGCAGTAGGAAGCAGGAACGCAGCCGGGACGACGCTGTGGTCCCCCACTGGCTCCGGGCAGAGCCGGTGCGGCTCACCACGCGGCGCAGGCGGGTCAGGGAGGCCGGCGAGAGCACCACGCCAGGCACGCCGGTACAGAGGTAACTTTATTGTCGGGGGAGGGAAGCCGCCCCCTCACAGGGAGGCCGGCTGGGGGGTGGGGTGGGGTGGGGCTGGGAGGGCTCCTGGTGGTCCAGGGCCCGGGCAGCCCCAGGGCGGCCGGCCTGGCTGGTGGCGCACCGTGGGACCCGCTCCCCGGAGCGGCCGGCGCTGTAGTGTCTGGTTCGTGGCCCTGCCGGGTCCCCGTTAGCTGATCAGCTTCTTCCGGGAGTACGTCCTGCTGGCGGGGCGCGTCCTGGAAAAGGCTCGGCTGAACGGAGAGTCCTCCTCGGCGGGAAACACATCCAAGTCCTCACCTAGAGCCAGGAGAGCAGCTGAGGGCGCGGCAGGGGGGCCTCCCCTCGGGCTCTGCCGTGGCCTGAGGGAGGGACCACGGACGGCCCTCCTGCTCCCTGACCATCTAACGTGCTCTGCGGGCCGTCCCACCACGGGACACGCAGACGAGGACACGGCTCAGCCTCCAGGGACTGCGCTGTGCACACGCCTGCCGCCGCCTTCAGGACCCCAAGTGCCTGGTAGGACCGGTTCCCTGGGTGGCACCGCGCACATCGCTGCCCCTTCGCCCCCTGCAAAGCTGCCCGCACCCGGGCCCCGGAGCCCGGGACGGGGAGGGCGGCCCACGGCTTACCCGGGGCGGCGGCGGCCTGCGCGGCGGGCGTCCTCCCGGGGAGCAGCAGCGGGGACTGGGTCAGGGCCTGGAGGCCGTGGGCGGAGAGGCCGCTGCGCCCGGCGCGGCCGGGAGGGGGCGTGGAGCCTGTGGGGGGCGGCGGTCAGTGCAGCCCGGGGCCCGGCCCCCCGGCCCACCCCCAGGCCCGGGGTCACTCACCCAGAACCCACGGCTCGCCGTCGCCTGGAGACCAGGCCTGGCCCCCGGCCTCCGGGGCCTCTCCCCGCGGCTCACAGGCCCTCTTGGCTTCACACCCCGTGTCCTCGGGGGGCAGCAGCCTCTTCCGGGAGCCCCAGCCGGGCGGCCTCCAGGACGGGGCCTCCTCGGACCCGGGGCCCCCGTCTCCGGCCCCTGGAGGGGACCGGTCCGGCAGCCGACACACCCCCTCGAGCTCAGAGTCCCCCAGGACGCGCATCTTGTGGAGGCCGAGCTCCGGGTCCAGCTCGGCGCCCTCCGGCCGCAGCAGCGACCCGCCCGCACCAAGGTCTGTGCCCGCCTCGGCCCTGCCCACTGGGCCGCCCAGGCTGCCGTCCACCGCCCGCTTCCTCCGCGGCCAGTCCTTGATCGTGTCCGGGGTGGTCTTCCCGCTGTGCTTGGGAGACGGCGTCCAGGGAACCCCAGCCTCGGCCTGGAACGGACTGGGGGTGCTCGAGGGGCAGCGGGTGGGGGTGCAGCACTGGCAGATGTAGGTCTGTCCGCCGTTCCTGCTGGGGCTGCCGTGGGAGGGGCGCAGGCAGGGGGGCGAGGTGTAGGTGTCGGGCTTGGAGGACTTGCTGGCCCTGGGCCCGCCCAGGCCAGGGGGCACACCCGGGTCCCTCCTCAGCAGCTCGGCTTCGCCCCCCGGGCTGGTGTCCACCTTCTTGATTTGAAGCTTGGGCAGCCCCCCGGCCTGCACGTCCAGCTCCGCCTCGTAGGCCTGGGCGGACGCTGGCAGGCACTGCCCTCCGGGGGCCGCACAGAGCAGGGCGCCGGGCGGGGTCTGCGGAGAGCCGGGCGCGGAGGGAGGGGTCCCGGGGTCAGAGGGCTGCTCCCCAGCAGCCCCGGGCCTTAGCCCCTCGCCGGCTTCGCCCGGGACAGGGCGGGGCTCCGTGTCCCTGGCAGTGAGCACCGGGGAGGGCGTGTGCCAGCCGCTCCCGCAGCCCGGCCCCGGGGCGCCCTCCAGGGAGCCCCTCTGGGGACTGGAGGTGCTTCCCAGCCTGGTCCCCCCTTCGGGAGGGCGGGGGCTGGGGCTGGAGTCGGGCTCGGCTCGCCCTGAGGTGCTGGGGGGCAGCGCGGGGGCGGGGGCGGGGCCAGAGGCCCCCGGGGGCTCCCTCCCGGCCAGTGGTCCAGGGTGAGGGGACTCGGCCCAGGCTGTCCAGGGCGGGCTCTCGGGAACGCCGCCCACAGGGGAGGCGAGCGGAGACGCAGGCGGGGAGGCTGGCACGGCTGTGTCGGGTCCTGTCGGGGTTCTGAGAGCTCTCCCTCTCCCTCTCCGTGCCGGCTCCTCGCCCCACGGGGCCCCGGGGCAGTGGGGGTGCTGGAGTGTCTGTGGCGGAGGTGCGGCCGCGCAGGCAGCTTCTCTGGGCGCCCCGCAGGCCGCTGGAGGCGGGGTGCTTTCTGGCCTGGAGGCCTCTGCGGGCAGCCAGGGGCTCCGCGGAGACGCCGGGGGCCGGCCGCCTTCGGGCAGGGGCGGCTGTGGGCGCTCGGGGCAGCACCGGGGGGTCTGCGGCGTGCGGGGGGTCCGGGGGGGCCCGGGGGCCGTCGCTTTCGGGGAGCTGGGGCGCGTCCGGGAGCTCTTCTTCGGAGTCTGTGAAGGAAACGTGGTCAGTGGCTGAACACGGTAACTAACCCACGGCCTCCCTCCAGGAATGGAGGTCCCGTAACCCTAGGGCCGAGGTCGGCAAACTCGCTAGTCAGCAGCCAAATAGTGACATTTCTCTGGAGACCACATTGGTTAAACTTCGACTTCTAACGCCACTTCTTCAACACAGACTTGCCCAGGCCGTGGCATTCTGTGGAAGAGCCACACTCAAGGGGCCCAAGAGCCGCCTGTGGCTATCGAGCCGCAGTTTGCCGACCACGGCTCTAGGGCAATTAGAAAGGAGAGGGGAGATCTTAGTAATGACGCCTGTCCACGGCCTATCTTCTGCCTTTCGTTTCTCACTCTAATTTCCCGATCTCCTGAAACGACCCTCCCCCTCCCGCCTGCCAACACCCTGCAGACCTGCAGGTAAGGGGCCCCCACGCCGCCCGCGGCTGCAGCCTGACGAGGTGTCGGTGTCACTGGGCGGCCGGGACCGTGCATGGGGCGACGGAGCTGGAGGACAGCTCGCGTTAGACCGGTGGAGGCCGGGGGGAAGGGCCCAGCTGGTGTGGCTTAGTGGCTGAGCGCAGACCTGTGAGCCAGGAGGTCAGGGCTGGATTCCCGGTCAGGGACAGGCCTGGGTTGTTCAGGAGGCAGCCGATGGAAGGTTTTCTCTCATCACTGATGTTTCTCTCTCCCTCCCTCTCTGAAATCAGTAAACCTATCCTAAAAAAAGGGTTTGGGGGTGGCAGGGAATGTGGGTAAAGGTAAAACACACAGAACACCTTTAACATCCCGCTCTTTCTGCCCACGAAGTTCAGAGACAAAGCACAGGTAAGCAAGACAGTGTTCTCATGTGGGCCTCAGCCCATCTGAAATAAAGATGGTGACCAGCACGAGTCACCCCAAACCTGCCATCTTGGCTGCAGAGACGGGAGACCCGCTGGCAGCAGGTGAGGGGCCTCTTCTGTCTCAGCTCCCCACTCTTCCCATCTCCCTTCCTCTCTGACCTTCATCTCATCTCGTCCCTCTGGTTTCACTCTCCTCTCTCCCTCCATGAATTCACTCTTTCCCACACGCACCTCCTGTCCTCTCTGCAGGGCCCCCTCTTCCTCTCCCCTCACCCCCCTTAGAACTCTCTCGGCTCGGTCTCCATCTCCCTCAGAACTCTCTCCTCTGTCCATTTCTCTCGGTCCCGCCTTGTTTTCTCGTATCGATTTTCGGCCTTTCATCTCCTTCCAGCTCTCCCCTGTTCTCTCCCACCTCCCCGCCTCCTTCTCTAACGGCTTTCCTCTGTTCACCTCCCTCTGAACTCACTCTTCCCCCCCCACGTCCTTCCATCTGCCTTCGAAATCCCTTCTCTCAGTGCCCCCTGTCCTCTCCTCTCTGCTCCCTGCTTCTCCTCAGACCCCTCCCCTCTGAGCTCACGTCTCGGTACCTTCCCGCTCTTCCTGCCGTGTCTTCTCACACATCGCCTGCTCTCCGCTCAGCCGTCTGATCGCTCCTTTCACACTCTGTGCTCCCAGCCTCTGTGCACTCTTCCCTTGGCCTCTCCTCTCTCGGATTTCCGAGTCCGCTTCTCTCACTGCCCTCCCTCTCTGTGCTCCCACTCCTCCTTCACCTTCTCTTCTCACCTCTTCTCTCCCTCTGATCTCACTGTCTTCTATTTCTTACTCCCCTTTCCTCCTGTCTGCTCCCCTTCCCTCTGTCATTTCTTCCCACTCCCTGATCTGCATCACTCCCTGTGCTCTCTCTTCTCCCTTCTCTTCCCTCCCACACTGCGATCTCCCACTCTCTTTCTGAGATCTCCCACTCTCTTTCTGATCGAGCTGCTGCTCTTCTCCCTGATCTCTTGCTGCTCCTCCTTTGCCCTCACTGCTTCCTCCCACTTTCTCCTCAGAACTCATTTTCTCTCTGTTTTCTCTGGTCTCCCAATCTTCTATCTGATTTCATTCTTGCCACTTTTCCTCCAGACTCCACTCTGAACTTCTTCTTTGACCTTACTCACTTCTATGTTCTTTTCTTTTATTGATTTTGTACAGAGAGGAAGTGAGAGAGATAGAGAGTTAGAAACATCGATGAGAGAGAGTCATCGATCAGCTGCCTCTTGCACACCCCCTACTGGGGATATGCCCGCAACCAAGGTACATGCCCTTGACTGGAATCGAACCCGGGACCCTTGAGTCCCCAAGCCGACGCTCTTATCCACTGAGCCAAACCAGTCTCGGCTATATTCTTTTCTAATTATTTGTCGCTGGACCCTGATTTCCATCTCTGAGATCTATCACTGCCTTTCATTTCTCTCTCCTCTATCTGATCTCTGAACTCTATCTGCTTTCTCACCAATTCTCTCTTCTCAATCTCTCCTCTCTAAAATCTACCTTCTGCCTTTCATTTCCCGATCTTCTCTCTGAATTCTGTTATTCTGACCTCCGTCATCTCTTCTTTTCGGTCTCTCCATTTTTCCCCTCTTTGATCTTCCTCTCCCTCCCTGATTTCATTCCTGTCACTTCTATCTCTTCTCTCATCCCACATCTCCACCTCTCTGAACTCTCAGTATCTCTGTGTAAGCTGTCTTATTTTCTTCTCCTACACACTGTCCCTTATTGATCTTCTGTGATTTTTAAGGTTCCCTTTGTTTTTCCAGACACATGGCTGCTGCTTACACAGGCCTCCCTGTGGGAGCCAGCTGAGGCAGTGAGGCTGACCTCTTCCCTGACCTGACTTATTCTCAGGACTGTGGACAATCTCCATCGTCCATGAAAGTTTTAAAGGCAGGACCAACGTTCTGCCAGCCTAACGCTGCCTGTTGGAATGTTCATCTCAGCTGGTCACCAAGAGCGACGACTCAGACAGCACCCGTGAGCCTCCCTCCCGGTTACGGCGCTGATTCCCTGCCGTGTGCGTGTTCTCTAAGCGTGACCGACACGACCTACCTGGTGAGCTGTCGGCATCTCAGAGGCCACCTTGTCTCCTAAGGACGACGACTCAGCACCTGTGAGCCTCCGGTTATGGCGCTGTGCTTCCCTGTCCGTGTGTGTGTGCGCGCGTGTGTTCTCTAAGTGTGACCGACACGACTTACCTGGTGAGCTGTCGGCACCTCAGAGGCCACCTTGTCTCCTAAGGACGATGACTCAGCACCTGTGAGCCTCCGGTTATGGCGCTGTGCTTCCCTGGCCGTGTGTGTGTGTGCGCGCGTGTGTTCTCTAAGTGTGACTGACACGACTTACCTGGTGAGCTGTCGGCACCTCAGAGGCCACTGTGTCTCCTGAAGACCCTTTCCGTCGAGACGCACCCTCCTCCGAGGGCCTGACTACCTCAGTCACGGCCCCGAAAAGCAGCGTCTTCGGAGACCAGATGCTCAGGAGGGGAGGCGATCCTGGGCCTGCAAGTCAACAACGGGGACAGCTTCATTCCCTCGAGCACCAAACAGCCAGTCCATTCAGAGGGAAGAGGGTGGGGGGTGGTGTCAGCAACTGCGATCACGCCGCCATCCTGATCTAATAAGACAGCAGTTACCCAGGCCCATGCTAGGAAATATAACCAGCCAAAGCATTTTCATCTGTAACTATGACAGCAGAGGAGATACAGGTGCAGGACGTGAGCGCAGGTGGGGGTCACAGGCCAGTCCTCCGCAGGGAATGGGTGGGGGCAGCTGTCAGACCCCCCTGGGGATGATGCGGATCATAAAGACCCTGACTGTTCATCACCCGGACCTCAAACCCCTCACCTGCTCTACTCCGTGTCCAGAAACGAGGCCAAACCTCATGCTTGTCCTAAAAACACTTCCCACCGAGTTACCTGACCGGCTCTGCTGAGACGAGTGAGCTCTCTGCACGCTGCGCGGCTGCGGCTGAGACACAGAGTAGAAGGGACCGGACTTCGTCCGGCCGAGGGACAGCTGCTTGATGCGCGGGCTTCGTCTCAGGCTCACTTCTGCAAAAGCAGAGCCAGCCAGTCAGCAGGGAGGCACCAGCCTGACTCTCCATGTACACGTGAGCAACAGCCATGTTTTACCAAACGGGAGCGTGGCAAGCCATTGGTGGAGACCTCGTTGTCACAGCAAAGATAAGAGGCGTGTGGCCCCAGGAGGTGGAAGGCAGGTGGCCCACGAGCCTGTCGCCTCAGTGCCATGAACGGCCACCATGAAGCACGATGGAAATATGTATAAAGTACAGTCATGCTTGTAAAACTGATTAAATTTAAAAATTGTAGTTTATGCATATATTACATATATTTGTGTATAAGTAACACCCGTAAGAATATAAAGCTAAAGCTAAACTGTTAACAGTATTTCAGAGTTATGGGATTACCAAGTGATTATCAAAATTTTGGCTTTTTTTTCTTTTTTTCACCCCCTAATTTTTCTACAAAAATCATATACCTTGATTTTTAAAAAGGCCACTCAGATTGCCGGTGTGCAGCACTGTCACCCACCTGTGAACAGCTTAGAGGAGGGGTGGGAACAGTTTTCTGCCTAGGGCCCTTTGGGTATTTATAATATCACTTGGGGAGCATAAAGAATCATCGCCTTCGCCCCTCGGGCCTTGGCAGGGCCAGACCATACGGTTTCAGGGGCCTGACCTTCCCCTCGTCTCGGGGTGACGGGCAGGGCGACCCGGGCATGAGGGCCACAGCGAGCACCAAGAATCCGGAAGGGGCGTGCGTACCTTTCTCCGGGGACTCCTCCACAGCATCCACCTCGGGACCAGGGTCAGAGGACCTGAGGGGCCAAGAGCACAGGGTTAGCCCCCAGTTAGTTCATAGTGAGCACAATGCAGAGACAGCCCTCAGCACGCACGTTTGAGAACACCTCTCACACCATCAGAGTTAAAACATCTTTAAAAAGTATGTATTTCTATTGATTTCAGAGAGAGAGAAACCTTGACTAGAATAGAACCTGGGACCCTTCAGTACGCAGGCTCTATCCACTCAGCCAAACCACTCAGGGCTTAAAACATTTTTTAAAAAATATATTTTTTTATTGACTTCACAGAGGAAGGAAGAGGGATAGAAACATCAATGATGAGAGAGAATCATTGATCAGCTGCCTCCTGCACGCCCCCCACTGGGGATGGAGCCTGCAACCCAGGCATGTGCCTTTGACTGGAATCGAACCCGGGACCCTTCAGTCCACAGGCTGACGCTCTATCCATTGAGCCACACCAGCCAGGGTTTAAAACATCTATTTACAACTTCAAAATTAAAGATCTATGCTTTTGCTCTGGCCGCTGTTTCTCAGTGGTTAAAGACGGGGCAGTGAGCTCCCGGAAGTTCCGCTCTGCTTCTCAGAGAGGCTGACACCTTGGACACGCCCAGAGGTGCGGCCCAGACTGCCCTCTGAGAACCGGACGGGTTGCAAAGGACAGAAATGTCAGGGAGACCTGCTCTGCCAGGCCGCTGCCATGGAATCCGCCCCTCAGCACAGGAAGGTGGGACCTTAGACCCCAGCCCTGCCTGGCCATAACGGAGACCCACCTCTCCTTCCCCGCCAGCACATGGATTTTAAAACTGAGCTATCCAGCCCAGCTGGTGAGCCCAGTGGGTGAGCATTAACGCATGAACCAGGAGATCAGGGTTCGATTCCCGGTCAAGGAACAGGCCTGGGTCGTGGGCTCCATCCCAGTGGGGGGCGTGCAGGAGGCAGCTGGCCAATGATTCTCTCCCATCACTGCTGCTTCCATCTCTCTCCCCCTCTCCCTCCCTCTCTGAATCAATCAAAACAAATTGTGGAATATCCATCTAACTACATGTCACTGCTCAGTAACAGGGACGAGCAGAAACGTGAACAGCACGGGTAAATCTCAACACCACTCGCCGGGTGTGCAAGGCCTGACAGAGCCCCCCCTCCCCCGTAGGTTCCCGGCCCTCGGAGCTGACAGATGCTCTCTGGCTAAGAGACAGGTGGCATCTGAGTCACGAAGCTCTCGGAGCTGGGAGAGCCGTCGGGGGGGGGGGGAGAGGGGGGTGTGGGCGGACGCTCAGTGTCACTCACCTGCCCTGGATCTGCCTGTGCAGCAGCCGCCCGGACACCTGCTTGTGCTCTGGAGTCTCGGCCACGGTCCTGGTCAGCAGCCTGTGGTGCCCTGCAAGGCGAGCAGCACGCGGTCCCTTAGACACGGCCTGTTCCCCGGCCTCAGTGGACCTCGGCCTAACCCTGGGGCTCCATTTAACCGTTTATCACTGTCAGAGGCCACAGAGCACATAAGGCGAAGTAAGATATGAAATGTTCCTCTAATAAGCAGTCCTAGGAAATGAGCTGATGACCGCTAACACATCTCTGCACCTAGTCGGTGGCTCTTGTATCTACAAGTAAAATAAAGTATGTGACAATGTTGACATGCAGTGATTTATCAGATACAAGGGATCCTGGGTAAGATCTACAGCTGGTTTCTCATGAGGCAGTGTGACAAAAGAAGATTCAATCAACAATTCTGTACCCAGCCCTAACTGGTGTGGCTCAGTGGTAGAGCCTCGGCCTGCGGACTGAAGGGTCCCAGGTTCGATTCCGGTCAGGGGCATGTACATTGGTTGCGGGCACATCCCCGGTAGAGGGTGTGCAAGAGGCAGCTAGTTGATGTTTCTTTCTCATTGACGTTTCTAGCTCTCTCTCTCCTTTCCTCTCTGTAAGAAAAATCAATAAAATATATATATATATTTTTAAATGACATCAGAAATAAATAAAATTGAGAATGGAAAACTAATAGAGCCCAGCAGGCCTGGCTCAGGGGTTGAGTGTCGACCTAGGAACCAGGAGGTCACGGTTCGATTCCCGGTCAGGGCACAGGCCCAGGCTGTGGGTTTAACCCCTGGTAGGGGGTGTGCAGGAGGCAGCTGATCAATGATTCTTTCTCTTCATTCAGGTTTCTATCTCTCACTCCCTTTCCCTTTCTCTCAGAAATCAATAAGAATATGTTTAAAAAATAAAGAAACCAAGTTGATTCTTTGAAAAAATTAATCATTGACAAACCTATAGCTGGTCTGACAAAAAATAATAAATAAAAAAGAGCTTCAACCTACAAAATCAGGAATGAAAGAGAGAACATAACTGTCATTCTCACAGAAATGAGGAGTGTGAGGGACACTATGATCAACTGTAGCCAAAAACGACAACCTAAATGAAATGGACAAACTCCTAGAGAGAGACAAACTCCTGGAAACAGACACAAGAAGAAACGGAAAATCTAAATAAACCCTGACAAGTAAAAAGATGGGCTTGGTCTTCAAAACAGTTCCCGTAAAGAAGCGTCTGGGCCAGATGGCTCCGCTGCTGATTTCCACCAACAACTAAAGAAGAACGAACACGGTGACACAGGCGGTCAGCTGACGGTGGACCAGGCTAACAATTTTTCCTGTTTTAAAGAAAAAACTAGTCCTTTCAACTAACGGGGCTAGGACAGCCGGATGGTCACATGCTGGACTCTTGTCTCCCACAATCTCATATACAAAAATGAATTCAGGGTGCACCAGACCTCAATGGGAGAGCTGACAGTATAAAATTTGGGTTACATGATGGGGTTTTTTTTGTGTGTTTTTTTTTAAGAAAAGACACCAAAAGCACAAGCAACAACCGCTAACATGAATAAAGTGGACTTCATCGAAATTAAAAGCTTTGGTGAGCACTATCAAGAATGCAAAAAGACAACCCACAGTTTGGATAAAATATTTTACAAGTCATATATCTCCTAAGTACCTAGAATAAAGAACCTCGACAGTAAGAAGACAAACCCAATAGAAAAATGGGCAAAAATTTAAACAGACATTTCTCCAAAGAAAGCACAGGAACAGCCAGTGAGCTCAACATCAGTTATCAGGACAATGCAACTCGTCACCGCAGTAAGATACAGCCACACCCCCACTAGAAAGGGTAGAATGAAACAGAGACAGCATCTTGGAGGGAAGTGGATGGGTGTGGTGGGAGGTAATCAACCAAAAACCTTGCTACCAAATGACCTAGCGAATCCATTTCTAGTCATTACCTGAGAATTAAAAACACGTCTATACAAAACCCTGTGCATGAATGTGGGTAGCATGATTTACAATGGCCAAAAATTGGAAACAACTCAAATGTCCACCAACTGCTGGCAGGTAAGGACAATGGAATTTATCCGCACCGCGATGTGTGCCGGCACTAAAAGCAAACGAGGCGCTGGGCCTGCTGTATGTCTTACTCCACGTACAGCAAACTCCCACAAAAGGCAAATCCACAGACACAGAAGGCAGCCGGCTCTCGCCCACAGCAGGGCGTGGCTGCTAAGGGGGTGGGGTTCTTTCTGGAGTGATGAACACATTCCGGAACATACGAAAACCACTGCGTCACACACTTCAATCCATGAATTCTCTCTCAATCATCTAAAAAGGACAAACAAAACTAGAAGACGGTTTAATCACTACTCTTCCTTTCTTTTAACTGGTTTTACAGAACAGATGCTAGTCTGCAGGGGTGGCTGGAAGGGAGCTGAGAGACCAGCCTGGAGACCCCGAGGGGAGAGTAGCTGGAGGCAGCAGAGAAGAGGAAACAGGAAGCGCAGGGCCTCCGGCCGGAGAGCGAGCCGGGTCACCGGGAAGGTACCTCTGGTCCCGCGGGCGCTGTCCAGCCTGTGCCGCAGGCCCTCCACGGCCGACACCGAGTGGCTTCGCGGCAGGCCCCGCTTCGCCGGCCTCTTGGAAGGAGAAATTTCCTGGGTGAAGAGATTCCTTCGAACTTTGGTCACTTCTGAAAACATTAAAAAAAGGACAAATGTTGTCACTTATATAAGCCATATGTGGGAAAAGAAAGTTATCCAAAACAGGGCGAAGCCGCTTAAGGAAACTATTGCATAGTTTGACTACAATATAGACTCAGGGAGGATTTTCTTTCTTTTAAAAAAAACATATTTAATTGATGTTTTACAGAGAGGAAGGGAGAGGGATAGAGAGTTAGAAACATCGACCAGCTGCCTCCTGCACACCTCCTACCGGGGATGTGCCCACAACCAAGGTACATGCCCTTGGCCGGAATCGAACCCGGGACCCTTTAGCCCAAAGGCTGACACTCTATCCACTGAGCCAAACCGGTTAGGGCTGGGAGGATTTTCTAAACTACCATACTCACATAGTACATTAGAGTTATTTTAAGTTGATTTTTAGAGAGAGAGGAACAGAAAGGGAGAGAGAATCAATGTGACAGTGAAACACTGATCAGCGGCCTCCTGCACGCCTCCTACTGGGGATTGAGGCAGAAACCTGGGCATGTGCCCTGACCCGGAATCGAACTGGCAACCTTTCGTTGCGCAGACGAAGCCCAATCAACTGAGCCACACGGGCCAGGGCTAAAATCATTTCCTCTGATACATTCAGTGTAGACTCCACCTTTCAGGAGCACACGGAAGGCCCACACGCCTAACCTGGATGCTCAGGGAGAGGATGGGCCTTCCTGTACATCCCAGAGCCAGAGTGACTGTCCTCACTCTCTGCTGCTTTGTATTCAGCTCCGCCTCCTGGGGAGAGAAACTGTTCTTCTCATCTTCAAAGATCTCAATCTTCTCGGGAACATTTTACTAATTTTCTGGGTTGTTTTAAATGTCCTTCCTCACTCAACAGCATGGAAGCTGTGATCATATAGACTCAAAGCGAGTGGGGGGGAAGCTGAGGAGTGGAGAAACACTTGGCAAAAGTGAGGAAAATGGCTTCTGAACCTTAGGCTGGCCTCACAGAGGCTGGGCGATAATTCACTGCGGTAAATTTTTCTAAGAGTCATTGAAAGAAAACCAAAGGAAGGAGGTCCACACACTGAGAGGAGCCCTGAGACTTCCCATCAGGGACACACACATTAATGCAAGGACCCCAATCACAGAGTGAAGTTTGAAAAGAGCGCCTCGCCAAAACCGGTGTGGCTCAGTGGATAGAGTGTCGGTCTGCGGACTGAAAGGTCCCAGGTTCGATTCCGGTCAAGGGCATGTGCCTTGGTTGTGGGCACATCCCCAATAAGGGGTGTGCAAGAGGCAGCTGATCGGTGATTCTCTCTCATCGATGTTTCTAACTCTATCCCTCTCTCTTCCTCTCTGTAAAAAATCAATAAAATATATATTTAAAAAAAAAAGAAAAAGTTCCTCCATCTCCACGCTGCCTGAGGCTGTCTACGAACTGACAGCTAACCTGGATTGCTCCTTTCTGTTGCTTCCAGGTTTTTGAAAAGTTTAATATTTACAGAAAGCTTCAAAGAATCCTAAGTAATAAAAGCCTAATATGCTAAGTGTCCAGTCATCTGCTTAACCAATCAAAGCATATGTGCTATGCCGTGCACTGACCACCAGGGGGAAGATGCTCTGACTGGTAGGTGAGCTTGCCTGCTGGGGTAGGGCCGATGGGGACCGAGTGAGATGGGTCGGACACACCCTGGAGCCCTTCCAAGGTCCCCCCCAGCTGGCCAACCTCCCACATCCTTCCCCGGCCCCATCATGCTCTGGTCCCTTGGCCTGGCCTGTGCCCTCTCACAACCCAGGACCCCTTGGGGGATGTTGGAAAGCCGGTTTCAGCCCGATCCTGCACGGCCAGGCAAAAGGACCACACTGGTGCATGAGTGTGTGCACTGGGCCTCTAGAAACACAATGAACAGCCGTCGCTAAAATTCACACACTGTCATCATTCGTGCCCTCCCCGATTTATACAATTTCCCACCCCCACCCTGAGCCTCCTCAGTCCCTCTACTTCAGCGCATGTCTCCTGGGTACGAGGGCACATGAACCAGGAAGTCACGGTTGGTTCAGTTCCCAGGTGGTGGGCCTGATCTCCGTTATGGGACATGCAGGAGGCATGATCCATAATTCTCTCTCATCACTGATGTTTCTATCTCTCTCTCTCCCTTCCTCTCTGAAATCAATAAAAATAGTGTTGTTGTTTTTTTTAAAAAGAAATGTTCGTCCTAGCTGGTTTGGCTCAGTGGATAGAGCGTCAGTCTGTGAACTGAAGGACTGGATTCCGGTCAGGGGCACATGCTCAGGTTGCGGGCTCGATCCCCAGTGGGGGACTTGCTGGGGGGACAGGCAATCCATGATTCTCTCTCATCATGGATGTTTCTATCTCTTTCTCCCTCTTCCTCTCTGAAATCAATAAAAAAATAATTTTTAAAAAGAAATGCTCTACAAAAAAAAAAAAGATTTTAGGCAAGTTATTTTGCAGAATGCAGCATTTTGAGACCACCTGAACACCTTATTCTCCTAGTACATGCTATCTGGACATATTTCATTAACCAACAACTGCCCATAACTAGGCAGCTGCTTAAATACACGCAAGCGAGTAAACGTGTCGTTCTAGCCCATGAACAGGTGCTGAGAACAAAGCATACCTTGTCCCGGGTCTTTCACTGGGAGTGAGGGCTGCGGGAGAGTGGGGCGAGAGTCCTCCTGAAGGCGAGAAGACCCAGTAAGAAAACAGACAGGCATTTAAAGTAAAAGAAGAAAATCCCACCTGGAACGCTTTGACCCTGACAGTTCTCCGTACGGACTCCATAACAGAAATGGTTGCAAAATGCACAAAAATAGGTACATGACCCAAGGACACTGAAGGCTGCAATAATAATACAAAATAAGAGGCTCCCTAACTACCCACAAAGAGGGCAATAGCCGAAACCGGTTTGGCTTAGTGGGCAGAGTATGAGTCGCTTCTGTGAGCCCCACCCCACCCCCCGCCAGGACACCGCCCACCACAGGGCTGGTGCGGAAGGACTGGCTCGATGGCGCCATTCCGTCTCTGGGAAACAACTCACGCTTCTCGCGGGTCTGTGGGACACTCTGCTCCGGGCCGCCTTGGGGATTTCGATCTGCCGAACGTTCTGTGAGCCCTCCGCAAAGCTTTTGTGTCTTATTAGCGCCTTCTTCCTTTTGAGAGGGGAGAGCAACAGTCAATGCACACTCAACAGCAGTTACATGCAGCTAAACCAGACTGAAACTACAGTGCGAAATGAAACGTTCTCTTTCTAAAAATATATCTGAGTTAAAAATATCAATGATGAGAGAGAAACATTGATCGGCAGCCTCCTGCATGCCCCACACTAGGGATAGAGCCCAAAACCCGGGCATGTACCCTGATTGGAATCGAACCCGGGACCCTTCAGTCCTCAGGCCGCCACTCTATCCACTGAGCTAAACCGACTAGGGCTAAAACATTCTTTAGGAAGGGAGAGAGGTAGAGAGTTAGAAACATCGATGAGAGAGTCATCGATCAGCTGCCTCTTGCACACCCCCTACCGGGGATGTGCCCGCAACCAAGGTACATGCCCTTGACCGGAATCGAACCCGGGACCTTTCAGTCCCCAAGCTGACGCTCTATCCATTGAGCCAAATCGGTTTCGGCTAGGTCAGTAATCTTAGTATTAGACTGAATTTAAAGCAAAACAAGTCAATCCCAAGATTTCCAAAAGTAAGTACTATAAATTCAACCAGTCATAAACAATGGAAAGCATCAAAGGAAAACTTAGAAAGCAAGCTGAAAGCCTAACCCATCTCCTACAAGGCTCCTGGTTCCCGGACACCCACGGACAGCCAAGGGCTCTGCGGGCTCCGCCAAACACTGTGTGTTCCCTGGAGAACAGTGTCACGTGCCGACACTCTTCCGAACGCCCAGGAACAGAGCAGAAACTCAGTGACCCGCCAAAACCCGTTTGGCTCGGTGGATAGAGCATCGGCCTGCGGACTGAAAGGTCCCGGGTTTGATTCCGGTCAAGGGTGTGTTTCTAACTCTATCTCCCTTCCTCTCTGTAAAAAAACAATAAAATATATTTTTTTAAAAAAAGAAAAGAAACTCAGGGACTGGCTTCTGTGATTCAGACAGGAGGGCACAGGAGGTCAATGAGTTACAAACACACACACCGGACTATGTTTAAACACACCCTCTGGCCCTGCCAGTTTCGTTCAGTGATCAGAGCGTGGGCCCGTGGACTGCAGAGTCCCGGGTTCCATTCCCGATCCAGGGCATGTAGCTGGGTGTGGGTTTGCTCCCCACCCAACGGGGGCGAGCCAGCGCCCTCCTACCTCCTCTTCTTGGCCGATCGGGTCCGCAGCTCCTCCAGCTGGTCGGAGTCCGTGCCGCCCGGCGCTGACCCGCCGCTGGCCACGGGCGGCGCGGAGGACAGCGGCGACCTGCCCTCCTGGGTCACGGAGTCATCGCTGAAGAAGTCTGTCGGCAGGACCGCCGCCAGCTTCGGAGGAATCACGAAGCCCAGGCTGTCGTACAGCTGCCCCAGCGTCTTCGGGACGGAGTCGATGTACCTGTGGGCGGGTCGGCTAAACGTGGCACAGCCGTCGCGGGGGCCCCTCCGTCCCCTCCTCGCCCAGCGTGAGAAACAGTCTCCCCAGTTCCAGGCTTCTGAAGCAGCGCCATGCGCAATCTTTGGTGGGAGTGTTCGAGTGAGGGTAGCAGCCCTCAAACTTACAATTTCAGGATTTCTTCCAGAAACGTGGCCAGGTATGCCGAGTCCTCGGTCAGACACACCACGCGCAGCAGATCCGCCACCTGAAGGAGATGCCGGGGTGACTAACGCCTCTGCGGGACGCTGGGAGCTTCCGGCACGTTCCCAGCGGCCCGGGCGGGACACTCACCTCCTCCACCAGCTGCTCCACGTCCTCCGCTCTGTCCGTTATCAGCGGGCACTGCACACACACCTCCAAACGGAGAAACACCTGCAGCTGGCACCTTCAGAGAGAGGATTACTAAGGTTATAGCGACTCTGAAGGTCACTAAACCCGAGCCCACCAATCAATCAGGAGTATGCTAATTAACCCAACCAAGATGGCTGCAGCCACCGAGTGAGCAGGAGGCCTGGGTTTCCCCGGTAATGAGGAAGCCAAGCTTTCCGCACACCCTGGAGGGCCTAGGCCTCCTCTCAAGGCTATAGAGGAGATAAATAAATCCCAACAAAAATGGCAGTGGCCATGGAGCGTGCAGAGGCTGGGCTCCACTCAAGGCTGTACGTTTTCAAGTAGAGAAGATAAATAGATCCCAGAAACCAGGACCTCCGCTTGGGTCACTCATCAACCTTTCGGACCTCATGGACCATCAGTGGTCCACAGTAGGATCGGACCTAAACGGGCAGTCAGACATCCTCTTGGGGTCCCAGATTGGAGAGGGTGCAGGCTGGGCTGAGGGACACCCCCCCCCATGCACGAATTTCATGCCCCGGGCCTCTAGTGTGTGTGTGTGTGTGTGTATATATAAATATATATATATAAAACCCCAGTGCCTGGAACAGTGGAACGACATATATATATAATATATATATATATATATATATAAGCCCAGTGCCTGGAACAGTGGAACGACCAGAACAACCAGTGGCTATGATGCACACTGCACCAGCAAACCATCCTAATCTGGACCCTGATCAGCCCCCTCGCCCCGCCCCAGCCCAGGATTGGCCCCCAAAATCCCAATCGGGGGCAGGGCCAGCTGGCCAACTGCCACGGCCCCTCCCCCAGCTGGCCACAGCCCCTCCTCCCAATCAGCTCCATCCCCAATGGGCTCCCACCCCCCATGATCGCCTCCCCCACTGGCCCACCCCGGTGGGCCCCCATCAGAGCGGGAAGGCCTGATCCCACCTGTGCACAAATCTGTTCACAGGTCTCGAGTCCTATGTAATAAAAAGCTAATCTGCTAATTAGACCAAACAGCAGAACGACTGTCTGGACGACCTTCTGGGCGAAGCCAGGCTGCGAGGGCCAAGCCCCTTGCTCCAGTTTCAGGTACTGGTCCTCCAGGGAGGTTATAAAGAATCAGCCACAAAGCCTCTCTGAGCAATGTGCCACCTGTTCTAAGTGGATATAAGCAAGTCTTGAGAGTTTGTTTTGGAGCAATGGTTAAAAGAAACAAACAAAAAAGGTTACTTACTCTCTGACTTTGTCCTCTTTATCCAGGTTTTTGCCTATGTCTTGTCTAAGACTTTTGCTCGTTTTTAAGAGGTTATTTTTGACTTGATGCAAGCAGCTCATCTGAAAATGCAAAAGGGTCACATAGGAAACTGTGGCGTTCCTGGTCATCATTTCCAATTTCTTCACAGCTGACAAATGCCCTAAGCTGGGGAGTCCATTCCCTTACACACTATCTCTTCTTTCACTGCACTGAAAAAAATGGTGACAAGGATGTTCTTGTTTTCTGTCTTCAAGCCTCAGATTTAACCTTTTTTTTTTAAGTCCCCATCTGACAATATTTTTTCCATTGCTTTTCAGAGAGAGGGAGAGGAAGGGATGAAGAGAAAGAGAGACCCCGATGTTAGAGAAACACATTGACTACCTGCTTCCGGTCCAGGTCCAACCAAGGATGGGGAGCAAACAAGCAACCCAGGTATGCGCCCTTGACTAGGAATTGAACCCATGACCCATAGGTGCACAGGCCAACGCTCTGACCACTGAACCACACTGACCAGGGCTTGACCTCTCTCTCTCTCTCTCTCTCTCTCTCTCTTTGTCTTTTTAAAAATATATTTTATTGATTTTTTACAGAGAGAGGAAGGGATACAGAGTTAGAAACATCGATGAGAAACATGGATCAGCTGCCTCCTGCACACGCCCCACCGGGGATGTGCCCGCAACCAAGGCACATGCCCTTGACCGGAATCGAACCCGGGACCTTTCAGTCTGCAGGCCGACGCTCTATCCACTGAGCCAAGCTGGTTTTGGTTTGACCTCTCTTAAAAGGGTGATTCCATTCAATAGTAACTGAGATGTCTACATACAATAAACAACTCCTGGTCGCTTAACAGCATCCCTGTGCATACGGGTCACTTAAGAAGCTTTTAGTATATAGGTACCCAGGTCCCAGCATCTGCTTCACTGTGTCTGGAGGAAGGCAGGCATCAGGTACTAAAAAATGTCCCATGTGCCCCAGACAGGGTTGATCTGTGGTTAGAGCGTTGGCCCGCACACCGAAGTATCCTGGGTTCGATTCCCGGGCAAGGGCACGTACCTGGGATGCAGGTTTGCTCCCCAGTCTGGGTGCGTGTGGAAGGCAACCAGTCAATGTCTCTCTCACACCAATGGGTCTCTCTCTAAGTCTCTCTAAAAACCAATGAAAAAAATGGCCTCAGGTGAGAATTTACAAACAAAACAAAACAAAACAAAAGAACAAAAACGTTACAGGTGACTGTTCAGTCCAGACAGGACTGAGGAGCACTGGCTTAATTCTGTGGCTCACACGCAGCTCAGATTAAGGACGCAGGAGAGCCGAAACCGGTTTGGCTCAGTTAATAGAGTGTCGGCCTGCGGACTGAAAGGTCCCAGGTTCGATTCTGGTAAAGGGCATGTGCCTTGGATGCGGGCACATCCCCAGTAGCGGGTGTGCAAGAGGCAGCTGATCCATGATTCTCTCATCGATGTTTCTAACTCTCCGTCACTCTCTCTTCCTCTCTGTAAAAAATCAATAAAATATATTTAAAAAAAAAAAAAAAAAAGACACAGGAGTACATGGCATTACTGGCCTAACCCATGGCCTTCATTTCTGCCTTGTGAGGTCACCATGTCCAACTTCCAAGACCTGGAACTGTGCTCACCACTCCCCTCCTCATGTATGAGTCATGCTCTGCCGACAAACACGTGAACCAAACCCACCAATAAGCAACGGTGACATTCATCGCGATGCTCTTACCTCTAAGTCCTTGGTGCCTTTGGACTTGAGGAACGCTTTAATGGCTGAGATCATGCTCTGAGCACATGCGTACAACATGGTTTCTCCCGTGGCCATGGTCTTTTGGTAATTTTCACGTATGTACGATTGCAGCTCCTCTTCGGTTTTAAAATCTGTAAGAAAAAAAAAAAGTTAAACTGAGGATGCCCAGTAAGGATGGCAGAGCAGGTAAAGGCTGTGCTTGTCTGACGGATACGAATGACGTGTCTAAGAACACGAGGGTGTGAAGGGGCACGCCTGCACGCAGGCACTGAACGCTGTGGAGCGAGGAGTACCTCTGGGTCTGGAGCTTCTCCGTGTCCGGCCTCGGGGCTCCAGCCTGCCCGCCGCTCTCCCGCCCGCCGCCTGCTGGGCCGCCCTGTCCCCCGCGGCCTCCGGGCTGCCGTCGGGATGCAGCTTCTGGGCCTTGACGTTCAGCCTCGCGACGTTCAGCATCTTTAGGGAGCGGCACATGGTCTTCATTTTCTGACGCACCGGCGTGCGAGGGACGCCTCCTGCCAGCCGTCATGGGAGGGAAAGTAAAAGAGATTTTACCCCCCTGGACCAAGAACTACTTCAGTTACCAAAAAAACAAAAACCCCGCTGCTTTAATTCTGCACTGAGAGCTACTTTGCCCATTTTTAAAAAATATATATTTTACTGATTTTTTACAGAGAGGAAGAGAGAGGGATAGACAGTTAAAAACATCGATGGGAGAGAATCATCAATCAGCTGCCTCTTGCACACCCCCTACTGGGGATGTGCCCGCAACCAAGGTACATGCCCTTGACCGGAATCGAACCTGGGACCTTTCCGTCCACAGGCTGATGCTCCATCCACTGAGCCAAACCGGTTTCGGCTACTTTGCCCGTTTTATGATGCAAAAACGTTTCCTGGAAGCTATGCCAAGGAAATCACTAAAGAACCAATCAAATCATACACATGATGTACCCTATAGTACCATTTACAATAACAGTATCAATCGAAATATTCAACAACAAAAGAATTCTGTAAATTTCATTAAGCAGTGAGGTGGAATAGTAACTGAAAAGGCAAAGCAGCAGATGAACCAATAATTCTGTAAGCGACACGCAAAGTTGTATTTAAATTTGTTAGAATGAAAAATGAAAATGGCTTACTCATTAAGAAGGTAAAATTGTGGCCCATTTTTTATTATTTTGTTAATCCTCACTAAAGTATAATTTTCCCACGGATTTTTAGAGTGGAAAGGTGGGGGAGAGAGAGGGAGAGAGAGAAACATCAACATGAGGAGGATTGGTTGCTTGCCTCTAGCACACCCCTCAGCCAGGGCCAGGGATTGAACCTGCAACCCAGGTACATGCCTCACCAGAATCAAACCTCAGACCCTTCGGTGCACAGGCCGACGCTCTAACCAGTGAGCCACACGGGCCAGGTTTGTGGCTGATAATCGCTATTGTACTAATGTAATTATTTTGAAATTTAAACTAGAAGAACTTGTCCTAGTTTATTCAGTTACCATTTTCAACCTCATTTTGGGGAGTATTAACCCTTTAAAACATTCAGTCTCCAAAAATACTCGGGAAACCTCCTTGGTACGAGCGTACGTTTCTTTTTGCTGTCTTCCTGGCTAGACACGGCGGGCTCTTCACGGGACTTCCGCAGGTAGAGCTCGGACAGGTGGCGTGTGAGCTCACTCTCAGTCTTGGAAGATTCTTCCTTCTTGGGCGAGGCAGCCTGCAGTAGCCTGTGAACAAGTCAAGAAGGCGGTGTGAAGCTGAAATTCTAATTTCCCAAAATGCCTTTGAGACAAAACGACAATAACCACCAGATCCCTCCAAGACTACATACTTGTTGACAGTTTGCCATATCTGCTTCAGATCTTTTGTTTTGAATAAAATTTAGCATTATAGACAGAGAAAACCCCAATCTTTTCCCACCCTTATCTTCCACAGGTATTCCTAGATTTGTGTTTTATAGAGACACACATCATATGGGTTACAACCAGCATAACCTGCTATTTTATGTTGTAAATTGTTTAAAAATGTACTATACCATCCTTTTGCGATTTTGATTGTACTCAACATCATTTCATGCGCAAATAAATAGGTATTAAGTATATTCATGTTGTGCTACCATCACCCCATTCATCTCAACTCTCTTCATCTTGTAAAACTGAAACTGTACACCCATTAAACACTCTCCATTTGTAATTAGTTTTCATTTATTTTTTTTTAACTATGAAATTTAGTTTAATTTCAGTAGAAGCGGTTTTTAATATGATCCTACCGGTTTTAAATTTGCTTTTCAGAATTGTTTTCCCCCGCAATTATAGCCGACACTATTTTATATTAGTTGCAGCACAGTAATTAGACATTTATATGATTTATAAAGTGGTGCCCCAACAAGCCTAGTACACACCTGGCACCATACAGAGTTATGTAATTAGTTTTTAATTTTATGGAACTATACTAATAAAATGTGGTCTGTTATGAATTAAAAAAAATTAAAATTAAAAAAAAAACACCCATATTGAGATAACTGAGAGCTGATGTCAATGACCGATCCCAGAGAAATGAAAGGAGTTTTACCAAAATGACTCCATCAGACTGGAACTGGCGCCACTGAGGTTGGAGCAGGGAAACCAGCTCTCGGCAACGGCGGCTCTCCAGGGCGCGGTGCGGCCGAGCTCCTGCCGGGCCCACTCCGGACAGGGAGGAGCTGCAGGGACGAGCAGAGAGGGAAGGAAAAGAAGCATGAGGACCAAAGCGGACGCCCCCGTTCCTGTGCCTGCCACGGGCTGACCGCCTTCTCCCCAAGGACATACAGAGCGCAGCACTGACGACCTTCCTTCGTCTGCACCCCTCCCCCGGCCAGTCTCTATGGAAACGGCTGCGCTGACAATGCACAGCGCAGGCTTAGGGCCGCTCCTCAACCAGTGGACCCACCGCCCAGGGCCTCTCCGAGAGTTCCCTTCAGGCCTGTGTTCAAATACGGCTTTTCCAAGCAGGCCCGTTTGAAATGGCACCCCTCCTGCCCCTGAACTGCCCCGTTCCCCTTTTCCTGTTTATTATATAGCATGTATCGCTCTCAAATATCCTCTAGAATTCCCTTAGTTTATTGTCCTGATTCCAACTGAATGGTACACTCAGTGAGAACAAGACCTCAGTCTACTCTGTTCACTGATGTATTGTTCCCAATACGAAGGACAGCGCCTGACATGCAGCGGGCACTCACTCAATCTGTTGAATAAATGAATAAATGGAAGAAATATCAAGTTAATTGCATGTTCATCTACCTAGCATAAATGACAATGCCATGAACTGGAAGGCAGACAGAATCATGGCAGTTTCACGTGCAGCCCTTAGTAAATACGTTAAAAACCAGGTTTCGTCTTATTCTCTAATTTAAAAGCGATTTCAGAGCCTTTGGCCTCCTCTGAATGCTTCAGAATTCTGTCAATAATGACCATTTAAATTGCCGAAGTCGGTGTGGCTCAGTGGAAGAGCGTCGGTCTGCAGACTGAAGGGTCCCAGGTTCGATTCCGGTCAAGGGCATGTACCTTGGTTGCGGGCACATCCCCGGTGAGGGGTGTGCAGGAGGCAGCTGGTCAATGTTTCTCTCTCATCGATGTTTCTAGCTCTCTATCTCTCTCTCTTTCTCTGTTAAAAAACAATAAAATATATATAAAAATTTAAAAAAATAAATTACCCAAAGAACTAGTTTGCTCTGACCTGTTTTATGACAAACTAGAGGCCTGATGCACAAAATCTGTGCACCGGGAGGGGCTGTCGCTCAGCCCGGCCTGAGCCCTTGGGGTATGTCCGGGGATCAGGCCTAAGCCAGCAGTCAGACATCCCTCTCGCAGTCCGGGGCTCTCGCAGTCTGAGACCCCTCTCTCCTTACTGCCTGCCTGGAGCAGAGACGGGAGAGGCTTCCGCCACTGCTGTTGTACTTGCCAGCCGTGAGCCTGGCTTCTGGCCGAGCAGCACTCCCCCTGTGGGAGCATCTGGCCCCTGGGTGGTCAGTGTGCATCGATCAATTTGCATATTAGGGTTTTATTATAGGATACTGGGGTTCTATTGAGAGCAGAGTCGGGGGGGGAGTGTCAGCTGATGGCTGTGAGCTTACCAGAGGTAGAAGGGTCTTCCGGTGAACCCGGGGTCGGACTCAACACGACCCCCATGACATCGGAACACAGGGCTGTGGTGTCCAGGGGGCTCTCGGCCGTGGCTGTTCGGAGAAAATGCCTCTGAAACGCAGCCTCCTCTGTGCGGAGCACGGTGAGAACGGCAGTGGTGGTGGAGAGCGGGGAAATTACTCCTGTGACCGGGGGCCAGCCGTCACCGGGGTCCACGCTGGCGACCTACAGAGGAAGTTCCAGCTGGTTGAGAACATTGCTGACGTGCATAAAGGAGAAAGCAGGCCGGTGAGAGGCCAGGACGGTTTTCCCAGGCCTTAGTGAGAATGTAATTTAGCTTAATGGGATAAAGATACATGCAATGGCCCTAACCGGTGTGGCTCAGTGGATAGAGCGCCAGCCTGCAGACTAAAAGGTCACAGGTTCGATTCCGGTCAGGGGCATGTATACCTTGGTTGCGGGCACATCCCCAGTAGGAGGTGTGCAGGAGGCAGCTGATCAATGTTTCTCTCTCATCGATGTTTCTATCTCATTCCTTTCTACTCTGTAAAAAATCAATAAAATATTAAAAAAAAAGATACATGCAATGTTATAAACTGTTCCTTCACTGATGAGCACTGTCGTCACCTACAGTGTAGACAATATTATTATTTACACAAGCAGCATCACCTGTTGCACTGAGATGATATTACAGAGGACAATCCTGGGTGTCTCACAAACACACTCATTCCCCTTTAGACTAGCGGCTGCCAACCGTTTGGACCTCCGGCTGCCGACCACTGTATGAGACAAGGATGAGCCAACGTGTGGGAGACCTACCAGGTGTAGCTCTTCGGCAGTCAGACTGTGGACCAGCTGCTGGAACAGTGACCCGTGGGCTGGCTGCTTCTCCTCCGGACTCCGGAGCATCCAGCTGTCGGTGCCCAGCGTGCCGCTCGCTGGCAGGGACCACTGGGAGGCCGTGCCGTTCAGGAAAATCCTGACTGGCTTCTGAAAATGTCTCTGATGCATGGCCAAGGGCTCTAGGACGACTGTCCATGCTTCTTGAGTCTCTCTGCCTGTTAGGAATAGAGAACATTAAAATCGGGACGAAACAAACCGTTACGAAAAGATTTAATAGTAAGAGAAAAGCTAGAATGTCGGCTGAGAACTAGGATTGCCACTTAGTTCACACTCAGCCCTCATTCTGCTGCCAAGTTCCTATAGCTTCCCGGGAAAAGCTGTGTGCGAGCAGAATTGCAAGGGCACGACTGGATGTCATAAGTTCTATTTTTTAGTATATTTTATTGATATTTTACGGAGAGGAAGGGTGAGGGATAGAGAGTTAGAAACATCGATGAGAGAGAAACATCGATCAGCTGCCTCCTGCACAGCTCCTACTGGGGATGTGCCCGCAACCCTTCCCTGTGGCACCTCTGATTTGGCTCAGACGTATTTTAATTACAATCAGTGAGAGCCTGGGCTGTGGAAAGCCTAGAGAATTTGAACGCATAGGCCTGCCTTAAAGAAATGTATATAACTGAGACCACCCCCCCAAAACATTATTTGCTTACCTTTTTTTTTTTTTTTTAAATTTGTTTTATTGATTTTGTACAGAGAGGAAGGGAGAGAGATAGAGAGTTAGAAACATCGATGAGAGAGAGTCACCGATCAGCTGCCTCTTGCACACCCCCTACTGGGGATATGCCCGCAACCAAGGTACATGCCCTTGACCGGAATCGAACCCGGGTCCTTCAGTCCCCAAGCCGACGCTCTATCCATTGAGCCAAACCGGTTTCGGCTATTTGCTTACCTTCACCAGGGAGAAATAACGTTCCTTCCGTCCGTGGAAACGAGGCTTCATACTCGGGAGAATTACAGAGCAGACAGTTTAAGAGGGAGTCTGTGGGCAGTGCTGACACCCACGAGAAGAGCTGAGGCTCACGGGAGAGCTGGGTCTCCCCATCTGGGTTCAAAGTCTCCAACGGCAAGACGGTGCCCCCCACGTGCTGGAGCAGTTCACACAGCGTCCAGTATCCGAGGTGGTCTGGGCACTCCCACAGCTAAAAGGAAATTGCGAAGAACCTCAGGTTATTCCAAAGGAGGCATTCGGCTAAATGTAAGGGAGATCAGGAGGAAGGACAGGTGTTTCTACTCTAAACGAACAAATGTATTTGTTGGACTCAACATAGAAAATGGCCAGCGTCTTATCACCGTACAGTCCAAGAATGTAATCTATGCTAATGAAAGGGTAATATGCAAATGGGTCGGGACACCCTCACATTGAAGACCAAATAGCAGGCTTCGTGGGGCAATGATGTTGGTGGGGGAAGAGGGCGGGGTTAGTGAGGGATGGCCAAACGACTGAACAAGCAGGCTGCATGGGGTGACCAGGCTGGCAGAGGGAACAGTTGAGGACAATTAGGCAATTGGGAGGGAGGGGGGCAGTTAGGGGCAACCAGACCAGCAGAGGGGGGTCAGTGAGGGGTGACTAGGCTGGCAAGAGGGACATTTAGGGGCAACCAGGCCAGTGGGGTAGGTGATGGGGCAGGCGAGGAGACAGTGGGGATAACCAGGCCGGCAGTTCGGGGCAATCAGGCTGGCAGGTAGAGGCGGTTAGGAGTGATCAGGCTGCAGGGGCAGGCAGTTAGGGATGATCAGGCAAGCAGGCAGGTGAACAGTTAGGAGAAGGAAGGAAATAATTAAGATCAGAGCAGAGATAAAGGATGTAGAGACCAAAGAAACAATACAAAAGATAAACAAAACCAAGAGTTGGTTCTTTGAAAGGATAAACAAGATTGATGAACCTCTAGCCAGGCTCACCAAGAAGCAAAGAGAGAGGACCAAATAAACAAAATCAGAAATGAAAGAGATGAAATAACAACAGATCCCGCCAAAATACCAAGTACTGTTACAAAATACTTCGAACAACTTATTCCAACAACCTGGACAACCTGGAGGAAATGGACAGGTTCCTAGAAAAATACAACCTTCCAAAACTCAAATCGGAAGAATTTAAAGAGCTCAATTGGCCAGTAACTATGGAAGAAATTGAAGAAGCCATCAAAAAGCTTCCGGCAAACAAAAGTCTGGGGACAAACAGCTTCACAGGAGAGTTTTGCCAAACATTCAAGGAAGAACTAAAATCTATCCTCCTCAGGCTATTCCAAAAAATTCAAGAGGAAGGAACACTTCCAAGCTCCTATTATGAAGACAGCATCACCCTAATACCAAAACCAGATAAAGACAACACAGTGAGAGAGAACTACAGGCCAATATGCCTCATGAACGCAGATGCCAAAATCCTCAACAAAATTCTAGCAAATCGACTCCAGCAGTACATCAAAAAGATCATACACCATGACTAAGTAGGATTTATCCCAGGGATGCAAGGATGGTACAATAGCAGCAAATCAATAAACATGATACATCACATAAATACATTGAGAGATAAAAATCCATAGTCATATCAATTGATGCAGAAAAAGCATTTGACAAAATCCAACACGCTTTCCTGATAAAAACTCTCAACAAGGTGGGAATAGAAGGATCATACCTCAACATAATAAAGCTATATATGATAAACCCACAGCAAACATCATACTCAATGGGCAAAAACTAAAACCATTTCCCCTAAGAACAGGAACAAGACAGGGATGCCCACTCTCACCACTCCTGTTTGACACAGTACTGGAAGTACTAGCCATTGCAATTAGACAAGAGGAGGAAATAAAAGGCATCCAAATTGGAAAAGAAGTAAAACTGTCCTTATTTACAGATGACATGATATTGTACATAAAAAACCCAAAAGACTCCATCAAAAAACTAATAGACTTAGTAATAAATGAATTCGGCAATGTAGCAAGATACAAAATTAACACCAAGAAATCTATGGTCTTTCTATACACCAATAGTGAACTTACAGAAAGAGAGACCAAAAAAATTAACATATCTAGGAATAGACTTAAGTAAAAAAACCTATACTCGGAAAACTACAGGACACTAAAAAAAAAAAAAAGATAGAGGAAAATGTTAACAGAATGAAGAACATACCATGTTCATGGATTGGTAGAATCAACACCATTAAAATGTCCATACTACCCAAAGCAATCTATAGATTCAATACACTCCCCACTAAAACACCAATGGCTTATTTCACAGATCTAGAAAGAATTCTCCAAAAATTCATCTGGACTAAAAAAGGACCCCGAATAGCCTCAGTAATCCTGATAAAGAAGAATAAAGTAGGAGGAATCTCAATACCAGATTTCATGCTGTAGTACAAAGCCACTGTTCTCAAAACAGTACTGGCACAAGAACAGACATATAGATCAATGGAATACAATAGAGAATCCACATATCGACTCAAATCACTATGCTCAATTAATATTTGTCAAAGGAGGCATGTCAAAACATACAATGGAGTCAAGATAATCTCTTCAATAAATCATGTTGGGAAAATTGGATAGATACATGTAAAAAAGTGAAACTAGACCACCAACTTACATCATACACAAAAATAAACTCAAAATGGATAAAGGACTTAAACAGAAGACAGGAAACCATAAAAATACTTGAGGAATTTACAGGCAGCAAAATCTCAGACATATGCCCAGAAGAACTTCACTGAAACTAACCCTAGGGCAATGAAAGCTAAAGAGAAAATAAACAAATGGGACTACATCAAAATAAAAAGCTTTCTCACAGCAAAAGAAACCATCAACAAAACAACAAGAAAGCCCACACAGTATGGGAGAACATATTTGCAAATGTTATCACTGATAAAGGTTTAATCTCCAACATCTACAGGCAGCTTATACAACTTAATAAAAGGAAGATAAATGATCCAATAAAGAAATGGGCAACGGACCTAAATAGGATCTTTTCTAAAGAAGACAGAAGGAAGGCCAAGAGGCACATGAAAACATGCTCAAAGTCACTAATTATCCGAGAGATGCAAATCAAAACGACAATGCCGTACGATGTTTCTCTCTCATCGATGTTTCTAGCTCTCTATCCCTCTCCCTTCCTCTCTGTAAAAAATCAATATATATATATAAAACTATTCTGAAAAGAAAATGGGTGTGGGGAGGAATCTCCAGACCCCCATCTGCAAAGATGTAGTTCTAGTCGGTGTAAGATTTGATATTATCCCAAATCAAGAGCTTCTGTGTTGTGGACTGTGCCCAACATTTGCTTTGCTGCCAGAACAAATGTTAAGTCCTAGGTTTCCATTTTCCCCACCAAATGGGTACCATCCTCGTAGGCATTTCTGTCCTTTTCTTTGACAAGCTTGCTGCCTTGTTTTGCATTTTGCTACACCTTGGAGGGTGGGGGTGGCTTTGTATGTGAAAGGTGCTGAGATTTTTATTTACTTTTAAAAAAATATATTTTATTGATTTTTTTACAGAGAGGAAGGAGGAGGGAGAGTTAGAAACATCGATGAGAGAGAATCATCGATCAGCTGCCCCCTGCACACCCTCCACTGGGGATGTGCCCGCAACCAAGGTCCATGCCCTTGACCGGAATCGAACCCGGGACCCTTCAGACTGCAGGTTGACGCTCTATCCACTGAGCCACACCGGTCTCGGTGGCATTGAAAATTTTAACATACCACGTCATTATTTAAGTAACTGCTCATTCTTCATTTGTCATCTTACAACTTAACCCACTCCTCGATTTCCACAAACTGGAATCACCTTTCACCTGGTTCAACCACACCTTCCCATCAATTAGAACAAAACCCGACCTTCCCACCTGGGGCCTGCGGATAGATAAGCCCCTCCCATTCTCCTGACTTCCTCTCCGGGTCTCAAGCCTGCCTTTCTCGTTTCTCAAATCAGCTAAAGCTCATCTCTCACTCAGATCAGATGGTACATCAGGTCATCTCACAGCCTGGAATGTTCTTTCCTAACCTTCACATTCCTCCTCCTTCACCATTCAATTCTCTGTTCCAAGAGGCCTCACCTGACTGAATTCAGCTGGGCACCATACCCGCACACACCCCTTCTTCCCTCCCCAGCTCTGTTTTCTTTTAATATATATGCCAATTCTTTTTTTAAAAAAATATATTTTATTGATTTTATTGATTTTGTACAGAGAGGAAGGCAGAGAGATAGTTAGAAACATCGATGAGAGAGAGTCATCAATCAGCTGCCTCTTGCACACCCCCTACCGGGGATGTGCCCGCAACCAAGCTACATGCCCTTGACCGGAATCGAACCCGGGACCTTTCAATCCCCAAGCCGACGCTCTACCCACTGAGCCAACCGACCTCGGCAGCTCTGTTTCCTTCAGAGCAACTATCTGAAATCCCACCGCATACTTGCTCAGCTACATCATCTGCCCATCTTCCCTATAGTAATTCCCCCTAGAAGGTAAATCCCGCTTTGGCTGGTACTCCACTGTGTCGGTGGTACTCAATGTCGTAGTTTCTCAGGGACTATCCCGTGACTAAAGTGACAGGAAGAAAAGGGTGCCCCCACCCCCAACACACACACACACACACACACACTTTTTTTTTAATTGATTTTAAAAATATATATATTTGATTGATTTTTTTACAGAGAGGAAGAGAGAGGGATAGAGAGTTAAGAAACAGCGATGAGAGAGAATCATCGATCAGCTGCCTCTTGCACACCCCCCACTGGGGATGTGCTGGCAACCAAGGTATACATGCCCTTGACCGGAATGGAACCCGGGACCCTTGAGTCCGCAGGCCGACGCTTTTATCCACTGAGCCACACCGGTTTCGGCTTAATTGATTTTTTTTTTACAGAGAGGAAGAGAGAGAGAGTTAGAAACATCGATGAGAGAAACATCAGGGAGAGAAACATCGATCAGCTGCCTCCTGCACACCCTCCCACTGGGGATGTGCTGGCAACCAAGGTACACATGCCCTTGACCGGAATCGAACCCGGGACCTTTCTTTTTTCTTTTTTTTAATATATTTTATTGATTTTTCACAGAGAGGAAGAGAGAGGGATAGAGAGTTAAGAAACAGCGATGAGAGAGAATCATCGATCAGCTGCCTCTTGCACCCCCCCCCACTGGGGATGTGCTGGCAACCAAGGTCCATGCCCTTGACCGGAATCGAACCCGGGACCCTTGAGTCCGCAGGCCGACGCTTTTATCCACTGAGCCACACCGGTTTCGGCTTAATTGGTTTTTTTTTTACAGAGAGGAAGAGAGAGAGAGAGAGTTAGAAACATCGATGAGAGAAACATCAGGGAGAGAAACATCGATCAGCTGCCTCCTGCACACCCTCCTCCTGGGGATGTGCCCGCAACCAAGGTATACATGCCCTTGACCGGAATCGAACCCGGGACCTTTCCAGTCCGAGCGGGCCGGCGCTCTACCCACTGAGCCACACCGGCTTCGGCGCGAGGCCCTCCCTCGCCTCGCGTCTTGCTTATGGGCTGCCCCAAATCCGGTGAACCCCCCCCCCGACACACCCCCGAAGGCACGGCGCCCTCTCACCTTTGACCTCTCGGCGGTGTCCACCCAGTACAAGGTGACCTTCCGGGTGACCATGACCTCCTGGAGCCTCCTGGGCAGCAGCTTGTCCATCAGCTGCTTCGGGGTGGGCGGCGGGGCCGGGGCCTGGGCCTCGCGGCCGGCCGCGAACTGGAGCAGCTCCCGCCGCGAGCGCGGGCAGGGGCCGAGCAGGACGACGGCGTTGGCGAAGCCCCCGAGCGCCGCGCCGGCCTCGGCGGCCTCCTCGCTCGCGGCGTCCAGCAGGCGCCTCCCGCGGCGGCGCGGCGCGGGCTTGGCGGGCGACGTGATCTCGGGCCGGTCCCACTGGTAGTCGAGCAGCGTCTCCATGAGGGCGGCGAGCGTGTGCGCGGCCCGGGGCGCGGGGCCGGGGCCGGGGAGCCCGGCGGCGGCGGCGGCGCCGTCCCCGAGCCGGGCCTCCAGCTCCTCCTCGAAGTCCTCCCAGGAGCGGGCGCCCAGCTCCCGGAAGTCGGCCACGCGGGACGGCCGGCCGCGCGCCCCCTCAGAGTCGAAGAACCGGAAGGCCCAGCGGACCCTCGCGAGGCCGAAGCGGCGGCTGAGGTAGAGGAGCAGGCGCAGGGCGGCCCGGCGGACGGGGCTCCGGACAGCGGCGCCGCCCGCCGTGTCCAGCAGCAGCATGACGTGGTGACAGCAGGCCATGGCGGCCGCCGCCGCTGCCACCGCCGCCGCCGCCGCTCCCGGGGGGCTCGGGCTCCCCCAGACCCCGCTTCAGGGAACCAGCGCCATTCTCTCTCCCCGGGACTCCGCTCAAAAGGCTCCCGCGCTCTCCAAGAAACACTCCTATTGGCGGAGGCAGCGCCCAATCACAGCTCTTATTGGCCCCCCGGCCTGACGTAATGGACGTGAGCGCCCGGCCCTCCTCGGCGCTGATTGGGGGGGCGTGGAGGCAAGCTTCTGCTCGATTGGTGGGAGGGCGTGTCTGTGGGCGGGGGCCCTGGAAGAACTTAACGCTGATTGGCCAGGGGCTTCGTTTTAAAATTTAAAGGGGTGGTGCTAGGTCTTGTAAAGTTCCCTCCTGGGAAGGGGTGTGTGCCTTTGGGCGATTGTGCGCAGGTGCGCTGCGGGCCTCCAGGAATCTGACTAGGGCTCAGTGGTCGGCAAACTGCGGCTCCCGAGCCACATGGAGTTTTTAGCAAAGGCCAGCTTAGGAGTACCCTAGTTAATAACAATGTACCTACCTATATAGTTTTAGTTTTAAAAATTTGGCTTTCAAAAAAAAAGAAGTCAATCGTTGTACTGTTGACATTTGGCTCTGTTGACTGATGAGTTTGCCGACCACGGGCACTAGGTTGAAGCCACCCTAGACTTCCCATGGGGTAGAATCAAATGTGAGGACTTTAATTTTCTGTAATTTAAGTAAAGTTATTAAAATAGAGTTCACTCCCTTTGGCCAAGTTAACTTGGAGGAGTTTTTTTGAATGAGGTAATCAGATCCATAGAGTTGCTTTGACTTGAGAAAAATTGGAAAGATCGCGAATGGGAATGGTACCCTAGGAGAAAGACCTCATGTGTATCTTTTTAAAATAGCTTTTTTAAAAATAATGTTACATTAAAAAGAAAAAGACTGTATGTAACAGCACATGCAGTGAGAGCTCCGAATTTTCTATTTGTATATTTCTTTTTAAAAAAAAAAAAAAGTAAATCTTTATTGTTCATACTATTACAAATGTTCCTCTTTTTCCCCCCCTCCATTGCTCCCCTCCACCAGGTTCCCACCCCACCCTCTGCCCTTTCCCCACCCCCCACTGTCCTCATCCATAGGTGCACAGTTTATGTTCAGTCTCTTCCCGCACCCCCCACTCCCCTTTTCCCCCAAGGATCGTCAGTTCACTCCCCTTCCATCCCTCTGATTCTATTATATTTACCCGTTAATATTGTTCATCAGGTTTTTTAATTCCCTTGGTTTTTAGATTCACCAACAGAGGGCGGTAGCAGCCACCTTTCACTGAAGGGCTCGGATGCCTATACATCCCAATTTGCAATGAAACCTCTCCTCCCTCACACTCCCCCACCCCCCCAACTGCTTGTCCTTAGTTTGGGTGTGAAAAGCAGATGTCTGGGAATTATCATAGTTGGGCCTCCCATGGAGACAAATTCCCTGGGGTGAAGGATCCCGTTTTTAAAAAATATATTTTTATTGATTTCAGAGAGGAAGGGAGAGGGATAGAGTTAGAAACATCAATGAGAGAGAATCATCGATCAGCTGCCTCCTGCACACTCCCCACTTGGGGATGTGCCCGCAACCAAGGTACATGCCCTTGACCGGATTCGAACCTGGGACCCTTCAGTCCGCAGGCCGATGCTCTAACCACTGAGCCAAACTGGTCAGGCCGAAACCTTTTCTTTAATGGGGGTGATAACCCCACTCTGCTTAGGGCAAAGACCAGCTCCATCACTTGCAGGGCCCAGTTGCAAAGTGAAACCCTGAGACCCCTTGTTTAAAAAAAAAAAAAAAAAAAAAAAAAGGTAAATGCCAGCAGAACATAGACCCTCATAGAGCGATGAGAGACATAATGACATCCCGGTAGCTCCCCTCTTGGGGCGCTTACTTTGCGTTACACTCTGTCTCTTTAAATTTTTTTTTTTCCTTCATCTTCCTGGGGTTGTTTGTCCTCCTGCGTGTTTTCATCTCTACAAGGAGGAGGCTGGACTGGACCAGTCTAGTTACACCCTGGTTATACACTGGAGGCATCTGGAGGCTGTAAATAGCACTCGAAGCTGGCCCAACCCCCACGTTCTAACAGATCTGGATAGTGTGGGGGGAGGGGGCGGGGAGGAGGGTGTTAGTGTTAGGCTCCTGGACTATAAGAGGGTGCAGGCCCGGCTGAGGAATCGCCCCACATACAAGTGCATGAATTTCCTGCACCAGGCCTCTAGTAAAAAAAAAAAATTAAAAATTAAAAAATATATATATTTTTAAAATTTTTAATTTTTTTATATATATATGGGGGAAAAGGAGCTATGACTCTTCTAAGCTTTAAGGGTCCCAGGTTCCATTCCGGCCAAGGGCACAGGCCTGGGTTGAGCTCAATCCCTAGTGGGAGTCCTGCAGGAGGCAGCCGATCAGTGGTTCTCTCTCATCATGGATGTTTCTCTCTCTCTCTCTCTCTCTTTTCCTCTTCTTCCCTCTCTGAAATCAATCAAGAAATATATTTTAAAAACAAAATAAAATAGCCAACAACCGGTTTGGATCAGTGGATAGAACGTCAGCCTGCAGACTGGCGGGGGGGGGGGCAGGGGGGGGGTAGGGGGGTCCCAGGTTCGATTCCCGTCAAGGGCACGTACCTTGGTTGCGGGCACATCCCCCAGTAGGGGGTGTGCAGGAGGCGGCTGATGGATGTTTCTCTCTCATCAATATTTCTAACCCTCTATCCCTCTCTCTTCCTCTCTGTAAAAACTCAATAAGATAGCCAATGCCGGTCTGGCTCAGTGGTAGAGCATCGGTCTGCAGACTGAAAGGTCCCAGGTTCGATTCCGGTCAAGGGCATGTACATTGGTTGCGGGCACATCCCCGGTAGGGGGTGTGCAAGAAGCAGCTGGTCGGTGTTTCTCTCTCATCCACGTTTCTAGCTCTCTATCTCTCTCCCTTCCTCTCTGCAAAAAGTTAATAAAATATGTTTTTTTTTAATTTAAAAAAACCTCAATAAAATATATTTTTTTAAATAAAAAATGTAGAGAGTAGGCTGGCGGCGCTTGCTTACCTCTTCCCCCTTTCTCCTCTCCCTCCTCCCCCCCACCGTTCCCCTCATCTCTGATCCTGTTAGCCTGAGGCCTAGGAGCTACGGCCTCTTCCCACACTCCTGGCCCCACAAACTAAGCCATGCCAGAGCCAGCAGAACCGCCCTCCCTTCTCTGTCCGGGAAAGCCGAACGGAGGCTGCAGCCAGTGAGGCATGGCCCAGGCCTGCCTTATCAGGACGACTCCAGGCCCAGGAACCCCTCACCTGGGCCCCGGGGAAATGGCCCGGAACGCTGGCCAGACTCCCTGACGTGGGAACCCAAGGACAAGAGAAAGGTCCCCGGGGAGGCAGCCCAGCAGGAGCTGGGGCAGAGGCAGACGGGGGCCCGGCCGCCGAGCAGGGCTGCGAGCACACGCTGTGACATCTGGAGACTTCATGAGAAGAGACCCTGAGCCGAAGCCGGTGTGGCTCAGTGGGTAGAGCGTCGGCCTGCGGACTGAAGGGTCCCGGGTTCGATTCCGGTCAAGGGCATGTGCCTTGGTTGCGGGCATATCCCCAGTAGGGGGTGTGCGGGAGGCAGCTGGTTGATGATTCTCTCTCATCAATGTTTCTAACTATCTATTCCTTTCCCTTCCTCTCTGTGAAAAATCAGTAAAATATATATTTTTTAAAAAGAAACCCTGAGCCGAAGCTGGTGTGGCTCAATGGATAGAGCGTCGGCCTGGGGACTGTAGGGTCCCGGGTTCGATTCCGGTCAAGGGCATGTGCCTTGGTTGCGGGCACATCCCCAGGAGGGGGCGTGCAGGAGGCAGCTGATGGATGTTGCTCTCTCATCGATATTTCTAGCTCTCCCTTCCTCTTTGTAAAAAGTCAATAAAATATATTTTTTAAAAAGAAAAGAAAAGGAACCCTGAGTTCCAGCTTTTGGCGCGGCTGGCCGGGTCCTGGGGCCGTAGTTCCAAACGGAAGCATCAGGCTCCGTGCAGCAGCGGCTCCCGTTGTCCCTCCATCCGTCCATCCGTCCATCCGTCCATCCGTCCATCCGTCCACCCGTCCTGTCCTGTGTGCCCTTCCATGCGGTCACTTCAGTCCCTCATTTACCTGCCCGGCCCTCGGAGGCATTTGCGTTTGCTTTAAACGCCCGGAAGCGTTATTTGCATTCATCAGATCAGACAAATGAGAGCTGAGTTTCTTTCAGGCCAGCCCAGCCATCTTCCCTCCGGCCCCCGGGAAACTTAACATCATGATGATGAAAGCTTCTTTCCAGATGTTCCCAGAGTTCAACGGGTAGGATCCCCTTAGCCCCAGACCCCCATGATTTTAGATATTTTTTATTATTGATTTCAGAGAGGGAGAGAGAGATAGAAACATCAATGATGAGCCCAGATGACGTGGCTCAGTGATTGAACATGGATCTATGAACCAGGAGGTCAGGGTTCGATTCCCAGTCAGGGCACATGCCCAGGCTGTGGGCCTGATCCCCAGTAGGGGGCGTGCAGGAGGCAGCGGATCCATGATTCTCTCTCATCACTGATGTTTCTCCCTCTCTCTTCCTCTCCCTTCCTCTCTGAAATCGATAAAAAAAAATATATTTAAAAAATGTATGGAGGCCCTAGCCAGTTTGGCTCAGTGAATAGAGCCTCGGCCGGCAGACTGAAGGACCTTGGGTTCAATTCCCATCAAGGGCACATGCCCAGATTTGTGGGCTCAATCCCCAGTGGGGGGCGTGCAGGAGGCAGCTGACCCATGATTCTCTCTTATCATGGATGTTTCTCTCTCTCTCCCTCTTCCTTCCTCTCTGAACTCAATAAAAAGTATATATTACCGAAACCGGTGTGGCTCAGTGGATAGAGCGTCGGCCTGCGGACTGAAGGGTCCCAGGTTCGATTCCGATCAAGGGCATGTACCTTGGTTACGAGCACATCCCCAATAGGGGACAAGCAGGAGGCAGCTGATTGATGACTCTCTCTCATCGATGTTTCTAACTCTCCATCTCTCTCCCTTTCTGTAAAAAAAATCAATAAAATATATATTTTTTTAAAAAGTATATTTAAAAAAAAAAAAAAAAAAGAAACATCCATGATGAAAGAGAATCATGGAACGGCTGCCTCCTGCACGCCCCCTCCTGGGATCGAGCCCGCAACCCGGGCCTGTGCCCTTGACCGGGAATCGAACCGTGACCTCCTGGTTCACCCCATGATTCCTCGATCCTCAAGACTCCCAGAGACTGCCGAAACCGGTTTGGCTCAGCGGCTAGCGCATCGGCTTGCGGACTGGAAGGTCCTGGGTTCGATTCCGGTCAAGGGCATGGACCTTGGTTGCGGGCACATCCCCAGCGCGGGGTGTGCAGGAGGCAGCTGATTGATGTTTCTCTCTCCTCAATGTTTCTAACTCTCTAGCCCTTTCTCTTCCTCTCTGTGAAAAATCAATAAAAAAATATATTAAAAAAAAAAAAGATTCCCAGAGACTAAGAGCCGTGAGCACAGGCGAGACCAGGGAGAGAGGAAAAGGAAAAGCCACCCACACCCGCAGGCAGACACAGAGCACAGAGCGTCCTCCTGAGACACGGCGGCCTTGTCCAAACACGGCCGGCCCTCTGAGTCACCCTCCAGATCACACCGCGGGGATGAAACTGGATGCAGCCTGGATCCCCGCCACCCGCCCGCCCGCAGCCCGGGGGGGGGTAGGGGGGGAGCGGGAGGGGCAGGTGTCTGTGCCCGGTGACACCCTGCGTTCTGGCTCACCTGGCCCAACCTCCTCCTGCCTTCCTCCTTGGAACTGAACCGTGAACGTGACTGTCCAGGCACCTGTGGGCTCAGCAGCCAGCCACCCTGAAACGCAGGTGTCAGCAGTGGCTTCGACGCAGAAAAGAACAGCTTAGGTATAGTCAGCGAAGGTTGGGTGGTGCTTAAGCATGGGCCACGCACTGTGCTAAGCAGGATGCATGTATGGCCCGGCCTGAGTGGCTCAGCGGTTGAGCATCGACCTAGGGACCAGCAGGTAACGGTTCGATTCCCGGCCAAGGCGCATGTCCAGGTTTTGGGCTCAATCCCCAGCGTGGGGCAGGCAGGAGGCAGCCGATCCATGATTCTCTGTCATCGTCAATATTTCTATCTCTCTCTCTCTCTCCCTCTCTGATATCAATAAAAATATGTTTTAAAAACATACTAGTAGCCTTAACCGGTTTGGTTTGGCTCGGTGGATAGAGCGTCGGCCTGCAGACTCAAGGGTCCCAGGTTCGATTCCGGTCAAGGGCATGCACCTTGGTTGCGGGCACATTCCCAGTGGGGGGTGTGCAGGAGGCAGCTGATCGATGGTTCTCTCTCATCGATGTTTCTAACTCTCTATCCCTCTCTCTTCCTCTCTGTGAAAAATCAATAAAATATATATATTTTTTTTAAAAAACAAAAAACCATACTAATAGCCCTAACCAGTGTGGCTCAGTGGATAGAGCGTCGGCCTGTGGACTGAAGGGTCCCAGGTTTGATTCCGGTCAAGGGCATGCACCTTGGTTGCGGGCACATCCCAGTGCGGGGTGTGCAGGAGGCAGCTGATCGATGGTTCTCTCTCATCGATGTTTCTAACTCTCTATCCCTCTCTCTTCCTCTCTGTGAAAAATCAATAAAATATATTTTTTTAAAAAAACAAAAAACCATAGTAATAGCCCTAACCAGTGTGGCTCAGTGGATAGAGTGTCGGCCTGTGGACTGAAGGGTCCCAGGTTCGATTCCGGTCAAGGGCATGGACCTTGGTTGCGGGCACATCCCCTGTGGGGGGGGTGCAGGAGAGAGAATCATGGATCGGCTGCCTCCCTCACACACCCTATTGGGGATCGAGCCTGCAACTCAGGCAGGTGCCCTTGACCAAAATCGAACCCGGGATCCTTCAGTCCGCAGGCCGGCGCTCTACCTACTGAGCCAAACCAGCCCGGGCTGGGAAGGCGAGATTTATTGGCTGGTCCTCACCCCATGCCTTCCCCTTCCCTCCCTCCCCACCCCACCCTCCTCCCTCTACCCTCCTGGGTGGGCAGGTGGTTGGGAACAGGTGGCTGCCATCCCCAGTCCCCAGCCGATAGTCTCAGCTGGCTGCCTCCCCTCCCCCACAGACCTCCCTTATCTCGGGCATCGAATCTCTGCTGCTGCCATGCCACCACCAACCCCCTCTTACCAAGGTCACCTCCAGGCCTGAAGCTCACTCCTTCTGCTTGGGAGCCAGGTCCTGCCAAAACCGGTGTGGCTCAGTGGATAGAGCGTCGGCCTGCGGACTCAAAGTTCCCGTGTTCGATTCCGGTCAAGGGCATGGACCTTGGTTGCGGGCACATCCCCAGGAGGGGGTGTGCAGGAGGCAGCTGCTCGATGTTTCTGACTCTCTGTCCCTCTCTCTTCTTCTCTGTAGAAAAATCAATAAAATATATTTTAAAAATAAATTTAAAAAATTAAAAATTAAAATAATAAAGAGCCAGGTACTTGCCTGGCGTCCTCCCCTTTCCACCCCAGGGAACTGAGTCAGGGGGAAGGGGGGGAGAAAGGAGGGGAAGGGGCCACGGGCTTGAGACCAGAAGAGGCTCCTTCAGCCCCAGGCTCTGAGCCTTTTTCGCCCGGAACCTCTGGGCCAGACACGTCCTCTTTCTGAGCCTCGTTTCCCCATCTGGAAAGGGGGGGGCGGGTGGCTGGAGCAGACACACCCTGAGATCCCTGCCTTCTAGGAGTGGGGTGTGCTGGGTGGAATGTTGGAGTGTCGGGTTTGGGACAGGCATCTATGTAAGCATTTTTTTTTAAATATATTTTTTTGTTTTTTTTTACAGAGAGGAAGAGAGAGGGATAGAGAGAGTCAGAAACATTGAGGAGAGAGAAACATCGGCCAGCTGCCTCCTGCACACCCCCTACCGGGGACGTGCCTGCAACCAAGGTACATGCCCTTGACCGGAATCGAACCCGGGACCTTTCAGTCCACAGACCGACGCTCTATCCACTGAGCTAAACAGGTTTCGGCTATTTTTTTTCTTTCATTAGAAATACCCGGCAGCCCTGTCCCCAGCCACAAAGGAATCCCTCTGACCATTCTGCTGGGAGGAGGAAGAGAGAAGACCAAGATGGAACCAGTAGCTGGGAGAGGGAGGGAGAGCGGAGGCTGGAGCAGGGATCCCCGGGTTTGAGTTTTCTTATTTTTAAAAAAATATTTTTTATTGTTTTTTTTTTACAGAGAGGAAGGGAGAGGGATAGAGAGTTAGAAACATCGATGAGAGAGAATCATCGATCAGCCACCTCCTGCACACCCCCCACTGGAAATGTGCCCGCAACCAAGGTACATGCCCTTGACCGGAATCGAACCTGGGACCTTTCAGTCCGCAGGCCGAAGCTCTAACCACTGAGCCACACCGGTTAGGGCCCTGGGTTTGGTTTTGACAGCGCACAGAATCACGCCGGTTGCTCAGTTAGAGCATCATCCCAGTATGCCAAGGTTCAGGTTAGATGCCTGGTCAGGGCACATAATATAAGAAGCAGTCAGCCCAGCCTGTGTGGCTCAATGGTTGAGCGTCGACCTAGGAACCAGGAGGTCACGGTTCGATTCCCGGTCAGGGCACATGCCCAGTTGCGGGCTCGATCCCCGGTGTGGGGCGTGCAGGAGGCAGCCGATCCATGATTCCCTGTCATCATTGATGTTTCTCTCTCTCTCACTCTCCTTTTCTCTCTGACATCAATAAAACTATATTTTTTAAAAAGCAAGGAATAGCCAAAACCGGTTTGGCTCAGTGGATAGAGCGTCAGCCTGCGGACTGAAAGGTCCCGGGTTCGAGTCCGGGCAAGGGCATGTACCTTGGTTGCGGGCACATCCCCAGTGGGGGGGTGGGGTGCAGGAGGCGGCTGATCTATGTCTCTCTCTCATTGATGTTTCTAGCTCTCTATTCCTCTCCCTTCCTCTCTGTAAAAAATCAATAAAATATATTAAATAAATAAATAAATAGCAAGGAATAAATGCATCAATAAGTGGAACAACAAATTTCTGTCTCTCCCTCCCTTCCTTTCTCTCTAAAATCAATAAAAATTAGTTTTTAAAAAAGAAAAGGGGTCCCTGCATTAGCAGTATTGGCATTGCCTGTGACTTGTTAGAAAGGCAGCCATGCCAAGACCGGTGTGGCTCAGTGGACAGAGCGTCAGCCTGCGGACTAAAAGGTCCCAGGTTCGATTCCAGTCAAGGGCATGCACCTTGGTTGTAGGCACATCCCCAGTGGGGGGTGTGCAGGAGGCAGCTGATTAGTGTTTCTCTCTCATCGATGTTTCTTGCTCTCTATCCCTCTCACTTCCTCTCTGTGGAAAAATCAATAATATATATTTTTTTTTATATATTTTTTTTAAAGGCAGCCACTGGGCCCCTTCCAGGCCTGCAGAAGCTGGACCTGCAGTTTCCCACAATCCCTGACGTTCGCGATGCTTTTGACTCTTGGGAGAGGGCAGAGGTGGGCGGGAGGGGGAGCAAAGCGCTCAGCCAGCCCGGGCTCTGGCATCCTAGAAGCTTCTGCTGGGACCCAGCTACCAGACCGGGAGTGACCTCCGCCCCATGGCCCGCACTGGCCCGTGTCCCAGCGCTGCGGTGGGGTCAGCTTCGGATCAGTGGCTTCTGCCCGGAGGGAAGCACCGGAAACCGGAGCTCTGCGGAGCTGGGCAGGCCACAGGCCCCGGGATGGGTGGGGACCATACACACGGGCCTCTGTTTGTGCAAACACAGGCCCAGCTGGGGAGGGAGCCCAGTGACAGAGCGGCCAGGCCTGGGCACCCTGAACCCCACCCCCACCCCCACCCACGGGAAGGTGGGACCCTCACGACGGCTGCTTGGCCCCCTGGCCCCTCACCAGGTCTCCAACCACTGAGCCACACCAGCTGGCCACCCAATTCCTCTTTTCAGCCAAGGCCTTCCTGGCGGGCAGGAGGGTGGCTCAGAGCTGTCACGCCAGGGTGACCAGGCGGCCCATTAGCCCAGGGCGGCCGTGTTTACACCTGCTGTCCCTGGTGTAATTATTAATAATAATGGCCCCCTCTCTCCCCTCCGGTTTGGATGACACGTTACAGGGTCACCCCTGGCGACCACCCAAGTGTGACCCACCCCCCAGAACCAGAGGAAGGTGACTGTGAATGGGAGCTGGTCCAGGAGGAGTCAGGAGGGAGCGGATACCTGGGGGCCTTCGGCAAGTCCTCCCCGGCTGCAGCTGTCTCATCTCAATGGCAGAGGTTGGCCTGGCCGGTGTGGCTCAGTGGTTGAGCATCCACCTATGAACAGGGAGGTCTCAGTTCAATTCCCGGTCGGGGCACATGCCCGGGTTGTGGGTTTGATTCCCAGTAAGGGGAAGCTAATCCATGATTCTCTCTCATCACTGATGCTTCTCTCTCTCCCCCTCTCCCATCCCCTCTGAAATCAATAAAAATTTATTTTTTAAAAAAATAAAACGTAGAGCCGAAACCGGTTTGGCTCATCGGATAGAGCGTCGACCTGCAGACTGAAAGGTCCCGGGTTCGATTCCGGTCAAGGCCATGTACCTCGGTTGCGGGCACATCCCTAGTAGGGGGTGTGCAGGAGGCAGCTGATGAATGATTCTCTCTCATCGATGTTTCTAACTCTCTATCCCTCTCTCTTCCTCTCTGTAAAAAAAAAAATCAATAAAATATACTTTTAAAAACATAAATAAAATAAAATAAAACTTGCCTAGCTGGTTTGGCTCAGTGGGTAGAGCATTGGCTTGCGGACTGAAGGGTTCCCAAGTTCGATTCCAGTCACGGGCACATGCCTGGATTGTAGGCTCGATCCCCAGAAGGGGGTGTGCAGGAGGCAGCCGATCAATGATTCTCTTTCATCATTGATGTTTCTATCTCTTCCTCCCTCTCCCTTCCTCTTTCTGAAATCTATATATATATATATATGCCGAAACCGGTTTGGCTCAGTGGATAGAGCGTCGGCTTGGGGACTGAAGGGTCCTGGGTTCGATTCCGGTCAAGGGCATGTACCTTGGTTGCGGGCACATCCCCAGTAGCAGGTGTGCAAGAGGCAGCTGATCGATGACTCTCCCTCATCGATGTTTCTAACTCTCCATCTCTCTCCCTTCCTCTCTGTACAAAATCAATAAAATATATTAAAATATATATATTTATTAAAAAATAAAAAATAATAAAAAATAAAACATATATATATATATATATATATAAAAAGAGATTGATCAGCTGGGCCCTTCTAGTGGGGAGTTAATGAACGTGGGACGTGGGTCCGTGGGGTGTCCATGGATGGGGGAGGACCTGGATCCTCCCCCAGCAGCTCTGACTCCATGGCCTCTGGGGACCCCACGCTCTGCTGGTCCTTCTCCAGGACCACCCTCTGCGCCCACAGCTCTCAGGGGGCCTTGGCTTGTCTCCCTGCCTGTCCCCGCCTGGCACCCTGCCTTCTCCACCCAGCGGGACCCTCCTTTAACCACCACTTCCTCTCTGGGCGACGCTGCAGACACATAACTACATGTGTCACCACCTGCCACCTGGGGCAGCAGTGCCAGTCTCTCAGGATTAGGGAAACGATCATGCAGGGCTTGGCTCCTAACAGGAACTCACCGAGGTATGACTTTGTCTTGTTTTATTCTTATTTTTATTTTTCAATATATTTTATTGATTTTTTTTACAGAGAGGAAGGGCGAGCGATAGAGAGCTAGAAACGTCCATGAGAGAGAAACATGGACCAGCTGCCTCTTGCACACCCCCCTACCGGGGATGTGCCCGCAACCAACGTACATGCCCTTGACCGGAATCGAACCTGCGACCTTTCCATCCGCAGACGGACGGACGCTCTACCGCTGAGCCAAAAAAAACGGTTTTGGCTTGTTTGTTTGTTTGAATATATTTCTATTGGCTTCAGAGAAGAAGGGAGAGGGAGAGGGAGAGAAACATCAATGATGAGAGAGAATCATCCATCCGCCGCCTCCTGCACGCCCCCTACCTGGGCATGTGCCCTGACCGGGAATCGAACCACAGCCATGCCTACCGGGCCCCAAGGTATGACTGAGCCACCTGGTTCCCATTTTCATGCGAATGCATCCCGATTCTCCATCCCGAGGCTGGCGTGGGAACCAGAAGAGGGGGTTTAAGAGCGCCCGGAGGTCAGGAAGGTGGCGCTCAGGCACACTGCGCACCGGGAAGGTTCTGTGACCGCTCCCGTCCCTCAGCCCCGCCTCACGGGCCCCAAATCCCATCTGTCATCTGACTAGGGCGTGGGGTGAGGCCATGTGCACATGCTAATCCCAGAGCTCAGCGATCTCCACTCTCCCAACAACGTTGTTCGCCTTTCCTCCCTCCCTTGCTCCTTTAGTCTGGAGTGCGGGGGCTCTGCGTCAGCAGAAAAGGTGCCCGCTCTGCAGGCTGGTACTTGTCTAGCTGCCTGTCCCTCTGGGCCCTGATTCCTCTTTTCTTTTGTTTAAATATATTTTATTTATTTTTTTTACAGAGAGGAAGAAAGAGGGATAGAAAGTTGGAAACATCGATGTGAGAGAATCTTTGATCAGCTGCCTCCCGCAGCTCCCCGCCCCCCCCCCACCGGGGATGTGCCCGCAACCAAGGTACATGCCCTTGACCGGAATCGAACCCGGGACCTTTCAATCCGCAGGCCGACGCTCTATCCACTGAGCCAAACCGGCTTTGGCTCTCATTGATGTTTCTAACTATCCCTCTCTCTTCCTCTCTGTAAAAAAAATCAATAAAATATATTAAAAAACCAAAAAACAAAAAACAAAAATCCACAGTCTGGACATGTGCCCTGATCGGGAATCCAACCTTGACCTCAACCAATGAGCCACACCGCCCAGACCCCAAGGTATTACTGAGCCACCTGGTTCCCATCTTCCTGTGAATGCATCCAGTCTCCCCATCCCAAGGGGAACCACCTGCCGGCTGGCATGGGAACCAGAGGAGGGGGTTTAAGAGCGCCCGGAGGTCAGGAAGGTCGCGCTCAGGCACACTGCGCACCGGGAAGGTTCTGTGACCGCTCCCGTCCCTCAGCCCCGCCTCACGGGCCCCAAATCCCATCTGTCATCTGACTAACGCGTGGGGTGAGGCCATGTGCACATGCTAATCCCAGAGCTCAGCGATCTCCACTCTCCCAACAACGACCTGTTGTTAAAACTTCCTTCAATGAGCCAACCGATGAGTCTCTCTCATCGTTGGGGTTTCTATCTCTCCCTTCCCCTCTGAAATCAATAATATATATATATATATTTTAAAAATATATTTTATTGATTTTTTACAGAGAGGAAGAGAGAGGGATAGAGAGCTAGAAACATCGATGAGAGAGAATCATCGATCAGCTGCCTCCTGCACACCCCCCACTGGGGAGGTGCCCGCAACCAAGGTACATGCCCTTGACCGGAATTGAACCCGGGACCTTTTAGTCCCGAGGCCGACGCTCTATCCACTGAGCCAAACCGGTCTTGGCTATTTTAAATATATTTTGTTGATTTTTTACAGAGAGGAAGGGAGAGGGATAGAAAGCTAGAAACATCGATGAGAGAAAATCATCAATCAGCTGCCTCCTGCACACCCCCCACTGGGGAGGTGCCCACAACCAAGGTCCATGCCCTTGACCGGAATCGAACCTGGGACCTTTCAGTCCGCAGGCCGACGCTCTATCCACTGAGCCAAACCGGTTTCGGCTGTATATATATATATGTGTGTGTGTGTGTGTATATTAATAGTTTTTTACAGAGAGGAAGGGAGAGGGAGAGGGAGTCAGAAACATCCATGGGATAGAGAGTTAGAAACATCGAATGAGAGAGAAATATCGGACCCGCTGCCTCTTGCGCACCCCCTACTGGGGATGTGCCCGCAACCAGGGTACATGCCCTTGACCCTAAATCGAACCGGGGACCCTTCCGTCCGCAGGCCGACGCGCTAACCACTGAGCCACACCGGTTTCAGTTCCCGACCTGCCCGCCTGCTCCACGGACCCAGCCCTCCCAAGGACGCTGGCCTTTGGCTGGGTTACGCCCAGACCATAATGTGCCACTGCCTCCCAGTACAGGGCTGGGCAGACGCGGCTGTTTCAGGGTCCAGTATCTGTGCCCAGGGCTGCCCAACGGTGCCTGCCAGGCCGTGCCCAGGCCCCGTGGTTCTCACCCTCCTTACTTCCTCCCTTGGAGCCCGGATCGTCCTGCTGCTGCTCCACCCAGTGTCAATGGTTTTCTCCCCAAGGTCTCAACAAAAATGGCGAGGCCCTAGCACCCTGGTCGGCAAACCGCGTCTCGAGAGCCACAGGCGGCTCTCTGGACCCCTCGAGTGTGGCTCTTCCACAACACACCACGGCCTGGGCGAGTCTATGTTGAAGAAGTGGCGTTAGAAGAAGTTCAAGTTTGAAAAAAATGTGGCTCTCGCCCTGGCCGGTGTGGCTCAATGGACAGAGCATCGGCCTGTGGACTGAAGGGTCCCAGGTTCGATTTGGGGCCAAGGGCACATGCCTGGATGGTGGGCTCAATCCCCAGTAGGGGTCATGCAGGAGGCAGCCGATCAATGATTCTCTCTCATCATGGATGTTTCTATCTCTCTATCCCTCTCCCTTCCTCCTTGAAATCAATAAAGAAATATAAATATATATATATTTTTTAAAAATATGGCTCTCAAAAGAAATTTCAATCGTCGTACCGTTGATATTTGGCTCTGTCGACTAATGAGTTCGCCAACCACTGGGCTATCCAGTTTGGTCCAGTGGACAGAGCGTCGGCCTGCGGACCGAAGGGTCCAGGTTTCATGCCGGTCAAGGGCACATGCCCAGGTTGTGGGCTCCATCCCCCCAGGAGGGGGCGTGCAGGAGGCAGCCGATCCATGATTCTCTCTCATCATGGATGTTTCCGTTTCTCCCTCCCTCTCCCTTCCTCTCTGAAATCAATAAAAACCTATTCTTTTAAAATTATGTTGCTATGAAAAAAGCTCCTAGATTTATTGAATTTCTTTTGTTTATATATATATATATTTTTTTAATTGATTGTTTACAGATAGGGATAGAGAGAGAGAGAGAGAGCTAGAAACATCGATGAGAGAGAAACACTGATCCGATGCCTTCTGCACACCCCCTACTGGGGATCGAGCCAGCTGGGTCAGGCATGCGCCTTTCTTCGGAATCGAACCCGGGACCTTTCAGTCCGCAGGCCGACGCTCTATCCACTGAGCCACACCAGTCAGGGCGAGGCCCTGCATGTTTTAAAGGTTCTCGTGACACGCCGGTTGAAAACCTCCGCTCTCCAGCACGGAGGCAAGCCCAGTGCTATTTTTGACATCTCCCCGAGGACGGTCCCATCCGCTCCCACACGCAAACCAGACCTGACACTTCCTCCAAACGCCCACTGGGGATGGAGTCACCCATTCATTCCCTGAGCTGCCTCAGAGGCACCCAGCCCTCTCCTCCCTCCGGAGGGACTGTCACGGAGAGAAGGGAGGCCCAGAGAGGGTAAGCAGCTCGCCCAAGGTCACCCAGCCAGAAAGCAGTAGGGCTGGGACTTGAACCCTGGCGACCCTAGAGCCTCTGTATCCAGGTATTACATTTCTTCTCCTCCTCCTCCTCCTCCCCTCTTCCTCTTCCTCCTCCTCCCCTCTTCCTCTTTCCTCCTTCTTCTTCCTCCTCCTCCCTTTCCTCCTCCTCCTTCTTCTCCTCCCTCTCCTCCCCTTCTCCTCCTTCTCCTCCTCCTCCTTTTTCTTCCTCCTCCTCCTCCTCCTCCTCTTTCACCTTCTCCTCCTTCTCCTTTTCTTCCTCCTCTTCCTCCTCCTCCTCCTCCTCCTCTTTCTCCTTCTCCTCCTTCTCCTGTTTCTTCCTCCTCCTCCTCCTCCTCCTTCTCCTCCTCCTCCTCCTCTTCCTCCTTTTTCTTTCTCCTCCTCCTCCTCCTCCTTCTTCTTTTTCTTCCTCCTCCCCCTCCTCTCCTCTCTCTCCTCCTGCTCCTCCTCCTCCTCCTTCTTCTTCTTCTTTTTTTTTTTATCATCACCTGAGGATATTCTTCCATTGATATTTAGAGAGAGTGGAAGAGAGATAGAGAGAAATATTGGCGTGAGAGAAACACATGGATTGATTGCCTCCTGCACGGCCCGACCAGGGTCCGGGGCGGGGGAAGGGGGGGGGGGAGAAGCCTGCAACCGAGGTCCGTGCCCTTGACCGGAATCAAACACCGAGCCCTTCCGTCCACAGGCTGACGCTCTATCCACTGAGCCACACCGGCCAGGGCCCATGTTCTCCTTGGAGCTTCATGGCAGTGGGCGGGGCCCGCTGGGAACAATCCTTTGCGGACAGCGGGAATGAGGCCCGGACAGGTTAGGCACTCTGACCAAATTGAAGGTGACGCTAGGAACACCCCCAGAGCTTATGTGTCTTGGCTTAGGGCCCTTGTCACTCCCTCCAGCTGCCCCCAGGATGCTGAGGGTGACCTCACAAGAGGGACGGGCAGAGCGGAGGATGGCCCCGTGACTGTCCTTGTGTGTCTTGTCTCCTTCACTGTGGCCAGCAGGCCTGGAGTGGGGGGAACCCCACCTCAGAGCAGGATAATCTGGGGGGGTGTTGGGGGATTGGAATGGAGGGGGAGGGGTTGAGGACAAATATGGGATACCTTAATCAATAAAGCAATTAGCCGAAACCGGTTTGGCTCAGTGGATACAGCATCGGCCTGTGGACTGAAAGGTCCCGGGTTTGATTCCGGTCAAGGGCATGTACCTTGGTTGCGGGCACATCCCCAGTGGGGGGGGGGGGCCTTGCAGGAGGCAGCTGATGGATGTTTCTCTCTCATCGATGTTTCTAACTCTCTATCCCTCTCTCTTCTTCTCTGTAAAAAATTAATAAAACATATTTTAAATATATATTTTTATTTTTACTTATTTATTTAAAAATATATTTTATTGATTTTTTTTTTTTTAACAGAGAGGAAGGGAGAGAGATAGAGAGTTAGAAACATCGATGAGAGAGAAACATCGATCAGCTGCCTCTTGCGCACCCCCTAGCGGGAATGTGCCCGCAACCAAGGCACATGCCCTTGACCGGAATCGAACCTGGGACTTTTCAGTCCGCAGACCGACGCTCTACCACGGAGCCCAACCGGCTTCGGCAAATATATATATATTTAAAAAAGAATAAAAATAAAGCAATTAATAAAAAAATAAAAAGCAGGATCATCTGAATGCCCTGACTCTCAGCCCCCCCTGCCCACCCCCCCCGCCCCCCGTTGTCCGTCCATATGGCTTGACGCCCTGTCCCTCTCTCCCAGGGAGAGACCATCCTGCCCGGGCCACCCTCCCTGTCACCCCCGCTCCTGTGGGCACCCACATTTGGGAGGAAGCATCTGGCTTCCTGGGGAAGCCCACGCCCAGCCCCATCAACCTGAGCGACCGGTTTCCTGAACCCCAGGCTCAGACGGACAAACCCACAATACCAGCCTCCTGATGGTCAGCAACCTCCCGGGCAGGGCTGGGGAGGTGGCCTAGAATCCTCTAGGTGTAGGCGGATGAGAGAGAGAAAAAAAAGAAAAGAAAAAAAAAAGCCAGAGGGCAAAGGGGAAAGGTCGACCTCTTCACGGCTCTGCAAAGCCCAGACCGACTCACCTCTTCCAGGAAGCCCACCGGGATCGCCCCATGCCCCCCACTTCCCTCGGCCCCCAAGCCCTCAACTACCAGGGAGAGTGCTTGCTGCTGCTTTAGCCACGGATGCCAACTGCTGGTCACGCTCTAACATACTACACGTTTGACTTAGCCGTCTGTTTGCTTTTTGTCACCTCCCTCCCTCCCACACACACACACACACGCACGCACGCACACTCACGCACACATTCATCCCTTCCTCTGTCCTTCCAGAGTGCCTGCTCCTCGCCTGCACGGTGCTGCGGGCAGGGCAGAGAGCTATAAAGAAGACGTGGCTCCCACCCTGCTGGTGTGGCTCAGTGGTTGAGCGCTGACCCGGAACCGGGAGGTCACGGTGTGATTTCAAGTCACGGCACACGCCCCGGGCTTGTGGGCTGGATCCTCAGTGCGGGGCGTGCAGGAGGCAGCCGGCCCCGTGATTCTCTCTCCTCATGGGACGTTTCTGTCTCCCTCTTCCTTCCTCTCTGACATCAATAAAAAAAAAAATATTTAAGCCGAGACCGGTTTGGCTCAATGGATAGAGCGTCGGCTTGGGGACTGAAGGGTCCCGGGTTCGATTCCGGTCAAGGGCATGTACCTTGGTTGCGGGCATATCCCCAGTAGGGGGTGTGCAAGAGGCAGCTGATCGATGACTCTCTCTCATCTATGTTTCTAACTCTCTATCTCTCTCCCTTCCTCTCTGTACAAAATCAATAAAATATATTTAAAAAAAAAAAAAAAAAAAAAAAAAAAAAATATTTAAAAGGGCCGAAACCGGTGTGGCTCAGTGGATAGAGCCGTCGGCCTGCGGACTGAAGGGTCCCGGGGTTCGATTCCGGTCAAGGGCATGGACCTTGGTTGCGGGCACATCCCCGGTGGGGGGCGGGGCGGGGGGCGTGCAGGAGGCGGCTGATGGATGATTCTCTCTCATCGATGTTTCTAGCTCTCTATCCCTCTCTTCGTCTCTGTAAAAAAATCGATAAAATATATGTCTTCGTCTCTGTAAAAAATCAATAAAATATATGTTTTTTTTAAAACATATATTTTATTGATTTTTGTACAGAGAGGAAGGGAGAGAGACAGAGAGCCAGAAACATCGTATGAGAGAGAGCCATCGATCAGCTGCCTCCTGTACACCCCCCACTGGGGATATGCCCGCAACCAAGGCACATGCCCTTGACCGGAATCGAACCTGGGACCCTTCAGTCCCCAAGCCGACGACGCTCTATCCATTGAGCCAAACCGGTCCCGGCAAAATATATGTTTGTTTTTTTTTAATAATTAAAATAAAAGGGGGGCGGGGGCATTGGCACCAGGTATGCAGGGGTCTCCACAGAGGTCAGAGCGCCCCCCCCTACCCTATTCATTGGCCTGTGGGCCCTGTTCCCATTGCAGTTCCTTTTCGAGGCAGGGGAAGGAGGGGGTGCGGGGGGGGGGGAAGGGCGGGAGCCGGGCCCTGGGTCCCCTCCCCGACTGGGTCAGCAGTTCCTCGACTCGCTGGGGCCGCCCCGCCCCGACCATGCCGGGGTGTTAAAAGCCAGTCCGCCTCCGAGCGCCCTGTTCCGGCGGCCGCAGCGCGCCCAGGCGGCCCGAGTCCCCCGCGGCGGCCAGGGGTCCCCGCAGCGCGCCCCGCCCGGCCAGGGCCCCCCGGCGGCATGGCCTGGAACACCAACCTGCGCTGGCGGCTGCCGCTCGCCTGCCTGCTGCTGCAGACCGCCATGGTGGTCCTCTTCGGCGTGTTTGTGCGCTACAGCCCCGACGCCGACGCCCACTGGACGGAGGAGAAGAAGCCGGGGAACCTGTCCAGCGACCTGGAGAACGAATTCTACTATCGCTACCCCAGTGAGTGCCGCCCAGGCCCGCGGATGCCCGTCCCCTCCCGGCGCAGAGCTGGGCGCTGAGGGCGCAGAGCTGGGCGCAGAGCTGGGCGCAGAGCTGGGAGCAGAGGGTACAGAGGGGGCAGAGCTGGGCGCAGAGGGGGCAGAGCTGGGGCAGAGCTGGGCGCAGAGGGGGCAGAGCTGGGGCAGAGCTGGGCGCAGAGGGGGCAGAGCTGGGGCAGAGCTGGGCGCAGAGGGTACAGAGGGGGCAGAGCTGGGCGCAGAGCTGGGAGCAGAGGGTACAGAGGGGGCAGAGCTGGGCGCAGAGCTGGGCGCAGAGCTGGGCGCAGAGCTGGGAGCAGAGGGTACAGAGGGGGCAGAGCTGGGCGCAGAGCTGGGCGCAGAGCTGGGCGCAGAGCTGGGAGCAGAGGGTACAGAGGGGGCAGAGCTGGGCGCAGAGGGTACAGAGGGCGCAGAGCTGGGCGCAGAGCTGGGCGCAGAGCTGGGAGCAGAGGGTACAGAGGGGGCAGAGCTGGGCGCAGAGGGTACAGAGGGCGCAGAGCTGGGCGCAGAGGGTACAGAGGGGGCAGAGCTGGGCGCAGAGCTGGGCGCAGAGCTGGGCGCAGAGGGTACAGAGGGGGCAGAGCTGGGCGCAGAGCTGGGCGCAGAGCTGGGAGCAGAGGGTACAGAGGGGGCAGAGCTGGGCGCAGAGGGGGCAGAGCTGGGGCAGAGCTGGGCACAGAGCTGGGCGCAAAGGGGGTAGAGGGGGCAGAGCTGGGCGCAGAGGGGGCAGAGCTGGGGCAGAGCTGGGCGCAGAGCTGGGTGCAGAGGGTACAGAGGGGGCAGAGCTGGGCGCAGAGGGGGCAGAGCTAGGCACTGAGGGCGCAGAGCTGGGCGCAGTGCTGGGCGCAGAGGGTACAGAGGGGGCAGAGCTGGGCGCAGAGGGGGCAGAGCTGGGCGCAGAGCTGGGCGCAGAGCTGGGCGCAGAGGGCGCAGAGGGGCAGAGGGGGCAGAGCTGGGAGCAGAGCTGGGCACAGAGGGGGCAGAGCTGGGCGCAGAGGGTACAGAGGGGGCAGAGCTGGGCGCAGAGGGTACAGAGGGGGCAGAGCTGGGCGCAGAGGGCGCAGAGCTGGGCGCAGAGCTGGGCGCTGAGGGCGCAGAGGGGGCAGAGGGGGCAGAGCTGGGCGCAGAGGGGGCAGAGCTGGGCGCAGAGGGGGCAGAGCTGGGGCAGAGCTGGGGCAGAGCTGGGCGCAGAGCTGGGCGCAGAGGGGGCAGAGGGGGCAGAGCTGGGCGCAGAGGGGGCAGAGCTGGGGCAGAGCTGGGCACAGAGCTGGGCGCAGAGGGGGCAGAGCTGGGGCAGAGCTGGGCGCAGAGGGGGCAGAGCTGGGGCAGAACTGGGTGCAGAGCTGGGCGCAGAGGGGGCAGAGCTGGGCACAGAGGGGGCAGAGCTGGGCGCAGAGCTGAGCACAGAGGGGGCAGAGCTGGGCGCAGAGCTGGGGCAGAGCTGGGCGCAGAGGGGGCAGAGCTGGGCACAGAGGGCGCAGAGCTGGGCGCAGAGGGTACAGAGGGGGCAGAGCTGGGCACAGAGGGGGCAGAGCTGGTCAGAGCTGGGCGCAGAGCTGGTCAGAGCTGGGCGCAGAGGGGGCAGAGCTGGGCGCAGAGCTGGCAGAGCTGGGCGCAGAGGGGGCAGAGCTGGGTGCAGAGGGGGCAGAGCTGGGCGCAGAGGGGGCAGAGGGGGCAGAGCTGGTCAGAGCTGGGCACAGAGTTGGGCGCAGAGGGGGCAGAGCTGGCAGAGCTGGGCGCAGAGCTGGGCGCAGAGGGGGCATAGCTGGCAGAGCTGGGCGCAGAGCTGGCAGAGCTGGGAACCAGGGCGCGCGCGCGCGCGGAGGAGAAGCGCGCACGGCCCGCGCCCCGCCCCGCTCAGGCACGCTCCCTTCTAGGAATAGCACCGGAGAAATGGCCAGAGGGCAAACGCCTTTTTTATCCTTTTGGAAACAGTGCCAGAGGCCCTAGTCGGTGTGGCTCAGTGGATAGAGAGTCGGCCTGCAGACTGAAGGGTCCCGGGTTCGGTTCCTGGTCAAGGGCATGGACCTCCATTGCAGGTCCTCCACTCCCCGCCCTCCCTAGCCTTCCCAGGGCCCTGTTCAGAGTGCATGCAGGAGGCAACCAATCCATGTTTCTCTCTCACACACACATCGATGTTTCTCTCTGTCTCTCCCTCTCTCTCCCACTCTCCCTAAAAAAAATCAATGGATCCATGGAAAAATATCCTCAGGTGAGGATTGAAAAAAGCAGTAGGGCCGAAACTGGTGTGGCTCAGTGGGTAGAGCGCCGGTCTGCGGACTGAAGGGTCCCCGGTTCGATTCCAGTCAAGGGCATGTACCTTGGTTGCAGGCACATCCCCAGCAGGGGGTGTGCAGGAGGCAGCTGATCGATGTTTCTCTCTCATCGATGTTTCTAGCTCTCTATCCCTCTCCCTTCCTCTCTGTAAAAAAAAAAAAAAAAAAAAAAAAAAAAAAAATCAATAAAATAGCCAAAACCGGTTTGGCTCAGTGGATAGAGCGTCGGCTTGGGGACTGAAAGGTCCCGGGTTCGATTCCGGTCAAGGGCATGTGCCTTGGTTGCGGGCATACCCCCAGTGGGGGGCGTGCGAGAGGCAGCTGATCGATGACTCTCTCTCATCGATGTTTCTAACTCTCTATCTCTCTCCCTTCCTCTCTGTACAAAATCAATAAAATATATTTAAAAATATATATTTTTTATTGATTTTTTTTAACAGAGAAGAAGAGAGAGGGATAGAGAGTTAGAAACATCGAGATGAGAGAGAATCATCGACCAGGTGCCTCTTGCACACCCCCTATTGGGGATGTGCCCTCAGCCAAGGTACATGCCCTTGACCGGAATCGAACCCAGGACCCCCCCCAGTCCACAGGCCGACGCTCTATCCACTGAACCAAACTGGTTTAGACACAAGGGTTTTTGCATTGTAAATGCTCTCTGGCTGGCATTTGTTCCCGTGTTGTGGTGCAGGAAATGAGCTTAGAGACTTGCCCAAAGCTCTCAGCTGGCCAGTGGCACCTGCGGGAATGGAGCCACGCCCCCTGCACACACACACCCTGCAGCTCACCTGCTCTCCTCCCCATACTCCCTGGCATTGCCAGCCCCTGGCTATGTCCTCAAGAGACTTTGCAGCAATGGCACGGTTCTGCGGATAGCCCTGAGTGTGGGAGAGATGGGCACAGAGCCGTGGGGGAACTGAGGGGCCTGGCCAGCAATCCCCAAAAGGAGCCGTTTAGGCTGGGCTGGCCTGCGGAGGTCGGAAGGGGTAGGACCCAGGCAGCTTTGGGGGCACCATTCCTCTGTGCCCATGCAGCAGAGGGGTACATGCTCTTGCCCAGAATCGAACATGGGACACTTCGTCTTCAGATTTTGGAGATTTCTGAGAACTTAGCTGGGAGGGAAGAGTGAGCTAGGAAGCCAGTGCAGAGCGGAGAGTGAGAGCAGCTGTGTACTGGTGCCCCCTGGTGGCAGCTCTGAGGATTGCAGCCAGCGGGCCATCCTGCCAGCTTTAGGGACCCCAGGTTGAGAGAATCTATTATGGGCGAGGTTGCTTGATCCTGCCCCCACCCCCACCCCGGTCCCCCCGCCAGGCTGGGGGGAAAGTGGGCAGGAGGGGTGTCTTACCAACTTCCACTGACCTTCAGCAAGCCTCGAACTCAGTGAATGCAAAGCTGAAAGAGATAAAGAGGAACGGTAGCTAACAGGATGGAGCAATGGCTAAAGAGCCAGGCTTGCCCTGGCCGGTGTGGCTCAGTGGACAGCGCGTCGGCCTGCCGATTCAGGGGTCTCGGGCTCGATTCACGTCAAGGGCATGTACCTGGCTGCGGGCACATCCCCAGGAGGGGGTGTGCAGGAGGCAGCTGATGGATGTTTCTTTCTCATCAATGTTTCTTTTCTGGCTCTCTATCCCACTCCCTCCCTCTGTAAAAAAACAAACAAACAATAAAATATATATTTTTTAAAAAAGAGCCAGGCATACGTCTGGGCTTTGGTTGGATCCCCTCACTAAACGTGCACCCAAAACCCGAAAAGCAAGACAGATCAGGGGTTATGTCCCTGAAGGTCGTACAGTCTGAACTTTCAAACTATTACTATTCTTTTTTCCAGAATTTTACTATTTTTATATTTTTATTGATTATGGTGTCACATAATTGTCCTCATCCCCTCATTCCCATCCCAAACCCCTCCCTACATATGCCCCCACCCCCTGTTGTCCATGGCCGCTGGCTTCAAACTATTATTATTTTTAACTGATTTTTTAAAAAAATATATTTTATTGATTTTTTTACAGAGAGAAGGGAGAGGGACACAGAGTTAGAGAATCATTGATCAGCTGCCTCTTGCACACCCCCCACTGGAGATGTGCCCGCAACCAAGGTACATGCCCTTGACCAGAATCGAACCTGCAACCTTTCAGTCCGCAGGCCGACGCTCTATCCACTGAGCCACACCGGTTTTGGCCTTTTAACTGATTTTTTTTTTTAAGAGAGAGAGAGAGGAAGGGAGAGGGTGAGAGAGATAGAAGCATCAATGAGAGAGAAACGCCATCGATCAGCTGCCTCCTGCACGCCCCCTACTGGGGATGGAGCCCACCACCAGGCGTGTGCCCTTGACGAGAATTCGAACGAGCAACCTCTCAGTGCACAGGACGACGCCCAACCAACTGAGCCACCCAGGCCAGGGGTTAAGCCATTACTATCAAAAGCATTTTAGCCCTGACTGGTTTGGCTCAGTGGATAGAGCGTCAGCCTGCGAACTGAAGGGTCCCAGGTTCGATTCTGGTCAAGGGCACATGCTGGGTTTGGGGGCTCAATCCCCAGTGGGTGGTGTGCAGGAGGCAGCCGATCAATCATTCTTTCTCACCATTGATGTTTCTCTCTCTCTTTCCCTCTCCCTTCGTCTCCGAAATCAATAAAGAAATATTTTTTAAAAAAAATAAAAGCATTTCAGGTAGCAGCAAGCTTTATGAAACCCGCATTCATAAACTGTTAGGTTTGGGGTATCAATTAGGACCAGGTTGGGAGGTAAAGAGAAAGGGAGCAGGAGAATGAATGGGGAGGGGGGGTACCCCAGGCAGGTGGGAGGGAGCTGGCCTGCATGTGCCTGAGGGAGGGGGGGGGGAACAGACAGCCCCCGACAGGGTCAGGGTTGGGGGAGGTCAGGGCACCCACAGAGGCAGGGAGAAGGGACAGGAGGGAGGGGGACAGGCAGAGGGAATCATGGGAATTGGAGGACTCCATGTCCCTGCTCTCAGCCACACACGTATCCAGTGGGGTACGCCATCTCTCCCCCGCTCCTCCTCTTCAGCCTTGCCCCTGCCTCCAGGGTCCTCATACAACTAGACAGCTGACACCCCTCTCCTTCAAAGGCCCCCCCCCATTCTTTAAAAAATATATATATTTTATTGGTTTTTTACAGAGAGGAAGAGAGAGGGACAGAGAGTTAGAAACAATGATGAGAGAGAATCATCGATCAGCTGCCTCTTGCACACCCCCCGCTGGGGATGTGCCCGCAACCAAGGTCCATGCCCTTGACCGGAATCGAACCCGGGGACCCTTCAGTCCGCAGGGCCGATGCTCTATCCACTGAGCCACACCGGTTTCGGCTGCTTTCCCTTTCTGACTCACAGCTCTATATTTGCAGGCCTGCCCAGTCTCAGACCCCAGCTCCCACGCGCACAGCCGGACCCCACTCCTTCATGCCACCCTGCCCATCCCTCACCACTCCCCCCAACTCCCTACCCCCCCCACCCCCGGGTCCTCTCAGACCCCCACAGCCAGCACCAGCCCCAGCACCTCCCTCCCACCTGCAACCTCTTCCCACTTCCCTGTCAACAGCCCCGCCAGCCCCCCTCCCCGTGCTGTGGTCTGAAGATGTCACCTCCCGCTGATTCACGCCTCTCCCCCCGGTCGGTCTGTCACCCACCCCGTCTGTTCTTCCCAAGAATAACCACAGCGCCAGGCACACCGCCCCGCACACATCCGCTCCGTGCCCCCACCGCAGGGGGAAGCGTGACGGCCTACGAAATGCGGGGAGACACAGAGTCTGTGGCGTGCTGTGGATGCCAGAGCGGGCTGCTGTCTGTGGAAACCCACACAAAAGCTCAGAGCTCAGGGCCCCGTACTGGGGCGAGACCCACAGCTCTGCGGCATCAGCTGGCATGCCCGTACCCCGTGGCTGCCCCCCCCTCCACCGTGGCCAGGCTGCAGTGGGCACCAGGACCTCTCTGCCTTCTTTTCTTTAAAAAAAAAAAAAAAAAGATATATTTTATTGATTTTTTTACAGAGAGGAAGGGAGAGGGATAGAGAGTTAGAAACATCAATGAGAGAGAAGCATCGATCAGCTGCCTCTTGCACACACCCCCCCTCCCCCCACTGGGGATGTGCCTGCAACCAAGGTACATGCCCTTGACCGGAATCGAACTTGGGACCCCTCGGTCCGCAGGCTGATGCTCTATCCACTGAGCCAAACAGGCTAGGGCTAGTTCATGGATATTTTTTTAAATGTATATTTATTGAGTTTTTATAGAGAGGGAGAGAGAGGGATAGAAAGCTAGAAACATCGATGAGAGAGAAACATCGACCAACTGCCTCTTGCACACCCCCTACCGGGGATGTGCCCACAACCAATGTACATGCCCTTGGCCGGAATTGAACCTGGGACTCCTCAGTCCGCAGACCGACGCTCTACCACTGAGCCAAACCGGTTTCGGCTATTTATTGAGTTTTTATAGAGAGGAAGACAGAGGGATAGAAAGCTAGAAACATCGATGAGAGAGAAACATCGATCAGCTGCCTCTTGCACGCCCCCCACTGGGGATGTGCCTGCAACCAGGGTGCATGCCCTTGACCGGAATCGAACCCGGGACCCTTCAGTCAGCAGGCCGACGCTCTATCCATTGAGCCAGACCGGTTTCGGCTTTATTGATTTCTGAGAGGCAGGGAGAGGGGGAGAGAGAAACGCCATTGATGAGGGAGAACTGGCGTCACCCGCAGCGGCACCACCCTCCCCACAGGCTTCCAGGACGTGCACGTGATGATCTTCGTGGGCTTCGGCTTCCTCATGACCTTCCTGCAGCGCTACGGCTACAGCTCCGTGGGCTTCAACTTCCTGCTGGCGGCCTTCGGCATCCAGTGGGCGCTGCTGATGCAGGGCTGGTTCCACTCCTTCCACGGCGGCTACATCCTCGTGGGCGTGGAGAAGTGAGTGTGGCGAGGGGCGGGGCCTGGTGGGTGAAGGGCGGGGCCTCTGGAGGGGCGTGGCCTGGGAGAGAGGCGGGGCCTGGGAGAGAGGCGGGGCCTGGGTGGTGAGGCAGGCTGGGGGCGGGGCCTTGGGGAGAGGCGGGGCCTGTGGAAGAGGCAGGTCCAGGGGTGTCTGTGTGGTGGGGTAGGCTGGGGGGCGGGGCCTGGGCGAGAGGCGGGGCCTGGGCGAGAGGCGGGGCCTGGGCGAGAGGCGGTGTCTGGGTGGTGAGGCAGGTTGGGGGCGTGGCCTGTGGAAGAGGCAGGTCCAGGGGTGTCTGGGTGGTGGGGTAGGCTGGGGGGCGGGGCCTGAATGAGTGATGGTGGGGCGGGGCCTGTGTAAGAGGCAGGTCCAGGGGCAGGCTGGGGGCGGGGCCTGAGTGAGTGACAGGATGGGGGGGCGAGACCTGTGTAAAAGGCAGGTCCAGGGGTGGTATCTTAGTGGTGGGGCAGGATGAGGGCGGGGCCTGAGGGGCGGGGCCTTGGGGAGAGGAGGGGCCTGTGTAAGAGGCAGTTCCAGGGTGGTGTCTGGGTGGTGGGGCAGGCGGGGGGCGGGGCCTGATTGAATGACAGGATGGGGGCGGGGCCTGTGTAAGAGGCAGGTCCAGGGGTGGTGTCTTGGTGGTGGGGCAGGCTGGGGGCGGGGCCTGAGTGAGTGACAGGATGGGGGGCGGAGCTTATGTAAGAGGCAGGTCCAGGGTGGTGTCTGGGTGGTGGGGCAGGCTGGGGGCGGGGCCTGAGTGAGTGACAGGATGGGGCGGAACCTGATTGAGTGACAGGCTGGGGGCGGGACCTGTGTAAGAGGCAGGTCCAGGGGCAGGCTGGGGGCGGGGCCTGAGTGAGTGTCAGGGTGGTGGGGCGTGGTGGGGTGGGGCCTGGTTGGGCCCAGGGGCGGGGTCTTGGAGTTTGGGGGCTTTGATCCCACTCCTATTCATCCAACCTGGGGATCCCGAGCCTGGAGCCTGCATACACACACATACACACACACACACACACACACGCTGCTTCCTGATCAGCGAGAGTCCAGGAGGGGTGGGTGTCCTAAGGGTGTCTTCCCTCCCCCCCTCCTCTGGGGCTGCAGGGACACCTCAGCGGCTCCTTCCCACGGGCGGGGTAACTGCGTGCTTCCTCCTGACTGACACACGGGCCTGTCTCCCCCGCAGCCTCATCAACGCGGACTTCTGCGTGGGCTCCGTGTGCGTGGCCTTCGGGGCGGTCCTGGGCAAGGTCAGCCCGGTCCAGCTGCTCATCATGACCCTCTTCCAAGTGACCCTCTTCTCCGTGAACGAGTTCATCCTCCTCAGCCTCCTAAACGTGAGCAAGGGGGCGGTCCTGATGGGGGTGCGGGCGGCGGGAGACGGAAGCCCTCTGGGGAGCCGTGCCCGCTGGATTCAGTTCAAGTCTCTTAACCCAGGGGTCGGCAAACCGCGGCTCGAGAGCCACAGGCGGCTCTTTGGCCCCTTGCGGGGGGGGGGGGGGGGCGGGCCCTTCCACAAAACGCCACGGCCTGGGTGGGTCTGTGTCGAAGAAGTGGCGGATAGAAAGAAGTTTACGTTGAAAAAGTGTGGCTCTCCGAAGAAACGTCGGCCGCTGTGCCGTTGCTATTTGGCCCTGGGGACGGATGAGTTTGCCGACCGCTGTATGACCCTCTGAGATCAGCGTCTTTGTCTCCAAAGTGGGAGCAGGCAGGGGCATGGATGGGGCCCGGGGATCCCCAATCTCTCCCCTCCCCAGTGGATCGGCCTGTGGGAGCCCCAGCCCCATCCCATGGTGAAGTCAGAGACAACAGGTGGCATGGCGAAGGCGAGGGGGTGGGAGGTGGGGGAGTGGGGGGGAGGGGAGAAGGCATCAGAGCCTGACTGGCCCCCCTTGGACCCAAGGTGAAGGACGCGGGGGGCTCCATGACCATCCACACCTTCGGCGCCTACTTTGGGCTCACGGTGACCTGGATCCTCTACCGGCCCAACCTGTACCAGAGCAAGGCCAGGCAGAGCGCCGTGTACCACTCGGACCTCTTTGCCATGATCGGTGAGGCCGCCGTGCGGAGTGAGGGCCCACGTCATGACCGAGGGCCGCCATGGTGGGGGCGGGGGGCACAAGGAGATTGCTCATAGAACCTTCCAGAATTCCCCTAGGGTGCCCCCAGGCAGATACCGCAGCACTGGGGACATGGCGGGTGCTCCATCTCCTCCCTGTGCCCCATTCATTCCAGAGAACACACATGCCAGCCACCCACTCTGGTCTCCTAAAACCTAGCCGGTGTGGCTCAGTGGATAGAGCGTCGGCCTGTGGACCGAAGGGTCCCGGGTTCGATTCCGGTCAAGGGCATGTACCTTGGTTGTGGGCACATCCCCGGGGTAGGGGGGTGGCGGGGAGTATGTGCAAGAGGAAGCTGATGGATGATTCTCTCTCATTGATGTTTCTAACTCTCTATCCCTTTCTCTTCCTCTCTGTAAAAAAAATCAATGAAATATATTTTTTAAAATAATAAAATATATTAAAAAAAAAAAAGAAAAGCCCCGAGCATGAGTGCAGTGACAGGGGCAGGAAACAGCCCACCCATCTAACGCCTCTTTCCCCCCCTCCCCCGCCCCCCCTGTCCCATCCGGTCCGGTCTGGCCAGGCACCCTCTTCCTCTGGATGTACTGGCCCAGCTTCAACTCCGCCGTGTCCAACCACGGGGACGCCCAGCACCGAGCGGCCATCAACACCTACTGCTCCCTGGCGGCCTGCGTGCTGACCGCGGTGGCGCTGTCCAGCGCGCTGCAGAAGAAGGGCAAGCTGGACATGGTGAGCTGGGGGCGTGGCCTGTGCGAGCAGGGGCGTGGCTTAGGACTGACAGGGGCGTGGCCTGGGGAGAGGTGCACTGCACAAGAAGGGCAAGCTGGACATGGTGAGCTGCGGGGGCGGGGCCCAGGGCGGGGCCTGTGTGAACAGGGGCGTGGCTTAGGACTGACAGGGGCGTGGCCTGGGGAGAGGTGTGCTGCACAAGAAGGGCAAGCTGGACATGGTGAGCTGCAGGGGCGTGGCCCGGGGCGTGGCCTGTGCGATGGGGGCGTGGCCTGGGACTGACAGGGGCGTGGGCTGCGTGGCCTGGGGCGTGGCCTGTGCAGTAGGGGTGTGGCCTGGGGAGGGGTGCGCTGCACAAGAAGGGCAAGCTGGACATGGTGAGCTGCGGAGGGCGTGGCCTGGGGGCGTGGCCTGAACCCAGAAGCAGCCGAAACCGGTGTGGCTCAGTGGCTAGAGCGTCAGCCTGCAGACTGAATGGTCCCGGGTTCGATTCCGGTCAAGGGCATGTACCCAGTGAGGGGGCATGCAAGAGGCAGCTGATAGATTACTCTCTCTTATGGGTGTTTCTCTCTATCCCTCTCCTTCCTCTCTGTAAAAAATCAATAAAAAATATATATATATATATTTTTTTTTTTTTTAAAAGAAGGGCAAGCTGGACATGGTGATCCGTGGGGGGCGTGGCCTGGGGTGTTGGTTGGGGGCGTGGCCTGGGAGGCCGGCAGCAGGAGGATCATTGAGGATCATCGCGCACGCTGTGGGGATGCAGAGAACCAGAGGACTGACTTCCTGTCCGCTCTGCCCGTCCTCTCCACCCCGCCCAGGTGCACATCCAGAACGCCACGCTGGCCGGAGGGGTGGCCGTGGGCACCGCCGCCGAGATGATGCTCATGCCCTACGGCTCGCTCATTGTCGGCTTCATCTGCGGCATCGTGTCCACGCTGGGCTTCGTGTACCTGTCGGTGAGGCCCGGGAGCACCCTGGAGTCACCGCTCCCGATCACGGCGGGGATCGGGGGGGATGCCGAGGGGGGGGATGGAGGGCAGGAGGCTGGAGAATCCTGGGTCTCTGTATTGGGACCCTTAGGCCTCCCCACCCCCAGCCTCAGCGCTGGGCCTGAGCAGCCCCCCTTTCTCCTCCCCGCTCCCCCCTCCCCCCAGCCGTTCCTGGAGTCCCGCCTCCGGATCCAGGACACCTGTGGCATCCATAATCTGCATGGCATGCCTGGCATCATAGGCGGCATTGTGGGTGCCGTGACGGCGGCCTGCGCCAACCGTCGAGTTTATGGCCAGGAAGGGTACGTAATGGCCGGGCCGGCGCGGCTCAGGGGCTGAGCGTCGACCTAGGAACCAGGAGGTCACGGTTCGATTCCCGGTCGGGGCACAGGCCCGGGTTGCGGGCTCGATCCCCAGTAGGGGGCGTGCAGGAGGCAGCCGATCCGCGATTCTCTCTCATCGTTGATATCTCTCTCTCTCTCTCTCTCCCTCCCTCCCTCCCTCTGCTTTCCTGTCTGAAATCAATCGAAGTATGTATTTCTAAAAAGGAAGGGTACAGCCCTAGCCGGCGCGGCTCAGTGGACAGGGCGTCGGCCTGTGGACTGAAGGGTCCCAGGTTCAAATCCGGCCAAGGGCACATGCCCGGGTTGCGGGCTCCGTACCCAGTGGGGGGCGTGCAGGAGGCAGCCGATCAATGGTTCTCTCTCATCATTCGTGTTTCTATCTCTCTCTCTCCTTCTCTGAAATCAATAAAAGTATATATATATATATATATATATAATTTTTTTAAAAAATATATTTTATTGATTTTGTACAGAGAGGAAGTGAGAGAGATAGAGAGTCAGAAACGTCGATGAGAGAGAGTCATCGATCAGCTGCCTCTTGCACACCCTCTATTGGGGATATGCCCGCAACTAAGGTACATGCCCTTGACCGGAATCGAACCCGGGTCCTTTCAGTCCCCAAGCCGACGCTCTATCCATTGAGCCAAACCAGTCTCGGTTCATCATTGGTGTTTCTATCTCTCTCTCTCTCTCCTCTGAAATCAATAAAAGTATATATATATATATATATATATATTTTTTTTTTTTTTTTTTTTTTAAGGAAGGGCCGAAACCATTTTGGCTCAGTGGACAGAGCTGCGGCCTGCGGACTGAAAAGTCCCAGGTTCGATTCCGGTCAAGGGCATGGACCTTGGTTGCGGGCACATCCCCAGTGTGTATGTGTGTGTGTGTGTGTGTGTGTGTGTGTGTGTGGCGGGGGGAGCTGGATGACTCCTTTTTCATGGTTCTCTCTCCCCAAGCTCTGTGGCAGACGTCCACAAACGCCTGAGGCCGGCTGGTCTCCCCGATGCCCCCGTTTTGCAGACGGCAAGGCTGAGGCCCGGGGCCTGTTTGAGCCCGGGCGCCCGCCCCCGTCTGTCGCATGGCAGCGCGTGGCTCCGTGGCCTCCCTGAGGGGCCCTGACCCGCCGCCTGTCTCCTCCCCAGGCTGGCCCACGCCTTTGACTTTGAGGGTTTCAATACGGACTGGTCCCCGAGCCTGCAGGGCAGCTTCCAGGCTGCGGGCATCTTCGTGTCGCTGGCCATGGCCTTGCTGGGCGGCCTCTTTGTGGGTGAGTGGGGGTGGGTGGCCGGGCCCCGGCGGCGGGGGGGGGGGGGGGGGGGGCAATGTGACCGCTCTGCGGTCAGGGCGCCCGTGAACTTGTACCGGAGGTCAGCGGGGAGCCACGGGGACCCTTTGGCTCTGCCCTCGTGGCCATAGGGCTGGAGAAGCTGCCCCCGCTCAGGGAAAGGCCCTGGGGTAGGCCGAGAGGAAGTGGGGCCTGACCTCCGGTGACCCCTGGTGACCTCTAACGTTCCTTAGGATGCATTTTGAAATTACCCATCTGGGGCCAAGCTTCGGATGAGAACTGCTTCGAAGATGCTGTGTACTGGGAGGTGAGTTCTCCGGACTTACCCTTCCCCCCACCCCCCCCCAACCCCTGCCACCCGCCACCCCTCTCCCCTGAGCTGGGGCCTGGGATCGGGCCTGCAACCGAGGCCCATGCCCTTGACGGGAACCGAACCTGGGACCCTTCAGTCTGCAGGCCCGCGCTCTATCCACTGAACCACACCGGCCAGGGCCCTCCCCTCACTTTTGGAGCCGCCTGCCTACAGTTCAGGGAGCTTCTTAATGCCGTCTTGCCCCTCACCGGGCACACAAGTGGGGTCCCCGGAATCCCCCCCCTTCCCCGCCCCCCCAAGGCCGGGTCATCAGCCTCTCCTGTGCCTTTACAACACTCGAATGCCTGCCTTCCCATCGCTCCGTCCCGTAGCGCCCAGCACCCTGGACAGGGGTGGACGGTGAACTCGGGGCTTGATACACACAGTTAAGACTGCCCTGCTCCTCGGCATGCAATCTACACGATGACCGCTAGGTGGCGCCCGCCACACACACCATTTTGCCCAGGCTGTTCTAGTTCCTTCAGGGACAGCCCCGGGTCCCCCTCTGAGCTGCCTCCTCTCTTGCAGGTCCCCGAGGAGCCCAAGCACGCTGCCTCGCATGCTGAGGACTCTAACCTCAAGGCACCAGAGCCCTGAGCCCACAGGGCAGGCGAGAAGCAGGTGAAGGTGAGCGTGGCTTGTCAGTGTGGGGGATGAGGGGGTAGGGGGGGGCAGGTGCTCCCAGTGGGGGCCCAGGCCTAGGGATCAGATACCACCAGCAAAGGGGCAAAGAGGAAGCATCAAAGAGGTAGAATGTATAACCCTGGAGGGGAGTGGACACGCTGGCGGTGGGATAGAGGCTCTCTCCTCTCCAGGGACTCTGTTCTCCTTTACTTTTATTTTTATTTATTTATTTATTTATTTATTTATTTTAAATATATATTTTATTGATTTTTGTACAGAGAGGAAGGGAGAGAGATAGAGAGCTAGAAACATCGATGAGAGAGAGTCATCGATCAGCTGCCTCTTGCACACCCCCCACTGGGGATGTGCCCGCAACCAAGGTACATGCCCCTGACCGGAATCGAACCTGGGACCTTTCAGTCCGCAGGCCGATGCTCTATCCACTGAGCCAAACCGGTTTGGCTACTTTTATTTTTAAATATATTTTGATTGATGTCAGAGAGGAAGGGAGGGGAAGAGAGAGAGAAATAGAAGCATCCATGACGAGAGAGAATCACCGATAGGCTGCCTCCTTACGCCTCCTGCTGGGGATGGAGCCCGCCACCCGGGCATGTGCCCCCTGACCGGGAATCCGGGAATCGAACCGGGACCGGCCGGGCCTGAGCCTCATTTATAAAAGTGGGGAGGACTTTTCTATTCATTCCATCAACTCCAGCAAGACCCTTCCTTCCCTCCTCCTTTCTTTTCTTTTTTTTAAAAAATATATTTTATTGATTTTTTTACAGAGAGGAAGGGAGAAAGATAGTTAGAAACATTGATGAGAGAGAGAGAGATCAATCAGCTGCCTCCTGCACACCCCCTACTGGGGATGTGCCCGAAACCAAGGTACATGCCCTTGCCCGGAATCGAACCTGGGAACCTTGAGTCTGCAGGCCGACGCTCTAACCACTGAGCCAAACTGGTTTCGGCTTCCCTCCTCCCTTTCTATCAACATTTCCTGCCTCTCTGGGGACGCATCCGCCTTCTGCATCTGACCCTCCAGAGACCCCCCCTCCCCCCCTTCCCCGCCAACACACAAAACGGGCACAATTCCTCCCCTCCCTTCATTTATTTACTTATTTTCCCTCACCTGCGGATATTTTGCCATTGGTTTTCAGAGAGAGGGAAGGACAGAGAGAAACATCGATGTGAGAGAAACACATGGACTGGTTGCCTCCTACTCGTGCCTGCAACCGTGGTGCATGCCCTTAACCGGATTTGAACCCGGGACCCTTCTGTCCACGGGCCGACGCTCTATCCACTGAGCCGCACCGGCCAGGACCTCCCTTCCTTTGAATAGACGAGAGAGTGAAGGCTCAGAGAGGTTCCAATTTTCTGGTCACACAGCTCACAAGCGGATGAACTGGGTCTTTCTGTGTGTTTTTGTTTGTTTTTTTAAATTAATTTAATTAAATTAATTAATTAATTAACTTATTTTAAAAATATACTTTATTGATTTTTCACAGAGAGGAAGAAAGAGAGAGAGAGAGAGTTAGAAACATCGATGATAGAGAATCATCGATCAGCTGCCTCTTGCACACCCCATGCTGGGGATGTGCCCGCAACCAAGGCACACGCCCTTGACCGGAATCGAACCTGGGACCTTTCAGTCTGTAGTCTGATGCTCTATCCACCAAGCCAAACCGGTTTCAGCTGTTTGTTTGTTTGTTTAAAAAATATATTTCATTGATTCCCACAGAGAGGAAGGGAGAGAAACAGAGAGCCAGAAACATCGATGAGAGAGAAACATGGATCAGCTGCCTCCGGCGCGCGCGCGCACACACACACACACACACACCCGTTGATGTGCCTGCCTCCAAGGCACATGCCCTTGACCGGAATCGAACCTGGGACCCTTCAGTCCGCAGGCCGACGCTCTATCCACTGAGCCAATCCGGTTTCGGCTCCTTCTGGGTTATTATCATGGCTGTTGTTATCATTATTCGCCCTCCCGGAGGCCAGCGCATGGAAAGAGCTGAGTGAGGTGGCAGGAGCGGACCTGGGGGGGTTGAAGGACAGACGAAGGCCAGGCTGAGACCAGGGCTCACCCCCCCTTAAAGGGGAAGCTGCCGGACGGGGCCAGGCAGGACCTGACCGCGGCCCCTGCTCTTGGCTCTCTCCCTGCAGGCTCCGCAGACGGTCCCGGTGCCCAGGAGGAGCCGGTGCCCGCCGCGCTGGGCACACAAGGGCAAGGGGCACAGAACCCCCCCTGCTGGCATGGCCCGGGGTGCCACCACCCTCGCTTCCCTTCGCTGCCTGGAAACGGAGGAGGAGGAGGAGGAGGAGGCGGCGGTGTGGACACAGCGGGCGGACAGCCACCGGGGGTCCCCGTGGCCTCAGGAGTGGGGCTGAGCCTGGAGGCGGGCCCAGCCCTCATGGATGACAGCTCGACGGCCAGCCCCCGGCGGCCGGGTTCTTGGCCTGCACCCCACTGCCCCCTGTCCCCCTCCCCCGAGACCTCTCTGTGCCATAGGCCCTTGCAGCCTTTGTGAATAAATGCTGTAGGCGTTCTTTGTAACACGGGTGCGAATACTGCCAACAGTTCGAGGGAGACCAGGATGCAGAGACCCGGCTTCCAGCCCCAGGCCTGACTGCCCACCCCAGGCTTCAGGGGGAAGAATTTGGGGTGCTGGAGCCGGCCCCCTGCCCAGAGGACCCCTCTCCCTGCAAGGCTCAGCGTGGGGTGGGCTTGGGTACATTTCCCCAAGACCCCCTTCTGACGTCACATGAGCCACCCCAGAGAGGCACCTCTGGGAAAAATGGTCCGTGCCTCCTGGGCCCGTGCCCAGAGTGGGTCCCCCGAGTAGGGTTTTGGAGGTAGAATAGGAGTTTCCCAGAAGGCTGGCAATGCTGCAACATGGGCCGAGCCGGGGGGGGGGGGTACCGAGGGAAAGAGAGGTGAGGCCAAAGTGTGGCAGCTGGGGGCCCAGGCGCAGAATCCAGATCTTTGGAGGCACAAAGACCCCGGGGGAGAGAGGGAAGGGCTCTCTCTTGCCTGCAAATCTGCCCTCCCCACCCCCCATCACAATTCACACACACACACACACACACACACACACACACACAGGAGGAGGAGGAGGAGGAGGAAGAGGAGAGGGGGAGGAGGAGGAGAGGGGGAGGAGGAGAGGGGGAGGAGGAGGAGGAGAAGGAGAGGGGGAGGAGGGAGGAGGGGGAGGAGGAGGAGGAGAAGGAGAGGGGAGGAGGAGGAGAGGGGGAGGAGGAGAGGGGGAGGAGGAGGAGGAGGAGAGGGGGAGGAGGAGGAGGAGGGGGAGGAGGAGGAAGAAGGAGGTGGAAGAGGAAGAGGAGGTGGAGGAGGAGGAAGAGAAGGAGGTGGAGGAGGAGAAGGAGGAGGAGGAGGAGATGGAGGAGGAGGAGGAGGAGAAGGAAGAGGAGGAGGAGGAGGAGGAAGAGGAGAAGAGAGGGAGGAGGAGAAGGAGGAGGAGGACAAGGAGGAGGAAGAGGAGGAGGAGGACAAGAGAAGGTGGAGGAGGAGATAGAGGAGAGAAGGAAGTGAAGGAGGAGGAGGAAGAGGAGGAGGAGGAGATGGAAGAAGAGAAGGAGGTGAAGGGGGAGGAGAAGGAGGAGGAGGAGGAGGAGGAGGAAGAGAAGGAGGTGAAGGGGGAGGAGAAGGAGGAGGAGGAGGAGGAGGAGGAAGAGGAGGAGGAGGAAGAAGAGGAGGAGGGAGCCTCAACACAACCTATTCATGCCCAGCGAGGAACACCCCTCGTTTCCCAGGCCGGGGGAAGACAAAACCCCTTTACCCCCTGATTCTGGAACCGTCAGCAGCTGCCAAGGAGGAGCGGAGCGTGTTAATTAGCCGTCCACGAAGATGGATGCCGGAGGGGCCCGGCTCTAATTGGGCAGTTTGCTCCTCGGAGCGAAAAACATTGTGACAAAGGAGGAGGGGCGGGGGGGGGGGGCGGCTGGGGGTGCCGGAGGGGTGCTCACTGGGGATTGGGGGTGGGGTGGGATACCAGCGCTTTGATTTCAGCTGAGAGGGCTCCAGGCGCGCCCAGGAGGGCCGGGGAGGGGCCTGGGGGTGAGGGAGGGGAGGGGTGCAGAGGGACAGGAGCGACCCAAGCCTGCAGGCTGACAGCAGCACTAGGCTCACCCTCAGACCAGGCTTTTTGGGGGGGGGTTATGGGGGGGAGACAGGCTTCCCCCGATTATGTGACCTGGGTCTGGGGGCCATGCAGGGAGGGCACCCAGGGCAGGGTCAGGCAGTCACCTCCTCCCTATGTTGAGACTGGATCTGGGCACACCCTATTGCCCAGCCTCTAATGTGGAGCACATGATCTTTATTCATTTTTGAAATATATATTTTCTTGATTTTGTTTTTACAGAGAGGAAGGGAGAGGGAGAGAGAGCTAGAAACATCCATGAGAGAGAAACATCGGCCAGCTGCCTCCTGCACACCCCCTACCGGGGATGTGCCCGCAACCAAGGCACATGCCCTTGACCGGGATCGAACCCGGGACCCTTCAGTCCGCAGGCCGACGCTCTGTCCACAGAGCCACACCGGTTTTGGCTTTATTCATTTTAAAAAATATATATATTTCCTTGATGTCAGAGAGGAAGGGAGAGGGAGAAAGACAGAGAGAGAGAGAGAAACATCAATGATGAGAGAGAATCGCTGATCGGATGCCTCCTGCGCACCCCCTATTGGGGGTCAAGCCATACCCTTTACCTCCTGGTTCATAGGTCCAGGCGCAACCAATGAGCCACCCCAGCCAGGTGGGGGATGAAGTCTTTAAAATGCTGGCAACTGGCCCTAACCGGTTTGGCTCAGTGAATAGAGCACCGGCCTGCGGACTGAAAGGTCCCGGGTTCGATTCCGGTCAAGGGCATGTGCCTTGGTTGCGGGCACATCCCCAGTGGGGGGTGTGCAGGAGGCAGCTGGCCGATGTTTCTCTCTCATCGGCGTTTGGAAATCCACCTGGGCCGGGGCCTGAGCCCTAAGCGAGTATGGGGAATGGGGCCATTGCGGCTGATCCTGGGGATTAAGCTACAGAGTGGACCAGGAGCGGGGAGGCCCGGGAGCTGCGTTCCCAGGGGGGCCGGGCCCGGCCGCCTGAGCCTGAGCCCGGTGCAGGCCTCCCGCTGGGCCTGATCCCCTGGGAGCTGCCTCCTGCCGAGGGCCCCTGAGGGAAGGCTGCCGGGGTGAGGGCGGCCCCGTGGGGTGGGCCGCTGGGGGCCCAGGGGTGTGAGTGTGCCCCTGGCCTGGGCCTCCTGTCTCCCTCCGTGGACATCCCGAGCTCACGTGACCCAGGGCGCGAGGGGCGTGTACCTAAGGTTTAAGGCCGCCCTTTATTATTTTTTAAATATATTTTATTGATTTTTTACAGAGAGGAAGGGAGAGGGATAGAGAGCTAGAAACATCGACCAGCTGCCTCTTGCACACCCCCTACCGGGGATGTGCCCGCAACCAACGTACATGCCCTTGACCGGAATCGAACCCGGGACCTTTCAGTCCGTAGGCCGATGCTCTATCCACTGAGCCAAACCGGTTTGGGCAAGGCTGCTCTTTATTTATTTTATTGATATTTTTTTACAGAGAGGAAGAGAGAGGGATAGAGAGTTAGAAACATCGACGACGAGAGAGAAACATCCATCAGCTGCCTCCTGCACACCCCGTACCGGGGATGTGCCCGCAACCAAGGTACATGCCCTTGACCGGAATCGAACCCGCGACCTTTCAGTCCGCAGGCCGGCGCTCTATCCACTGAGCCACACCGGTTTCGGCTGATTTTATTTATTTATTGATTGATTGATTGATAGATAGAGAGAGAGGAAGGGAGAGGGACTGAGGGATAGAAGCTTCCATTAGAGAGAAACATCGTCTGCCTGCTGCGCACTCCCCTCCCTCCCCCCCGCCCCCCACACACACTGGGGATCGAACCTGCAACCCGGGCCTGTGCCCTGAACGAACGGGGACCTTCTGGTTCCTGGGTCAATGCCCAACCACTGAGCTGCACCGGCCGGGCTGGGGCCTCCCCTGAGGGGCGAGGGGTCTGGGGGCCCGCGACGGTGGAGGAAAGAGGCAGGGCCTCCACCTGCAGGCTGAGGGCATGCGTGTGCATGTGCTTGTGTGTGTGCGTGTGCGTGTACGTGTGCGTGTGTGCGTGTGTGTGCGCGTGTGTGTGCGTGTGTGTGCGTGTGTGTGTGCGTGTACGTGTGCGTGTGTGCGTGCATTCTTGTGCACACACCATGGAGCGGGGTGCTTGAGCGCGGCCCTTCGGCGCCGCTCTGCAGATGGTAATCAGATTAAGAGGGCCCGTCGCTTAGGGCTCCTGAAAAGGCCACCGGATTGCTCCTGGGCGGGGAGGAGGGCTGTGGGGAGCCGCCTGCAGGGGGGGATGGGGGGGGCGCTCTCCCCTCTCTCTCTGTCTCTCGTAATTATGTCAATTTGCCAGCCAAATTGTTTGCTGGAGCGGGCAGGGGGCTTGTGTTCCATTCATGTGATAATGTGGGAACCGGGCAGGCCTCCCGGCTGGGAAAATGGGAGACACCGGGGGAGGGCAGGGAGGGGGGGGAGGGGAGGGGAGGGGGGGAGGGGAGGGGGGGGGGGGGGAGGAAGGGGAGGGGGAGGGGAGGGGAGTGAGTGGGGGGAGGGGAGGGGAAGGGAGGGAGAGGGGGGGGAGGAAGGGGGGAGGAGGGGGAGGGGAGGGGGGGGAGGGGGGAGGGAGGCTGGAGGAGGGGAGGGGGGAGGGGGAGGATGTGGGGAGGGAGGGGAGGCGGGGGGGAGGGGAGGGGGAAAAGGGGGAGGGGAGGGGGGGGGGGGGGAGAAAAGAGGGGGGAAGGGGGGGGAGGAGGGGAGGGAGGGGAGGGGAGGGGGAGGGCGAGGAGGGGGGGCGAGGGGAGGGGGGAGGGGAGAGAGGGGAGGGAGGAGAGGGGGGGGGGGAGGGGAGGGGAGGGGGGGAGGGGAGGGAGAGGGGAGGAGGGGAGGGGGGGGGGGGAGGAGGAGAGGGGAGGGATGGGGAGGGGAAGGGGGGAGGGGGGGAGGGAGGGAGGGGGAGGGGGGGGGGGAGGAGGGGGGGGGGGGGGAGGGGCGTAGGGAGGGGAGAGCGGGGAGGAGGGGAGGGGAGCGGGGGAGGGGAGGGGGGAGGGGGGGGAGGGGAGGGGAGGGAGGGGAGGGGGGGGAGGGGGCGGGGAGGGGGGGGGGGGAGGGGGGAGGGGAGGGCGGGGGAGGAGGAGCAGGGAGGGGAGGGGAGGGGAGGAGGAGGGGGAGGGGGGGGGAAGGAGGGGAGGGGAGGGGAGGGGGGGGGAGGGGAGGGGAGGGGGGAGGAGGGGAGGGGGAGGGGAGGGGGGAGGGGAGGGGGAGGGGAGGGGAGGGGAGGGGAGGGAGGGGAGGGGAGGGGAGGGGAGAGAGGAGGGGAGGGGAGGAGGGGGAAGGGGAGGGGAGGGGAGGGAGGGGGGGGAGGAGGGGAAGGGGGGGAGGGGAGGGAGGGGAGGGGAGGGGAGGAGAGGAGTGGGGGGAGGGGAGGGGAGGGAGGGGAGGGGAGGGGAGGGGGGGGGGGAGGGGAGGGGAGGGGGAGAGGAGGGGAGAAGAGAGGGGAGGGGAGGGGGGAGGGGAGGGGAGGGAGAGGGGAGGGGAGGGGAGGGGAGGAGAAGAGAAGAGAAGAGAAGAGGAAGAGAAGAGAAGAGGAAGAGGAGAGAAGAGGAAGAGGAGAGAAGAGAGAGGGAGAGAGGGGGAGGGGGGGGAGAGAGAGAGAAGAAAGGAGGGAGGAGGGGAGGGAGGGAGGGAAGGAAGGAAGGAAGGAAGGAAGGAAGGAAGGAAGGAAGGAAGGAAGGAAAAAGGTAAAGAGGGAAGGAGGGAAGGGATGGAGGGAGAGAGAGAGGAAGGGAAAGGAAAGAAGGAAGGGAAGGAAGGATGTAGGGAGGTAGGGAGGAAGGGAAGAAGGAAGAAGCGAGGGAAGGAAGGAAGGAAGGAAGGAAGGGAAGGAGGGAAGGAGGGAGGGAAGGAAAGAAGAAGAGGAGGAGAGGAGGAAGAGAGGGAGAAAGAGAAAGAAAGGAAGAAAGAAAAGAAGGAAAGGAGGGGTGGAGGGAGGGAGGGAGGAAGAGAAAGGAAGGAAGGAAGGAAGGAAGGGAAGGAGGGGTGGAGGGAGGGAGGGAGGGAGAAAGGGAGAGAGAGGGAGGAAAAGAAATGGGGAGACCAGAAGGAAAATATCCAGCTGGCCAAAGCTCCCGTCTAGCCACACTTTCATTTCCAGAACTGCCCGGGCCCTCCCTTACTCAGCTCTACAAAACCCATCATGTTTCCGGCAAAAATTCTACCCTGGACAGCGGCGGGCGAGCGCGGGAGCCCTCAGGAGGCAAACCAACGCCCTCTGCATCCCCGCCCGGCCCCGCGAGCTCCCCTCTCTGCGCCCAGCACCCCAGGCCTGAGCGCACCGTGGGGGGAGCGCCCTGCGGCCCAGCCGGGCCCAGAGGAACCACCTTCTCTGGCCAGAGGCTTTGCAAATCGCCTTGCGGGGTCCTTAATACCCTTTCGTCGCCCCCCCACGCCCGCATCTTAAGAGTCAGGCCCAGCCCCGACCGGTGTGGCTCAGTGGATAGAGCGTCGGCCTGAGGACTGAAGGGTCCCGGGTTCGATTCCGGTCAAGGGGCATGTACCTTGGTTGCGGGCACATCCCCAGCAGGAGGTGTGCAGGAGGCAGCTGATCGATGTTTCTAACTCTCTCTATCCCTCTCCCTTCCTCTCTCTAAGAAATATATATATATATATATATATATATATATATATTTTTTTTTTTTTTTTTTAAGAGTCAGGCCCAGATGTGGGACCCAAGTAGAGAGAGAGGGTGCCCAGGATAAGGTAGGGGTGGGGGTGAGGGTGGAGGGGATGTGGCTGGATTGGAGCAAGATTGGGGGTGGGGTGGGGGGGACCAATGTTTCCAACATTTAGCCCAGTGTTTGAGGGGTCTCACGGGGGCTTTGCATGAGCTTCCACGGGCCCCCGAGGGCCGGGACACAAGAGAAGGCATTGCCGAGACCAGCAGCCATTCCCCTCGCTGACTTTCCCCGTCAACGGCAGAGAGAGGTGGGCCATCGACCCAGCGGCCTCCTCTGCCTCTCGGGGTATTGTGCCAGCTCCATCACACACTGGCGGGAAGAAAAGCGAGTTTATTTTAGCCCCGAGGCGCCCCGTGTTTCGAGAGACCGTGCAGATGCGTGGAGGACAGACCCTCACAAAGCGCGCTAAGGACCTGCTCAATGGGGCTGGTGTTTATTCATGAGCAGGTACTTGGGCAGGGCAATTAGAGCAGCCGCCAAGGTACTTGAACTTGAAGCCTGGGCAGGTGCAAGCCGCCGGCGGCGCATGGGGAGGAGCGTGGAGGCCCCCCCCCCCAGGGCTCGCTGCTCTGCTCGCAGGCACCTTAGCCCTTTGTTCCTCCTCTGAAGTCCACATCGCTTCACCGAGGGGGTTCCAGGGCGGGGCGGGGGGGGGGGAACCTCCTCTCTCATCACCGAGAATCCCCCTCCATCCCTCCTCCCTGAGTCTGGCAGGCACAGGGACTCTGCTGCCTGAGATCAGGCTCGCATTTGTGTAAAAAAAGCTAACCAAGCAGCTAGGTCACTCACTCATCCATCAACCAGCTAGGTCACTCACTCACCCATCAACCAGCTAGGTCACTCACTCATCCATCAATCAGCTAGGCCACTCACTCATCCATCAACCAGCTAGGACACTCACTCATCCACCAGTTAGGTAACTCACTCATCCATCAACCAGCTAGGTCACTCACTCATCCATGAACCAGCTAGGTCACTCACTCATCCACTAGTTAGGTAACTCACTCATCCATCAACCAGCTAGGTCACTCACTCATCCACCAGCTAGGTAACTCACTCATCCATCAACCAGCTAAGTCACTCACTCATCCACCAGCTAGGTCACTCACTCATCCATCAACCAGCTAGGTCACTCCCTCATCCATCAACCAGCTAGGTAACACCCTCATCCATCAACCAGCTAGGTAACTCACTCATCCATCAACCAGCTAGGTAACTCACTCATCCATCAACCAGCTAGGTTACTCACTCATCCATCAACCAGCTAGGTAACTCATCAACCAGCTAGGTAACTCCCTCATCCATCAACCAGCTAGGTAACTCCATCATCCATCAACCAGCTAGGTAACTCACTCATCCATCAACCAGCTAGGTTACTCACTCATCCATCAACCAGCTAGGTAACTCACTCATCCATCAACCAGCTAGGTAACTAACGCATCAACCAGCTAGGTAACTCCCTCTTCCATCAACCAGCTAGGTAACTCACTCATCCATCAACCAGCTAGGTCACTCACTCATCCATCAACCAGCTAGGCCACTCACTCATCCATCAACCAGCTAGGTCACTCACTCATCCATCAACCAGCTAGGTCACTCACTCACCCATCAACCAGCTAGGTCACTCACTCATCCATCAACCAGCTAGGCCACTCACTCATCCATCAACCAGCTAGGACACTCACTCATTCACCAGTTAGGTAACTCACTCATCCATGAACCAGCTAGGTCACTCACTCATCCATGAACCAGCTAGGTCACTCACTCATCCACCAGCTAGGTAACTCACTCATCCATCAACCAGCTAGGTCACTCACTCATCCATCAACCAGCTAGGTCACTCCCTCATCCATCAACCAGCTAGGTAACTCCCTCATCCATCAACCAGCTAGGTAACTCACTCATCCATCAACCAGCTAGGTAACTCACCCATCAACCAGCTAGGTAACTCACTCATCAACCAGCTAGGTAACTCCCTCATCCATCAACCAGCTAGGTAACTCCCTCATCAACCAGCTAGGTAAGTCCCTCATCCATCAACCAGCTAGGTAACTCACTCACCCATCAACCAGCTAGGTCACTCCCTCATCACCCAGGAAGGAGAAGGCGGGGGCCTGGGAACAGGGCGGCCACCGCTGGCCGAGAGCTTTCAGCTTTTGTTTTCCTCTCCGAGGGGAGAACACGGGTCCACAGCTTCCCGGGGCCAAGGTCGTGGGACAAACCCCAGCTCACCCTCCGAGTGGCTCCAGGATCCCTAGGGGACCCCCAGCTCGGGCCGCCTGGGCGGCTGGGGCACCGAGAGAGCGCGCAGCTGGCACGCAGGGGCCGTGGGGGGCCTGGGGCGGGGTCCCAGGCTGCGGGGAAGGGGAGCACCGAGCAGCGGAGGGTTTTCTGCGGGGGAAACCTTTGTATGAGTGCAGGCTTTCTCCGCCTGATCGTGGGGGCCTGCCCAGGTTGTCTGACTGTCTCTCTCTCTCCCCCCCGCCCCGTTTTATAAAAATATATTTTATTGATTTTTTTAAAGAGAGAGGGATAGAGAGTTAGAAACATCAATGAGAGAGAAACATCGACCAGCTGCCTCCTGCACACCCTCCACTGGGGATGTGCACGCAACCAAGGCACACATGCCCTTGACCAGAATCGAACCTGGGACCCTTCAGGCCGCAGGCTGACGCTCTACCCACTGAGCCACACCGGTTTGGGCGAGAATATTCTGAGGAGGAAGGAGGTTGTAGATGTGGGCCCCATGGGGTTAGGATAAACTGCGGACAGAAACATCCGGATTCCAGGGTGTGAGCGCAAATCCAACACGTAACCCAGCAGCCCATCGCCGGTGGGGGGCTGGGGAGAGGGAGGGAGCACGGAGCCTGAAGTGTGGATGGCCCAGATCAGTTCAAAAACATCCCCAGCGAAGCAAGGGGCCCCCTGGGAACTGAGTTAGGGATGGAGGCGGATGCGCCTTGCAAACATCCCGGTAGCGGTGAGCCAGGCTGCCTGGGCTCAAAAGGGACCCAGATCTGCCAACTGACTACCCACCCAGGTGGCCTGGGGCCGCCTCCCTCAGCCTCTCTGCGCCTCAAGTTCATTATCTCTGGAACAGAGATTCCTAACCAACCGGCGGCACCCAATTTCCAGGACCCTGGTGAGGATTAACTGAGCCACTGCGAGCAGAGTGCTTAGAAGCCGCTCCTGGATGCAACCTCAGCCCGTCCCAGTCCCTGCACCAGGCCAGGATCCCCCCCTCCCGGGGCCCTAGCCCGCCAAGGAGGGCATAAGGCAAGGGGGACGGACTGACCGCTTGCATACTTCCTGCTCAATGAATGCTCTGCCTGCCTGAGGGATCTTTCACCTCAGTCCTTCCCTTATTTTCTTTTTTAAAAATATATATATTTTATTGATTTTTCACAGAGAGGAAGAGAGAGGGATAGAGAGTCGGAAACATCGATGAGAGAGAGTCATCGATCAGCTGCCTCTTGCACACCCCCCACCGGGGATGTGCCCGCAACCAAGGTCCATGCCCTTGCCCGGAATCGAACCTGGGACCCTTCAGTCCGCAGGCCGACGCTCTATCCACTGAGCCACACCGGTTTCGGCCTTCCCTTATTTTCAAATACAGAGGGAAGTCGAGTCTCCCCCTTTCTCCCTCCCAGTCCCACCTGCAGGCAGAGAGAGCTCAGCTGAAAGCAGGCGCTTTGGGTTTGAGCCAGCGATAGATCGGCAAACTCATTCGTCCGCAGAGCCAAATACCAACAGCACAACGACTGACATTTCTCTGGAGAGCTACATGTCTTAAAACGTAAAACCGTCTTCTCACTCCGCTCCTTCCAAACAGACTCGCCCCAGGCCGTGGCATTTTGTGGAAGAGCCGCCCTCCAGGGGCCAAAGAGCCGCCTGTGGCTCTCCAGAGCCACAGTTTGCCGACCACCACCACCACCACGGGTTTAAGGGGGAAGAGAGCGCTGGAGCCCAGCCCATCCAGCCCAGAGGCGGGGAGGGGGACAGCGCAAAGAACTCTGGACTTTTTTGGGTTTCTTTCTCTCTCCGCGCACAGGTCACACACACAGATGTCAGCTCCCCGAGATGCAGGAATTTTCTGTTTGTTCTCTGCTGTGTCTCCCCCGCCCCAATCCCTATCGCCTAAAACACAGACGCAGGCACAGAACGGAAGGAGAACGAAGAGTCCACTCACCGGCTCTGCCTCTCCATGCTCCCGTCTCTTCCGCCGCCTCCTCCGAAGATGATGGCCAGGTTTTACAGCTAAGAAAAGACACACCACACATCTCTGATTTCCCTCCTCAACCATCTCCTGTCCTTCCTTCCACCCCCAGCCCCCTGCCCCCCACACAGACACGTCTTAAAATATATTGTTATTGATTTCAGAGAGGGAGAGAGAGAGAGAGAGAGAGAGGGAGGGAGAAACATTCACGATGAGAGAGAATCATGGACTGGCTGCCTCCTGCGCGCCCCTCCCTGGGGATGGAGCCCGCCATTAGGGTGATGGGGAATCGAACCGTTGATCTCCTGGTTCACAGGTTGATGCTCAACCCCTGCGCCGCACACATACACTTCTAAGTGGTCCAGGGTGGACAAGAGTTCAAGAGGCTGCAATGAAGTCATCATCTCCAAATACATCGGGGACCCATGTTACCGCCTGGGGGGAAGGGGGTTATCCACAATCCAGGCACCTACCCTCCCCCCTCCCAACTGTAGGCTTGGTTAAAGCAGGCAGAGACCAATTGTGTCCATTTCTCTCTTTTTTGGGGGGCGGGGGTGAGGGAGGGAAATGGCTATTGCTTTTTGAAAATGCAAAGTGGCAGTAACATTGTCATTAAAGGTGGTTACTGCCGAGACCGGTCTGGCTCAATGGATAGAGCATCGGCTTGGGGACTGAAGGGTCCCGGGTTCGATTCCAGTCAAGGGCATGTGCCTTGGTTGCTGGCATATCCCCAGTAGGGGGTGTGCAAGAGGCAGCTGATCGATGACTCTCTCTCATCGATGTTTCTAACTCTCTATCTCTCTCCCTTCCTCTCTGTACAAAATCAATAAAATGTATTCTAAAAATAAAATAAAATAAAGGTGGTTACTGTTAAAATAGTAACAATGGCTTTCACTGGGGGATCTGGTACAATGTCTCAGGCATGTGCCAAGCACAGCATCTTATCATCACAACAAGCCCGTGTGAGCTGGATTTACAAGCCCATTGAACAGAGAAGGACCGAGGAGATTGGCATTGGTCACGTGATTTGTAAGGGAGCAAGCCAGGGTTCGAACACTCCCAAGGCGGGGATCTTCACCCCATCCTGTTCCCGCTTCTGTCTCTGGCTGATAAGGAAGGCCAGAGAAGCCACGTGGAATGTGATTAAGAACAAAGCTACAGCCCTAACCGGTGGTTTGGCTCAGTGGATAGAGCATAGAGCCTCAGCCTGCGGACTGAAGGGTCCCAGGTTCGATTCTGGTCAAGGGCACATCTGCAGTAGGGGGTGTGCAGGAGGCAGCTGATGGATGATTCTCTCTCATCCATGTTTCTAACTCTCTATGCCTCTCCCTTCCTCTGTGTAAAAATCAATAATAAAAATTTTATATAAAAAAAAAGAACAGCCGGGACCGGTGTGGCTCAGTGGATAGAGCGTCGGCTTGGGGACTGAAGGGTCCCGGGTTCGATTCCGGTCAAGGGCATATACCTTGGTTGCGGGCATATCCCCGGTGGGGTGTGTGCAAGAGGCAGCTGATCGATGACTCTCTCTCATCAATGTTTCTAACTCTCTATGTCTCCCTTCCTCTCTGTACAAATCAATAAAAAATATATTTTTTTTAAAAAAGAAGCTATAATGTATACCATCAAGCACACAGAGTCTAAACAGGCCTACCCAAGTTCAAAGCCCACCTGGTCCCCTTTCTAGCTGACAGGGAAGGTACTGTACCCATGTTCACTTCTGTAAAAGAGGGCTAATCACAAGATCTAGCTCCTTTTACGAGGACTAAATGAGTTACTATGTAGTTGTATTTTTCCCTCTCTTGATCTACTACAGAGTAGAATTAAATTTCCTCCTCCTACCCATCTATGGGTTGGAAACTTTGGCTATCGGAGTGAAAAACGAGTTGCCCAAGATACCACAAATAACCCAGGGAGAAATCTTCTAGACTCTGGAGCCATGGTCTGCAAACTGCGGCTCTCGAGCCACTTCCGGCTCTTTGGCCCCTTGCACGCGGCTCTCCCACAAAACGCCACGGCCTGGGCGAGTCTGTTTGGAAGAAGTGGCGTCCGAAGACATTTACGTTTAAAACATGTGGCTCTCCAAAGACACGTCATTCGTGGGGCTGTTGCTATTTGGCTCTGTGGACTGATGAGTTTGCCGACCACGGCGCAAAAGCATCCTTTGCAAGATGGCTTTGCAGGGGGAGAAAAAAATCATTTCAGTTTCCCTGTTTCAAAAAGATGTAAACATCTTCTCTGCTCTTCTGACATCCGAGTGTCGGTGATGAATCGTCTCCAGCAGAAAGACCTGCGCTAGGTAGGTCACCGGCTCCCTTTTTAGTCTCCTTCCTGGTGGACACACACACACACACACACACACACACACACACACGGGCGGGGGGCGGGGCTTGAGGGCTGTGGGGGGGCCCAGCCATGGCTTCTTCTTCTTCTTCTTCTTTTTTTTTTTTTTTTAAATATATATATATATTTATTGATTTTTTACAGAGAGGAAGAGAGAGGGATAGAGAGTTAGAAACATCGATGAGAGAGAGTCATCGATCAGCTGCCTCTTGCACGTCCCCCCACTGGGGATGTGCCCACAACCAAGGTCCATGCCCTTGGCCGGAATCGAACCCGGGACCTTTCAGTCCGCAGGCCAACGCTCTCTATCCACTGAGCCAAACCGGTTTCGACTAGCCAAGGCTTTTTACCTCCGCGCCTGCGTCCCTCCGACCGTCCGACCGTCCGACCGAGCTCGGTCTGCTGCTGGGCTTGCAGGGCCAGGGAGGCTCCCACGGGGCTCGAGTCGCGCCGACCTCCACCCGAGCCCTCAGACCCCTGGGGTGGCCCCGGGGGACAAGCGCGGCGCCGGCCGGGAGAGGCGGCGGCTCCTGCGGGGGGCGCGCTGGGCCAGGAGGGGGCGCCACTGAGGCCTGGGGAGCGTTTTTTTCTTTTCTTTTTTTTTTTCTTCTTTTTTTTTTTTTTGCAAAGCCCTCAACTTGAACTTGACACTGTCCCGAGGGTTGGCGCGGGCACCCCTTTGAGTTCCGACGGGGCCCGCCGGTGCCAGCAGGGGGCGCCCCAGACTGCCTTGGGGTGCCGGGTTTGGGGGTCCCCGCGCGGCCCCTCGGAGGAGAGCCGGGGTGCAGACGAGGCCTGCGGCCCCCTCAGCCCCCTCCCAGGCCGGCGGGATTCTCCGCACGCACGGTCGCGTCGGCCGCCGCTATTCAGCCGCTCCTGGCGGATGAGGTCACTGGCGGAGCGGGCTCTCCTCGCCCGTTTCTCATGCAAATGCGCCCCAACTGCAAACACATTGCAATAAATTTTAAAAAAGCTCTTTGTGCCGCGCGCTGCGCCTCAGTCCTCCTCTCGCTCCCGCCGCCGGGGACCCGGGGCCCGAGCCCGCCGCCGCCGCCGCCGCCGCCGGGAGGAGCGCGGCCCCGCGAGGGGAGGCGGGCGGCGCCCCCGACAGCGCCACCTGCCGGCCGGGGGTGCAAAGCCCGCCGCCGCGCCGCCGCCGCCGCCGGAGGCAAACGCTGCCTGGATGGATGCCATGGGGCTGGGGAGGGTGGGGGGGGTCCTGGGACGGGGAGAGCGGAGTGGGGAGGCAGAGTGGGCAGGGAGGGGTTAGGTGGCTGTGCTGGCATCGGGGCAGCGCCCACGTCCATCCCCACGGGCCTGCCCCTCTCCGTTGATTCCATAGGATAGCGCCTCCGTTATGCACAGGGATGTCTGAGGGGGGAACCGTTATTTTTAGGACACGAACAAGCACTCAGGACAGCGCCTGGCAACAGAAAGTGTAGATTATTAATTCTCACAAAAAAAAAATCCATGCTGTGATTTTTTAAAATATATATTTTATTGATTTTTTTTTTTTTTTTTACAGAGAGGAAGATGAGAGTTAGAAACATCAGTGAGAGAGAGACGATGATCAGCCGCGTCTTGCACACCCCCTACTGGGGATGTGCCTGCAACCAAGGTACATGCATGCCCTTGACCGGAATCGAACCCGGGACCCTTCAGTCCGCAGGCCGACGCTCTATCCACTGAGCCAAACCATTTCCGGCAGAAAGTGTAGATTATTAATGTTCACGGGGAAACCCACGCTATGATTTTGCAGGTGCATGCAAAAACTTCCCAGGCTCAGAGGTTGAGCGCCCACCTATGAGCCGGGAGGTCAGGGATGGATTTCTGGTCAGTGCCTATGCCCGGGGTTGCTGGTTTGACCCCCAGTGGGGGGCGTGCAGGAGGCAACTGGTCGATGACTCTCTCATCGATGTTTCTAACTCTCCCTCTCCCTTACTCTTTGTAAAAAATAAAAATAAAAAATCAATAATACATATTTTTTAAAATATATTTTTAATTGATTTTTTACAGAGAGGAAGGGAAAGAGATAGAGAGCTAGGAACGTCGATGAGAGAGAGACATGGACCAGCCGCCTCTTGCACACCCCCCACCGGGGATGTGCCCGAAACCTATGTACATGCCCTTGATCGGAATCGAACCCGGGACCTTTCAGTCTGCAGACCGACGCTCTACCGCTGAGCCAAACCGGTTTCGGCAATAAAATACATATTTAAAAAAATAAATAAATAAATAAGAAGACATTTAGTGGAGCTTGAGACGGCATTTGGGGGCTGCCTCACTCAGTCCAAAACCTCCAGAGCCCCTGTGGCTGCTACCCTCAGGGCCAGCCAGCGACCTTCACCCTCTACCCACATGACCCCAGCCCGGGTCAGGGGACAGGCTCCCCAAGGCCTTGGGGGGGGGGCGTCTTCTCCCCCACACACGCCAGCGCGCCTCCCCCCCCCACACATCCATGCACCACGATCTGTCTTTGCTGGTGCCTAAGCATCACTTCCTTCTCCCATGTCTTCCCAGGAAAACGGATGAGACACGCGGATGGCTTTGCAAAGAAACTTTATTCATGAACAACACAGACGGATGAATAAGAACAGACCGGTTTGGCTCAGTGGTTAGAGCGTCGGTCTGCGGACTGAAGGGTCCCAGGTTTGACTCCGGTCAGGGGCATGTACCTTGGTGGCAGCTGGTCGATGTTTCTCTCTCATCGACGTTTCTATCTTTCTATCCCTCTCCCTTCCTCTCTGTGGAAAATCAATAAAATATATATTAAAAAAAAAAAAGAAAAAGAAAAAAAAGAACAGGCCCAGAGACAAGGAGCCATGGGTCAGACGGTCGGACCTCAGAGGGAGGGTGGGGATAAAAGGGAGAGATCAGCCAAAGGACTTGTGTGCACACATATGAGCCTAACCAGTGGTCAGGGACAATAGGGGGGTGGGGGCATGAGTGGGGAGGGGGGGTTGGGGGATTGGAATGGGGGGTTGAGGACAAATATGTGATATCTTAATCAATAAAGAAATAAGCCGAAACCGGTGTGGCTCAGTGGTAGAGCATGGGTCTGTGGATTGAGGGGTCCCAGGTTCGATTCCGGTCAAGGGCACGTATCTTGATTGCGGGCTCTATCCCAGCTCTGGTCGAGGCCCATGCGAGAGGCAACCGATCGATGTGTCTCTCTCACATCAATGTTCCTCTCTCTCTCTCTCTCTCTCCCCTTCTCCTCCTCCTCCTCTTCTTCCTCCTTTCCACTTTTTCTAAGAATCAACGGAAAAATACCTTTGGGTGAGGATCAACAACAACAAATAATAAAAAGGGAAGAAACAAATTTATTTATTTATTTACTTATACATTTTTTTACAGAGAGGAAGGGAGAGGGATAGAGAGTTAGGAACATCGATGAGAGAAACATCGACCAGCTGCCTCCTGCACACCCCCTACCGGGGATGTGCCCGCAACCAACGTACATGCCCTTGACCGGAATCGAACCCAGGACCCCCCTTCCCCCCAGTCCGCAGGCCGACGCTCTATCCACTGAGCCACACCAGTTTCGGCCATGATTCACTCTTCACTGTGAATGTCTCTCTCTCTCTTTCTCTCTCTCTCTCTCTCTCTCTCTCTCTGAAATCAATAAAAATATACGTTTAAAAGAATCCCACAAAGGCTGGTGGCCCCTGGGCGCCTCAGTCAGAGGGGAGTGGGCCCAGGCGGCCCTGTCAGTGAGTCCCGCCTGAATGGTTCCCTGCGGCCGTTGTCTCTTCCCGCCTGGCCTGGGGGGCGGGGGGGAGCTGGGCAGGAGGAGGAGAGGGGTGTGAGTCCTCACCAAAGGAACCCGGGAGTGTGCCACAAGGAAGAGAGAGGGGGGGGGGAGAGAGAGGGGAGGGGAGAGAGGGAAAGAGAGGGAGAGGAAGAAGAAGAAGAGAGAGAGAGGGAGAGAGGGAGAGAGAGGGAGAGAGAGAAAGAGAGAGAGAGGGGGAGAGAGAGGGAGAGAGAAAGGGAGAGGGGGGAGAGAGAGAGGAAGAGAGAGAGGGAGAGAGAGGGAGAGGGAGGGAGAGAGAGAGAGAGGGAGAGAGAGGAGAGAGAGGGAGAGAGAGAAAGAGAGAGGGGGAGAGACAGAAAGAGAGAGAGAGAGGAAGAGAGGAAGAGAGGGGGGAGGGAAAGAGAGGGAGAGGAAGAGAGAGAGAGGGAGAGGGAGGGAGAGAGAGACAGAGAGAGAGAAGGGGAGAGAGAGAGGGAGAGGGGGGAGAGGGAGAGGGGAAGAGAGAGAGAGGGAAAGAGGGAGAGAGAGAGAGGGAGAGAGAAAGAGAGAGAGGGAGAGAGAAAGAGAGAGAGAGAGGGAGAGGGAGAAAGAGAGAGAGGAAGGAGGGGTGGGGGGCCCATCCCAGGGGGAGCGGGCTCGTCAGGAACCCCTGCCTGATGAATAGCGCGTTCGCCCTTGAACCTACCGGGCTCCGCGTTCTCAGGAGCCGAACAAGAGCCGAGACCCGCCTGGGCCCAGCTGCCAGGACAGGACGGCGGGCGGCGGTCCATCTCAGACGCTCTGACAGGCCGGGCCTGTCCCCCGCATAGCTCAGACCTGAATCCCGCTCCCCTGGCAACGGGCAGCCAGGCCCCCCATCCCCACCCCCCCGGTCCAGGCCCGGCGCCGGGGGCAGAAGGCGAGGAGAGGAGGGAGGGGAGGAGCGCAGGGAGGACCGCCGGGGAGAGCGCGCCACTCCCACCCCCACCCCGGCGAGGACGTGTGGACAGAGAGACGGACACGGGGCAGAGCCAAGAGCATCCTTCCAGAGGCCTGGCGGGGGCATACGCTGGGACAAGGGGACCAATGGTGGCCAAAGGCAAAGACCCCCCTCCCCTGGCCCTCTTCCCCCCCTACTCCCCCCCACCCGTGGGATGGGTTGGGGGTGTTTCCCTCGGTCCCAGGCCCCAGGCCGAGTCCCAGGTGCAGGATGGGCGTGGAGTTTGCACGCTGCAGACAGATGCTGCTCCATCCGGCCCCCTGAGTGATGGAGATTCAGGACAGCGACTCTGGCCTGGGGTGTTGGGGTGTGTGTGTGTGGGGGGGAGGAGGAGTTGGGGGGGGCTCTGGACTCCTGTCCTGTGCCCTTGGCGAGACTCCAGGTCCCCCCCTTCCCCTCCCGCCCCCTTTCTCCGTTTTTGGAGCCGCAGAAAGGAGAGGCTGGCCCCCACACAGCACAGGATAGACAGAGAAAGGACGGAAGGAATCCTGCCCTCAGGGGAGGACGGCGTCCTACAAATCTCATTCAGGTATTCTTAGGCCGAAAGTAGGTACCGCTGCTCCCCTGGGGGGAAGGAGGGAGGTTAGGGGGGTGGAGGGAGACAGGGATGGGGTGGGAGGAGTCACCTCACTGTCTCAGAACCTACCCAGGCAGGACTCTCAAGGGCAGGAGGCAAGCGGAAACCGGTGTGGCCCAGTGGATAGAGCGTCAGCCTGCAGACTGAAGGGTCCCGGGTTTGATTCCGAAGGTCAAGGGCATGTACCTTGGTTTCGGGCACATCCCCAGTAGGGGGCGTGCAGGAGGCAGCTGATGGATGACTCTGACTCTCATTGACGTTTCTGACTCTCCATCTCTCTCCCTTCCTCTCTGTAAAAAAATCAATAAGGAGGCGGGATCTGCCTGTGGGTTCAGAGTCAGCAGCCCTGTGACTTCAGGTTGTCTGACCTGTGTGATGCCCGTATCTCGCTGCAGCGTCATGGGACGGGGGTGGTCAGCCTCATTTTAGAAGCAGGCAAACAGGCCCGAGCCGGTGTGGCTCAGTGGATAGAGCGCCGGCCTGTGAACCAAAGGTTCCCGGGTTCGATTCCGGTCAAGGGCACGTACCTTGGCTGCGGGCACACCCCCGGGGAGGGGGGGTGCAGGAGGCAGCTGATCGATGTTTCTATCTATATCCCTCTCCCTTCCTCTATGAAAATAAAATAATATAAAAAACAATGAGAGAAAACCATGGATCGGCTGCCTCCTGCACGCCCTCCCCCCCACCCCCACTGGCGATCGAGCCCACAACCTGAGCATGTGATCGAACCCGGGAGGACCCCTCAGTCCGCAGGCTGACGCTCTACCCACTGAGCAACACCGGCTCCGGCCAGGGGAGGCACAGGTCCCAGCACACTTTGCTCGGTTCTAGAATAAACCCCCAAACCCCCACCCCACCAGCACTTTCCTGGCTGTCTGTCGGAGAGAGGAGGAAGGGGGAGCGGGGAAGGGAGAGGGGAGTTTCCCTGCAAATGTTGCTGACTTCTAACGGGGGTGGGGAGGGGTGGGGGGAGGCTGTGAGCAGCCACCGCACATTCTAGCACCTTCGCCAGGCACAGGGGGCGGGAGGCTGAGGTCTGGGGAGCTTCCCGGGGAGGCACAAAGGGCCGTGGTGGGGGGGGCGGGGGGGGGGTGAGGGCTCCCTGTGTGCGGGCCAGGCCCCAGGCCTCCCGGGGCATGCTGAGCTGAGCGGCCCAGCCCGGGATGGGACGGGATGGGAGCGCACATGGAATGCGATTCCCTGGCTTTGCCCGCGCTCTGTCAGCCGAGTGCGACGCCCCCAGACCCCCTGTCACCTCCTAAAGCCGCCGTCTGCCCGCCCCCCAGCACCGCGCGGATCACCAGATTAAGGAGCTCAGCGCTGCAGCTGAGGCAGCTAAAACCCCGGAGGGAGGCGAGGGGAGGGGCTGGGGGAGCAGCGGGCAGCTGTCCGGAGGCCCCGGACCCCCTACACCCCTCCCCTCGCTCTCACCCTCACCCCCATGGGGGCCCTGCTCTCCGCCCCTGCCTTGAGTTCTAACATCTACTCTTTAAAAAAAAATATATATATATATTTTTTTTTTTAATTGATTTTTTTACAGAGAGGAAGGGAGAGGGACAGAGAGCTAGAAACATCGATGAGCCGGGACCGGTTTTGCTCAGTGGATAGGGCGTCGGCCTGCGGACTGAAGGGTCCCGGGTTCGATTCCGGTCAGGGGCATGTACCTTGGTTGCGGGCACATCCCCAGTGAGGGGTGTGCAAGAGGCAGCTGGTCGATGTTTCTCATCGACTCTCTGTCCCTCTCAATTCCTCTCTGTATAAAATCAATAAAATATATTTTAAAAAAAGAAAGAAAAAAAAAGAAACATCGATGAGAGAGAATCATCGATCAGCTGCCTCCTGCACACCCCCCACTGGGGATGTGTCTGAAACCAAGGTATCGAACCTGGGACCCTTCAGTCCGCAGGCCGACGCTCTATCCACTGAGCCACACCGGCTTCAGCTCTAATGTCCACTCTTTTCCTCACTGAGCTTTGGACTCACCCAGATCTGAGGCAGGAGTGAGGGAGCTGGAAAGCCTTGGGCCCCAGACACCCCGACGGAATGGGGAGAGGTGGAGGGTGGAGGGGGGAGGCCTGAGTGTCCTGGAGGGGTGGGGTTGGGGGAGGGGTCCTGGGAGGGAGGTGGATGAATCCTGGGGGGAAGGCCCAGTCTGGATTTTTATTTATTTATTTATTTTTGTGAATCCTTACCCAAGGATATATTTTTAAAATATATTTTATTGATATTTTACAGAGAGGTAGGGAGAGAGATAGAGAGCTGGAAACGTCGATGAGAGAGAAACATCAACCAGCTGCCTCTTGCACACCCCCTACCAGGGATGTGCCCGCAACGGATGTACATGCCCTTGACCGGAATCGAACCTGGGACCCTTCAGTCCGCAGACGGACGCTCTATCCACTGAGCCAAACTGGTTTCGGCGCAAGGATATTTTTAAAAAAATATATATCTTATTGATTTTCTACAGAGAGGAGGAGAGAAAAACATGGATCAGCTGCCTCCTGCACACTCGCTACTGGGGATGTGCCCGCAACCAAGGTACATGCCCTTGACCGGAATCGAACCCGGGACCTTTCAGTCGCAGGCCGACGCTCTATCCACTGAGCCAAACCGGTTTTGGCAAAATGTTTTCTGGTGTTTTTTAATATCTTCGAGCCGAGACCGGTTTGGCTCAGTGGATAGAAGCTTTGGCATAGGACGTTTTGGACGGTGAGTGTCCCCGGCGTGACCTCTGAACTCCCCAGGAGCTGAGAAGACAGGGCCCGGCCAGGGGGGTGGGGCTGCAGGGGGGACGTCCCGGGAAGGGCCTGGGAGCCAGACCCCTGGTCACGGTCACAGTCACGGACACGGAGTCCTGAGACCCTGCGCTGAACAAGAGGGGCCGCCCTCGCCGAAACCGGTGTGGCTCAGTGGACAGAGCGTCGGCCTGCGGACTGAAGGGTCCCGGGTTCGATTCCGGTCAAGGGCATGTACCTTGGTTGCGGGCACATACCGGGTAGGGGGTGTGCAGGAGGCAGCTGATGGATGATTCTCTCTCATCGATGTTTCTGACTCTCTATCCCTCTCTCTTCCTCTCTGTGAAAAATCAATAAATTAAAATAATAATAATAATAATAATAAAAAGAGGTGGCGCCCTCCACAGCCCCGCCCCCCTCCCTCCTCCTGGGGTCACTGTGAGAGCTGGAGGCGGAAGGCAGGACCCAGGAAGGTGGCCGGGGGGGGGGGGGGGGGGGAGGGGCCCTGAGCCCGCCCCCACCCCAGGGCCTGCACCGGGTGACCAGGCACAGGGCCCAGATAGGCAGCAGCCGCCCTGGCTCCAGCCTCCCTCTGGCTGCCCTGCCAGGCTCCCTCCTGCTGGCCCAGTCTGTCTCCCCCTGTAGGGGTGCAAGGACGGGGGGACTTGGGCTCCAGGGGCTCCTGACCCTCTGTCCCCCCCCCCCCCGAACACGGAAGCCCATCCCCCCGGGGCCCACAGGAATGAAACCCTCCCCGTGGGTCCCCACCCCAGCACAGACGTCTGAGCCCCAAAGGAACCAGCCGGTTCCGGAGCTCAGCTCACTCATTTCCTTTTGCTGTTTGTGGATCCTCCTTCCCGGGGGGGATGTTTGCCCACAGGGAGAGCGGGGGAGAGAGGGAGAGGCCGAGAGAAACGTCCATGGGAGAGAGACACCTCCAAGGGCTGCCTCCTGCCTGCGCCCCGATGGGCCCGGGACCGGGCCTGCAACCGAGGTCCGTGCCCTTGACCGGAATCGAACCCGGGACCCTCTCTAGCTTGATGCTCTATCCACTGAGCCACACCGGCCAGGGCTCAACTCACTCATTCCACTGGCCTGAGGTCATGCAGGGACAAGGACATAGTTCGAGTCCCGTCTCCTGGACCCTGTCCCTGCTCAGGCCCAGGCCCACGTGGGGGCTTCTCCTTGAGATCCCAAATAGGATCCCGGCCCCCCACATGGGCAGTGGGGTCTGGGGCCGGGAGAGTGGGAGGGTGGGGTGGGCCTAATGCGATAAACAGCCCAGCCATCTGGCTGGAGGACCGAGGAGGGTCCAGACTGGCCGGTCCCGGGGGGGGGGGGGCGCGGTGAGGCAGACGGCCAGATGGACAGGCACCGGCCGGCGGATCTGGGTGGCAGCCAGAGAGCGCCCTGTCGCCACAGCTAACCAGCTCTGAGCGGGAGGGGCTGTGGGGGCCCCCCAGGAAGGAAACCCAGGCCCTCCACCCCCCCCCCCCAAAAAAAAATAGCAGACAGACAGAAACACAGGATGCTGCTGAGCATGCTGAGCTGAGTTTGCAGCCAGGCCGGGATCCCGGGTCCCGGTAGGCCCAGCACGGCCACATGGTGTCTCTCCCTGCACCCCCGCCCCAAAAGGCAAACAGATCTGGGGGGGAGGGGGGCCCCCCCTCTCAGACGTGCATGCAGAACGAATGAACACGGGGAGACGTGCGCGCAGCAGCCGGCAGCCAGGCCAACAAGGCCGGCCTTGTCCGGGAAGCCCCGCACAAAGCCGGCCGCTCGGGCGCGGGCATCTGTCTCTGTCTGGGCCGGTCCCCCTGCCCGCGCCCCGCGGACAATGCTGGGAACCGCCATTGGGACAATGCGCTCATTGTGCGGCCCCAGAGAGGGGGCTGCTGCCGGGGAGGGGGCGGAGGGGGGGAAAGGGGGGGCGGAGGGGGAGAAGGGGGGGCGATGATGGAAATGTTTACTAACACAGCCCTGCAGCTCCCTGGGGGCCCTCCCCTCCCCTCCCCTTCTCTCTCCTCTCCTTCCCTCTCCTCCCCTCTCCTTCCCTCTCCTCCCTTCCCTTCCCCCCCCCCCCAAGGCTGGGTGGGAGAGGCTGGGTAGCAGCTATAAGTCTTCCTCTCTCACCTCCTCTCCCCCCTCCCACTGCCACCCCCCACGATCCACAGTCTGTGGCTGTCCCAGCATGTCCGGGGCCAGACACGGCTTTTTTAAAAAAATATATATATATATTTTGGGTTTGGCTCAGTGGATAGAGCATCGGCCTGCGGACTCAAGGGTCCCGGGTTCGATTCCAGTCAAGGGCATGTGCCTTGGTGGCGGGCACATCCCCGGTGGGGGGTGTGCAGGAGGCAGCTGATCGGTGTTTCTCTCTATCCCTCTCCCTTCCTCTCTGTAAAAAAACCAATAAAACATATTTTTTTTTTTTAAAAAACAAGGGTGCTTCTGAGGTGATGAAAATGTTCTACATTTTTTAAAAATATATTTTATTGATTTTGTACAGAGGGGAAGGGAGAGAGATAGAGAGTCAGAAACATCGATGAGAGAGAGTCATCGATCAGCCGCCTCTTGCACACCCCCCACTGGGGATATGCCCGCAACCAAGGCACATGCCCTTGACCGGAATCGAACCTGGGTCCCTTCAGTCCCCAAGCTGACGCTCTATCCATTGAGCCAAACCGGTCCCGGCTACATTTAATATATATATATTATTGATTTTTTTACAGAGAGGAAGAGAGATGGGATAGAGAGTTAGAAACATCGATGGGAGAGAAACATTGCGTAGCTGCCTCCTGCACGCCCCCCACTGGGGATGTGCCCGCAACCAAGGTACATGCCCTTGACCAGAATCGAACCCGGGACCCTTGAGTCCGCAGGCCGATGCTCTATCCACTGAGCCACACGGGTTTCGGCCAGACACAGCTTTTACAGGCCGGTCTGGGGGTTCTCTTTCCCCCTCACTTACACTGACAGCAGGAGACAGGCCCCGGGGAGAGGTGTCCGGCGCTGGGGAGGGACAGGTCCCCCACGGACGGACGGACGGACGGACGGCGGACAGGCTGGGAGGTGTGTGAGCTCTCGGCAGATGGCTCCCCCGAACCCCCCATCCCCCCCCACCCTGCCGACGGGGCTCCACCCACACCCGGCCAGACCCTCACATGTGGCCCCACACAATGAGCTGCATTAAAAAAAAAAACAAGCCTGTCACATACATGTACACGCACACACACGTGCACACAGACACCCAGGGGCGGGGACGCCTACGCGTACCGTGGTTTGCATAGAAATACAACAATTAATAATAATAATAATAATAAAAAATAATAATAATGCAAGAATGAACTCACCCTGGCCGGTGCGGCTCCGTGGGTAGAGCGTCGGCCTCCCCGGAGCCAAACCGGTTTCAGTCCGCGGGGCCGACGCTCTACCCACTGAGCCGCACCGGCTTCTTTTTCTGTTCGTTTGTTTGTTAAGTATTTTCCCATGTATCTTCTCCTTTTTTGTTGTTGTTGTTGTTCTTTTTAATTCTCACCTAAGGATATTTTTCCATTGATTTTTTTATGTTTTGTTATTTTTTTTATTATTTTGTATTTATTTATTTATTTTTAAAATATATTTAATTGATTTTTTACAGAGAGGAGAGGAGAGGGACAGAGAGTTAGAAACATCGATGGGAGAGAGTCATTGATCAGCTGCCTCTTGCACACCCCCCACTGGGGATGTGCCCGCAACCCAGGAACATGCCCTGGACCGGAATGGAACCCGGGACCTTTCAGTCCACAGGTTGATGCTCTATCCACTGAGCCACACCGGTTTCGGCTATAAAACACTTTTATAGCAATCCGGAGACAGGTTCGATTCTGGGAGATCCCGTTTCAACCTGTGGGAAAAGTCACGGGCACATCCAGGCGGCCGGGAATGGGGAGAAAGGATATATATTTTTTTAATTTTTTGGACGGCTGACCTTATCCAGGGGCGGATGCGTGTCTGGGGGACTCGGATCTCCTTGGTGATCCTGGCACCGGGGGTACCAGACGCTCAGGGAGACACAAAGGAGGGTTCAGATCAGAGAGGGAGCTGCGTGGGATGCCCTGGGAACAGCAGGGCTTCTGTCTGTCCCGCCTCCCTCCCCCGAACCCCCTTTGCCCCCAGGATGGGCGCAAATCTTAGAAGAGGAGCCAGCAGCCAAAACCGGTGTGGCTCAGTGGATAGAGCGTCAGCCTGTGGACTGAAAGGTCCCAGGTTCGATTCCAGCCAAGGGCATGCACCTTGGTTGCAGGCACATCCCCAGTAGGGTGTGTGCAAGAGGCAGCTGATGGATGATTCTCTCTCATCGATGTTTCTAACTCTCTATCCCTCTCCCTTCCTCTCTGTGAAAAATCAATAAAATATATTTTTTTTAAAAAAGAAGAGGAGCCAGCAGCTCTATCAAGTTAGAAAAAAAAAAAAAAGATGACTGCGATGGATGAGGATGATCAGGCTGAGTGACACGCATCCCGGGGTCCTCCCCACCCAACCCCGCACCCCGCGACCTGCGCCCCCATTCCCCGCGAGAGGTCAGAGAAGGCAGGCCCACCGCCGTCGCCCCGGCCCTGCACCCCGATTTCCGAGCGGCCCCGCCCTGCGCGACATGGGTGGGCGGCGATTAGCATCACAAAATGACGATCCCCTTTGTGAAAGGCTTCTCGGCAGGACCGCTCTAAACAGCGCGTTTAAACCATGATCTGATTTGCCAAATTCGATTTAGACACACGCACGCCCACCGGGGACGCTGGCAGGGCGGCTGAATGGACGTGGCTTCTCCCGGGCTCGGAGGAGGGGGGAAGGGGGGAGAGGCCAGCCGCTATGGGGGGGGCCTTGAATCCTTATCGACAGAAACGCATGTGGGGGGCTGCACCCTGTTTTTTTTTTTAATAATATATTTTATTGATTTTTTACAGAGAGGAAGGGAGAGGGATAGAGAGTTAGAAACGTCGATGAGAGAGAAACATCGACCAGCTGCCTCCTGCACACCCCCCACTGGGGATGTGCCCGCAACCAAGGTACGTGCCCTTGACCGGAATCGAACCTGGGACCCTTGAGTCCGCAGGCCGATGCTCTATCCACTGAGCCACACCGGTCTTGGCTGCCCCCTGTTTTTCTCCCCCCCCAGCTGGGGCCCTGCCTGACCAGGGCTGAGGGGGCTCAGAGAGAAGGGGCAGGATGTGGACCCCCGGTGATCTGGCCCTTGGAGTCCTGCTGCCAATAGGGGCGTCTCCTCACCCATACACGGACTCCCTTCCCCCACCCCCACCCCCAGGGGGGGCAGCTCACTCAATTTATTCCGTGCCTGCTGAAACCGGATTAGCTCAGTGGATAGAGCATCGGTCTGCGGCTGACTGAGAGGTCCCAGGTTCGATTCAGGTCAAGGGCATTTACCTTGGTTGCGGGCACATCCCCGGTGGGGGGCGTGCAGGAGGCAGCTGATGGATGTTTCTCTCTCTTCCATGTCCCTACCTCTCTATCCCTCTCCCTTCCTCTCAGTAAAGAAATCAATAAAATATATATATTTTTTTAAATCACCCACAGGAAACCATCACCCTCCCTGCCAGACAGGCCCCCAGTCACCGGGCCAGGCACAAAGAGCAACTCGATAAGCACCAAGGAACATTCTCGAAGCTCCCGAGTCCCTCTGTACAAATTCGCACATGCATGGGGCACCCGGAGTAGCCAGAACAACATCGACTGTGCGTTAAATCCTCCCCAGGATGGGGAGGGGGGGGGCGCAGAGGACCACAGCTCTGGCCTGCAGGGACCCAGGCCCGCGGGGACCCAGGCCTGCAGGGGTTCAGCTCAAAGTTGCTGGGGTCGAGCTCCAGCGTCCACTCTGATTCCGGGAGGAGCGAAGGGAGCCTCCAGGCCCCCACCACGCCAGACCCCAGCCCTTTCCGCGCGCCCTCTGCGCCTCGGCCCGCGGACCCCCCCGCCCCCTCCCCAAACCCGGGCAGGGCGGCCTCCGTCGGCTGGTCCTTTAGGCCTCGAGTCTTCCATTTTGGCTGGGACACAGGCAGAGGGCAGGGCGGTCCTACCTGAAGCGGCCGTTTCTGGGGACCCTCCTGTAGCCCAGCGCGCCCTGGGGCCGCGGGGAGGCCGGAAGCCCCGGTCTCCGCAGCCGCCCGGCCAGAGCGCACGGCCGCCGGGAGCGCACGCGGCGACCCGGGGCGGCAGCAGCCGCGACGGAGGGTCCGGGGTCCGGGCGGGAAGGGGGGACCCCGGCGTCGCCGAGGCTTCCTGGGGTCCTTCATACCCGGGGTCCCGCCGGGCGCGGGTTGGGGGGCACTGCCGGGCGGGGGGCTCTCCGGGGCGCGGGGTCGTTGCGTCCCGGCGGCCACGCAGCCGCACTGCGTCACGCTCTCAGGGTCACTTCCGGCGCCGGCACCCCCCCCCCCCCCCGCGCGGGACCTCTGGGTCCCCAGGCTTCCCAGACCCGAGGGGGGCGCGCGCCCCGGTGCCAGCGGCGGGGAGTGCTGGCCGGGCGGCCGGTCGTGCGGACGCTGCGCCCGAGTCCGGGCCGGGGACTCCGGTTCCACAGCCCCAACAGGGGGCGCGCGGCCGGGTTTTGGGGGGTCGGAGCCCGAACAGGGGGCGCGGGGCCGGCCTTTGGGGGGTCGGAGCCCTTGCTCCCGGCCTTTGGGGTTTGGGATCCCGCGCTCCCGGCCTTTGGGGGGTCAGAACCCGCGCGCCCCGGAGGAGCGCACCGCGCGCGGTCCCCACCGGCGGGGCGAGGCCCCCCGCGGGTCGAGGCTCCTCAGGACTCGGACCCGGAACCCCCGGGGTTGGGCGGGGGGCGGAGGGGGGTCGTCGGAGGCCGGGACCTTCAGTGCGGCCGCCACCAAAGCGCCTACTGTGTGCGCCCCGCGCCGCCGCCGGATGGAATCGCCAAACACCACGCGCCGGTGAGTGCGCGGTGAGCGCCATGTCGCCGGGAGGAGGGGGCGGGCGGGGCGGCCTCGGACCCGGGCAGGGGACCAGGGTCGCCCTGGGGGGACCCAGGGAGGCACAGCCCCTCCGCCGCCGGCCGGGCTCGGTCTTCCAGGCTCCAAGGCGCGTGGTCTGGGGCGCGCGGGGCGGAGAGGGGATGGGGATGCCCGGGCCACTCACCTTCCCGCCGTCGCCCTCGGAGGAGGGAACCGGTGCCCACGGCGAGGTCTTGCCCGCGGAGAGGGAGGGCGCTGCGCCCCGGGATGGCGTGGGGAGGAAGGCGCAGGCAGGGCAGCGGCTGGAAGACAGAGGGGGACCCCAGGCGCCCCCGCTCCCGCCCGACGCGCTCCCTTCCAGCTCCGAGCGCGCGGGGAGGACGCGGCCTCCGAGATCGCAGCCGGGGAGGCGGGAGGGAGGCCCTTGGGGGGTCCTGGCTGAGGGGGGGTCACCCCTAGCTCCATCCTGCCAGCCAGCAGGCCGGGCACCCCCCCAATCCCACCCCCAGGCTGCTCCGGTTGGCCGAACCCCTGCGCGCTCAGAGCTGGAGCCCGGGAAACGCAGGCCCGCGGGGTAGGGATGTGCCTGGGGCCCAGCGCAGCGCGGAGAGCCGCAGCCCCAGCCCCGGACAGGGAGGGGGGGACCCTGGGGAGACCCCCTCCCCCCCTTTGGGCATCTGCCCAGCCAGGGACCCCAGGTCACTTTCCAGGAGCAAAAAACCTCCTGTTAGAAATGCTGAGCCCCACCGAGACCGGTTTGGCTCAGTGGATAGAGCGTTGGTCTGCGGACTGAAAGGTCCCAGGTTCGGTTCCGGCCAAGGGCAGAGACCTTGGTTGAGGGCACATCCCCAGTGGGGGGTGTGCAGGAGGCAGCTGATCGGTGTTTCTCTCTCATCGATGTTTCTAGCTCTCTATCCCTCTCTCTTCCTCTGTAAAAAGTCAATAAAAAAAAAAAAAAAAAAAGAATTCCAGACTCAGACTGGTCCTGCGCACCCACACGGGGCCCAGCTGCAGAAAGAGCTGGCATTGATTAGGCGCCCACTGTATGCAGGCACCTTGTTTGAATATTTCCGTTCTCACGGGGACCCCTGGAGTCAGGAACCCCGTTTCACAGGCAGAGAGATAGCGGCCCAGCGGGGATGTGGCGTGTTAAGGAGACGCTGCGTGGTAACAGCCAAAATATCCTCCAGAAACTAGCTCCCCGCCCCCCTCGATCCTGGAATTGGGGTCCCAGTTTATTCACTCCTTCCGAGCTAATGCTGGGTTTCCCCCTCCCGCCTCCATTCAGGGAGTGTCCCCCCCCAGGGGCAAAGGCCACAGGGGCAGCCAGTCCTCCGGCTGGACACCACCCAGGACACCCCCCTTCTTTAGCCTGGGTCCCCACCCTCCCTCGGGAAGGCTGGCACCGCCTGGCGAGGGCCGAAGATCCGCTCCGGATTCTGGAAGGCCCGGTCTACACCGTCCAGAAGTGGGTGACCTGCATTCCCATCCGGATAATTCGAGCAGGAGGAAGTGAGAGGAGGGGCGGGGAGAGCATGCTATTTTTACACACGGACCCCCGTGGGGACTGGGGGGGGGGAGTCAGGAGCTAAAAAAAGAGGGGCAATGCGAGAAGATGCCAGAGAGAGAGAGAGAGAGAGAGAGAGGAGAGAGAGAATTGCGAGGAGAGAGAGAGAGAGAGAGAGAGAGAGAGAATTGCGAGATGAGAAGATGAGAGAGAGAGAGAGCAGAGAAAGAATTGCGAGGAGAGAGAGAGGAGAGAGAGAGAGAGAGAGAGAGAGAGAGAGAGAGAATTGCGAGAAGATGAGAAGATGAGAGAGAGAGAGAGAGGAGAGAGAGAATTGCGAGAAGATGAGAGAGAGAGAATTGCGAGAAGATAGAGAGAGAGGAGAGAGAGAGAGAGAGAGAGAGAGAATTTTGAGAAGACGAGAGAGAGAGAGAGAGAGAGAGAGAGAGAGAGAGAGATTCCCAGCTGATAATTGGGCAGGAAGCCTGACTGCCCCCACCCTCTAAGCTGAGAGGCGCTTTCTCTTTAAATGACGTCTGTGTGACGTTCATGGTGTTTTTTTTCTCTCCCTTCAATGAAGCCTCTATGAGAGACAGCCTCTGTTTTTTTTTAAAAAAACAAAACAAAACAAAACAAAAACAACCATATCCATTGGGCCTGAGGTAAAAGAAAGAAAAAAGCAAACTGAAATTTAAATGTTCTTTGAAAAGGGTTTTTTTTTGTTGTTTTTTTTTCCCCCAGCCGAAAGCGGTTTGGCTCAGAGGATAGAGCATCCGCCTTCGGACTGAAAGGTCCCAGGTTCAATTCTGGTCAGGGGCATTCTCTCTCATGGATGTTTCTAACCCTCTATCCCTCTCTCTTCCTCTCTGTAAAAAATCAAATATATATATATATATATATATATATTAATAACCCCACATGGCTGGTGCAGGACCAGCCTCGCCTTGAGTGTGGCTGGTGGTACCCAATCCCTGTCCTGCTCCACCGAGTGAGACAGAGAAGCTGGGCTGATGCCAGCTGGGCACCCGGGCAGCATACAAAGAACGGGGATCCTCTCCCCTCCCAGCACCCCCCTAATGTATGGGGGTGACAAAAACTAGGTCGGCTCACTAATGGGGGTGGCGGGGGGACCAGGGAGGGGGGTACCACCGTGCAGATGGGAGCTGGAGGGGCGTTCTAATTAGCACAAAGCCTTGCTTCCATGAATAGCTCACCCTCCGCTCAGGGTGTGGAGAAGGGAGGCAAGTGGGAAGGTGTGAAATTCACCTGTCCCTCCCCTCCCGCCACCTCCCTGCTCATTAGCAGGCCGGGGTGAGAACAGGGCTGCCCTGGCAAAAGATCAGCCCGAACCAGCCTCCCAATCCCAATCGAATTCCAGGTCTGACTTCCGGGCCCATCCACACGCAAGCTGGACGGTCCCTCAGCCAGCGTGGCTCCGGGATGGAGCATCATCGACTTGTGAACCAGGGGGTCAACGGTTCGATTCCCGGTCAGGGGACAGGCCCGGGGTGCGGGCTCCATCCCCAGTGTGGGGCGTGCAGGAGGCAGCCGATCCACGATTCTCTCTCATCACTGATGTTTCTCTCTCTCCTCTCCCTTCCTCTCAAAATCGATAAAAACATAGTAACCCAAAACCGGTGTGGCTTAGTGGATAGAACATCGGCCTGCAGACTGAAAGGTCCCGGGTTCGATTCCGGTCAAGGGCATGTACCTTGGTGGCGGGCACATCCCCAGTGGGGGGTGTGCAGGAGGCAGCTGATCGATGTCTCTCTCATCGATGTTTCTAACTCTCTATCCCTCTCCCCTCCTCTCTGTAAAAAATCAATCATATATATATATATATATATATATATATATATATATTAAAACAACAACAAGAATAACAACAAAGAAAAACAACCCTCTGTCATAGATGCCACATATATGAAATCCTAGCTGGGTGCTTGGTAAGAGGACTCCAAAGGAGAAGACAGGAGGGAAGCTTCTGGAAAGACAGACAGGCTGTCCCCCCCCCCCCCGCCCCCGTTGGTTCCTTGGGTATGACTGCATTGGTCCGACCCCATGCACTAGGATCTGTCTCTCTGTGTCCATGGACTTCCCATCACGTAGGCCAGGCCGGGGTATGTATGTCGCTGTCTGTCATGTATGTCGCCGTCTGTCACACTCATACACATAGAGGTCTCAGCCTCTGAACGGGCTCCCCAGCGCCTGTGACCCCCGGGCTGGAAGGTTCACCCGCTTTTCCAGGGTCACCGCCGCTGAGAGAGGGGCCGGGGGAGCTGGGGGAAGGGGCTGGGAGCACTTCTCTCGCATGCTCAGGCCCCCCGCTGGCGGGCCGCCGCCGAGGAGGGAGGAGGGGTGTCTGAATGGAATCAATTAGCGGCCCCCGCAAACTTGAGAAAAGGAGTGAGGCCCTTCACAAAAACAAAGCCCGCTCCGTAATCCCCTAAAGCAATCCCCTCGCCCCTTCCCAGGGCCCTGCCTCCCCGTGAACAAAGACGGCCCTCGGCCTGGTCCACACCTCGGAGTCCGTGAGGAGCTGATGGTAGAGCCTGCATTCCAGCCTGCCGCCGGAGGGCCCTAGCGCTGGGACCCTGGTCTCCCTCCACTCAAGGACGGATATTGTCTTAGCTCCCATCCAACTCTATGGCCACCCTTTTAACATAAACCGATGGTCACATAAGGGCAGGATTCGGTATGTAAATCAAACATACACAAGAAGGCCGAAACCGGTTTGGCTCAGTGGTAGAGCGTCGGTCTGCGGACTGGGGGTGTGTGTGTGTGTGTGTGTGTGGGGGGGTGTCCCAGGTTTGATTCCGGTCAAGGGCATGTACCTTGGTTGTAGGCACGTTCCCAGTGGGGCATGTGCAGGAGGCATATATGTTATTGACTTTATACAAAGAGGAATTGAGAGGGACGGAGAGTTAGAAACGGTCGATGAGAGAGAATCATCGATCAGCTGCCTCCTGCACACCCCGCACTGGGGATGTGCCCGCAACCAAGGTACATGCCCCTGACTGGAATCGAACCTGGGACCTTTCAGTCCGCAGACAGATGCTCTACCACTGAGCCACACCGGTTTCGGCCCAATTAGCGCTTTTTGAATGTAAAGAAATAGATGGCACTTTCTCTCTCTCTCTCTCTCTCTCTCTCTCTCTCTCTCTCTCTCCCACACATTTCCCTTGCTCACTTCCCTGGGGTTGCCCTTGTCCAGTGCCATTTGGGGGCATTCCAAGGGGCGGAAGTGTGTTATCCTGAGACCAGCTGCACTTCCCGCCCCCAGGATCGAGTCCAGGATTTTCCCAGCGTCTAAAAGCCTACGTCTGACCCTAGCCCATGTGGCTTAGCAGCTAGCGTGCCTCCCTGTGGACAGAAGGGTCCCGGGTTCGATTCCACAGTCAGGGCACATTCTGGGATCAATGATTCTCTCTCATCCTCGATGTTTCTCTCTCCCTCTCCCTTGCTCTCTGAAATCAATTTAAAAAATATTTAAAATAAAATAAATTAAAATAAAAGCCCAGGTTGGGTCTGGTGCAGCTGCCAGGGCAATCCGATGAACTATGCAGCAATTGCTCGGTTTCTCTCTCTGGAAGGTTCCAGTGGGGATAAGAGACACCTCTCCCCAACGCAGAGGTGCCAGGGGCTCAGAGGAGGCGGCCCATTTTTTGGCACGTGTGTGTGTGCATGCGTGTGTGTGTGTGTGTGTGTGTGTGTGTGTGTGTAAAGGTTGGTGGGACCTGCCTGCACCCCTGAGGTCCCTCAGAGCGACCTCCCACCCTCCCAGCGGAGGGAAACGGGCAGGCAGTGCCCCATCCTCAGCCGCAGGCCCTCGGCCCCAGCTCTCCCGCCTGGTCCCGGTCCCCTCAAACCCGTCCCCTTAAAGCCGCGACCTGACGCTGGCGTGGGAAAGGCCGCTGGGAGCTTTTCACAAACCCAGTAGCCCCTTGAACCAAAACCAATTAGCCCGGCCCAAGGTCCTGTCATTGAGGCCCGGGCCCTCTTTTCAGACCCCCACGGCTCAATGACTGAGAGGGGCAGGCGGGTGAATGCCCGGGCCACTTAAAGGGGCGCTGACGCTGGCCCGGGCTGGCAGGAGGGACCCATTGGGGGCCCATTCTCAGAGGCACTGACCGCCGTTTGGCTTCAGCTCAGCCCCCTGGCTCTGTTTTAAAAAAACAACAAAACAAAAACAAACCTTCCCCACCTCTGATTGCCAGCTATCTGGAGGAGAGAGAAAAAGCTGGCTCTAGCCGAATCCGGTTTGACTGAGTGGATAGAGCGCCAGCCGCCTTCGGATTGAGGGGTCCCAGGTTCGATTCCCGGCAAGGGTATGTGCCTTGGTTGCGGGCACATCCCAATAGGGGGTTGTGCAGGGGGCGGCTGATCGATGTTTCTAACTCTCTAGCCCTCTCTTCCTCTCTGTAAAAAAAAAAAAAAATCAATAAAAAATATATATATTATTTTAAAAAAGCTGGCTCTAGCCCTAGCCAGTTTGGACAGAAGGCTCCCGGGTTCCATTCCGGTCAAGGGCACATGCCCGGGTTGTGGGCTCCGTCCCTAATAGCAGGCAGCCTGTCAGTGATTCTCTCTCATCATGGATGTTTCTATCTCTCTCTCTCTCTCTCCCTCTCCCTTCCTTTCTGAAATCAATTTAAAAAAAATTTTTTTTAAATAGCTGGCTCTGGGACACCCAACCTGGACTTCCCCCTAAAAGGAGGGACACCCCCAGTTGTGCCCTCCGTAGTCTTGCCCGCCTTGCGAATGGAGAAGAAGCACCTACTGTGTGCTGGCTGCTTTCCCCAGGAGCCTGCAGAGCGGCCCATCTTACGGATGAGAAAACTGAGGCTCAGAGAGGGGTTACTAAGGTCGCTCGCCCTCGAAAGCACAGCCCTGAGGGCAAGGTAATTTAGGGGGGACCTCGGGGAGCTCCTGGGGAGAGAGAGAGAGAGAGAGAGAGAGAGAGAGGGACCAAGACAGGCCTCTGCCCCTACATGAGCCATATGGAGGGGAGTCCCCCCTCCGGGAATCCATTCCCCTATAAGCTGCCACCTCTGTCTCCCCCGCCCCCCCCCCATCCCTCCACCTCCCCTTCACACCCTGGTCCTGGCCCTCGGTGATGGGCTGCTCAGCCAGGGCCCCCAGCCGTCACCATGGTGACGAGCATCCCACCTCAGGCCAGCGCTGATTGGCCACTCTCTCTCCGGGCGGATGGAGAGGGGCAAAAGTCAGAGCGGGATGGGGACAGAGGTACCCAGACACAGACACACTTGAGTGCCACAGACGCCATGGGGGATGGGAAACTGTGGGGGGGGCTATGGAAATGGCACAGCGGCCAACAAGGGACCGAACTGTGGGTGCGCACAGCCGGGTGGGAGAAATCAAGGGCGGGGGGGGGCTCTCCGGTCCTCGAGGGGTACATGCCTCCCGGTGGGGCTGCCCCTGAGTTCAGGGCTGCCCCCTCCCTGCCCGTCCCAGACGGCAGGCACGTTCGGGTTCGGGTCCAGCGAGCGGATTAGGGCGCATTTGGGGCGGGAGCGCGGGGCGGCGGCGGCGCTGCGTGTGGGAGCGGCCGGATCAGGGCATTAGCGGCTGTAACTTGGGATTAGTGACGGCCGCTAAGTGAGCGCCTCATCCCGGCCCTTCACGCCTTTCAGAGCCGCCGCCGCCGCCTCCCCGGGCCCTGGGAGGCCTCGGGTCCCCGCTCCCTCCCCGCGCGCCCCGGGCGCGTCTCCCGGAGGCCGGAGCGCACCGCGGACAGCTCCCCGGATCAGGCCGTTTCCAGCGGGGCAGAGGCCTACCTGGACCCAGTCAGGGTTGGCAGTGCCCACCCAGAGCGGGAGGGGGGCAGGCTGGCGATCTGCATCCCTCCAGCGGCTTGCTGGGCGACCTTGGCCAACCCCAGCGCCTCCCTGAGCTCCCTGTCGCTAGCTGGCCAAGGGACGGGGCTGGGCGGACGCCTTTGAGGTCCCATCCCACGCTGGCTTCCAATCTGCAGCTGGCATCGCATTGCCAGGTTCCCCCAAGCCTTTTTGCACTGGGGGCTTGAACTTGCCACAAAGCTGAGGCCTAGCCGAAACCCGTGTGGCTCACTGGATAGAGCGTCGGCCTGCGGGCTGAAAGGTCCCGGGTTCGATTCTGGTCAGGGGCATGTACCTTGGTTGCGGGCATATCCCCAGTGGGAGGTGTGCAGGAGGCAGCTGATCGATGTCTCTCTCTCATGGATGTTTAACTCTCTATCCCTCTCCCTTCCTCTCTGTAAAAAAAATCAATAAAAATATATTTTAAAAAAATAAATAAAAATATATTTTTTAAAAAAGGAAGTGTTATTAAAAAAAAAAAGCTGAGGCCTAGACATGGGGGTGTGAGTGGCCAGGAGAGGTGGGGAGGATTCCCCTGGGGAAAGGGGATGCAGACCCGAGGCCCAGCTGGCTCCATCTCTGGGAAAGCCAGGAGAGGCGGATGGAGCATCCGTTCTGAGCCTCCGGGGCCAGAGGCAATTTGAATGGTGGACCGTTATTCCTATCCCCCGGCCCCAAATCGGATGAGGTAGTCTCTCTCTGGGGCCATGTCTAGCGGCTCCCAGCCTGGCCACCCTCCCACGTCGCCGCCGGAGGTTTGCATGAACCCACTGGATTTCGTAGAAAGCGGAAAGACCGCCGCCTTCTCCCTGGGCTCACTCTCCTCCATCCCTGGCCCCGGGTTTAAGGGCTGCCCAGACGGTTGGGGACCCTGGTGTCCAAAAAACAAAACAAACACACACACACACACACACAAAGAAAAACAACTCATCGGAAGCGGTGCAGACACGATGGCCAGGCTGCAAAGCCACGGGGCTCCTAGTAGGACTAGTTCTTGCAAAATAGCAAAGGGATGAGGGGAGGGAGGAGGGAGATGGGAGCCTGGGGCCCATGCCGAGCGGCAGGGAGGGAGGGAGGCGGACGCTCAGGGCGAAGGAGGGCTGCTCCATTTCCTCCGAAATGAGGTCACGGGCTGCGCACAGACTCCCAGGTGCGCCCGCCGGGGTGGGGAGGGGAGGGGAGAAACTGGGATGCTGCCCACGGCCTGCCTGCCTGGCGGATCCTGAGCCACTCACGTCACCGGTCACCCTCCGCCAGCCGCTCGCTCGCCAAGCAAAGGGGAGCGTGACCGCTAAAAAACGGGGAGGGGGCGACCCCCCCCCCCGCCACCCCCAGGACTTCTGGGGAGGACCCCTGGGGACAAGAGCGGAGGAGGGGCCTGGCTGCTCCTTTTTCTTCTCCTTGTTTACATTTTATTCTCAAGCGCTAACACCTTCCCTGGCTCCATACTCCGAAGGTGACACCGGGGAAGTGTCCCTCCGCCAGCGGGCTACCTGAGCCGGGCGGTCCCTGGCCCGGTGGGCACCAGATTTCCCTCCTGGGCTGTTTGAATGCCCACCTTGTCCACAGCGAACCTATTTGCAGAATGATCTTGGCAAGCAAAGGCCAATATATATATATATATATATATATATATATATATATATATATGTTTTTTTTTTTTTAAAGAAGGCTTTTGGAGGAATGAAAATGGGAAGACACTGGTGTCATTTTCTGAGTGTGCGCTGGGCAGGGCCCGGGCGGGAACGTGGGCATGGCGGTACCCGGCCTCCCTCTGCACACAGACCCCCCAACTCCCTCTGCACACGGAGCTGGGAGACCTGGGGGCGTCCCTGAGGCCACCCCGTCTTCTGCCTCCTGGTGTAGGTGAGGGAAAGGGGCCTGGGGCCCGGGGCTGAGCGGTGGCCTCCAAGCCTGACTGTCCTAGCGCCCATACGCCCCGGCTACACCCAGAAGGCGCCCCGAAACCCTCGGCGGGAGAGTGGGGGGCTCTGTACGCTCGGAACCCTCCTTCTCTGAGGCCAGGGCAGGATCTCTCCTGCTCAGCGGGTCCCCCACGTTTACAGAAGCGGGGGGATTGGGACCTTTGGGGGAGGCGTGAGGGACGAGAGTGACCTGGTGTAGTCGGATAAGGACCTCAAGAGGGACAGAGCCCAGTGCCCCGTGGATGCTGGATGGACCCCACTTCCCAAGCTTTGCTAAAAGAGGGGCCGCGAGCCTCTGAGGAGCCGGGTGTGCTGCCTGGGGTTGCCATGGGAACGGAATGCAGATTTCCCCCAATTGCTTTTTTATTTGCTAGACATTGTAATACATCTTATGTGGCGACTGGAGGGGGGGGGGAGGGGGAGGGGCTGTCGGGGAGCCGGCCTGCACCTTCAGAGCTCTGGGGAAGTTGGGGAGGTGAGTGGGGGGGGGGTGGTCCCGGCCTGGACTGCCTGCGCGCCGCCTGGGGTTTGTATGGGGGAGCGGGTCCCCCCCCCCCAACGCCCCGGCCCCTCGCCATGGAGCTCACTCCCTGCTCGCCGGTTCCGCTCCGCTTCCCGCTGCACACAGACCCCCCGCCCCAGCCGCACACAAAGGCAGCTGCCAGGGCCCGTGAAAAGTGATCAAATTATCAAGAACTTGACCTCGCCGCCGCCGCCGCCGAGGGGCGAGGCTCCCGGCAAACCCCCCAGCCGCATGCTAATGGCCGGCTCGTCCCATCATTCCCATAAAGAGCCGCATTGTTGGCGGCGGGGCAGCCCCTGCGCGCCCCCCGCTCCCACTCCCACCCCTGTCTCTCTCCCTTTGCCTCTCTCTCTCTCTCTCTCTCTTCGCATTTGCATCCCAAAATCCCCGTCCCAGGCTCCGGGACGGATTGTTCCCCGCCGCCTGATTTATGGGGTGAAGGCGAGGGCTTGGCGCCTTCCCCGCCAGCGACCCCTCTGCAACCCCTCTCCCCCGCTCCGTTCCACTTTGGGGTTCGGCGCTGGGGGGGGGACGGTGTGGGGGCGAGGGAGGAGGAGGAGGAGGAGGAGGAGGAGGAGGAGGAGGAGACAGCTGGCAAGTTCTGCAAACTGTCCCGGAGAGAGAGGAGAGCGCGCGCCGAGCTGGGCAGGTACCTGGTCCGGGCGCGGCGCTCCGCGGGCGGGTCCGCTGGCTGCAGCGCGGCTCCGGTGGCTCCGGGGCGCGGGCCGGGGCGGCGGGCCGGGCGCTCGCACACACGCACACGCACACGCTTTGCAGAAGTTGCGGGAGTCATTTCTGCTTTCGGTTATCTAGCTTTATGACGGCGCGGCGGCACTCATACAGCTAGATAACCAAAGAGAGAAACGGGCCTCCCTCCGCCGCCGCCGCCGCCGCCGCCGCCGCCGCTGCCGCTGCCACCGCCGCGCCGGGGGGCCCCCGCGTGGGGACCGGATCCCCGGGGGGCGGGGAGGGGGGGCAGAGGAGACCGACAGACACACAGACAGACACCCGGACTCCCACCTCCTCCGAGGCCCGCAGCCCCCGCCCAGCCCCCTCCCTCATCCCTCCTTCCCTCCCTCCATCGCGCCCCCCCACCCGGTTTCGGGGCGCCCCGCGCGCGCTCCGGCCGCCGGTGCCGTGCGCCCCGCTCCGCAGCCCCGGGCGCCCCGGCCGCCGCCCCCCGCGCACTGGCCCGCCCCCCCTCCGCTCGCCGGCTAATCGCCCCGCGGGGAAGTGACGTCAGCGCCGGCCGCGGCCAATCAGAGGCGCGCATTCAAATCCCAGCCCCCTTCCCGCGCTCCGCGCCGCCCGGCCGTACAATGAATGGCCTCGGCGCTCCCGGCCTCCCCGCGCCCCGGGGAGCCGGGCAGGGCCCCCCGGCGCCCTCCGAAGCGATCGGGCCGGGTGCGCGCCGTCTGGCCTTCCCTCCAAGCCCCTCTGCATCCCCCCCCAAAGCCCAGGGACCCCCGCAGGCCCCCTGAGGACCCTTAGAGTTAGGGGAGCTCCAGAGACCCGGTTTGGGGGCGCGCCTGCTGGGGCGCGGTGGAGGGCTCTCCTGGGGAGGCCGAGAGCCAAGAAGAGGAGCCGTTTGTCTCCTCTTCAGCTTCCCGCCTCCTCTCCCCGCTGCCCCGCACCTCGCTGTGGCCCCAGCCCACGCGCGGGGACTCGGAGGAGGGGAGGGGAGGGAACCCCGAAGTGTCCCGGGGCGCGCTGTCCCACCCACGGCCCCCGGCGCGCGGTGGCGGCTCGGAGCCACGCTCCCTCCCCATCCGGGGCCAGGCCCGGACTCTCGGCTCAGGCTGCTGGCTCCTTCCCGCTGCTCCAGAGCATCTGGGAAAGTACAACCCATGGCGCCTGCCCCCCTCGGAGATGTCCGAGGCCCCCACGGGCTACATGCTGGTTACATTCGCGGTCCATCCACAAACAAGAGCGCACAAAGCCGAGCCTCCGCCGCTGGCTGCCTCCTAGGGCGCTCCACACACACACCTGACCCCCCACGGAAAGGGGGTTCACAGGGGGGCAGGCCCCCACCTGGATGTACCCCAGAATCACCCCATCCAAGCCTGCCCCCAGACCTGGAGGCCTCAGGAAAGCCCTCCAGAGGCCAGTGGCCCGGGGGCGCCCCCCGTCTTGCTCACCCCAGCTGGCACCCCATTCCTCTTGGGTACGCTGGGAGCTGGGGAGAGACTCCGCACAAACAAGGCGGGTGGGTTCCTGGCTCTCAGGGCTCAAGGCGAGGGGTTTCTGGGCCCAGACTCACCGTGAGGCTGGACAGAAGCACCCAGGAGGGTCCATTTCCGTGGGGCCAGGGACACCCCGTTTCCAAAGAAGAGGTGGGGGAGGGGGAGGGGGGTTCAAGAAAGGCTTTCGTGATTTTTTCCAAATATCCCTTTCTCCCCTAAAAGGGACACATCTCCCTTTCGCCAAGTTCCCCATTGGGCCAGGTGCCTCCTGCCCCTGCTGCTAGCCTCAGCTTGGCTGTATTTCCATCCCCATCCTAGACTCCGAAGCAGCCAGCCAGCACCCCACCTCCGTCCTCCCGGGGGCCAGCTCGTGCCGGACCAGGCCTGGCAGCCTGGCGTGCACACCTCTCCCTCCGGACCCCCTGGCACGCACAGCCCGCCTTCCGGAAGGCCGAGGGAGCCAGACAAAGCGGCCGCCGGAGAACCAGGACGAAGCCGGGCAGCCCTGAGCGAGGAACCGCCCGAATTCGGGCCCATGTGGGCCCGAGACAGTTAATGCCAAAGGATCCCCATCCTAGGGAGGTGCCCCTGGCTCCCCCTCCTCCCGCAGCTCCTGGACCCACCTGTCTCCCCTTCTTGGCGTGTGTGTGTGTGTGTGTGTGTGTGTGTCCCAGTCTGTTAGGGCCACCCGGAGGGAAGGGTGGGGTGCGGAGGTGGGAGAGGGCACAGAAGCGGGGTCACCTGTGGGAGGGGGCGGAGGAGGGGACGGAGGGGGGGAGGAGAGAACAGGAGGGGGTCCCCGGGCGTGTGAGTTAAGCAGGAGGCTGCACAAAATGGCTCCGCAGTGAGCACTGGAGGCCCAGAGCGGCGGTGGGGGCTTTAATGGGAGAAAGAATGAAAAGCCTGATTTGGATCCGGTTCCGATGCCCCGGAGGCCACCCGTCCTGGGGCCCCCGCAGCTCTGCTCCCCTCTTTGGGAAACTGAGTCCCTGGGTGGCCAGCAGCAGGCGAGGCTGGCCCGGGAGGCCCCCAGACCCCCAGGCCTCCGCGCGCGCAGCTGAGACAGGAAGCGGGCCAGGGGATGCCAGCCAGAGCCACGCTGTGCGGGCCGGGCAGGCTGATGTCAGGCCCGGGTGACGATCGCCCTTCCCTAGGCCGTTCACTCTGTGTCGTTGGTGCCCCACCAGCCCCCTAGCCTCGGCCTGCGGGCCCTGAGGCCCCGGGAAAGCGGGCGCCGGGGCTGGCAGAGCGCTGGGCGCGGAGACCTCAGCCCCAGAGGCGCGCCGGGCCCTGGCCATGGTGCTGAGCGCGGCGCCGGCCGGGCCTCCCTCTCTCTCCGGCGCTGCTGTCGGCGGAACTCCCCCGGGTTTCCTCCCCACAGACCCAAACCCGAGCTCCAGAGACGTCAGCAGCTCCCAGGGTCAAGGGCAGGCGCCAAGGGAGCCCCAAGGGGCAGGGGGTCCCCTCAAAAGGATCCGGCTTCCTCCCAGGGGCCTCCACCTGAACCCCCATTCCTGTGTCTACAAAAATGCCCTCCCCTTGCCAAAACCGGTGTGGCTCAGTGGATAGAGCATCAGCCTGCGGACTGAAGGGTCCCCAGTTCGATTCTGGTCAAGGGCATGTACCTTGGTTGCGGGCACATCCCCGGGGGTGTGTGTGTGCAAGAGGCAGGTGATCGATGATTCTCTCTCATCGATGTTTCTCTCTATCCCTCTCTCTTCTCTGTAAAAAATCAATAAAATATACATTTTTTAAAAAACGCCCTCCCCTTGCCAAAACCGGTGTGGCTCAGTGGATAGAGCATCAGCCTGCGGACTGAAGGGTCCCTGGTTCGATTCTGGTCAAGGGCATGTATCTTGGTTGCGGGCACACCTCGGTGTTTCTCTCTCAGAGATGTTTCCAGCTCTCTCTCTCTCTCTCCCTCTCCCTTCTTCCTCTCTGTAAAAAATCAATAAAAGATATATTTTTATAAAAATAAAACTAAAACGCCCTCCCCTGTGGTGGCCTACAGTCACACAACGCACAACCCCCTCGCTTGACCCATACACCCACCTTGCCTGGTGCACATGTGTGAGTGTGTGTGTGTGTGTGTGTGTGTGTGCATGACCACCCGCTGGGGTGTGACCCCCTCCTCCCACACCTCAGGACGCCCCAGGGAAATCAGAGGCTAAGTGGAAGGAGGCTGGGCAGTGCTGACTTTGGACAGCTGCCCCCTCCCAGCACCCTGAGGCCCAGGCACCTCCCCAAACTCCAGCCCAGACCTGACCCTCGGCCCCCAGGACCCGTGCTCCCCCCACAGCCCCTCTGGGGCCCTGTGCCCTCTGCTCCCTCCCTCCCTCCCTCGCTCGCTCCATCCTCAGGCCTGAGCTTTGCCAAAGCTGCTCCTCCTGTTGCCGGACTAGCTCAGAGGCCCCAGCGCCCTGCACCCGGGCCCCCCGCACCCCCATACCCCCTTTCCCCAACACCTGCTCCCCCAGGCTGGGGTGCCCTCTCTGGCACCCACATTTCGACTCTCTTTCCTCAAGCGGAGCCTTACCCTTGCGGTCTGTGGGCTCCAGGGAGGCCCAGGATGGGCAGGAACCCAGAAACGCCCTCCTGGGAGGATTAGAGGGGAGCAGCACCCCACCCTGGGACCTTGCACAAACCCCCCTCACCCCAGCCTGCCTACCTTCCCGCCTCTGTCCCTTCATTGAATGCCAGACCCTCAAATTCCATTCTCTCTCTCTCTCTGTGCCTGACGACTCCCTCCCCTCCAGAATATGGGGGGGGGGCTCAGAAATGAGCCCCCTTTCAGCCCAGCACCCCATCTCGCCCCCCCCCTCCAGTTACAAAGCCTTGGCTGTTTCTGGATGCGTTCCTGTGTCTCCTCCCCGTGATCCGACCCCCAGTCTCTCCCAGCTTCTGCCACCGCCCTGCCCTGCTGGGGACAGCCTGACCCCCCTTTCCCAGGCCCCAGCCTTCTCCCTGAGAAGCCCCCCACCCACCGCAGCCTCCCGCTCCCCCCTCGCCCCCATTCCTCCCAAGGAGACACCCCCAAACAGATCTGAGGGCGCTGAGGGGGGGGGCGAGCAGGACAGAAAGGGGTTCCCAACCATTTCCCATCTCAGAGGCCGCCCAGCGTGCTCTCAGTCTTGCCCAGAGTGGGTGCCGCCATGAGTTGCATTATTTCTCAAAACTATTTTTGGCTTCAGGGAGCCGCTTGCTGCGCTGTGATTTGGGTGGGAGAGGGCCTGAGGGGGCAGAGGGGACGGAGGGGCCGAGGGCAGGAGGGGGGGGGCTGCCCGGGGACTCCCCTGGAAGGACCTCGCTTTGGAAATATTCTCTCTTTTCTCCTTTTGGCTACACCAGTCTGCAGCCCCCACAACTTCCACCTGCCCCCCCCCCCAGCTCTCCTTCGCGTTTTGCAAACCCAGAGCCCTCACCTCGGGGCGCTCCCCGCGGCCCCAGACCCTCCCCTCGGGCGATGATGTGTTGGGGCTGATGGGTCAGGCCCCGGGCGCTGAACCCCGCCTCCATGCACAGTCCGAGCGCACCCCTCACCCCAGCCCAGGGGCCATGGGACAGCCCGAGCCGCCCCTGCAGCCCCCAGGAGCCCCCCCAATGGGGATGCCCCAGCCCCCCACCCTCTCCCCGTCCAGACCCGCGCCCCAGCGCTGCCCCAGCCCCGGCCCCAGCGCGCGTCCCCGACCCGCTCCCCCAAAACCAGAGACGCGGAGGCGCGGCACTCACGGACCAGGAGAGGGGGGCCGGGGGGACCCCGCGAGGCGGCGGCGGGGGTGGGGCGGCGGCGGGGAGGACCGCGGCTCCGCGGCCCCGGATCTGGGGAGGCTCCGGGTCCCGGGCCCGGCGGCGGCCGCGCTCCGGGAGCCCCTGCCCGGCGGCCGCACGCGGGGAGCCGCGGGGAGGCGGGCGCGGAGGCGCGGGGGTTCGCGGCCGGTTCGCGGCTCCGCTGGGCTCCGAGCTGCTCGCAGCGCCGCCTCCGCGGGCGGGCACGGCCCGCAGTGACGTCAGCGCGGCTCCCCCGCCTCCTCCCGGCGCCCCAACCGGCGCAAAGGGGGGCGGGGGCGGGCCGGCTCCCGGGCGCTCCCTTCCCGGCCCGGCCCGCGTGCCTCCGGCCTCTCCCGGGAGTCAGGGCGCCCTGAGCCCTTCTCTTCTTCCCTCCCTCCTTCTTTCCCTCGTCCCTCCTTCCATCTTTCCCTCCCTCCTTCCTTCTTTCCCTCGTCCCTCCTTCCTTCTTTCCCTCCCTCCTTCCTTCTTTCCCTCCTTCCTTCCTTTCTTCCTTCCTTCCTTTGCTGCTTCCTTCCCTCCTTCCTTCTTTCCCTCCTTCCTTCCTTCCTTCCCTCCTTCCTTCTTTCCCTCCCTCCTTCTTTCCCTCCCTCCTTCCTTCCCTCCTTCCTTCTTTCCCTCCTTCCTTCCTTCCCTCCTTCCTTCCTTCCCTCCCTCCTTCTTTCCCTCCCTCCCTCCTTCCTTCCTTCTTTCCCTCCCTCCCTCCTTCCTTCCTTCTTTCCCTCCTTCCTTCCTTCCCTCCTCTCTTCTATCTTTCCTTCCTTCCCTCCTTCCTTCTTTCCCTCCTTCCTTCCTTCCTTCCCTCCTTCCTTCTTTCTCTCCCTCCTTCTTTCCCTCCCTCCCTCCCTCCTTCCTTCCTTCCCTCCCTCCTTCCTTCCTTCCCTCCTTCCTTCCTTCCCTCCTCCTCTCTTCTTTCTTTCCTTCTTTCCTTCCTTCCCTCCTTCCTTCTTTTCCTCCTTCCTTCCTTCCCTCCTCCTCTCTTCTTTCTTTCCTTCTTTCCTTCCTTCCTTCCTTCCCTCCTTCCTTCCTTCCCTCCCTCCTTCTTTCCCTCCCTCCTTCCTTCCTTCCCTCCTTCCTTCCTTCCCTCCTCCTCTCTTCTTTCTTTCCTTCTTTCCTTCCTTCCCTCCTTCCTTCTTTCCCTCCTTCCTTCCTTCCCTCCCTCCTCTCTTCTTTCTTTCCTTCCTTCCTTCCTTCCCTCCCCGCATGAGGCTGGGCCACCAGCCTGGGTGGCGGGCGGGCTGGAGCTCAGGGACCCGGCCGCTTTTGGGGAGCTTGGCGAGGTGATGGGATTGGGGTGGGGAGGGGGCTACTCTCTGGGCTGCAAAAGTGCGGGTTAGGCCCTAACCGGTGTGGCTCAGTGGACAGAGCGTCGGCCTGCGGACTCAAGGGCCCCAGGTTCGATTCCGGTCAAGGGCATGGACCTTGGTTGCGGGCACATCCCCAGTGGGGGGTGTGCAGGAGGCGGCTGATCGATGTCTCTCTCTCATCGATGTTTCTAACTCTCTATCCCTCTCTCTTCCTCTCTGTAAAAAAAAAAAATCAATAAAATATATTTATACATATATTTTTAAAAGTGCGGGTTAGGGGAAGGGTATCTGCGCTGGATTGGCACATCTGGAGGTGAGGGGGGCGCCCCATGAGTGAGCTCCGGAGAGATATGTTAGCTCCAAGGGAACGTGTCCCGTCCGTGCCCTCCGGGGGGGGGGGGGTCCCCCCGGGCCGCCCCGGCCCAGCGTGGCCCCGGCCGCTGTCCAAGTGCTGAACGCGGCCCGGGGCGGCTCCGGCCGGAGGCTCCCGGCTCGCAGGACGCGGATCCCGGGAACCTGGCCGCTTCGGGCGGCGGCGGCGTGGGAAGCTCCGGGGCCGGAGGCGAGCGAGCAGGGGAGGTGGGAGCGGAGGCGGCCGGCGGCGCTATAGCCTCCGGGGCCGCTTGGCCGCTCGCCCCGGTCCCCGCCGCCGCCGCGGGGACGTCCCTGCGGCTGAACTTGTCAGCCGGGTTCTCCACATCCATCACCGCCACCGGGCGGGCGGGCAGACGGGCCAAGTTCACGAGCGGCGCCGCCGTTAACCCCTTGCAAGCCGAGCGCCGCCCGCTGGCGGGAACCTCGCCCCTCCGATCCTGCAGACGTCGCCTCTCAGGAGCAGTAGCCACCTCTTCTCCCTTCTTCTCCTTCTCCTTCTCCTTCTCCTCCTCCTCCTCCTCCTTCTCCTTCTTCTTCTTCTCTTCTCCTCCTCCTCTACTTCTTCTCCTTCTCCTCCTCCTCGTTCTTCTTCTTCTCTTCTCCTCCTCCTCCCTCCTCCTCCTCCTCCTTTCTTCTTCTCCTCCTCCTCCTCCTCCCTTCTTCTTCTCCTCCTCCTCCTCTACTTCTTCTTCTTCTCCTTCTTCTTCTTCTTCTTCTTCTTCTTCTTCTTCTTCTCCTTCTTCTCCTCCTTCTCCTCTTTTACCTCCTCCCCCTCCTCTTTTTTCCTCCTCCTCCTCCTCCCCCCCTTTTTCTTTCTTCCCCAAACAACACAGAGAAAAGGCTGGAAGAGGCATAGAGAACTCGCCCCCCCCCCTTATGTGCATTTTCTGACCTTTATTTGTTAATTATTATTTTGGGTGATTTTATTGACACTTTTGTCTTCATAACCTCTCCAGTTGCTTTTCTCCCGAATGAGCTGGACACCAGGGCAGCAGACAGCTTGTAGACGGGTCTTTCCTTTCTCCCGGGCTTGGGGCTGTGCTCAGGGCGTGTGTGTGTGTGTGTGTGTGTGTGTATGTGTGTAAAAATTAGAAAGTTTCAAAAAACACCAGAGAGAGAGAGAAACAAACAAACACACATGAATTGGCCTACCCCAGAGGCCTGACTTCCACAGAAAAACAAACAAAAGAAATGTCTAGATGGTGGGCTGGGTGTGGGGGGAGGAGGGAGCAGGGGCTGGGGTGGTGGGCACACACCCAACCTTCCAGAACTGGATGAGGAAAGACAAACAAAACAGAGAGATCCTGCTAGACAGGAGGAGGAGGGAGAGGGGGAGAGAGAGAGAGAGAGAGAGAGAGAGAGAGAATATTTAGAATCTGAGGCCCAGCACTCCCTCCACCTCCCTCCTCTCCCACCCTCCCTGGCAGCCCAGTTCCCACCGGCCCAGAGTAGAAGCCTCCAGTGATGGGGGAGGGGGGGCTCCCTGCGCCAGGCAAACGCCCCGCCCTTTGGGGGAACCCCCACCGCCTCCCCAGGAGAAGTTTCCCAGCCTCCAGCCTCTCCCAGCGGGTGGCCTGGGGCTCCCCTCCCCTCCCACTCCCCCCCCCCCATCCCATTGAAATCCCGTGTCTGGGAGCTGGCGGCGCCCAGGGCGACCTACCAACTTTTCCCCTGGGCACATTCTCGCTCCCCCCAGCCCCCAGCGCTCTCCTTTCTTCTTTTCTGAAAGGAGGCACCCAGGCCCGGAACGTGTTCTGCAGTTTAACTACTTCCAAAGTCTTTGTCCGGGTCACCCCAGGGCTCCATTGTCCGCCGCGGAGAGCTCGGGCCGGCGGGCGGCGCGCCGGCCCCACGGGCCTGAATCCATTAGGCCGCCGCCCGCCCAGCCCGGGTGCCCAGGCCCCTTCTGGTCCCCTCTGCTGCTGCTGCTGCCTTTTGGGGGCGCCCCCCTCCCCCCTGTGGAGAGGTAGGAGGCTGGAGTCCTGTCTGGGCATGGTGCAGGTCTTTTTTTCAAATATATTTTACTGCCAAAACCGGTTTGGCTCAGTGGATAGAGCATCGGCTTGGGGACTGAAAGGTCCCGGGTTCGATTCCGGTCAAGGGCATATACTTGGTTGTGGGCACATCCCCAGTGGGGGGTGTGCAGGAGGCAGCTGATCAATGTTTCTCTCTCATCAATGTTTAACTATCTGTCTCTCTCTCTTCCTCTTTGTGAAAAATCAATAAAATATATTTTAAATATATATGTATATTATTGATTTTTTTTACAGAGAGAAAGGGAGATGGATAGAGAGTTAGAAACATCCATCAGCTGCCTCCTGCACAGCTCCTATTGGGGATGTGCCCACAACCAAGGTACATGCCCTTGACCGGAATCGAACCTGGGACCCTTCAGTCCGCAGACCGATGCTCTATCCACTGAGCAAAACCAGTTTCGGCAGGGTTGATTTTTTAAAAACGTTTTTAAAATTGATTTCTGGGACAGAGAGATAGAAACATCCATGATGAGAGAGAATCATGGATCGGCTGCCTCCTGCACGCCCCACACTGGGGACCAAGCCTGCAACCCGGGCTTGTGCCCTTGGCTGGAATCGAACCTGGGACCCCTCAGTCCCCAGGCTGACGCTCTACCCACTGAGCTAAACGGGCTAGGGCCAAAGCCCCTTCCCTTTAAGTCTGCGGCTCTCTTGGGGGCCCATCAGAGAGCGCCCCTCGGGTTCGAGAGGGGGGCAGACACCCCCTCCCCCCTGAGCCACCAAAGGCCTGAACTTGAAGCTTGAACCTTCGGAAGAAGCAGGACCTGAAACTGGATGAGACTTCGCAGAACCCACGGCGGCCTAGGTAGACGGCGGCGGTCCGACCAGCGCCCCCTGGCGTCTCCGCGGAGCTGGTGCAGTGCCGCCCAGCCGTCCCCCTTCGCACCGGGCTGCAGACGTGATGCTGGGAGGCCGGAGCCCGGTCTTCCTCCGACCCCCTCGCCCCCAAGACCCGGCCGGGCTAACGCCAAGGCTCTTGCAGGACACAGGGCCTCCCAGGGCCCCACCCCCACGCCCCACTCCTTCCGTCCTACCTGCGCTCCGGACGGTCCTGACCTCGTCGATATCCGCCCCCCGGGACGCGGCTCCCGGCGCTGTCCAAGGGCGCCCTCTGGCGGGGGTTCCCGGGAAGTGCAGGCGCACGTGGCCTAGGCTGCTGTGGGCGGGGCGGGAAAGACTCAGGGACCCTGGGGGAGCAGGGCTGAGGGTTTGGGGTCTGGATGGAGGGGACAGACGCGTAGATCTGGGCACCCCTTCCTCCCCCAGGCTCCTCGCTCCCTCTCAGCCTGTACGCAGGGCACCCAGGCGTGGGAGAGGCTCTCCTACCGGCTGGGAAACAAGCTCCAGGCCTAACTCTCACCTTCTGCTCTCCTGGTCTCCTTCGGAAGGCCCCGCGGAGAGTGAGGTGGGTGGGGCAGGCTGGGGGGACCTTTCTTCTTCTTCTTTAAGTATATATTTTATTGATTTTTTTACAGAGAGGAAGAGGAGGATAGAGAGTTAGAAACATCGATGAGAGGGAATCATTGATCAGCTGCCTCCTGCACACCCCCGACTGGGGATGTGCCCGCAGCCAAGGTACATGCCCTTGACCGGAATCGGACCTGGGGCCTTTCAGTCTGCAGGCCGGCGCTCTATCCACTAAGCCACACCGGTTTCGGCATTCCCCAGGCAGCAAATTCCCCAGGAAGTAAAAGTCCCTTCACAGTAGGCCTGAGGATCTCTTGGGGGTCCCATCAGTCTCATGAGAAATGCTCCTCAGATGTGACAGAGAGGGCTCACGCCTCCCGGGGTACCCTCCCTCAGCAGGAATCAGGGTCAACCGTTTCTTTTTTTAAATGAAGACATTTAAAGTTATATATATATATATATATATATATATATATATATATATATATAAAATCTTTTAGCCCTAGCCAGTTTGGCCCAGTGGATAGAGCAGCGGCCTGCGGCCTGAGGGGACTGAGGGTCCCCGGTTTGATTTCGGTGAAGGCCGCATGCCCGGGTTGCAGGCTTGATCCCTAGTAGCGGGTGGTGCAGGAGGCAGCTGATCAATGATTCTCTCTCATCATTGATGTTTCTACCTCTCCTTCCCAAAAATCAATTAAGTGGGGGGATAAAGGGGGAAGGGAAGAAAACGGATTATAAAATGGTGAGTTTTCATTTCATTTCATTTTTTCTTTTTTTTGCCAAAAGAAAAAAATAAACAAGGAAACATTCGTGTGTATTTTAAACACATCCAGAACAGGAGGGCTTTTCTCTGCCTCTCGGGGCGCCTGGGGGGGCGGGGCCAGCCCACGGGGCGGGCGGAGGGGCGTGTCCCTGCCCATCTCCGCAGCCTACACCGCAGCCCACCCGGGACCCCTCCAATCCGATCTCGGGGTCCCGGCACCTGCACGGACGGGAAGGTGGAGGCTGCCTTTGTCCCCCATCAGCGATGGGACCTGCCGGGGCCTCGCTTCCCTGAATCGCGCCGCTGGGTCTCCACGCTCCCGTTATTCGCGTGGCCCCACTGCGCGTGGCACCCCACAGCTCGCCGACCACGGAGCGCGGGGGGCCCGGCTGTGGAGGCACCGGGAGCAACAGGAGGAGGTGGATGCAGGGACCACAGAGGCTGCAAAGCACCCCCTGGAGGCTCCCGGGGCGGAAGGAAGGAAGGAAGGGAGGAAGGAAGGAAACAGGACGCGCTGGGCAGGATGGGGGGATGGGAAACGGGGGTCAGATTGGGGGTCAACAAAAGGCAGCGCTTTGAACCAGGCGAGGGGGAGGGGGCCCGCACGGGGCTGACAAGGGAAGAGGAACTCCTTTTCCGTTAACCGCGTATCCATTGGATTGCAACCGGGATTTCCGCTTGGGATGCGCTTCCTTCTCCACTCTCCTTCCTCCGCATTGGGGTGCATTTTGGAACTGCGCCCCGTTAGCCCGGGGCACGCAGACGGGCACTTCCACACCGGACGTGCGGGGCGCGGGGCGTGGGAACCGTTACTTCCGCGGGTCGGGGCGTCCCCAGGCCTCAAAGCGCGGCGCGGCGGTGATGGGCACGAGTCCAGGGCATTCTGAGCGCCTCACTCCCGCGGGACGTGGGATAAATCGAAAAAGTGTGACCAAACCCCCACGACCGACCGCGGCAGGACTCGAACCTGCAATCTTCTGATCCGAAGTCAGACGCCTTATCCATTAGGCCACGCGGCCACCCGAGATTCCGGGCCGTTTGGATCCGCTAAAAAGCCTCACGATCACGTTGGCGCCTTGGACCGACCCAACTGCTCCGCGAGCGGGGGGAGGCTGGAGCCCGACTCCCAGGGTTTCGCCGGGCGGGCGCACCCGGAAGTCTCCTTCTCCCCCCCCGCGGGCGGACCGGTCCACTTGCGGGCTTCCCATTGGCCGCGCGGGGGAGTCTCCCCGCCCGCCTCCCGGGGAAGCCGCGGGGCCCGTGCGCGGCGCAGACGGGAAGTCGCGGCGGCCGGCGGAGCGCGCGGGGGCGCGGGGAGGCCGCACGCCACCCCGAGGCTGCGTAGGCCGCGCGGGAGCCGCAGGCCCGGAGGCCCCAGGCGGACCGAGGTTTCCGCGGGTTCGGCGCCGGGGAGGCCGGGTCTCGGGGCGGCCGCGCGGCCCCTCCCTCTCCAGCCTGGGAGCTGGGCCCGGAGCAGGCGGGGGCGCCGCGGGGCACCTGCGGCCGGGCGGCCCGGCGTGGGTGGAGGCGGGCGGGCGGGGGGGGGGGGGTGGCCCGGCGAATAGCGGGTTCGAATCCGAGTGCTGTCACCTCCTGGCGCTAGGCCCTCGGGCCGCCGCGGCTTTGGCGATCGTGGCCGCCACCACTTACCGGGCTCGGCCCGAGGCCCCGCGACGTGTGCCCTTGTCGCCCAAACCAGCACCCTCCCCCCCCCCCCCGTAGGACAGAATCCCGAACCCCGTTTTAACGGAGCAGGGAGATCGGGGCCTAAGGCGCTTGTTGCCCAAGGTCACGCAGCCGCTGGGAGCCGGGCCCGGGCTTCCCACCCGCGTCCGCCTCCGGAATCTGGGTGCCTCCCCCGCCCCCCCGAGTTCCCCGAGGAGCCGACGTGAACCCCGGTTTACCCAGCGGGGGTGTCGGTAGCTCCCCAGCTTGTTTAGCTGAGAAGAGGCCCCTGGCGGCGCCTGGCACGGCGCCTGGCACGCAGGAAGCGCCCCGGGAAGAACAGGTGATGCGTGTGCAATAACACTTTCCACCCACCGCCTGTCTGTCTCCTCCAGGATTGCGGGCTGGACGGCAGGCATGGTCAGGCCCGTCTCCCTGCCGGGAAGACAGAGCCGGGACGCGTCTCCCTGCACGTCTTGCAGCCGCCGGTAAAAAAGCAGCCAAGCTGGAGCCCAAAGCCGGGGCTCCCCAATCCCAGCGGGGGGCGCCCTGCACCCACCATGAGCCGCCTGCTCTGGAGGACGGTGGCCGGCTCCGCCGCCGCAGGGCCCGGGCCGGGGCCGGGGCCAGCAGCTCCGGGGCGCTGGGCGTGCAGCTCCGGCTCCGGCCCCGGCCCCAGCGACGGGCAGCGGCAGCGGCAGCAGCAGCCGCCGCGGCCGGTGCCCTCCTCGGGGGACGCGCAGCTGCGGCACAACCCCTTGCACATCCAGATGCTCTCGAGGGGGCTCCACGAGCAGATCTTCGGGCCCGGCGGCGGCGGGGAGGCGCCCGGCGAGCCCGCGGTGCGCCGCAGCGTGCAGCACCTGCAGAGGCACGGGCTCTGGGGCCAGCCGGGCACCCCCCTGCCCGACGTGGAGCTGCGCCTGCCGCCCCTCTACGGGGGCAGCCTGGACGGGCACTTCCGCCTGCTGGCGCAGAAGCAGAGCCTGCCCTACCTGCAGGCGGCCCACTCGCTGCTGCAGGCCCGGCCGCCCCCCAGGCCCCCGAGCTGGGCCTGGGCGGAGGGCTGGACCCGGTACGGCCCCGGGGGGGAGGCCGCACCCGTGGCCACCCCCGAGGAGCGGGCCCTGGTGTTCGACGTGGAGGTCTGCTTGGCAGAGGGAACCTGCCCCACGCTGGCGGTGGCCATGTCCCCCTCGGCCTGGTGAGTGCGGGCTGGGGCTCGGGGTTGGGGTTGGGGGGCTGGATCGCGCATGTGGGGGGCCCATCTTACCAGCTTGGGTTCAAGGAGCATTTGCTGAGCTCCGTCCGTGCCTGAGCGTTGACCTAGGATCCGGGAGGTTGAGGTTGTGGGTTCGATTCCAGTCCAGGGCGCGTGCCGCGGGGTGGGCAGCCCATCAGTGATGCTCAGCATGGATGTTTCTATCTCCTTCTCCATCTTCCTTCCTCTCTGGAATCAGTAAAAATATATTTTTTAAAATAATGAAATAGGCCGAGACCGGTGTGGCTCAGTGGATAGAGCGTCAATCAGCCTGCAGTCTCAAAGGTCCCGGGTTCGATTCCGGTCAAGGGCATGTACATTGGTTGTAAAAAATCAATTAAAAAAGCCAAAGCTAGTTTGGCTCAGTGGATAGAGTGTCAGCCTGCGGACTGAAGGGTCCCGGGTTCGATTCCGGTCAAGGGCATGTACCTTGGTTGCGGGCACATCCCCAGTGGGGGGTGTGCAAGAGGCAGCTGTTCAATGTTTCTCTCTCATCGACGTTTCTAGCTCTCTATCTCCCTTCTTCTCTGTAAAAAATCAATAAAAATATATTTTTTAAAAAATCAATTAAAAAAAAAAAGAGACATTTAGCATCCTTGCTGCTCCCATAAATGCCAGACACCCCATCCCCTTTTCCAATGTTAGCATCTCCCTGCGCACCCCCAGTTTCGAAACACAGCCTCCCAAGCAGGCATTCCCCTCCCCACCCAAAGGTCTATCTAATCTCCTTTTATTTATTTATTTATTTATTTATTTTTATTTATTTTTTAAATATATTTTATTGATTTTGTACAGAGAGGAAGGTAGAGAGACAGAGAGTCAGAAACATCGATGAGAGAGAGTCATCAATCAGCTGCCTCCTGCACACCCCCCACTGGGGATGTGCCCGCAACCAAGGTGCATGCCCTTGACCGGGATCGAACCCGGGACCCCCCAGTCCCCAAGCCGACGCTCTATCCATTGAGCCAAACCGGTCCCGGCCTTTTATTTTTTTTAATTTTATTCTTTTTACTTTATTTGATTTTGTCCCTTTTCTTTTTAAGTCACTTTCTAAGTGCCACGCACCTTTCCCAAACAATGGTGGCAGTGCTGTCTGTCCCTCCTTCTTTTTCAGTCTTCTTTCCACGGTTAAAATACACTGTTGACAGCCTTCATACTTAGGGCCCGTCCCGCAGAAAAAGTTGGTTTATTTCTCTTGGAAGCGGGTCCTTTGTGAGGAAAGCTGCGCAGTGCTCACCGTGCAGCTGGGCACGGGGGCGGCGTGGCGGAGAGCAGTGCGGGGCCGTGTCTCCGATGACAATACGCTGAGATGAGAATCTCGGGGCTCACGTCACTGGGCGGTCACAGAGGGGGCACCGCCCAAGGAGGCCGCGGCCGAAAGGAAACGGTTGACAGGAAAGGCTTGTATTCTGATCCAGCGGAAGTCCCCTTTCCACTTCCGCCTCTTTCCTCTCCCAGCTTATTTATTGATTTATTTATTTTTAATATATTTTTATTGATTTTGTACAGAGAGGAAGGGAGAGAGATAGTTAGAAACATCGATGAGAGAGAGTCATCGACCAGCTGCCTCCTGCACACCCCCTACTGGGGATGTGCCCGCAACCAAGGTACATGCCCTTGACCGGAATCGAACCCGGGAACCTTCAGTCCCCAAGCCGACGCTCTATCCACTGAGCCAAACCGGTCCCGGCCTCTCCCAGCTTTTTTAAAGAAACATTTTATTGATTTTTTTTACAGAGAGGGAGGGAGAGGGATAGAGAGTTAGAAACATCGATGAGAGAGAATCATCGGCCAGCTGCCTCTTGCACGCCCCCCACTGGGGATGTGCCTGCAACCAAGGCACATGCCCTTGACCGGAATCGAACCTGGGACCTTTCAGTCCGCAGGCCGACACTCTAACCGCTGAGCCAAACCGGTTTCGGCCTGTGGGAGCTTTTGTAACCACCCCCAGCACATACCCCCGCCCTGCCCCGCCTGGCCTCGCTGTGAGGGTTAGAAACACCCATTGGGGCTCGCTGGTGTCCCCGCTGCCCGTGTGGCCTGGCCGCGGTGGGGGGGGGTGGCCGGTGTGGCTCAGTGGTTAAGGACGACAGCCTGTGGATGGGTGCTGGGGAGCAGAACGTGGAAGCCCCTTTGCTGAAGCCGCCTTCCTCTCCCCCCTCAGGTATTCCTGGTGCAGCCGGCGGCTGGTGGAAGAGCGTTACTCCTGGACCAGCCAGCTGTCGCCGGCTGACCTCATCCCCCTGGAGGCCCCAGCCGGCGCCGGGCCCGCCCCGCGGGACGGGCAGGAGCAGCTCGTGGTGGGGCACAACGTGTCCTTTGACCGGGCCCACATCCGGGAGCAGTACCGCATCCAGGTGAGGGCCCTGGGCTGGTCTCGGGGACGGGGACACACACACACACACACACACACACACACACACGCTGTCCGCCAGCCTGCTCCGGGCCTGGCTGTCACAGGACAGGGTGTGCCCTCCGGGTGTGGCACGGGACAGCTCAGCGGGGCTCTCTGCAGGCTCCGGGCCCCGCAGCCATGGACTAGTGGGGTGAGCTCCTCGGCACCCCTGAGCCTCAGTTTCCTTCTTTGTAGAAGGAGGGAGGGAACAGCAGCTGTCACAGAGGCCTGTTCGGAGGGTCAGGTACATGCCTGGTGTACAGTCGTGACAATTCTAAACTTTCTTTTGAAGTTATTTTTTTTAAAAACATATTTTTATTGATTTCAAAGAGGGAGGGAGAGGAGAGAGCGAGCTAGAAACATCAGTGATGAGAGAGAATCATTGATCGGCTGCCTCCTGCAGGCCTCCTACTGGGGACTGAGCCTGCAACCCGGGCATGTGCTCCTGACCGGAATCAAATCTGGGGACCCTTCAGTCCGTAGCAGGCCGACGCTCTATCCACTGAGCCACACCGGCCAGGGCTAGCTGTAACAGTTCTTAACTCTGTGAAGATGCCTTATCATCGTGTTCTCATGACAGCCCGGGGGAAGGGCAGCTGAGGGTGCTGAGGCTCAGCCTTGCCTACTTGCTCAGGGGTTGCACCTGCCAGCTCAGTAGGCCTTGCTCTGGCCACTCCGTCCCCAGGGTGCCCCTCCGCGCTGTGCTGGGTGCTGGGGAGGACCTGGGCGCTGGGATCCAGCCGGGTCTGCACCTTCGGGATGGCTAGAACCCGCCCCGGTCAGGGTGCGGGCGTGCACAGCGGCGCGGGGAGCTGTGCGACGGGGAGGGAGCGGGGTGCGGGGCCTCAGCCTCGGCCTGTCCCCAGGGCTCCCGCATGCGCTTCCTGGACACCATGAGCATGCACATGGCCATCTCGGGGCTGAGCAGCTACCAGCGCAGCCTGTGGATGGCGGCCAAGCAGGGCAGGCACAAGGCCCGCCAGGCCGCGCAGCGAGCCCCGAAGACCCAGAGCAAAGGCAGCGGCCCGGCGGTGAGGACGCGCTGGGGGGGTTGGGGGGAGGTCCGGGCCCCCCCCCTCCCCTCCGCTGCCCTCCTCGCGGGCCGAGGCCGAGCAGAGCGCCGTGCCCCTTGCTCCGGCCCCAGGTCTCCTCCTGGGACTGGCTGGACGTGAGCAGCGTCAACAACCTGGCGGACGTGCACGGCCTGTACGTGGGGGGGCCGGCCCTGGAGAAGGAGCCCCGCGAGCTCTTCGTCAAGGGCAGCATGACGGACGTCCGGGACAACTTCCAGGTGCGGGGGGGAGGGGGTGCGGGGGGTGCGGGGGTGCAGGGGGGAAGGGGTGCGGGGGGGGGGAGGGAGTGCGGGGGGGAGCAGGGGGTGTAGGGGGGAGGGGGTGCGGGAGTGCAGGGGGGAGGGGGTGCGGTGGTGCAGGGGGGAGGGGGTGCAGGGGGGAGGGGGTGTAGGGGGGTGCGGGGGTGCAGGGGGAGGAGGTGCGGGGGGTGGGGGTGCGGGGGTGCAGGGGGGACGGGGTGCAGGGGGCGCGGGGGGCTCCGGGGGGAGGGGGTGCGGGGGTGCAGGGGGAGGGGGTGCAGGGGGTGTGAGGGGAGGTGGCGCAGGGGGCGCGGGGGGAGGGGGTGCGGGGGTGCAGGGGGGACGGGGTGCGGGGGCGCGGGGGGCTCCGGGGGGAGGGGGCGGCAGAGGCCTGACCCCGGCCGTGGCCGTGGCCGTGGGGCGGCCGCCCACCCAGCCTTCCTGTCGCCCGGGCAGGACCTGATGCAGTACTGCGCCCAGGACGTGTGGGCCACCTACGAGGTCTTCCGGCAGCAGCTGCCGCTCTTCCTGGAGAGGTGAGCGCGGCGGGAGCCGTCGGGGCGCGGGGCGGTCCTGGGCCCTTCGGGGCTGGAAGAGGGGAGCCGCCCTGTCCGCGGGCCCCGGACGCTGGGTGTCTGCGGGCCCTGCAGGGAGGCTGCGGGCTGAGCTGGAGCTTCCCGTGCGTGCGCCCCGTTTTTTTTTTAAGCACCCAGTGCTCAGGGCTTCCGGTCCGACCCAGGGTTCTCGCTACATAGTGTCTTCTGTACAAACACACTTTATCTTTTTTTTTTCCTTTTCTTTTTTCCGTTTTTAAATACATTTTTTACAGAGAGGGAGGGAGGGAGAAAGGAAGGGAGAGGGAGAGATTTTGAAACATTGTTGAGAGAGAAACATCATCCATCAGCTGCCTCCTGCACACTCCCTACTGGGGATGTGCCGGAAACCAAGGTACTTGACCGGAATCGAACCCGGGGACCCTTCGGTCTGCAGGCCGATGCTCTATCCACTGAGCCAAACCGGTGAGGGCCACACTTTGTCTTTTATACTGTGTTTTTACTGTATCTTTTTTTTGTTTTTTTTTGTTAATCCTCAACTGAGGATATTTTTCCATTGATGTTTAGAAAGCGTGGAGAGAGAGAGAGAGGGAGAGAGAGAGAAAGAGAAACATCGATGTGAGAGAGACATGTCGATTGGTTGCCTCCTGCACCTGCTCTAGCCAGCGTCAGGATCGAGCCTATGACCAAGGTACGTGCCCTTAACCACACTTGAACCTGGGACCCTTTCTGCAGGCCGACGCTCTATCCACTGGGCCACACCGGCTAGGGCTTTACTGTCTCTCTTCCATGCTGAGACGTTCAGACACACAAATGCTTGCCGCTGTGTTAGCGTTGCCTCCAGCGTTTCAGCTGCCTCCTGCAGACCCCCCACTGGGGATGTGCCCGCAACCAAGGTACAAGCCCTTGACCGGAATCGAACCCGGGACTCTTCAGTCTGCAGGCCGACGCATGACAGCTCTGGAGCCGGAGCCTGAGCTGTTTTAGAGCCCAGGTGGGTGGGGGGCCGGGCCATCTCGGTTTGTGGGTGTCCCTGCCGTGTCCGCACGGTGGCTGTCACCTAGCAACACCTCTCTCAGAACGTGCACATGACCGAGTCCGTTTTATGGACGAAGGGAGCGAGGCTCAGAGGGGACGCGGTTCCCAGACCCCCGTGGCCAGAGAGCCTGATGGTTTGAGCCCCGTCTGTGTGGCCGCAGAGCTGAGCTTTGCCCGGGACGGGGATCGGACCGACGCCTTCCTCCCGCGATCGTGTGTGGCAGCCCCGGTGTGTGCCCGCCCCCCAGGTGTCCCCACCCGGTGACGCTGGCCGGCATGCTGGAGATGGGCGTGTCCTACCTGCCCGTCAACCAGAACTGGGAGCGCTACCTGGCGGAGGCGCAGAGCACGTACGAGGAGCTGCAGCGGGAGATGAAGAAGTCGCTCATGGACCTCGCCAACGACGCCTGCCAGCTGCTGTCCGGGGAGAGGTAGCGGCCGGGCGGGACCGGGCGGGCGGGGCACGGCCGGGGGCTGGCTCTCGGCGTGGCCTCAGCGCTGCCCGCGCCGACCGGCAGGTACAGAGACGACCCCTGGCTCTGGGACCTCGAGTGGGACCTGCAGGAGTTCAAGCAGAAGAAGGTGAAGAGGGCGAAGAGGAAGGAGCCGGCCGCCGCCAGCGATGTCCCCGCCGCGGCTGCTGGGGCCCCTGGCGATGCCCAGGACCAGGAAGGTGGGCGCTCGGGCAGGAGGTGGGCGGAGACGGGCCTTGGGACAGTGCCGCTCCCGCCTTCAGAGGCTGGGCCGGTCTGTCTGGGACCCTCCCCTGGTTCTGACCGCCCCCCCTCCCTGCCCCGCAGACCCCGGCCCCCCCAGCGAGGAGGAGGAGCTGCAGCGCGCGGTCGCGGCCCGCGCCTGCCTGGAGCAGCTGAAGGGGACCACGGAGCTCCTGCCCAAGCGGCCGCAGCACCTTCCTGGGCACCCCGGGTGAGCCCTGGCCCCTTCCCGTCCCAGGGCGCCCTGCTCCGGGCCCCCCGCACGGGGAGGCCCGCTGCTGTTGGTGCCTGCTGCCGCCGCGCCTGCTCTCAGCTGGTGGCCTCTGCCCGGCTCCCTGAGCACCTCTGTGTGCCGCCCGGCAGCCCGGGGGACCCCAGCTCCTCCTTCCCGGAGCACCTTCACCCCGCGTTGCCAGGCACGCAGACCAGGGGGAGTGCCTGACTGCCTGGGGCAATCAGGGAAGGCTTCCTGAAGGAGGTGACCCTTCACTGAGCCTCGCAGAGGGGCGGAGTTGGGAGAATAGGGGCAGCCAGGGTGACCGGCAAGCGAGAGACAGCTCTGATGACCCTGGAGTGTCCCGAGAACCGAGGCGGGGGTAGGGGGGGTGGAAGAGAAGGCGCAGGACAGATCTGCTTGTTGCTATGGGCGGTGGCCCTGCAGGACAGGGAGTGCCCTGGGCAGGCCTGGCCCCTGGCTGCAGACAGTCCAGGGGGACCTTTCAGTGATCCTGCGGCCTCCACGGGGGTCCAGGCCGCTTCCCAGAGAGAGAGTGGAGCGGAGGCCTTGGCCTTGGCCTTGGCGGGCGGGCGGGCACGTCCCCGGAGAGAGCCCGCCTGGCAGTCACACGTGGCCCTTCTCCTCCGGCACAGGTGGTACCGGAAGCTCTGCCCCCGGCTGGATGACCCCGCCTGGACGCCGGGCCCCAGCCTCCTCAGCCTGCAGATGCGCGTCACGCCCAAGCTCATGGCGCTGACCTGGGACGGCTTCCCCCTGCACTTCTCGGAGCGGCACGGCTGGGGGTACCTGGTGCCCGGGCGGCGGGACAACCTGGCTCAGGCGCCGCCCGCGGGGGTGGCCTGCCCCTACAGGTGAGGCTGCGGCTGGGCACGGCGGGAAGGCCAGCTCGGGGACCCCCCCGGGCTGTGTCACTTGCGGTTTAGCCGCCCACTTCTGCTCCGGGCTGGCTCTGAGGACTAACCGCGGGGGATCGTGGGAGGCCCCGGCCCAGGGTGGGCGCCCTAACCAGAGTCGCTGCTGCTCCGGTCCAGAGCCATCGAGTCCCTGTACGGGAAGCACTGCGCCGAGCAGGGGAAGCGGCAGCCGGAGCCGCAGGCGGCGCCCCTGGCCGAGGAGTTCCTGTTCAGCGAGAGCAGCGCCCAGTGGCAGATGGTGAGGGCGGGCGCCGCGCCCTGCGTGGGAGGGGGCACGGGCGTGCCCAGCTCTCACCCGGCTGGCGGGCCGACCCAGCCTCCTGCCTCACCCCTGGGTACCCGGGCCCATCCAGGTGGAAGAGCTGGGCTGCCTGGAGGTGCAGGATGAGGCCAAGGCGGACGGCGTGGAGGCGGCAGTCCCGGGACAGCCCCCAGCGCCGGTGAGTGGGGCGCATGCTCAGTCCCCGGGGGTTGGCAGGGTCCTGGCGGCCGGGACCTCCTTACACCCGAGCATCAGCTCTCCACCAGCACCCCAGAGGTCCTGCCTTCGCGGCCCCACTTTTGTGGGAAGGCCCGGGAGGAAGCCGGAGACCTGTGGCGGAGACCTGTGGCGGGCCGGCCTGCCCCACCCCCTGCCCCGGCCCCACCCCCTGCCCCGGCCCCACCCCCTGCCCCACCCCCTGCCCCGGCCCTGCCCCTGCCCCGGCCCCACCCCCTGCCCCGGCCCCACCCCCTGCCCCACCCCCTGCCCCGGCCCTGCCCCTGCCCCGGCCCCACCCCCTGCCCCGGCCCCACCCCCTGCCCCGGCCCCACCCCCTGCCCCGGCCCTGCCCCGGCCCAGCGTCCCAGGCCCCCGCCCCACCCCCTGCCCCGGCCCTGCCCCGGCCCAGCGTCCCAGGCCCCCGCCCCACCCCCTGCCCCGGCCCTGCCCCGGCCCAGCGTCCCAGGCCCCCGCCCCACCCCCTGCCCCGGCCCTGCCCAGGCCCAGCGTCCCAGGCCCCCGCCCCACCCCCTGACCCGGCCCTGCCCAGGCCCAGCGTCCCAGGCCCCCGCCCCACCCCCTGCCCCGGCCCTGCCCAGGCCCAGCGTCCCAGGCCCCCGCCCCACCCCCTGCCCCGGCCCTGCCCCGGCCCAGCGTCCCAGGCCCCCGCCCCACCCCCTGCCCTCGCAGAAGGCAGGTGCCGGGGCAGGACCTGATCGAAGTGTGTGGCCCCACAGACGGGGGATGGCGGCCCCCAAGCCAGCCAGCCCGCCTATCACCACGGCAACGGGCCTTACCACGACGTGGACATCCCCGGCTGCTGGTTCTTCAAGCTGCCACACAAGGTGCGTGTCCTGGTTGGCGCCCGTCCGTCTGTCCGTCCGTGTCCGTGCTCAGGGCTCCCGGCAGGCAGGCCGCCGGTGGCCGTGGTGGGGCCCAGCACGCTTCTCAGGACGAATGGTGCCATCTGGGCCGGTGGTTCCTGCAGAAACCGGGCGGGCAAGGCCGTGCCAGGTGCTGGCACCGAGTCTGCTGGCTCCGGGCCGCGAGGCAGAGCCCAAGCGCACAGGGCACCGGGGCCCCAGCCAGGGGCCTGCCACCCGCCCCCAGCCCCCGCTCCCGTCACCCCCCAGGACGGCAACAACTGCAACGTGGGCAGCCCCTTCGCCAAGGACTTCCTGCCCAAGATGGAGGACGGCACCCTGCAGGCGGGCCCGGGAGGCGCCAGCGGGCCGCGCGCCCTGGAAATCAACAAGATGATTTCTTTCTGGAGGAACGCCCACAAGCGGATCAGGTGGGCGCCGCGGGGCACGGGCTTGCCCGTCTGCCCCTGGCAGGTTCCCGCAGCCTGGGCTGCCTCCCCCAGGGCCCCTGACTCGGCCTGTGCTGAGCGGACAGCCCAGCTGCCCCGCTTACAGAGGATGGTACTGTAGGACCCCGTACCCCCTCCCACCCCCCAGCCAGCTCTTAAAGGGCCCCTGCGTGTAACTGCTGGAGCCAGGGGTGTGCTGAGCACCAGGCCATCCTCTCTCGGGGCTGGCATGCTAACTGATTCACCCCGAAGGCTGGTCCCGGGTAGGGGCCGCCCTCAGCCCAGTGCGGGACGAGCGCCGATGGCTCCCGCCTGTCCTGAGCGTGGGCCAGGCTGCGGGTGGATACCACATGGGTTCTCAGGTGGCACGGGCTCCCGCCTGGTAGACCCTAGGGCCCCAGGTGGCCGCACCAGGGCCCACCCTGAGGCGGGAAGAGGATGGGGCTGGGTAGGAGCAGGCACGGCCAGCAGCCGGAAGCTGGGCAGCGAGGCCCGCGGGAAGGGTTGGGGGCTGTGCTGAGCCTCGGCCCGTCTGCCCCCCAGCTCCCAGATGGTGGTGTGGCTGCCCCGGTCGGCTCTGCCCCGCGCTGTGACCAGGTATGGCCTGCCCAGCGGCTGGGGGACGGGAGTGGGGGCGGGCGGTCCTCGGACCTCAGCAGGCTGCTGAGGCTGTGCTCTCCCCTCCCCGCGCCCCCCCCAGGCACCCCGATTACGATGAGGAGAGCCGCTACGGGGCCATCCTGCCCCAGGTGGTGACGGCCGGCACCATCACCCGCAGGGCTGTGGAGCCCACGTGGCTCACAGCCAGCAATGCCCGGGTACGCGCCACCCGCGCCCCTGGTCCCTGCCTGCCCTCTCCGACGTGGCCAGAAACGGGGCTGCAGAGGGCCTTCGAGATCGGGGTCAGGCACAGGCCAGCCATCTCCAGGAAGCGTGCCTGTTCTGGCACCTGCTGCCGGCGACACGGACAGGCGCGATGCCACAGCCGTGTGGCTAGAGGGGGCCGGTGCAGAGGGGGGAGGCCCTTACCCGCCAGCTGCTGCCCCGGCTGGAGTGGGTACACGTCTCAGGGGCGTCTCTCCCTGCAGCCCGACCGCGTGGGCAGCGAGCTGAAGGCCATGGTGCAGGCCCCGCCCGGCTACGTCCTGGTGGGCGCCGACGTGGACTCGCAGGAGCTGTGGATCGCGGCGGTGCTGGGCGACGCCCACTTCGCGGGCATGCACGGTGAGCGGGAGCGGGGCCGCACGGCCGGCACGGCCGGCAGGGGAGGGAGCCCGCTGCGAGGCAGGCCGGGCCTCGTTCCTGAGCCCCCTCGCCCCCCTTCCGGCCCCCAGGCTGCACGGCCTTCGGGTGGATGACCCTGCAGGGCCGCAAGAGCAGGGGCACCGACCTGCACAGCAAGACGGCCGCCACCGTGGGCATCAGCCGTGAGCACGCCAAGGTCTTCAACTATGGCCGCATCTACGGCGCCGGGCAGCCCTTCGCCGAGCGCCTGCTCATGCAGTTCAACCACCGCCTCACCGCCCAGGAGGCCGCCGAGAAGGCCCAGCAGATGTACGCCGTCACCAAGGGCCTGCGCAGGCGAGTTCCTGTCCCTCGTTCCCACCCCACCCCTACCCCGCCCCGCCTCAGGGGCTCCTACCCTTCCCTGCCCGTCTGCCCGTCTGCCCGCCCTCCGTTACCTGGCTCTCCTCCTCCACACCGTGACCGAGCTGCAGGGCGGCTCATCCCTGGGCTGTGACATTTAAGTCAGCCTCAAATAGGTTTCCTCAGAGGGTTAATTCAGTCGTCCCGTCCTGCCCTGGCCGGTGTGGCTCAGTGGGTAGAGCGTCGGGTTCGATTCCGGTCAGGGGCACATGCCCGGGTTGCAGGCTCGATCCCCAGCAGGGGTGTGCGTCTCTGTCTCTGTGCCCACTTCTGGCTCAGATGCGAGCCCGTGGGGGCAGGCAGGGGCCCGGTGCTTGTGGTGGGCGCTCCTGGGCCGGGGCTGGGCACGGGCGTGACGGCGGCGACCCGCCCCCAGGTATCGGCTGTCCGACGAGGGCGAGTGGCTGGTGAGGCAGCTGCGCATCCCGGTGGAGAGGACCGAGGACGGCTGCGTCTCCCTGCGGGATCTGCGCAAGATCCAGAAGGAGGCGTCGAGGAAGTGAGGCCCCCCTGCGTGGGGGGGAGGAGGGGGCGCCCCAGGAGAGCCGGGATGAGCGGACGCGGAGGGACGATGCTGTTCCTGGCCCCCAGGTCCCGCGGGAGGAAGTGGAACGTGGTCGCGGAGCGGCTGTGGACGGGGGGCACGGAGTCGGAGATGTTCAACAAGCTGGAGAGCATCGCCACGGCCGCCGAGCCGCGCACGCCGGTGCTGGGCTGCCGCATCAGCCGGGCCCTGGAGCCCGCGGTGGCGCAGGGGGAGGTGCGGCTCCGGGGGCGCGGGAGGTCCCGGGACGGAGGAGGGAGGGAGGCAGGCACGGAGCCCTCACGGTGCCCGCCCTCCCCCCCCAGTTCATGACCAGCCGGGTGAACTGGGTGGTGCAGAGCTCGGCGGTGGACTACCTGCACCTCATGCTCGTGGCCATGAAGTGGCTGCTGGAGGAGTTCGCCATCGAGGGCCGCTTCTGCATCAGCATCCACGACGAGGTCCGCTACCTGGTGCGGGCGGAGGACCGCTACCGCGCCGCCCTGGCCCTGCAGATCAGCAACCTGCTCACCAGGTGGGGGCGCCGCCGGGCCGGGCCGTGCCGGGCCGGGCCGGGGGGCGTCCGGGTGCCCTCTCCCCGGAAGCGGGGGCTGTGGCTTCTCTCTGTGAGGGTCTGAAGGCCGGCCTTCAGCGCCTCAAGGTCCCTCCTCGGTCTGAAGGGGCCGCGGGCCAGATCGCTGACACGGTGAGCAGGCAGCTCAGGGGCCGTGCTGCCCAATGGCGGCCCTCGATGGCGCCCCCTCGGGGCACACACCCCTCCTGTGTGTGTGTGAGCGCCTCCTGGTGCCACGGGCTTTGACTCCGACTCCTGACGGCATCGCACGTGGCTGATGGGGAAACTCAAATGTGGCTGTAAAATAACTTATTATACCTTATACATATGGGGTGGCATTTTCTCATAGAATTTGACGTCCATGGTTGAAAGAAATGACAGCGCAGGTCCATATTAGTCTGCCACTCCAGCAGTGTGGGAGCCACGCTCTCCCCGGATTAACAGGCACATGAGTGTTTATCATACGTGGCACCGGCTCCATGCCCTCCGCACTGTATCCCAGGGGGCTCTGCGTAACGAGCTAACGGAAGTCCTTGATGCTGAAGTAATCGAGGGAGGTTGTTACGTCAGCACCGGGTGCCGTCCCCGCATCCGGGTCTCCCTGTGGGCGTGGGGAGGCGGCGGCTGGCCGCGGGGGCTTGCGGGGTGCAGGCCGCCCCTCCGCGGTGCCGGTGCCTGGTGCGGGCGCTCACAGGGCATTGCTGAGGAGGCCGGTCTCTTGCAGGTGCATGTTTGCCCACAAGCTGGGTCTCAACGACCTGCCCCAGTCAGTCGCCTTTTTCAGTGCCGTCGACATTGACCGGTGTCTCAGGAAGGAAGTGACCATGGATTGTAAAACGCCCTCCAACCCGACCGGGATGGAGCGGAGATACGGGATTCCCCAGGGTGAGCACACGCCTTCGTTCCTCTCGTTATGGGGGAGGGGGGTTCGAGGTGCCCTGGAAGCCCGGGCACCAGAGGGCGAGCCCGCTCTTAGCAAGCAGGCGGGCTACGTGTTTACAACGTGCCCGGGCCCCCCGTGAGCCACAGGGGCCGCTCCGGTTCTCCCCTCTGCACCTCACTCTCACCAACCACACCAGCCATGTTTAACCGTTTATTGTGCAAAATCAAAGTGCATGCTTAGGTGAAAGACACGGAGCCCTGCACGCCAGTCACAAAGCCTCCTTTCTACAGAAAGCGAATCTAAGACGGTCCTTTTGTACAGAAAGCTCAGGGGCCTCCATGTGCAATGGGCCTCCCCCCCACCCCACCGCCCCCCCTCCCCGGGCTCAGGGCCCAGGACGGGGTCGGAAGCCGCGTGCTCTCTTGCAGGCGAGGCGCTGGACATCTACCAGGTTCTGGAACTCACCAAAGGCTCCCTGGAGAGGCCGTGAGGCGGATCGCTCCCGTGGAGCTCACTCTCAGGCTCTCGGCTGCGCTGTGCCAGGAGCGGCCCCGCGGGAGGGCCGCCTGCCAGGGAAGGCGCAGCGGCTTCGACGGGTTCAGGCCAGGCCGGCGGCGCGGGCTGTCGGACGAGGGGCGGTGTTGCTTGTCGGGCGGACGGGAAGCAGAAGCCCCAAAGTGCACATTAACTCAGGCATTTCGTTTCCTTTCTCCTCTTCTTCTTGGCCGGTTCTTTGTTCTGGTCCCCGTGCTCTGACGCAGCGTCCTAGGGGAAGGAACGCCCTGCTCAGAGGCCCGGAAATAAACTCAGATCCTTTATCTTCTCACCGGGCCTGCGAGTGCGCTTCCTTCCTTCCCCGCCCGCCGCCGAAGGGGGAGGGAAGCCTGGGCCGAGGGAGGCAGCGCACGCTTTGTCTCGGACCTTTGTAACCGGGGAGGTGCCGGGACAGGATGGCGGAGGAGCCCCAGATGCTACAAAGCGCTCCCCTCCCGGGCGAACTAGGTCAAGGGAGTGGCCAGGCAGGGGCGCCATGGCCTGCAGGGCTCAGTGTGGGGGTGCAGGAGTTCTGAGCAGCCGGAAATCAGTTTATCCACCTCTGGGCCCTGCTTCTGAGATGCTGCAGGCCCGGGCTGTGCTATAACACAGGGTTTCCCAAACTTTTGACATATGGGTACCCCTTCTATAATTTCCGTAATGCTGAAGACCTCTCGTGCTCATGAGAACGTAGAATTAGGCGCAGCTAAGCACGGTGCAGTGCGTATCCCCACCAAACTCCGGTGCAATGCGTACCCCCACCAAACTCTCCCCGTACCCCTGGGGGTCCGCGGACCGCACTGGGAGACTGCAGAAAGCAAAGGGGCGGAACCGGGTCCGGAGCCAGGATGCTGGGGCCGGGCAGTCAGCTCCCAGGCTTCACCCGCAGACGGACCTCGCTTGTCACCGCCCCCTCCTGGAAACGTGTGCCCCGAACGCGCACAAGTGTGGGCGCCTGGGTGTGGCTCAAGGCTGTGACCCTCCTCTTGAGAGGTTGTGTCTCGGCCTGGCGGCCTTCCGGCCCATTCTGCCTGCCCATTCTTCCGGCCCATTCTACCTGCAAGGTTCCTGCCTCCCCCATTTTCCCGCGGTGGCTCCCAGGCTCCCAGCAGCCTTTGGGAAGGCGGCGGGACTCCGGCCCCCGGCGGGAAGCAGACACTGACCTCTCTGTTCTCCTCGTCGGCGTTCTCCTCCTCCTCCTCCTCCTCCCGGAGCAGCATGTCCAGCACGTTGCCCTTGATCTTGAAGTCCCGCGAGGTGCTGAGCTTGATGTGCTGCATCAGGTTCACCTGGACGGACGGAAGCGCAGCACATGCTCCCGCAGCAGCACCCACAGCCGCCCCCACACCCCCAGTTCCTCCCTAACAGGCACATGCCTGGCCCTGCCTGCCCACCAGTTTTTTTTTCTTAAAATAGACTTTTGTTGATTTCAGGGAGGCAGGGAGTGGGAGAGAGAGAAACATCAATGATGAGAGAGATTCACTGATCGGCTGCCTCCTGCACGCCCCCTACTGGGGATGGAGCCTGCAACCCGGGCACGTGCCCTGACCGGGAATCGAACCATGACCTCCTGGTTCCTAGGTCAATGCCCTGAGCCACGGCGACGGGACTCCACTAGTTTCCTACGTGACGTTAGGATTCAGGCCCCAGTCCCCCCCGCGGCCCGGCTGCGTCAGCGGCAGGCCCCTCCGGGTAAATGGGCGGGCAGAGGAGGACAGCGTGCCTACCTTGGACCTCTTGGAAAGGAAGATGAGGAACTTCTCATACTGCTCGATGGCGAAGATGAGGTTGGGGATGGGCTTGGTTTCCCGAAGAACTCTGGCCTTCAGGAGAGGAGCCCAAGTTCAGGTTCAAGGTTCCTGAGGCGGTTGGTCCTTGAAAGCTGTCAGAGCTGCCCACCTAAGCTCTCTGGCCGTCCCACCTCACCCAAGGACTTGAATGCCAGCAGAGAGCACGCCGAGTCCTTACTCTTACAACCCTAAGTGCTTGCTGGTACCGAGAGGCTGGCCAGGGGAGGGCCATCGGGAGAACTGTGGTTGACTCCCTTCTTACTGATTTCAGAGGAACGGAGAGGGAGACAGAAACATCAATGAGGAGAGAGAATCACGGGTCGGCTGCCTCCACGCCCCCCATTGGGGATCAAGCTGGCAATTCACGCATGTGCCCTTGGCCAGAATTGAACCAGAACCCTTCAGTCTGCAGACTGACACTACCCACTGAGCCACACCAGCTAGAGCTAACTCGATATTAAGACTGCACTGGCTCTACTTCCTTTCATTAATTTTCACTACTGAGATTAAGTTCCCGTTGGCGTTACAGCTTGTAGATCATCTCAGTCGTTTTTCATGGACATACATATGCTTCTATGTAGTACACCGCTCCACCCCCAAATGAGGGCACTTCTCGTGATTTTCCTTTTTTAAAAATACTATCTTGGCAGCAGTATTTCATTTTTTCAAGTCTGCGTAGTAGTCTGCAGTGTAAACGTACTAAACCCATTTACTGGTCCTTAGTGACAGCATCCTAAAGGTGGAATCACTGTCCAGTGTGTGTGTGATCTAAAACCCCGCGGGTCCTGCCTCCCTGCCCGAGGCAGAAGCCGCGCCTTCAGCTCTCGCCCACTTTTCCTCAAAGGATCCCCCCAGAGCGCGCCGCAAGCTATTTCTATTTTTAAAGCCAGAGCTGGACATTTCCTGGCGCTTCCTCAATAAAGCGCACGTTTTCTGGTTCAGAGGAGGAACGATGAGACCCGTTAGCCGAGAAGCAGCCGCACACAGTTCTGTAAGGGCGCGGAGGTACAACTCCTACCACACAGCCACCCCGTCCCCTGTGCGGTCCCACTGTGCGTGAGCACATCCGACTGTGCAACCGTCCGTCACCCCTTAGGAATAAGTACTTGAGCATCTTCATGCCCACAAGGCAGCCTGCAGCCCCTCAGCAGGCGCCTCCCAGTCTCCACTCCCACCCCAGCTCCCGGCGGCCACGAGCCTCTCGGTCTGTCCCCTTAGACTTGCGCGGTCTCGTCCCCGTGACGCTTCCGCCAGCAGGCACACGAGCGAGGGCGCCGTGCTTACCATGGCCACAGCCCCGGCAGCAGCGGGCGGCTTCTTCTTCCCTCCGGGGCACGGCGGGCTCCGGCTCCTCTTGTTCTGGAACGGAAACCATCCCCTTACTGCTGCCCGGACAGCTGGGCACGGGGACCCCCGAGGGCACCGAGTGGCTAAGGCGCTACCATGCAGCTGGTGTGGAAGAGGGCAAACACGTGACACCTACAGCCCTCCCCACTCCCGGAAGGTTTGCAATCTTTTTTAAAAAAAATATATATTTTTATTAATTTTTTTTAGAGAGAGGAATAGTTAGAAACATCGATGAGAGAGAATCATCGATCAGCTGCCTCCTGCACACCTCCCACTGGGGATGTGCCCGCAACCAAGGTACATGCCCTTGACCGGAATCGAACCTGGGACCTTTCAGTCCCCAGGCCGATGCTCTATCCACTGAGCCACACCGGTTTTGGCGAGGTTTGCGATCTTGCTCCTGGAACTAGCACGGGAGGTGAGGGCAGGACCGAGGTGGCCGCACCAGGCCAGGGACAAAAAGCGACAGTTCAAGGAGGGGTGTGGCTGAAAGGGTCCCCGAAAGGAGAGGAAGCTGGAGAGGCAGATCCCGGGCCCGAAGCCTTCCCGCCCGGAGCCAATCGCCAGCTGTGACTTCTAAGCCATGTGGTCACACGCTGGACAAGGGTTTCAGGTCCCAGGACACTGCTCATTGCTAACCGGAGACCAAAGAGCTGGGGGAAGCAGGCACGGAAGAAGGGGACAGGAAGCATAAGGTTCTGATAAGGCGGAGCTGAGATGCAGAGAAGCCGCCCTGGGGGAGGCATACAGGCAGGAGCCTTCACCTCCAGGGAGTGCTATGCCTCCTAGGCCCAGACACACCGCCCTGGGGGCAGGTCAGAGGATGAGACTCTGAGCCCCGGAGCCACGTGAGAGCGGGAGGGGCTGTAAGAGTGAACCGTTCTCTGTGTCTGACAGACACAATGCCAGGGCTGACCGGCAGATCCAGAGCGAAGGATGAATGGGTCACTCTGACACACGTTTCATGACAGAGAAGGCTAAGGGGCTGCTCGGCTATAGCAACCAAACAGCCTGACTGCCCGCCTCCTGAGGCTTTAACCTCTAGACACTCACTGATAGCAGGATAAACATCCTTGAGAAAGCAGTTGCTCCTACAAGGCCGGGTCTAAAGACTAAATAGAATCTAGTAAAGCACCCCGGGGCCTCGGACTTGTTTGGAAAAGTCAAGGCAGGGAAAGCCGCCTTCAGCAAGGTCTCCCTAGAGTAAGGTGACCAGACAGTCCCGCTTTTGGCGGGGCAGTCCCGGTTTTTAACCATTTGTCCGAAAGTCGGGACTTGTTTAAACGCTGCGGGGCGCGGGACAAATGGTTAAAAATCAGGACATCTGGTCACCTTACCCTAGAGGCCCGGGCCCGTTGGGAGAATCCTCCGTCCAGACTTTCCAGCCACGTCCCGTGCTTCCCTACGACGAACCCTGATTTTTCTGCGAAGTACTCCCTCTGAGAGCAGTGTTTGCTGTGGGTCAGCTGACTTGCAAGGCTTTAAGTCAAACCCAGACGGGAAAGGGGGACAGACCGAGAGGGTGCACAGACCGGCCCCGGTGTGCGACTCCCCGACGGGGCTGCTCTCCTCTGTCCGAGCGCGGTCCTTCTTCACTGGCTCGTTGCTACGCGACTCGCAGGCCCATGGGATCGAATCCTCCGGAAATAAACCAAGTTGCTGAGCCCAGCACTCGTTCCTTCCCTGCTCTAAATGCAAGCCTATTGGACGTGTCTCTCACCCAATCAGACGCCTTCTCCTTGCTGCCAAGATCTCAGGCCCTGGCTTGGCCTCCTTGGCACCCCGGGCTTGTGGTAAGAAACGGCACGTACGCTCAAGCGACCACGCAGGCCCGGGGAAGCCCGCTCCCCGGGAGCTCGCCTATGGCGGCCTCTGAGCCACTTACCTGCACGTAGGAGATGAAGGAATAGCACACGGGGGTCAGGTGGGAACCTGACAGCTTCACCTGCAGCAAAGGGAGAGGAGGCTGACGTAAGCGCAGGAGTAAAATAGCTCCCCCCACTCCCGAGAGGGGCCTTCCCAGCTCACCAGCTTCTCCATGATCTTTGGGATTCCTCTGGCGCTCCGACACACCTGGAGATACTAAGGAAAGATTCTCGGGTTTAGTGTAGCATAACACTAACGGTACAGAGACTTAGTCTTCCCTCCTCAAAGCTCCTAGCTCCACCAGCAACAGGAGAGGAAAGGGGTGTCCCCATCTACCCCCAAATACTAGTCCATATGGTTTTATTGATCTCCGAGAAGGGAGAGGGAGAGAGAGAGAAACATCGATGAGAATCACTGATGGGCTGCGTCCTGCACGCCCCACACCGGGGATGAAGCCCATAACCCGGGCATGTGCCCTGTGGGCATGGAGCTGTGACCTCCTGGATCATAGGTCAATGCTCAACCACTGAGCCCCGCCGACACAACAGGGTTTGCTTTGAACTTGTTCAGCTCATCACTTTGAAAACCCTTCAGGATGGCAGTCCTTACATCCAGAAAACCAGCCTTGCTGTTTTTCCTTTTACAAAGCCAATAAAGAGCCGAAACCGGTGTGGCTCGGTGGATGGAGCGTCGGCCTGCGGACTGAAAGGTCCCAGGTTCGATTCCAGTCAAGGGCACGTACCTTGGTTGCGGGCACATCCCCAGTGGAGGGTGTGCAGGAGGCAGCTGATCGATGATTCTCTCTCTCATCGATGTTTCTAGCTCTCTATCGCTCTCTCTTCCTCTCTGTAAAAAAATCAGTAAAATATATTTAAAAAAAATAAAAAATAATAAAATAAAGATAAATAAATAAAAAGCCAATAAGGAGGAGCAGCTCAGCGTGTATGCTAGAAGCTCAGCGGCCCACAAGGCGGCCAGGGCTGTATGTTCTCAGACAGCTGTCCCTGTTCGGGAGCGCTGTGCTGGCTACAGTCTTCCTGGCGCTGTCTAGGCCCACATATGCAACATGGCTCTCGGCCCTCTGCATGTCAGCTCAGGACCACGGAATTCAAGTGCAAGAGGAGAGATTTTTGTTAACAGATGCTAAGAAGCACGAACTGAATCGCAATGCACAGCATGCCTGGTATGTTTTAAACATAAACTTCCTCCCCACCCTCGTGCCCGACCTGTAAAGCACTGAACTTCTGCCTGTTAAAGGGAGGAAGAAGGGATAAACAGCTCTTCAGTGCCCAGACTGGTTGAAACAGTGTCTCTTTTCTTTTGTCAATATTTTTATGGATTTCAGAGAGGAAACGAGAGAAACATCCATGATGAGAGAGAACCACCAACCGGCTGCCTCTTGCACGCCCCCTACTGGGGATCGAGCTTGCAACCCGGGCATGTGCCCTGACTGGGAACCAAGCACGGGACCGACGCTCTACCCACTGAGCCACAGCTGCTAGGGTAACAGTGTCACTTTTTGTGTGCAAGAGGAAATGAGACTGAATTCTATAGCTAGAGTTCAGAATGGGTCTTAGAAGATGTTAGAAGCATTAATATTTTGTCGTTATTAATCCTCATCCGAGAATATTTTTCCATTGATCTTTTAGAGAGAGTGGGAGAGAGAGGGAAAGAAAGAGAGAAACCCATTCATTGGTTGCTTCCTGCACGCGCCTGGGCCAGGGAGGAGCCTGCAACCGAGGTACGTGCCCTTGACCGGAATTGAACCTGGGATCCTTTGGTTTGCAGGCTGATGCTCTATCCATTGAGCCACACTGGCTAGGGCAAGGCATTCACTCTCAATCAAGGCGCCCATACTCATGTGCCAAGGAAACAAAGGCCTCTCAAAGCAGGTGTATAGAAGTATGCCACCAACTGCGTCCTCCCGGCCTGTGAGACGCCTGCCACCTGCTGACCACACCAGGACGGCGCCCGGTCTCCTGGCCGCTGGGGGCAGTGGTGGCGGGCCTGGTCCCGCCCAGACACTCACGTATTTGACAAGCGCGGTGAGGATGGTGTACATCTTGCACAGGTCCTTCAGCAAGGTGTCCACGCAGCTGCCCGAGGGCAGGGCGGTCTGCACCAGCTCGTGGAAGAAGGTGAGCAGTGTGCCCAGCTGCATGATGACAGCCTTCTCGATGGGGTGGCTCGGGGGGGCTGCCTGGGAAGACGCCTCTTCTGAAGGGAGATGAAATGGCGCGTTCAAACCCAGCTGGCCATTCTCTTTTTAAAAAATATATTTTACTGATTTTTTTACAGACAGGAAGGGAGAGGGATAGTTAGAAACATCGCTGAGAGAGAAACATCGACCAGCCATTGGGTATGTGCCCGCAACCAAGGTACATGCCCTTGACCGGAATCGAACCCGGGACCTTTCAGTCTGCAGGCTGACACTCTATCCACTGAGCCAAACCAGTCAGGGCTGGCCGTCCTTGCTAGTTAAAGCGAAGGAGACACAGAAATCCACTAGGAGTTAACTAGGAGGTCTGCAGGGGAAATGAGCACGTGACTCGCCACGCACAGGAAAGGGACCACCGCTGTCAGAAGCCGCCGTGCAGCCACGCGAGACCTCGCGCACACACACAGCTCCCGCGTGGTCCGGCTGGACCCTGGTGGACGCTGCTTTCCGCCCGATCCTGGCACCCGGCCCTGAATGGTTTGTCTCACCTGATACGGTTTCTTGGCTCACTTGTCCCTTAAGCCTGGCGATCAGCCAGTCCACTTCTTCCAGAACCTTCTCCGCCTGACTCAGAACCAGCAGCTGGGAAAGGAAGGGAAGCCTGTCCTAAACCAGTGAGAACGGCCGTGGCCGCAGGCTGCGGGACGTAAGTCGCCGTAAGTCACTCCTCGGGGACACGCACTGGGGAGGAGGAGGACGGGGCTGCGTCCCTGGCTCCGCGTCAGGACTTACACAGACGGTAGGGGCCGCTGTTCTCAAGTTCACCACCGCGTAGTAGTTTGTCTTCTCCACCTCCATGTCCTGGGGGGCCAGAGGGAAGCGAGCTGTAAGGGCGCCCCCCGCCCCCCGCCCCGTGCTGGGCCGAAGGCTGCCCCTCTACCTCGTCTATGTCCCCGAGGTGGCCGTGGATGTCCTGGGCCAGGTCGCGTAGCAGGGCGACGGGGCTCTTGTGCGCGACGTGCAGGCTGAAGAGCAAGTTCATCAGGCCCTTGCAGAACGAGGCGTCCTCTAGGCAGGAGGAGAGGAAACCGGAAGCTGTTATAACCCCGTCATGCTTCAGGGCGCGGGGTGCCCGGCCAGAAGGCGTAGCTCACCATATCCCGGCACAACCCCGTTCACCCTCCCGAATTGCCCTGTGGACCAAGCAGCTCGCCCACAAATGTGGAGATCACGTGCACGAAGGAGGGAGACAGTTCCCAAGACCGGTCACCCCGACTGCTGCGTAACCCGCACCCAGAAACCCTCTGTGTCCATCGCCCAGCAACGAAACTGCCACCCTGACCCCGGCCGCCAAACAGAGTAGCCGTGGCCAAAGGATACAGGACGTCAAGTCACTGTAAGTTCAGTTTTCTCTTTTTTTTATATAATATATTTTTATTGATTTTTCACAGAGAGGAAGAGAGAGGGATAGAGAGTTAGAAACATCGATGAGAGAGAATCATAGATCAGCCGCCTCCTGCACACCTCCCACTGGGGATGTGCCCGCAATCAAGGCACATGCCCTTGACCGGAATCGAACCTGGGACCCTTGAATCCGCAGGCTGACGCTCTATCCACTGAGCCAAACCGGTTAGGGCTAGTTTTGTCTGGCTTTGACCTTGATCTACAGGGGGTCATACAGCAAGTACTCTTGTGTCGACACTCAGTGCCCCAGAGCAGATGAAAGGGGTCCCCCCGCCCCCGGGCACTGTGTCTCCTCCCGTGGGCTCTTCTGCCCGATGCGCCAGTGCTGTTCGGCGATGGTTATATAAAGGCTGACAGGAAGGAAACGCGGCAGGAGACTCACCCCGGCTGTTCTCCTTGCAGATCTTGGAGGTCCAGGACAACATCTGCACAAACTAGAGACCACTCGGTGTTAGAGAAACGGCCGAGAGACGGATCGACAAGAGCCCCTGACCTCCCCACGTCTAACCATCCGCCAGCACCCGTGCCAGAACCTACTGGACCATCTAACTGGAACAGCACGGGAATAAGCCCGAATGACGAGGATTACTGAGACTTTTCTTGTAAGCTAGCACACAACTTAATTCCCACAGTCTGTGCCTCATTAAGGGCCCAGTGTCCTGGGACCCCGGTCTGCGTCTTCTTACCCCAGCCTCCCCGCCCCTCAACCACGTCCCGGGCTGGAGTTCCTCCCTTCCTCCCCGTGCCCCCGGCCCTGACATCTCCAAGGACACCGGCGAGTGGAGAGATGAGACAGCAGAGAGGGAGAGAGAAACATCAATGATGAGAGAAAATCATTGATCTGCTGCCTCCTGCACGCTCCACACTGGGGATGGAGCCCACAACCCGGGCATGCGTCCTGACCGGAATCGAACCTGGGACCCTTCAGTCTGCAGGCCGAGCTCTATCCACTGAGCCACACCGGCCAGGGCTAGCTACGTTGTTTGAAGATGCAGCGCCCTGCCCCGGTGTGGGATGAGATGGGGCTGGATGAGGACCGTACCTGGGGGGAGGTGGGCTCCAGCAGCCTGGCCAGGCTGGCGAGGACGCTGACGAGGAGCAGGGCTTCCTTGCTGTTGAACTCCTCCTCCGGGCTGCTGAGCAGATTCAGCAAGGACCTCTGAGGAGGGAAAGGACGCGGACACGTCAGCAGACATGTTCACATCAGGGAGAAGACACTTCTCGCCAGAGGCCCCGAGGCCGGGCCAACAGGGAGTCAGAGGACAAATCAGAAGATCAACTCGATGGAATAGCTCGTTTCCTACCGTTTCCCACCATCGATGTGAGCGTCCCTCCCCCTGTCCATCAGAAGGACTGTGCACCCCATCCCAGGCGGTGTACAGCTCCCCACTGCCAGGTGAGCACCTTCCCTAAACTCTGTCTCCCTCCTTCCCTACTGTAGCTGCCAGCCCCTGGGACAGAGCCTGGCGCAGAGCAGAAACTAAAGTTATCCTCAGCCGAAGCCGGTGTGGCTCAGTGGCTAGAGCGTAGGCCTGCAGACTGAAGGGTCCTAGGTTCGATTCTGGTCAAGGGCATGTGCCTTGGTTGCAGGCACATCCCCAGTGGGGGGTGTGTAAGAGGCAGCTGATCGATGTTTCTCATCAATGTTTCTAACTTTCTAATCCCTCTCTCTTCCTCTCTGTGAAAAATCAATAAAATAAAAAAATACTTCTTAAAAAAATAAAAAAATAAAGTTATCCTGAGAGTATGACAACTAATCAGATGGTTAGACGCTGTGCAGCCTTAATGAAATCGGACAAACCCAATTACGCCAGGGACACAAAACAAAGACAAACTACACTTAACAGGCTCCTGGTCATGTGTGTGTATGTGAGAGTGTGTGTGAGTGTGAGAGTGTGTGGTGTGTGTGTGTGGTATGTGTATGTGAACTCATGTGTGTGTGTGTGTGTGTGGTGTGTGTGAGTGTGTGGTGTGTGTGTGGGGTGTGTGTGTGAGAGTGTGTGTGTGTATGTGTGTGTGGTGTGTGTGGTGTGTGTGTGTGTGTGAGTGTGTGTGTGTGTGTGTGTGTGTGAGTGTATATGTGTGTGTGTGTGTGTGTGTGGTGAGTGTGTGCTGTGTGAGTGTGTGTGTGTGTGTGGGAGTGTATGTGTGTGTGTGTGTGTGGTGTGTGTGTGTGAGTGTATGTGTGGTGTGTGTGTGTGTGGTGTGTGTGTATGTGTGGTGTGTGTGTGTGGTGTGTGTGTGTGTGTGTGTGTGTGTGTGGTGTGTGTGTGTGAGTGTATGTGTGGTGTGTGTGTATGTGTGGTGTGTGTGTGTGTGTGTGTGTGAGTGTATGTTGGTGTGTGTGTGTGTGTGTGAGAGTGTATGTGTGGTGTGTGTGGTGTGTGTGAGTGTGTGGGGTATGTGTGTGTGTGTGTGTATGTGTGGTGTGTGTGTGTGTGGTGTGTGAGTGTGTGAGTTTGTGTGTGTGGTGTGTGTGTGTGTGTGTGAGTGTATGTGTGGTGTGTGTGTGTGTGAGTGTATGTTGGTGTGTGTGTGTGTGAGTGTATGTGTGTATGTGTGGTGTGTGTGAGTATATGTGGTGTGTGTGGTGTGTGTGTGTGTGGTGTGTGTGTTGAGTGTGTGGTGTGTGTGTGTGGTGTGTGTGTGTGTGTGTGTGTGAGTGTGTGGTGTGTGTATGTTAACTCACACAGTGACTCCCGGGGCAGTGACTCTGGCAGGCGGGCTGGCTCAGCACACACACACCAGCATCCTTTCTGTGATTGGCGTCCTCTCTAGGAGTGACGTCCGCTTGTCTGGATGACTGATGACCCCTCCCGCCTGCTTACGGTCGCCGGCCCCCACCGCTGCCTGGTGCAGCTCCCCGAGGCTCACCTGGAACTGCCGGATCTGGAAGGCTGCTCTCTGGGTGACGGTGACTTCCCCCTCCTCCTCCTCGTTACCCGGGACCTCTAAGGGAGGGAGAGAACTCTATCTTCCCTGTAGCTAAACGGTTAGAAAGCCAAACGTCCTACAGGCAGATTTAAATATATTCTTAGCCGAAACCAGTTTGGCTCAGTGGATATAGAGTCAGCCTATGGACTGAAGGGTCCTGGGTTTGATTCTGGTCAAGGACATGTATCTTGGCTGCGGGCATATCCCCAGTAGGGGGTGTGCAAGAGGCAGCTGGTTGATGTTTCTCTCTCATCGATGTTTCTAGCTCTCTATCCCTCTCCCTTCCTCTCTGTAAAAATCAATAAAATATATTAAATAAATAAATAAATATATATATATATTCTTAATATTCTGCAATTTCTTCACACTACGTCCCATTTTCCAGCCCCTATCTGTGGTTAGGCACAGTCCAGTCCATGCCAATCTGTGCCCACTACATGTCACTTCCTGGGAACATTAGGACTGAGCTCAGATGACAGGCTAACAAATAGAATCACGGGGCCAGGTTAAGAGAGAGAAGAAAGAGAACCCAGCCCGGCCAGCGTGGCTCAGTGGCTGAGCGTTGACCTAAGAACCAGGAGGTCACGGTTCGATTCCCGGTCAGGGCGCATGCCCGGGTTGAGGGCTCCATCCCCGGTGTGGGGCGTGCAGGAGGCAGCCGATCCATGATCCTCTCTCGGCACTGATGTTTCTAGCTCTCTCTCCCTCCCTAAAACCAATAAACATGTATTTTAAAACAAGGAAGAGGACCCAGACGGCGCCCACGCGTCCCGCGGGGGGTGCGCACCCAGCGCGCGGAGGAGCTGGGGCACGCGGGGCTGGAAGAAGAGCTGGACGGCGCTGAAGACGCGCTGCAGGCCCTCCAGGCACAGCAGCGAGATGCTCCTCCCCTTCTCCTTCCTGCCTGGCTCCTCCACCGACGTCGGGATGGACGTGTATCTCCAGAGCAGGACCCTGAAGGGGAACAGAGACTTTATTTATTTTAAATATATTTTATTGATTTTTCTACAGAGAGGAAGGGAGAGGGAGAGAGAGTTAGAAACATCAATGAGAGAGAAACATCGATCAGCTGCCTCCTGCACATCCCCCACTGGGGATGTGCCCGCAACCAAGGTACATGCCCTTGACCGCGATCGAACCTGGGACCCTTCAGTTTGCAGGGCGATGCTCTATCCACTGAGCCAAACCTGTTTCGGCCACAATATCTTAAATACGGCAACTTCATAAGCCTTGAGCCCAGGTGGTGTGGCTCAGTGGTTGAGCACCGACCTATGCACCAGTAGCTCACAATTCAATTCCCGGTCAGGGCACCTGCCCAGGCTGTGGGCTCGATACCCAATGGGGATGGAGGGGGGGCGTGCAGCCAATCAATGATTCTCTCGCATCACTGATATTCCTACCTTTCTCTCCCTCGCCATTCCTCTCTGCAATCAATAAAGACTTGAAATCAGGGGGTGTGAGTCCACTTTGTTCTTTTACCTCAGACTTGTTTTAGTTATTCTAAATATATATATATATATATATATATATATATATAAAATATTTTTTTATTTATTTTTATTTTTTTATTTTTTTTAATTGATTTTTTTTACAGAGAGGAAGAGAGAGAAATAGAGAGTTAGAAACATCAATGAGAAAGAATCATCAACCAGCTGCCTCCTGCACACCCCCTACTGGGGATGTGCCTGCAACCAAGGTACATGCCCTTGACCGGAATCGAACCTGGAACTTTTCAGTCTGCAGAACGACGCTCTATCCACTGAGCCACACTGGTTCTGGCTGTTTTAGTTATTTTAATCACCCGCTCCCGGAGACTCCCCACCCAGCGGGACAGGTTCCCGAGGTGAGGGCGCGTGCCTTACCGGGTGATGTCGCAGAGGCTCTGAAAGACCTTGTCTGGGTTCTGCCCGTCGGGGCCGCTCACGTGCCCCGTCTCCTTCAGCTGCTGCACCTTCCGCAGAGCCACGCCCACCGCGTAGCGCAGGAACTCGGTGCTGGACCTCAGCACGGACAGGCTCTCCTCGTGGCTCTGGGTGCTGTCCCTAGAGGGAGGAAAGAAGGTCCCTCCTGCTTTCTGGGGACTGCCCGGTGTCACAGCACCCAGCAAGCTTCGGAGGACACACTCTGGGTGTCCAAGCAGTCCGTTCTTGCACTATCGGCTGCAGAGAGCATCGGATGCCACAGGCTGGGGGTCTAGTCCTACAAGACTGCCCACCGCCCCCCTTCAGACACCCGCTGTCAGTCCAGGTAACACTGAGTTCGTCTCAGAGGTTCTCAGAGACCAATGGGCTACAGATCAAAGTTTCCAATGACCCCCTCCAGCTCAGAAGGCTAACGCTGAGCCAAGGCTGCTGTCTGTTCTTCTTCTTTTATTTTTAAAATATATTTTATTGACTTTTTACAGAGAGGAAGAGAGAGGGATAGAGAGTTAGAAACATCGATAAGAGAGAGTCATCCATCAGCTGCCTCTTGCATCCCCCCTAATGGGGATGTGCCCGCAACCAAGGTCCATGCCCTTGACTGGAATCGAACCTGGGACTTTTCGGTTCCCAGGCCAACGATCTATCCACTGAGCCAAACCGGTTTCGGCTGCTGTCTGCACTTCTGACCGGCTGGCTATAAATTCGAGTTCCTCACAATCGCATCCTGGGGTTCAATCAATTCTCATAGGATTCAGAACACACACGCACAGTAAGAATCATGACTCCAGCCGAAACCGGTTTGGCTCAGTGGCTAGAGCGTTGGCCTGAGGACTGAAAGGTCCCAGGTTCGATTCCGGTCAAGGGCATGGACCTTGGCTGCGGGCACCTCCCCAGTGGGGGGTGTGCAGGAGGCAGCTGGTCAATGTATCTCATCAATGTTTCTAGCTCTCTATCCCTCTCCCTTCCTCTTGGTAAAAAATCAATAAAATATTTAAAAAAGAAAAAAGAATCATGACTCCCGCCCGGAGGGGAAGGCCGTCCCAGCCCCGTCAGGGCCTCACCTGAAGAGCGCGGTGAGCAGCTCGGACACGAACTTCATGGACAGGAAGCTGTCGCCGGCTTTGCCGGCCGCTTTGGCTTTGCCTTTGCCAGCTTTCTCGGTGAGGATGTCGGAGAGCTTCTTGTAACACATAAACAAGCTCAGGATGTCCTCGAACTTGTTCTTGCTGCGGACAAGGGGGAGCAGGCCACCGAGGACAGCGTCAGGGGCTGTGGCTTCCGGTCGCGTATGGGGACCACGGCCCTTCCCCGGATGCTCTATTCCAGCCGCAGGGTCGTGTGGGAATGATCCCTTACCACCAGGGGACTCCCAGGCATGCGACCTGCCGGCTATGGTTTCCTCCTGTATTTGGAGCAGGCAAAACCCAGAAGGGTCCGACACTACCGCCCATCAGAAGGGGGGGTTTTTGTTTGTTTGTTTTTAATATATGTTTTATTGATTTTTTTATAGAGAGGGAGAGGGATAGTGAGTTAGAAACATCGATGAGAGAGAAACATCGATCAGCTGCCTCCTGCACGCCCCCACACCGGGGATGTGCCCGCAACCAAGGTACATGCCCCTGACCGGAATCGAACCTGGGACCTTTCAGCCCTCAGGCTGACGCTCTATCCACTGAGCCAAACCGGCTAGGGCAGGGGTCCAGGAATTCTGAATTAAAGCCTGCTAGAGTAAGGTGACCAGATGTTCTGATTTTTAACAATTTGTCCCGCATCCCGCGGCGTTTTAAAAAAAAGTCCCGATTTTTGGAACGTCTGGTCACCTGATGCTAGAGGCACGACATTTGCCTGCCTGTCCGTCATAAGCTTGGGTGTTACCTAGGAAACAGTGTCTGGGATTCGGCTAGATGTCTATACTAGAGATGCTGTCGTGGCCCAGCCAGTATTGCTCAGGGGTTGAGCGTCAACCCATAAACCAAGAGTCACTGGTTCGCCAAACCGGTGTGGCTCAGTGGATAGAGCATCGGCCTGTGGACTCAAGGGTCCCGGGTTTGATTCCGATCAAGGGCATGTACCTTGGTTGCGGGCACAACCCCAGTAGGGGGCATGCAGGAGGCAGCTGATCAGTGTTGCTCTCTCATCGATGTTTCTGACTCTCTATCCCTCTACCTTCCTCTCTGCGAAAAATCAATAAAATTATAAAAATATAAAGAAAGAGTCACTGGTTCAATTTCCAGTCGGGGCACATGCCTAGGGTTCAGGCTCAATCCCCAGGGAGTTGATCAAGGATGTTTCTCTATCATCAAAGTTTCTCTCTATCCTTTACCCTTCCCCCTTCTCTCAAAATCAATGAAAACACATTTTAAAAAAGAGAGATACACTGTCGTGTCTCTAGTATGTTCATCACCTAGCATACTGTTAAAGTTAAAAAAAAGACAATCCTCCCCTCCTCCCCCATAAAACGGAGAATTAGGCAAACTGCAATTAGAGTCACAGCAATACCTTACCTGAAATTGCTGATGGAGAAATTATATTCCATCAGAACCTCACAAACTCCCATCACGAGAGAAGCACAGATGTTATTTTTGATGCCGTTACCAGTACTCTGGGAAAAATCTGCTGATTTATCCTGAAAGACACAAGAGAAGAATAGGCGCCCCAAAACTTCCATTGTTCAATACACCGCTGTCCCATACACCGAAGGGCTGTGGGTTCGATTCCCAGTTAGGGAACATAACCGAGGTGCGTGTTCGATCCCTGGTCCGATTGCATATGGGAGGCAACTGGTCGGTGTTTCTGTCTCACATCCATGTTTCTCCCTCTCTCAAAACCGATTTCTAAAAATTGATTATCTCGCCGAGACCGGTTTGGCTCAATGAATAGAGCGTCGGCTTGGGGACTATAGGGTCCCGGGTTCGATTCCAGTCAAGGGCATGTACCTGGGTTGCGGGCATATCCCCAGTAGGGGGTGTGCAAGAGGCAGCTGATCGATGACTCTCTCTCATCGATGTTTCTGACTCTCTATTTCTCTCCCTTCCTCTCTGTACAAAATCAATAAAATATATATTTAAAAATTGATTATCTCTATATTTAAAAGGCTAGCTAATATGCAAAGTGTCCCCTCCAGCATTCAATCACTTGCCATGACAAGTGCTGACCACCAGGGGGCAGTGGGCCATGAAGGAAGGCCCCGACGGGCCCTGATCGCTGGCCAGGCCTAGGGACGCTACCCCGTGCATGCATTTCATGCACTAGGCCGCTAGTAAATAATAAACAACAGACTTAGCAATTACCAGTTCGAAGTCCTCTAGTTCGCTCTTGATCATTCTGTTGGTGAGAGACTCTAGCATGTCGTCTAACTCTTGGTAGAATCCTTCCTCCTCCTCCTCCTCCTCTCCTCCCTGCTGAGCGGGCATCACTTTACTCTTATACCAGGCCAGGCAGTGCTGAATACAGCAGAGCAGATGGTCCTGCAGAAGAAACGAGAATGAAATATTCCTGAGTGTTCAGAGATAACCGACAATGAATTCTTGGCTAGAAGGCTCAAGCAAGCTGTTCACTAGCGGCAGAGGTTATGTGGATCCGAATGAACAACACTGCAGAAAACCGACTAGCAGAGGCCTGGGTTCCCAACCTTCCTTCTCTGAAGGAACTGGCTGCCTCAGAAGCTGGCCCTCACAAGGTACCGGCGGACGCTCCCTCTGCTCCAGTACAAACACCAGGGAGCCAGCCAAGCTGGGCAGCTAGATCCTCTCCGGCTATTCTGAAGGCGGGGGACCATTCGCCCGCCATCCAGAACTGGAATATCACGGCTGACATGTACACATAAGGAACTATTGGACATGGAAATTGGGTCTCAAAAGAACTGGTGGCCCAGAAAGAAGCTCACTACAGACGGAATCATATGCCTCTCGGCATAACGATGACTGCTTGTCTCATTTTTTATTCTTATATCTCCAGTAGGACATGATCTCACGCATCTGGGAGAAATGGTGAATAACATAGACTGATGAACAAGAACAGACCCAGAGACAAGGAGCCGTGGGTCAGACAGTTGGACCTCAGAGGGAGGGTGGGGATAAAAGGGAGAGATCAAAAGACATGTGTGCACACATATGAGCCTAACCAGTGGTCACGGACAATAGGGGGGTGGGGGCATGAGTGGGGGGAAGTGGGGGATTGGAATGGAGGGCTGAGGACAAATATGTGATACCTTAATCAATAAAGAAATTAATTTAAAATAAATAAAATGTTAAACGAATAAATAAATAAATAAATAAATAAAGGCGGGGGTTTGTGCTGAAGGGATCTCTGGGAGAAAAACACAGCATCTCCGACGCTGAGGACACTGCCTGGCAGAGAAGGTCCGTGCACGAAGGCAGCACGTGACCCTAATGTGACCGTGAGCTCCAAATGGGGTGGAGTTTCCGTTTTCTCTTCGCTTCCCGGTCTCTCCGAGGCCAGAAAGCAAGAACAGTCGACCAACCTGTCCCAGTTCCCCGGAAGGGCCCCCAGCGCGCCAATGCCAGCTCAGCCTGAATCACACGCGCCCTCCAGACGAATGAAGCAGCTGCCCCGCGCTCCTCTGCTCCTGGCCTCCCTCCCACCCCACCCTAACGCACATTCATGTAATGTTACAGCCCCAGAGCCACAGATGGAGACCACGTGCTCCTGGGGGAAGCGGTGGGTGCTGACACCGACATCTTACCGACAGACACAGATGCTGACGGGTCAGAAAAGAGAAGCAGGGAGCGTCCAGAGTTAAGAGTTCGCTGGGAGGAGCAGACAGCTTCAGGGGGAAGGTGCCTCTTTCCAACCATCAACAGGCTCAGTATCTTAACAGTGAAAACAAGTTACAGGAACAGCAGCAGTCTCACCAGTGGCTCCTGGAGCAAGATCTGGTCTCCTCGGGTCAGAATACAAGCTTCTAACTTCAGAGGAGGCAGCACGTCGGACTGGGGCTCGTAAAACTGCTTCAGCTGCAAGGAACAGAGACACCGCGCTCAGCGCTGCTTTTCACTTTACTTTTTTTTATTTGTATTTTTAAAAATATATTTTAGCCGGGACTGGTTTGGCTCAGTGGATAGAGCGTCGGGCTGCGGACTGGAAGGTCCCGGGTTCAATTCCGGTCAAGGGCATGTACCTTGGTTGCAGGCACATCCCCAGTGGGGGGTGTGCAGGAGGCGGCTGGTCGGTGTTTCTCTCTCATCGACATTTCTGACTCTCTGTCCCTCTCAATTCCTCTCTGTGTAAAATCAATAAAATATATTAAAAAAAATATATATGTATACATATATATATATATATATATATTTTATTGATTTTTTACAGAGAGGAAGGGTGAGGGAAAGAGAGTTAGAAACATCGATGAGAGACAGACATCAATCAGCTGCCTCCTGCACACCCCCCACTGGGGATGTGCCCGCAACCAAGGTGCATGCCCTTGACCAGAATCAAACCTGGGACCTTTCAGTCCGCAGGCCAATGCTCTGTCCACTGAGCCAGACCGGTTTTGACTGCTTTTCACTTTAAATGGGTCAAGTGTGCAGCACCTTCTCAGACCCACATCCAAATGTCCAAAGGAGAGTGCAGCAACATTCCTAGTCTGGGCACATGCCTGGGTTGCAGGCTCGATCCCCAGTGTGTGGCGTGCAGGAGGCAGCTGATGGATGATTTTCTGTCATCATCGTTTCTATCTTTCCCCCCCTCTCCCTTCCTCCCTGAAATCAATATAAATATATTTTAAAAATAAATAAGTAAATAAGCCATCAAGATAGCATCACACACCCCAGTCAATGTGCCAGTGACTATTAGGGAATTACTTCACATTGTGAAAAGTCTGGAAAATGTCAATCGCCACTCAACGCCCCGTTATCTGTTTTCTGTAGCCATAGATGCTTTTTACCTGTGACAGCAGAGTCTGCATGATCGAATTAGCCAGCTGAGAGTTTCTCCGAAGGACGTCATAGAACCCCTGAGAGGAATCAAACAGAGAACAAATAAACTCTCTAACAGAGGTACCAGTGATTCAGACCATAACTTTAAAGTAACACTATCTTTTTAAAAATATATATATTTTTATTGATTTCAGAGGGAAGGGCGAGGGGGGGAGAGAGACAGAAAACATCACCGATGAGAGAGAATCATTGATTGGCTGCCTCCTGTACGCCCCTTTCTGGGGATCGAGACTGCAACCCAGGCAAGTGCCTGACCGGAATTGAACCCGGGACCCCTCAGTCTGCAAGCCGACGCTCTATCCACTGAGCCAAACCGGCCAGGGCAACATTATCTTTCTTTATCCTATTCTCAGTTCTTTGAAAAAGATGAATATACTATTTGCTAGAGAAACAATTCAGAAAGTTGAACTACTGCCTCAACTGTACCCCCAAAAATTCAACAGTAAGTACACGATTCATTAAAAACGTTAAGAGAGATGATGAGCTTCGGGATGGGACATTCCTCCCGCTCTGCGGAGTTACCTCATAGAGCATGAGCCGAACGTCCGCCTGCTGGCCCAGGCACCTTCTCAAACTGTCCATGATCTCCAGGCAAAAGGCCTCGTTGGCCACCGCGTTGTACCGACTGTGGACATCCACGTGGACCTGCTCAGGAAGGCACAGGTTAGCTCCTCCCCGGGAATCCAGTGGCTCACAATCCACCTGATTTACTTAAAGGCCTTCAAGACTTTTTTTTTTTTTTTTTTTTAAATATACTTCATTGATATTTTACAGAGAGGAAGAGAGAGGGATAGAGAGTTAGAAACATCGATGAGAAACATCGATGAGCTGCCTCTTGCACACCCCCTACTGGGGATGTGCCCGCAACCAAGGTACATGCCCTTGACCGGAATCGAACCTGGGACCTTTCAGTCCGCAGGCCGATGCTCTATCCACTGAGCCAAACCGGTTTCAGCCCTACAAGACTTTTTTAAGTGTCTTCCGTAGCTACAAGAATCTAGCTCTTTTTGTTCCCACCAAATCCTGAGGGGGACAGATGCAGTTTTCAGTTTAGAAATGCACATGACAACAATGCCCCTTATTGGATGTGCAGGATAAATTCAGCAATTATAATTTTGTTTGCTCAGATTACTGGGCTTGACACATGTTCACGCACCATGTAAATAAACTAGAAAAGACGGAGGTCATAAACGTATTTAGCCTCTGAGAACCACTGTGAAAAATAAATGAAATAATGTAAATGAAACAATGTTAGCCTAGTGTCTAACAGGAACAACCACAAATGCAATTCACATACATAATTTTAAATTTGCTGGTAACCAAATTTAAACAAACTGATGAAATTACTTCGAACTTTGTGCTTCACCCAACATATCCAAAATATCTCAACGTGTCATCGAAATAAAAAATTAAATTTTCATTAATGCTGTACATTCTTTAGTTTCACACTGTGTCTTTAAAACCCAGTGTACTTTACACGCACACACACTGAACCTGGACTGGCCGCATGCCAAGTGTTCAGTTCATACCGCACGGCGTGGGGCACCCAGCACATCCGCCGCCAGCAGTGCTGACCGCCTGGCCATCGCCAGCACCCGCGCAGCTGTGTTTCAGGACGGTCCGCACGACCGGAGTGACGGGAGGAAGAGGAGCCAGGGTGCACGTCCCCACGCCGGCGGGGCCCCCTCACCTGGCTGACGCCGATGGCCTGGCTGCACTGGGAGGACGACAGGCTGCCCAAGACCTTGAAGTTCTTCAGGAGCAGTAAAAACCCGGCCACCGCCGACTTCCGGGCATCGAGCTGTCTAGCTCAGGGGCAGACAGAGAAGCAAGGAACAGATAGTATTAACTTCACAGCAATCACAGCAATAGGCTTCTGGGTAAAAAAAAAAAAAAAAAAAAAAAAATCCAGTGAGCCCGGCCCGTGTGGCTCAGTGGGTGAGCCTCGATATATGAACAAGGAGGTCACCGATTCCCGGTCAGGGCACATGCCCAGGTTGCAGGCTCCATCCCAGTAGGGGACGTGCAGAAGGCAGTCGATCCATGACTCTCTCATTGAAGTTTCTCTCTCTCTTCCTCTTTTCCTCTCCAAAATAAATTTAAAAATTTACGTATTTTTAAAAAAACCCAATAAGTTTTGAACAAAGAGGAATATGTGTCAACAGTGAAATCCAATAGAGCACAATGAACTCTTGGTAAAGAAATCAAAAGGCTCTTACAAAATTGTGAATTGAGAACTATAGAGGGGCAACAGCATAGACTGTTCCTATAGATATCCATGAGGGCGACATGTGATTTTTATACTTAAAGCACCAAATGGTTTCCACCCACTACGTGTCTCAGAATGTTCTGTAGGAGATGTATTGTAATCTATGGCTTGTATACTAAGAAATGAAGAGAGGTCAGGAGGCATTGGCTAAGCCAAAAACCAAAAGACCAAGACCCTCAAAAGTTGATTTGGCCTACAGTCATAGCCCACAATTCTGATGTTTACTAAAATAAGATTAAAAAAATTTTTATTACATTTTTTATTGACATCAGAGGGAGAGGGAAACAGATAGACACCAATGACGAGAGTCATTGATTGGCGGTCTCCTGCACATCCCACCCTGGGGATCGAGCTAGCAACCCGGGCATGTGCCCTGACCGGGAATCGAACCCTGACCTCCTGGTTCATAGATTGACGCTCAACCACTGAGCCACGCCAGCCTAATATTTACTTCTTAATGAAGGTGTTTTCCCCTCAGAACTGTTGCCAGCCGGCACGGGACCCTCATCTGCAGGGCTGTTCTAGAGCTCAGCCGAGTGCCCGCATCACAAGCTCAGACCCGGGCTCCAACACCAACCCCTATTGCCCCCGGAAGGCCTCGGTCTCCTGGTCTGTGAAACGGGAGCTGCAGGAACCCGCACTTCACAGGGCTGCTCTGGAGACTCGGGGAGGTGAGGCACTGCGCGCAGCGCCGTTTGGTGAACGTGTTCGGCTGGGTGAGGCGCACGTGCCGTTAGGTGGGCCGCTACGTACCTGGCAAACATAGCTTTCCGAAGGACCAGTATCAGGGCGTCTCTCATGGACATGCTCACTTTGAGAAGAGGCTGCAAGAGGAAGCAGGGGAGGGTAAAACCAGAACCAGCCGGCTTACTGGCCTGAGCTCCTCGCTACCCAAGGCTGCTGCTCTTCGGCTTTTCTAAGGCACTTATTTTTTTATTTTTTTTAATGTTTGTACTGATTTCAGAGAAGGGAGAGGGAGAGAAAAAGAGAAACATCAATGATGAGAGAGAATCATGGATCAGCTGCCTCCTGCTCGCCCCCTACTGGGGATCGAGCCCACAACCCGGGCCTGTGCCCTGACTAGGAATCGAACTGTGACCTCCTGGTTCATAGGTTGACGCTCAACTACTGAGCCACACCAGCCAGGCTCTAAGGCACTTTTATACATTTTTCAGTGTATGTCCCACTTAGTAATAAGGACAACACTGTAGTTGAAATACTTCAATGGAACTACCCTTTAACTCTATTGTCCTCAATTAGCAATTTTGTTAGAGCTTTCCATTTCTTCACTAACTTGAAAGTGAGTCAAAGGCCAGAGAGTAGGGCTTGAAGACAGCTAAAGTTGGAGAACAGTCTAGAGCTTGGGGTTTTCGCCCCCCTCTTTTTAAAATATATCTTTATTGATTTCAGAGAGGGAAACAGAACCATCATGATGACCGAAAATCACTGATTGGCTGCCTCCTGCACACCCCTACTGGGCATCGAGCCCACAACCCGGGCATGTGGCCTTGACCAGAATCGAACCTGGGACCTTCCAGTCCACAGGCCAATGCTCTATTCATTGAGCTAAACCAGCTAGGCTGGGGCTCCTGCCCTTTTAACATTAAGTTTAATGTTTTAGAATCAGGAGAAATCGCATTTCTTAGACATATATCTACACTAATAATAGGGTAATATGCTAATCAGGCTGGGAGACCTTCCGCACAAAGCCATGTTGGCGAGACAGAGGCAGAGGTGGTTAGGGGCGATCAGGCCAGGAGCGGGAGGCCAGTTGGGTGCGATCAGGCTGGCAGGAAGGGGCAGTTGGGAGTGAGCAGGCTGATAGGTAGGGTGGTTAGGGGCAAACAAGCAGGTAGGCAGGTGAGTGGTTAGGAGCCAGTGGTTCCAGATTGCGAGAGGGGGTCCCAAATTGGAGAGGGCGCAGGCCGGGCTGAGAGACTCCCCGAGCCCCCCGTGCATGAATTCTGTGCACCGGGTCACTAGTATATTTATAGAGAAACACACTGAACTCCTACTTCTGATCCTGGGGAGACTCACCTGCACCGCCCTCAGCAGCCCCTGCACCGTCTGAAGGGGCAGAAAGGACAAATAGTCGAAGCTCTCTGTGACTTTTGAAGAACAGCTCTGAAGAACCAAGGGCGAGTACGTGATAATACTGGAGAGCAGCTCTGGAAAACAGAACCCACCATGAGCTGACTCAGATAACGAAGGCCATTTCAAATAAAAGGAAAAGTAGAACGGGGAAAGGAACGGTAATGCGTTTGTTTCCTTTCCCAAGTCAAATACATTGAGTGGGAGAGAGAGAGAGGGAGAGAGACACTGATGTGAGAGAAACACATCGACTGGATGCCTCCCACAGACACCCTAAGCAGGGCGTCGGCTGGGGAGGGGTCTGCAATGGAGGTACGTGCCCTTGACCGGACTGCGGATTCTTGGGTCCCCAGGCCGACACCGGCCAGAGTTTTAATTTCTTTTAATCATTTTTTTTCTTCCATGATCAAAACATTATGACACTGATGCCAAAACTGGTTTTGCTCAGTGGATAGAGCATTGACCTGCGGACTGAAAGGTCCCAGGTTCGATTCCGGGCAAAGGCATGTACCTTGGTTGCGGGCACATCCCCAGTAGGAGGTGTGCAGGAGGCAGGTGGTCGATGTTTCTCTCTCATGAATGTTTCTAGCTCTCTATCCCTCTCCCTTCCTCTCTGTTAAAAAACTCAATAAAATATATATTAAAAACAAACAAAAAACATCATGACACTGAAATGACAATATTCCAAGTTCCATACCTAGGAAATGGCTGATGGGAGAGGATGCTCTGGTAACAACTCTGTTGAGGACCTGCTCCAGGATTTCCTGTCTGATCATCTCATGGATCTAAAAGAACAGAAGAACCAATAAAATGTTCCTTGGTGACTTTCAGCTTACAATCGCATCTGATACATGTTAGGCAGAATGAAGGACAGTTTGGACATGGATAAAACTTCAGTGTTTATTTCAAAGACAGATATGAGAATCACTTGAAAGACAGGATCCCTCAATACCACCCTCAAACAACCCTGTTCAGGAACCTATAGAGAGATCGCTACAATGAAAATGAACCTGCAATGAAAATGTTCCTACATGGCAGAAACTGGTTTGGCTCAGTGGGTAGAGCGTCGGTCTGCGGACTGAAAGGTCCCGGGTTCGATTCCGGTCAAGGGCATGTACCTTGGTTGTGGGCGCATCCCCGGTGGGGGGTGTGCAAGAGGCAGCTGATTGATGTTTCTCTCTCATCGATGTTTCTAACTCTCTCTCCCTTCCTCTCCGTAAAAAAAAAAAAAAAAAAAATCAATAAAATATATTTAAAAAAAGAAAAGAAAATGTTGCTATATGTAAAGTTCAACATCAAACAGGAATGCCTGCACTTGGGTATCCATCACATGCTGCCATCCACACTGCTGACATTACGCACATTTAAAAAAATACATTTTTATTCATTTCAGAGAAGAAGGGAGAGGGAGAGAGAGAGAGAAACATCAATGATGAGAGCGCATCATTGATCGGCTGCTGCCTGCACGCCTGCTACTGGAGTTGGAGCCCATATGGGGCAGGTGCCCCTGACTGGGAATCGAACCCGGGACCCTTCAGCCCGCAGGCTGATGCTCTAGCCACTGAGCCAAGCTGGCTAGGGCCATATATTCACACTTCTAAAAAATTATCAGAGGTGGGGGCGGGCTGGAGGGGGTAAATGGGGGAGAAAATGGGCCATATGTAATATTTTCAACAACAAAGATTTATTTAAAAAAAAGAAATGATCAGAATGAATAAAAAATTAGAATGAAAAACTCATACCAATATAAGGCGAGAAAGGAAGTATTCCATCAAACTTGAGCTGTAACGTTTCAAATACTACCCCAATCTAGTCCCAAAACTCCAACTTCCTGTCCTCCGAACTCCAGGCAAACGTCATGTGACCACTTACGATACCATTTAATGAAACTAGAAAGTGGCTGCCACGCTGGAGTCTTACCTTAAACGTTTCCAGCAGGATGTCACCGCCCAGCTTACACGCATGCTGGTTTGGTGTTCTGGAAAGACCGGGGCTGGTTTCAATAGCTGTTCCATCAACCATCTTCTTTGGCCCGTACGAATCCATTAAAATGAAACCAAACTGCACCAGGCCCTGGGTGACATGATCCCAGCTATGAACACTGCCAAGAAAACAAGGCTCAGCTGGAAGGAAGAGCGGAGTGAAAACACCTTCCCTTTATCTTCGTTGCCATGGTAGTCCCCAAACTCGATCCATAACGATAACCGACAGTCTTCACCTTAACCGTTTCTTCTCAGGCATCCTTATGGGAACTCAGCATCCTCCTCCACCTGCTTCTCCTCCACCCGCTATGTCCCCGCTTTATGCCGAGGAGTGAGCCAGGACCAGACAGCCCTGAGCTGACGTGTGTGAGCAGAGGATCCTGGCCGCACGCGGGAGAAAGGATACGGGGCCACACGCCCAGGAGATCAGCGCTCGGCACATCGCCCGCTATCAGATCAGAGCTAGACTGTGTATAAGGAGCAGATCTCCCAACTAACAGGGAACACCAGAACCAGTCAGGGGACAAGCAATGATCACCTACAAGGGGGGAAAAGCCTCGAAAGAGAAGCATCAAACTCACTAAATAGAACTAATATCTTAGGGAAAAGAACTAATATTGGAACACATGGGAGATTTTATTTTATTTATTTATTTTTTAAAATATATTTTATTGATTTTTTACAGAGAGGAAGGGAGAAAGATAGAGAGTTAGAAACATTGATGAGAGAGAGTCATCGATCAGCTGCCTCTTGCACACCCCCTACTGGGGATATGCCCGCAACCAAGGTACATGCCCTTGACCGGAATTGAACCTGGGACTCTTCAGTCCCCAAGCCGACGCTCTATCCACTGAGCCAAACCGGTTTCGGCCACATAGGAGATTTTAAGAGTATAATGAATATCCTCAGAGAAATCTATATATACATATAAAAGCCTAAGTGACTGAATGACTGGTTGACCGGTCACTATGATGTGCACTGACCACCAGGGGGCAGATGCTCAATGCCGGAGCTGCCCCTGGTGGTCAGTGCACTCCCACGGCCAACCTCCCAGTGGTCAGCCAACCTCCTGGTGGCCGGCCGCCCTGACTGGGCAAGATGGACCCGATCAGCCCTGATTGCTGGTCAGGCTGAGGAACCCCAACTGTGCATGAATTCTTGCACCGGGCCTCAATAAGAATATAATAGCATGGCCCTAACCAGTTTGGCGCAGTGGGTATAGCATTGGCCTGCAGACTCAAAGAGTCCCAGGTTCGATTCCGGTCAAAGGCATGGACCTTGGTTGCGGGCACATTCCCAGTGGGGGGTGTGCAGGAGGCAGCTGATGGATGTTTCTCTCTCATCGATGTTTCTAGCTTTCTATCCCACTCCCTTCCTCTCTGTAAAAATCAATATGTTAAAAAAAAAAAAAAGTTAAAAAGGAACTTACACAGCCAGCGGTTTTCCCTGACAGGCCATAGGTACGGGCACCACACATTTTCTCACACCGAACAACCAAGGAACCTGCTGAGGTGCGGCTCAGGAGCTCACCTGTTCTTCACCACTTCCAAGATCATGGCTGAAACACAGGACGGATGAGGGACTAGATTCTGAAGAAACTTGGAGCCTTGGAGAAGCTGGAGATCCTTAAAGCTTTTAAAAACGGAAGCCTTTAAAAGGTCAAACACCTGATATAATGAAAGAAATAGGAAAATGAAGCAAAAAATGATGTTCCCTGCCGGAGAATCATAACCTTATCATAGTTCCCGCTTGCTGCTCTACTCATATCCCCATGACAACTGTTTCGCTAGATGAGTATGACATAAAAATTATGACTTTCAGAGGGAACTTAAGAGACAGGCCTTCCCACGAGTAGAGAACAAAGAACAAAGAATTTTATGCTTTCATCCTTGAAAATAACCCATTCACCGTTATTTCAACTTGATCAGGACAATTTCTTGGAAAGCTAACCCTATATTCTATATAATAAAGAGGTATTATGCAAATTGAACATCACTCCAACACGCAAGATAAATCACTCCCATGTGGTCAAAGATGGCCAGCAGGGGAGGGAAGTTGAGAAAGACCAGGTATGCAAGGGAGGGCAATTATGGGCAATCAGGCTAGTAGGGGAGGGCATTTGGGGGCAACCAGGCCTGCAGGGGAGGGCAGTTAGGGGCATTCGGACCAGCAGGGGAGCAGTTAGGTATTAATCAGGCTAGCAGGGGAGCGGTTAGGGGATGATCAGGCTGGCAGGCAGAAGCGGTTAAGGGTGATCAGGCAGAAAGGCAGGCGAGCAGTTAGGAACCAGCAGTCCTGGATTGTGAGAGGGATGTCCAACTGCCCGTTTACACATACATCAACTGGTGCCTCCTGCACAAAGCCTTTGATCAAGGCTGAAACTGAGGTACACGCCCTTGACTGGAATCAAACCCAGGACCCTTCAGTCCAAGGGTCAACGCTCTATCCACTAAGCCATACTGGCTAGGGCACTACATGTCTTACAGAGGAATTTGCTGCTGGCAGGATTAAGGTGGAATTGTTTAGGAAAGGATAATAAAAAACAACAACACAGGCTCTTGAACTTCTTATCAACAATAGAAAGAACCAAAAAGTCATTAATAAATAAATACCTGCTCCTCAAACCTTTGTATTCTTGCTACCGAGAGCAGCAGGGCAATGCTGAAGGGACATATATTATTACTGAAATCTCCTTGCTGTCCTGCCTAGAACAGATAAACAAAAAAGGAGTTGTTACTTACATCTTAAAAGTGTAACGCAGCCTACTTAAAAAAAGGTCCTTAAATACATCAGAAACCCGTATGTCAGAGCTAAACCTATAAAACTTTTGGAAGAAAACAGCAGAAAATCTTTAGGAACCTCGATTAGGCAAAAATTTTCTTCTACACAATACCAGATATAAGAAAAAATAGTTATTGGACATGATCAAAATTCAGAACTTTTGGGTGCTTCAAAAGACACCACTAAGAAAATTAAAAGACAAGCCACAGGCTAGGAAAAATATGCGCTACCCATATATACTAAAAAGGGCTTGTACCCAAATATACAAAGAATTCTTCAAACTCAGTGAGACGACATACAATGAAAAAAAAGAAATGGCTGGTACCAGGATGAGGTAAGGATCGTACAAAGTGAGCCTTGCATAGCCTATGCCATAAAAATGTCCAAAGACTAAAAGGATCCGAAGAACACATAAGCAAACTAGAAAGATCTAGTTGGCCAAATATGGCTCACTTTATATATATATATATGTTTCTTTTAATTGATTTTTTACAGAGAGGAATAGAGAGTTAGAAACATCGACGAGAGAGAATCATCGATCAGTTGCCTCTTGTACACCCCGCACTGGGAATGTGCCCACAACTAAGGTACATGCCCTTGACCGGAATCGAACCTGGGACCTTTCAGTCCGCAGGCTGACGCTCTACCCACTGAGCCACACCGGTTTCGGCTATGGCTCACTTTATACCAGTGGTTCTCAATCTTCCTAATGCCATGACCCTTTAATACAGTTCCTCATGTTGTGGTGACCCATAGCCATAAAATTATTTTCGTTGCTACTTCATCACTGTCATTTTGCTACTGTTATGAATCGTAATGAGCTCAGACGTCCCTGCTTCACAGAGATCCCGGGTCACCTCAAGAGTGTGCTCCTACCTTTAAGTATTTCAGGAGTGCTCTGCCTAGTTCGCAGTCCAACGTCATAGCAAACACCACGTGGAGAATAACGGTGCCTTCCACATGACGAAGTTCACCTGACGGCACGGTAATGAGATCCAAGAGCCTGCAAGATTCAGCAGAGAAGTGAGAGGAGACAGCAGTGGAGACGAACAAAATCCCTTTTCAGACACGCCACGCAGATGAACAAGTGGACCACCGCGGGCTGAACTCATGGTCGCTGGAGGAAGGCAGCAAGGACCGATTCCACCGCCTCGTTCTCTGCTCCTTTTGCAACAAAACTCCCTGCATTGTCTACAGTCATTATCTCCGCTTCTTTACCTCTTCCCAGTTAGACACAATTCATTTAGGCTGTCCCCTCCCGATTCCCCGCTACCCAAGACCACTGGCTAGTATTGCAAGGGTTCCATATGATAACGCTGTTGCCAAAACCAATCACCAAGTCCCATATTAGCGCCTCAGCAAATTCCACACAGCCGACCACTTTCTTGACTTACTTTCTTCTCTGAGGTTCTGGGCTGCTGATTTATTTATTTTTAATATTTTTATTGATTTAGGAGAAGAAGAGAGAGATAGAAACATCAATGATGAGAGAAACATCATTGATCGGCTGCCTCCTGCACGCCCCACCACTAGGGATCGAGCCCGCAACCAGGGCATGTGCCCTGACCGGGAATCGAACCGTGGCCTCCTGGTTCACAGGTTGATGCTCAACCACTGAGCCACACCGGCTGAACTCAGCTAGGAGAGGGTGAGGGAAGCTCTGGGCTCGGAGGTGAAGGCGGAGACAGGGAGGGTAGGTAGCAGTGAAGTAGCTAAAATGCACGACGAGACGATACATGTGTAAAAGTGGTTTTGTTTCTAAGCCGTGTTACTCACTCGTCACCGCTCTGCTCCTCTTTGTGCTGCTTATCTAGCTCGTTGAAGAAAGCGATGATGCCTTCCAGAACCTTCCTTCTGCTTCCCTGAAAAAAATACAGAACAGGCAAGATCAGAAAGCTGAACTCTTCAGCTTACAGGCCTCTCAAGGGTAAATTTAAATAAACAAATTACAAAAAGACAAAAAGTTAAGTTTCCATTGATTTTTTTTTTTTTTTTTGAGAGGAAAGGAACAGAGAGATAGAAGCATCTCTCTCTCTTTTAAAAAAATGTTTTTATTGATTTCAGAGAGAGGGAGAGAGAAACATTGATGATGAGAGAGAAATTGACCAGCTGCCTCCCGCACGCCTCACACTGGGGATGGAGCCCACAACCCGGGCCTGTGCTCTGACTGGGAATCGAACCCTGACCTCCTGGTTCGTGGTTCGACCACTGAACCATACCAGCCGGGCTAATATACATCTTAATGCCAGACTGAAGGAGCCCATAGCCCACCCTTTCTGAGATCGGTATTCCTTCTGCTACCCCACACCAAGCATCCTGTCAAGCTGTTTCCCTGGGCTGAGGACCATGATCTTTTTACTAGATCAAATCACCGAACGTGGCATGAAAGCGACCATGGCCCAGTAAGTACATCAAGGGGAAGAATAAGCTGGACGGCTCTGACTGGACATCCCACTGGAGTTAAAAAAGAAACGATGCAGCCGGGCCAGTGTGGCTCAGTGGTTGAGCATCACCGATCTATGAACCAGGAGGTCACCGGTTCGATGCCCGGTCAGGGCACAGGCCCGGGTTGCGGGCTCCATCCCCAGTGGGGGGCGTGCAGGACGCGGCCGATCCATGGTTCTCTCTCATCATGGATATTTCTCTCTCTCTCTTACCTTTCCTCTCTGAAATCAATATTGAAATAAGAAAAGAAACAATGTTGCCCTCCTACCTTTGAGGAGAGAATCAGCAGCTGATAGACCAGAGGCGGGATTTCCTGCAGGTTCAGCTTGGAGAACATCTTGAACACTTTTGCCATCACGAGTTCTATCTCTTCTGGAGTCAGAGGCACATCCCTGTGGAGCAGAGATCCTAAGGGCCAGAGCCAAATCACGCCACAGCCTAATGTGGGAGATACTAGACTATTATAATGCCCTCCCTTTTAATATATTTTATTGATTTTTTACAGAGAGGAAGGGAGAGAGATAGAGAGCTAGAAACATCGATGAGAGATGAGAGAGAAACATCGACCAGCTGACTCCTGCACACCCCCTACTGGGGATGTGCCCGCAACCAAGGCACATGCCCTTGACCGGAATCGAACCTGGGACCTTTCAGTCCGCAGACCGACGCTCTCTCCACTGAGCCAAACCGGTTCTGGCTAGAATGCCCCTTTTTGCATTTTCTCCAATAGAGAACCCTACAGGAAACCACGAACCTTACCTAAGCGAAGTCGCCTTGGAAAAAAAAAATCATAAACTTATACTTTAAGAAAGCAAATAAAGCAAAACAGAGAGAGTGGGTGTGAGCTGCTAGATTCTAGCTGGTAGCAGGGGAGCTCGCACGCAGGACAGAAGGAGGAGAAGGACGGCGCTTACTTGAACATGGAGGTGAGCTGAATCACGTACCGCCGATCCCATCTGGTTCAAGAAGATGGCGAGAAAGAAGTCAGTTCATCGCATTTAAAAAAAACGAATTTAGTTCTATTCTTTTTAAAAATATATATATTTTATTGATTTTTTTACAGAAAGGAAGGGGAAGGGATAGAGAGCTAGAAATATCGATGAGAAACATCCATCAGCTGTCTATACAGTGAAGGCTTTTCATCTTCAATATATGTCTTTATATATTTTACTCCTAATGGGTATACATTTCATATCTCTATTATTTTATGATTAAGGTGATCACAAATTTCTTTGTTGAACATATCCATGTGTGACAATTTCCTTCTATGTTGGACTCTTTTCTTAGGGTAATTCCTGTATTTCTGGGTTTGAAGATAAAAACATCACTTACATATTCCAATCCCTCAAAAATAAACAAATAAAAGATACAGCACTAGGGGAAACGGTGAACAGCATAGACGGATGGACAAGAACAGACCCAGAGACAAGGAGCCGTGGGTTACCTGTCGGACCTCAGAGCCTAACCAGTGGTCACGGACACTGGAGGGGTGGGGGCATGAGTGGGGTGGGTGGGGTGGGGGATTGGAATGGGTGGTTGAGGACAAATATTTGATACCTTAATCAATAAAGAAATTGATTAAAAAAAATATATAGGAGAAGAGTGACTTCCCAGCCTTAGGGATCTTAGGACTCCAAAGAATACTGGAGACTAAATTGCTGTGTTAAGATGGACAGTCAAATAAATAGAAATTATATGTATAATCTTAGAACACACAAAAAAAATGTAATAAATAATCTCTCAAAAATGCATCACAGACTAAGTGATTTTATACAAGCGGCACATTATAAATGAACTAAAACATTCAGTGACAAGAATTCCTAGAAGCAATGGGAATTCTTCCTTCCTTCCTTGAAATATATTTTTACTGATTTCAGAGAGGAAGGGAAAGGAAGAGAGGTAAAACATCAATGATGAGAACCATCGATGGGCTGCCTACCGCACGCCCATCTCTGGGGATGGAGCCCAAAACCCGGGCGTATGCCCTTGACCGGAATGGAACCTGGGACCTTTCAGCCCACAGGCCGGTGCTCTATCCACTGGGCCACACCGGCTAGGGCAGGAAATCCTTCTTTTGACCCTTACATTCCTAAGAAAGTTCTACATGTTAATGAGAAAGACTCACCGGCCAGAACAGAGGGCGCTTATCAACTGCTTCTTGCATTCCTCCCCGCTCAGTTCATCTAGAAATGCAAATACACTGAGAAGTAAGCTTGATTACACGAAGAGAGAAAAACCACGCAGAGGGGAAGAAAAATTACCTTTCCCGCACATCAGCTTTCCCTTTTTGGTCACCAGGGCCGTGAGAATGATGGGGAGTAGCTCCAGAGATTTTCCATTGGTTAGGCTGCCCCCGGCGATTGCAGCAATAAACTCATTGGCTAATTCTACCAACGACGGTCCTGGGAAGCAGTGGACCTAAGTGTTCATGGGATAAAAAATAAATTAATTAATTAAATTAAATTAAAATTAAACAGGAATCTAAATGTTTGCTATCTCTTTCCAAGAAAGAGAGGCTTTCGCTGAATTGACAGAACTGGCAATGAAACCAGGCTGGCTGTATGAGGGACTCAGGGCATCCTTTGGCTCTGGTACAAACTTATCCTTATAAAGGATGGCACTAGCCGGTGTGGCTCAGTGGATAGAGCGTCGGCCTGCAGACTGAAGGGTCCCCGGTTTGATTCTGGTCAAGATCACATACCTGGGTTATGGGCTAGATGCGCAGGAGGGAGCGTGCAGGAGGCAGCCAATCAAGGATTCTCTCTCATCACTGATGTTTCTATCTCTCCCTCTCCCTTCCTCTCTAAAATCAATACAAAATATATATGTATTTAAGCTCTCGCCAGTTTGGCTCAGTGGACAGAGCATTGCCCTGCAAACTGAAAGGTCCCAGGTTCAAGTCCAGGCAAGGGCACAGGCCCGAGTTGTGGTTGGGGGGGGGGCGGGTGGTGCAAGAGGCAGCTGATCGATGATTCTCTCTCATCGATGTTTCTAGCTCTCTATCCCTCTCTCTTCCTCTCTGTAAAAAATCAATAATATATATTGAAAGGAAGTGGGGGACTTGCAGGAGGCAGCCGATCCATGATTCTCTCTCATCCTGGACGTTTCTATCTCCTTTCTCCCTCTTCCTTCCCCTTTGAAATCAATAAAAATAGATTTTTTTTAAAAAAGACTGCCAACGTCAGAATCCTCCACCAGTTCCCTATGTTTTCAAATACACCAGCTGTTCAAAAAGAGATACACGTCCATGACACCAGAAATGAAGCGAAATGGCTAGATGGTGTGTGGCCCATCCATCCCCTATTTTGTCTTTAAGAAATATATATATATATATATATATATATATATATATATATATATTTTATTGATTTTTTTACAGAGAGGAAGAGAGAGGGATAGAGAGCTAGAAATATCGATGAGAAAGAATCATCGATCAGCTGCCTCTTGCACCCCCCTCCCCCCACCAGAGATGTGCCCACAACCAAGGTACTTGCCCTTGCCCGGAATCGAACCTGGGACCCTTCAGTCCGCAGGCCGACGCTCTATCCACTGAGCCAAACCGTCCCGGGCCCTATTTTGTCTTTGAGCAGCTCCCGTTCACAAACAGGACCTGTGCCAGGTGTGGCACATCCGCTCTCCCTCCCTCAGCCAATGACAGCAGATGCCCGCCCCCGCCCCAATCCACCCAGAACCAGAAGTGCGTCTGCTTCCCAGCTCACCTCCAGCATCAGCAACCCGATGATCTCAGAGGCCGTTTCTTTCTGCAGGTCCCCCGACTCCACCAGCCGCGTGCAGCAGGCGTATATCTTCCGCCTCCTGAGTGCGCCAGCTTCCTCCGAGCAGGGGGAGCCTGGTTTTAAAAAGAGGCACTGAGCCGAAGCTGGTGTGGCTCAGTGGTAGAGCGTCGTCTGCGGACTGAAAGGTCCCAGGTTCGATTCCGGTTAAGGGCACGTACGTTGATTGCTGGCACATTCAAGACTGAATGTGCAAGAGGCAGCTGATCGATGTTTCTCTCTCATCGACATTTCTAGCTCTCTCTCTCCCTTCCTCTCTGTAAAAAATCAATAAAATATATTAAAAAAAAAAAAAAAAGAGGCACAGAAACAAGAAGAAGAAAGGCTTCTAAGGTTGAAGGGTAAAATAAACGGGAAAAACACACACAGCTTTGTAGTTTAACACAGAAAAAGTACGCTCAAAATACTGACTACTGTGGTGTTTAGAATAGGAACGTTTAGAAGTTTTGAAGAAGTAACTTTAGCAGTTGGCTGAAAATGTCATCTTTTCTTCTTCCACCTCTATCATTAACTTTTAAAAAATATTTTATTGAGCCGAAACCGGTGTGGCTCAATGGGTAGAGCGTCGGCCTGCGGACTGAAGGGTCCCGGGTTCGATTCCGGTCAAGGGCATGTACCTTGGTTGTGGGCACATCCCTAGTAGGGGGTGTGCAAGAGGCAGCTGATCGATGTTTCTCTCTCATTGATGTTTCTAACTCTCTATCCCTCTCTCTTCCTCTCTGTAAAAAATCAATAAAATATATTTTAAAAAAAGAAAAGCAAAGTAAACCAAAGGTGACTTTATGGAATGCATTTTTAGAGGCCCCCAAACCAGCCATACAAGCTCAGACAGCCACTGCAACCCCGTTCAGCAAAATTATCGACATCCACAAGACAGGAGACTGGCTGCTTTAATTGATTCCGTAAAAACCTCCAGATGCAGCCGTCTCAGTGGGGCTGCAAACAGCATGAAAAAGAGCAATATGCGCCCCAAGTAAACAGCTCTACACATGAAGCCAGGGGGACGGAGGGCGTTCGCTACCGTTACCTCTGAAGATGGCTCTCAGAAGGGCTCCAACTGCTCTGCCTTTCACGGCCCGATTCTGAAGGAGATTGGCTAGCTGCGAACAGAGAGAGAAAAGACTACAAGCCTCTGGCCACAACTTCTTCACCCCAACGCCCTAACCCCCCAACATGAAAAAACTCATCTGTCAGGTTCAAGGCCTCCAGGGGTTAGAAATAACATATTCATTTAGGTGGACCAGGGGAGATTTTCACGTGACACAGGGTTGTTAAGACTCAACGTTAGCCCTAGCCGGTGTGGCTCAGTGGGTAGAGCGTTGGCCTGTGGACTGAAGGGTCCTGGGTTTGATTATAGTCAAGGGCACATGCCCGGGTTATGGGCTCGATCCCCAGTAGGGAGCACGCAGGAGGCGGCTGATCAGTGATTCTCTCTCATCGTTGATGTTTCTATCTCTCTCTCTCTCTCCCTTCCTCTCTGAAATCAATAAAAAATATTAAATAAAAAAAAAGTTTTCTTGCAGACCCTAGGAAACCAGAGGATGAAACAAGGCTGTAAAAAGATTAGATACTTCAATCTTTTGGACTTGGTTGCTGTGCCCGGACCCTGATGCCCTCTATGAGTTTTTCTCAGGAACACTGACATTCTCCAGAACCAGGCACAAGCTAAGCTGTTTGTAACATCAGAAAAGATTAACCGACTTATCGGACTCTGAGCTCCTGAAAGCTGGACAAATGTCCTCCACTTGTCCATTTCTCTTCCTCGTTTCTTTTTTTAATATATTTTATTGATATTTTGCAGAGAGGAGGGGAGAGAGAGAGAGAGCTAGAAACGTCGATGAGAGAGAAACATCGACCAGCTGCCTCTTGCACGCCCCCTACCGGGGATGTGCCCGCAACCAATGTACATGCCCTTGACCGGAATCGAACCCGGGACCTTTCAGTCCGCAGACCGACGCTCTACCCACTGAGCCACACCGGTTTCGGCTCTTCCTCGTTTCTTAACAGCCATGAGCTGAAACCATACAAATCCTCGTCCCCTAAGGAGACTGGGGAGGAAGATGGGAGTGGCAGGGCGACCGCTCTAACACGTCCTTGGAACCCGTCACCAGGCCTGACCTTGGCTTTTGGCAAAACACGCTTCCCGGTACTTACGTCCTCCTCCTCCTGGGTCTGGAGAAAGGCCTGCAGACTGTCTGCCGTCTTCTCAGCGGCGAGGGCCAGAATCTTCTGGTCCATCGCTGCACCTAGCAGGGCACTGAAAGGCACACGGCTCAGCGCTGAGGAACCTTCTAGAAGCAAACAGGATTGCTTTCTTTCCCCCGTCCCTATCTGTTCACTGAGTGTTCCACAGGTGCTATGGACGACATACGGAGGATATGCTACAGCCTGTGGACTAACTCGTACCTGTTAGGCCCGTGGTCGGCAAACTGCGGCTCGCGAGCCACACGCGGCTCTTGGGCCCCCTTGAGTGTGGCTCTCCCACAAAAGACCACGGCCTGGGCGAGTCTATGTTGAAGAAGTGGCGTGAGAAGGAGTTTAAGTTTAAAAAAATGTGGCTCTCCAAAGAAATGTCAATCGTTGTCCTGTGGATATAGGGTTCTGAGGACTGATGAGTTTGCCGACCCCTGGGCTAGGTGATTCTCAGCCAAACAAAATCATCTCAAGAATTCCCTCGAACGTCCTTTACTACAAACGGTTTATTCTAATTAAATGGATTCATCATTTTGCCCACATTTTTATCATTATTTTCTTAGCATCTACCCATAACAAAACCATTTAACGGTATATCCAATACATAGTAGGTTATTGTAAATGTATAGGCAAGGATGTGTACTGTTATAAAGTAATACTTGATAAAAGAATACACAAATGCACATTCCCTGTGCCAATTAAACGGTATAAAAGCAAAGGAGACATTAGCAGATCGGCAGAAAGAAATAGGTTCAAATCTTCCCAGCAGATAGAAGCTGGAAATAGAGTTCAGAGACGACATTAGGGGTCAAGATAAACAGACAGTGTTTGTGCCAAAGCCTGCTTGGCTCAGTGGATAGAGCGTCGGCCTGCAGACTGAAGGGTCCCAGGTTCGATTCTGGTCAAGGGCATATGCCTTGGTTGCAGGCACATCCCCGGTGGGGGAGGTGCAGGAGGCAGCTGATCGATGTTTCTCTCTCCTTGATATTTCTCTCTGTTCCTCTCTCTTCCTCTCTGTGAAAAATCAATAAAATATATTTAAAAAAGAAAAAAAAAAGAAAAGAAACAACAGACGGTGTTAGTTATCGTCAACGAAGGCCATGGGAACCTGAGACACTTTATTTGGGGACAATGAGGGCAGCGTGTAAAGAGGGGAGCAGTGAGCAGGAAGGCTGGACGGATAGGCTGGGAGATAAACTATGCAAGATTTCAAATGCCAGGTTAAGGAATTTGGGTCTTATTCTGCAAATAATACAAAAGCAACCAACATTTCTGGAGCCAGCCGAAGCCAGTGTGGCTCAGTGGATAGAGCCGTGGCCTGCGGACTCAAGGGTCCCGGGTCCGATTCCTGGTCAAGGTCATGTATGTGCCTTGGTTGCGGGCACATCCCCAGTGGGGGGTGGTGCAGGAGGCAGCTGATCGATGTCTCTCTCTCATCGATGTTTCTAGCTCTCTATCCCTCTCTGTAAAATATCAATAAAATGTATTTTTAAAAATTTCTGGAGGCAGAGAGTGTGACAAGATTGCGACAGCCCATCCAGCATCGACGTGCAATGAGCAGAGGCCGGGAGGTGACTGGGCTATTTGGGTGGTGGCGACGGGGGTCCCTATGCGGGTTAATTCAGGGAAATTTAATTAAGAAACGGAGAGAAGGAACCTCGACGGAGGAAGCCCTGAACGCGAGGCCAGGAGCGTCCCACACCCCGGGGGGGAAAGGGAACCGCGAAAACCCAAGGGACAAGGCTGCGCACCTCGGCCTTCGGGGCCACAGAAGCTCCGGGCGCGGCCCTGCGTCCTCACAGCCCCGCTCCCTCCTCCGGGGCGAACGCGCCGCCCGGGCCGCGCGCCCAGCCCGCCTGCGCCGACACAAACCGGCCCCGAGCCCGCCGCGAGCTTAGAAACTCCCGCGCGACTGCACGCCCCCGCACTTCCGTCACCCGGAGCAACAGGTCCCGCCCCCGCAGCGCCCTTCCGCCGGCGGGCGCCCGCGGTGGGCTGTACCATTAAGGCCGATGGGCTGGGGGAGCCGCCGGGCGTCCTCGGACGTCCCCACGCACAGGCGGGGGGGGGGGGGGAGGCGCGGCGTGAGAACTCGAACGCGGGACCGCGGAGTGAGCATGCGCGGTGCGGGCTGGGCGTGCCCGGCGAGGCGTGTGATTGGTTAAACCGGGAGGCAGGGGGCGGGGACTAATGAAGTGATGGTCTTTGCATCCGAAGGTCTGGAAGGCACAGGCAGGTGTTTTATTCCCTGTGCCATTGGAGGGGCCAGTGACCCCTCAGCTGTATACACACACACACACACACACACACACACACGTGTCCCTGCAGCTGTATACATATGTGTGTATACATACGTGTGTGTATACATGTGTGTATATACACACACACCAGCGACCCCTCAGCTGTATACATATGTGTGTAAATACACACACACACACCATTGACCCCTCAGCTGTATATACACACACCAGTGACCCCTCAGCTGTATACGTGTGTGTATACACACACACACACACACACACATTGGAGGTGCCAGTGACCCCCTCAGCTGTATACACACACACAGGACCCCTCAGCTGTATACATATATGTGTGTATACATATGTGTGTATATACATAAGTGTGTATATATATATGTACACACACCAGTGACCCCTCAGCTGTATATACACACACCAGTGACCCCTCAGCTGTATACGTGTGTATACACACACACACACACACATTCATTGGAGGTGACAGTGACCCCTTAGCTGTATGTGTGTGCGTGTATATATGTGTGTGTGTATACACACACATATTTGTATGAGTATATATATATATATATATATATATATATATATGGGATTATACTCTGTCTCACATCTGGAAGGACTAGGGGTGAGATAACGCTGCTCAGGCCCCTCCCACAGCACAGAATGGGGGGCACAGCAAATGCAGCCCCCCTCCTTCCTGCCTCTAGCCTGGCACAGAGACCTGGGAGCCAATGTGGCTAGCACAGGGGCCAAGGAGGGCAGCGTCTCCCCTTGAACAATGGCACTGCTGTTGTCGCAGCCAGAGGAGCCAGACTCGATGTGAGCCCTGGATGGGGCAGGGCAGGCGGAGGCAGGAGAAGGGCCGTGACGAGGAGATGGTGCCGGAGGAAGCCCTGGTCCCGGACAAGGGCCGCGTGGCCTGTTCGCCTCCTGAAAAGCTCTGAGCTTTGGACTCCATCACCGAGCTCTGACCGAGACCTCCTTCAAAGCGGCGTTATGCCCTTCATCGCGTCTCCCCCAAATTCCTATGTCACAGTCCTCGCTGTGGAGGTGCCAATGCCCTCCCCAGGCCTTGCTGGGCTCGGGGACAGGGTGGCAGGTCTGCGTTCCTCAAAGTTGCCATGGCATCGGCAACCACTTTCAACATTTCTCTGTGCCTCCTGCAAGCCTTGTTCAGGGTGCGAGCTCCCAGGGCCCCCTGGGACGCGGGAGAGGGCAGGGAGGGGGGAACGGGGCTGGCCCAGATCCGTGGCTGAGCAGGAACCTTGAGCAGACACACAAAGGAAGGCTTTGAGGTAGCTCCAGCCAGACCGGGCTGACCCCCGCGACCCCCTGGCAGGGCCTCCCGGGAGCCAGATTAACAGGAAATCACGGGCCCTGAGACGTTCCTTGGGACACTCTAATCCCAGCCTGCTGACGGGATGCTGACGGGACCCCGCCCCCAGCAGAGGGGACCTCCAAGGCTCCCCAGGACACAGGCACCAGGTGGCCCCAAAGAAGAGCTGGGGACCCAGCAGGTAAGTCAGCACCAGGGGCCCAGCCGGGCTAGGGTGCAGGGGGAGTCCAGGACTATGGGGCGCAGGAGAGGCGCCTGTAAAACGGAAACCAGCTGGCTACTTCCCAGGCCGAGCCAGACCGGCCTGTGGGCAGACTTAGCAAATACCTATCAATGAAATGTGCATGTGAATTTAAACAAGGCATTTCAGCCCTGACCTGTGTGGCTCAGTGGATAGAGCGTCGGCCTGCGGACTGAAGGGTCCCGGGTTCGATTCCGGTCAAGGGCATGTACCTTGGTTGCAGGCGCATCCCCAGTGGGTGATGTGCAGGAGGCAGCTGATCGATGTTTCTAACTCTCTATCCCTCTCCCTTCCTCTCTGTAAAAAAAAAATCAATAAAATATGTGTATTTTAAACAATGCCTTTCAGCGGAACAACAGCAAATGCCCCAGGTGACTGCGAGGCTTGGGAACGTTTGAGATCCGGGGTCCGGAGACCTGATCTGCCATTTCTCCATCCGCTGCTGCCCCCCTGACCGCCTCTCCCAGGCAGGGTCCGGGACAGAGAGGCCCCAGATTCAGGCTGCTGGAGGCAGCATGTCCGCGGGGGTGAGTCCCCCTGCACCCTGGGGTCCCCCTCCACCCACCTTCCCCGCTGCCCTGCCCCCTCCCTGCTTCTGCACACCTTGTCCGCCATGCGCATTGGCCCCTGCAACCTCTCTGCAGCAGCCCTGGACGCTGCCCACAGCGAGGCGGCTGACCAGCCAGCCACCAAGGTTGCGGGCATGGCCTGGGCCCGCTCGGGCTGATGGGAACCTACCACTGCCTTTTCCCGCGCAGGAGGGCACCTTCCGGGAGGTCCCTGAAGAGGAACGGCAGCTGCGCGCCCAGCTGGAGCGGCTCACCACCCAGGACCACGGGCCTGTCTTCGGGCAGTGCAGCGAGCTGCCCCCGCACACCTTGCAGAAGGTGGGGTGTCCCCCGGGGCGGGGGGTGGGGGAAGAGGGGCAGGTGAGGGAGGCGACAAGGGGGAGGGGTGTGGAGGGCCGCCTCGCTGCTGGACAAAGCGTCCTCCCCAGCTCTCCGGGTTGTCTGAACCGCATGGGCTGGTCTGTGCTAGGGGCCCTCCTGGCGGTCAGGCCTGGCCAGACATCAGCCCGCCTATCCAGGTCTACAGCACCCACAGGGCTCCCTGGGACCCGGGGCCTCCGGCCAGGGATCGTCCTAGACTCTCTGATATTAGGGACATTGCATTTTTTAAAAAAAAAAATATATATATTTTATTGATTTTTTTACAGAGAGGAAGGGAGAGAGATAGAGAGCTAGAAACGTCGATGAGAGAGAAACACCGACCAGCTGCCTCCTGCACGCCCCCACCTGGGGATGTGCCCGCAACTGAGGTCCATGCCCTTGGCCGGAATCGAACGTGGGACCCTTCAGTCCGCAGGCCGACGCTCTATCCACTGAGCCACACCGGTTTCGGCAGGGACGTTGCATTTTTTAAAAATATTTTTATTGCCCTAATCGGTGTGGCTCAGTGGATAGAGCGTCGGCCTGCGGACTGAAAGGTCCCGGGTTCGATTCCGGGCAAGGGCATGGACCTTGGTTGCGGGCACATCCCCAGTGGGGGGTGTGCAGGAGGCAGCTGATCGATGTTTCTCTCTCATCGACGTTTCTACCTCTCTATCCCTCTCCCTTCCTCTCTGTAAAAAAAAAAAAAAAATCAATAAAATATATTTAAAAAACATTTTTATTGATTTCAGAGAGGAGAGAGAGGAGGAGAGAGAGACACACACATCGATGATGAGAGAGAATCACAGAGCGGCTGCCTCCTGCACACCCCACACTAGGGATGGAGCCAGCAACCCGGACATGTGCCCTGACCGGGAATCGAACCCTTATCTCCTCCCTAGTTCACAGGTGAAAAACACATGTACTTAAAGGGCTGGGCAGAGTGCTAACCAGGGCCTCCCTAAGGGCAGGCTGTGAGGATGAGACACAGTCAGACCTTGGGCTTCATCCTGCCCCAGGAAGCCAGGATGAGCCGCTGGACCCAGTTTCCCCAAATACAACCAGTTGTCCTGCGGATGGAGCAGCGAGGGCCCAGCTGCCGCCCCTGCGAGGTCTCACCCCGTGTGCGTGTGTCCCGCCCCGCACAGCACCTCCCCGGGGTGACCTCCTGTCCCCCACCGGACTCTGTTCCAGGCCAAGGACGAGCTGAACGAGAGGGAGGAGACGCGGGAGGAGGCGGTGCGGGCGCTGCAGGAGCTGGTGCGGGAGCAGGCGGCCTCGGGGCAGGCGCTGGCCGCCGCCGTGGCCCAGCAGGTGCGGGGCCGGGACAGCGCCTTCTTCCTGCGCTTCATCCGCGCCAGGAAGTTCGACGTGGGCCGCGCCTACCAGCTGCTCCGAGGTGATGAGGCCCGTGTGGGCAGTGGGGGCGAGGAGAGGAGGGTGGGAGGGCGGGGGTGACCCTCACTGACCCCTGTGCTTCCCCCCTCCCACTCCCTGCCCACCGTGGCTCTGAGCCTCCCCGTCTTTACCCCTGAAATGCTCAGAGCTGGGCGATCCCGCTCAGCTGTGACAATGAATGAATGAATGAATGAATGCATGCATGCTTGGGACAGGACCAGCTTCCTAGGGCCTAAATCGGTTTCGGCAGTATCGGGGTCTATTTTAGTCTCTTACATTGGATGGCTAGCTTGCAAGGTCGGACCGTTAAGTCTATCTTTTCCGATTATTTGAAACGAACACATGAAGTCATTTTGCAGAAGAACAGACTGCCTGAGAGTGATAGAGTTTATAATGTCAGGGTTTTCAGGATGAGGGACTATCTAACAATAGCAGAGAATTCTAACAGCAGTTTTTTAAAAATTTATTTTATTTTTAAAATATTTTATTGATTTTTTTTTTTTTTTTTTTTTTTTTTTTACAGAGAGGAAGGAAGAGGGATAGAGAGTCAGAAACATCCATGAGAGAAAAACATTGATCAGCTAGTTGCCTCCTGCACACCCCCCACTGGGGATGTGCCCGCAGCCAAGGTCCATGCCCTTGACCGGAATCGAACCCGGGACCCCTCAGTCCGCAGGCTGACACTCTATCCACTGAGCCACACCAGCTAAGGCTTGGGGTTTGAGTTTATCTTCTCCCCGCCCGCACTCAGCCCAGCCTGTGCCCAGCTGAGACACCTGTACCCCTGCCCGTGGGAGAGAGGAAGACCCAGTTCGTGTGGTCCTCAGGTTTAGGATCCCACCTCCCACCTGGGCAGTTGACCAATGACGTTCCGGCCTAGAATCTTGATTCCGGAGGCAATGGTCCCAGAGAGGGGGTGTCCTGCTCGGTCCCACGCAGGACTGGGGATCCCCTCCCCTGGGGCGGGGTGGCTCCCTGAGGGACCCCTCCGTCCTCCCTGCACCAGGCTACGTGCACTTCCGGCTGCAGCACCCCGAGCTCTTCGACAGCCTGTCCCTGCAGGCGGTGCGCTGCACCATCGAGGCCGGCTACCCCGGCGTGCTCTCCCGCCGGGACAGGCACGGCCGGGTGGTCCTGCTCTTCAACATCGAGAACTGGGACTGCGAGGAAATCACCTTCGACGAGGTCGGCGGACCCCTCGCGAAGACTGGGCTGGGCTGGATGGGGTCCCTCCCCCAGCCCTGGGTCCCTCCCCCAGCCCTGGGTCCCTCCCCCAGCCCTGGGTCCCTCCCCCAGCCCTGGGTCCCTCCCCCAGCCCTGGGGACCCTCCCCCAGCCCTGGGTCCCTCCCCCAGCCCTGGGGTCCCTCCCTCAACCCTGGGTCCCTCCCCCAGCCCTGGGTCCCTCCCCCAGCCCTGGGGTCCCTCCCCCAGCCCTGGGTCCCTCCCCCAGCCCTGGGGTCCCTCCCCCAGCCCTGGGTCCCTCCCCCAGCCCTGGGGTCCCTCCCCCAACCCTAGGGACCCTCCCCCAGCCCTGGGTCCCTAACCCAGCCCTGGGTCCCTCCCCCAGCCCTGGGGTCCCTCCCCCAGCCCTGGGGTCCCTCCCCCAGCACTGGGTCCCTCCCCCAGCCCTGGGTCCCACCCTCAGCCCTGGGTCCCTCCCCCAGCCCTGGGGTCCCTCCTCCAGCCCTGGGTCCCTCCCCCAGCCCTGGGTCCCACCCTCAGCCCTGGGTCCCTCCCCCAGCCCTGGGGTCCCTCCTCCAGCCCTGGGTCCCTCCCCCAGCCCTGGGTCCCACCCTCAGCCCTGGGTCCCTCCCCCAGCCCTGGGGTCCCTCCTCCAGCCCTGGGTCCCACCCCCAGCCCTGGGGTCCCACCCCCAGCCCTGGGTCCCTCCCCCAGCCCTGGGGTCCCACCCCCAGCCCTGGGTCCCACCCCCAGCCCTGGGGTCCCTCCCCCAGCCCTGAGTCCCTCCCCCAGCCCTGGGGTCCTTCCCCCAGCCCTGGGGTCCTTCCCCCAGCCCTGGGGTCCCTCCCCCAGCCCTGGGGTCTCTCCCCCAGCCCTGGGTCCCTCCCCCAGCCCTGGGTCCCTCCCCCAGCCCTGGCCTCTGCGGGTCTCTCAGTCCTGGCTCCGCCCCCCTCCCCAGGCGAAGTGGGGGTCGGGCAGCTAAGGCCCCCAGGCCCTGTCCAGCTGGGGGAGAACGCCTAGAGTGGCCAGGGCAGCTGGAAATCCAGTAGTTTTTGTTGTTGTTGTTGTTTGTTGTTTTTTTAAAAAATATATTTTATTGATTTTTTACAGAGAAGAAGGGAGAGGGATAGAGAGTTAGAAACATCGATGAGAGAGAAGCATCGACCAGCTGCCTCCTGCACACCCCCTACTGGGGATGTGCCCGCAACCAAGGTACATGCCCTAGACCGGAATCGACCCTGGGACCTTTCAGTCCGCAGGCCGACGCTCTATCCACTGAGCCAAACCGGCTTCAGCAATTTTTAAAAAAATAATAAATAAAAGCCTTGGCAAATACAATGAAGTTTAAAGGGGCAGGGATAGTCAAAACCGGTGTGGCTCAGTGGGTAGAGCGTCAGCCTGCGGACTGAAAGGTCCCAGGTTCGATTCCGGTCAAGGGCATGGACCTTGGTTGTGGGCACATCCTCAAAAGGCGGCATGCAAGAGGCAGCTGATGGATGATTCTCTCTCATCGATGTTTCTAACTCTCTATCGCTCTGTCTTCCTCTCTGCAAAAAATCAATAAAAATATATTTAAAAAATAAATAAAAATAAAGGGACAGGGATAAACACTCTGGCATTAACCTTGGCTGGGACACTCACCGTTATTTCCTGGGACCCACTCCCAGAGTGGGGGGTGTCCCTCTGTAAGCCGGTGACCAGTGACCTCCGATCGGGGTGCACCCGCCGGCTCTCCCGCCAGGCCCTGGTGCCCGCGGGCGGGGCCGGCAGCCTGTGCCCTCTGTGCCCAGATCCTGCAGGCCTATTGCTTCCTCCTGGAGAAGCTGCTGGAGAACGAGGAGACGCAGATCAACGGCTTCTGCATCGTGGAGAACTTCCGGGGCTTCACGCTGCAGCAGGCGGCGGGGCTGCGGGCCGCCGACCTCAGGAAGATGGTGGACATGCTCCAGGTGGGGCCCGAGGCGGGGAGCCCGTGGCAGCTGAGCCCGGAGTCCTGGTTTAACGGTGCTGGCACGGCGCTGAGAATGTTCCAGAAAGAGCAAGGCCGACCACAGACACTTCTGCATGATCGACAGTGGGCCAGGGACTCACAGCCATTATTAGCTCATCTACCCGGAGAGAGCATCCTCGCTGCTTCCTGCCTCATTTTCTTCACATTTTTTATTTATTATTATTATTTTAAATATATATATTTTTATTGATTTTTTACAGAGAGGAAGAGAGAGGGATAGAGAGTTAGAAACATCGATGAGAGAGAATCATTCATCAGCTGCCTCTTGCACGCCCCCTGCTGGGGATATGCCTGCAACCAAGGTACATGCCCTTGACTGGAATCGAACCTGGGACCTTTCAGTCTTCAGGCGGATGCTCTATCCACTGAGCCACACCGGCGAGGGCGTCCATGCTTCATTTTAAAACCTGGAAAACAAGGCTCAGAGATTTGCGTGACTTCTCAAGCTTCCCCGGGAACCTTCAAGGGCCTGTCCCCGTGCCTTGGGGAGGGAGAGGTGCGGGAAGGGGGAACCTCAGGCCATTGGGTCCTCAGGGATAGGGCGCTCTCTGTCCCCCACAGGACTCCTTCCCAGCCAGGTTCAAGGCCATCCACTTCATTCACCAGCCCTGGTATTTCACCACCACCTACAACGCCGTGAGGCCCTTCCTCAAGAGCAAGCTGCTCCAGAGGGTGAGTGGCAGCCGGCTGGCCGCGCAGGGGCGGGGCGAGCAGGGGCGCTGCACAGCGATTGGCTGATGAGTGGTGAGAGAATGGGGATTCTTTTGTTGTTGTTGTTAATCCTCACTCCAGGATATTTTCCCATTGATTTTTCTTTTTATTTTATTTTGTTAAAATATATACTTTATTGCCGAAGCCGGTTTGGCTCTGTGGTAGAGCGTCGGTCTGCAGACTGAAAGGTCCCGGGTTCGATTCCGGGCAAGGGCATATACCTTGGTTGCGGGCACATCCCCAGTAGGGGGTGTGCAAGAGGCAGCTGGTTGATGTTTCTCTCTCATCGATGTTTCTAGCTCTGTATCCCTCTCCCTTCCTCTCTGTAAAAAATCAATAAAATATATTATAAAAAAATATTTTATTGATGGGATAGAGAGCTAGAAACATTGATGAGAGAGAAACATCCATCAGCTGCCTCTTGCACATCCCCCACCGGGGATGTGCCTGCAAGCAAGGTACATGCCCTTGACCAGAATCGAACCTGGGACCTTTACAGTCCGCAGGCCGACGCTCTACCCACTGAGCCACACCGGTCCCAGCTGGTTCGGTGACTTTTGATGGGGGCCCAGCTCAACCCTGTCCCCGCTTCCCTGCAGGTCTTTGTCCACGGAGAGGACCTCTCTGGCTTCTTCCAGGAGGTGGACAAGGACATCCTGCCCGCCGACTTCGGGGGCACGCTGCCCACGTACGACGGCAAGGTGGTGGCCGAGCAGCTCTTCGGGCCCCGGGCCGACGCCGAGAACACGGCCTTCTGAGGACATCCCTCCCTCCGACCCGCAGTCAGCATCCCTGGGCCTCTCCCCGGGCCCTGGGCCCAGCAGCTGGGGGTCCCCTCCACCTCCCCGAGCACCACCCTCTTCCGGGGGTGACAAACCAGTGGAATTCGCTTCAACAAGAAGAGTTAGGGCCCCAGCCAGTGTGGCTCAGTGGATAGAGTGTCGGCCTGCAGATCGAAGGGTCCCCGGTTTGTTGCTAGATACGTCGATGAGAGAGAAACATCGAACAGTGGCTAGAGCGTCGGCCTGCGGACTGAAGGGTCCCAGGTTCGATTCCGGTCAAGGGCATGTACCTTGGTTGCAGGCACATCCCCAGGAGGGGGTGTGCAGGAGACAGCTGATGGATGTTTCTCTCTCATCGATGTTTCTAACTCTCCTCCTCTCTCTTCCTCTTTGTAATAATAATAATAATAATAATAATAATAATAAAATATATATAAAAAAAATAAAAAAAGATGATGATGATGACTTGAGAACAATTACATTCTTACTGTCTTTGAAGCTGCAGGAAAAGGGCTTGTGTAGGGTAGTTTCCAAGACTCTTAATGATTTCCTTTGCAAGAGAGATTTGCTACGCAGAGCCGTGAACACGGACAAGGAGGGGGATAGAAGCCAGAGGGATCTGGGGGCACCGGAAGCTCGGCAGCCAGCAGGCAGTGAGGGCTTCCCACGTGCAATTCCAGGCTGGGGGCAGGCTTGCAGCAGCTCCATCTTGGGGTGGCCTGCTCCCCACAACAGCGACGGCCAGCTGTGTCCCCCTCATCCTGTCTGTGGGGTCCTCCAGCAAAAGTTGGGGAGCTACTCTATACCCTCATCCTGAGGGATTTCCTACATCTGGAGCCAAGGCGGGCAGGAGCTGACGAGTGAGTTTGCCCACTGTGGCCCGGCACTGCCCCCTGCTGGCCATGCCCTGGTACTGCCCCTCCCGGCTCAGAGACAAGCTGAGCAGGAAAGAGGTGGGTGAGTGGGGCCAGACCTTCCCTGTCCCCTTTGAGAGCCTGTGTCGCAAGCCCGTGAATGTTATTTTTATTTTTTAAAATTTGTTTTTTGTTGATTTTTTTTTTTTACAGAGAGGAAGGGAGAGCGATAGAGAGCTAGAAACGTCGATGAGAGAGAAACATCGACCAGCTGCCTCCTGCACACCCCCCACCGGGGATGTGCCTGCAACCAACATACATGCCCTTGACCGGAATCGAACCCGGGACCTTTCAGTCCGCAGACCGATGCTCTATCCACTGAGCCAAACCGGCTTCGGCGAGCCTGTGAATGTGAATGTTAGATCTGACATGCTCAGCCTCACAAAATCCCAGCTGCCTACACGCTGGGTTCCTACAAGTGGCCACCGTCATTGTAATGGTGAGAGGGGCAGCGGGGCCCTGCCGGTGTGGCTCAGTGGCTGAGCACTGACTTAGGAACCAGGAGGTCAGGGTTTGATTCCTGGTGAGGGCACATGCCTTGGGTTGAGGGCTCGATCCCCAATGGGGGGCGTGCAGGAGGCAGCCGATCCATGATTTTCTCTCTCATCACTCATGTTTCTATCTCTCCCTCCGTCTCTGAAATCAATAAAAATACTTTTTTTTTTTTTTAAAAGCCAGTCATCACGAGAACTTGGTGTTTGGCCCATTTTCCTTCAAACTCACACCTTGGTGAAGACACAGCAGAGAGCCCTTTTAAATATAAAAACCCCCCAGCTGAAGCCGGTGTGGCTCAGTGGATAGAGCGTCGGTCTGCGGACTGAAAGGTCCCAGGTTCGATTCCGGTCAAGGGCATGTATGTACCTTGGTTGCAGGCACATCTCCGGTGGGGGGTGTGCAAGAGGCAGCTGGTCGATGTTTCTCTCTCATCGACGTTTCTGGCTCTCTATTGCTCTCCCTTCCTCTCTGTAAAAAAAAAATAAATAAATAAAATATATTAAAATACACAAATAAACAAATAAATATAAAACCCCCACCACACAGAAAACTCACAGCCTTGCCACATTTTTAGTCTTTTAATTTTTTTTTTTTTAAGTAAAGAAAGTCCATTGAATCGAAAGATAACAAAATTACAGTTTTCGCTTTGTCACGATCTTTGTTCACCACCACACGGAATAATCAAAAGGGGACCCAACGCAACAGGAGAACGTAAAAAAACACGTCCAGGACACGGGTGTTTTAGTCTAGTTTCTTAATAAAGGTCAATATCCTCGTTATTTAGAAAAAATTGCATTGCTAGTTGCGGATGTTAAACACCTCGGTGCCGGAGGGTCCCCAGTGTGTCCACCGCCCCCCGCCCTCCCCCCAGACCCCCAGACCCGGCAGCACAGAGGCTTTTAGACACAAACTCAAAAAAGAAAGAAAAAAAAATACATGGTTTTTAGGGCGGCGACGTTAGGTTTCAGGAAAATCCGAACGAAATGACACGAAACGAGAAATCAGGAATGTGGATGTGATGGTTCTCAAAAAATCAACCTGGAGGCAGTCCTGCGGGGCCCCACCTGCGTGTGGTGCTCCCGCGGCCGTCCTGGCCAGTTTTTCAATAAATCCTTGCCTGCTTTAAAAAAAAATTTAAAAAAAAATCAATCAACGTGGAAGCAGATCTGCGGGGCGGAGTGGGGGGCTGGCGGGAGTCTGAGCGGGCCGGGGGGGCCCCCCTCCAGCCGCTCCCGCCCCGGGGGTGTCGCTAAGGCCGCTGCAGTGGCAGGAATGGGAGCTCGGGTACAGTGCCAGGTCTTCCTGAGGCATTGGGGGGGGGCCAGCTCGCCGGGAGCTGGGGTGGAGGGGCGACGGGCTCGGGTCGGGGGGGGGGGGGGAGTGAGGGGGGTTGTGCTTCAGGGGAACTAACGGGGCAGAGGCCGAAGGGAAAAACCTAACGGGACCTAACTCTACATCCGGGACCTAACTCTACATCCGGGGAAGGAAGCCTGGCCCACCCACGCCCCCGGGCTGGGGGCTGCTCGACGCGGGTGGTCTGGGCGGAGAATGCCCACGAGAGGAGGGTATTTCTGCAGGTCCCCGGCTTATGGCAAGAGAGTAGATTTCTTGGCGGATGGGGACCAGGAGGGGGAGGCCGTAGGGTATGGATTTCGTTACTGATGGACAGAGGAGTCGAGTTAAAAGGCTTAATCTGCCGAAACCGGTGTGGCTCAGTGGATAGAGCCTCGGCCTGCGGACTGAAAGGTCCCAGGTTCGATTCCCGTCAAGGGCACGTACCTTGGTTGTGGGCGCATCCCCAGTGGGGGTATGTGTGTGTGTGTGCAAGAGGCAGCTGATGGATGCTTCTCTCTCATTGATGTTTCTAACTATCCCTCTCCCTTCCTCTCTGTAAAAAAAAAAAAAAAAAATCAATAAAAATATTAAAAAAAATAAAGAAGTGAATGTCCTCTTATTTATTAGACACCCACACACGTGCCCGGAAAAACAGCTCAGAAAAGGGGGGGATGGGAAGGGGCCGCTGTCCGCTGTCTGGAAGCGGAGAATGGCTGGCGAGCTTGACTGGGGGGGGGGAGGGGGGGCGGCTGCAGCCGGAAGAAGCTGCTTTTGTTTTGGGGGAGCATCCCGGTCTCGCTGCCAGCAGGGGCCACTCCCCCTTCCCTCAGCCTCGGCTACAATTTGGCAAAAGCGATCCTGCTCCGGGAAGAGGGGGTGCCTCTGACCGTCCCCCCCACTCTGGGCCTCCGCGCGCCACGGACGGCCCCGTCACAGCCTCTGATGCATCCAAGGAGCCGGTAGCTCCTAACAAGAGGCCACGGAGGGAGGGAGGCGTCGGAGGGGGCATCTGGCAGGTTCCGGGCCCCCGATCGCCGAGGGGCGGGGTGCCTGACGTAAGGAGGCGCGTACAGGCCCCGCGGGGGAAATGCTCTGGTTTTGCCCGTGGCTTCGCTTCAAACCGGAAGGATGTGAGTGGCGATGCCACGATCCTGTGGGGGGTGTGGGGGCGGATATTCAAGTTAAGGCTTTCTGGTCAAAGAAAGGGGTTCCAGATGATGTGGTGAGCGGATGCGGCGGGCAAATGCTTCTTAGCAACTCGGGACTCAACGTGAGGTGTCAGGGACCTCGGTTTTACCTCCAGGCCAGAGAGAAGGGCCCCCTCACATCCCAGACATCTGCCTGCCGGGCACACACAGGCAAGAACACACGCATTGTCCCCCCGGGGACTGGCGGGATGACCCCGCGAGGCACAGGCGACAAAGCGCGCTCTCATCCGGGCTTGAATGAAGGCGGGAGCCGGGAGGATGCCTGTCCCGGGAACGCTCAGCGCCCTGCCCGGGCCGCACAGAGAGACGGGGCATCTGCCTCCGGCCAGCCCCGCACCTGCCCCGGGCACGCGGCCAGGCCCCGGGGACAGCGAGACGCTGAGATGAGGATGGAGACGCCGGAGAGAAGCCGAAGACGCGGGCAGAGGCAAGGTCAAGGTCGTCACCCGCAAAGCCTGACGCAGCAGCTCCCTCCCCCGGCCGGCCCCACGGGGTGAGCCAGGGGCCCTGACTCAACGGATTCCAGAGCAAGAGCTGCAGGAGCCGGCGGGAACCGGGAACGTTTGGGAAGATGACTTGAGCGTCGATGAATGGTTTCAGAGAGACGGTCTAGGACCAGCGTGTCAAACTCGCGGCCTGCGGGATTGCATGCTGCCCGGAAGCGTGTGGCCCACTGGCCTCGAGTTTGACATGCGTGGTCTGGGGTCTCGGGCTCAGGGAGGTGAAGCGGCTGCCCCCCATCCAGGGTGAAGGAGGGGCAGGTGGGGCAAGAACCCAGGTCCCCTGCACCCTGCTTCCCCCTTCAGGCACATTTCCCCTCCTGGGGTCTGTCACAGGCCCCCCACCACGCGCTGACAATGCGCTGACAATGACCGTGACCACAAACAGCCTTCCCTCCAGGCCGCCCTCCCTGGTGCAAATTCACAGCAGGGAAGTGATGGTTTTTTTATGGATTTTTTTCCCCCCATTGATTTTCAGAGAGAGTGGGAGAGAGAGAGAGAGAGAGAAACATCGCTGTAAGAGAGACACATCCATGGTTGCCTCCCGCCTGCCCCCTGACCAAAGCCGGGAGTCTGCCACCAAGGTGTGTGCCCTTGACCAGAATCGAACCCGGGACCCTCCATCCGCAGGCCGACGCGCTATCCACTGAGCAAAACTGGCCAGGCAGGGGGTTTTCTTCAAGGCTGTTAAAAACGCCCTCTCACAGAAGTGCATCAAGGAGACCTGACACCATTTCCCAAGAATCGGTTACTCAGCAGCGTCTTCAAATTGTTGTGGTGGGAGATGGGGGGGCAGGGGGTTCAACCAGAAGGAACGTGGGGACCCCCTCCTTGGCTTTTAAACGTGTTATTCCTGCGACTGAACTTGTCTGGGTCTTTGCAACTTACATCCTTCATCTGATTTCAGAATAGAACATTCAAAAGCTCAAGTTCAGGCCTTCACAGCCGGAAGAAATGCATGACTTTTCCCACGGCCCCCCAGGAATGAATGGCTTCGGAAGAAAAGCGGGAGGGGAGCGGGAGGGAGGAGGACGCTGACCCACATGCGGAACGCCGCTCCCTTGTTTGCCAGGCGAGCCCGCCTCTCTGGCTGTTCAGTGCCCTGCGCGCCCATTCAGGGCAAACAAGACTGTCCCTGTGGAGGCGGACACAGCCACCCCCTCGTTTCCGTGCCCGAGAGCCTGGCGCTGGACAAAGGCCTTCAGTGGCCTCTGTGTGAGCGCCATTCAGAGTCACACACTGCAAAGCGCTCAGCTGGGCCGCCGCCCGCGCAGCTCCGGGGGGGTGGGGGGGGAATTCCGGTCGGGTGGCAACACAGGAGGTGCCCCAAGCCCTGCCTTCTCCCCCTCATCACCTCCGGGAGGAGGGGGGGGGCACCTGGGTCGGACTGCCGTGCAGACCGGGCTCTAAGGACTTCCATCCCCTGCGACACTGTCTTTCCTCTTTCCGGATGGAGCCGGGAGCGGGCCGCTACTGCCTCAGAGCAGATTGAGAGGGGACCCGGGCAAACGACAAGGAGATGGATGATCACAGGAACCCATGGAGTTACTGCGTTTCACGGGAAGTCTTAAGAAGCGAAGGGGGTCGTGGGAGTAGGACTGAGAACCTTCTGGATCGCAGCTGCGGCTGTCAGGGGGCGGGGAAGTGACAGGGGACAAGGGCAGGCTTCCGAACGGGGAGGGGGGGTAAAGTGCCACTCTGCGCTGAAACAGCGCGAGAAGGAAACGCAGTAGAAAAAGAACAGCTTGAGGGTGGGGAGGACGGTGTCAGCAGGACGAACCGCAGCAGAGTCCGGGCCGCAGGCATCGTCCTCTTTCGGGACAGTGGCTGTTCTGGGTGTTACTCGTTAGTTCGATCTAGTGATTGTCAGCAAATAGTTTCTCCAGCTCACAGACATCTGCCACGGTCACGCGGGCCGATGCTCAAACTGTGTCCGCCTCCGAGCCCCCAGGGGACCCCCTGCACCCCTTCCGCACCCACACGGACCTCTCTTCCTCCTCCCGTCCGCCCCGGAGCCAAGGGGATGACGCGGGGCTCCCTTTGAAGCATCCGGGCCACGTCTCTCAGAGTTCCATTTCGCTCCGGACAGCGGCCGCAGGTTTTGCAAAGTGCAGGGTTTCTGGCCATTCAAGTACCACAGGATTGGGGGAAAGTACTTGAAACTTAAGGGTGACCATTTCACCGGGGAGGACACGCGAGGAGAGGCCTCTATAAACTAGGGAGTTGAGAATCCGCTTGCAGGAAAACACCTCCTCGGGCTGGGAAGGTCTCGCTCCCAGCTCGGGTCCAGCTTTTGAACATTTGGTCTCAAAAGCCAGAGTTGGGGAGAGAGAGACCTGGGTTAAAAGACAAGATTACAAACGAGCGCGTCGTAAAACAAGGGCCCGCAGACGGCTTTATGGGACGGGAGGAGCAGACAGACAAACCGACAGAAGAAGGCAAATGATGACGCCTGTGTGGTTAGACCGGAGGGCGGCTCCCGGGGGGGTCCTCCCCGGAGGGCCGGTCTCTCAAAACCTCAGGGGGAAGCGAGTTTGTCATTGAACTTCAGGGCGGGGAGCGATCTCAGCCGGCAATCTACCTGGTTCAAGGGCCCCATTTCACAGGCGAGGGAGGTCAAGTTCAAGGGGGCCTTCCCAGGGTCATCTAGCCGGTGAGAAGCAGAGTCGGGAGTGGTCACGGGGGGGTAGCCGAGCACGACAGGCCTCGGGGGTCCCTGGGAGCTGGGTGACCCCTCCTCCGACTACGGATTTTAATAAAAAGAGCTACCGAGCCGAAACCGGTGTGGCTCAGTGGATAGAGCGACGGCCTGCGGACTCAAGGGTCCCGGGTTCGATTCCGGGCAAGGGCATGTACCTTGGTTGCGGGCGCATCCCTGGTGGGGGGGTGTGCAGGAGGCAGCTGATGGATGTTTCTAACTTGCTATCCCTCTCTCTTCCTCTCTGTAAAAAAAAAAAAAAAAAATCAGTAAAATATATTAAAAAATAAAAAGAGCTACTGAGATGTTTCTAAAGGGAAGACAGCGGTTTCTCCAGCTTGCCCGGCGATGAGGATCACCGGGGGCACTTGTCAAAAATTAAAATCCCCAGACCCTTTCCCAGGCCCGCCGCGTCGGCCTCCCCTCGGGGAGGGACCTGGGAGGCTGAATTTTTAATAAGTGCCCCCGGCCACTCTCAGCACCTGCAGAGGGCCAGGGCGCTGTCCTAGGAGCGAGCCAGCGGGCGGGCGAGGGAGAAGCTTGGCTTGTGATCGAGGCTGTTTTCTCTGCCCTAAGGGACCCTGGGTTCGGAGCTGACCTGCACCTCCGGCGGGGCCCCCCCGGCTTGGCGAGCGCTTTTCGGGATCCACGCAAGGGCACATCCGGTGGCCACCAAATAACCGACGCCCTTCATTGTTCTTGGGGGAGGGCCTTTTGATTGGCAAAGCAAAACGGCTGTCCTGACACCTTTTTTCGTAAGGGAAACTAGATGCGATCGGCTGAAAAGCGATCATGAGGATGACGCCAGCCCGGACAGGAGGCCGAGAGAGAGAGAGAGACGCTGCCTGGCGCTTGTCACCATGGGTAACAAACGTTGCAATGGAGAAAAACAAGGAACTAAGCACAAAAATAGCCTGGAGCGCCCTGGGTGGCCCCCGCTGATGGGGGGAGGTCAGATCCAGGTCGCGGAGGGACGGGGAGACCTGAACGGCCGGGGAGGGACGTCCCAGTTCGAGGGGGGCGGCTGGAGGGCCGTGGTCCGGGGGGGGGGGGGGGCCTCACTCCGGGCCGGCCTCCACTTGCTCGGCGGCGTCGGCGCACTGCAGCTTGCTGCGCTCCCACTGGCAGATGGCGTTGGCGTACTCTACCACCAGCTTGTCCATCCACGTCAGCGGCTCGGGCAGCAGCATGGAGCCCTCGAAGAAGCCCAGGTGGCCCCCATGCAGGGGCAGCACGAACATGACGTTCTCCCGCTTCTCTGCAGGGGAAAGGCGGCCGTGAGGCCCTGTCCTCAAGGGCGAAGGTCACCTACAAGGGCATCCGGCCGCCACTCGCTGCCTCATTCACCTCCGTAGGGAGGTGGGACCTAGCGGGCTGGAGAGCAGCAGCTTGGCCTGGAGCAGAGCCTGGCAGATGTAAGCGGTTCTCGAACACGGCTGCGCTGCGTGGTCGCACGCAGGGGTTTGGAAAGATCTCTGTGCAGCGCCCTAGCCGGCGTGGCTCAGTGGATAGAGCGTCAGCCTGCAGACTGAAGGGTCCCGGGTTCGATTCCGGTCAAGGGCACATGCCGGGTTGCGGGCTCGGTCCCCAGTAGGGGGCCTGCAGGAGGCAGCCAATCGATGAATGATTCTCTATCATTTTTAATATATATATATTATTGATTTTTTACAGAGAGGAAGGGAGAGGAGATAGAGAGCTAGAAACATCGATAAGAGAGAGACATCGACCAGCTGCCTCCTGCACACCTCCTACTGGGGATGTGCCCACAACCAAGGTACATGCCCTTGACCGGAATCGAACCTGGGACCTTTCGGTCCGCAGGCCGACGCTCTATCCACTGATCCACACCGGATTTTGGCTCTCTCATCATCTCTCTCTCTCTCTCTCCCTCTCCCTCTCCCTTCCTCTCTGAAATCAATAAAAAAATATATATATGTATTTAAAAAGAAATATCCCCGGGCAGCGTCCAGACCAGTTCCATCAGGATCCCAGTTGCGGTGGGGGATGTGTGGGAAGGGAACCAGGCACTGCAGCTGCTAAAGCCCCCCACATGACTCGCCTGTACAGCCAAGCACGCCCCAGCTTTGTGCACTGGAACCCCTGGGATGTCGCCTTAAAATGCAGGCGCTGCTCTGCCGGGCGGGAGAGCCGAGCTCCAGGCGGGGCGGAGGCTGCTGGGGGAGGGTCCTGGGAAGGGCTCCCAGCCCGGCACTTACAGTCATTATTGGGGAACAAGGCAGCTCAGTGAGCCGACGGTTTCTCACGCCATTTATCTTCTAAGACGGAAGCATAAAGCTGCCGGTGGTGCTTAAAACAATCGACAAATTGTTAAAAATCGGGACTGTCCCGCCAAAAGCGGGACGTCTGGGCACCTTATTAAAGACGCCCACGCTCGCGGGCCACCTGCTCAGCATGGATGGGTGAGGCTGGCTGCAAGTGGGCAGCTACAGGGCAGCTGTCTTCCCGGGGGGGTGGGGGGCTGTGTCACAGACAGCGCCCCCTGCTGGCTGCCCGGGGTGGGCAACACTTCCTGGGGGTCCTTTCTTGCCTGACCCTGGACCCTGTACCCTGTCCCTGCGGCCACTATTTAAAAAAAAAAAAAAATTTTTTTTTACGCCGAAACCGGTTTGGCTCAATGGATAGAGCGTCGGCTTGGGGACTGAAAGGTCCCGGGTTCGATTCCGGTCAAGGGCATGTACCTTGGTTGCGGGCATATCCCCAGTAGGGAGTATGAGGAGGCAGCTGATCGATGTTTCTCTCTCAGCGATGTTTCTGACTCTCTATCTCTCTCCCTTCCTCTCTGTATAAAATCAATAAAATATATTAAAAAAAAATAAAAAAATAAAAAATAAATTTTTTTTTATTGACTTTTTACAGAGAGGAAGAGAGAGGGATAGAGAATTAGACACATGGATGACAGAGAATCATCGATCAGCTGCCTCTTGCACACCCCCCACTGGGATGTGCCCGCAACCAAGGCACATCCCCTTGCCCGGAATCGAACCTGGGACCCTTCAGTCCGCAGGCCGGTGCTCTATCCACTGAGCAACACCGGCCTCGGCCCTGCGGTCACTATTGCATACGTTCCTGTGCCACAGCAGCAGAGCTACGGCTGGGTGTAGGGAGGGAGGCAGACACGCTGCTTTCTCTGTGTGCTGCCCACGTGGCTGAGGGGCGGGTGACAGGAGAGAGACTTTACCCGACCCCACGCGTGGTGCCCCGAGCTCTCTGCGGGCGGGTCCTGGTCTGCTGTAGTGTCTGCCCTCCAGCGTGGGGTCCCGAGAGAACCAGAGGGGTACCCCTCTCTCTTCCAGGTAACACGTGGTCCTTACAGAGGACGTGCAGGGAAACGAGGTCCTAGGAGCGCCCAGGTCCCCGCCCGCGACCCGTTAGCTCTCCTTCCGCTCCCGCCTGCGCTGGCTAACGCTCCCCCCGGCCACAGCCTGCTTTTCCAGCTGCTTATATTTTTATCCTCAGAGCAGACGGAGAGGCTGGCTGTCACGGGAGGTTTTTTTTTTAAATTTATCGTTTGCTTTTCGGGTCAAGTCTGAAGCGTAAATACCGCCTTAAGCCAAACCCGCAGACTTCATGGAGCCATACCCCTGAGCCGACAGGCTCAGAGCCACAGGGGACTCCTCCTGCCCGGGGTGGACACGCGAAGGGGACAGAGTGACCGGTCCTGCCTCCTGCCCGGGGTGGACACGCGAAGGGGGACAGAGTGACCGGCAGTCTGCCGCGGGCTTTAGGGAGTGGCAGGAGAGACACTCACCGGAGAGAGATTTCGGAATGCTCAGAAGGCTTTCGTGGACCAAGGGGTCATCGGCCGCGTTGACCAGCATGAGGGGCACGTAGATCTGAACCAAGGAGAGAGAGAGAGAATGAAGTGACTGCTCTGATTGTGTGGACGCCACTGATCCACGGGTTCAAGTTCACTGCCCGACCTGGTCCCTGCTCGGCGTGCTGGACAGGAGGGCGAAGGGCACCTGGTCCCCGGATGGCCAGCCACTGCTGTGACTCCGGCCCAGGCAGGCGGGGGGGGGGGGGAGGAGGGGATGGGGTGCTCGGACACCCCTGGACCGCCATGCTGGGAGAGCATGCCTGCGTGGGCTGAGCTGGGGTCCCTGGCTTGGCTCTGGGCGGCTCCACGGCGCTGCAATGGTGCAGGTGGAGACACCGGAAGCCTGGGTGTGAGACTGAGCTAGGAGGGGTGGCCAAACTGCATCCCACAAGCCCCTGCTTCAGCTGCGGGCGGTGGGCCACACCAACAGGTGCTCATTGTCAGGGGTAAATGGACCCCCACGTTGGGGTGAGAAGAGCAATTGTGCAAACACAGAATGAGAGAGACCGGTGGTGATGGTTCAGGCAAAAAAACATATGGGGGTTCCTCTAGCCGGTATGGCTCAGTGGATAGAACACCAGCCTGCAAGCTCAAGGGTCCCGGGTCCAATTCCCGGTTAAGGGCACATGCCCAGGTTGTGGGCTTGATCCCCAGTTGGGGGCGGGCAGGAGGCAGCCCATCAATGATTCTGTCTCATCATTGATGTTTTTTTATTCTTTTTTTTAAAAAAAAAAATATAATTCTTTATTGATTTCAGAGAGGAATGGTGAAGGAGAGAGAGAGGGGAAGAGAGAGCGAAAGAGAAAGAGAAAGAGAAACATCGATGAGAGAGAACCATTGATAGGCTGCCTCCTGCATGTCCCCCACTGGGAATTGAGCCCACAACCCAGGCATGTGCCCTTGGCTGGAATCGAACCTGGGACCCTTCAGTCTGCACGCTGACTCTCTATCCACTGAGCCAAGCCAGCCAGGGGCATCATCATTGATGTTTCTATCTCTCCCCTCCTCTCCTTTCCTCTCTGAGATCAATAAGAATTTTAAAGAAATATGGGGGCTATGTTGGCCGCAAACTTAATTTAATACGCATCGAGTTCATTATAGCTGCTCTAACTGCATTAGTATAAACCTAGTCTCTTTGTCAACACACATATTCCTCCTTGTTTTGGCAGAGAAATATACCTACTGTTTTACTGTGATCAGATCACAGCAGGACTTCTTAATTCAGCCCGAGGCACCACACTAACTAAATCACAAGGGCCAGAAGAGCCCAGTCCCGCCCTGCACCAGCGGACAGCACAGGGACTGCACATGGAAGTCGCAGAGGGGCAGGGTGGCAGAGAGACGGGGTCACAGAGGGACGGGGTCACGAGGGACAGGGTGGCAGAGGGACAGGGCGGCAGAGGGACAGGGTGGCAGAGGGATGGGGTCACAGAGGGACAGGGCGGCAGAGGGACAGGGTGGCAGAGGGACGGGGTCACAGAGGGACAGGGTGGCAGAGGGACAGAGTTCAGTTCAATAATTAACCCGCATTGCCGAAACCGGTTTGGCTCAATGGATAGAGCGCTGGCTTGGGGACTGAAAGGTCCCGGGTTCGATTCCGGTCAAAGGCATGTACCTTGGTTGCGGGCATATCCCCAGTAGGGGGTATGCAGGAGGCAGCTGATCGATGACTCTCTCATCGATGTTTCTAACTCTCTATCTCTCTCCCTTCCTCTCTGTACAAAATCAATAAAATATATATTAAAAAATAATAATTAACCCGCGTTAACAGCTGGTCGGTCTGAGCCAGGCTCTGGCCGAGCCCCCGGCGGGCGGTGAGGAGAGGAGGGGGCTGCGGGCGGAGGCGGGAGGAGGACGGGGTGAAGCCGGGGCAGCCACTCACCCTGTGCAGGTACCGCATGCAGCTCTCCTGCTCGTAGTACTCCTTCAGGGACGTGTAGCCGTGGAACTTCCTGCCGCACACACGGGAAAAGGACAAAACACGTGTCATCAGCTGGGAGCTGCACTCCCGCTTCGGGTCCCGTACTAACTGGCCGGGCACATCGGTGGCGTATAGCTGGCACCAGAGTTAGGGTTCAGAGCCAGGCTTTGGCGCTGGGTTCCAGTCCTGACCCTTCCGCTCACTGCTGTGTGACCTTAGGCACAGGGTTTACCCTCTCTGAGCTTCTCCTCTGCAAACGGAGCCAAGGACGCGGCCTTCTTAACGGCACTGACATCTCTGACATTGAGGTGTGTCCCAGCCCCGCTACCGGCCCAGAGAAATCACTCAGTCAGTGTCATCGATGGTGACTATTGGCAGATGCTACACCTTCCGAGGCAGCGTAAAGCCACATGTCACCGGGCACTAAGAAACTGAAATCCAGCCGAAACCGGGGTGGCTCAGTGGGTAGAGCGTCAGCCTGCGGACCGAAAGGTCCCGGGTTCGATTCCAGTCAAGGGCATGGACCTTGGTTGTGGGCCATCCCCCCAGTGGGGGGTGTGCAGGAGGCAGCTGGTCGATGTTTCTCTCTCATCGGATGTTTCTAACTCTCTGTCCCTCTTCCTCTCTGTAAAAAATCCATACACACACACACACACCGTGTTTCCCAAAAATAAGACATCCTCCAAAAATAAGACCTACTGACAGGTTTCCTTCTGAGTGAAATATAAGGCATCTCCCCGAAAATAAGGCCCGCCCTTAGGCTAAACATGAGAGATTTGGTCCACTGATTCTGAAAGAAATGGAGTCACAAGAAATTCACCAGGAAATTCAGGAATTGGATTGTTGTGAAGATGATGACATGATCGTCATCGAATAAAGGAGTCAATTCTTGCTACTGTAGGATTCAGTTTGGTTTGTGTTGACAACTACAGTACCACCGTACCGTATACAGGTGATAAATTTCCTTTATTTTCATTTAACAGTAAATGTGCATAGTATTCTTCTTCATGGAAAAATAAGACACCCCCTGAAAATAAGACCTGGTGCATCTTTGGGAGCAAAAATTAATATAAGACACTGTCTTATTTTCGGGGAAACAGGGTGTGTGTGTGTGTGTGTGTGTGTGTGTGTATATACTGAGATCCCAAGGCAGGTACTAGAATTTCTTTACAGCAACCTTCGCGGCAGAGTGACCCGCTGGCCCGCCCGGCCCCGCTCCCGGGCGCGGGGACCCACCTCATCACGTTGTCGTCGATCTGCATCAGGGACGTGGCCATGTAGAGGCGGCTCAGGTCCGAGTCCTCCAGCGTCTGGGGCTTCTTCACGTGGTCTCCGAACAGCGCTTGTCTAGAGGGAGGACGAGGCAAACAGGAGGACACGCGGGTGAGAGACGAGGCGAATCCCAGGCACGCTGGGATAGAGAGTTAGAAACATCCAGCAGCTGCCTCCTGCACGCCCCCTCCTGGGGATGTGCCTGCAACTAAGAAGACAATCATAACAAGAAGTCCCACTCGTATTCCTGACGCCTCCCACTCGCCGGGCCTGCTCTGACCGGCCAGGGCTGACCGCCTGGAGGCTTCTGAGCAGGAGGGGCCGGGGAGCACAGAGATCTGACACCTCAGGGGGGCACCATCAATGGTAGAAACATCATTGATGTTTCTATCTCTTCCTTCCCCTCTGAAGTCAACCTATATATATAAAAGCCTAAGCACCCATCAATCAGTGGAGTATGATGTGCAATGACCACCAGGGGGCTCCTGCCCCACTGCTGCTCGGTCAGGCGCCCAAGACCCCAAACACAAAGTGTCCTGCGGAGAGAGAGAGGTTCCTGGGGCGGCCTGGGCTTGGGGCGGAGAGGTGTGGGTGCCGTCCCTCCTCTTGGATTCACTGGGAACGGCGACGGCAGCCGGCAGAGCACCTGCGCCTCCTCCTGCGTCACGTCCCCCGGAGAACCGGAGGCCTGGCCCCCGGCGCCGCCCCAAGGAGCCGAGGAAGGCCCGTCCCGCCCGAGGGGAGGGGACGCACCTGTGCGAGAGGATGATCTTCTTCATGTTGTCGGCCATGAGGAAGTTGTAGAAGCGGCGGCACTGGTCCCACTGCATGAAGGTCTCCTGGGCCCTGAAAGAACCGCAGGAGCGGGGTGGGGTGCGTGCTGGGGAGGAGACGGGGGGCAGGGGGCAGGCAGCAGGCTGGGCGGCTCCTGCCACTGACCAGTGCCTGCAGGGAGCAGCTCTCCCTGCGGGGGGAGGGGGCTTCGCTGGCACTTACACTGTAGGGCCCTGGGACCTTAGCCTTAGTGTTCTGTGCTCCTGAGGATAAAGTTGCCTCTCTTTTAAAAAAAATATATTTTATTGATTTTTTACAGAGTGGAAGGGAGAGGGATAGAGAGACAGAAACATCGATGAGAGAGAATCACCGATCAGCTGCCTCCTGCACACCCTCCACCAGGGATGTGCCCGCAACCAAGGTATCCGCCCTTGACCGGAATCGAACCCGGGACCTTTCAGTCCGCAGGCCGACGCTCTATCCACTGAGCCAAAAATCTCGGCCTTGCTTCTATTTTTAAAACATCTTTTTGTAAGAAATTACAGTATAGTTGCCAGGCTGGCGTGGCTCAGCGATTGAGCATCGATCAATGAATCTGGAGGTCACGGTTTGATTCCCAGTTCAGGGCACATGCGCCAGGTTGTGGGCTTGATCCAAAGTGTGGGGCGTGCAGGAGGCAGCCCATCCATGATTCTCTCTCGTCATTAATGTTCTCTCTCTGTCCTCTCCTCTCTGAAGTCAATAAAAATATATATTTAGTAAATTAAAGTATAGTTGACATACAACGTTATACGAGATTCAGGTGTACAGCAGTTACTTGACATTTATACACCTTACTGTGCGATGCTGCAATAAGTCTGTCACCCTACAGAGCTAGTAGGACAGTGCTGATCATAATTCCTATGCTTGCATCCTCATGATTATTATTATTATTATTATTATTATTTTAAAATGTATTTTATTGATTTTACACAGAGAGGAATTAAGAGGGACAGAGAGTTAGAAACATCGATGAGAGAGAAACACCGATCAGCTGCCTCTTGCACACCCCCCACCAGGGATGTGCCCGCAACCAAGGTACATGCCCTTGACGGGAATCGAACCCGGGACCCCTCAGTCCGCAGGCCAACGCTCTATCCACTGAGCCAAACCGGTTCCGGCTATTATTATTATTTTTTTATGATTACTTGTTTATAATTGCATGCTGGTACTTATTCCCTCCACCATTTTGCTCACCCCCCGCCCCCCTCTCCCCCTCTCTCCTCTGGCAGCCACCAGCTAAGCTCTCAAATCCTAAGCCTTGCTTGGTTTGCCAAATGTGCGGACCAGGTGCTCTTGCCACCAGCAGATGGCGCTACCGCTGCAAAATGAAAAAAAGGCTGCCTGCCAATTTTGTTCACTGGAAAACACAGGCAGAGAAGTCGGTTTTCTGGCTCTCCAAAGAAATGTCAGTCGTTGTGCTGTTCGTATTTGGCTCTGTGGACTGATGAGTTTGCCGACCCACTGAGATCTAGGGTCGTAAGGCCCGGCCGGCAAACTCTGGTTAGCCCACCATCTTCTGTGTCTTTCCTATCCTCCCTCTCCCCATCCCTCCCTCCCCCCCGCGTGCAAAACTCCTGCAGCACAAACAGAGGAAGGCGTTCCGCAGACTCCACGGGGAAATGGCCGCTGGGCGGGAGCTTTGGCTCGCTCAGCTACAGATCTGGCCAGAATACAGCCGCTCGAGCCTGAAGGTGGAAGGGTCTGACAGGGCCACTCCTGTGTGTGATGTGCAAGCAACGACCCGGAAACCTCTGCTCCGCCTGCCACGGCCTCTCCCGGGGTCTCTGCAGCAAACACGTGCTAACGGACGGGCCCAGGGCAGACGGGGGGCGGGGGCCCGGGGCGGGGGGGCGCTCACCTCAGCGCGCTGTACCCCTGGCACACGCTGACGCAGCACAGGACCTTGTCTTGGTTCGCCTGCGTCTCCCCCAGGTATTTGCACACGATGTTGCCGCCCAGGCTGAAGCCCACGACCACCAGCTGGGTCAGGGGGTATGTCTTCTTGATGTAGTTGACCATGGCTCCGAATTCCCAGGTGCAGCCTGCGGGCAGAAAGGTGAAGGCCTGTCATCATGTCAGGCGCGACAAAGACCGGAGAAGATGGGACACGGGGGAGGGGGGTGGTGGTTGCTAATCGGAATGCGAGATATTAACAGAGGGAAATGTGTGTGCAAAGAGAGACAGACAGCCCTTAACCGGTGTGGCTCAGTGGATAGAGCATCAGCCTGCAGACTGAAGGGTCTCGGGTTCGATTCCGGTCAAAGGCATGGACCTTGGTTGCGGGCACATCCCCGGTGGGGGGTGTGCAGGAGGCAGCTGATCGGTGTTTCTCTCTCATCGATGTTTCTAGCTCTCTATCCCTCTCCTTTCCTCTCTGTAAAAAAATTAATAAAATATTAAAAAATAAGTAAATTGCTATGGAAAAGGATGACACGGAGTCTGACGTGCTGACGTGGAATAACTGTGCCATCTCACTGAGGGGCAAAAACAAGGGCAAAGGAGGACTGGCACCATCTCATGTGTGTACTTGGGCTCTCCAGGGATCATATGTGCACACGCATCTGACTGAATAATCGCTGAAAAGCTGTAGCAGACATTAATTTTCTGGGGAGGAGGCGGCGGACTAGAGTAGGACAGGACATAGTTTTACTCACTGTCCTCGGACTTCTGCACTGGCTATTGAAAAATAAATAACAGCCGAAGCCGGTTTGGCTCAGTGGATAGAGCGTCGGCTTGGGGACTGAGGGACCCGGGTTCGATTCCAGTCAAGGGCATGTGCCTTGGTTGCGGGCATGTCCCCGGTGGGGGGTGTGCAGGAGGCAGCTGATCGATGACTCTCTCTCATCGATGTTTCTGGCTCTCTATCTCTCTCACTTCCTCTCTGTACAAAATCAATAAAATATATTTAAAAAAAAATAAATAAAATTATTTTAAAATAAATTTTATTTTATTATTATTTTAAAAATATATTTTATTGATTTTTTTTAAAGAGAGGAAGAGAGAGAGGAATATAGAGTTAGAAACATCGATGAGAGAGAAGCATCGATCAGCTGCCTCCTGCACACCTCCCACCGGGGATGAGCCCGCAACCAAGGTCCATGCCCTTGACCGGAATCGAACCCGGGGCCCTTCAGTCTGCGGGCCGATGCTCTAACCACTGAGCCAAACCGGCTTTGGCTTAAATTAAATTTTTACGTTAAAGTTTGCTTTCTCGCCATCTGATTCCTTTCAGACACATCCTCCTTTCCTCGGGTCTGGGACTAATTATTTGAGACCTCGAGCAGCTGTTCGGATGGCACTGGGGCGGGTACCAGCCCCAGGTCTGCCACGCTGCTGAGGAGCAATTACGGCTAATTGGCCTGGCACTTTGGGAGGCGCGGTGTAATTAAATGCAAACGGTGTGATCTGGATGGAGGGCCAGCCTGCCTGATGCCGGACAAGCTGCCGGTGTTCCGTGAGGCGCTGCCTCCCTCCCCGGCCAGCGACAGGCAAGGAAGGACGTCGTGTCTGCCCAGCGCCAGGCCCGGCCGGCCTTCTGGAAGGATCTGGGTCCTCCCGGGATCTCCGCCTGATGCCAGTCACCAAAGCGTCCGTGTCTGCGGGCGCCTCCCCGCCCGGGTCACTAAGAGCCTGGGCGGTCTGTTTGTTAATACCAGGAGGGTTTTAATGAGGTCCTAGGTATCTAATCCCGGTGGGATTAGCATCAGTAACAGGCTTTCGGTCTCTAATCTTGCTGCAGCTTCTTAAAAACCGCGATGAAATACGAGACACTAACCTGGCCCGAGCGAGATGAGGGTGACAGGGCCACCTCGGAGGGGCGAGCTGCTGGGGACAGGAACGTCCTGTGTTTTCAAGCTCCCCCTACACAAAGGCGAACGTAAGGCTGCCCGAAGCCTCATTTCTTTTTCTTTTTAAAAAAAATAATTTTATTGATTTTTTACAGAGAGGAAGAGAGAGGGATAGAGCGTTAGAAACATCGATGAGAGAGAAACATCGATCCGCTGCCTCCTGCACACCCCCTACTGGGGATGTGCCCGCAACCAAGGCACATGCCCTTGACCGGAATCGAACCTGGGACCTTTCAGTCTGCAGCCAAAGCCACTATTGCCAATGCCACTAGCATGACTAAGTAGGTTCCGGTGCACGGACATGGAGACGGGCGGTTCCTTGTGGCTGGAGACTTTTGAGTCATGGCTGTGTCCCCGCACACCAGGCCCGGGCCTGGCACATGGGTGTGCCACCAATGTTAGCTGGGTAAGAGGGGCGTCTGAATCATGTGGAGTGAGAGCACACCAAGACCTTAGAATGCGAATGCATTGGAAAAAGGCCTTTGAGGTGATGAAGTTAAAATGGGGTTGTCAGGGTGGGCCCTTACCCAATAGGACTGGTGTCTTTTTAAGAAGAGATTAGGCCCTAGCTGGTGTGGCTCAGTGGATAGCGCATCGGCCTGTGGACTGAAGGGTCCAGGGTTGGATTCCAGTCAAGGGCACATATCTGGGTTGTGGGCTTGATCCCCAGTAAGAAGGCAGCCAATCCATGATTCTCTCTCATCATTGATGTTTCTATTTCTGTCTCCTTCTTCCTTCCTCTCTGAAGTCAATAAAAAAAATATATATTTTTAAATTAATCATGACATTCGGTGCAGAAACAAAAGCCGATTTCCCCTGTGAGCTTCTGTTTCTGCCCCTGTGACATGGGGGTGGTTTCAGGGCCTGTCTGTGTGTCCCACCGTCTCTCTTTTTTATTTTTATATTTTATTGATATTTTTACAGAGAGGAAGAGAGAGGGGTAGAGTGTTAGAAACATCGATGAGAGAGAATCATTGATCAGCTGCCTCCTGCACACTCCTCACTGGGGATGTGCCCACAACCAAGGTACATGCCCTTGACCGGAATCGAACCTGGGACCTTTCAGTCCGCAGGCCGACGCTCTATCCACTGAGCCACACCGGCTTCGGCTGTCCCACTGTCTCTTGAAGACTGGCACAAATTCTAAACCGAGGAGAGGCAGGCGGGAGTCACAGCGCCCTGGCAGGGGGGACAGGGACCGGGGACCCCTCGCGGCCGTGCCCCCCCCACCGCTTACCGTAGGTGAACATGCGTGGCGAGGTCAGCTCGATGTTGGGCAGGGCGCCCAGGTGGTTGAGCACGGCGCAGCGGTAGCCGTTTCTCTGGGCGTAGTCCACAAAGGTTCGGATGTACTGCTTCTCGCTGTGGTTGGCAATCCCGGGACAGATGACCATGGTGATGTCACCTGAGGGGGCGAAAGAGATCCCGGGATATCCATAAATAATCAGCGGCACGGTAAGCCAGGACATGGTTACACATACTGGCTCAGAAAACAGCAGGAGGAACTTGCACATACATCCTTTTCCTGAGTTCTCTGGGAAATAATATCTGTCCCTTCTAGCTGGAGCTGTCTCTCACCTTTTAAAAAAATATATATATTTTATTGATTTTTTTTTAAAGAGAGGAAGGGAGAGGGATAGAGATTTAGAAACATCGATGAGAGAGAACCATCGACTAGGGATGTGTATCTGGGCATGGCAGAGACATAAATATTTGAAAGATCAGCTAGGAGACTTATAAACACGAGGTGAACTCCTCGCCTATCATTTATTCATTCTTTCCGGGACTGTCTGTTGGGAATCTGCCGTCTGGACTCTGGGGAGTCTTCCATTCCGGCAGACAGATACTCAACAACCACACAAATAAGTTTAGAGCGTGGCAGGTACCCTCAAGCACAAAACTGGGGAGCCGTGATGGATTTCCTGCGAAGGAAACACTTATTAGGAGCGGGGGGGGGGGGGGGGGAGGGGGAAGAGGGGGGTTCTGTGCCTCTGAGGAGGGGGCATCGGAGCTGAAAGCTTATGACAAAAGGAGGCAGTCATGTGATAGTCAGGTGACAAGCATGTCAGACAGAGGGAACATAAAGTAACCCTTCGTCACTAGCTACTCAGCATTCTTTTTAAAAAATATATATTTTATTGATTTTTTTTTACAGAGAGGAAGGGAGAGAGATAGAGAGCCAGAAACGTTGATGAGAGAGAAACATCAGCCAGCTGCCTCCTGCACGCCCCCAACGGGGGATGTGCCTGCAACCAAGGTACATGCCCTTGACCGGAATTGAACCTGGGACCCTTCAGTCTGCAGACCGACGCTCTACCACTGAGCCACACTGGTTTCGGCTCAGCAGTTCTTTTATAAAACAAAACTGGGTGCCTCTGCACACTACAGAATTCAAAAAGACGTGTTCTCTTCCGGTCGGAATGACATTCAGATGGGGCTGCCATCTAACTCCACTTCCTCTGAGCTTTCATTTGTGAGGCATTTTATGAGTATTCATTGTGCAGGCTGGACAGAGCACTAGGAATAAGAGGGGTCTGTGAGGAAACAGGCATCCCAGCCCCCTGCCCGATACATAGACCTTACTGTGTCTTTTTTGTGCATGGAAACCTAAGAGGGTACCTGAGAGCCTTTATCTGCTGCTGTGCAACCAACACAACCAACCTACACTGCATCTCTAAGCTTCAGCTCCGTCATCAGTAACGTAGGGACAATAAGGCACCCACCTGCTGAGGATTAAATGATATGATAGTAATAGAGGCCTGATGCACAACATTCATGCACTGGGTGTGTGTGTGTGTGTGTGTGGGGAGGTCCCTCAGCCTGGCCTGTGCCCCTTCGCAGTCCGGGAGCCCGCAGGGGATGTCCGACTGACGGCTTAGGCCCGCCACCACCTCTGTGCTCTCTAGCCATGAGCCTGGCTCCTGCATTGAGCATCTGCCCCCTGGTGGTCAGTGCACATCATAGTGAGCAGTTTGAGTGGCCTTAGCATATCATTAGCATATTACGCTTTGATTGGTTGAGCAGACAATTAGCATTATTAGGCTTTTATTACATAGGCTATATAAAGCATGGCTTCTGCTGCTGTCATCAAGCTAGAGGCCTGGTCCTGGGGAGCCTGGGCTCCGACTTCTCCCTCATCCCTTTGCACGAAGCTTCTGTCTCTCTCAAGAGGGTTAGAAACTGCATTCGACAGCGCCTGTGGGCTGTGCATGGTGACCGGCCCCAGGCGGACCTAAGCCTTGTCAGGTGCTCCTACGTGACGTATCTCAGCAGATTTCTTACCGGGCCCTGGATACGAGGCCTGGTAAGAGCGGAAGGAGCACACCGTGCTCCCTCGCTGACTAGTGCTCCTTCTCCGAGGGATGGCCCAATCATACGACGTATACTAGCTCACCTCCTACACAATGCTCAGCCATCGGCTCAAAGAGGTCGAAGGTCGAAGTGGCGCCATCGGACATGGTGATGAACTTGCGGTGCCCGTACGGGTGTGGCGACCTCACCCTGCCCATCTTCCCGTACAGAGCGGTTTGGATGTGTCCACTTTTCCCCCAGATCAGTGGCGGGATGTATCTAAGAAAGAAGGAGACGAGAGGTCAGTGTTCTCCCCATTCCTTGAATAATGCTCTCAAAATCCTTTGGGCAAAAGTCTTTAAAACTATTTAAGATGTTTCCTGACAAATTCTGTACACGAAACATGAGATTTAAAAAATATATATATATATTTTATTGATTTTGTACAGAGAGGAAGGGAGATAGAGAGTTAGAAATGTCGATGAGAGAGAAACATCGACCAGCTGCCTCTTGCACACCCCCTACTGGGGATGTGCCCGCAACCAACGTACATGCCCCTGACCGGAATCGAACCTGGGACCTTCCAGTCCCGCAGACCGATGCTCTATCCACTGAGCCAAACCGGTTTCGGCCCTTCCCCCATTTACTAATACATCCTGTATCAGATTAGCTTCAGCAATCAGCCAGGGCATGCTTATCTGGACAGGATTTCAAATTTAGGGTGTTCAGGAATTCAACACAGGTTATTTCTATAACGTAGAATAAAAAGAAAGCAAGTGATACATTATAAACAAATGCTACATGGCAGGGTAGCCTCATCAAATGAGTGAATGTATATAAAGCAGTAGCAAAGAGCCGACACTCACTAATGCTCACTTTTTTTTTTTTTTAACATATTTTATTGATTTTTTTACAGAGAGGAAGGGAGAGGGATAGAGAGTTAAAAACATCGATGAGAGAGAAGCATCGACCAGCTGCCTCCTGCACACCCCCTACTGGGGATGTGCCCGCAACCAAGGAACATGCCCTTGACTGGAATCGAACCCAAGTCCCTAAAGTCCGCAGGCTGATGCTCTATCCACTGAGCCACACCGGTTTCTGCTAATTCTCACTTCTTTGCCTTCCCCTACATGACAGTCCACGACTACAGAGGCTACTCCTTTCCCCAGACCTGCTCCGTTACACTGGGAAGGGCTGCAAACTCTTCTGAGAGCCGGTGAGTGCATTCGCAGGTGTGTTGTAGGCCCCACAGAATGTGCTGGAAGGGCTGAGCGATGTAAATATTTGTTGAACTGTCGAAGGATAGAGGCTGGTGAGCCTACGCAAGGCATGACGCCACCTTAACGAGCGTCCTTCGTGAAAACTTGGGAGTGACTGGTCTTTGGATAGAAAATTCAAAACCCAAAACCCACAAGCTAATTACTGGGGAAACGAGACACTCCAGGTTGCTTTTAGGAAAGGTTTACTGCATTTCACAACCACAGTGCAAGAGGGTCCCGTGGACCGAAATGGCTATTGGTTTCTCTTCTGCAGCAAGAGCGTGATGGCTGGCCAGGATTTATGTTCTGTATAAACTAGAGTTCTGGCCGAAACCGGTTTGGCTCAGTGGATAGAGCATCAGCCTGTGGACTCCAGGGTCCCGGGTTTGATTCCGGTCAGGTGCACGTACCTTGGTTGCGGGCACATCCCCAGTAGTAAATCGGAAAATACGAAGATATACTGACAAAATAATATGCACCCTAACAATGTGAATTCGGCTGTAGCATGATTGGAGTCTGGTTACTGTGTTCTTTCAGTAAATAAAATTCAGTCTGAGATAAATTTTTTTTTAAAATATATTTTATTGATTTTGTACAGAGAGGAAGGGAGAGAGATAGAGAGTTAGAAACATCGATGAGAGAGAGTCATCGATCAGCTGCCTCTTGCACATCCCCCACTGGGGATATGCCCGCAACCAAGGTACGTGCCCTTGACCGGAATCGAACCCGGGACCCTTCAGTCCCCAAGCCGACGCTCTATCCATTGAGCCAAACCGGTTTCGGCTCAGTCTGAGATAAAATTGACGACATGTATGGGCACGCGTGCATGCGTGTGTGTGTGTGCGTGTGTGTGTGTGTGTGTGTGTGTCTAAGCAACTGCCTTGAGATCCCCTGAGACCTTTTCAGTTCAGCGGTGCACAGTGGAAGTTAAACAACCTTTAATTTTATGACAATTACCGCCCACTGATCAAACACTGCTTTTTAATTGATATCCTAATAACACACTGGGGTTTACAAAATTGAAACTGTGGACGGTATTCGCTGTGCTGGGGCTTTTTGGAGTGCTTTTACTGCTTATGTAACACATCCACGTACCAAAAAAGTTGCAAAGCAAAAAACCAGAATCGGTGCCCGGACACCTGGTTTAGTTAAGGGAGGAGATACGGGCCCAAACCATGACCAACTTAGAAATGTATGAAAACACGCAGGCACTTAAGAGATGCCACTGAAGCCGGAACCAGTTTGAGCGTCGGCCTGCGGACTGAAAGGTCCCAGGTTCGATTCCGGTCAGGGGCATGTACCTTGGTTTCGGGCACATCCCCAGTAGGGGGTGTGCAGGAGGCAGCTGATCAATGTTTCTCTCTCATCGATGTTTCTAACTCTCTATCCCTCTCTCTTCCTCTCTGTAAAAAATCAATAAATTATATTGAGAGAGAGAGAGAGAGAGAGAGAGAGAGAGGCCACTGAAAAGGTCCATGGAGGAAATGCTTTACTCTAACTACCTGCATGATACAGCTGCCAAGACCCACCTATTCCTGTCCGCACAAGCCGTTTGTCGCCAGGGGACCAGCGGCCTCCCCCCCGCCCCCTGCAGGAGTGCAGGCTGCCTGCGACCGGTTTGGGCTCGCAGAGTGCGGTGGAAGGAATGCGGTCAGATCCGGGCCTGGCCTTTCTCAGGCTGGAGGCCTGTCGGCTTCCGGTGCCTCCCGGGCCTGGCACCACCCTGAAGAGAGGCCGGGACTCATTCCCTGAGGTGCTAAGGAGTGCCTAGAGCCGAGGTCCGCAACTCATTAGTCAATAGAGCCAAATACCAATCGATGAGAGAGCAACATCGATCAGCTGCCTCTTGCACACCCCCACTGGGGATGTGCCCGCAACCAAGGTGCATGCCCTTGACCGGAATCGAACCCGGGTCCCTTCAGTCCCCAAGCCGAACGCTCTATCCATTGAGCCAAACCGGTTTCGGCATGCCCTTGACCGGAATCGAACCTGGGACCTTTCAGTCCGCAGGCCGATGCTCTATCCACTGAGCCACACCAGTTAGGGCTCAATGCTGTTTTTACTACACTAATTTGCATGTACTTCACATGTGTGTGTGTGTGTGTGCACGTGTGTGTGTGTGTGCACGTGTGTGTGTATATGTGTGTGTTTGTTGTTTTTCAGCTATTCTTAGAGTTAGCATCTGGGCTTGTTTATCCCTAATTCTCTGAAAGCGGAGGCGATGTCTTCTAGTTTACTAACCGTATGTCACAGTGTACTGGGACCAGTGGTTAGTCAATGCTGGTCACTAAGAAAGCAGCTAGACCACAGCACAATGCAGAGGCCAGCCTGCCCTTGTGTTCTGAACCTATTTTAAAAAATATATATTTTATTGATTTTCCACAGAGAGGAAGGGAGAGGGATAGAGAGCTAGAAACATCGATGAGAGAGAGAGAGAGAGAGAGACATCGACCAGCTGCCTCCTGCACACCCCCTACCGGGGATGTGCATGCAACCAAGGTCATGCCCTTGACTGGAATCGGACCGGGGACCTTTCAGTCTGCAGACCGGTGCTCTATCCACTGAGACACACCGGTTTCGGCCTGACCCTATTTGTAATCAGCACCTGGCTGTGCTAACAGAACTGCCCCTGGGACAGACGGCAAGGGAGAATCTAGACCCCCCTCCCACCATACACACACAAACGAGTTCACATGAGCAAGGACAGATGGTTGCTGGGCTGTTTTAGGGAGAGTTGAAAAAACAAAGGTGACTCATGCTCTTCTTTGCCCTAAATCGGTGGGTGACTAATTCTTCCTGAGGGGATTCGGGTCTCTTGGCTGTAGATCAAACCACGCTATAGTCGGGGAACCCAGACTTAGGTCTCAGAGAGAGAGGCCATTATTGAGCACTCATCTCCGAGTGGAGGACTGGGCTAGTCAGGGCCCTCATTTGGGCTCTACAATGACTCTGAGCGATGGTATCACACCCATTTTACAGATGAGGAAAACAGCCTTGACCTGCCTGGTCTCACAAAGACTGGAATCAAGGTCAGGTCTCTGAGTTCTGTCCAGAGCTTTCTTTTTCTGTGTCATGCTCAAGACGGGTTTTTTTGTTTGTTTTGTTTGTTTTTTAAGAAATATATTTTATTGATTTTTAAAAAAAAATATATTTTATTGATTTTGTACAGAGAGGAAGGAAGAGAGATAGAGAGTTAGAAACATCGATGAGAGAGAGTCATCGATCAGCTGCCTCTTGCACACCCCCTACTGGGGATATGCCCGCAACCAAGGTACATGCCCTTGACCGGAATCGAACCCGGGACCCTTCAGTCCCCAAGCCGACACTCTATCCATTGAGCCAAACCGGTCTCGGCTGATTTTTTTTTTTTTTACAGAGAGAAAGAGAGGGTGATAGAGAGTTAGAAACATCGATGAGAGAGAATCATTGACCGCCACTTCCTGCACTCCCCCGGGGATGTGCCCGCAACCAAGGTACATGCCCTTGACTGGAATCGAACCCAGGATGTGCCCACAACCAAGATACATGCCCTTGACCGGAATCGAACCCAGGACCCTTCAGTCTGCAGGCCAACGCTCTATCCGCTGAGCCACACCGGCCTCGGCCTCCTACCCTTTCTTACTGCCCGTCTCTGGCCGACTGGCTGGCTCTCCCTCCCCTCCCACCTGCCGCAGATCCCCACCCCGCCTTCCTCTCCCTTCCTCTCTGTACAGTCTGGCCTTGGGCTCACACCTACGTTCTGCTGCCCCTTTTGTACCTGCCCCTGCCCCTCCCCCAGGGGACCCCAAACCACACAATGTTCCCTGAGAAAACAGCTTCCTCATTTGACTTCCCTGTTTCTGTCAATGACTCTATTCTTCTCTCAACAGCTCAGCGATCAGTGACTCAGCCCATTCCTGCAAGCCCAGGGCCATTCCATTATCCGCCACGCCTGCTGGTGAGCTCAGCACCCACCCTCTCCCCTTCCCCGCACTCCCCTGTCCCTCAGCTTACTCCTTCTGACTAGAGGTCCCTCCCAAAAGCATCTACGGACACGAGAGGGCCCTGCCCGTGGGAAGCAGGGAATGTCAGCCAGTCTGTCCCTAAGCCTCTCAGAATACAGTCGGGGTGATGACAGATGGACAGGTGGGGAGATCCGGTTCCAGCCGCTGGCAGGAGCCAAGGGGGCAGACGAGGGGCGAGAGAAAATGCTGCAGGAGCGAGGATGTCAGGAGGCCCTGAGGGACCTGGGAATTGGAGGGACAGAGAAGGCGGGAGAAGATATGAAAGGAGTGTGTGTGTGTGTGTGAGTGTGTGTGTGTGAGTGTGTGTGTGTGTGTGACTGTGTATGTGTGTGTGACTGTGTGTGTGTGTGACTGTGTGTGTGTGTGTGTGTGTGAGTGTGTGAGTGTGTGTGTGTGTGTGTGTGTGAGACTGAGTGTGGCATATAGATAGTCGACAACCCAGAAGAACAGGTTACTGCATATGAAGGGGCTGGCTTACAAGCATACATATTTATTTTTTACTGAGAATACTTTTTTTTTTTTTTTAAAGAGTGCTTCTTGTGCATTTTATTTTATTTTATTCTTTTTTAAATTCTTTTTAAAAATTTTATCCATTTTTTACAGAGAGGAAGAGAGAAGGATAGAGAGTTAGAAACATCGATGAGAGAGAATCATTGATCAGCTGCCTCCTGCACACCCCCTACCAGGGATATGCCCAACCAAGGTCCACGCCCCTGACCGGAATCGTACCCGGGACCTTTCAGTCCACAGGCCGACGCTCTACCCACTGAGCCACACTGGTTTCGGCTCACTGAGAATACTTGAACGAAATACCAAGTGCAGATCCAGGAGTCAAATCAAACCCACGCACCAGCCCCCAAACGCACAGCGGAAGACGGTGACTAATGGAGAAGGTAAACATTAACAAACAAGGAGAAGTCCGCACTGCCATGATGCGGCAGATTTCACAATGCAGACGTACATGCAGCTTCTGACTTCCTGTTAATGAGGAATTGCTGGTCGAGCCTTGATGACGAGGCTGAAAACGCCAGGCCGGGGTCTCGCCGGCAGCAGACGTTGGTACCTGTCACCAGAGAGGCGGGCTGGCTGTGGCAATGGCATCAGCAGCCAGTAAAAAAATGGAAAAATAGCCGAAACCGGTGTGGCTCAGTGGATAGAGCAGCAGCCTGTGGACTGAAAGGTCCGGGGTTCGATTCCGGTCAAGGGCACGTACCTTGGTTGCGGGCACATCCCCAGTGGGGGGTGTACAGGAGGCAGCTGGTCGATGATTCTCTCTCATCGATGTTTCTAACTCTCTCTCTCTTCCTCTCTGTGAAAAATCAAATATATATATATAAAATGGAAAAATATATCAGCTGCTGCTTTGCATGGCCTTTCCCTGCCCCGGAGGCCACAGGGGGTTCTGGATGAACCCTGACCTCTAGGGGGGCCGCCCCCCCTCCTCTGCATCATAGACGCTCTTAATAGCCACCTCGGAAGCTAAGCTATCTGTCTGGCTTGCCGCCATGTGCCCACGCTGACCTACAGCCCAGACTCTATGATTAGATGCTGGCACAGGGGGGGGGGGGGGCGGTGTCATAAGCTGCCACCAGGGCTGACTCATTTCTGTGGCTCACGGTGACAGGGCACGGGGTGACACGGCTTGGCAGGCGGCCCGAGGCACATGGAGAGCTCCCGGGAGCACACAGGCCTGGCGAGAGGGCAGGCAGGCTAGGCCCGTGGTCGGCAAACTGCGGCTCACGAGCCACACGCGGCTCTTTGGCCCCTTGAGTGTGGCTCTCCCACAAAACGCCACGGCCTGGGCGAGTCTATGTTGAAGAAGCGGCGTCAGAAGAAGTTTAAGTTAAAAAAATGTGGCTCTCCAAAGAAATGTCCACCGTTGTGCCGTTGATATTTGGCTCCGTGGACTCATGAGTTTGCCGACCACTGAGCGAGGCAGACAGTCATTTGGGCGGTAACAGGGATGGCATCTCAAACAGTCATGGGAAAAAAATCAATGGGTCAAGGATGTATCAATAACAGTTTAGCAACTCAGCCTTTGCCCCTTGACAGTTTGGATTTGGGCCTATTTCATCAGAAACACAAGCAATTTCAAGATGAGAATGCGACCTCACCGATGCTAGCCATCAATCCTTGCTCTCCATGAAGATGATGTTTGAGTCTTTCCTGTTTCGAGAACGCTCTTACAATGAGAGTTTCCGGGTAAATGTGCCCTGAAGGTCTGGTGCCTATAACACGAGCATCAAGTGCCACAGATCCGCTTATCGGCGGTTAATGGCTTACCGCACGCATCTACAGGAATATTTGCACAGTTCTTAAAACAGGCCGAGTCAGGTCGATGGTATTAACGCTGGGCAATTATGAGTTTAGCCTATAAAAAGGACAAAGCTACAGTGTTTAGCCAAGGGGGAAAAGGCTCTAAATCTGATCTGGAATGTCTCCGTTAGCAAGGGGGAATTAGGGGGGATTTAAGCCCGAGATAATGAAATCCTTTTCAACTTTAGCTCACTATAAATAAACTGCACGGGCTCCCAAAATTCTACATAAGGGGGGAGGGGTCTCGGGGTGGCCATCTGACCAGAAGGGGGTGTATAAAGATATTTTTAAAAAATATATATATTTTTTATTGATTTTTTACAGAGAGAAAGAGAGAGGGATAGACAGTTAGAAACATCGATGAGAGAGAAATATCGATCAGCTGCCTCCTGCACACCCCCTACTGGGGATGGGCCTGCAACCGAAGTCCATGCCCTTATCGGGAATCGAACCCGGGACCTTTCAGTCCGCAGGCCGACGCTCTACCCACTGAGCCAAACCGATTTCAGCAGGTCTGTGCCTTTTACAGACAGTGACAGCTCAAAACAATGAATGTGCATTCAATGTTTTACTCAGGAAAAAAAAAATAAAAATGGAGATTTGTATTGTCACCGACATTTTCTCCTAATTCTGACCTGAGCTTTCAGCCTGAGGTTTTCGCTGGGAGCAAACACGTCGTGAGGAGAAGAAATGAATCACTAGGCAAATATTGATCTGTTGCTAAGTGAACAAGAAACACGCGGCCCACCTCAGCAGGGTTTCCCTCCAGGCACGAAAAAGGTTCATTCCGAAGGACAGGTTACCATAAGGCAGGTTTAAAAATGGACTGGGCCAAAACCGGTGTGGCTCAGTGGATAGAGTGTCAGCCTGGGGACTGAAAGGTCCCGGGTTCGATTCCGGGCAAGGGCATGTACCTCAGTTGCCGGCACATCCCCAAGTAGGGGGTGTGCAGGAGGCAGCTGGTCGATGACTCTCTCTCATCGATGTTTCTAACTCTCTATCCCTCTCTCTTCCTCTCTGTGAAAAATCAATAAAATATATACCGGTATTTAAAACAAAAAACAAAACAAAAAACCAGACTGGAATGCTGACCAGGGGGAAAAAAATCCCTTTTCTCCTGTTTTCACTGTTCACCTTTCATCAACTTTTTGTATTTTATTCCAGAACAGCAAGCGGAAACGTTTTGATTCCGCACGTAAGTCATAACCACGGGCGCTTTGGTCAGGGTTACTGAGTAACGCCGTCTGCGTGCTGTAAATCAGCTAGCTGCACTTTCTTTTCTTCCCTTTAAAAAAAAATATATTTTATTGACTTTTTACAGAGAGGAAGAGAGAGGGATAGAGAGTTAGAAACATCGATGAGAGAGAATCATTGACCCTTCAGTCCGCAGGCCGACGCTCTATCCACTGAGCCAAACTGGTTTTGGCTGTTCTTTCTTTTAAAAAAAAAAAATATTTTTATTGATTTCAGAGAGGAAGGAAGAGGGAGAGAGAGAGAAATATCGACAATGAGAGAGAGCACTGACTGGCTGCCTCCTGCACGCCCTTATTGGAGATCGAGCCTACAACCCTGGAATCGAACCCAGGACCCTGCAAGTCCCCAGGCTGGTGCTCTATCCACTGAGCCACACCAGCAAGGGCAGCTAGCTGCACTTTGCAGCCCAGGCAATGGCTGGTGCAGGGTGCAGACAGGTTTCCTCTAGAAAAAAACAACAACACAGGAGACTTCAAAGTTACCGGAGAAATGCTTTTACCCTCACAGAGGGGACTTCCTGTTCTCGGCTCCAAATAGATGGGAGGCCGTGACAGAAACGCAAGACCGAGAAAGAGCGTGAAGGACAGTGGCTTCCAGCAGAGGGAGTGAAACAGAAAGGGGGTCACTTGGAAATTGGAAGGTCTCCCAGTCCTGCTAACGGTGCATTAAGTACGGCCCCTGGATGCCCCCCGCCGCCCGCCCCCCCGCTTCCCGCACCTGCACCCTGAGAACAGCCTCTGCCCCCCTCCCCGACAGATCGGAAGGAAACCAAATCCAGAGTCACACACTTGGGTCCTCTTTCCATTTCTCTGCTACGGTTTCCCTATCCTGAAGTATGAAAGGAAAAAGGAATCTGACCTCAAAGTTGTTAAGAGGATTAAAAGACTTAATGCTTATGAGGCAAAGGGAAACCATTAAACTTAATGACTCTGGGTTATTTATTTATTTTTTTTTTAAAGGAAAACAAGAAAAGAGGTAAGCCCTAGCTGGTGTGGCTCAGTGGATAGAGCGTCAGCCTGCTTACTGGAGGGTCCCGGGTTCGATTCCGGTCAAGGGCATGTACCTTGGTTTTCGGCACATCCCCAGTGGGGGGTGTGCAGGAGGCAGCTGGTCGATGTCTCTCTCTCTCTCATCGATGTTTCTGACTCTCTGTCCCTCTCCTTTCCTCTCTGTAGAAAATAAATGGAATGTGTTTGAAGAAAGAAAAAATTTCAATCGTTATCCTGTTGATATTTGGCTCTGTTGACTGATGAGTTTGCCAATCATTGCCCTAGGCCAGTGTTTCCCAAAGTGTGGTCCGAGCACCCCCGGGGGTAGGGGGGAAGCGTTTGGTGGGGGTACGTGTTGCACCGGAGTTAGGTGGGGATATGCACTGCACCGTGCTTAGCTGTGCCTCATTCTATGTTCTCATGAGGACGAGGGGTCCTCAGCGTTACAAAAATTACAGAAGGGGTACACCTATGTCAAAAGTTTGGGAAACACTGCCCTAGGCGAACAGCACTCTTGAACACCCACCACTTGGGATGTGCCCGCAACCAAGGTACATGCCCTTGACCGGAATCGAACCTGGGACCCCTCAGTCCGCAGACCGACGCTCTACCACTGAGCCAAACCGGTTTCGGCAAATTTCCTTTATTTTCACTTAACAGTAAATGTGTACCATATTCTTCTTCATGGAAAAATAAGACACCCCCTGAAAATAAGACCTCGCGCATCTTTGGGAGCAAAAATTGATATAAGACACTGTCCTATTTTCGGGGAAACAGGGTATTTTATCATCCACGACACCGTCTTACAAGGCGCGTGGCCTTGAAGACACGCGGGGGAAGGCCCTTTGAAGGCGGGCCTACGGCAGGCGAGAAGGCTACTCACTCTTTGGTCAGGAGAGGACAGGACTTGAGCAGGAAGCGCGACAGCCCCGAGTCCTGGAAAAAGAGGTCGGGCGGGCCGGTGGGGCTCTTGAGGTTCAGACAGCGGACGATCACGTACAGCACGGCGGCCACTGCGGCCAGCTTCACCCCGTCAAACACGGCCGGCAGCTCGGTGGTCTCCAGCATGGCGTTCATCTTGGCCTGGGGAGCAGAGGCACGGGCGTGAATTTAGGGCGAGGCGGGGGGGGGGGGCCCCCCGCACGCGAGGCGACACACACCCAGCGACGGCGTGTCCCATCCAGATGTGTCCCCGGGGCCCGCCTGGGTGGCCTGCCATCGGCGCCCCGTGGACTGGCAGCACCCCAACACACAAACAGTCCTGAGCGCTGATAAGCTGGGGAAGGTGTTGCTTTGCTTAAACGTCATGAGCCTTCTCGGATAAGCGAACTGGAAAGTGCTGAGAACGGGAGCCTGCGGGCAGTGGGGGGGAAGAAGGTGCCAAGGGGGACGAGTGGCACCGGGAGGGGCACCCTGAGGTCTGGGCACGGAAGCCGCGGATCCCTGCAGACTTTTTAAAAAAATATATATTTTATTGATTAAAAAAAAAATATACATATATATATTATTGATTTTTTACAGAGAGGAAGAGAGAGGGATAGAGAGTTAGAAACATCGATGAGAGAGAATCATTGATCATCTGCCTCCTGCACACCCCCTACCAGGGATGTGCCTGCAACCAAGGTACATGCCCTTGACCGGAATCGAACCCGGGACCCTTCAGTCCACGGGCCGATGCTCTACCCACTGAGCCAAACCGGTTTTGGCTATTTATATTTCTTTATGGATTTCATAGAGGAAGGGAGAGGGATAGAGAGGTAGAAACATTGATGATGAGAGAGAATCCTTGATCGACTGCCTCCTGCACACCTCCTGCTGGAGATACGCCTGCAACCAAGGTGCATGCCCTTGACTGGAATCGAACCTGGGACCCTTCGGTCTGCAGGCTGATGCTCTATCCACTGAGCCACACCAGCTAGGGCCTCTCCTGATAGTTCATTTTCTGAGGTCGCTTTAGCTCATCTCCAAGACACACATGCAAGCGCACACATCTCCACATACGCAACACGAATATCAGCAGCAACCAAAGGAACAAAAATCCAGTCTTTTCCTTGCTGCTTAGCAAAAAAAAAACACAAAAAAAAACACCGAACGTCAGCTGGCACCTTAAAAATCAGGGAAACCACAAGCTAACAAAAAAAGGAGAAAAAGGGAACTCTCCCAGCCAAGGTAGCCATGGCAACGGCTTCCCCTGGATCGGCTTCCAGGAGCCTCTGCTAAAAACAGCACTGGAGCTCTGAGAAGCGGGCCTCCGGGCAGACAGAACAGAACAGGCCGGACAACACCATCTCCGAAGACAGGTTTGGGGCATCGCAGGAAGAATACTCTCGAGACCCAGAGCCAGGCCAGAGGGAGTGCAGCTGGCATGGCTCAGTGGCTAAGCACTGATCTAGGAACCAGGAGATCACGGCCCAGGTGACTTTGGCAAAGAGGCAGGACCTACCCACACTGGGTCCCTGGCAGGGCTCCCACCTCAGTGAGGACGGCAAGCAAACATCACGGCTCCTTCGCCCGCTGCCCACCATCAGGGCAAGAAAACAACTTTGGAAAATTTATCTAGCCGAAACCGGTTTGGCGCAGTGGATAGAGCGTCGGCCTGCAGACTGAAAGGTCCCGGGTTCGATTCCGGTCAAGGGCATGTGCCTTGGTTGCGGGCACATCCCCGGTAGGGGGTGTGCAGGAGGCAGCTGATCGATGATGATTCTCTCTCATCGATGTTTCTAACTCTCTATCCCTCTCACTTTCTCTCTGTAAAAAATTCATAATTTTTAAAAAAATTTATCTAACACGATTTCCCATCCAGGCTAGCCCGCTAAATACACGTTCAGTGCGGGCCACCTTTGAACTTGAGAGAGTTGACAGTTTCCCTGAAACTCAACCTCAGGAGAAATGTCCCCTCTACCAATGAGCTGTTTATGAATTCCTAAAACAGGATTCTTTTAAAAAAATATTTAATTTTTATTCATTTCAGAGAGGAAGGGAGAGGGAGAGAGAGAGAAACATCAATGAGAGAGAATCATGGGCTGGCTGCCTCCTGCATGGCCCACACTGGGGATCGAGCCCATAACCTGGGCATGTGCCCCAACCAGGAACTGAACCGTAACCTTCTGGTTCATAGGTCAATGCTCAACCATTGAGCCACACCAGCTGCGCCAAAACCAGGATTATTAACGTGGAGTGTGTAGGTCCCTAAAGGATTCTGGGTCCCAGGAACCCTGTGGCAGTCTGTGCGATGCACAGCTTTCTGGAGAGGGGGTCTGCAGGGTGAACCAGTTCTCCAAGGGGTTAGCGTTAAGGTTAGAGTCAGTGCCAGCGTTCAACCTATGGCCCTGGTCCTTCACCTCATCAGAGCCCTGCTCCCTGGGCCAGTCAAGCCAACGAGAAACAAACATCTGAGACGATTCAGCTTGTTAACATGGATCTTTAAGTCTAGCGAGGAAAGAGCTCAAAACAAGATGTAGCAGGAACTCCAAGATTTCTCTGACCGGACGCTGGGGCTATGGATCCAAGACAGGCCTCTTTCTTGCCTTCCTTGTCGGGAAGAGAAGAGAGAAAGCAGCAGGTGGCTTCAATTTTTCCTGTTGAAGCAGACTTATCAAATAAAGAAGATAAAATAGCCCTGACTGGTTTGGCTCAGTGGATAGAGCATCGGCCTGGGGACGGAAGGGTCCCAGGTTCGATTCCGGTCAGGGGCATGTACCTTGGTTGCAGGCACATCTGATCGATGTTTCTCTCTCATCAGTGTTTCTTTCTTTTTAAAAAATATATTTTATTGATTATTTACAGAGAGGGAGATAGAGAGCTAGAAACATCGATGAGAGAGAGTCATCCATCAGCTGCCTCTTGCACACCCCTCCACAGGGGATGTGCCTGCAACCAATGTACATGTCCTTGCCCGGAATCGAACCTGGGACCCCTCAGTCCGCAGACCAACGCTCTACCACTGAGCCAAACCAGCTTCAGCTCATCAGTGTTTCTAACTCTCTATCCCTCTCCCTTCCTCTCTGTAAAAAAAAAAAAAATCAATAAAATATATACATTTTTAAAAAGATAAAGTAGCCTTAGTCAGTTTGGCTTCAGTGGATAGTGTCAGCCTGCGGACTGAAGGGTCCTGGGTTCGATTCCGGTCAAGGGCACATGCCCGGGTTGTGGGCTTGATCCCCAATGGGGGACTTGCAGGAGGCAGCCGATAAATAATTCTCTCTCATCATGGATGTTTCTGGTTTTTTTTTTTCTCTCTCTCTCCCTTCCTCTCTGAAATCAATAAAAATAAAAATATTAAAAAGAAAAAGAATTAAGCTGGATAAGAGTCTGGACAATACATACCTCCGTGATTTGCTTCTCTCTAGAGAAGGTGGGAATATGAACTTGCAATGTTGTCCAGCTGGGCTGGGCGGGTCAGCTTTCTTCTTCAGATTTACCTAAAAGCTGAAAAGATGGGGGGACAAGAAGGAAGCGATTTAATTGCAATAAAAGCGCATTTACATTTCTCTGCGGTTCAAATCTTTAGGGGAAGAGACAATGTCTGTAATTAACATGTGTGTCACAGTCTTGGCCGTTGGAACAGGCCTGCTGGGGGCAGCCTGTGCCAGCCCACAGAGTGACGGCTCTTTCTGCTTGCAGGACGAGCTATCTGCTGCGCTCAGGGCTCTGGCGACAGCAAACTCGCCCTGCTTTCCCCCTTTATCTCATAATATAATCTTCAGAAACGTCTCTGTCTAACCAATAACTTAATGAGGCTTTAGGTCAAGACAGCAGTCGGGGGGTGGGAGGTGCAAGAGGGCGTAGCGGGGATAACGGTGATGGGAGAAATAAAATAAGGGCGCAGACTAGAAGCAGAGGGTAGGGAGAGGACACAGCCGGCGGGTCTGGGTCCGGACTGGGGGCAGGAGGCTGGCTGCGGACAGGAACCAGGAGCTAAGAGTGTTCCCGTGAGACGGAGAGCCAGAGCCAGCCCACTGTGCTGGAGATCCATGCCTTTGATTTAAAATATATATATATTTTATTGATTTTTTTTACAGAGAGGAAGGGAGAGGGATAGAGAGTTAGAAACATCGATGAGAGAGAAACATTGATCAGCTGCCTCTTGCATGCTCCCCACTGGGGCTGTGCCTGCAACCAGGGTGCATGCCCTTGACCGGAATCGAACCCGGGACCTTTCAGTCCGCAGGCCGACTCTCTCTATCCACTGAGCCAAACCGGTTAGGGAGCCTTCTATTTTAAAAAATATATATATATTTTATTGATTATTTTACGGAGAGGAAGGGAGAGGGATAGAGAGTTAGAAACATCGATGAGAGAGAAACATCGATCAGCTGCCTCCTGAACACCTCCACTGGGGATATGCCCGCAACCAAGGTACATGCCCTTGACCGGAATCGAACCCGGGACCTTTCAGTCCGCAGGCCAACGCTCTATCCACTGAGCCAGACCGGTTAGGGAGCCTTTCATTAAAAAAATTAAAAAAAATAATAATTTCAGAAAGGGAGAGGGAGAGAGAAATAGAAATATCAATGATGAGAGAGAAGCATTGATCAGCTGCCTCCTGCATGCCCCCTACTGGGAATCGAGCCCACAATTTGGACATGTGCCCTTGACCGGAATCAAAACCAGGACCCTTCAGTCTGCAGGCCGACGCTCTAGCCACTGAGCCAAATTGGCCAGGGCTCCATACCTTTCAAAGCAGCAGAGGAGAAAAAAAAAAAAAAAAGCGAGAGAGAGAGAGAGAGAGAGAGAGAGAGAGAGAGAGAGAGAACAGTGTTTATATATCACTGTGTGCCAAGCTCTGTTCTGTGTATTTTACACGTATTAACACACTGAATCCTTCCCACACCCTGTGAGGCACAGAAAACTTGAATCAGTTGCCCAAGGCCACACAGCTAGCTAGTAGACAGAGAAGCCAAGATTCCTATCTGGCTCCGGCGATCCTTGTCTTAATCACACACTGTTTCACTTGAAAGCGAGACGCGTAGAGCGAGAGAGAGGCCAGCGAGAGAGAAAATGGACGGCGGAGGAAAACACAGAGGAGACACGGATGCAAAGCTCGCCCCGAGTCACACAGCTGGGAGGCCGTGGAGCTGGGGTTCCAGCCCCATATTCTCGGGTTCCGCCACCCCAAAATGATTGAAAGAGAAAACGAAAGCTAGTGGAAGGGAGATTCGGTGGACCTTTGGAGCAGTTTTGCTCAAGTGCAAACGTGAAGCGTGTCTTTGTGTTCTGAGATGAAGCAGCCACAGATAACCAGGTTTGTCTGGCTGGGGACGGAAGAGCGGTCTCCGGCCCTGTTGCTGCCACGTGAAAAACATGGGGTGGATCCTACGCTGGTAGCCCAAGGGATGGTGTTGCCTTTGGCTGGCATTTTTATTTTTATTTATTTTTATTTTTTTAAAATATATTTTATTGATTTTTTACAGAGAGGAAGAGAGAGGGATAGAGAGTTAGAAACGTCGATGAGAGAGAAGCATCGACCAGCTGCCTCTTGCACACCCCCCACCGGGGATGTGCCCATAACCAAGGTACATGCCCTTGACCGGAATCGAACCTGGGACCTTTCAGTCCGCAGACCGACGCTCTACCACTGAGCCAAACTGGTTTCGGCATTGGCTGGCATTTTAAAAATCTAAATGTATTAGCTGCTAAGATCTAAGTGCCAGGTTTCATATAAAAAATCTGGGGGGGAAAAAAAGCAAAAGTGAATGCAGCTGGTGGCTGGAACCCATGTGCACAGAGCATGCTCTCTACTGGTTGCCATAGTCCCCATCATGGTCCTCAACACTGACCCACAGCTGGTGAGCACAGTGGCAGTGGCAGGCCTAAGCCAGCAGTCAGACATCCCCCAGGTTCGATTCCGGTCAAGGGCATGTACCTTGGTTGTGGGCACATCCCCAGTGGGAGGTGAACAGGATTGTGCAGGAGGCAGCTGATCGATGTTTCTCTCTCATTGATGTTTCTAACTCTCTATCCCTCTCTCTTCCTCTCTGTAAAAAAAAATCAATAAAATATTATTTTAAAAAATAAGAGGCAGGGAGTGAACTCTTGGGCCCTTCTCCTTCCCTCACTCCCTGGGATGCAGTAACATGGCTGCCACCCAGCAGTCACCTGGGGCCGTGAAGGGGCCTCGTGGTCACTCTCGGAGCCACATCGAGAGAACAGCAGAGTCCTAAGAAAGAAGCTTCGAGTTCCTGACGACTCAATGGAGCCATCCTATCAGACCTAGACTGCCTACCTCAAGATTCCTTTTAGGTGAGGGAATAGACCCTTGCCTGGATAAGCCGCTGTGATTTCCAGACTCCTGGAGCCTGCACTTTCTAATGACACAGGAGGAAATGCTACCCGCCCAAGTCGTTATGGATGCTACAGTTCCTGGGTTATTAGATTGGAGGCGATTTTTCTTTCTCTTTTTTCTTGTCCAAAATTCCTAATGACTACAACTATTTTTGTTATTAGAAAAAAAAAAGAACTTAAAAAAAATCTTTAGTGTTTCAAGTATGAGTCGCCTTTTGCCCCCCCCCATTGACCTCTCCCTCACAATCCCCTCCCCCAAGTACAAGCCCTCACACCCGTGCTACTGTCTGTGTCCAATGGTTTTGCTAGAAAAAAAGAATTTTATTATTTTTAAAAAATATATATTTTTTTATTGATTTTTTTTTACAGAGAGGAAGGGAGAGGGATAGAGAGTTAGTTAGAAACATCGATGAGAGAGAAACATTGACCAGCTGCCTCCTGCACACCCCCCACTAGGGATGTGCCCACAACCAAGGTTCATGCCTCTGACCGGAATTGAACCTGGGACCTTTCAGTCGGCAGGCCGACGCTCTACCCACTGAGCCACACCGGTTAGGGTGAAAAAAAAAAAAAGAATTTTAAAATAGCAACGAGCAAAACCCAAGGAAAAATTAAGAAACATTGGCCTGCGGACTGAAGGGTCGCGGGTTTGATTTGGTTAAGGGCATGGACCTCATTTACATCCCTGGCCCTGGTTAGGCCGAGCGCAGGAGGCAACCAGTTGAGTGTCTCTCTCACATCGATGTTTCTCTCTGTCTCTCCTCCTCCCTTCCATTCTCTCTAAAAATCAGTGGAAAAACATATCCTCGGGCGAGGATTAGCAAGAACAACAAAAAGAAACTCCGAACAAGGACAGTACCTGTGCCATCATCCTACACCACTGCCCACGTGATGAACCCAGAACGCATTTGCGATCTCTGGACAGCGAGGGGCAAGAGGGAAACCCATTTAGACTCACAGTTCTCCAAAATGGAAAGAGAGTTAACGGGTATTGTGTTCTTACCCCACAAACCATGACAGACACTCAGGGGAAGCAGGGCTTTTCAGGCACGGAATTATTATTATTTTTTAATTAAAAAAAAAAAAATCCCTGGGACTTGACAAAAGACGACCTTGAGTGAAGTGATAGGCAGTGTCCTCCTACGACCTTTTTAAATAGCAAATGCAAGAGAGAATTCATTTACTCAACTCTTGAAAAACTCTTTAAAATGGAATTTAATTCCATGAAGGCAGTCCTAGGAGAGGGTTGTGATGACTCTGGTCTAAATAGGCGGCCTTGATTCCGGGCTCGAACCCGAATTCCCGAAGAGAAGGGCAGTTCTACCGCAGTCACCAGGGTCACCGCCCTTGAACGTGAGTGGGCCTGAGGACCTACTGTGTGCCTAGCACTATGCTTAGCATTGTATGGGACTGCGATGAAGTAGAATTCCCATCTTAAACGAGGTAGAAAATAAGTTTCTGTCAAGGCTACATATACTTTAGAAACGTGAGGACAGCCGAAATCAGTTTGGCTCAGTGGATAGAGCATCAGCTGCAACTAAATATGTGCCCGTGACCGGAATCAAACCCCGGGCCCTTTGGTCTGCAGGCTGACGTTCTACCCACTGAGCCACACCGGCCAGGGCTGTGAGTGGAATTGAGATGCTGGGACTCATAGTTAAAATTCCACTTGTAGCCTCTACATGAACAAGGAAACTCAAGGTGCTGCCAAGCACCCACCACAAAGGAGCTCTGAGGGTGGCCCTTGGTCTGAGACACGCCGGACTGGCATTGCCACCAGGGGGGCGGGGCCTGGGCTTCCCCGTCTCTGCCAAGAGCGACATTTTACAATGGAGGCCCAGAGGCCGGGAGAGACAGGGCCACGGGGCTGGCGCAGGCTCTCCCCCAGGGGTTCTGAGGCCTGGATCTCAGCGCCTGCTCTGTCCCTTCCGCGCCCGTGACCTTGAACAAGCCACTTAGCCTTTCTGGGCCCTAAAGACCTCATCTGTAAAACAAGAGGGTTACATGAGAAGCAGATAATACCCGGGACCTCTTGTAGCTCAAAATTTCTGAGATTCTAGGGATAGAATTGCAGTCCTTGGCTCAAGGGCTCGGAGCCCGGAGCTGGGTAACAGAAGACAGCGGCTGCCCAGCCACTGGGGACCTCGGAACCACACGAGATCGGCAGCCCTCTGGCCTTTCTTCCTCCCTCAAATGAGCTCCACAGCCCGCCCGGCCGGCCGGCTGAGTGGTTGAGCATCGACCTAGGAACCAGGAGGTCAGGGTTCGATTCCTGGTCAGGGCACAGGCTCAGGATGTGGACTTGATCCCCAGTAAGAGGCGTGCAGGAGGCAGCAAATCCATGAATCTTTTTCATCAACAATGTCCTCTCTCTCTCTCTCTCTCTCTCTCTCTCTCTCTCCCTCCCTCCCTCCCTCTTCATCTCCGAATTCAATAAAAATATATATTTTAAAAATAATAAGTTCCACCGTCCTGCATTTTCAGCTGTGCCATTGAGGCTAATAATCCCATCATGTTCATTCTACCCGTGTTTTCCCGAAAATAAGACATCCTCCAAAAATAAGACCTAGCGCATGGAAAGATAAGACATCCCCTGAAAATAAGACCTAGCGCAACTTTGGGAGAAAAAAATTAATACGAGACACTGTCTTATTTTGGGGGAAACAGGGTACCCGCGTCAGCCTTGAATTATTAATGTTCCCTGACAATCCAAAACTGACTATGAGGACAGAAAAATCTGAGCGGAGACCTGAAGCACTGAAAACTCACTCGCTAGCGCAGTGGGGTAAACAGCATCCCCCTGACCAGCCGGTGTGGCTCAGTGGTCACAGTTTCACTCCCAGTCGGAGCACACGCCCGGGATGTGGGCTCGATCCCCAGTGAGGGGCGCCCAGGAGGCAGCAGATCCAGGATTCTCTCTCATCATTAATGTTTCTATCTCTCTCTGCCTCTCCCTTCCTTTCTGAAATCAATAAAAATATCCTATATAATAAAGAGCTAAGGTGGTAATTAGACTGGACAGTGGAACGACCTTCTGGAATGACCAGTGGGCAGGGGACTGTGAAGGGCCTATCTTTGCGCGAATCTTGTACATCGGACCTTTAATATTAAAATAAAAAGGCGTCTCCCTGAAATCCATGCCCACGTAGAACCTGTGAACGCGCCCTTATTTGAAGAGACTCGTTGAAGATGCAGGCAAGCTACAATGGGGGTCATGCTAATAAGAGGGGGCCCTAGCCGAGCCCGGTGTGGCTCAGTGGATAGAGCATCGGCCTGCGGACTCGAAGGTCCCGGGTTCGATTCCGGTCAAGGGCATGTACCTTGGTTGCGGGCACATCCCCAGTGGGGGGCGGTGCAGGTGGCAGCTGATCGATGTTTCTCTCTCATCGATGTTTCTAACTCTCTCTCCCTCTCTCTTCCTCTCTGTAAAAAATCAATAAAACACATTAAAAAACAAACAAAGAGGGGCCCTAATCCGTGACGGGCGTCCTCATATGAAGAGGGGAATGAGGACAGAGACACAGACAGAGGGGGAGGGGGATGACAGCAGTGAGTTTGGTGATGCGTCTCTGAGCCCAGGAGCCAGCAGCCGGTGGGAGAGGCCCCAACAGCCTTCCTCTCAGGGCCCGAGAGAGGGAACGGAGCTGCCTGCCCTGCCCTGGCTTCCAGACCCCACCTGCGAGGGGGCATGCGCAGATGCCCTCCGGTGACTCGGCAGGCCCGCGCCCCTGGCCCGCGGAGGGGGGAGAAAAGCGCCACATCCTTCCAAAAGGTCCCTTGTTACCCAGCAAGCTCCAAGCAGGAGACCGGTAATCAGCTAACGAGGCGAACGCTCCCCAGCTGCTTGTTAGCACAAAACAAACCGGATTCTGGGCACAGATGTTTACTGGCTTGGTCTCTCTGCCTCTGCGAGTCAGCTAAGCGCCCAGATATCAGCTCTACCCCTGGTCGGCAAACTGCGGCTCGCAAGTTCAGCCCCTGGAGTGTGGCTCTTCCACAAAATACCTATTTTGAAGAAGTGGCGTTAGAAGAAGTTTAAGTTTAAAAAATGTGGCTCTCAAAGGAAATTTTTTAAAAAAAATATATTTTACTGATTTTTTTACAGAGAGGGAGAGAGAGGGATAGAGAGTTAGAAACATCGATGAGAGAGAAACATCCACCAGCTGCCTCCTGCACACCCCGCCACTGGGGATGTGCCCGCAATCAACGGCCATGCCCTTGACCGGGATCGAACCCGGGACCTTTCAGTCTGCAGGCGGACGCTCTATCCACTGAACCACACCGGTTTCGGTCCACGAACAGTTTCAAGGTGTGACCTTGTGTGTGTGCTAACAAGGGTCCTGGTAGTGCACAGTCCTGACACATACCCCCCTCTCCTGCCGAGGGGCCCCTCCATCCCCCGGAGAGGCTGCCCCTCACCCACACTGTGCCCGCTGTGCCCGCGCCGCTCTGAGGCAGGTGCAGGGCCCACGGGGCACAGTCAGCCACCGGCTCATTTCCAATGGCTCCTCCTCGCCCAGGGACCCTTCCCCAGGCAGCCGTGTCCTGGGAGGGACCAGCCACCAAGGAAGGTGATTTCATCAGAAATGAGGTCAAGGCTTCTCCACCATCGCATTTTCCTGGAACTGATTTACCCGTGGGAGTTGGGAGCACCTTGGTGGATAATGCGTGGTGGCTTATACATAAAGAGGACAGTCTGCCTTCTCCCCCTGCCCCTTTCTGACATTTCACCCCCCCCTCCCCCGTGGGTACCAAAGCATCAGCTTCATGCTGAGCTCTGTTGGGCTATGGTAAACGCATAATGCAGGCTCTGGCTGGTTTGGCTCAGTGGTTAGAGCGTCAGCCTGTAGGCTGATGAGTCCCAGGTTCGAGTCCGGTCAAGGGCACATGCCCAGGTTTATGGGCTCGATCCCCAGTGAGGGGTGTGCAGGAGGCAGCCGATCCATGATTCTCTCTCATCACTGATGTTTATCTCTCTGTCTTTCTCTCTCCCTCTCCCTCCCTTCCTCTCTGAAACCAATAAGAATTTATTTTTTAAAAAAGCATAATGCAGGGCTTTTTTCTAATTTCTAAAAGAATTAGAAAACAGTGCAAATCTGTGAAATCCTCAAGTATCACCTCTAAAAGGAGGGGAATTCAAATCAAGGAGACAGAGGGAAGGAGGAGGTGGCCTCAGAGAGCTGGGGAGCCACAGGCAGACATGGAACAGACGAGAAGGTGAGGCGGAGGGGCGGGTGCAGACTGGGCCGGGCTCAGAAGCCGAGGCCAGGCCAGGAATGCAGGGCGGTCAGGAGACCAGCGGACGGGACCAGAGGGACAGGACTGGGAGTAGAAGGAGTGAGTCATAGCGGAATGAAGCTTCGAGGCATTGCTTACAAAGGAATTCCAGAGATCCGCCTGGGAGATGGCACTGCATGTGTGTCACATGCGTGCTGGGCCGGCACCTGAGGGACTAACTTGTGGCCGGGGCTGTGAGGAGGTGTAAGGAGACGCTAGATCCACGGGACGCTAGACTAGCACTGTCATTCGCCATCGGGACCTCACTGCAAGCCCTCAGCGGCAGCCAGACGCATCCGGACGGTTCTGCTCAACCTGCTGAACCACACGGGAATCGCGTGGCTCCGACAATCATGCCATCTCCCACCTTCGCGTTTGCAAAGACCCTCCCCTCTCCAGAGGATCTGAGTCTCCTCTCTCCGTGACAGTGGCAGGTCCCTTTCCTAGTCATCTCTGTTGGGGATTCTGTCTATGCCGGTCTCATTCAATCCTCATGTGTAAATTCTTCCGTTGTTGTTGTTGTTAATCCTCATCTGAGGATGTTTTTTCCAGTGATTTTCAGAGAGAGAGAGAGTGGATGGGAGAGGGAGAGAGAGAGTGAGAGAAACATCGATGGGAGAGAGAGAGACACATTGTTTGGTTGCCTCCTGCATGAGCCTGATCAGGGCTCGGGCCAGGCAGGAGCCTGCAACCAAGGTACGTGCCCTTGGCCGGAATGGAACCCAGGACCCTTCAGCCCGTGGGTCACGGCTCTGCCCACTGAGCCAAACCGGCGAGGGCCTCACGTGTAAATCCTACACAAGTTTAAGTGTATGGTCTTGAGCGCTCAGTGGGCACTCTGTAAATATTCACTGACTCTGTGGGGGAAGGCGTAACGTATACTCTGGTCTCTTGAGCAAAATTTTCTTCTGAGATTATTGCGCGGGGCTGAGTGGAGAGGCGCAGGCCTCCTTGTGTCACTGCCAGGCTCAGACGCAGGGAAAGCTCGGTGTGACCTGGCTCTCGGCGGCTTCGGGGGAGTTCCAAGATTATCTCCAAGTTCCGGCAAATGACCATCCATCACAACGAAAGCTTCTGTAGAAACCAATGTCCAATGGCGTATTTCTTTTTCCCTGTTCCCTGTTTGCCCAAAGCACTTCTTACGAGGCTCAAAGAATGATCGCTCTACTTCAGAAACTGCTCACGGATGAAGAGGATTCAGAGCAAAAACAGGCTGTTGGAGGCACCGGAACAAAAGGTCCCCAAAGAGGAGGGAGATAGGATTCGCGCATTGACTGTTGGCAGTCAGATAAACCCGGAAATGCCACGGGACAACTTATGCTTTCTGCTACTCATTCCAACACATCCGGTGCCACAAACCTGTCCATGGTATTTTTTTCTTAAATATATTTTGATTTTTACAGAGAGGAAGGGAGAGGGATAGAGAGTCAGAAACATCAATGAGAGAGAACCATCGATCAGCTGCCTCTTGCACACCCCCCACTGGGGATGTGCCCACAACCAAGGTACATGCCCTTGGCTGGAATCGAACCCGGGACCCTTCAGTCCGCAGGCCGACACTCTATCCACTGAGTCAAACTGGTTACGGCCTGTCCATGATATTTTCCATCCAATATGAACGTATATAATCCAGAAACTATTTTTAAAAATTTAAATATATTTTTTATTCATTTCAGAGAGGAAGGGAGAGGGCGAGAGATATAGAAACATCAGTGATGAGAGAGAATCACCGATGGGCCGCCCCCTGCATGTCCCCCCCCACCCCCCCCCACTGGGGATCATGCCCACAACCCAGGCATGTGCCCGGACCATGAATCTAACTGTGACCGTCTGGTTCATAGGTCGACGCTCAACCACTGAGCCACACCGGCAGCGCACATCACTATATCTTTTAAAATGTCACA